>CM070771.1:167088785-168292285 GCA_036346955.1 Dipus sagitta | reverse complement strand
AACTGCTTCCATGTCTAAGCAAAGAAAACTGCCTACATATTGGTTTGTCCTGGTGGGGAATAAAAGGGATAATTGGTTCCAGTCACAAGTGTAGTTATTGTGGGTACTTTAAGGTTTGGAGCACTTACAAGGCTGTGGTACAAACAGATATCCCATGGAATACTACATGTTGGAATCATGTGTTTCTGTGGAATAGTCAATCTCAGCGTGCACATCTTTGACTGCAGCTACAGAAGTGTTCTTTAGAAAAAGTTGTGACCCAATTTACTCTGGATAAGGGCAGAAACGGTTCACATTCCATTATTTGTAAAGTTACCTGCTGTTTGCTTTCATTATTTTTGCTACACATTTTATTTGTATTTAAATGTTTCAGGCAACCTAAGAACAAGTGTAAAAGTACAGTAAAATGAATTCTTGGTATTCATGACTTCATGTGTATCAAGCACCGCAGTAAACAAAAATCCCATGTATTTAACTTTTTTAGGGTTTTTTTTTTTTTTTTTTTTTGCTTTTGTGATTTTTTTTTTTTTTTGATACTTGCCTAACATGCATGTGCTGTAAAAATAGTTAACAGGGAAATAACTTGAGATGATGGCTAGCTTTGTTTAATGTCTTATGAAATTTTCATGAACAATCCAAGCATAATTGTTAAGAACATGTGTATTAAGTTCATGTCAGTGGAATAAAAGTTTTATGAATAGACTTTTCAACTACTTTCTCTACAGCTTTTCATGTAAATTAGTCCTGGTTTTGAAACTTCTCTAAAGGAAATTGTACATTCTTGGAAATTCTTTATTCCCTTTGGCAGCTAATGGGCTTTTACCAAGTTTATCATAACAAAAAATGCTAATATAACTACCATTCTCTACCACGTCCCATATTCCCCCCTTCTTCTACTCCCCCTTTCCCATGGAAATGAACTTTTTGGGGGAAGTGGGGACAGATTGGCAAAAGGTAATATGCTCCATCTTAAAATTTTGGTATATGGCATTTTCTAACTTAGGAAGCCACAATGTTCTTGGCCCATCATGACATTATAAGTTCTGTGCTTCCAAATCACTTTGTTTTTTAAAACTATCTTGGTATTCTTATAGCCTGCCTTTGATTTGATCCTTTATTCTTTCCGTTTGTCAAGTGCACAAGATTACCTACCTTTTTAGCCTCCTATCTTGGCACTAACCATTCCTACTTAGTGGCCATGTACTTGGGAAAGGCCGCATGATCTCTGGCTCCACTCATGTCTAAGATAATGATCTGCTTCCTTTGCTTGCACCCCACACACTTCCCCTCTCCCCTTTACTGCAGCACATCTCTCCTTAGTTGATGAGATTGTGTCTGTCTCCCTATCCTGAATGGTCTGTCACTGTCTGCCTTTAAAATCCTTTCCCTTCCTCTTTAAATAATGATGGGGCTAAGTTATACCCAAAGCTCACACCCTACCGAATATTTCCTCAGTACTTTACAGAAAACACCAAACAAAATTGCCATTTTAAAAGAGGTGTATTTTTTTTTTCTTTTAGAATGTAAGCTCCTCACGAGCAGGGACAATGTTTTCTGTATGTTCTATTGTGCCTAGTACACTGTAAATGCTCAATAAATATTGATGACGGGAGGCAGTGAGTCTTGATGATGAGGGTGAGAAACACCCCAATGCTGTTTCAGTGCTTGTGTTATCATCTGATGAAATTGGAAAGTACCAGCACTTTCAGACAGCTATCACAACTACTGGATTCAATCAAAAATGCAGTCTGGGTAGGTGTTTCCAGGAGAAACAAAATCTCACACATCTGGGGCATGAAGCATCTCATTTACTTCGATTTCACCTAAACCCCAGGCCAAGGAGGGAGATGAAACCACTATGGCTAAAGAGAGTTAAGCAGTTAGTAGACTGAGGATGGAATTACATCTTGTTTAAGTAAATTAAACTCCGGAACCTGTTACATTTGCTTATTGGCTATTTGTATGCACTAGTCATTGGTAAACAAGTTTGCTTTTTCACTATCATACTATGACTAGTGCCCAATAGATGGAAGATTTTCAGCCTGAGATTTTTTTTTTCCCCTTGAAATTATTTGAATAAATTTGCTTTATTTCCCTAATTGTTGCAGACCAAGGCTTCATGGCTGTTTTATCAATGTAGCATAATGCCAGGGTATTGGTGGATCCAGTAGTTGCTGTCTGTGAAGTATTAGAATTGTTTTTTAACGGCCACTTCAGAGTACTCACTCTGGAGTGGCCCTGTGATGAAAGGAATTTTGCAATTTCCCTAATAGGCCTGGCCTCAACATGTGGCAGCTCTGCCTTCCCCTTCCTGCAAAGATCGTAGAATTGGGAAGAGTCAGGATAAGCGGTGAAGGAACGTGTGTCCATAGAATTTGTAGAGGTTCAATCATTTCCTTGTTTTCCCCACCATGGGCCAAAGCACATTTGTCAGGACCCATTTGGAAACCTGCCACCTTACAGCATGCCGGTGAAACGGTGACTCGAAACCCAACAGTGAGACCTTCACAGATAGAAAAATTCTGTGGTGACGGCAGCATTTAAATGATGGGTTTGCTGCAAGTGCACTGTTAAGTCCAGTGAGTGTCTCCGTTGGGGTCTGGATTTGGAGGAATGCAGTTGATAACAGGTCTCTTGAGTAGACAGGCGGTTAGAGACATCACACTGTAGTGCGCTAACCTTGAATATGTAAACCCCTTGCGATTATTTGGAAGACAATTGTACCTGCCTTGTCTTACTGTCACTACCAATTTCATAAAAGGGCATACAACCATTTTGCTGAAGGAGCTTGTCTTTGTGATGCAGAAATAAAGAGCCGAGTATATTTATACACAACCCTAGGTGACGCCTGCAGCCCAAATACTTGATCACAGTTGAGTCCAGCTGAACATCTCAACACTTAAAGTTGAGCCCCTTCCAAACAATTGAATTCAGTAAGGGCTTAGCAATTCTAATATAATTAGGTGTTGGCTTTAGGCCAGCCACTATTCTGTTAAGCTTTTTCTGAGATTTATGTTACAGCAAAGACTTGTAGAATTAATAGGATCCTGATGGAAGTTACAGCGTGAAAGGTGTCAAGATGAATTTACATGCACCCAAATATGAGGGCAGAAAGAAACGAGGTCCTCCGTTCCGCTTTCTTGAGTACGCTTGTTCACAGGATTACCTGAGAAATTTAAAGACCTCCTAGCACCCGTGTGTAAGGATTCTAATGGGTTCGGGCTGGAGCCCAGGAAGAGGCATATAAAAAACATTTTTGAGAAAGATGCCCACACCTTGTGCATCTGGTTTTATGTGGGTACTGGGGAATTGAACCTGGGTCTTTCAACTTCACAGGTAAGTGCCTTAACTGCTAAGGCTGCTTTCCAAACCAGAACAGGCATTTTTTTTTTTAAATACTTATTTGAAGAGAGAATGAGCGCACTGCAAACGAACTCCAGACACATACACCCCCTTGTGCATCTGGCTAACGTGGGTCCTGGGGAATAGAACCTAGGTCCTTTGGCTTTGCAGACAAGTGCCTTAGCTGCTAAGCCATCCCTCCAGCCCAGAAGAGGCATTTTTAAATATTATCACTGGCTAAATCACGTGTTTGCAGGGGAGAGAATGCAGATAGATGCTTGGGGGGGGGGGTGGGAAATGGTATGCCAGACTACTTTTTTTTTTTTTTTTTGGTTTTTTGAGGTAGGGTCTCACTCTGGACCAGGCTGACCTGGAATTCACTCTGTAGTCTCAGGGTGGCCTTGAACTCATGGCGATCCTCCTATCTCTGCCTCTGGGATTAAAGGCGTGCGCCACCACGCCCGGCCAGACTACATTTTTGAGCCAGAAAAAAAAGACTAATTCTAAAACAGGCCACACAAAAAGGTGGAAAATCTGCTTAGCACATTGTGCTTCCTCCGAAAGGGGGAGATTGAGGCTAAAGGTTGTCAAAATATGCTTTGATGCTAATTAGCTGGATTAGTTTAGGGGTGTGTTATAGAGAGCTTTTTCTGTGTGGGTATGCACCCAGTATTTGGGGAACTTCAAACATGAGTGGAAGCTTGTTTCTCATGCACAGAACAAGATGAAGGACAAAAGCAAAGGGGGGAGGGGGGTTAGGTTACGGGTAGCTAACTTGCTGATGTTGAAGTGTAAGGAACACTTGCTCAGTAGGCCACAGAAGACACTAGAAATAAGTATTTTTTTTTTTTGAATCTTGAACTAAGTTCGCCTACATAAAAATGGAAAGGTAACTGAGGAAACAGTATCATGAATAGCATTCCTACCAACCAGTGAAAGAGGCTGAAGCAGAATAGAGACTGCAGCCATCCTGTTTCATAGCAAGATCCTGTTTCCAGTGCGGAGGAGGCGCCCTGGGGAGATGGCTCAGCAGTCGGAAGGTGCTTGCCAGCCTGCTCGTGAACTTGGCTCCTCAACACCCATGTAAAACAATCTAAAGTGGTGCACGTGTCTGCAGTCCCAATGCGGCTGCAGAAATAGGAGGTGGAACTAGGAGAATCTGAAAGCTCGTGGGCCTGCAAGACTGGCCTGTCCAGCAGCCCAACGCTAAGAAATCCTTTGTCTCTAACAGGACTGAGGGACGTGCTTAGCTCGGAAAAAGGGGGAAAACCTGTAATGAATATTCACGTCCTGACAATTCAACAGTTCCCTAGCAAATGCAAATGCTAGAAATCTCCCTTGTGTGAGAAAAGCTAGGAAAAAGTTGAATTTTGGAATTAACAAAAAACTGAATCTCCCTTGAAACGAGAATGGATAGCATCATGCCGTCAATCTTCATTGGTGAAAATGGATCAACTATGACCAGAAGGAGTATGAATCAATATTAGTAACAGTGTTGAGTTAAAAAAAAAAAACAGCTAACTATAATAGTATGACCCTCATAAAACTCAAGAAGTATAATTATCTTTGCTTATATATGTGATAAACATTCTTCCACCAAAGAAGTGAATGAGGTGCAAGTATATAAAGTTGAGAATAGAGGGCCTGGGGAGATGGCTTAGCGGTTAAGGAGTTTGCCTACAAAGCTAAAGGACCCGGGTTCAATTCTCCAAGACCTACGTAAGCCACATGCACAAGGTGGGGCATGCATCTGGAGTTTGCAGTCTGCAGTGGCTGGAGGCCCTGGTGCTCCCATTCTCTCTCTCCCTGCCCCCCTCTCTTTCTCATAAATAAATAAACATTTAAAAAATGAGAATAGAGGCTGTCCATAGAGAAGCAGGAACAAGCTAAGGAAAGAGGATATGGGTAAATAAGGTTGTCAGTAACGTGAATGTTTCCAGATTTGAGCTGTGCTCGTGGCCTCACAAGTGCAAGGAGTAAGGATTACGATAAATTCAGTGTTGGACTTTAGAGGTTGCAGAAAGGGGGAAAAAATAAATGAAAGTACAGTAGACCAAAATATCAAAGACTTGTTTGAGTGGTTCAAAATAACAGATAAAATAGGAGAAATAGTCACTACATGTGTTTAAATGACGGGAGAAGGAACATGCAAGACTACAGAGACTGAGGAACTGCTATCCTGTTCATAACCCATCCCCCCTTCCAAAAAAAATTGTCCTAGGGCTGGAGAGATGGCTTAGTGGTTAGGCGCTTGCCTGTGAAACCTAAGGACCCCAGTTCGAGGCTCAATTCCCCAGGACCCACATTAGCCAGATGCACAAGGGGCGCACGCATCTGGAGTTCATTTGCAGTGGCTGGAGCGCCCATTCTCTCTCTCTCTCTCTCTCTCTCTCTCTCTCTCTCTCTGCCTATCTGCCTTTCTCTGTCGCTCTCAAATAAATAAAAACAAAACAAAAAAAATTGTCCTAGCTTTATTTTCATTTGCCTCTGAAAGAGCAGGTGACAACAACTGGAGATTCGGGCAGAGGAAGGACTGATCTGGAAGGATTTAAACTTGGTGTCTAAAGTAGAAAGTGCCAGTCTCTGAAATGATGGATAGGAAAGCCTTTAAGGACCTTTGATAGCACATCGTGAGGTTTTGTTTGGGGCTCAGAAGAGTGTGTCACTAGGACACCACTTCAGCAAATTCAGCCTGTCTTTGAAATGCATTTCATTCAATCAAATCACTAAGGCTTCTCCTGGCATACCGTGAATGTGGCCAGGTTGTAAGGTTTTCGATGTTTGCTTTGTGAAATACTTACTTGCATGGAGCGGTGGGGGAGAGACATGGCAGGGCCCCTTGCAAACAAATGCCAGACACTGAAGCCGCTTGTCTTCCACAGGGGGCTGGGAATTGGGCTCAGGCCTGCAGGTTTTGCAAACAAGCACATTTAACTTCGGAACGATCTCCCCAGCCCTAAGGATTTCAATATTTTCTTACTTTCCTCTGGTATTCTTCAAGAGTTCTGTACTTAGCAGAATTTGAAGGAAAAAAAAAAAAAGTACTGACTTCAAAAAGTAGATTCTGGAGCTGGAGAGATGGCTTAGCGGTTAAGCGCTTGCCTGTGAAGCCTAAGGACCCCTGCTCAATTCCCCAGGACCCACGTTAGCCGGATGCACAAGGGGGCGCACGCGTCTGGAGTTCGTTTGCAGTGGCTGGAGGCCCTGACGCGCCTATTCTCTCTTCTTCTCTCTATCTGCCTCTTTCTCTCGCTGCCTGTCACTCTCAAATAAATAAATAAAATTTTTAAAAAAGTACTGATTCTTAGAATCTGTAATAGTACATATCAAATAGAATATGGTAGTAGAGGTTTTTTTTTTAATCATTGGAAAGAGAAATAGGCAGGTGGAGAGAGAGAGAATGGGCACACCAGGTCCTCCAGCCACTGCAAACCAACTCCAGATGCATGCACCCCCTTGTGCACCTGGCTTACGAAGGTCCTGGGGAATCAAACCTGGGTCCTTTGGCTTTGCGGGCAAGCACCTTCACCACTAAGCCATCTCTCCAGCCTGAGGTTTTGTTTTTGTTTTCCTTAGATCTTCAAGACAAGTGTCCAGACAATCCTTACTGGGAATGTTAGTCCAACTTGAAGAGCCAAAGAAGTTGGAAATGAACTTGGGAGAAAGCTTGTGAGGCTGTGCGTGTCTCCCCACCTTCATCTGCCCGCCCAGGGGCAGAGAGGAGAGGGGGTTCCATGAAGAACCACCTCATAAACTAGTCAGGAATGTAGTCTTTTACAACATGGAAGTGCCAGACTGGTGGGAAAGCCTCCAAGTCAAGAGATGGTGGTCTCCTGGCCATGTGGGTTGTGTGGTGTGATAAGCAGCTGAAATGACCAGCTCTAACCGGGTGTGGTGGCGCACGCCTTTAGTCTCAGCACTGGGGGGAGGGGGGGAGCAGAGGTAGGGGGATGGCCGTGAGCTCAAGGCCACCCTGAGACTACATAGTGAATTCCAGGTCAGTCTGGGCTAGAGCAAGCCCCTTCCTGGAAAAAATAAACATAAGAAAAAGAAAAGGAAAGAAAAAAAAGAAATGATCAGCTCTCTCAAGGTTTGAAAAAGTGGATGTGTCCCCAGTTGCCCTGGATCAAGACAGCCAATGGCTATCTTTTTATTGAAGAGACTTGGCTTAAAAGGCTGCCTGGGTGGGATGTTCCCAGAGCAAGATTCACCAGGTGTGGTGGCTCACGCCTTTCATCCCAGCGCTTTAACTCCAGAAGTAGGAGGGTCACCATGAGTTTGAGGTAACCCTGAGACGACATAGTGCATTCCAGGTCAGCCTGGGCTAGAGTGAAGCCTTACCTTAAAAAATACACCTACACAAGACCATCATAATAGGAGGAAAAGATCATGCCATCAAAATAAAAGAGACTGATTGAGAGGGGGAGGGGATACGATGGAGAGTAGAGTTTCAGAAGGGAAAGTGGGGGGAGGGAGGGCATTACCATGGGATATTGTTTATAATCATGGAAGTTGTTAATAAAAAAATTGAAAAGAAAAAAATACATATACATATTGTGATGGTTTGATTCAGGTGTCCCCCATTAACTTAGGTGTTCTGAATTCTAGGTTCCCAGCTGATGGAGATTTGCGAATTAATGCCTCCTGGAGGGAGTGTATTGTTGGGGCAGGCTTATGGCTATTATAGCCAGTTTTCCCTTGCCACTGTTTGGTACACTCTCCTGTTGCTATTGTCCACCTTATGTTGGCCAGGGGGTGATGTCCACCCTCTGCTCATGCTGTCGTTTTCCCTGCCATCATGGAGCTTCCCCTTGAGGCTGTAAGCCAAAATAAACCTTTTTTTTTCCCCACAAGCTGCTCTTGGTTGGGTGATTTCTATCAGCAATGCGGACCTGACTGCAACATACATATATTATAAGTTTTAGCCAGGCATGGTGGCACATGCCTTTCATCCCAACATTCAGAAGGCAGAGGTAGGATGATCACCAAGAGTTCGTGGCCGCTCTTTACTACATAGTGAATTCTAGGTCACCCTGGGCTAGAGTGAGACCCTATCTTGGAAAAAAAAAAAGAGAGAGAGAGAGAGACGAAGAAAACTGGCTGAAACATCTGTCAAGGGCAGAAGAGACCGATGCCCAGGTCCCTTAAGTGCTGTTCACGGTGGATGTGTCCTGCTCCCCGCTCACTGTGGCCCGGGGCAGCCCAAACATGCGGGGTGCTGAAGTAGCTGAGGGTCCTGACACAAAGCTGACAGTCGCACATCCATGGAGCACCCACGAGAGGGAAGGAGAGCTTCAGCCCAAAGGGAGGTTGGAGGCTGGGCCGTGATGGTCTTTACTCTGTGGAGTTTGGTGCTTTCACCCCCATTTACAAAACCACAGAGTGAGTCTTGGCGAGCGCACCAAAAACTTGAACTGGAAAGCCTTCGGTAAGGAGCTGTTAAACAGAGGTTGGATTTGCAGTCAAGTGCCTTTCACCACTGAGCCATCTCCCCTGTACCTAGCAGAATTTCTTTGAAACGAAAAGTACTGACTTCAGAAAGTACAGATTCCACTTAGAATCTGTAACAGTCCATATCAAATAGAATATGGTTATAGTACAAATGTTGAAGTTGGGTAGGAAGATGAAAGATGAGCTGGAGAGCTGGCTTAGTGGTTAAGCACTTGCCTGCAAAGGCAAAGGACCCAGGTACGATTCCCCAGGATCCACATAAGCCAGGTGCACAAGGGGGCACATGCACCTGGTGTTCGTTTGTAGCAGCTGGAGGCCCTGACACACCCATTCTCTCTCCCTCTCCCTGCCTCTTTCTCTCAAATAAATAAATAAAAATAAAAACTATTTTTTAAAAGGTGATGAAAGAAAACAAACCAAACTGAAAGACAACATTGAAAACCATATTTTCATTGGAATGGGCAACCTTACAGGTAAGCAACAGGCAGGTAATCTAGCAGGAGAAAAACAACCACACTAGGAAAACACATCCCTACTCCCTACTTGATTTGTTTTCCTGGTTTCTTTCAAAGGATGTATTTGTTTATTTATTTATTTATGTAGGTAGGGTCTCACTCTCACCCAGGCCGGCTTGGAACTCATTCTGTAGTCCCAGGCTGGCCTTGAACTCATCACTATCCTTCTACCTCTGTCTCCTGAGTGCTGGGATTAAAGACATATGCCACCATGCCTGGGTCCTTTGGCTTTGCAGGCAAATGCCTTAACCGTTAAGCCATCCCTCCAGCCCGAGTCTTGTTCTTTTATTAAGAAAAAGACAGGGCTGGCGAGATGGCTTAGCAGTTAAGGTGCTTGTCTGCAAAGCCTAAGGTCCCAGGTTCAATTCCCCTGAACCCACATAAGCCAGATGCCCATGGTGGCACAATGCATGTGGAGTTTGTTTGCAGTGGCTGGAGGCCCTGGCACACCCATTCATTCTCTCTCTCTCCCTCTGTCTCTCTCTAAATAAATAAAAATAAAAGAAAAAGCAAATGTTACACACGTGTACACACATGCATGTTTGCATGTACACACAATAAATTAATAAAACTTAAAAGGAAGAAAAACATGAAGAAAATCCAATTTTTTTGTTTTGTTTTGTTTTGCTTTTTGAGGCAAGGTCTCAGTCTAGTTCAAGCAAATCCAAATTTTGATTCAGCATTTAGCACTTGCTAGAGTGGACTCTCATTAAAAGACTCACTACATTCAGTACTTTGTAATCTTAGGTGATTTGGAGTCAAAGGCCTTTTGTATATTTTTTATTTACTTTTTTTGGAGACAAAGTTTCTCTGTGTAGCCCAAGGTGGCCTTGAACTCAAGATGATCATTCTGCTTCAGCCCAAGTGGTGGGATTACAGACATGTGCCACCATGCCCTCCTTGAGTGCCATATTCTTAAGTATAGGAGAAAACATTAACTATTCTGCTATTTCTGTATTTTAAAAAATATTTAGACTTAGGGGAAAGTTGTAAAGAAAAAGAATTTTTATATACTCTCATGCTCAATTTTCCCAAGGGTCAGTATTTATTTATTTATTTAATTTTTGTTTTTGTTTTTGTTTTTTGTTTTTTTGAGGTAGGGTCTCACTCTGGCCCAGGCTGACCTGGAATTCACTCTGTAGTCTCAGGGTGGCCTCGAACTCATGGTGATCCTCCTACCTCTGCCTCCCGAGTGCTGGGATTAAAGGCATGCGCCACCACGCCCGGCCCAGTATTTATTTATTTTTATTTATTTTTAATGAGAGAGAGAATGAGCACACCAGGGCCTCTAGCCACCATGTGCATCTGGTTTACGTGGGTTCTGGGGAATCGAACCTGGGTCCTTAGGCTACGCAAGCACCTCAAACTGCTAAGCCATCTCTCCAGCCCAAGGAGTTCAGCATTTTAGCTTTTTTTTTTAAACATATATTTTTCTGAGCCATGTGAGAGTAACTTAAAGATATGAACCTTTTTACCTTTGTAGACATCAGTGTTTATTTTTAAATGCAGAGAGTTTTCAGGGCTAAGGAGACGGCTCACTGGTAGTGCTGGCCCCTCCGCATGCGGGGACATGAGTTCATGCCCCAGCACACATACACAAGCCAGACGTGGTGACTCTTGTCATCCCAGAGCTGAGAAGCAGAGAAAGGATGATGCCAGGGCTTTCCGACTTGCTCGTGTAGCTGAATCAGTGAGCTCCAGCTTCAGCAGGAGACTCCGGACTTAATAAGGTGGGGGACGTTTGAGGAAGACACCCAACATCTACTTTTGGCTTCCACATGCACACGCACTGACATTTGCATACATGTATGTACATAACACACACACACACAAGCAGATGTTCCCACATAAAATCACATAATTACCAAAATTAGAAAAAAAAATAGCACTGCGGTATTACACTTTAATTTTTCAGACCTTATTCACATCGACCACAGTTAAAGAGTAAGGGTCAGTAAATTTGTCAAATCTCTCTCTCTTTCTCGGATTTCTCAAAGTAGGGTCTCACTCTAGCCCAGGTTGACCTGGAATGCACTATGTAGTCTCAGGGTAGCCTCGAACTCACAGTGGCAATCCTCCTACCTCTGCCTCCCGGAGTGCTGGGATTAAAGGTATACGCCACCAAGCCTGGCCCCCGAATCTCTCTTGTAAACCCTCCCTTTTCCCTTCTCTTCCTGCATGCTCCTCGCCCCCCCCCCCCCCCCCACACACAATGTTTTCTTACTAATTCCAAGTTATGCACTTTACTTCAAGAATTTCACTGAATGTTTGGTGCTTCAACATCATAATTTGTCTATGAAAGCAAAGGATACATTACTTAATTGTTTTAATTATGTTAAAATTGCAAAAGCAAGACCTAAACTGCCAAAGGGCTCAGTTTTCTAACCATTGGACCATCTTTCTACCTGCAGCAATTGCCGGCCTCAGGCAGGAGCTGTCCTCAGTCATGACCTGCCTATAAGACAGCAAGGGGTCAGGAGGAGGGGGACCTGCCCTGCTCACTCAGGGCGACGCTCACCCAACCAGAAGCAGCTTATGGGAGGAAAGAGCTTATTTCCGCTCACAGTTTCTAAGTCTCATCGTGGGATGGGGGCGGGGGCGGAAGTGGGAAGCAGCGTGTCGGATTTTGTCACATCAGCTAGGGAGAAGCAGCGGGAGTGATCTAGCCCTGAATACCCACTGGGCCAGACTAATAAACGCTGTGGTGGTTTGAATAGAATAGATGGCCCCCAATATATTCAGTTGTTTGTTTGTAGTTTGCATCTGCAGCCACCTGGCTGGAGTCAGTGCCGTTGTGTGGATCTTAAGGTGTGGTGGTGGGTTTCAGGTTTCAATCTAAAGATAGGCAAAGTGTGCCTAGCTGGAGTTCCTGAAGTGTGCTGTGTGGCTTTTGGCTTTTGGCTAGTGCTTCTCTCTCTCTCTCTCTCTCTCTCTGCTTGGTCCTGTGAAGGCAGGCCAGCTTCTTCTGCTTTTATGGAACTTCCCCTGATCTGTAAGCTTCAATAAATATCCTTCCTCCATAACTGTGCCTGGTCTGGAAATTTATCTCAGCGAACCTGAAGCTGTCTGCTACAAACGCCAAGGCCCAACTCCAATGGTTTTCCCTTCCAGCAAGGCTCCACCACCCAAAGGCTCCACCAACTTTTCCCAAATGTCCACCAGCTGTGAACCAAGTAGTCAAACACACATAACGCTACTGGGGACGTTTTTTTTCAAACTCTACCCAGGGCAAGTGTTCATTGATTTTTCAACAAGAGCTGCACCCTATAGAGGCACAACTTAAGCTTCCAGAAAACAGGACTTCTGTCCTGGTCTTCGTTCTTCTCATAAGCAGCATAGAACCTGACACAGAACAGATTCTGAACAAACATTTGTAAAGAGGGCCCCCCCCCCCTTCTGCAATCTGCTCTGCTTTGTCCCGGAAAGGCCGTCTTTCTTGCCTTGCAAGCACCTAACAGAGGTGCTCAAGACCTGTCTGGCAGAAGGGGTGATTGATTCTCCCTTGAGTAAACTTACTTTCAAAACCCTGCCCAAATAAAACTTGTTTGTTTGTTTCTTGATGTATAGGAATGTCTCGATTGGCACCATTGTTGAGTTATTGGTTTGTTTGAAAGGGACGTTAGGGACAAGTGGAACTGACTTTTGGTGCTCTAGTCTAAAACCAAGGTTTGAGCTGATGAATTCCAAAAAGGCAAGGATGCCCATTCTCCCAGCTGCATGTGTACACAGTAGAGAACTCCCGAATTCAAGGCACAAAGGAACTCCTGATGCACCCCAAATGCCAGACTTGAAGCAGCAGGGGAGGAGAAACTGCACTGCGCAGTGGTTCCCCACCACCCTTGTGCATAAAGGCTAGTCTTTTTTTTTTTTTTTTCTTGACAACTGGCCAAATGGAAAGTCTCTGATGTGACAGGTGACATCATTACCACTTCAACATACTCTCTATCAGGACAAGGCTCCCAGAAGTCACCAACCAGAAGAGAGGGCACCCTGCTTCATGAACTCCTGGCCATTCGGCTCTGAAGAAATCTCAAAGGACTGTCACCTGCCAGGCCTTATCACCGAGGAAGGAACAAGCAACATTTCCCTGATGCCTCTTCCTTTACTGTTATGTCTCCATGAAGGAGAAAACGAGAATCCCACTGCCTATCTCACGTACGAATCACGTAGTCATTCACTCGTTAATCCACTTGTCCATGAACTGATTGATATATTCATTCATGTCTTGTGATTCATTCATTTAAGGTCCAGGCAAGCATTGTGCCACAACACTACACCCTCCCATTCAGCATCTACTAAACAACAGCTCACGGTCAAGCAATATGGAGTGGCCGAGATAAACTGTACAGCACCTCATTGATGGATAAGGCTTCTAGCATAGTTATCAATGTGTATGGATTCAATAGCATTTTTTAAATTAGCCTTTAATAGAAAAGCATGGTAGCATATATTTTACTTATTTACTGTTTTTTCCTCCTATCCGAAAACATCACTTTGTTCGTTTGTCTATTTATTTATTTACTTATTTAGATAGGGTCTCCCTATGTAGCCCAGGCTGACCTCAGGTTCCTAGGCTTCAGTTGCTATCCTACCCTAGTCTCCCAAGTGGGAGCTGGGATTAGAGGCATGAATGACAAGGAATGAGCCTTTCTAGTTTTTTGTTTTTTTGTTTGTTTTGTGTTTCGAGGTAGGGTCTCACTCTAGCCCAAGGCTGACCTGGAATTCACTATGGAGTCTCAGGGTGGCCTTGAACTCACAGCGATCCTCCTACCTCTGCCTCCTGAGTGCTGGGATTAAAGGCGTGTGCCACCACGCCCAGCTTTTTCTAGTTTTTTTAATGGTGTGAGTAGGATTATTTGATGCATGTTGTAACGAGTTATGCAATATAGTAGAGCAACACAGAGAAGGGTCCCTAAACCTGTACAGACCCCATTTCTCCCCAGCAGTCCTTTGACCTTGGCCTGGCTCTCCAGGGACCTGTGTCTCCCACCTTTGAGGACTTGCAGGAGGCGTCTAACTTCAGAGGTTATAGAGAGAAATTGACTTCCCCGTAGCTTCTGTCCTTTTTCTGGGGTACCTTGTCTTAGTTCTGGGATACTTAGTAGATCATGTCTCTCCTTATTTAGTTACTACTGGGTCCCCAATAACTAACGACATATTTTGGTGGGTTAAGAGACAGGATATCCGGTATTGTTTCTCCTCATTGATCTGCTCCAAAGAAGTGTTCACAGCCCTATCCCTCGTCTACACCTAAGTACCTCCAATTACTTTTTGTTGTTGTTGTTTTTCCAAGGTAGGGTCTTGCTCTAGCCCAGACTGACCTGGAATTCACTATATAGTCTCAGAGTAGCCTCAAACTCATGGCGATCCTCCCCACCTCTGCCTCCTGAGTGCTGGGATTAAAGGTGTGCACCACCACACCTAGCAAACTCCAGTTACTTTTACCAACAGAATTCATGACTTAGATAGAAGCTGGGCGTGGTGGCTCATGCCTTTAATCCCAGCACTTGGGAGGCAGAGGTAGGAGATGGCCATGAGTTCAAGGCTACCCTGCAACTCCATAATGAGTTCCTCGAAAAACCAAAATAAATAAATAAATAAGTGAATGAATAAATAAATAAATTCACGACTTAGTTACAGCTCCTTCAGTGAGTATCAGGGCACCACCTTGCTTCTTTGTTACATGACTCCTGATTTCATTCCCAGTCTCTCTAGGATCCTCAGAAGAGGATTCTAATACTCTGTTTTCTTTATTTTCCATTGCTTAAGATTAACTACGGCAGCTACATGAAGAAAGAGGTCCTTTAAAATATATGTACATGTAGACTCAAGGAGAAGGTAATTGATGGTTTAGGTAAATGCTACATGTCCAGACTTGTCTCCCTACCTGTCCAAAGAGTAGCTCCTTCCTGGCTGGGAAGGCAGTTCCATATATTTCACGCAGCCTCCCGGGATCCACTTCCTGTGAGATGAGTAAGAACAGGAGGAACTCTGACCGGGCACCAGGAGAGAGCCAGGGGCTGCGAGTGGGCGTTCAGAGAACGATGGCCCATCTGTGATAGGAGGGACTGAACAGACCTCTAAACCCAGCATTCCCAAGTTACAACTGAAGCAACTGGGAACCCAGGGGAGGAGGTCATTTGTTCAAGGTCATACAGCTGGTGAATGGAGGGGGAGAAATATCTGAGGGCGAGACATGGATTTCCAGAGTACTGGAATGTATGCTTGGGCACTGGTTGCCTTAGATATGAAAAGGTCCCCCCTGTAAAGGCAGTGCCTTCTAGCTCACATTTGAACCCTAAATAACTTGATCTTCTTTTCCTTTATTGGTTGGTCATAGTCATTCAGTTCTTCAGATAGGTTTGAAAGCTGAGCTATCCAATATGGTAGCCACTTGCTTCATATGACTATTATGAACTTACACACAGTCTCACACAGATAAGCTAGAATTCTAAGACCGTATGAAAAAAGAAAGTCAAGGGCTGGAGAAATTGCTCAGCTATTAAGGCACTTGCCTGCAAGCCCTAACAACTGGGGTTCGATTCCCAGTATCCACATAGAGTCAGGTGCACAAAGTGGTGCATGCTAGAGGCCCTGGCATGCCCATTCTCTCTCCTTCTCCCTCTCCTTCTCTCTCTCTCTCTTTCTTCTGTGTCTCCCTGTGTATAAATAAATGAATAAAATATTTTTAAAAAGAAAGTCAAATATCTCATTGATAATGTTTCTATACTTACTACATGTAGAAATGATAACAGATAGAAACTCTGCCTCCCAAATGCTGGGATGAAAGGTGCACACCACTATACCTGGCTAGAGTTAAGTGACTTTAAAAATTAATGTTACTTTTCAGATGTGACTAGTCAAGCATTCACTGCTTTCTCCTTCCTGACTGTGGGGATACAATGTGACCAGCTGCCTCGTGCTCCTGCCATGGTGGACTGTGACCTCCCTCCAACTGTCACTAATACTAGCCATCAACAATCCAGGTGTCAGAACAGCCAAGAGCTTCAGGCCACCCTGTGGCCGTCCACCAGAGATCACATCACACCCTGAACACTGTCATTTATCATCACCATACTATTCATCACCATTCTGCTGAGCCCACACTCACGTGACTGCATTACTTTTTCACCAAATCGACTGGTAGGTTGAGAGCAAAACTTCAAAATCAAGAACATAGTTTTAACATAATTCTTAACTTTCATGTAGAAATCATAACTTAGGACAATTTTCAAAAAAAATCCATAAAAGTATTGATAGCATTTCTCATTTCTAGCCTTTTTTGTCGTATTAAGTCATTTTATAATAAAGAGTGTGACTACTAGGAATTTTAAAATATACATAGAGCTTGCATGTTATTCTGATTAGAGCTGGCTTAAAAGGTAAAAATCAGGCTGGAGTGATGATTTAGCGGTTAAGGTGCTTGCCTGAGAAGCCTAAGGAGCCAGGTTCAATTCCCCAGTACCCACGTAAGCCAGATGTACAATGTGGTGCATGCATCTGGACTTCATTTGCAATAGCCAGAGGCCCTAGTGCACCTATTCTTTCTATCTGCATCTCTCTCCCCTTCTCTCTCAAATAAATAAATAAAACTTTTTTTTAAAATGGTAAAAATTAAAACTCTCAGAAAAACATAAATTGAACATGTGACAGATATAATTTAACACTAATTTATGGAGAAACTAAGAAGGTGTTTTGGTCAGTTAAAACAACTAAGATGCTAAGACCATGAACATTCACACCCCAGGTCATTACACCTGCTACTTTCTGAAGGTCGATCAAACCATCTTTTCTTTCCCATTTCTCTTCCTGTCTTTTTTTTTTTTTTTTTTTTTTTTTTTTTTTTTTTTTTTGAGGTAGGGTCTCATTCTAGTCCAGACTGACCTGGCATTCACTATGTAGTCTCAGGCTGGCCTCAATGTCATGGAGATCCTCCTACCTCTGCCTCGTGAGTGCTGGGATTAAAGGCGTGCGCCACCATGCCCAGCTCTCCCTGTCTTTTCATCAGATTGAAAAGCAAAATAAAACATAAGTGAAAACACATCCCTGTAATATGGCAGGCTCAAAGCTTCTGGAAGAGGGAGCCCCACAGAGTCCATAGCACTGACCAAACCAGACATGCTCACTGAGCCCAAAGCAGCAGTGTTGATGGCTGCCTCATGACCTGGGGGATCTGCAGTGGAGAAGGGTGCTGGATCCTCCTCTCTCTCCACACCGTGTATTGGTCCCACAACTTATGGTCAGGTAGTGATCAAACCATTAAATGCAAGAAAACGCACAGTAGTAAGAGTTTATCAGGGGTCTGGGCTTGAGGCCTATAGACAGCCATTTGGGCTCATTTGCAAGTTGATTAGCAAGCAAAAGAAGCCAAGGTAAGAGAATAGGACAACAGCAACCCCAGGGATTGGAGAGAGGAGGGTAAGAAAAGCATTGAGAGACGGGGATCTCTAGGCTTCCCAGTGTCCCAGTGTGGGACTCCATAATGGTTCTCTATTCCTGCTGTAACAGTTTCTTTGCTAGTTTCAGAGTTGTATGCCTTGAGACCAAGAGGCTTTGGCCACAGCATAATGCTTTGAAAACCTTAGGTTCAATGTCCCCTTGTGTGAGGAACCACAGTTCCACCCAAGCTCCCTCAGCCCTTGCCCAAGCCCCTCCCGTGTCTCTGCAGCGATTCCTTCTCCTTGCTATCCTCTCTCTGTTCTAGGCTCTAAGGCAGGAGTCTGTCTCACCTGTTTTGCACCCAGCTCAGTCTTCACTAGGTTTATGTTGCTCCATAGATGACTGTTGGTGGAGAGAATAAAACGTATCTCTTATTTCCATCTCCATTAAAACCTCCTTCCCCACTGAATGGCTTTTATTGCCCATCCTCTCAATTCATAGATTCCTAATGTTGATCAATCCAAGTTCAGAAACTGAAAGAGAAATTTACTGGGCCATGGTGGAGGAGGGATCCTTAGGATTGCAACTTAGGTGACAGGAGTTCAGATAGCTCAATATCCCTATTCTGAAGAACTGGGGGATGTGGGGGTTTATATAGTCAAAAAATGCTGAAGTCATCACAAAGTAACTGAATGCATTTAGAGAAAAACTATTTAAAATGGACAAGAATGGAAGGGCTCCCAGACTATGTGACTGATGGAAGACAAGGGAAAGAATGTATATGATTAGTTTGAATGGATGTCCCCCAATAGATTCAGGAATTTTATTCAAGCTTGTAATTTGGTGTCACTGGGGGTTGAGTCCTAGGGTCCAGCCCTAAGGTGTGGGGGTGGATCTGGATATGCAGAGTGCTTGAGCTCCACCTGGTGTTCCTGGAGTGTGCTTGTTTGTGGTGCTGGTGCTGGTTTCTCTTTCTGCACGGACCTGTGAAAGGGGGTCAACTTCTTTCACCATTATAGAACTTTCCTGGATCTGTAAGCTTCAAATAAGTTTGGAGGTTCATCCCAGCAGTGTGGACCTGACTACAACAGAATTGGTACCAGGAGTGGGGTATTGATTTATGATGAATCTGACCATGTGGATTTGGGTCTTTTGGAACTTTTGTTTTGGAGGAATGGACATGTACTTGGTACTTGCAACTGAAGTCTCCTTCTAGAGTGGTAAGCCAAATTTTATGGGCTATTCTGGGGAGAGTTTGAAAATACTAAGTGCTAAGAGAATTGTATTTGGAGGCTTTGCTTATGATCATTCTAAGGAGAAAGAAAGACAGCAAAAACTTTGTTGGAACTGGACTACTGGCATAAGGGCTGGCTGTATTCTGTTTCCCATGCCCAGAGAGTTTGATCAAGGTTAAATTTGTAATGGACTGATGTGCTTGGCTGAGGATATGGAACTGAGAAATTTGGATTTAAAGTTGGAAAAACTCTGGCAAGTCTAAAACTACCAGCTCTGAGACTGGTTGCTGAAGCTGCTACTGTCAAACACATCAGCATTTGGAAGGAAGATCTCACAACTGCTTTACCCTGAAACAATGGAAAGGATGCCCGAGGAAAGACTGAATGGTAGAAATGCAAACTCTTCTTAAAAGGAGTTGACTGAAAGGAAGGAACCTGCTCTTCAAGGTCACAATTTACCTCACCCATGAATTAAGAATATGGCTGTGTCCTGCACATCTGGTATTGGTTTTAGAAGCATGAAAAATGTGTGGAGTGGTCATGAAGTGTACATGGTTCCAGGAACTACTGCTGAGATGCAGCATACAAGCAGGGCATGATGAACCCTGATAGGCTAGTGAAGCCATTGGAAGATGGACTGTGGTTTGCATGGAGACACGAAGATGTTTTGAATATCCAAGACCATGCAAGGGCTACCATGGAGCACTATTGGCTCGGGATAGAAGTTTTCCCTGGCCATTCAGCCCAGCCAGAGAGGCAGAATTGGAAAACCCAGAGATTGTCAGGCACTGGTTATGATATCGGACTTGAACTATAGATGTTTGCTCAATGATTATTGAGTTTGCATTGGTCTAGTCTCTCCTTGTTTTGCCTTATAGAAATTGGAAATGTTTATTGTGTGACTTTATATGTTGAAAGTATATAACTTGTTTTGATTTTATAGGACTCACAGCTAAGAGACAATCTTAAATCTCAGATAAGACTTGGGACTTTGGAACTATCCTAAGTTAATAAAGACTATAGGGACCTTTGATGTTAGACTGAATACAATTTACAAAGTGAGATGGTTATGAATCTACTGGGGACCAGGGATGGAATGTGGTAGTTTGAATGGATGTCCCCCAATAGACTCAGGAGTTTTATTCAAGCTTGTAACTTGGTGTCACTATGGGTGGATCTTAGGGTCAGCCCTAAGGTGTGGGGTGGACCTGGATATGCAGAGTGCTTGAGCTCTGCCTAGGATTCCTGGAGTGTGCTTGCTTATGGTGCTGCTGGTGGTTTCTCTCCCTGCATGGACCTGTGAAAAGGGGCCAGCTTATTTCTCTGTTATGTAACTTCCCCTGGATCTGTAAGCTCCAAATAAATTCCCTTCCTCCATTAACTTGTGCCTGCTTTGGAGGTTCGTCCCAGCAGTGTGGAGCTCACTACAACAATTGGTACAACTGTCCATGAAGGCAAGTCTCAAAACTTGTTGGACTCTGCACTCAGGGTAGTTGTCTGGAGGTTCCAGGTGCCTGTGGTCAACAGGTGGGGGTGACAAAGGTGCCACAGCTTGAGATGTGTGCCAATACTGCCTCCTCAGTGACCTCCTGACTCCACTTAAAAAAAGCTTTCTCGAGCCAGGTGTGGTGGCGCACGCCTTTAATCCCAGCACTCGGGAGGCAGAGGTAGGAGGATTGCCGTGAGTTTGAGGCCACCCTGAGGAAAAAAAAAAAAAAAGCTTTCTCAGTGTTCCTTTCATCATGATATCTGTATTTTCACACTGAGCAACTAAGAGGGAGTCAGGTAGCTTTGTTAGGTAGTTTAGGGTGACTGGGCCCAGAAAGTAAAGGCAAAAATGTCCTTAATCCTTGCAGTCTCCACTTTACTAGAGACTAAAGGAGCTGACTACTCCTTATCTCTTGACTAAACTAGTTCCTTAGATCTATTTTTTCACAAACAACCTGAGACCCTCCTGGGAGGACGTTCCCCCTTCCTAGAATTTAAATCTCATGCTCACATTGTGGTTGGTCAAGTTCAGCCCTCAGAGCTTGACGTCATGGCTGGCCTCTTCCTGAGCCAACCTCTAGCTCAGACCAATCAGCTGTCTCTCAGGCTCATCTGAGCCTGAAGGTACAACCCACCACAGTAAATTAATAAATAGATATATGCTAGGGGAACCAGCCTCTCTTGTGACTGCACATTCATCACTTCTGAACCTCCAAGTTCTGGTAAGTGTCCCCTCTTCTCAGCTCAGCTGGTGGACTGAGAGGAGAGGGGGACCCCTCCACCCCTTTGTACCCTTTCCTGTCCTCCACACGGCAGGAGCTCTCGGCACTTTCTTTTCTTTTCACTCAAAATCTCTTTTCATGTTTCTTCCAGGCCCACGACATGGGCTCTCAGACCATGTGGGTGCATCAGTTTTCATTCCCTTGTGCTTTTTTTTTTTTTTTTTTTTTTTTTTTTTTTTTTTTTTTTTTTTCGAGGCAGGGTCTCACTCTAGCCCAGGCTGACCTGAAATTCACTATGTAGTCTCAGCTGACCTTGAACTCTCAGCAATCCTCCTACCTCTGCCTCTCAAGAGCTGGGATTAAAGGTGTGCGCCACCACGCCTGGCTCTTCCCTTGGTTTTGTACTTCTCCAAATAAATATAATAATTTAATAATTATCCTTCTCTATTTGGTTTGCCCAATTCTTTGGTTAAATACAAACACACACTCAGGGTTTGAGGTTCAAGGACTCTATTCCTAAACTCCAGCAACACCCCGTAACACAACCTGCTACATGTTTTTGTTGTTGTTGTTGTTCCAATTATACAAATTTGGACTAGTTGTGGCAAAGGGCTTCTCACGTTGCCCCTCACTTTACACATGTGGGCATGTGGGGGTTCCAGAGGAGGCAGGTAGTTTCTTGGACTAAGCAGGAAGGGATCTCCCTTAAAGGGAGGGATCTTAGGATGATCCCAGTCACACCCTGGCCAAACCTATTCTAGCTGGCTGGCCTCGCCTATCTCAGCTCACAGGTCTGTTGTAGGATTCAGTGTTTGTCCATCTCACCCAATCAGATCTCTCTTGATCTTGCACCTACCCAGGTGTGGGTGGATTCCTCCTCTGAGCCTTGGCGGATTGGGTGGGACACCTGGTGCAGGTGTGTCCAGGCATACCAGGTGTGAACTCTAAAATACCCTTATATTAACGCTACTCTCGCTTTGGGTAGAGAATCTTCTCTTTTCAGATGGCAGTGACCTTGGGACGACTCAGAAGGTATCATAGTGCTGAAAAGAAGTGACTGGAGTACTGAGTAACATCTCAATCACACCTTCCAAGGCTCAGGGTCTAATGCGGAAGAGGTGGCGGAAAGAATGTAAGAGCCAAAGGAAGGGTAGGACTCCTTACAACGTGCTCTCTCCAGACACAAAATGGCCTGGATATCCATGACCTCACAGTGCCTGACACTACCTACACAGGACCATCATAAGAGGAGGAAAAGATGATGACATCAAAATAAAAGAGAGACTGATTGAGAAGGGGAAGGGGATATGATGGAGAATGGAATTTCAAAGGGGAAAGTAGGGGAAGGGAGGGTATTACCATGGATATTTTTTATACTCATGGAATGTTAATAAAAATTGAGAAAAAAAAAAGAAAAAAAATGCTGTAAAAAATAAAATAATAAAATAAAATACATCTTCTCTGGCCCACGAAGGGATTTTCTCTCTCCCCCCACCTCAACTTTTCCAGCAACATTTAAGTTTTTATGCCAGTAAGATTTCCCTCTCCACCTGGTGTGGGAAGGGATGTTTTAAAACAATTTTATTTCATTTATTTGAGAGAGAGGGAGAGAGTGGGGAAAAGTAAAAGAGAGAGGACGAGTCAGAGAGAGAATGGGCGCGCCAGGGCCTCCAGTCATGGCAAATGAACTCCAGACACATGTGCCCCCTTGTGCATCTGGCTTATGTGGGTCCTGGGGAATCGAACCTGGGTCCTTAGGCTTTGCAGGCAAGCATCTTAACTGCTAAGACATCTCTTCAGCCTGGGACACTTTTTCTTTTTATTACTGTCTTTACTCTTAATCTTTTTTGGAAGTGCATGTTTGTTTTTTAATCCCGTCTCATTTTTCTTTATCGAAGGCCCATGTTGGTTTACATGGGCTCTTGGACCATGTAGTGTACTTCCCTTCCTCCTATTCTACCTTCCCTTCCTCAGCCCTTTCCCTGCGATATCTAAATAAAATGTGGTGTTTTATTTTAAGATTTATTTATTGTTTTAAATTTTTTTGTTTATTTTTATTTATTTGACAGTGACAGAGAGAGAAAGAGACAGAGAGAGAGAGAGAATGGGTGCGCCAGGGCCTCCAGCCACTGCAAACGAATTCCAGATGCATGCGCCACCTTGTGCATCTGGCTAACATGGGTCCTGGGGAATCAAACCTTGAACCCGGGTCCTTAGGCTTCGCAGGCAAGCGCTTAAACACTAAGCCATCTCCCCAGCCCTTAAGATTTATTTTTATTTATTCATTTATTAGAAACACAGAGAGAGAGAAAAAAAATGGGCATTCCAGGGCCCCTAGCCACTGCAAACGAACTCCAGATGAATGTGCCGCCATGTGTATCCGGCTTACATGGGACCTGGAGAATTGAACCTGGGTCCTTAGGCTTCGCAGCCATGCCCCTTAACCGCTAAGCCATCTCTCCAGCCCAAATGTGGTGTTTTAAAGATCATTTTTTGAGTCTGGAATTGCCAAATCTTTGGTTAATTTGCAGACAAGGGACTCAGGGCTTGGGGTTCCAGAAAGCACCCCAGAATCCCAAAATTTATCCGTCACAGCAGTGAGCACTAGACAAGGTGGTGACACGTGCCCTTATCCAGCGGTCTCCTGTCCTCATCATCTGTAGCCTTGTATTTTTCCATCACGTCAATGGAGCAGGTTGTCACGGTTTGGCCTCGAAGACTTCCATTCCCGTGGCCGAGAACCCCCATGCCGCACCAGGGACGGATCACAAATGCAGGACAAGGTCTCGGAGGACACAGGCTCTCTGGAAACTAGGGCAGCACAGCCAGCTCAAAGCTTTGTGCAAGCACAGGGCTGCTCCATGGGGCCTGTGATCCTCACAGAACCCAGTCAGTCAAGCTGTGAGCTGCGCGGGCTCCCGGTCCCTGGATTCCTTGGTGACTCATCCAGCCACAGAGGCTATCCAAGAACCCCTCACCCACCCCACCATTTCTTGTCACTCTGGAGCATACTAAATGGGACGTGCAGGCTTTGAAAGCAAAAATCATTTCCTACCCGCTGCCAAGCCCGAGCCCCTGCCACATGCAGCCTTTCGCGTCTCTCTAGTGATCCCTTCTCTTCTCTGTCTCTTTCTCTCTCATTTCTGTCTCTCTAGTGATCCCTTCCCTTCGCCGTCTCTCTCTCTCTCTCTCTCTCTCTCTCTCTCGTTTCTAGGCCTGTAAGGCAGGGGTCTGTCTCACCTGTATCTATGTTCCCAGCACCCAGCTCATCCTTCCCTGGTGACTGTTCCTCAGATGTTACCCTTTGGTCATGTGTTCCCTAACAAACACACTTCTCTACAGAACTTGAAGTGGAACCCCAGCATTCTGAAAGCTCACTTTTGTGGTGTTTTTCTGTGGATACGAGATTTAGATATTGCAAGTCTAGATCATAGACTAGACAAATGTTCTAGACCTACACATGCCCAAAATGAACAGGGTGAAATATCATCGTGGCATCTTGGAAAACCCAAAAAGCTGATGGTCCTTTAAACAAAAGGCTTATCTGGTCATCCCACACTCACTTCCTGTAACAGCTCCAGCCCGTCTTTTTCTTCTCTTCTTTCCTTTTCTTTTCTTTTCTTTTCTTTTCCTTTCTTTTCTCTTCTTTCTTCTTCTTCTTTTTTTATTTTTATTTATTTTTATTTTAATTTTTATTTTTTTGAGGTAGGGTCTCACTCTAGCCCAGACTGACCTGAAATTCACTATATAGTCTCAGGGTGCCCTCGAACTCACGGCAATCCTCCTACCTCTGCCCCCCGAGTGCTGGGATTAAAGGCATGCGCCACCATGCCTGGCTTTTTAATTTTTTTTTCTTTTTAAGGTACGGTCTCACTCTAGCCCAGGCTGATCTGAAATTCACGATGTAGTCTCAGGCTAGCCTCAAACTCATGACTCTGCCTCAGCTTCCATCCTCATTCTGGGCTCACCTTAACTGAAGGACCATCTAGTTAAACCCCTGCTTGGGAGAATTGCAAAGGTTAGGCTCACGTCAGATGGACACAGGAAAAATGACTCCCTATCCCCAAGGCAGAGAGTGAGCTGGAGCTGAAAAGGATCTTTTTTAAGGTCATCCAAATCGAAACCTCATTCAAGACATTAGAAAACTGATGTGCAGAATCTGGAGTAAGTCACCACTGGGCAGAGCTGCGTTTAAAAGACCACATTTGTAGCGGAGTGTGATGGCGCAAGCCTTTAATCCCAGCACTCGGGAGGCAGAGGTAGGAAGATCGCCATGAGTTCAAGGCCACCCTGAGACTACAGAGTTAATTCCAAGGTCAGCCTGAGCCAGAGTGAGACCCTATCTTAAAAAAAAACCAAAACAAAAAAAGTAATAAAAGAGAGACTGACTGAGAGGGGGAGGGGATATGATGGAGAGTGGAGTTTCAAAGGGGAAAGTGGGGGGAGGGAGGGAATTACCATGGGATATTGTTTATAATTATGGAATTTGTCAATAAAAAATATTTTTTAAGCCGGGTGTGGTGCCGCATGCCTTTAATCCCAGCACTCGGGAGGCAGAGGTAGGAGAATTGCGGGGAGTTCGAGGCCACCCTGAGACTACATAGTTAATTCCAGGTCAGCTTGGACCAGAGTGAGACCCTACCTTGAAAAAAAAAACAAAAACAAAAACAAACAAACAAACAAAAAAAAAACAATAAAAATAAAAACTAACTAACTAAATAAAATAAAAGACCACATTTGTGAGCCTCCCTGGGGGCCGTTTGCCCCAACCCCAGCTAGCCTGGCTCTAGGCTGTGATGGCAATCTCAACTCTGCTCCATTTTCGAATGAGTCATGTTCCCATGGCCAGCTGCCTCTGTCACTGCCCACAACAAGCTTACACCCCCGGTCTTCCCACTGAGACACCACAGTGACACGCTGAGTGCTCGCATAGGTCTGGTTTTTTGACCACATTTTAATATTGGGAATGAATCTGTTTAGCAGTTGAGAACAGGGAGACCAGAACCACGCTGCACCTCCCACAGCACCCTCGACTATTCTGGGACTACCCCAGGCAGCTCCACAAACGCAGTGAGATGCCCTGGGGCCGGGGGGGGGGTCTCCTGTTTGGTGCTCTGCCACCAATCAATATGAAGTCAGGTGACTTGGGTGGGAATCCAAAAGCAACCAACTACTTGATAACTTACTCTTGCTTCGCAAGCCTCGCTTTTCTCTTTTTGTTCCCCCTTTCGCATGGATATGGACGTGTGTATGCACGTGTGGTCACTCATGTACGCGGCTGCATGTGCACATTTGTGTGTCCATAAAGGCCAAAGATTGACGTTGGGCATCGTCCCCCATCACTCCCTCATTTATTAACGAAGGCAGGGTCTCTCACTTGAGCCCAGAGCTCACAGATGATTCAGCGAGTCTAGCTAGCTAGCCAGTCTGTACCCCCAGGGACTCCTCCATGGACACCCAAATGCTGGGATTACAGGCAGTTACCGCAGAGCACACCCAGCATTCACCTGGGTGCCGGGGATCTGAACTCAGGCCCTGCCGCTTGCTCAGCAAGCAAGCCCTTTTCTCTGCCTAGCCATCTCCCCAGCCCCAAGCTCAGCTTTCTGATTTACACATTGGGCCAGATGCTGCGCACCTCAAAACCCAGTTGCGGTGAAGACGAAGTAAGTAAAAGGAGCAAAGCTGATGGGTGGACCACACGACTTACTTCTAGAGCTTGCCTAATTCCTTCCTAGAGGACTGATGGGGAAATTGAACCAAAGCCCTTCACAAGAGTACCCTCAGCCTCATCGTTGGTGCTGAGGGCGCTTTGGCTCAGAAAGGAAGGTGGGTTGGATGCCAGCCTCAAAGCTGACGAAGTTGATGGATGATGTGGCCGGGGCTGTGCCTGCCTCACGCCTTCCAAGCCTGGCCACGGAGCAAGGGCCTGCCGGCGCAGGAGCGAGCCCTCTGCCAGCCCCGATCATGCCTCCCCCTGCCTGGCAGTCTCCCTCTTTCATATGCCCCTTTACACCCTGGAAGTGTGGGACTGAACCAGATACGCGTTGGCGTGGAAGGAAAACGAAGGACTTCTGACTTCTGCTGCAGCTCCCTTCTCCTCGCTGGCACAAAACACGTGACCAGAAACAGCCGCTGGGAGGACAGGGTTTATTTTGGTCTCCAGGGCAAGTTTCATCATGGTGGGTAAAGCATGGCAGGAGCACACAGCTGGGTGGGCATCACATCTCCACAGCAGCAGGAAGGAAGGAATCTGAGTGCTGGGTTTAGAGCTGATCTGTTATCACCCCAAAGTCTCCCTCCCCTGCACCCCAGCCACACACCTCCTCCACCAAAGGCCCCACAACTTTCCCAAATCGCACCAGGGGCCCAAGTATTCAAAACCCATGAGCCTATGGGAGACATTTCATTAAATCACCACACCTTCTCAGCACAGACATTGAAACTCAGCGCCAGAGGCCCTTAATCTAGAGCTAGCTGTTGGGGCTGCAGCCTGGCTTCACCCTTACCAGCAGTGTGGCTGAGGCGAATTGCTTCACGGGTCTTTACTTGCATTGCTCATCGTAAAATGCAAATAATAACTGTTTCTATCTCACCAGGGGAGTGTGAGGATTAAAGAATACGCCTATTGGGCTGGCTTAGCAGGTAAGGTGTTTGCCTGTGAGGCCTAAGGACCCCGGTTGGATTCCCCAGGACCCACATAAGCTAAATGCACCAGGGGCAGATGCATCTGGAGTTCGTTTGCAGTGGCTAAAGGCCCTGGTGGACCCATTCTCTCTATCTGCCTCTCTTTCTCTCTCTCTCTCTAAAATAAATAAATAAAATATTTAAAAAAGAATATGCCTACTTTCTGTTATCTACTACTATCTACAGCATAGCACCATTTCTCATACCTCCAGAGCTGGGTCAGGAATCTAGGTGGCCCTCAGATGGGTGACCCGCTCCTGTGGCATTGCCTGAGGTCCCTCAGTGGTACACAGTTGGTAATGGGCTGGGCTGGAGACCCCAAAATGGCTT
The DNA here is from genome assembly GCA_036346955.1 of Dipus sagitta. Lineage (NCBI taxonomy): Eukaryota > Metazoa > Chordata > Mammalia > Rodentia > Dipodidae > Dipus > Dipus sagitta. The sequence goes on along the minus strand of CM070771.1, from coordinate 168,264,139 downwards.
CACTCATCTGCCTGGCATATTGGTGGAATGTGGTCTCTCCAGTGCAGTGGGCACAGGCCCCATGAACCCCAACCTAGGCTTTCGGAGAGTGGTCCACGCAGCAGGAAATAAGAGTGGATAGTTCATTTTTTTAAAAAAAATATGTATTTATTTATTTTTAATTATTTGAGAGAGAAAAAGAAGAAGAAGAGATGGAGAATGAGCGCCCCAGGGCCTTCAACCACTGCAAATAAATTCCAGACATGTGTGCCACCTTGTGCATCTGGCTTACGTGGGTCCTGGGGAATCGAACCTGGCTCCTTGGGCTTTGCAGGCAAGCTCTTCTCCTGCCAGAGAGTGGATAGGTCTTTAATGACTGGGAAAACAACAGCATTACTACCAGTCTCAGCCGTCACAGAGCCTGTCTAAACTCAAGGGGAGAAGACATAGACTCCACAATAAGTAGAATAAAAACTTGATTTTTTTTTTCCTCTTGCATTTTTATGGGCTTCTAAGTATCACTGGCTCAACTGGCATAGTCTTGGTGTGACAAAGGTCTTCACGGCCCTGCGGCAGCTCAGGGCGCTTATACACAAAGGGCCTCCTGTAAGCCAGGCGCCGCGAACCTGGGCTTTGCCTGCATTGTTTCCCATAACCACAGAGCCTGAAGTGCAGACTCTGTCATACTCACACTTGCGGTTTAAATATGTCCACCTACGGAAGGAATGTAAGAGCCAAAGGAAGGGTAGGACTCCTTACAACGTGCTCCTCCAGACACCAAATGGCCTGGATATCCATGACCTCACGGTGCCTGACAGTACCTACACAAGACCATCATAATAGGAGGAAAAGATGATGACATCAAGATAAAAGAGAGACTGATGGAGAGGGGGAGGGGATACGATGGAGAATGGAGGTTCACAGGGGAAAGTGGGCGGAGGGAGGGAATTACCATGGGATATTGTTTACAATCACGGAAGGTGTCAATCCAAATGAAAAGAAAATAAATATCGTGCATTGATAACAAGGCCACGCAGCCTCTTGACCACGGACTGCTCAGCCTCTGTAAACATGAGCTAAATAAGCTTCCATTGCTTACTATTTTACCCAGCTGTGGAATTCTGAGATGGTGGCAGAAGAAAAGACTAAGACAGTCCATGGCATAGGAGGGAAGAGGGTGAGGTGCTTACGCAATGGCCTCATACACCACCCTGACAAGACACCCTGCCACACTGCTCCTGGGTCCGTACTTCTTTTCCTGGTTGTATCATCATGGCGGGTGCTCAGTCTGGATCACAAATCCCACCACATCCCTTCCTTTTAAAAAGTTATTATTATTATCTGAGAGAGGAAGAGAGAAGGACAGAAAGAGAGAGAGAGAATGGGCACGCTAGGGCCTCCAGCCACTGCAAATGATCTCCAGGTGCATGCGACCCCCCTTGTGCATCTGGCTTACGTGGGATCTGGGGAACCAAACCTGGATCCCTAGGCTTCGCAGGCAAGTGCCTTAACTGCTAAGCCATCTCTCCAGTCCCCATGTCCCTTGCTTAGACGCTTCCAGAGCACCTTGGGCAGCCACACAAGCCTCTTGTCTAACCCGTGCCATTGCTGGCTCCTTCCACCTTGGACTTTGCAAGCAGCAGCGATTTGCTACTGATGGACAGAGCAACAGGCCCTTGGACAGTCTGTTTCCTGTGCCTGCAGTACCTGCTCTTTGTCTTTCTACTCTACTGACACTGTTTATCCTTACCTCTTCAGCGAAGGCCTCATGCTGACTCCCTAGATTGTTTCCTGAGACTCCGCCCCTGGTGCCAGCAAGCGTCTATCTGACAGCCTTCACTGGTAGACAGGACCCCCTGTCTTTCCATCTTTGTAGCTCTAGGCCCCACACCTGGCTGGGGTTTCCCAACACCGTGGCTGGAGTTGCCCCATTTCAGCTCTTAGACTGCTGTCACACCCTCTTCCTTTGTCCCCCCCTGGGCCAGTCCCTAGGCAATGTCCAGAGAAGCAGGGTGGTCATGGGACCTGTAGCTCGATGAAGTTCATTCCCCAAGGCAGAGATGGTCTTGGAAAGTTCTGGGAAGGCTGAGCAGAGCGGGGAGAAAGACAAGGGATTTTCAACTCTTTTTACTGAGATGCCAGGTACACAGTATTTTCTCCTTTTTTGGCAAGAAAAGCAATCTTTCCAGAACTCTGCTCCTTACTCTTTGGGGTACTCCTGCCCTTTGTCGCTGTTCCTCCTGGACTCACGTTATCCAGGGAGGGCCAAGCTGGAGGGTGGGAAGAGGTCCAAGAGCTGGAGAAGTTGTACAGGGAACAAATCTTAATTTTTCTCTCAGGATTTTTGTTGTTGTCGTTCTCAATTTCCTCCTGCAAATAAACACAATGAAGCCATTGCCTTTAAACTTCACCGGAGAATCTTTCCCTTTCTTGGGACATTTTCCTGGGCCAAAGAGAGCCGTGTGTCAACATGAGATAAACAGGTAGTTTGGAAAAGAGTTTCTGAGAATCTTGTACACAGATGTGTTTCTAGAAAGCCTTTGCTGTCAGCCTCATTGCTCTTGGAGTGCGGTCTGTGCCCTGTGTGTGTGGGGGGGACATATTGAGGCCCACCCTAATGCTATAAGTGCTCCAATCTATTTAGAGGAGTCAGTTTAAGTATAAAAACTCAGACTCCTAAAGTTTATCCCAGAAAGTATTTTTAAAAAAATCTGAATTCATGAAGACTATTGTGTTTCTGTTACACATACCTCAGGGTTTCTACCCATGAACAATGGAGACTTATATGTCCTGAGGATATGCCTGGAGGAGTTTATGTCACCAGGCACCACACATACCTCTTGCAACACTCTGCCCACCATCTTGAACTGCCAGAGCCCAGAGTTTAGACACACCTAGTGAAGGAGGATAGGAGAAAGCTAGTTTCTTTTAGGCCCAGAGAGAGCCAGGAGATGCCACCCCACATGCCATCTCGCCCTGGCACAAGAATGGGAACTCTTGGCAGACATAGTGTCCCCTGCTCTGCCCACAGTCTCCTGCACTACCTGGATGGGCTGGCTCAGGTGGGCTGGCCCTGGGGTCCGCCCTCCAGGTCTACAAACCAATCGGGTCTTCCCCTTGCAAACCTGAATCTGATGCTATAGAGCTGCAAGCCTTCCCTCCCTCCTCTCTCTTGGTGCAACCATGGGGGTGTGTGTGTGTGTGTGTGTGTGTGTGTGTGGCTCTGGATTCTCTCTCATCTCTGCTCTGACACACATGAGTCTGGACTCTATGGGGGAGAACATAACATTGTTTCTTGATCTGATCTTTTCTGCTTGCCTCTGTTTTATAGTTTGGAATAATTTCCCACTTTGGTTACTTGTATGATTTTCCTCTGGTCTCCAGATCTACCTTGTGTGTACTTCCCTCACACTCCAGATCTACCACGTGGGTGCTCTCACCAACTCTAGGTCTGCTACGTGTATACTTTCTTTAAACTCAGGATAACAATGAGTGTAACCCTCTTCATTACTCATTTCTCCTCTGTATCTCCCGGTCTCTGCTTTGATATTTTCTCCCTGCTATTTTTCCTTAAGTCACCATCATTTGCTCTTTTAACTTTCTTCCATGGGGAAAAACACATGGCAGATGCCATGCAGATTCCTCCTAAGTCTCCCTACACGAGCTCCTAGATTTTACTGTCCACGTGCCAGCAGCTTTACTCTAATCTCCCTTTAAAGGCCTCAGTTTCTATGTGCTTGCAACTATAATCACTCTTTAAAAACCTCAGTGTAGCCGGATGTGGTGGCACATGCCTTTAATCCCAGCACTCAGGAGGCACAGGTAGGAGGATCGCCGTGAGTTCGAGGCCACCCTGAAACTACATAGTGAATTCTAGGTCAGCCTGAGCTAGAGTGAGACCCTACCTCAAAAACAAACAAATCCTCTGTTTATCTTAAGTAAACTTTCCACATGCCTACAGTTTTATTCTCTTTATGCCTCAGTTTCTCTTAAATGAGCCTTATGAACTCCCCTCCATGTATAGTCCCAATCTCCCTTAAATAAACCCCACAATTTGTGATCTCCCCATAAACAGTAGTTCATAATTTATCCATCTTGAGTCCATCTTTATTAATTCTCTTTTTTTTTTTCCCCCAAGTCAGGGTCTCATGCTAGCCCAGGCTGAACTGGAATTCACTATGTAGTCTCAGGGTGGCCCTTGAACTCACGGCGGTCCTCCTACCTCTGCCTCCCGAGTGCTGGGATTAAAGGCGTGCACCACCACGCCCGGCTTATTTTTAAATGTGTAGCCCAGGCTGTCCTCAAACTCCTGATCCTCCTGCCTCCACCCCTTCAGCAATATCCTACCAGCGTTCACCACCACCATTGGCTTTATTAGTACTTTATTAAAGATAGTACAGAACCCAGAACCTGAGGTTCCTAAATTCTTGGGGACCCTTCCTGAATCTCAAAATCCTGCACCACTAGTCCACCGCATTGGGATTATGGGCTCAGCAGGAAAGTTCTAGAGAGGTTAAGCGATGTGCTCAATGCCACTTAGATGATCAAGTGAAAGCTAGACTGGTACCCAACTCTCATGAGGGCCAGTTCTGTACACTGTTAAATCCAGCATTTCTCTTGCTTTTGAAATATTGTGAACGTGGACACAAATACGTTTTCAGTGGGTGATGACCCCTTCCACACATTCAGCGTGTTTTAGCAGTTTAGCTGGACTGGTTCCAGAAAACTCTAGGTGGACAGGATTGGCTCGAGCCCTTGAGAAGCAGACAAGACTGACTACAGTGACACAGGGAGCCATGTCCTTTGAAGGTCCAGGGCCTTCCAGGGCAGAGTGCCAACTGAGCAGGGCTCTGGAGCCAGCGCTGGGCAGACAAGTTATAGAGTTCCAGGAGTGAGCCTGAGCAGCCTTGGGCGGGGCCCAAGAGAGGAGCAGAACACAGATACATCAGTTCTGGTAGGTTCTGGCAGCTGGTGTGGAAAAATAAACAGCAGATTTGATACAAAGGGCTACTAAAGGCCAGGTTGTGTCTCCTGAAAGATGTCGAAGTCCTAACCCACAATCCTGTGAGTGTGACCTTGTTTAGAAATGAGTCTTGGCAGATGATCAAGTTAAGATGAGATCATCTAATATGACTGCATCTCTATTAGGGATAAAAAAAAAAAAAGACATTTAGGGCTAGTGAGATGGCTCCGTGTATAAAGTACATGACACACAAGCATAAGAACCTGGGTTGGAAGCCCCAGTGTCCATGTAAAAATGCCAGGTATGGTGACATGTACCTGGAACCCAAATGCTAGAGCTGGGGAGGCAGAGATGGGAGGATCCCTTGGGCTTGCTGGATAGCTACTTTAGCCAAATTTGTAAGCTCGAGGTTTAACAAGAGACCCATCTCAAAGAAAAAGATAACAAGTGACTGAGAAAGACACTTGTCACTGATCTTTGGTTTATGCGCGCACGTGCGCACACACACACACTGTATGGAGGGGTCTGAGCATGCCCAAAAGTATGCAAACAGGCAAGCCAATTGGCCACTTGGTGGACTTCTGGGACTATACTTCCAGTGAGCTGAAAAACAGCATGTAACGTAACCTTTCACGTAGCCACGGCATGATCGAGTTATGAAACTCTGAGCTGGTCACCGGCCATCCTTGTTAGGAGGTTTGTGAAGGAGGACACCTCACATAGCATATAATGTTGGCTACTCTCACTGCTGCTCCCTGAGCCATCTCACCAACTTGGCCCTCCCTTGCTGAGGGGCTCGGACCCGACACGTGCAAACACATACGCACTCATGCACACACACCATACACACCAAAAGGAGCAAGAAGTGGACATTCGGACACAGGACAGACATGGGGAAGAGCCATATGAAGGCAAAGGCAGAGACTGAAGGGATGCTTCGGCAAACAGAGGAACACTAAAGATGGCAGCTTCTGAGGGGCTTCCCTCTAGCCCTAGGGAAGAGCCAACCTTACTCCTCCCTGGCTGCTGGACTTCCAGCCCCCAGGACCGTAAGATCATGATCTGTGTCATTGAGGCCGGGAGGTTGTAGACCTGTCCCGGCAAAGTAGGATGGAGGTCAGGCTCCTGAGTCATCAGCCCGAACAGATTGGAGCAGAGAAGGGGGATTTTGGGGAGATGCCCATAGCATCTTTGTGTGGAGGTTTGGAGGAACCATGAATGGCCGTGGGGGGTTCACACATAAACAAAGAACATCAGTAGGTAAGCCTACCACTGCCTGGAGACATGGCTGAGAAGAGTTAAGGAGCCTTTGAAAATCCTAAATCCCTCTACCTCCTTACTCATTCAGATTCCAAGTGGTATCCACTCGACTGGGGGCAGAATACATTGAAATTTTTGTCAGTCTGTCTTCCAGATGTCAGCTCAGGGCATAACAATATATATCTTTTCCATCAATAATTGAACTATCTCAGGAGTCGAGGCTCCAGGGGTTCCCTGGGGAGCTGACTTACTCCATTCATTATTGACTGTGCACTTAAAGCCTGCCCATACATGCTAGGGGAGATTGTTCCAGGCCGGATACCCTCCCCTTCTTTTTGTCCTTCCTTGCCCTTCACTACCATTTTTTAAAATTTTCTGCTCTTTTTCTGAGGCTGATACCTTTTAGATTCCATGGCTTCGTGTGTGTGCATCTCATGTCTAATATAAGCAAAGGTGCAAGGTGGAATGAGATCAGTGATGAAGGGCCTAGCATTGTACTGGTAAAACTAGGACTGGGACTGAGGGTTAGGCACAAGGACCTGGTTCCATCATAGGTTTGGTGAGGTGTGAGGATCATGCCACCGTGCCCTGTGTGGGCCAAAAAGCCCCCAGGGGAAAGAATCTGTGATCAGACCAGTCAGCAGTGGCAACAGTAAGACAGCTAGCTATAAGTGGTATTCCACATGGTGGACATGACGAAGTGAGATTTGGAGCAGGAAAAGAGTAACATGGGGACAACTCCATAGTGATCCCAAGTGACAGATTGGTATGAGGGGGGGGCACATGGGCTTCCATGATTATCTGGAAGAATTGAGCAATGTTGATGGTCTCAGGCCAGCAGACTTGCAAGCGAGTGCCTTAACCACTGAGCCATCTCCTCAACCCCCAATTACACTTATTTTCATTGAGCATCTGCTCTGTGAGCAATGCTGTGGCACAGTCTCTGTCCTCACCCTGGGAAGATAGGGATCATTGGAAGCAGGAAATGCGATTTGGGGTATATTTGAGGTACTGCTTAAAAGAACTACAAGAAAAGAAACAAGAAATAGGAGCCATAGGTTATGGGACAGAAGCATCAGACTCAATAAGAAACTTTGAAGTTACCGGGCGTGGTGGCGCACACCTTTAATCCCAGCACATGGGAGGCAGAGGTAGGAGGATCGCCATGAGTTCGAGGCCACCCTGAGACTCCATAGTGAATTCCAGGTCAGTCTGGGCTAGAGTGAGACCCTACCTCAAAAAAACAAAAAAAAAAAAAAAAAAAAAAAAGAAAGAAAGAAAGAAAGAAAGAAAGAAAGGAAGGAAGGAAGGAAGGAAGGAAGGAAGGAAGGAAGGAAGAAACTTTGAATTTAACATTTTCTGTATCACATATCAACTTGTGTCCTCATCTTTGAAATCAGGACAATGACATGTACTTGTATAATATAGTGTAAGCACTTCAATCCCGCAGTAACAAAGACTCCAAAAATCACATTTGTTTAATATAACCAAACGAAAGTTTTTCCTTCACACCTGCTGAATTGTCCTCTGTGGATCTGGTCCATTTGTTCTCCAGCACACATTTGTCCATGGGCTGCTTCAGCTCTCCAGGGAGTTTTGATCTTAAGCCACCTCTATGTCAACATGGGCTCCATGATGACCACAGCAGAGCTTTCATTCTTCCACGTGTGTGAAGTGAGTTACTCACTGCGCACTGGTTGGAGCAAGTCTGACGAAGCAGAATTGTTTCAAGAAGCCGGGCAGAGGGGGTGGAAGCACGATCCTCCCCGTCAGAGAAGAGGAGAGCCCACTTTGGTGAACAGCTGCCATGTCACTCCTCTGCTCCAGAGGGTGGCTGTGATGCTGAAGTGAGGTCGAATAATAGTTGAGAATCACACAGACACCCCAAAAGAGAACTTCAAGGAGGCTGGCTAGCCCCACTCAATGCCAAGTGATTAACTCCTGCCCACCAGCATCAGGGACACAACTTTCACTAACTGGTGAGTCATTTTCATTAGCTACAGTGGGTTTGGGAACTGCTCTGGCATTCTTAGTTGAGATTTAAGTCTTAAATTTGAGATTATGAAGGTTCTGTACATGTGAAATGAATGGACCTAAGGATCTGATACAATTTATAAAGTCTATGATAATGTTTGTTTCTGTTTCCCTCTTTTGGCACCCCCTCTGTTTTAGTCAGTTTGAGCTGATGGAATAAGAATACCTGAGATCAGGCACCTTACACAGCAGACACTTACTTCTTGCTATTCCAGAGGCTAGAGGTTTGGTGTGAGGATGCCAGTGTATTTGGGGTGTTAGTGAAAGCTCTCTTGCAGGCCTTCTCAGTGTCCCTCACATGATGGAGAGAGAATGAGAGAATTAATGGGTTCCTCCTCTTCTGAGCTCACTCATCCCATTCACGAGGACTCTAGTCTCAGGGTCTGAGTCCCTCGCAAAGACCCCACCTCCTGGGACCATCACGTTGGGAGTGACGCTTTTGCTTATGAATCTGGAGGGGGACACCAACAGTCCATAACACCTTCCAACTGCAACAACAAGCCAAGACAATAACCTCAAAGAACACACTGTTCTTTATTGTGGAAGCACACGGACACACCTAGAGGGAACACACGCACTCATTAAGAGCTGGTTCCTGTGTTCTCCGTGCTCACCATGGCTGTCAACCTGGTTTCAGTTGTCCCCAGGCAGGACAGCACGAGTTAAAGAAACATTTTGATGACGTTCAGGTCTTTCAGCATGAGAGGCTAGTTTGGTTTTAAATACTACATTTTTTTTTTTTTTTTTTTTTTTTTTGCTCCTATCTTCCTTGAAGAGATTTCAAGTCCCTCAGTTTCCCAGGTCTATGGGATCTATTAGAGGATAACTGAGCACATTTCAACATGCCCTCAATGTTCTTGGACAAGCTAGTCAATAATTAGCCAACTATTTATGCTCGCTTGATTTTATTTTGCACGCGCATGTGTGGGCGGTATGCATGCGTGTGTGTTCTTGTGTGTGTGGACTTGTGTGTACGCATGCAGAGGACAGAAGTTGATGTTGGGTGTCTTCTACTATCACTTTCCACCTTTTCAAAAATATTTTATTTGGGGACTGGAGAGATGGCTTAGCGGTTAAGTGCTTGCCTGTGAAGCCTAAGGACCCCGGTTTAAGGCTCCATTCCCCAGGACCCACGTTAGCCAGACGCACAAGGTGGCGCATGCATCTGGAGTTAGTTTGCAGTGGCTGGAAGCCCTGGCATACCCATTCTCTCTCTCTCTCTCTCTGCTTCTTTCTCTCTCTGTCTGTTGCTCTCAAATAAATAAATAAAAATAAATAAAATATTTAAAAATATTTTATTTACTTATTGGGGGGGGGGGAGAATGGGTGTGTCAAGGCTTCTAGCCACCACAAACACACTCCAGACACATGTGCCATCTTGTGCATCCAGCCTTACATGAGTCCTGGGGAATTGAGCTCAGGTCCTTCGGGTTTGCCAGCAAATGTCTTAACAACTGAGCCATCTCTCCAGCCCGCAAATAAATAAATAATTTTTATAAAGGTAGAAAATGGGGCCGTAGAGATGGCTCAGCAGTTAAGGTACTTGCCTGTGAAGCCTAAGAACCCAGGTTCGATTCCCCAGGACCCACGTAAGCCAGTCGCACATGGTGGTGCATACATCTGGAGTTCATTTGCAGTGGCTGGAGGCCCTGACTTACCCATTTTCTCTCTCTCTCTCTCCTTTTCAAATAAATAAATAAAAATTGTAAAAAAATTATTTATTTTCTTTTTTTTTTTTTTTTTGAGGTAGGGTCTCACTCTGGCTCAGGCTGACCTGGAATTCACTATGTAGTCTCAGGGTGGCCTCGAACTCTCGGCGATCCTCCTACCTCCGCCTCCCGAGTGCTGGGATTAAAGGCGTGCGCCACCACGTCCGGCTCAAATTATTTATTTTCAAGGAGAGGGAGAGAGAGAGAGAGAGAGAGAGAGAGAGAGAGAGAGAATGAGAATGGGTGTGCCAGGCCTCTTGCTACTGAAAACGAACTCCAGACACATGCACCCTTGTGTATCTGGCTTTATATGGGTAATGGGGAATAGAACCCAAGCTGTTAGACTTTGCAAGCAAGTGCCTTAACCGCTGAGCAATCTCTCCAGCCCCATCTTTTTTAAAATATTTTTTTTTTTGAGGCAGGGACTCTTACTAAACCCAGAGCTTACTTATTTGACTAAACTAGCCAGCCAGTGGCATCAAGGGTTCCCGGCCACTGCCTCTCCAGCTCTGGGATTGCAGGTGCATACTACCATACCCAACCTTTTTTATTTCTTTCTTTATTTATTTTGGTTTTTTCGAGGTAGGGTCTCACTCTAGCTCAGGCTGACCTGGAATTCACTATGTAATCTCAGGGTGGCCTCGAACTCATGATGATCCTCCTACCTCTTCCTCCTGAGTGCTGGGATTAAAGGTGTGCGCCACCATGCCTGGCCCATACCCAACTTTTATGTTGGTGATCCAAATTCAGGTCCTCATGCTTGCATGGCAAGCACCTTACCCACTTAGCCATCTCTCCAGCCCCTTTATGTTCTCTTCCATTTCTATGATTCCATGTCTGTGATAGAGGCATGAAAAGAGCTGATAGACATGCAACCCAACAGGTGAAGGCCATATGAGTGAGAAGGGAAAAGGAGCTCCAGAGGAAAGGTGTAGGACGTGGGAAAGGTATAGGATGCGGGAAAGCTATAGGATGCAGGAAAGGTGCTGATCCAGGAGTTCAGAGCTGCTCTAGCCAGCACCAGGGGGAAGTACTGAATGGGGGGGGGGGGTGGGAACAAGAGGCCATCAGGTGTGAGGATGCTCAGAATAACTGGCTTTCTCTCCTCTATCATGAATGTCTAGGGGGGCTGGACAGATGACTTAGCAGTTAAGGCATTTGCCTACAAAGCCAAAGGATCCCAGTTTGATTCCCCAGGACCCACGTAAGCCAGATGCACAAGGAGGCGCATGCACCTGGAGTTTGTTTGCAGTGGCTGGAGGCCCTGGTGCACCCATTCACTCCACCCCTCTCTCTCTGCCTCTTTCTCTCTCTCTCAAATAAGTAAATTAAATATATATATGCATTTGTCACCATGCTCAGCTGGAATGGCATTAAAAAAGGGGGGGGGGCTGGAGAGATGGCTTAGCAGTTAAGGTGTATGCCTGCAAAGCCAAAGGATCCCGGTTTGATTCTCCAGGACCCACATAAGCCAGATGTACAAGGGGGTGCACGCATCTGGCGTTTGTTTGCAGTGGCTGAAGGCCCTGGCATGTCCGTTCTCTCTCTCTCTCTCTCTCCCTTTTTCTCTCTCCAATAAATAAATCAATTAAATATATATAAAAAAGAATGTCTAGGGCTGCAGATTGCTTAGTGGTTAAGGCACTTGCCTGTAAAGCCAAAGAACCCAGGTCCAATTCCCCAAGATGTACGAAAGCCAGATGCACAAGGTGGTGCTTGTGTCTGGAGTTTGTTTAAAAAAGAAAAAAGAAGAAAGAAAGAAAAAGGCCAGGCGTGGTGATGCATGCCTTTAATCCCAGCATTCAGGGGGGCAGAGGTAGGAGGATCATCCGTGAGTTCGAGGCCACCCTGAGACTACAGAGTGAATTCCAGGTCAACCTGGGCTAGAGAAAGACCCTACCTCAAAAAACCAAAACAAAACAACAACCAAAAAGAAAGAAAGAAAGAAAGAAAGAAAGAAAGAAAGAAAGAAAGAAAGAAAGAAAGAAAGAAAGAAAGGAAGAAAGAAAGAAAGAGAAGAATGTTTAATGTGCACTGATGTGTTCTTTAGCAAAGAGTGAGTGTGGAGCCCACGCAGGGGCACTGCTCTTGCACCAAGAAGGCGCACTAACCTGAGGGTTGGCCTGCAGTCTTGGGGTCTCCTCTGGTCTTGATTAGGGTCACAGTCATGACTTCATTTTATCTTGAGACAGTAGCAAGTGGAGAGCGAGCCCAGGGTCCTGGCTGCTGCGTGTGCACCTATAAAGTATCACCTCTCCATCTGAAGTTGTGTTGACCCTGACCCTATTCTGTGAGCAGCTGTTACCTTACTGGGCCAAAGCCTGGCCAGAAACCACTACGTTAATGTACCATTAGCTGCAGTGGCAGGTACCATAGTGTTGTCTCCTTTGGGCTCTGAGCCAGAGCATCCCATGCCAAGATCAACCTGGGGGCTGGAGAGATGGCTTAGCAGTTAAGTGCTTGCCTGTGAAGCCTAAGGACCTTGATTCGAGGCTCCATTCCCCAGGACCCACGTAAGCCAGCTGCATAAGGTGGCACATGCGTCTGGAGTTCGTTTGCAGTGGCTGGAGGCCCTGGCGCGCCCATTCTCTCTCTCTCTCTGTCGCTCTCAAATAAATAAAAATAAACAAAACAAAAAAGATCAACCTAGACATCTGAGAACTAATTTATCACCTATTACCACCGCCGCCCCCCCCCAATTGGTTTGACCACAAAAATCCAATAAAATAAAAAAATTTTTGAACTCAAAAAAAAAAAAAACCTCCAAAAACAAATCAAGGAATAAAAAAGACAACATCTAAGAAAACATACATTTCCCTGCTGAAATGTGCAGAAAATAGTGGCATTGCAGGTGACTGGCTCACCTCCTTCGAACTTGTACGTCAGCCTGTCGTTACACTTTCCCTTGGGAGCTCTCTGGCATGAACGTTTCCTCCCCCACGTTCTGCAGGCTGCAGAACCAGGCCTGCGTTAGGCGTTGCTCACTGGCACCCGCAGAACCTTCATGATGCCAAGCACATGCCACAGTGGAGTCGGTCAGGGCTGTCTAACGAAGAGACAAGTTTATTACAGATAGAAGCATCTGGCAAAACCCAAGACTCTTGTTCCCAGCATCCCCTCTCACTGTCCATCCCATGGTGGGGGTGACATGGCGGGCAGGGCATGCCACACACGTCAGCCCTGCTTTAGGTGGCTTTGAGCGTTATACTGAGGGGGTTCAGAACCTGGCTCTGCCGCTTACCTGCATGTGACCTTGGGCAGACATCTAATTTTCCAGTGCCTCAATGGCTTCATTCCTCAAATGGTGATATTACTACTACTAATAACAATATTAATAATAAGAATAAAGCCTGGGGCTAGAGAGATGGCTTAGTGGTTAAGGTGCTTGCCTGCAAAACCTAAGGACCCAGGTTCAATTCCCCAGTACCCACATAAACCAGATGCACAAGGTGGCACATGTGTCTGGAGTTCATTTGCAGTAGCTAGAGGCCCTGGTGCACTCATTCTCTCTCTATCTGCCTCTTTCTCTCTTTCTCTCTGTCTCTCTCTCAAATAAATTTAAAAAAGAATTGAGCCGGGTGTGGTGGCACACGCCTTTAATCCCAGCACTTGGGAGGCAGAGGTAGGAGGATCACCGTGAGTTCAAGGCCAAACTGAGACTACATACAAAGTGAATTCCAGATCAGCCTGGGCTAGAGTGAGACCCTACCTCAAAAAACCATAATAATAATAATAATAATAATAATAATAATAATAATAATAAATAAGCCCTGGGGCTGAAGAGATGGCTTAGTGGCTAAAGGGCTTGGCTGCAAAGCCAAAGGAACTTGGTTCGATTCCCCAGGACCCACATAAGCCAGATGCACAAGGTGGCACATGCATCTGGAGTTCGTTTGCAGTGGCTGGAGGCCCTGGTTGAGCCCATTTTCTCTCTCTCTCTCTTCCTCTGCCTCATTCTCTCTCTCAAATAAATAAATAAATAAAAATAAAAATATTTCATAAATAAATAAATAAAGCTATCATAGGGCTGGAGAGATGGCTTAGAGGTTAAGGCATTTACCTGTGAAGCCAAAGGACCCAGGTTCAATTCCCCAGGACTCACGTAAGCCAGATGCACAAGGTGGCACATGCATCTGGAGTTTGTTTGCAGTGGCTGGAGGCCCTGGCGTTCCCATTCTCTCTTTGTCTGTCTCTCTTCTCTCTATCTCTCTCTGTGCTTGCAAATAAATAAACAAAATTAAAAAAAAATAAAGCCTATTGTACAAGGTTATAACAAGGATTAAATGAACTGTGCCTGGAAGGGAGCAGTGTGGATGAGATGTTGGCTATCCGGCTGGGGACACGGCTCAATGGATAAAGCATCTACTGCGTGACTCTGGGGACCTGAGTTCAGATCCCCCAGATTCCACTGATAAACCAGAAACCATGATGGGATTCTATAATCTAAGTGTGCCTACTTCCAGAAGGGAGGCAGAGACAAGAGAACTTTCCAGAAGCTCACAAACGGAGCAGTGAACACAATGAGAGCCCCTTGCCTCAAAATGAGGTGGAAGGCAAGAACTGACCTAAAAGTTGCCCCCTGCCCTGCACACATGTGCTGTGGCACCTGCACTCACACACACACTAACTGAATAAATAGTAGAGGCCAGGCATGGCGGCACACATCTTTAAGCCCAGCATTGGGGAGGCAGAGGTAGGGGGATCGCTGCAAGTTCAAAGCCAGCCTGGGACGACAGAGTGAGTTCCAGGTCAGCCTAGGCTAGAGTAACACCCTACCTCTAAAAAATTTTTTTAAATAAAATAGCTGGGTGTGGTGGCGCACACCTTTAATGCCAGCACTCGGGAGGCAGAGGTAGGAGGATCGCCGTGAGTTCGAGGCCACCCTGAGACTCCATAGTGAATTCCAGGTCAGCCTGGGCTAGAGTGAGACCCTACCTCAAAAAACCAAAATAATAATAATAATAAAATAATAATAATAAATAGAAACAACTATAGAAGTTGATGTTGGTCATAGCCAGCAGTACGTGACTTTAATCCCAGCACTTGGAACTTGCCAGCATCCCCTGCCAGCTCTGACTCATCCATGCAGCCCTGCCAGGGCCTCAGCTCACCTTCCAGGGCCTCCCTGGACACTCCTCTTCCTCGTTTTCTCCCACAACCATGTGAGGTCATGATCCCTTAGCAAATACCCTTTTTCTTTTTTCCCCTGTATCAGGCCTAGTGTTCTGTTCTCTGGTGAGACCCTGGTTGTCCTGATTATTGAATTACATGGCTGCTAGCTAACCTCTCCTCACAAATGGCCACATCTTTGTGAAGTCCCTGCACATTGATCCTGCCTGGTCCTGTGGCCCTTTCGGACCAACAGAATGGTTGTACAGCCGAATTGTCATGCACCTCTTCTGGACTTAAGACTCATAAAGTTCTGGCAACCTCCACTTTTGCACTTTTGGAAGCCCAGAGCTGTCCAGAAAACAAGACCAGCTGCCCGTGCTGGGAAGATGGTTTGGTGGGTAGAATGTTTGCTGAGCAAGCATGAGGATCTCACTACAGATCCCCAGCACTCATAGAAAATACCTCGCATGTACCCACTGTCTATCTGTGTGTCACTTTCTCAAATAAATAAATAAATAAATAAATAAATAAATATTTTTAAAAGTAAAGTTATAGGGCTGGAGAGATGCGTTAGCAGTTAAGGTACTTGCCTGTGAAGCCTAAGGACCCAAGTTCAACTCTCCAGATCCCACATGAGCCAGACACACAGAGGTGAGGTGAGCGCAAGATCGCACATGCCCATTAGGTGGCACAAGCATCTGGAGTTCAATTTCAGTGGCTGAGGCCCTGGGCCAATTCTTTCTCTCTCCCTCCATCTCTCCCCCCCCCCACTTGCTTGCTCGCTCTCTAAATAATAATAATAATAAAAAGTTAGAAGGGTCTGGAGAGATGCCTTAGCAGGTAAGGCACTTGCCTGTGAAGCCTAAGGACCCATGTTCAACTCTCCACATCCCAGGTAAGGCAGATGCACAATGATATAAGTGCTGCCAATTCTCTCTCTCTCTCTCTGCCTCTCTCAAATAAATAAATTAAACAGACAGGCATGTGGTGCACGTCTTTAATCCTAGCACTTGGGAGGCAGAGGTAGGAGGATTGCCATGAATTTGAGGTCACCCTGAGACTACATAGTGAATTCCAGGTCACCTGGGCTAGAGTGAGACCCTACCTCAAAAATAAAATAGAATAAAATTAAATAAAAAAATAAATAAAATAAAAAAGCAAAATAAATAAATCAAGTTATAAAATACTTATCATGGTGACACAGGTCTTTGATCCCAGCACTGGGGAGGCAGAGATAGGAGGATCCCTAGGGCTTGTTGGCTAACTCATCTAGCCAAATCATTGAGCTCCAGACTTAGTGAGTAAGATGGAAAGTGATTGAGAAAGACATTTGATCTGACCTCTAGCCTTCACCTGCATATGCCCACACATGGGCACCCTCACATATGCAAACACCCTTACACACATGAATGCACACCACACATACACAATAAATAAATGAAAAATTTAAAAAATAATCAGTCACCCATCTGGAGAAACCAAGCAGAAAACCCTGGAAATTACAAAACTGTATGGGAAGAGAAGCTAGCTGTCCCAGTGTCCTTGCTGAGCCCTGTCTTCTAGCACACTCTGCAAAGAGCAAGAGGAGAGGAGATGAACTCCTCCGTGGAATATTCCTGTCCCAGCAATGAAGTGCTCAGGTGAAGAAACTCGAGTTTGGCTAGAAGAAACCTTGACCAGACCGCCCCCAGGAGCAGGAGAAACAAGAAAACAGCCATTTAAACCCCTCTCTTTTGATTTAATTTATAGATGCTCATAAAAGGTGTAAAAATGTAAAGTATCAAGAATTCCTGAAGATGTTAAATTTGACTATTTGGTTATGATGATGTCTGATAGTTTTATAACTATATATAAAGTTATTTTTCTTTGTAATATTTAAATCTGATGGAGTGATACTTTGAGACTATCCTGTTGCCCGTGATGCTAATAATTCATTGGCTTTAGTAGGCACTGTTGATTTCATTAACATATCAATTATTACCATGATGATTGACAAACGGTGATTTTCTAATTTAATCATTCCTTGTTAGCCTCCTATGGAAAAATAGAGCTTTCCATTCTACCCATTTATTTATCTGCTGTGGTGGTTGGATTCAGGGGTCCTCCATAAACTTAGGTGTTCTGACTGCTAGGTCTGCAGCTGATGGAGATTTGGGAATTAACATCTCCTGGAGGGAGTGTATTGTTGGGGGCGGGTTTATGGGTGTTATAGCCAGTTTTCCCTTGCCAGTGTTTGGCACATTGTCCTGCTGCTGTTGTCCACCTGATGTTGGCCAGGAGGTGATGTCCACCCTCTGCTCATTCCCTCGTTTTCTACTGCCATAGTGGAGCCTCCCCTCGAGTCTATAAGCCAAAATAAACCCTTTTTCCCACAAGCTGCTCTTAGTCAGGTGTTTTCTGCCAGTAATGTGAACCTGACTGCAACATCTGTGTTTGACTCCATTGTTTCTGTTTGAATCAGTGCATTATAGTCTGTTGGTATCTTTTTTTTTTTTTTCTGATGCTTTAAGTATCCCTGGTTTGATCTTTGACAGTCTCTTCAAACTAGCCTCTGTGTCCTTTTCGTATATTTCTATGATTCTTTCAATGTTTCCAGACTTTTTTGGCACAAGATGCTGCAGTCTCATGATGTACTTGTCTCTGCCTCAGCCTTTCAATCGATCATTTTTCCTGAGGATCCCTGGTTTATTTATGAGGAAGAAAGAGTATTTAGAAGCTAGCATCTGAGATTTTTTTTGTCCCCATTTATGGGCAGATACAAGAAATACATACATGTGTACATATGCACACACATGAACACCCCACACCTTATTTTTATTTTTGTATCTATTTCTCTACATTAAAAATAATTAGTTCAGTAGCCAGGTGTGCGGCACATGCCTTTAATCCCAGCACTTGGGAGGCAGTGGTAGGAGGATTGCCATGAATTCAAGGCTACACTGAGACTACATAGTGAATTCTAGGTCAGCCTGGGTTAGAGTGAAATCCTACCTCAAAAAACCTAAATAAATAAATAAAATTAGTTCAAACCACGAGTTTGCAATAGAAAAAAAAAAAAGACCTGGATCCTATTATCTATGATATATATATACATATAAACTCATGGTGATCCTCCTATCTCTGCCTCCCAAGTGCTGGGATTAAAGGCATGTGCCACCATGCCCAGCTATCTATGATTTATTGTCTCATTATTTTACTCCTAGAATGTACAAAAGGCAGCTTTAAATTTGCTAACCCATAGCCCTGAAGAACAGTAACACAGACCTTAGGACTTGAATTTAGTTTTCACAGATTTTTTTTTTTAATTTCTCACCTCAAGGTAAATAGTCCAAATACTTTGTTCAAAGTTGCCCAAGGGCTGCAGAGATGATGACTCAGCAGTTGTGTGTTTCCTTGTCTTCGTTCCACAAACGTCCAATCAGACACGGCTTATGGGAGGAAGGGGTTTGTTCTGAGAGGGAGTCAGGTAGCTTTGTTAGGCAGTTAGGGTGACTGGGCCTATGAATGTGTCTTTGCAGTCTCCACTTTGTTAGAGATCACAGCATGATCTGACTTCAGGGCTTCCCTGGATCTGCTTTTCCATAATAACCTGGGCCCCTTCTGGGAGGGAAGTCTTCTCTCCTAGGATTTAATCCTAATATTGTGGTTGGTCAAGTTCATTCCCCAGAACTTGGCGACGGGTTTAGCCTCTTCCTGAGATAGCCCCTAGCCCAGACCAATCAGCTGTCTCGCTGGCTCACCTGAGCCTGAAGGTAGGGCCCACCACCATAAGGTCATAAATACGTTTATACCAAGGAAAGCAACTTCTCTTGGTGGCCCGTTCAACAGTGGTGACCCCCCAGGTTCTGGGGAGTCTTCCCCTTGTCTCAGGCCAGCTGGGTTGTGACAAGGGGGAGAACATCTTGACCCCTACTTCCCACATGGGCTCTTTACCCCTCCTGTCCTGCACATGGTAGGAGCTCTTTGTACTTTCTTTTTTCCCCCTCACTAGCTCTCTTTATTATTATTATTTTTATGAGAGATACAGAGAGAGAATTGGCACACCAGGGCCTCTAGCCACTACAATTGAACTCAAGACGCATGCACCACCTTGTGCACATGCATCACCTTGTGTGTCTGGCTTACATGGGTTCTGGAGAGTCAAGCCTAGGTCCTTAGTCTTTGCAAGCTAGCGCCTTAACCACTAAGCCATCTCTCCAGCCCTCTAGCTCTCTTTTGAAGTTTCTTCCAGATCCACCACGTGGGCTCTCAGACCCCGTGGGTGTATTCGTTTTCTTTCCCTTGGTTCGGTACTTCCCTCAATAAATATAATAATTTAATAATTGTCCTTCTCAATCTTACTTTATCCAATTCTTTGGTTACAGGTAGACACGAACCTAGCGTTTGGGGTTCAAGGACTTTCCTGAACCCCCTAACACCCCACTTCAATTTTAGGCTTATGAAAGCCAAGGGAACACCATCAATTGTGGAAGAAGCTGGCTCCCTCTCACAGATCCAAGCAGATAGAAAAACGGCAGGACGCAAACACCCACGGCAGCAAGCACTAAGAGGCGGAGCTCTAAACTTCTCTGGGGCTGGAGAGATGGATCCGTGGTTAAGGTGCTTTTCTGAAAAGCCTAATGACCCAGCTTTGATTCCCCAATATCCATGTAAAGCCAGATGCACAGTGGCACATTCATCTGAAATTCGTTTGCAGCAGCTGGAGACCCTGGCATGGCCATTCTCTCTCTCTGTGTGTGTGTGTCTCTCTCTGCTTGCAAAGAAATAAATTAAAAAAATATATTTTTTAAAACTGCTGTAAACCAGGCATGGTGGTGTATGCCTTTAATCCCAGTACTTGGGAGGCAGAGGTAGGAGGGACAATGTGAGTTCAAGGCTGCCCTGAGACTACTTAGTGACTTCCAGGTCCTCCTGGGCTAGAGCAAGACCATACATGGAAAACAACAAAAATACCCCAAAAACCTATTCTGAACGCATCTAGCAGGGCTGGACTCAGATCCACCCCCAGCAATACCTCTTCCCCAGTAGAGCTCTACCCATTGGAGACTCAAAATTCAAGCCTGAGCCTATGGGGCCATATATCCAAACTGCCACATTCCCGTACCAACATGATGGCCTGAGGGGCAAGTTCTAGTAAAACACTGGGTGTGGCTACGCATGCTTGTGACCTCAGTCCCACAAAGAGGACCAGAGACCAGGGAAGTGTCGAGGCTTGCAAAAAAAAAAAAAAAAAAAAAAAAAAAAACACCAGCAAGTTATAGTATCAGTAAGAAACCCAGGCTCAAATGAAAATAGGCTGAAGGC
Source organism: Dipus sagitta (assembly GCA_036346955.1). Taxonomy (NCBI): domain Eukaryota; kingdom Metazoa; phylum Chordata; class Mammalia; order Rodentia; family Dipodidae; genus Dipus; species Dipus sagitta. Next base: position 168,243,778 of record CM070771.1, on the reverse strand, counting down.
TGAAGACTAATAGAGCAGGACCCCTGATGTACTTCTGGCTGCCACAGGCAAGCATCTCCCGCCCCAGGGCACTGCATGGGTACTGCTGGAGCACACGCTTATGCATGCAAAACACACTCACACACACACACAAACACTCACACACACGCTGCCCAAGATAGTTAATGGTTGTTCTTTTCAACTACTAAGTTGTGGGGTGGTTCATTTTATTTTATTTTATTTTTTTTTGAGGTAGGGTCTCACTGTAGCCCTGCCTGACCTGGAATTCACTATGTAGTCACAGGGTGGCCTCAAAGATACCGCAATCCTCCTCTCTGCCTCCCCTGAGTTCTGGGATTAAAGGCGTATGTCACCACACCTGACATGGGGTGATTTATTTTACAAGAAATTGTAGAATGACTGCAAATTATCATTAACTAGACTCATCCAAAAAATAAATCAGGTAGGATGGAATGGCATCAGGCTACATGGTGAGAATTTTCACCAGACCCCTGCAGAAATAGGCCATCATGGCATATGCTGACTTTAAATCTATTACAAGGGGTGTGTGTGTGTGTGTGTGTGTGTGTGTGTGTGTTTGAGACAAGGTCTCATGCAGCCCAGCCTGGCCTCAAACTTACTATGTAGCTGAGGCTGACCTTGAATCCTTTTCTTTAAATATTTATTTAGTTATTGGTAAGCAGAAAGAGAAGAGAAACAGAGAATAGGCACATCAGGGCCTCTAGCCACTGCAAATGAACTCCAGACACATGCACCACCACATGCATCTGGCTTATGTGGGTTCTGGAGGGTCAAACCTGGGTCCGTAGGCTTCACAGGCAAGCGCCTTAACCACTAAGCCATCTCTGTAGCCCCTGGACTTGAATTCTTGATCCTCCTACCTCTACCTCCCAAGTGCTGGCAAGTGTAACCATACCTGGCTGACTTTTTACTTATTTACTTTTGGAGGAGGGGATGTTTCCAGGTAGGATCTCACTCTAGCCCAGTCTGAAGTAGAGCTTACTCCCCCAGGTTGGCCTTGAACTCACAGTGCTCCCCCTGCCTCAGCCTTCAGAGTGCTGCGATCAAAAGTGTGCACCACCATGCCTGGCTCTTAAGTTATTTTCTTTTTTTTAGACAGGGTCCCACTGTGTTGCCCAAACTGACCTCAAACTCCCAGGCTCAGGTCATCCACCTTACTCAGCCTCCGAAGTCCTTCCTCACCATACCCAGCAATCACAGGCATTTCTTTTGAGCACTCGAATGGCTTAACACAAAAGTCAATACATTGAATTTATAGAGGTACAAATTATGAATGTGGATTCCTGTACCACAACCCATGCCCTATTGCCCATCATTCGAGCACTATATGAGATGATGCATTAGCTTGGAAAAGCTGGTCACTGGAAACAAACAGCACCCCTCGTGACACCATCAGCACACGAGGTACAACGACACCTGAGATGCTCAAAGAAGCCGCTGCACACATCATGACTGAGCCAGGCCCGTCAGACGTTGAAGTCTCCACTGATTGCACAGCAACTGGCTTGGAGGGAGGTAGACTGTGCTGTAGAAGCATCTAGTATATATTACTGACCCTGACGCATTTCTCAGAGTGTTCAGGAATTATTGAGGGTAGGGTTACCTTTATCATAAAACTACCTTCCATTATAATCAAGATGATTGCTTAGAGTCTTTTAATTGGCATTTCTGAAGAGATATGAGCTTATTCTGTAGCCTGGGCTGGCAAGGCAAGGCATAACTCCTGAAAAAAAAAAAAAAGCCACATCAGGTGAGAAACAGTGCCTGCCCATCTGAATTGTTCTCTGCAGATAATTTCACAAGGGTCTCAAGGGCAGAGCGTGGTAGGGGAGCAAAATGAATCTCAATATCACAGAGAAAGTCCCAGGGAGTTACATTATAAATTGATAAGCTGAAACCAAATTTAGAGGGCCGATTCAAATTCCAGATGATGTATCTGATAGAACTTCCTAACTCGGGGTTCCAGGATCAGCCTCAGGGGCTCCATATCCCCTCAAGTTACACGAGACTTTATTCAAAGCTGTGCTTGTAAAACGTTGTGAAGAGGGGATCAGTAGCAGTCTGTAGATTCTCAAGAGGGTCCTTGACGCCTCAAAGGTTAAGAATCTGCATTTAATCGAACATCGCTTAGTGTGTGTGTGTGTGTGTGTGTGTGTGTGTGTGTGTACGTGCACAGGTGTATGGAGGTTGGAGGTTGATGCTGAGTGTCTTCCTCAATTACTCTTTCACCTATTTCTTTTGAGACAGGGTTTCTCATTGGGACTCACTGATTCGGCTACACTAGCTAGCCAGCAAGTCTCGGGGGTCTTCCTGTCTCTGCCTTCCGAGCACTGGGATTGTAGGCAAGTGCCACTATACTTGGCATTTATATGGATGCTAAGGATCTGAATTCAGGTCCTCATGCTTGCCCAGCAAACACTGTACCCATTGAGCTATCTCTCCAGTCTCTCTAAAAGGATATATATATATATATATATGTATATGTATATATATGCATAATAAATATATGTAAAAAATATATATTTATAAATATACATATTTATAAATATATATAATAAATATATATTAGATATATATACATATAATTTTTATTTATTTATTTGACAGAGAAAGAGGAGAGAGAGCAAGAGAATGGGCATGCCAAGGGCCCCAGCCACAGCAAACAAACTCCAGACTTGTGTGCCCCCTTGTGCATCTGGCTAATGTGGGTCCTGGGGAATTGAACCTGGTCCTTTGGCCTTGTAGGCAAATGTCTTAACCGCTAAGCCATCCCTCCAGCCCTAAAGAACCTTTTTGAGGCTGCCTCTAGAGACAGTATCATAGGTAGCCTATACCTGAAGGATGCCCTACCATGCATGTCCAAATTTTAACACCACCATTTTCCCAAATCATAACAGAATGTAGATCACTGTGATAAGTCACCATTGCTATCGTTTTCTGTTCTGGCGAGAATGGTTGTGTCTCCCCAAATTCACATGTTGAGCTTTAGTATCCAGTGTAGGAATCAGGAGTGACATCTGGGGATAATTTGGTTATGAGGTAGAGCTCTTGTGAATAGAACGAGTGTTCTTATAAAAGAGGATAGAGGGGCAGGATGGCTAAATTGGTTAAGGTGCTTACTTGCAAAGCATAATGACTCAGGTTTGATTCCCTAGTATCCACATAAAGCCAGATGCCAAAGTGGTGCATCCATCTGGAGTCAGTTTGCAGCAGCTAGAGGCCCTGGCATGCCTGTTCTCTCTCTCTTTCTCTCTCTCCTCTCTGTCTCTCTTTCCGCTTGCAAATAAATAAGTAAAAAGAAAATGAAAGAGGCTAAAGGGACCCTGTTTGACCCTTCCACCACATGAGGATGCGTGGAAGACACTATCTAGAATGAGCGGCTCTTACCAGACACCGATTCTGCTGGGGCCCTGATCATGAACTTCCCAAGCCTTCAGAGCTGTGAGTACTAAAGTCTTAATGAATTCTGTCTTCCAAAACACACCCAGTGCTCTCAAAGGAACAGGAAAAATCCCCTAAAGGCTCACGTGTCAAAAGCTTGGTCCTCCTGGTGGTGCTATTGGGAGGTGGCGGACCCTTTAAGAGGTGGGGGCTAGTGGGAGGTCTTTAAGTCACTGGGACATGTCCTTGAAGGGGATTGCAGGGACTTCATTCTACTGGCTTACTTTTGCTTCTTGGCTATGAGATGAATGGTTTTGTTCTGCCATGGCTCCTGCTGTTATGCATTATCTCACCCAGGACCAAGGCAACCAGGCCAGTGAGAACATTCGGATGTAAGTGACAGTGGATTAAAGTGCTAACCATTACAATTTATTTCAAGGAGGAAAAGGATCCCAAAGAAATTATTCCCAAGAGACCTCACATTGGGTTGAGATAGACTTGAGACTCGGTGTTCAATGGAACATGACGTTAAAGGAAGAGAGTGTACTATGCAATACTCAGGTGTGGGTGAGCTTGAGAGTCCTGGGCAGGATAGTTTTACATCGATGGGCCTCCGTTTGCTCATCTCACCAGTGCTCATCTGCAAAGTTAAGTGATAGCCTGTCAGGCTTGGGGAATAGCTCAGTGGTTCAGCACTTGCCTAGAATGCGCGTGTGAGGCCTTGGGTTTGAGCCCCAGCACATCACAAGAGAATAGGAGTGTTGTAATTACCTTCGTGCTGCTGCAGAAAGCACCAGAACCAAAGCAGCGGATGGGAGGAAAAGTGAGGTAAGTTCTGGCCCACCCCCAACAGCACACCTCTTCCCGCAAGCCTCCACCTCCGAAATCACCAACCATCTATCACAAATGGGTTTGTAGGGGACATCTGATTCAAACCACTCCACAGGGTTGCTTGTGAAGATCTGCTAGTAAGTTTTCTGTCACTGTAACAAGTTCCTGAGATAAGTCAACGAATAAAAAGAGAAGGTTGGGCTGGAGAGACGGCTCACCAGGTAAGGCACTTGCCTGCACGCACCACCACGACTGGTATATATGTGGTGCTGGCGATAAAACCAAGGGCTTTGTACATGCTACGCAGGCACTTTACCAGATGAGCTACATCACTAGCCCCAAAGTTTTAATTTTAAAATCTTTATTATTGGCGTGTGTATGCACAGGCTCGTGTGTATGTGTGTGTGTGTGTTTGAGGGTTCGTGCATACCACCACACTTGCGTAGAGGTCGGAGGACAATTCTGGGTCGCTCCTTTGCCGTTCCACTTCCTTTGAGGCAGGCCTCTCCTGCTGTTTGCTCGCATCAACCTTCCAGGATATCCTCCTACCTCAGCCTCCCATCTCCCCGTAGCACCAGCGTCAGCGTGATGCAATTACCAAGACCACCATGGCTTCCAGTTTTTATGTGGGGGTCTGGGGATCAAACTCTGATACCCCAGCTTGATTGGCGAGCATTTTATCCTCTGAGCCACCTCCCCAGCCCCAGTTTTTGTTTTTGTTTTATGATAAGGTCTCGCTGTGAACTCCTGGCTAGCCTAGCACCCACAGATGTGTGCCACTACGCCCAGATACGTCAGTAGTTTTTTTTTTAATTCCTCAAATGTTAAACAAGATTTTAAAAAATAATAATAATAAATAATTTTAGACCTGAGTGCTCTGCTAAGGAAGGTGGAGGAGGAGGCCAGCTCTTCTTCCTCTGTTCTGCTCTCCTCAGGAAAGAATCACTCCTCCTTATAATACCAGGTGATCATGTGTACCTGGAGGATCCTTTCTCACAGCGCAGAAACATGAAAAAGATGATGACAGAAAAAAAAAAAAAAACCTTTCTCTCCCTCTCTCTCTCTCTCTGACTCTCTCAAATAAATATTTTTTTTTAAAGGCTGGAGGGATGGCTTAGCGGTTAAAGCATTTGCCTGCAAAGCCAAAAGGCCCAGGTTCAATTCCCCAGGACCCACGTTAGCCAGATGCACAAGGGGGCACATGTGTCTGGAGTTCGTTTGCAGTGGCTGGAGGCCCTGGCACACCCATTCTCTCTCTCTCTCTCTTTCTCTGACTCTCTTAAATAAATAAATAAATAAATTAATTAATAATATGATGACAGGATCACCTTGAGTAGTTTTTCCCCATCTCATTAACCTCTCAGTACCATTTGCGCACCTCTGGCTGACTTCCATTGAAATCTGAACCCTTCCCCTGCCTCCTTCGGGTTCTCCCCTTTATCCTCCCAAGTATTTCCTGTCCCTTATCTCTGGTACCTCAAATCTCATCTCAAGATCTGCTTCTCAGAAGGCTGACCCAGAAGAGCAGGTGATAAGCCCCCTGTGGCCATAAGCCCTGGTTTTGATTTCCTTCCTGGTGGCTCACAAGGCATGCCACTTTAACAAAGGCATCGTTGACTAGGCAGCGTCCTGTCCGTCTGCTCCTCCGATGCAGGCTGGAGCAAGCTCTGCTGTTGGAATACACGGTGTTCTTCCAGATCTCAGCGAGACAGCCCACAGCCCGACAGAGGAGAGTCGTGGAAGTCATGAGAATGCATGCGCTGAGAACTTATCCCTGATCTAGCGACCCCAGAGGACACATGCGTCACTGTTCTTTTTTTTTTTTTTTTTAATTTTTATTAACAACTTCCATGATTATAAAAAATATCCCATGGTAATACCCTCCCACCCCGTACTTTCCCCTTTGAAACTCCATTCTCCATCATATCCCCTCCCTGTCTCAGTCAGTCTCTTTTATTTTGATGTCATGATCTTTTCCTCCTCTTATGATGGTCTTGTGTAGGTAGTGTCAGGCACTGTGAGGTCATGGATACCCAGGCCATTTTCTGTCTGGGGGGAGCACGTGGTAAGGAGTCCTACCCTTCCTTTGGCTCTTACATTCCTTCCGCCACCTATTCCGCATTAGACCCTGAGCCTTGGATGGTGTGATAGAAATATTGCAGTACTGAGCACTCCTGTCACTTCTTTCCAGCACCATGGTGCCTTCTGAGTCATCCCAAGGTCACTGCCATCTGAAAAGAGAAGGTTCTCTAACAAAAGTGAGAGTAGCATTAATATAAGGGTATGAACATTAAGAGAAGTGCTTACTGGGCAGTTTGATAAGCATAATATATACATTTAGCCAGACAGCAGCAGACGTTACAGCCCTAGGGCTCCTGACTATGCCACTGTTCTTAATCCTAGCTCTTCCATCAGGGAAGGAGGAAAGTGCGGATGGAGACACACTAATCAATGCGCAGATGCACGAGGGTGTCAGGGCGGAGGAAGGAGCAGTGCGCTTAGGGAACAAATGTGTCGCTTAGACAAGATCCAGGGCAATCCCCACTGGTCATCTGAAAGCATTCCAAGGCACCTGAGGGCAGGAAGCGCTCCTCCGAGGGGTTTCCTGAAATGGGTGGAAGACAGAACCACAGGATTCCACAGGCTGAGGACACAGAGGTTCCCTGGTAAAGTGTTTGCCCAGCAAAAGCAGGGTTCAGGGATAGATGGCATCACAGAGCTGTGTAGCAGGGTGTTCAGGGTCACAGAGAGATTTCAAAGGAGTCTCTTCACATGACTACAGGAGAGCTGGATACGGTGGCACACATCTATAATGCCAGCTCTTGGGGGAGGCTAGGACAGGAGGAACTCAAGTTCAAAGCCAGCCTGGGCTACAAACATGGATTTCCTGCACGAGAAGAGTCCTCAGAGATTAAATATCCTGTCTCTTTGCCTTCCTACCTTGCAACTAACACCACTGATATTTCCCACCCTGTCCTTTGATCTACGGCAGAACAGAGGCCCAGAGAAATGTTATGACTTGCTCAAAGGTCACACAACAAATTAACCGCAAAGGTGGAAGGATTAAAACTCAATCCAAGTCCTGTTCTCTTTCAGGTTCACAATGCCCCCCCTTCTCCCTACCTCCAACGAAGAGTTTATCATTTGGTACCAGCTTTGAGGCTATATCAGATGGGACATTATGCTGATGCATTAACTGATGGAGCTAATCAGGCTGGGGCTGGGGAAATGTGTCAAACTTCCTGTTGAGAGAAAGTGGCACCCAGGAGCCTTCTCTGCCTTCCTCTCAGGGTGGCCGTTCTACGCATGCCTTGCACTTGGTCGTGAATATTCAAGTTCACTGCTTGACAAATGTTCCTCTACGGACGCAGCATAGCAGAGTGTTAGCAGCACCCTGAGCTCTGGCTCCTCCCCAGGCTCTCAGACTCCCTGGTGCCTACTTTGTCTCTGTCAGGCTCCTTACAGGCTTCTGTGCCATTAGAAATGAGGTAAGTGGAGCTGGAGAGATGGCTTAGCGTTAAGGCGCATGCCTGCAAAGCCTAAGGATCCAGGTTCGATTCTCCAGGTCCCACGTAAGCCAGATACACATGGTGGCACATGCATCGGGAGTTCCTTTGCAGTGGCTAGAGGCCCTGGCGCGCCCGTTCTCACTCTCTCTCTGTCTCTAATAAATAAATAAAAATAAATCTAAAGAAAAAAGAAGAAGAAATGATATACATGGAGCACTGACCAGATCTGGCACTTGCTCTGTCTTCCCTGCAGTTGGGGAATGTTGTAGAAGGGTAAGAAAACTTGACCTTGGGATGAGGAAATGGCTGAGCAGTTAAAGATACCTGCTAGCAAAGTCTAGGCAGTCTGGATTCGATTCCCCAGTACCCACTTAAGACCAGACGCACAAAGTGTGCAGAATGTATCTGTAATTAGCTTGAAGTGGCAGGAGGCTATGATGTACCCATACTCTTTCACTCTTTTTAAAAAAATGTTTATTTGTATTTATTTATTTGAGAGCGACAGACAGAGAAAGAAGCAGATAGAGAGAGAGAATGGGTGCGCTAGGGCCTCCAGCCACTGCAAACGAACTCCAGATGCGTGTGCCCCCTTGTGCATCTGGCTAACGTGGGTCCTGGGAAATTGAGCCTTGAACCGGGGTCCTTAGGCTTCACAGGCAAGTGCTTAACCACTAAGCCATCTCTCCAGCCCACTCTTTCACTCTTTATTATGCTTTCTCAAATAAATAAATTTTTTAAAAAAGAAAACTTGGGCTGGAGAGATGGCTTAGTGGTTAAGGCGCTTGTTTGCTAAGCCAAAGGACCCAGGTTTGATTCCACAGGACCCACATAAGCCAGATGCACTAGGTGCCACATGTATCTGGAGTTCATTTACAGTAGCTGGAGGCCCTGGTGCACCCATTCTCTCTCTCTCTCTTTATCTGCCTCTTTCTCTGTCCCTCTCAAATAAATAAAATAATTTTTAAAAATAAATGAAGAAAGAAAACAAGCTGGGTGTGGTATGCATGCCTTTGATCCCAGCACTTGGGAGCCAGAGGTAAGAGGATTGCTATGAGTTCGAGGCCAGCCTAGAACTACAGAGTGTGTTCCAGGCCACTCTGAGCTGTTTTTTAAAAAAAAAGTAAAAAGAAAAAAGAAACTTGACCTTAAGACTCTGAAGGAGTTATAAAGTCGGGAAATCCAGTACACATAGCAATTATGAAACAAGCACTCTGGCTGTCTTGTATGACAGTAAGGAATTCAGAAGAGGGAGGGCATGGGGTATGAGGGAAAAAAGTCTGTCCCCAAAGCTGACTCAGAAAAGAAAGCTTGTCTAAAATCTCAAGGGATGGTGTGGATGGGAGAAGGGAAGCAGAGAGCTTGAGGAGCTAGTGACAGTGTGAGAGGCAGAGGTAGGAAGAGGCCAGGCCACTGCTACAGAGAACTGTCACTGGACTCTGGGGGTCTTGGGGTGATGGGGACAGAGGGGAGGAGGGAAGGAACAAAGTTCTGAGCTGGTAGCAGAAGTTTCGGAAGCCAGTCTGCTGCTCCAACAGGGCAACTACTTGGTGTTAGTGTAGGTTCTGTGAGGGTGAAGATAGTGACCTCCCTCCGGACATGATCAACTGTGTGGATGTAAACTCTGCTCTCAAGGGGCTGAGGCGGAAGGAGGCCCAGCTTCCCTTAGTTGTGTCTCTCAAGGTCGAACTGATCCCAGGTCCTAGAGGTGAAAAGCTGGACCCCAATGACTCCAGTAGCTTCTCTCAGAATCTCACAGCTGAGAGGTGACAGAGTTGGGCTTGGAGCCCCAACCGTGACACTCCCCACAGTCTTTGGTCTTTCCCCTTTCTCTCTCTCTCTCCCTCCCTCCCTCCCTCTTTCCTTCCTTCCTTTCTTTCTTTTTGAGGCAAGCCTAACAGACTAGCCTTTTTTTATGCACAAGAGAGAGAGAGAGAGAGAGAAAACTGGCACCAGAGCCTCCAGCCACTACAGTCAAACTCCAGACATGTGTGCCATCTTCTGTGCATGTGCAACCTCGCGTGCTTGTGTCAGGCTTATGTGGGACCTGGAGAATCGAACCTGGGTCCTTAGGCTTCACAGGGAAGCGCCTTAACCACTAAGCCATCTCTCCAGCCCATCTTTCCCTTTTCAATTGCCCTGTGCTCCCCAGAGCTGGCCAGACAAATCATAAATACCCAAGGAGATACACTGAACCTGACTGCAGTTCAAATGAATTACAAGTGCTACACAGTGGTCTCCCACCCTCAGTATAAGTTGAAATCATCCAGGGAGCTGCAGTAGAAGACATATTGAGTCCCTCCCTCCCCCAAGTTCCAATGCACCACCTAGATCTGAATCCCAGGGCTGCATGTGTTTGAAAGCTCCCAGGTGAGTCTGGTGTGCTGCCAGGACAGAATCGCTGAGCTGGAGGGTTCCGCGCACCTGGCCCATCCTGCCCCTGGCACGCCTCAGGGACTTTGAGTGACATGCCATCTGTGTGGTCCACAGGCCCTTCTGTGCTTCCTCATTGGCAGGCGGCTCTCTCCCGCCTTCTCCCCATCTTTGCCATATTGCCTCTTGATTTGGTCTTCAGACTCTTGGTGGTGACTAATGCATCCTCCCAGAAGCGTCCAAGAAGACCTGCTGGTGGGTGAACCATCTGGAGCGCCTCCTTGGTGGACTTGGACCGTGGGGAGGATGAGAAAAGGAGAGTGGGAGGTGACATCTTCCAGATGAGACACGACATTGTACTTTTTCAAGAAGGGTTCTGGCCTTTGTGTGGCTGGCTGTCACTTCTCTCCTGGCTTTTCAGTGGTTCCAACAGAGCATTTTTTTTCCTTCTTTTTTTTGGTTTTTCAAGGTAGGGTCTCACTCTAGCTCAGGCTGACCTGGAATTCTGGAATTCACTATGTAGTCTCAGGGTGGCCTCGAACTCATGGCAATCCTCCTACCTCTGCCTCCCGAGTGCTGGGATCAAAGGCGTATGCCACCACGCCCGGCTAGCATTTTCTTTTTTATCTTCCCAGGTCCACACTCCCCTTGTAGAAAGCGGGGCACAGATTTTTATTGCAGCTCACAAAACAAATCTGGTATTTCTGCATTCTTTTTTTTCTTTTTGTTTTTTTGAGGTATGTGCTATTTTTGAGGTGTATGCTATTACACCCGGCTCTTCATTTCTTCAACAGTGTATATCTGTAAAACACTTGGTAGAGCCGGGCGTGGTGGCGCACGTCTTTAATCCCAGCACTCGGGAGGCAGAGGTAGGAGGATCGCCATGAGTTCGAGGCCACCCTGAGACTCCATAGTGAATTCCAGGTCAGCCTGGGCTAGAGTGAAACCCTACCTCGAAAAACCAAAAAAAAAAAAAAAAACACTTGGCAGAGATAATTCCTTTTTTTTTTTTCTTTTCTGAAGCAAGATGTCACTCTAGTCCAATCTAACCTGTAGCCCAGGCTAGCCTCAAATTTATGACGATCCTCCTACCTCAGCCTCCTGAGTGTTGAGATTAAAGGCATGCACCACCATGCCTGGCTGCTATATTTTTAGAGTCTCATAAATGTCGTGGCAAGGTAGGAGTCAACCAGTCACCAATAGTTGTTGAAATACCTGCTTTTGAGGCTGGGGAGATGGCTCAGCAGTTAAAGGCATTTCCTTGCAGAGTCCGCTGGCCCAGGTTCAATTCCTCAGCCACCCACATGAAGCCAGGCAGGCGTTGATTTACAGCAGCAAAAAACACTGGCCCACCACCCAGGGCCCCCCCCCCAACACGCACACAGGTGTGCATGTGCAAATAAATGCAATTTAAAAATAAAAATATCTTACAGAGTAAATTATAGTCAGCATGGGCTAGAGTGAGACCCTACCTTGAAGAAAAAATAGAAGAGAGACCAGAGGCTGGGGAGATGGCTCGGTGGTTAAAGGGACTTGCTTGCAAAGCCTAGGGACCCAAGTTCATTTCCCCAGTATTCATGAAAAGCCAGACACACAAAGCGGTGCATTAGTCTGCAGTTTGTCTGCAGCAGCAAGAGGGCCTGGTGCACCCATACTCTCTCTGTCCTTCTCCCTCCCTCTCTCTCTCTCAAATTAATATTAAAAAAGAACAGAGACTAGTTGGAAAATGAAGAAGTTCAGTGGAGAGGGAATTTGGGAGGAGGAAAGGGAAGAGAGATGGAAGGGGATTATGATCATGGTATACTGTCTATATGTACAGAAGTTGTCAATAAAAAAAATTAGTAAAAAAACAACGAAAACTATCAAGAAATCTAAAATATATGCCAGCTTCATATAACACAGAGAGCACACATTCCTGTCTGCTCTTGGTTTCCACCCTCTGGGGAGAAGCACCCTCAGCCCAATGGTCTCCTCTTCCTGATGAAGTGGCTCTCCTTGGGGTGGCCCACAGCCCAAGACTAATGAACATGGAGGACAGACCCCTCGTCTTGACTGAGGTGTGACTTATGCTCCTGAAAACTCAAGGTCAGCGTGGGTCTTTGCTCCTTTCTTTTTTAAAAATTTTTTTTTGTTCATTTTTATTTATTTAAGAGTGACAGAGAGAGAGAAAGAGGCAGATAGAGAGAGACAGAGAATGGGCGTGCCAGGTCTTCCAGCCACTGCAAACAAACTCCAGACGCATGCGCCCCCTTGTGCATCTGGCTAACATGGGTCCTGGGGAATCGAGCCTCGAACCAGCGGTCCTTAGGCTTCACAGGCAAGCGCTTAACCGCTAAGCCATCTCTCCAGCCCTGCTCCTTTCTTCTTCCTTGAGAAGAGGCCTTCATCAAACCACTTCACACAGTCACAGACTCGGAGACCCTTTCTCAGAATCCCTTCTAGGAAACTGACCTGAGACAGGAGGTTGGCAAAGGGACAAGGGGACAAGAGAGCCGCCCCAATGTGTAAGCTGTAATCATTCCTTGGCAAATGTTTCTTAGTTCACAACAGAGGCAAAAAGATGAAAGGAGGTAGCATGCCTCGGGAGATGGCCCAGCCGTTAAGGGCATTTGTGTGCAGAGCCTGCCTGCCCGGGTTCCACAGGGGACTCAAGGGTCTCGTTTGCAGTAGGAAGAGGCCCTGTCACACCGGTACACACACATGCAAGTAACCACAACAAAATAAAATGATTTTAAAGAACAAGGGGACTGGGGAGATGGCTCTATGAATAAAGTGCTTGCTGTGCAAACATGGACGCTCGGGCGCAGACCGCCAGCACCGTCAAGCTAGCTGCAGCAGCCGGTGGATGTAATTCCACCGTGCCTACGGGGGAGAAGGGAGGCGGGGAGCAGAGAATCCACCAGCTGGCCTGGTGAGCGCAGTGGTGAGAGATCTAAACCCTTGCAAGGGAAGGCAAGGACCAACATGCAAAAGTTGTCCTCTGACCTACACACACACACACACACACACACACACACACACACAAAATACATTGTATAAAGTAAATAAGTTAAAACGAGAAGGTGGGCCGGAGAGATAGCTTAGCAGTTAAGACACGTGCCTGCAAAGGCTAAGCACCCAGGATCAATTCTCCAGATGCACAAGGTGGCGCGTGTGTCTGGAGTTCGTTTGCAGTGGCTAGAGGCCCTGGGGTGCCCATTCTCTCTCTCTCTCTCTTTTTCTCTCACTCTCTCTGTGTCTAATAAGCAAATAAAAATAAAATTAAAAAATATTTATTTATTTTTTTAAAGGAGTGAGTTCGAGGCCACCCTGAGACTACAGAGTGAGTTCCAGATCCAGTGAGACCCTACCTCCAAAAAAAGAAAAAACCAGGAAAAGAAATAAGAGTGGTGGCCATGGAAGCAGGGAACCAGAGAGCTTGTAACTGTTCGATGCACTTTGGAGGTAGACGGTTTTTGGAGGAAGATGGCAGAGTCATGACAAGCATTCTGGAAGAAGGAAATACATAGGCACATAGGCAAAAATATGAATACAAGAAAAAGAAAGGGCCAGACATGATACTGCAGCACAGGGTAGGGTGTAGTCAGTATGTGCAAGGCCATGTGTTGGACCCAAGCTCTACAAACAGGGCCTTTCAAACTAAGGTACATCAGAAATCCCCAGAGGAATGCTGAAAACATTGTTTCCCACCTAGAATTTACCTATCTAACAAGCTTTTAGAAGCAGCTGCTGGTCATTGAAGGAGCCTGACATGGTTCGCCTTGGGAAATGGTGCTTTTCTGTAATCCTAGTGCACTTGGGAGCCAGGAACAGGAGAAACATGATGTCCAGGCCAGCTTGTATATTACAACAAGACACTGTCTATAAATAAATAAACTAACTAACTAACTAACTAACTAGGGTGGCTGGACAGATGGCTTAATGGTTAAGGTGTTTGCCTGCAAAGCCAAAGGATCTCAGTTCGATTCCCCAGGACCCACGTAAGCCAGATGCACAAGGTGGCACATGCACTTGGAGTTCGTCTGCAGTGGCTGGAGGCCCTGGCATGCCCATTCTCTCTCTCTCTCTCTCTGTGTGTGTGTTTGTGTGTGTGTCTGTCTGCCTCTTTCCCTCTCTTGCTCTCTCAAATAAATAAATAAAATTAAAAAAAAACCACTAGAGGCTGGAGAGATGGCTCAGCAGTTGGGGAGCTTGCCTGCAAAGCCTAAGGACCAGGGTTCAATTCCCCAGTGCCCACATAAAGCACAGAGTGGCGCATGCATTTGGAGTTCATTTGCATTGGCTGGAGGTCCTGGCTCATCTATTCTCACTGTCTCTCTTCTCTCTATCTCTGATTGCAAATAAATACATAAAGAAGTTTTAAAAAATAAAACTATACAGTAAACAAACATAAAAGTCAAAACAGGGCTGGGGAGATGATTCAGTGGCTAAAGTACTTGTTTGATCTCCAGGCCCTGCGTACAAAGGTAGAAGTTATTGTGGGCATCTAGGGGCCTGGCACACTGACACTGATGGGAAGTGGGGGTGGGTGAATCCCAGAAGCTCATGCAAGTACATCAAAAAACATCAAAGTGAGAAACCCTGCCTCAAGCGAGGTGGGCAGGCAAGGACCGATCTGAAAGTTGTCCTCTGAATTTCACGTGTGCAAGGGCATACACACACACATATACAAATAATTTTTTCAACGAGGTAAGATAAATTTAAATAAAATCAAAGCAACTTGGGCTGCAGAGATAGCTTAGCAGTTCAGTCATTTGCCTATGAAGCCTAAGGACCCAGGTTCAATTCCCCAGTACCTACGTAAGCCAGATGCACAAGGTGGCGCGTGCATCCGGGAGTTCATTTGCAGTGGCTGGAGGCCCTGGTGTGCCCATTCTCTTCCCCCATCCTTCTCTCTCTCTCAAATAAATAAATTAAATTAAATTTTTAAAAAACATGAAGTAACCACTTAAGATAAAGTTAAGCAAGAGGATAAGATTCGGGAGACCACAAATTATGAATTTCCTCCCTCCCTGTCACCAGGGGCCCTCCTGCCACTTCTCAGCAGATTTTAGGGTTAGATTTTAGTCAGCTACTTAATGAATGAAAGGTCAGGATCTTGACCCCTGACCACTGAGACTCATAAATCTACACCAGAGAAATGATAACTAATAGCAGGTAATAACTAATGTGGGTGACATACAAACGCAAGGCCCAGGGCTTGAGGGAGGAAAGAGATCTTGTGGATTTCAAAATCTTGTCTCTAGTTTTCCGAAGCTAAAGTCTCTAGTCTTACTAGAGGTGACTGGCAGTATGCCAAAAGTCAAGTGTCTGAAAATGGTGACCCACTTGTCTAAGTAAGGGTTCAGGGACACAGCCACATGGATCGTGTGCCTTTCAAGCTCCTGGGCCAGAGTTGAGAAGTTGTCACGGGGACAGACTGTTCTAAAAAACCAGAAATATTTACCATGTGGCCCTTTCTAGAAAAAGGTTAACAGAAACCATAGAGTAAGTATAGTGGGGGTGGTGACAGGGTGGAGGGACAGGGGGACTCATCATGAAAGAACAGTATTCCTGGGCTGGAGAGATGGCTTAGCAATTAAAGCACTTGCCTGCAAAGCCAAAGGACCCAGGTTCGATTCCCCAGGACCCACGCACACCAGCTGTGCAAGATGGTACATGCATCTGGAGTTCGTTTGCAGTGGCTGGAAGCCCCTGGCACACCCATTCTCTTTTTCCCTCTCTCTAATAAATAAATAAAATATTTTAAAGTAAAAAGAACAGCCAGGTGTGGTGACACACACCTTTAATCCCAGCACTTGGGAGGCAGAGGTAGGAGGATCTCTGTGAGTTCGAGGCCACCCTGAGACTACATAGTGAATTCCAGGTCAGCCTGGGTTAGAGCAAGACCCTACCTCAAAAATAAAATAATAAAATAAAATAAAAAGAACAGTATTCCCATTCCTGAGAAGGGAAATGAATGAACGTTTACCTGCTAGTGGGAAAGAAGACCCTTAAATGTCTCTCAGAGCATAAATGTCTCAAGGACAAGACCCCTAAATGTGTCAAGGATAAGAGCAGTATTGTGTTCACTATAGAAAAATAAACCTCTAGCTCTCTATTTAGAATTGCCCTGCCGCTGGGCTACGTCTCCAGCCCATTTCTACACTTCACCCAGTCTGAGGTAGTCATATGTACCAAGGCTGGGCTAGTAGATTTGGAGTGAGAAGAGTGGAGTAATGCGAGGAGGGTACTTGTGAGGGGATAGGGGAAAGATTTTGCACTTGAAGGAGTATTTCAGAAGCTGGAGGCCCTGGTGTGTCCATTCCCTCTGTCTGCAAATAAAATATATTTTTAAAACTCTACCTCCTGGGCTGGAGGGATGGCTTAGTGGTTAAGGCGTTTGCCTGCAAGCGAAGCCAAAGGACCCACGTTCCATTCCCCAGGACCCACGTTAGCCAGATGCACAAGGGGACGCACGCATCTGGAGTTCATTTTCAGTGGCTGGAGGCCCTGACATGCCCACTGTCTCTCTCTCTCTCCCTCTTTCTCTGTCAAATAAAATAAAATAAAATAACTCTATCTCCTGAAAGTCCCACTCATTATTACATGACTCCTGCCCCTTTCTCCAGTTTCTCTTCCCCAAAGAAGCAAAACCTCACATGAGACTCAACTCTCACTAGCTCTTGTCTCCCTGTGTGCACACACTTTCCTGGTTCTAACTTGTCTATCCCTTCCAGTGCAAATGCCCCTTGTAAGCTTGTGGGTTGGTCGTTTCCTGCCCCCTTCCAGTTCCCACCTCTGGGCATTGCCCTCTTGCAGAAGCACTAGGTCTGAGAGTACAAGTTCCATAGAAGGTGTGCGTGCAGATGCAGGACATGAGTACTGTACTTGGAGCATGAGATTTTATGTGCATCTGTCCTATTTCGCTGAAGCTCCAGTGTCTGGCAGGCTTCCCAGAAGATCATGGGTGCTGGAGAAATGCATGTTGCATAATGAATGAATGGAAGGTGCTGTAGTTCCCTGCTCCTTGCTGGGATGAAGGCCCCTGAACAAAAGCAGCTGATGGAAGAAAAGTTTTCATTTTGGCTTGAGGGGAGGCTTCATGACGACAGGGGAAAGCATGGCATGAGCAGAGGCTGGACGTCACCTCTGCCGCAGCAGGCGGAACACAGCAGCAGTAAGAGAGTGATCCAAATCCTGGCATGGTAGAGCTGGCTTTAACACCCTAAACCCCACCTCCAATGACACGCCTCGTCTAGCAAGGCTCCATCTCCCAAATTGTCACCAGCTGAGGACCAAGCATTCAGGACACGTTAGTTTATGGGGGACATCTGATTCAAACTACCACAGAAGGGATGAAATAGAGTAGGCCGGGCGTGGTGGCACACGCCTTTAATCCCAGCACTCAGGAGGCAGAGGTAGGAGGATCGCCGTGAGTTCGAGGCCACCCTGAGACTACATAGTGAATTCCAGGTCAGCCTGGGCTAGAGTGAGACACTACCTCGAGAAAAAATTTGAAAATAAGAAAAGAAATAGAGTTGGACAGCCAGTGTGATATCATCACAGTCACCCACACATGAGCATAGACATTTGGACGGTCCTGGCAAAGTTAAAATCCAAGGAAGTGACAAATATGGGTTTGGCTGAGGAGTTCAGCAAGGAAAAGCCTGAATGGAAGTTGTGCACTGGTTGGCTGTGGAGGATAAGGAATGTGGTAGTTACTTTTTCTTGGCAGGGTCAAAATACCTGACCACAAGCAGCTTACGGAAGGAAAGGGTTTATTTCCAGCTTAGAGTTTTGCGAGGACATTTCCTGATCAGAAAAGCCCAGCAGGAACGGACAGAGTATCAGCAGAGCACAGGAAGGCTAGAAAGTGAGTCTTGAACAGTCAGTGGGTCTGGACTGATTAGGCCCGCCACCAGTGACTCACTTCTTCCAGCTTTATCTTCAAAGGCACCTTCGGCTGAGGATTATTTATGAGTTTTAATCATAAACACATGAGGCTATGGGGGACGTTTTGTGTTCAAGCCATCACAAGGAAGAGGAAGGAGTCAAAGATTCCTAGTCACACAACCGAGACACAAGGCTCGTGAAACCTGAGGGGAAATGGGCCAACAGCAGACAGGGGCAGATGGAGGCAGGGCTGCCAGCTACAGGCCCACGGACTGTGCCATGAACAGCTCTGGGTGGTGCGCTTCTTCACATTGCTAAGGGTGTGTGATGAAAATGGCATCACCAGCCGGCCATGGTGGCGCACGCGTTTAATCCCAGCACTCAGGAGGCAGAGGTAGGAGGATCACCATGAGTTCGAGGCCACCCTGAGACTACATGGTGAATTCCAGGTCACCCTGGGCTAGAGTGAGACCAAAAAGAAAATACAAAACAAAACAAAAAGAATAACCAAATGCTACTTCTGCATAATTTCAGATTGTTCCGTTTTACTTGCTTACATTGTAATACCCCTATTTTCACTCTTTTCTCCAAATTTCTATCTGAATCACTATCAGAAGTCTCTTCTTAAAAGGGATTTGTTCAGCCGGGCATGGTGGTGCATGCCTTTTACCCCAGCACTTGGGAGGCAGAGGTAGGAGGATCGCCATGAGTTCGAGGCCACCCTGAGACTACATAGTGAATTCCAGATCGGCCTGAGCTACTGTGAGACCCTACCTTGGGGAAAAAAGAAAGAAAGAAAGAAAGAAAGAAAGAAAGAAAGAAAGAAAGAAAGAAAGAAAGAAAGAAAATGACATCACCTTGAGTTGTGCTGGACATAACAGGGGGTGACCCCAGGAGAAGCAGATATCAAAACTCCCCAAATGGGCTCCTTCACATCGACCCTACCGACAAAGACCTTTGAGTGGCACAGGACCAAGAGCATCTCTGCTGAGGAATGTGCTCGGAGGCCAGGGAAGTCAGTTCCGCAGAGGAGATCCCATAGGGCAGATACAGAGGTGAAGCAAGCAGTTTCGAAGGACTGGCTCATACAATGTGGAGCCCGAGAAGCTCCGTGGAGCAGAGCACCGTGTGTAATGCAGCAGAAGATGATGTCCCGGCTCCAGCACGCGCCAAACTTGTCCTTCCTCCGTCTTTTCATTCTACCTGAAATCTCAGTACACTGTGTGACACTCACCAAGTCAATCAACTCAAATGCTGATCTCTACCAGAGCCTCCCTTACACGCATTCCCAAGAAATCATGTTTTCTGAGCTATCTGGGTGTTCTTTAGCTCAGTTTAGTTGACACAGAAAATCTATCATCATGGGTGCCTTCCAAAATGATCTAGGCCAGGCGTGGTGGCGCATGCCTTTAATTCCAGCACTTGGGAGGCAGGGGTAGGAGGATCACCGTAAGTTTGAGGCCACCCTGAGACTACACAGTGAATTCTAAGTCAGCCTGGGCTAGAGTGAGACCCTGCCTCAAAAGGCAAAACAAAACAAAACAAACAAAAAACTTAAACCATAAACTGAGCATGGTGGCACATGCCTTTAATCCCAGCACTCAGGAGGCAGAGGTAGGAGGATTGCTGTGAGGCCAGCCTGGAACTACAGAGTGAGTTCCAGGTCAGCCTGGCCTAGAGTGAGACTTTACCTTGAAAAACAAAACAAAACAAAATGATCTGGCCTCCTTCTGAGGAGGACTTTGTCAAGTGCACAGTGACACATGGGAAGAATGTGGCACCTTCATTTACAAAGCCCCAGCCACACGTGTGGTGTGGAGTCTTCTCTAGCCCTGCTCATGGAAAACCCCCAATTATATATGAATGGGAAATTCCAGGGCCTATGCAACACAGGGGCCAGCAACAGGAAATTGCCCTGGTATTGATTGGGAGCACAAGACGTTTAAAGCCCAGAACCCCCCATGTTTACATGAGGTTTGGTGTCATGACTCACCCAGTAGCAAATGTTTTTATTTATTTATTTTTATTTTTTTTACTTTGAGAGAGAGAGAGAAAGAGAAAGAGAATGGGCATGCTAGAACATATTCAGCCTGCTGTGCACAAACTCCAGATGGGTGCGCCCCCTTGTGCGCATGTGCTGCATTGCATGCTTGCCTCACTGCGTCTGGCTACGTGGGACCTGGAGATTTGAACATGAGTTCTTTGGCTTCTCAGGCAAATGCCTTAACCACTAAGCCATCTCTCCAGCCCAAATGTTTTGTTTTATAAGACACTTCATATTTTCTCAGACAGAAAAGGCAGCCAGCCCACAGTTCTGCCTGTCTATGCAGCTAATGTCTCATTGCAACTGGACTGCTAAGACCACTGACCTTGGGACTTCATGAGACAGAGTAGAGGTTAATTCACCCACTTATCTGCATCAGAATTGGCTTTTGTCTCTGCCATGCTTACTCTGGAAGTCAAAGTAACAGGAATGTCTATGAGCCTTAGTCATCACCTCCACTTATCCTTGAACCTGGGCACGTCCATGGCTGGGAGGAGGTCTGTAGAAACAAATGTACGTGGGACACGTCGCCATCCCGCCACCTTTCTAGCAATGTGACCTGGAGCTCATCATTGAGCCTCTCCATTCTGAATGATTATGCTGGTAACACACCTGTGTCGCATGATTGCTGTGGAGACTCCATGAGCTCATGCGTGTAGAGTGTGCAGTATGGTATATCTCGGCTGTTAATCATGGGTATCACAACTTGGGAATCTTTGTGTCCCATTCCGTAGGGCTGGGACAGGGTAGTGAAACGTGCCAACCCTTTGTCAGGTGGAGGTAGCACCACCGCTGGGGGCAGGACAGGGCCCAGGTAACTCGACATAGCAGAGGTAACTAGAGCTGTAGTCTCAGCAATGCGGGTATCAAGGCCCCAGGAGGGCAGCCCAGGCCCCACCTAGCAGAGCTGGCCCAGCAGGGTCCAATCAGGAAAGCACACACAGCTGCTTCTGTCGCAGAAAGTGAGACGGTGAGCTCACGACTCAGAACATGGCGGCAGGCTCCTCCTTGTCTGCTCACTTCCGGTCTGACCAAGTCCTCAACACCGCAGGGCTTGCATTCCAGGAGTCTGCAGCAATGTCTCTTTGTGAGAGGCCAGAGGCACTTCCCTGCCCTCAGGCCTCAGCACCTGGCTGATTCCTGGTCCCTGGCCCCTGATGCAGCCAGCTCAGAGGTGTAGCCACACTGTTCTTGGTGGTTCCCTGCGTGACTGAGCCTACTTACACTCTGAAGACTGTCGCAGATCAAGGCCATTGACTCCTATAAGGAAGCCCCAGGGCTAGATGGCACCAGACCATATTGGGGTGGGAAGAAAGTCAGGATTGTGTGTCAGCAACAGAAAGACTTTGGAGAACATAAGTGAAATGAGGTGACTTTGGGGGATGGTATGAAGTTTATAGAATCAACAGGAAAACTGGAATAGGGGAAAGGGATTGCTGGTATGCAATGAACTGAGTGCCCCAAAGCTTATAACCTCTGATACTTGAAAATGTAACCTTATTTGGAAATCAAGTTGTTGAAGACATAATTCGTTAAGATGAGGACATGAGGGAAGATCCTAATCCAATATGACCAATGTCCTTGTTTGTGCATCTGGCTTTACATGTGTACTGGGGTTTTGCAAGCAAGCACCTTTAACTGCTGAGACATCCCTCTAGCCCCAGTGGCTTTTATTTAATTAATTAATTAATTAATTAACAACTTCCATGATTGTAAACAATATCCTATGGTAATGCCCTCCTTTCCGTCACTTTCCCCTTTGAAACTCCATTCTCCAGCATATCCCCTTCCCCTCTCAATCAGTGTCTCTTCTATTTTGATGTCATCATCTTTTCCTCCTCTTATGATGGTCTTGTGTAGGTAGTGTTAGGCACTGTGAGGTCATGGATATCCAGGCTATTTTGTGCCTGGAGGAGCACATTGTAAGGAGTCCTACCCTTCCTTTGGTTCTTACATTCTTTCCGCCACCTTTTCTGCAATGGACCCTGAACCTTGGAAGGTGTGATTGAGATATTTCAGTGTTGAGCACTCCTCTGTCACTTCTTCTCAGCACCATGGTGCCTTCTGAGGGATCCCAAAGTCACTGCCATCTGAAAAGAGAAGGTTCTCTACCAAAAGTGAGAGTAGCAATAATATAAGGGTATGAACATTAAGAGAAGTGCTTACTTTTTGATAAGCATAGTATATACATTTAGCCAGACAGCAGCAGACGTTACACCCCTAGGGCTCATGACTACCCCTGTTTTAAGTTTTCAGTATCAGGGGTGTAATCCCTCCCATGGAGCAGGCCTCCAGTTCAATTAGAGGGCAGTTGGTTTCCACCATGACAGATGTGCCACTATTGCACCTGTTGGCTCATTTGGCCTGTCTGTCAAAATTTAAGACTTGCAGTGTCCACTGTTGAATATCTTCCCCAGTGGCTTTTGATGCTCAACCAATCTCATTTGTTTCCGTGAATGAGTGCAGTAGGAAAAAGAAAATGGGCCGGGCGTGGTGGCTCACGCCTTTAAACCCAGCACTCGGGAGGCAGAGGTAGGAGGATCGCCGTGAGTTCAAGGCCACCCTGAGACTACATAGTGAATTCCAGGTCAGCCTGGGCTAGAGTGAGACCCTACCTCGAAAAACCAAAAAAAAAAAAAAAAAAAAGAAAAAGAAAATGGTGTAGACTTAAAATTAGATAACTGTGAACCAAGTCTTATCATTTAAGAGACAAATTATGTAGGACAAGTCTCTGTACCTCAGTTTCCCCTCTATGATTTAGGCATTAACCAGGCCTGCCAGCCCCCAGTGGGCAGCATAGGTGTGAAGAGAAGCAGGTGGGGTTGTCTGAGACATGACCAGGTACCATCTTCAAGCTGCAGGGCCAGCTGCCCCTCTGGTAGTATCTAAATATAAAATGTCCCCCACAAGCTCATGCTTTGGAACACATGATCCCCAGCTGCTGGCACTATTTTGGGAGGTTGAGGAACCTCTTAAGAGGTGGGATCCTAGCTGGAGGAAGTGGCTCCTACCGCCATGCCTTTTCCACCACAAGGGACTATATACTTTCTTTAAATTTTTTTTTTTTCATTTACTTATTTAAGAGAGAGAGACAGAGAAAGAATGAGCACATCTGGGCCTCCAGCCACTGCAAATGAACTCCAGATGCATGCACTACCTTGAGCATCTGGCTTACATAGGTCCTGGTGAATAGAACCTGGGTCGTTTTGGCTTTGCAGGCAAGCGCCTTAACCGCTAAGCCATCTCTCCAGACTTATGGTTTTTTAAAATTTATGTTTAGGGCTGCAGAGATGGGTTAGTGATGAAGACACTTGCCTGCGAAGCCTAAGGACCCATGTCGTACTCTCCAGATCCCACCTTAGCCAGACACACAAAGGTGAGGCAAGTACAAGGTCACACATGCCCACTAGGTGGCGCAAGTGTCTGGAGTTCGATTGCATGGTTGAGGTCCTGGCACACCAGTTCTCTCTCTCTCTCTCTCTGTCTCTCTCTCTCCCTCTCTCTGTCTCTCTTGCTCTATCTTAAATATATATATATATATATATATACAGTAAATATTTTTAAAATTATTTTTAAATTTATTTATTTTGAGGGAATGAGGCAGAGAGAGAGAGAGAGAGAGAGAGAGAGAAGGAATGGGCATGCCAGGGCCTCCAGCCACTGCAAGTGAACTCAAGACGCATGTGCATATGGCTTACATGGGTACTGGGGAGTTGAACCTGGATTCTTAAGCTCTGCAAGCAAGCAAGCCCCGTAACGGCTAAGCCATCTCTCCAGCCCTGGATTATATTTTAAACTGTGGGCCCAAATAAATCTTTCTTCCCTAGAGTTGCTTTTGCCAGATATTCTGTCATAGAGATGAAAAAAAATCGAGTAATACACCTTCCTCACACTGGAAAAGGCTGCATACAGTCTCAGGCTCCTGCTGGGTACGGGCTGCTAACAGCCCTGTGTACAACTGTGAGATTTCTCTGTTCTCAAGGCCCTTCTCCCGACTTCACAAAAGGACATTGTTTCACGCTCACCAGAGGCTCTGGAAGCAGAGAAAACAAAGCACTGGGGGAAGGAGGAGGTTCTCAGTCGGTTTATGCTGCTACATGGTATCGTGCTATGCTACACTGGGTAAATTATAAACTACAGAAATTTAATGCTCACCATTCTGCAGGCTGGAAGCCCAAGGAAGGTGATGACAGATGTGGTGTCTGGCGAGGGCCCGCTGTTTCCTAAAAGGCTCCTTCCTGTTGCATGCTCACATGGTGGAAGGGGCTAGCTGGCTCTCTTTGGTAAGGTCACAAGTCATTTGTGGAGGCTCCAACCTCATGACCTAAGGTGTCCCAAAGATCCCACCTTTATCACACCAGGAATTAGATTCTGACCTATGAAATGGGTGGAAGGGGGACGGAAGTATTCAACCATAGCAGGTGGGGTCTCCTTCCTGGAGCATCACTTTTAGCCCCTTCCATCCAGAGCAGGTCTCACCACACAGCGAAAAGGCCAGGTGGGTCCTTCCTGGTGGTCCCCTCTCCTGAGCCAGGGCTTGGGATGAATCACACATGTCACATGACACTGGACTGGAGAGAAAGGCAGCCTGCAGAGGCCAAAGAGCAGCTGAAAGGAGGGATCTGGGTTCTCTGATCCTGGTTCTGCTGGAAGCCTTTAGTTTGGTCTGTGTTCAGTGGGGAGATCCTTTTACCCACAATCCTCCCTAAACGGGGCTCATCAGAAAAACGACCTGGGGGCTGGAGAGATGGTTTAGGAGTTAAGGTGATTGAATGCAAAGCTTAAGGACCCATGTTCGACTCTCCAGATCCCACATTAGCCAGACGCACAAAGGTGAGGCAAGCGCAAGTCTGCACATGCCCAGTAGGTGGCGCAAGTGTCTGGAGTTCGATTTCAGTGGCTGAGGCCCCCGGTATGCCAATTCTCTCTCTCTCCTTGTCTCTCTCACTCTCTCTTTAAAAAAGAAAAGAAAAGAAAAGAAAAGAAAAGGAAAGAAGAGAAAAGAAAAGTGACATGGCTCATTGGGGGTGCCCAGGCAGCCTATACTTGGTTGGGAGCCCTGTTGGGCACACAAAGGGTATTTGCTGGCACTAGGAGCTATCACAGGAGCCTGGTTCTTCCTTCTGTGTTCCCTGACCTTGAGAGCAGTGGGAGGCTCTCCAGGCCTGTCATTCTGCTTGCTGATACATGCCTAGAACCCCAGCACTCAGTAGGCAGAGGATCGTGAGTTTGAGGCCAGCATGGGCTACATAGCTAATTCCAAGGCAGCCTGAGCTACATAGCAAGACCTTGTTAAAATCTTGTCCCCTCACTTCCTCCCCAGACTGCGGTGTCCAAGGAGAGAAGCTGACTAAGATCAGGGGAAACACAGCTCCAGGTCTTGGAACATCCTCAAAGCAGTCAGCTCTCAGAAGACTCACGACTTCATTTTGGGAACAAATAGACATTTCTCTGCTGGAGCAGTGAGTTAAATCAGGAGCACTTTGTGGTGACGTGGGCACTAGTGTGACAAATCTGGGTGACATCAGATGACTCAAAAATGGTTCACAGAGGATTTTACTTAAGCCTCACTCTGCCCCCAAAGTGGAGGGGTTCTCAGTCTGTGGGCACCATGGCATGGCTGATAACTGTGGTAGCGGGGACAGGTGGTATAGTGATGAACCAGGCCTGGCTGCAGTTGCTGGTTTAGTCCCCCAAGTCGTGAGTGGACTGAAGCAAACCACTGTATGCACTTTGGAAGAAAACGATGAAACAGTAAATCCCAGCCTTGTTCTAAAAGGGACAATTCATTTAAAAATAAATGCTTGGGGGCTGGAGGGATTGCTTAGTGGTTAAGGCATTTGCCTGCAAAGCCAAAAGACCCAAGTTCAATTCCCCAGGACCCACATTAGCTAGATGCACAAGGGAGCACATGTGTCTGAAGTTCATTTGCAGTGGCTGGAAGCCCTGGCATGCCCACTCTCTCTCTCCGTCTTTCTCTGTCAAATAAATAAATAAAAACAAAAAAATATTTAAAAATAAATGCTTGGGGCTTAGCAGTTAAGGCACTTGCCTGCAAAGCCTAAGGACCCAGGTTCAATTCCCTAGTACCCACTTAAGCCAGCTGCACAAGGCAGCACATGTGTCTGGAGTTCCTTTGCAGTGGCTGGAGGCCTTGGTATGCCCATTCTCTCTCTCTGTATCTGCCTCTCTCTCTCTCTCTCTCTCTTTCTGTCTCTCTCCCTCTCAAATAAATAAATAAAATATTTGCAATAAATAAATACTTACCTGGGAAGAAAAGGCGAGCAAGCTGGTCACATTTCCACTGACTTCCAGATGAATACCTATGGTCAGGAAGGTGAAGGCTGTGAGTCACGGAAGGTTTGCAGCCAGGGCAGTGGCATCCTGTTGCCTTAACTTTTCCAGGGGGTATGTGAGCAGATCTAGTCACCCCAGATAGCACAAGTGACAGACTAAAGTAACGACTACACCAAAATCCGACTTGGTGCACCAATGAGTTGGGAGTATGGATGAGGACTTGCTTATATGTGACATGGACGCAGCTGCCCATGCTGGCCTAGCTGACAGCTCAAGAGAGCTGCATCTCCGCAGCCTGCAGGAAGTCTGCCTGGTAAGAGTCTCTCCCCATCCCCAGCAGTTGTTTACTGCTTTTATAACCTTGGATGGAGGACTTGTGGATTTCCTTAAATTTCAATTCAATTTCCCTGGACTTTTTTTTTTTGTTTTGTTTTTGTTTTTGTTTTTTTTTTGTTTTTCAAGGTAGGGTCTCACTCTAGCTCAGGCTGACCTGGAATTCACTATGTAATCTCAGGGTGGCCTCGAACTCACGGCGATCCACCTACCTCTGCCTCCCAAGTGCTGGGATTAAAGATGTGCGCCACCACGCCCGACTGGATTTGTTTAATCTGAGTCTCAGGAACCTCCTCCCTCCTCCCTCCCCCCTCCTCCCTCCTCCCCCCAGGAGAGAGTGTTACAATTCTGAGGAACTTGCTGTGCAACACATCCACTCACCCAGAGCCTGTGGAATGGGCTGAACTCTTAAGTGTAGACCGCCCGTCTAAGTGTCGATCCTCCTCAAGGCAACTAAAGAAGTTTGGTAAAGCAAGAGCTCTGTGGGCAAAGGAGGGTCCTGCCAACTGAGAACTGAGAAGTTCCTAGGGCATTATCTAAGCCACTTATATTTTTAATATTTATTTATTTGAGAGAGTCAGAGGGAGAGAGAGACAGAGATAACAAAAGATTGGTAGCTTAAGGTTAGTCTTCATCATACCTTACTCTACCAATCTTTTTCGTGTTTTATAGTTTTACCTTTTCCGGAACACCGCATGTTGAAGTCACGCAGCATGTAGACACAGACTTCTTTCACTTGGTAAGGTTAAGATTCATTCATGTCCTTTCCTTACTAGATAGCTTGTTTCCTTTTAGGGCTCAATAGAATTCCACTGTCTGGGTATAGCATAGTTTGTACATTCATCTATTGAAAGCCATTGACAAAGGTCTTTATTTATTTATTTATGGGGGTGGGGGGAATGAGTGCACCAGGGCCTCTAGCCACTGCAAACAAACTCCAGACCCATGTGCACCATGGGCATCTGGCTTATGTGGGTTCTGAGGAGTCAAACCTGGGTCCTTAGGCTTCTCAGGCAAATGCCTTAACCACTAAGCCATCTCTGCAGCCCCACCATTCCTTTTTTTTTCTTAAATCTATAAAATGGGATGTTTAAAATTGCATCTGCTTCGTGGAGCAGGATCAAATAGGAGGATGTTGGTACTTAATAAGTGGCTTAGAGGGCCGGAGAGATGGCTTAGCAGACTTCACATGCCTGGGCGGCAAGATCACTGAGAAATCAAGCGGGTGCTGAGCTGAAAACCTTCTCCCTACAGGGAGACCAGCCAACTGAAAGCTGGAAAAAGCTGCACTGCATGCAGCCCTGTAGGAGACAGAAGTCATCAGTGGTGAAAATAGTGGACACTGGAAACCTCAAGTTTGGGCAGGCAGGCCAAATGGCCAAACGGGTGCAATAGTGGTATGTCTTTTATGGGGTAAACCAATTGCTCTTTAATTGGACTGGAGGTCCACTCTGTGGGAGGGAATACATGCCTGGTACTGAAAACCTAATAAAAAAACCTATGTCAGGGGAGGTCATGTGCCTTAGGGGTATAAAGCCTGCTCTTGTCTGGCTAAATGCATCTATTATGCTCACCAAATTGCCCTGAAAGCACTACACTTAATGTTCATATTCATATATTAACACGACTCTCACTTTTGGTTAGAGAAGCTTCTCTTTTCAGATGGCAGTGACCGCTGAGATGACCTAAAAGGCAACATAGTGCTGAGAAGAAGGGACAGAGGAGTGTCCAGCACAGAAACATCTCACACCCTCCAAGGCTCAGGGTCCACTGTGGAAGAGGTGGCTGAAAGAATGTAAGAGCCAAAGGAAGGGTACCACTCCCTACAATGCAACTGTTCAGACAGAAATTGGCCTCGATATCCACGACTTCGCAGTGCCTAGCAATACCTTTAGGGCAGGAGGGATGGCCTAGTGGTTAATGCTTTTGACAAGACCCTCATAACAGGAGAAAAAGACCATGACATCAAAATAAAAGAGAGACTAATGGAGAGAGGGAGGGGATGTTATGGAGAGTGGAGTTGTAAAGGGAAAGGTGGGGGAGGGGAGGGAATTATCATGGTTTATTGTCTGTAATTATAGAAGTTGTTAATAATTTTTTTAATTTATTCGAGAGTCAGAGAAAGAGAGACAGAGAGAATGGGCACGTCAGGGCCTCCAGCCACTGCAAATGAACTCCAGACACATGCGCCACCTTGTGCATCTGCCTTATGTGGGTCCTGGGGAATCAAACCAGGATCCTTTGACTTTGCAGGCTAATGTGTTAACCACTAAGCCATCCCTCCAGCCCACTAATAAATATTTTTAAAAGACTGGTAGCTTCCAGGGATTAGGAGAGGAATAGGTGGAGCACAGGGTGTTAGGACAATGAACTCCTCATTCTGTATGACACTGTAATGTTAAGGGCATGCCCTTTTGCCTCCATCAAAGCCTATAGAAAGGTGAATCCCAATGCGAACTATGGTTCAGGGGGATTACCCACCATTTGTGTCCTCTGTGCCCCACCCGATCCTCCTATGCCATGATCAGCATATACCCTCAGTGAAGATATTGGGGGATGGATGAGAACCTGCAGCAGGAACTGCTGCGTGCAGTGAGCAGGTAGGGGTGAGTCAGGAGCAGTCCAAACCGCTTCCAGCAACTCCACGTGTTATGCAGTGATAGGTCTAGGAGCGAGTGTGTGGTGGTTTGAATGTGGACTGTCCCCCGTAGCCTCGTGTGTTTCTGATTAAACCTCATACTTAATCTGCAGCTGGTGGCGCCTTTGGGAGGTGGAGACCTGGAGGAAGTACATTGCTGGAGTGGGACTTGAGGTTCATTAGTCCGGCAACACTGGGTATTCAAGAGCTCTTCCCACTTCCTCCCTGCTGAAGACAAGATATAACATCCTGGCTGTCTGCTCGCAACATGCTTTTCCTACCACGATGAAACTTCCCCTGGAAACTGTTATCTGGAAATAAACCTTTTCCTTCCATAAGCTGCTACTGGTTGGAATTTTTCTTTCCCCCAGCAGCGAGAAGGTAACTGCTACAGTGTGTCACCAGCTCTCAACAAAGAGAGTTGTGAGAAGGGCTGACGCTTAGCTAGAACACTCTAGAACAAAACAGTCATTGTTCAGATACTGAAGCACTTTTGTGCCTGATGATAGATGCTCCCCTCTTTCTATGCTAGATCTCCTCCACCTTCCCACAGTGCAACATGGACATCTACAAAGTGATGTCAGGCGTAGAAGGAAGCCTCCAAGATATCTCTCCAGGGTGGCAACCTTTTTTTTTTTTTTTTTTTTTTTTTTTGAGGTAGGGCCTCGCTCTAGCCCAGACTGACCTGGAAGTAGTCTTAGGGGGGCCTTGAACGATCGGAAATCCTCCTACCCCTGCCTCCCACGTGCCTAGGATTAAAGACATGTGCCACCATGCCCGGCCACCATTTCTTAAATTATACAATTTTTTTCAAATATTTTGTTTGTTTATAAGAGACAGATAAGGAGAAAGAGAGAGAGAATGGGCACTCCAGGGTCTCTAGCTGCTTCAAACGAACTCCAGATACATGTGCCAAATTGGCCACCTTGTGCAGCTGGCTTTATGTGGGTACTAGGGAATTGAACCCAGGTCCTTAAGCTTTGCAGGCAAGTGCCTTAACCACTGAGTCATCTATCTAGCCCTTACCTTATTTTTATTTATTTGTTTGCAAGCAGAGAGAGAACAAGGATATGCCAGAGCCTCATGATACTGTAAACGAACTGGGTTTATGTGGGTATTGGGGAATCAAACCTTGGCCTGACTTTGTAAGCAAGTGTCTTTAACTGCTGAGCCATCTCCCCAGCCCTGCAACTAGTTTTTGATCTGCTCTGATTATGCAGGTTAATGTCATACCATATGTGGTGGTTTGATTCAGGTGACCCCCATAAACTTAGGCGTTCTGATGCTAGGTCTCAGCTGATGGCAGATCTGGAAGTTAACGCCTCCTGGAGGCAGTGTATTGTTGGGGGCGGGCTTATGGGTGTTATAGCCAGTTTCCCCTAGCCAGTGTTTGGCACACTCTCCTGTTGCTATTGTCCACCTTATGTTGGCCAGGGGGTGATGTCCATCCTCTATTCATGCCATCATTTCTCCTGCCATCATGGAGCTCCCCCCCCATGTCGCCGAGCCTGTAAGCCAAAATAAACCTCCTTTTTCCCCACAAGCTGCTCTTGGTCGGGTGATTTCTACCAGCAATGCAAACCTGACTGCAACACCATACTAATGGTTAAAGATCTTGAACTCTACCAATGAGTTACGTGAAGTCTACCAGGGATATTTCCAAGAAGATTTTCTCCCTCAATCAAACAACAAAGTAGGGGTGAGGTCTGGGTGTTAGTGGTGTTAGTGGACTACACAGCACCAAACCTGAAGCTGCCCTTTCTCTTGATGGCTTAGTCCACGGGACAATTAAACACCTTTCACTAAAACCGTTATTAATTAATTTTCTCTTAGTTGTAGGTAAACACGTGCTAAATGATACAGATTCAAGTTCAAAGGGCTTGATAATAATAAAGTTGGTACCAGGCATGGTGGTGCATGCATTTAATCCCAGCACTTGAGAGGCAGGAGGCAGAAGTAAGATGATGTCACTGTTGCAGTCAGCTTTGAGTTGCCGTCAGAAAACAAGGGCAACTTGTGGGAGGAAAAGGTTTATCTTGGTTTACAGACTTGAGGGGAAGCTCTGTGATGGGAGGGAAAAATGATGGCATGAGCAGAGAGTGGACATTATCCCCTGGCCAACATCAGGTGGACAATAGCAACAGGAGAGTGTGCCAAACACTGGCCTGGGGAAGCTGGCTGTAACACCAGTAAGCCCACCCCCAACAACACACTGCCTCCAGGAGCTTCAATTCCCAAATTGCCACCAGCTGGGGACCTAGTATTCAGAACACATAAGTTTATGGGGAACACCTGAATCAAACCACCACATTCTGCCCCTGGCCCCCATAAACTGATAACCACCCATGATGTAAAATACAATGCATTCAGTCCAAATTTTAAAGTCCCCATAGTTTTTATCAGTCCCAATGATGTCCAAACATCCCCATATTGCAAGGTCTTTTAACTGAGCCATATACAAAAAAAAAAAAAAAAAAAAACCCACAAAATCCACAATGGACCAAATATTCAAGCAATACAAGATTCAAAACAAACAGGGTAAACATCAAATTCTGTAGCTCCAAGTATGACAACTCTAACCAGTGACAAGTCTCCAAGCCCAATAATTCTAACCAGTGATGAGTCTCTGGAGTTCTAATTCCACCCCTCCAGCTAGGCTACTCACAGTCCTGGAAAATATCCAGTGCCAGCAGCTCTCCTTGGCAGCCATCCCATGGTCGTGGCATCTCCACTGGGTTTCTACTGTAACCCAAGGTCCATTCTCATGGCTCCATCGTGCCTCCACACAGGTAATCCAATAAACCTGCTTCACACTGCGCATGGCCATTTCTGGAAAACAAAACCATGTTGCAAATTCAGTGACCCTCTCTTTCCTGCATTTGTTTATTATTTATTTATTATTGTTATTACTTATTGTTTGTTTATTATTACTCCATAATGCCAGGTGGGCTACCAACTTCTTAGTCCATGGGGGAATAAAGCAAACTTTGAAGATCAGGATGCTCCTTCAGCATTTAGGCCCCTTCAAAGAGTCTGTATTCTTCCAATTGTCCCAATGCAAGTCAGCTGGCCCAATCTCAATGGTTGTAATCTCTCATACAATTGCAACTGGACAGAAGTTTCAGCCCAAAGATTTCATGTTTTCTGTGCCATATCCCTCTGCTCACACCAGTCATTTCTACACAATGCAACCCTGCACAAGTTTCCAGGACACAGGCATAACAGGAAGCCTCTCACTCAAACTGCTTCTAGACCAGTCCTGACAAAGTTCTTTCTCACCCCTCCAGCTAAATAACCAAGGCCTGATGAGATTCTTGCTGAAGGTGGAGAAAATACAGAATAGGTAGGAAAAGAAGGTAATTACAAATACCAGCTAAGGCCACATGTCCAGCTACAAATACGAGGACTGTAATTTCCATGAGTGTTTTCTGCCCTACCTTGTTAAGTGTTTGTGTTTATCTACAGCAATATTAAGATGCTTTTGTTCTTCCTCAATTCCTCTACTAGGTAATTAATATTGATTAAGATTATATCACTTGTTAACTGCTGTTGAATTTATATTAACCTATTATATTATAGACTAAGCATTCCTCATGGGACCTTGATTTGCACTGGGAGAAGATTGTGCATTTCTATGGTAGAAAAGAAGCTAAAAGTTACTATAAGAGTTCATTGCTGAGGAGCTAAATTTATCTTTGTCTGCAGATGGAAAAAGCCCAAAGAGAGAACTATCCAGAAAGGGCCCAGAGGGTCGATAAGAAGGAAAGACAGTTTAGGCTAAAACAAAGTGAGGTGGAGTTCATTGTTAGAGTGGCCTGATTACAGAAGTGGTTGAATATATAAATTGCCACGTCTTGTTGGTTCACTTACCCCTCCCCTTGGCTACGAAATCATAAAATGGAAATAAAATCTCAGCTTGGGCCCAGAGCTTCTTTGGAGGGCTACCTCAAGCTCCTTGGCCCCTGGGGTAATAAACTCCTCTACTTTCACCCATTCTGGCATTGGAGTGATCTTTCCATTGAATTTCTACAACATTTCCAGTTGCACGTGGGATAGTTATATCATGTCAGGCAGAACTATGACCTTGTTACTATCGCCATTTGGAAATTAAGTATGATGTAAGAAGATATGGCTTAGTGTCAAGTTGACAAGGGCTGGACTTGTGATGGTTAAGTTTTGTGTCAACTTGATCTGTAGGAATGCAAAGACATTCCTCTTGAGTGGGTCTCTGAGGTTGCTTCCAGGAAGGATTAGCTGAAGGAGGAAGTCCTTCTCCCGGAGTAAACCCTTCCTCCAGAGTGTGTGGCTCCTCTTGGAGAGGGGCTTTATCTAAGGAAGCTCTGAGAGAAAAGAATCCCTTCCTCGTACCTGGCTGCCAGTGCTGCCTGCTGCCTTCCAGCATGGACTGAAGACCAGCCATTCTCGGGGAAGCCTCCAGGCCTTCAGTGCAGGATTGACACTGCTGAGGCATCCAGCCTCATGACTGAGCAGCTACCGGGTTCCTTGACTATCGGGCCTAGAATCTGCCATTGTTGGACTGCTGTAAACTTTATTTATGGTGCACTCTGAGTGCTTCTGTGAGAGCTATTCCCTGAAAGTGGCTAACACTGACCAGTAGGCTGAGTGACCAGCCCTGTTTTCTTTTTTTAATATTTTATTTCTTTATTTGAGAGCAAAAACGAGAGGCAGACAGTGTCAGAGAGAGAAATGGGCATGCCAGGGTCACTGCAAACGAACTCCAGACGCATGTGCCACTTTGTGTGATTTTACATGGGTAATAGGAATCAAACCTGGGTCCATTAGGCTTTGCAAGCAAACACCTTAACCACTGAACCATCTCTCCAGTCCTGTTGTTTTGTTTTGAGGCAGAGTCTTGCTATGTAGTCCCTGCTGGTCTGGAGCTTGTGCCAGTTCTCCTGCCTAGCATTCCCAACTGCTGGCATTTGGGCACGAGCCACCACAAGCTGGTTTAGATATCCTGCCTTTCAAAGAAGACCCACAAAGTTTCATGTCTTCCCGATTCCATTTCTCTCTTGCCTTCCCTGGAGGAAACCCCTGTCCTGAGCCAGCGTATAGCCTCATTGACATATCTGCATGTTTGTAACATGGATGCATTTCTGTGATTAACGGATGTTTTGCATGTTTTAGACATCCGTTACACATAAGATTTCTTTAGAATCTGTTCTCAGGGACACCCAACATTC
Source organism: Dipus sagitta (assembly GCA_036346955.1). Classification (NCBI taxonomy): domain Eukaryota; kingdom Metazoa; phylum Chordata; class Mammalia; order Rodentia; family Dipodidae; genus Dipus; species Dipus sagitta. Next base: position 168,209,275 of record CM070771.1, on the reverse strand, counting down.
TGTATCAATTTGTATCTCATGTGTTCTCACCCGTTCGTGGCAGCGTCCTTGACACATGATGTTGCAGTGAAACTTCCGCTCCTGCGAGACCCTGTGAGTGGCTCAGCTATACACATTTCTTTTTTTCCTGACAGCAGCATTTTCTTGACCTTTTGGGCCATGGCAGCAGATGAAAAATTAAGCTCAGCTAATTTATATCAGGTACCTGCAAGTGTCTGTCAGGCACTGCTTCCTCCTCCACAGATATTTGCTCACCGAGTGACCACTAAAACAGCCACGTTATTTGGTGGTCTCAAACTCCAACATCCAGGGGCTCTCAAAGTTCCCAGCCTGTCTCTACCCCTAAGTGGCTCTACAAAGACACCAGATCAAGGACACTTTCTGAAGTACAATTGAGGGTGGGCTCATGTCGGGAGATTAAATTCTGTGAGGCTTTCATGATGAGATTTAGGCACTGGAGGGGCTCCTTGCTGTTCAGCTTGCACCAGACCCCGCCATATGTGCTGAGTCAACACGCAGGTGCCCCACAGTTTATTGTGTCTCCTCCATCCCCACACCCCACTGGCCCAAGATTTTTTACCATCTCAAATAGTAAGGCTATAAACAGGCTAGCTTCTGTAGGGCGGATTCCAGGGAGTAAAATTCTTGATTTCCTCTCTCTCTCCCTCCCTCCCTCCCCCCCCCCTCTCTCTCGGCAGGGTCTCACTGTAGCCCAGGCTGACCTGGAACTTGCTCCATAGACCAGACTGGCCTTGAACTCATGGTGCCCCCTTTCTACCTCAGCCTCCCAGGTCCTGGAATTAAAGATGTGAACCATCATGCTTGGCTTCTAATTTTTTATACATACTTTAAAATATTTTTTTGTTTATTTTTATTTATTTATTTGAGAGCGACACTCAGAGAGAGAAAGAGGCAGATAGAGAGAAAGAGAGAGAATGGATGTGCCAGGGTCTCTAGCCACTAAAAACAAACTCCAGATGCCTGCGCCCCCTTGTGCATCTGGTAACGTGGGCCCTGGGGAATCGAGCCTCGAACCGGGGTCCTTAGGCTTCACAGGCAAGCGCTTAACCACTAAGCCATCTCTCCAGCCCTATACATACAATTTTTTTATAGGCATTTTCCCTCAAACGTCTATAACAAGGGCTGAGAATGTGGCACCGTGGTAGAGAATTTGCTTAGCACACCTAAGGGCCTGGGTTCAAACCTCAGTACTGCAGAAAAACATAAATCTGAATGCTTATAACTCCTGCAGTTCCACCAGCAACGCAAGGAGAGTGCCCTCTCCTCTGCACCCCTGCCAGCAAGGGGGGGCAGTCACAGCTATCTCTATGTGTTTCCAGCCTGGTAGAGATGAAGTCACTTTAATTTGCATTTCCCTGCGCTCTCCTGAGTTTGAATACCGTGGTGGTTTGATTCAGGTGACCCTCATCAACTTAGGTATTCTGAACGCTCATCTCCCCAGCTGATGGCAATTGGAAATTATAGCCTCCTGGAAGTGGTGGATTGTTGGGGGCAGGCTTAGGGGTGTTATAGCCAGTTTCCCTTGCCAGTGTTTGACACACTCTCCTGTTCCTGTTGTCCACCTGATGTTGGCTAGGGCGTGATGTCCACCCTATGCTCATGCCCTCGTTTCCCCCGCCATCATGGAGCTTCCCCTCGAATTTATACGGCCCCCCAAAAAAGTCTTTTCCCCAAAAGTTGCTCTTGGTCGGGTTATTTCTGCTAGCAATGTGAACCTGGCTGCAAGAAATCCTTTTTCAGATGTGTATGGCTACTGGTACCTTCTGGTCTCTGAATTATCATTTTCTTTTCTTCTCTTTCCCTCCTTCCTCTCCTATCTTCATATAAATTATAAGGGGCTTTTGTGTATGATGGGTGTTTCTCTTTGAAGATCTAGGTCCTCCGGCTTGAGAAAAATCATTTTCTCTCTGTACTTGCCATGTCCCTTGTGGCTGTTTGAAGAACTGAGGACAAGGTGAGCCACAAGCAGATGGGGACAGCTTGAGTCCCGCGGCCAGGTGTCCTTCAGGACGGGGCTGGACGTCTGTCTGCCATTGGTCCAGGGCGGAGGGCGCCGGCAGGTGGGGAGACGGGGGGGGGTGGGGACCGAGGAAGGCGGAGCCGCAGAAGCTGCTTCGCATACCCCAGCCAGATCGCAGCCTCAACCTCTCCCGCAGCCCATCCGAACCGAAGTATGCAGGGAAAGGGATTCTGGGAAATGTAGTCCAGCCCAGCTAAGTCGACACGTGCCAAAGCCTCCGCAGCTTGCTTGGACGCATTCTTAACACTCGTGTAACGCACGTGCTATAACCCGTGGGCCAGCTACCATTCTAAGCACTTTATGTACATCTCGTTTGATTTTATGATGTTCCAACGAGGTAGCTATTGTTTGTAGTATCTATGTTACAGATAGGGAAACTGAGAACAGAGAGGTTAAACAACCTGCAGCCGTGTGGCCGCGCTGGCCTTTCAACCCGGGGGTGGAGGTCACCGCCTTGCTACGCAGACAGCATCCCCCACCCCCCAAATGGGTATTTAGAAGTGGAAAACAGTGAGTCCACAGCACGCTTGGAGAGCTCTGTGTGTTTACTGGTTGGGTTACTTGGAACTCTCCTAGTGGATTTTTTTTTGGGGGGGGGTTCGAAGTAGGGTTCCACTCTAGTCCAGACTGACCTGGAATTCACTATGTAGTCTCAGGGTGGCCTCGAACTCTTGGCAATCCTCCTACCTCTGCCTCCCGGGTGCTGGGATTAAAGGCGTGCGCCACCACGCCCGGCTCTTTTCTTTTATTTATTTATTTATTTGAGAGAGAGAGAGAGAGAATGGGTGCACCAGGGCCTCCAGCCACTGCAAACAGACTCCAGATGCTTGTGCCACCTTGTGCATCTGGCTTACATGGGTCCTGGGGAATCGAACTGAGGTCCTTTGGCTTTGCAGGTAAACGCCTTAACCACTAAACCATTTCTCCAACCCATAGTGGATTTTTTTTTTTTTTTTGTAGGGAGGAACCTGTGTCTGGCAAATAGAGGGTCGCGATGACAATGAATTGCTGGAGGGTCTGCATTTGGAGCCCCTACGTCCCCAGCTCTGCCTTCCCTGCCAACAGAGGTAAGGTGGGTGACTTTTTGGAAGGTTGAAAGGGGTGTGGGATGGTTCAGTCTCCTTGGCACCTTCTGGAAGCCAGGGCTTCAGGATCTCCCAGGGTTCCTGTCTCCATCCCCTGGCTGCTATGAGCCCAACTTAACAGAGAAGCCTTGGTCTGGGCTAGGTCATCAGATCCCTTTCTTGATCCTCAGGTTTGATTCCTAGTACTGGTGGGGTGGACAAGTGTCAGGCCTCCCAACCAGACCCAGACCTGTGTGAGCAGAAAGAAAGCCAAGGGTTGAATGTGGATCCCTCACATTAAACTTGAAGGGGCCTCAGAAATCCCTGGAGGGCTTCTCAGGCAGGCTGCTTCTGCCAGGCTGGGGTGGTGCTCTGTCTGGACTGCATTCCTTGGCGGCTCAGAGGTGATGTCACTCCCTCTGCTAACAGGCCCACAGTGTCAACCACTGTATTCTGTAATATGAACTCCTTGAAAGGCTCTGGGGCATGGCACTATTCCAATACCACTAAACTGTTTCTCCCAGCCAGCCTGGGAGTAGTAAGCCCTGGGGCCTTTGGCTCCCCCTTCCCCGCTGTGGGGCTGGGCAGCATCAGCACAAGACAGATACCCACCCCACCCCCCAGGCCCCAGCTCTCTGGCTGCTGACGCTGGTTCCCCCACACAATGCCTTTGCTATGGCTCAGACTTGCTGACAGCAGCGCGGTGGGTTTTCTGTGTTTGAAGGTGAAGTGAACGAAGTTCCCTTAAGCTTGTCACCCTTGTGCAGTCTTGACTCTTCATGCCAGTGCAGACGCTCCCCACCTCTCCTTGCCAACCCACCCAGCGAGCACCCTCTTGCAGACATGCTAAGGAAACACCTCTACATTGGGACAAGGACAGCAGGAGGTCTAAGGAGAACTTCCTAAGCGAGCTGATGCCATCATGCATACCATATAATAAGTAAGTAGAAAATGATCTTAACGTTTAAATGACTTGATGGGATTAAAATTCCCATTGAGCAGGTCATGGCGGCGCACGCCTTTAATCCCAGCACTCAGGAAGCAGAGGTAGGAGGATTGCAATGAGTTCGAGGCCACCTTAAGACTGCATAGTGAATTCCAGGTCAGTCTGGGCTAGAGCAAGAAAGACCCTACCTCGAAAAACCAAACCATAAAAATAAATAAAATTCCCACTGAATCTGATAAATCCTACTTTCCAGTCTCCTTCCTTCCTTTATTTTATTATTATTTTTGAGGTTTTTTTTTTGAGGTAGGGTCTCGCTCTGACCTGAAATTCACTATGTTCCAGGGTAGCCTCAAATTCACAGCAATCCTACCTCTGCCTCCCAAGTGCTAAGATCAAAGGTGTGTGCCACCATGCCCAGCTCTTTCTTTCTTTTAAAAAAATTATTATTATTATTGAGAGAGAGAGAGACAGACAGAAAGAGAAAGAAAGGGAGAGAGAGAGAGAGAGAGAGTGGATAGGCCAGGGCCTCTAGCCACTGCAAACTCCATATGCATGCACCACCTTGTGCATCTGGCTTTATGTGGGTACAGGGGTATCGAACCTGGGTTCTTTGGCTTTGCTGGCAAGCATCTTAACTGCTAAGCTATCTCTCCAGCCCTCGTTCTTTCTTTCCTTCTTTGAAACAGGGTTTCATTATTTATCCAAGGCTATCCTTGAACTCACTATCTAGCCCAGGTTGCTCTTGAACTTACAGCAATCACCCTGCCTCAGCCTGCAAGTGCTGGGATTACAGAAGTGACCCATCACCCCTAGCTACCCAAAATGTAGTCCATGAGCTCTTACTATGTGTGTCAGTCTTGTGTTTCCATTCAATATAAAGTGATGGCTCGGTGGATAAAGTACTTGCCCAGGAAGCATGAGTACCTGAGTTTGAATCCCCAGACCCCATGTTAAAAAGCCAGAAGCTTGGTGGACTTCTGTAATTCCCAGAATGCCTATGGAGCGTTTCCTGGGAGCTCACAGACCAGTACCAGCTAGCCTGAACAGAGCAACGAACAACGAGCCCCTGCCGCAGATGAGGTAGAAGGCAAGGACTGACACCCCAAAGTTGCCTCTGACATGTCTGCTGTGGCACATTCACGTCCACTCTCACACACATGAACACACATACACATCAAAAAAACACTGGTTGGGCTGGAGAGATGGCTTAGCCGTTAAGGCGCTTGCCTGCGAAGCCAAAGGACCCAGGTTCAATTCCCCAGTACCTATGTAAGCCAGATGCACAAGGAGGCACATGAGTCTGGAGTTCATTTGCAGTGGCTAGAGGTCCTGGCGTGCCCATTCTCTCTCTGTTTGTCTCCTCTGTCTCTCTCTCTCTCCCTGCTTGCAAATAAGTAAAAAAGTTAAAAAAAAAAAAACACTGGTTAATAGAAATAGGAGCTGAGAAGATAGTTCAGTGGTTAAAGGAATTTGCTTGCAAAGCCTACCAGCCTGGGTTCAATTCCTCAGTTACCCATGTAAAGCCAGGTGCACAAAATGAAGCACGTATCTGGAGTTTGTTTGCAATAGCAAGAGACCCTGGCATGCCCATACACATACACGCTCTCTCTTTCTCTCTTTCTTTCTCTCATTCTCTTTCATAAATAAATAAAAATGTTTTTAAAAATCAAAGATAGATTTTCCTCCTGTAGGTTGTTATCACATGTATTTGGTCACAGTTATTAAAGAAAAAAAGTGAACTGACACTAAAGTATGCCCGCTTTAAACCATCCTCAGATTATTCATAATACCTAAGACATGCAAATACTTTGAAAATAGTTGTTACCCTGCATTGTCTAAGGAATAGTAAAAAGTCAGTCCAAGCTGGGTGTGGTGGCGCACACCTTCATTCTCGGCAGAGGTAGGAGGATGGCCAGCCTGAGACTACATAGTGAATTCCAGGTCAGCCTGGACCAAAGGGAGACCCTACTTCAGAAAACCAACAAAGAATAAAACAAAACAAACCCAGTCAGTCTATCCTCTTTCCAGACATTGCCATTGTGTGCTACTTCCTTTTCTTTTATTATTATTATTTATTTGAGAGGGAGAGAGAATGGGAGTGCCAGGACCTCCAGCCACTGCAAACGAACGCCAGACACGTGCGCCCCCTTGTGTGCATGTGCAACATTGTGCACTTCTGTCACTGTGTGTCCGGCTCATGTGGGACGTGGAGATTCAAACATGAGTTCTTAGGCTTCACAGACAAGCGCCTTAACTAATAAGCCATCTCTCCAGGCCCTAGTTACCTTCGAAGTCCATGTTCTGTCTGAACTGGGGAACACGTGGGTATATATGGCCAACTATACTCTGGAAGTTAGTGTAGTAACAAGTTTCTGAGCTCATACCCAGCCTACCCAGGGCCAGGTCTACCTGCGATGGGAACAACAGTTAATAGGTAATACACATTCACAGCTTCCTGCCTCGCTCATTCCCCAAACCAACTTTGGGATCTAAGCCCCGCCATCCTCACAGGAGAGTTTAGGCAACTTGCCTGAGTTTCACTGAACACTTAGAACTGGAGACGCTCTGGCTGCACTGCCGCTCTTGGCCAGAGTGAGCTCCCACCATGTCCGTGAAATTGGTTCTAATATGGTCCCCATTTCACAGCCGAGGGGGGAAAAATGAAATCACTGGCCAAAGGTCACACAGCTAATGTTCATTAAAGCTGGCGTGGAGTGCAGACAATCTTACTCCAAAGTTCACACCCTGACCCCTGCCTCTGCATAGGGTGGGGGCGAAGGAACAATGGAATGTCAGACTCCAGATAAGCATGTGTAGGCATTCATTAGACACACTCTCTGGTAATGGAGAATGTGTGTGTGTGTGTGTGTGTGTGTGTGTGTGTGGTTTTTTGAGGTAGTGTCTCCCTCTAGCCCAGGCTAACGTGGAATTCACTTCATAGTCTCAGGCTGGCCTTGAACTGCGATCCTCCTACCTCTGGCCTCCTGAATGCTGGGGTGGCCCGGTGTATCAGACAGCTTCGGGTTCACTGAGATGAACTTCCAGACCAAGCACAGTTACAGAGAAAGGGATATTTATTGAAGCTTACAGATCCAGGGGAAGTTCCATAATGGCAGAAGAAGCTGGCCTGCCTTCACAGGACCAAGCAGAGAGAGAGAAGCACAAGCCAAAAAAAAGTCAAAAGCCACACAGCACACTTCAGGAACTCCAGCTAGGCACACTTTGCATATCTTAGATTGAAATCTCAAACCCACCACCATGCCTTAAGATCCACACAATGGCACTGCCTCCAGCCAGGTTGCAGATGCAAACTACAAACAAACAGCTGAATATATTGGGGGCCATCTATTCTATTCAAACCACTACACCTGGCTATTCATTTGCGTGTTTTCTTGAGATAGAGTCTGTCTGGAGCTGAAGTTTTTGAGAGTCCTAGCGATTCTCTGAGCTCTGCTCCCTCTGGGACTGTTGCTCTAGGTTGGGTGGCCATGCCCAGCTGTTTATATGGGTGCCATCTAGGATAGTCTTGGAGTCTCTCAGAATTCCATGCTTGCACAGCAACTGTTCTTACCTGCTAAGCCATCTCCCCAGCCCCCAAGAAATTTATTTTTATTTTTTAATAAATATTTTATTTTTATTTACTTGCTTGAGAGAGAAAGAAACAGGGGGGTGGGGGGAGAATGGGCACACCAGGGCCTCCAGCCATTGCAGACAAACTCCAAATGCGTGTTCTACCTTGTGCATCTGGCTTACATGGGTCCTGGGGAATTGAACCAGGGTCCTTTGGCTTTGCAGGCAGGTGCTTTTACTGCTAAGCCATCTCTCCAGCCCTAGTTTTTATTTTTCAATTTTGTTTTGGTTTTTCGAGGTAGGGTCTTACTCTAGTCCAGGCTGACCCGGAATTCACTATGTAGTCTCAGGGTGGCCTCGAACTCACAAGTGATCCTCCTACCTCAGCCTCCAGAGTGCTGGGATTAAAGGCGTGCGCCACCACAACCTGCCTCTGAGCAACTGTTAAAGAGTCAAAAACTCCTCGGTGGTTATTTTCTCGGAGTTTCAGACACTTTACGACATCACGCCTTGATTCCATCTGACACTTCATGTGTCCCTACTGTGGGCCACGGCGCTGTGTGGACCACACACAAGCACAAGGTAGGAAACTGCCAGATGCGACATAAGGAGATGGGCTTTGGGAGTGGAGGGAGTTCCATGCCTTGGGTGGGGCGAGGCGAGAGGAGAGGCCTGGGGTGGGGCCAGGTGTGACCCGCACAGGCCTTCAGGGGTCCCCGGCAGCCAGGGCGGCCCTGGGAGCAGGAGCTCCTCGGCTGGCCCCCTCTGTCCCGGCATCCGGACGGTCACGTGCTCCGGCGGGGCTCTGTGCCACCCTGCACCGGCTTCTCCTCCGGGGACAAATCGCAGAGAGGTGAGGTCGTGCGTGGTCACCCAGGAACAGGCCTTTCTCTTACGTCCAGCCCTGTGCTGGATGCATCGCGTCCTAGGGGTCCCCGTGCCCATCTCCCTAGTGATACTTAACTGTCCCTGATAAACCAGCATTACGTAAGAGGATTATGCAACTGGAACAGGAGGGTCTGTGATTTGCCTATAAAAATAGACAGAAACCTCATTACTGCGCCACTGTGAGGCGCAGAGCCACCTAGTGGCAAGAAATTGTATCTGCTATCCTTGTAAATCAGCTCAAAAAAATTTTTTTAAATTATAAATTAAGATGCTTTTGTATACACCTATATCGGCAGCCTCTGGATTAGCTTACTTTTAAAGAAAATAAGAAAATAAGGCAACAGGCTATTATTTTTTATTTTTTGACACAGAGAGAAAGGCAGATAGAGAGAATGGATGTGCCAGGACCGCTAGCCACTGCAAAGGAACTCCAGATGCATGTACCACCTTGAGCATCTGGCTTACATGAGTCCTGGGGGATTGAACCTGGGTCCTTTGTCTTTGCAGGCAAGCGCCTTAACCGCTAAGCCATCTCTCCAGACCCAAGTTTTTAATTTTTAAAATGCAGTTCTTGTCTTTAACGTGGTGGCGCATGCCTTTAATCCCAGCAGAGGCAGAGGTAGGAAGATCTCAGCGTGTTCGAGGCCACCCTGAGGCTACATAGTGAATTCTAGGTAAACCTAGGCTAGAGGGAAACCATATCTTGAAAAAAAAAAATCCTACAGGCTGACCTATCCCCATCCTCAGCCCCCCCCCCCAGTTTTACATGCACATGATTGTGCGTAGTGTAACAGAAAGTGCCGATGTGATCAACCTCCTCTGCATGCTTGCCCGCTCAGATGCAGGGCTTCATGTGTGTGATGAGGTGTGTGTGAGCCCAACTTTGTAATGGTCTTACAGATGGACATCTGTTGACGGAGAAAAATGCTCTTTAAAATAAATGAACCCAAGTTTCTCCTCACTCATGCTTCCTTTTTCTTTCTTTCTTTTTTTTTTTTTTTTTTTTTTGGTTATTTGTTGAGGTAGGATCTTGCTAGCCCAAGCTATCCTAGAACTCACTATGTAGTCTCAGGTTGGCCTCAAACTCATGGTGATCCTGGTTGGAGCTTGCTATTTACAGGAGAAAAGAGATTGCAGGTAACAAGGTGTCATTCCGTGGTATTTGAGTTTCAATAAGTTTTGGGAACTATAAAGGACTTAGGACATACAGCAAAGGTGCCAAATATGTTTTTTTTAAAAAAATAAACTCTCTGGGGACATATATATAACATAGCCTCAGAGAGGAGCAGACTTCATTAATCATTAACTTTGGCAGGTTCTGAGATGATTTTCCAAAGAAGCTGGACCAGTGTACAGTTCCTCACCAAAAGGAGGTGACATGACCAGATGACACCCTGCCACTGTGCAGGCATGCTTCTCATTGCTTAGTCCCAGAGCTGGGGGACAGGAGTACACGTGTCTCTTCAACACACTGATTTCAACTCCCAGGAGTGGGGTTGCTGGATCATATGGTAATTCTACTTGTAATGTCTCGAGGAGCCTCCATACTGTTTTCATAATGGCTGTGTAACTTGTAGTCCCGTTACCAGTGCACAAGGGTACTCTTTTCTCAACGTCCTTGCCAGCACTTCCTACCTTTCATCTTTTTGTTATAATCCTCCTTTTTAATTTTAATTTATTTATTTGCAAGTGGAGAGACAGTCAGAGAGAAACAGAGAGAGAGAGAGAGAGAGAGAGGGAGAGAATGAGTGTGCCAGGGCCTCTATCCTCTGGAAATGAACTCCAGATGCATGCACCTGTTTGTGCAAATGGCTTTACGTGGGTCCTGGGGAACTGAACACAGGTCATTAGGTTTTGAAGGCAAGCACGTTAGCTGCTAAGCCATCCCTCCAGCCCAGTAATAATCCTTCTAAAAGCCATGATCTGATACCTCATCGTGATTGTGATTTTGATTTGTACTTCCCTAATGGTTAGTGACATTAAGCACTTTTTTTTTAAAATAACACACACATGTACATCAGGGTCTTTTGGCTTCTGCAGATGAGCTCAAGACACACGCACCACTTTACATTGGTACTGGGGAATCGAACCAGGGCTGGCAGGGTTTGCAAGCAAGCACCTTTAACCACTAAGCAACCTTCCCAGCCCCTACATGTCACTCTTTTGAAGGACATATTTTTGCAGTTGGAAATAATATTGTGCTAAATATCTATATCTATCTATCTGTCTGTCTGTCTGTCTGGTCTCTTGTTAGCATGTCCAGTGAGTCCTCCAGGACAATGGCTTGAGCATGTTCTCTGGGAAGGCCTGAGAGGCTTCTGCAGGGCCGAGGGTCAAACATGACGACTCCAGCCCCACCTGGCTGCAGCAACCGGAGCTTCCTTTCCCTCTGTTCAGTGTTGTGCAAACAGCTTCACTGTAAGTGCAACTGCAAAGCCAATGCTTTAGGGTGTAGCCAAAGAAAAATAAAGTTATTAGGTCAAAGAACCCACTTGCTTAAAGACTTAATACAGGGCTGGAGAGATGGCTTAGTGGTTAAGGTGCTCGCCTATGAAGTGTAAGGACCCATGTTCAATTCCCCAGATCCCAGGTCAGCCTGACACACAGGTGATACAAGCGCAAGGTTGCACATGTGCACAAGGTGGTGCATGTGTCTGGAGTTCGATTGCAGTGGCTGGAGGCCCTGGCATGCCAATTAATTCTCTCTCATTAAAAACAAAAGACTTACGGGCTGGAGAGATGGCTTAGCAGTTGAGCGCTTGCCTGTGAAACCTAAGGACCCTGGTTCAAGGCTTGATTTCCCAGGACCCACGTTAGCCAGATGCACAAGGGGATGCACGCGTCTGGAGTTCATTTGCAGTGGCTGGAAGCCCTGGCACGCCCATTCTCTCTCTGCCTCCTTCTCTCTGTCACACTCAAATAAATAAATAAAAACAAAAAATATATATATATTAAAAGACATACTACCATAGCCAAGAGTGGTGGTACCTGCATGTAATCCTAGCACTTGAAAGGTAGAGCCAGGGAAATCAAGAATTCAAGGCCATCCTCAGCTACACAGTGAGTTTGAGGTCAACCTGGGCTACATAAGACCCTGTCTAAAAAAAATAAAGAAAGAAAGAGAAAGAGAAAAAGAAACTGGCTAGGAGATGGCTTGGCTTGGCTTGTAAGCCTATTGGCCCAACTTTGGCTCCCCAGCACCCACATAAAATATGAGCACAAAGTGGCACGTGCATCTCTAATCCCAAGATACCTACGTCTATGGGAGGCAGAGCCAGGAGACTCCTGAAGCTTGCAAACCGGCCAGAATGATGCACATGCTGCTGCCTAAACAAGGGAGACCTGTCTCAAGCAAGGGTGAAAATGAGGACAGACACTCTAAGGTCATCCTCAGACCTCCACATAATGTGCCATGCTGTACACACACACGCACACACACACACACCCCTACATAATTAAAAAAAATGATCAAAGACCAAAAAAAAAAAAAAAAAGGTTCAATATATATTAACAAAAGACACTCTCCAAAAGGGTTCACACTTCTTGCAAAAGCACACATGTGTCTACATTCCATCCCACCAACCCTTTGCAGTTATACAATCTAAAGGCATAAATATCATGATTTTACTTTATATTTCTTTGACTAGTAACTATATTAGTTTCCCATTGCTGCTATGTGGATCTCCCCAGAGTTGGTGGCTGAAACAGCACAAATTTATGATCTTATAGGCCTGAAGCTCCGAAGTCTAAAATGGATCTCACAGGCTGCAAACACAGTGGCAGCAGCACTGACTACCTTTCTAGAAGCTCAAGGGGAGAATTCATTTCCTTGCCTTTTTTCCCCTATCTTCTGGGTGCTGCTGCATTCCTTGGCTTGTCTTTTATAAATTCTCAATCTCTCTCTCTCTCTCCTCATTTTCCTATTGGAATCTTTGTATTTTTCTAGCTGATTTATTTTTTTTAATATCTGGGAGTTATGAGCATGTTGGCTATAACATTATGTTACACATAGGTCTTTTCCAACATTTCTGGTTTTCAGTTTTCCTCAGGCTGTGTATTAATCTGTTCTGGATGCCGTGATAAATTGCCACGGACCGGTGGCTTACACATCAGTTTTATTTCTCCCACTTGTGGAGTCCTGTACTGGAGCAGGGAGGAAGGCCCCTGGTGACACAGCTCTCCCCTGCTTTGCAGATGGTCATGCCTTCTCGCAGTGTCCTCAAATGTTGGTGACAGGGAGGGAAGCCCTCTGGTTTTTCTTCTTACAAAGATGCTAATCCTATCATAGAGACCTCATGACTCTGCCTCATCTTAGTGACCTCCCAAAAGCTCCATCTTTAAACTTCATGTGTTGCAGTTACCTTTGTGTTGCTGGGACAAAACACCCAATCAAAAGCAGCTGTTGGGGGCTGGAGAGATGGCTTGGTGGTTAAGGCGCATGCCTGCAAAGCCTAAGGACCCAGGTTCGATTTGCCAGATCCCACATAAGCCAGATACACATGGTGGCGCATGCATCTGGAGTTTTTATTTATTTATTTGAGAGCAACAGACAGAGAGAGAAAGAGAAAGAGAGAGAATGGGCACGCCAGGGCTTCCAGCCACTGTAAACGAACTCCAGACGCGTGCGCCCCCTTGTGCATCTGGCTAATGTGGGTCCTGGGGAATCAAGCCTCGAACCGGGGTCCTTAGGCTTCACAGGCAAGCACTTAACCACTAAGCCATCTCTCCAGCCCGCGTCTGGAGTTTGCAGTGGCTAGAGGCCCTGGCACGCCTATTCTCTCTCTCTCTCAACCTTTCTCTCTCTCTCTGTCTATCTCTCTCCCCATCTCTAATAAATAAATAAGTAAATCTTTAAAAAAAGCAGCTGATGGGAGGAAAGGGTTTTAAAAATATATATGTATATGTAATTATTTATATATTTCAAAGAGAGAGATAGAGAATAAGAATGGGCATGTCAGAGCCTCTAGCCACTGCAAATAAGCTCCAGATGCATGTGCCATTTTGTGCATCTGGCTTTATGTGGGCACTGGGAAATTGAACACAGGTCATTGGGCTTTGCAAGCAAGTGCCTTAACCACTGGGCAATCTCTCCAGCCCAGGAAGCTTTTCATTTTGGTTTACAGTCTCAAGGGGAAGCTCCATGATGGCAGGGGAAAGCATGGCACGAGCAGAGGCTGGACATAACTTTTGCCACAGCGGGTGGAAAACAGCAGCAGGAGAGTGAGCTGAACTCTGGCAAGCGGGAGCTGGCTATGACACCCCAAAGCCCATCCCCCTCAGAACGCACCTCCTCCAGCAAATTGCCAAATTTCCATCAGTGAGGGCCAAGCATTCAACACGTATGGGTTTATGGGGCGCAGGATTCAAACCACCACACGTTGGGGGTTAGGGCTTCAACATAGGAATCTGGGAGACACATTCAGTCCGTAACAGGTATTTTCCTATGGTCAAATCTGCTAATCTTATTCTTTCTTCAGTTTTAATTTTTCGTAACCTTTGCAGACGTGCCATAATTACACCCTCAGCAGGCAGGAATCTATCTGAGGTGTCTGAGCCGAGGCAATCTTGAGGGTCAGAGAAAGATATTGGCAGAGCTGCCAGCCTGAGTCAGGTAAGAAGACAGGCTTCCATGATGGGGGGGTGGGGCTTCCACACATAGAGGCAGGACTTCCAGAATCATCTGCCACCATACCCTGCAGTTCCTGCCCCCACACGGTCTGTGTGTGCATCAGGGCTGGGGGGGCGGGAACAGACCTTCTAGGCTGTCCCCCAACTCCAGAAACAGCCTCTCTGAACTCTTCTGGTGAACTTATGCTGCCACTTCCTGTCCACCACCCATTCCCCACCTGACAGCGTCCCCCTTCCTTGTGTCACCTCAGCTGACTGGAATTATCTGGGAGCAGACTGTTGAGGAGGTGGTAACCTCTTCAAAGACCAGCTGCCCTAGGCTCTAAGCCTTTGCCGTGGTCTTGGACGTGATCTTGGTCCCTCAGTATCTGTGTATAAATGGGTGTGACAGCAGACATCGGTCCTTGGTCACAGGAGGTATTTGTGTGGCTGGTGGTGCTGGCCCCGGAATCGTGGTCCCAGCATGGTGGGAACTGGTGGGGAGCCTGCATAGAGTGGGCATGCCTGGGGTGAGAAGGTGGGTAGGGAAGGGCCATCATGGCAGGACAGAGGGGACTCAGTGAGCTACTGCCCAGATGAAGATGTTTCCAGTTCTGTTCAGTATCTGAGTCCCAAGCCTCAGCTACCCCTCTCTGCTGCCCCTGGGGCCCCTGGGAAAGATGACAGGGATGCTGCCCTTCCAAGGAGGTCTCACGAGGCGGGCCTTTCAAATCCACCTGGAATCAAGATGGCTCCTCTGACAATTCCTCACCTCCCAGTGATGGACGTAGCCCCAGCTTCTTCATGGCCCACTTCCTGCGCAATAACATGGCTGCCCTCTGCTCTGACATGGTGCTCCCGTCTCCCAAGACTCGTCCCCGTGTGTAATTGTACCCACCTCCCCGGGACTTCGTGAGAAGAGGGGGGGATGGGTGGGCATGCAGCCAAAGGCAATGGGGAGAGGGAGGGAAAGAAAACTCAGAGGGGTGTGGAGGAAGCATGTCGGCTACAGCCATCTGGCCCAGGAGCAAAGCCTTGGGTGGTTCAGTTCCAACACAATGAGCTCGCTGTCTCCGAAACAAGAGAACCGCCCCACCTGTTCCCCAATACACTCCTAGCCTCTAACCTGTGAGCTCATCCTTCCTCCTCCTCTTCTTCCCCTTCCTTCTCCCCCTCTACTTCCTCCTCCTCCCTCTCCTCCTCTTCCTCTTCCTCCTCCTTCTCAGGGCCTTGTGCTTACTGGGCAAGAACTCGTCCACTGAGCTAAATCCCCAAACCCCCATCCTTCTTTTGTCCATAATGCCTCCTCTCCATTTCCTGGGGTCACTCCCAGGTTAGGCCCAGTGCAGCCCTCTTCAGAAGCTGCCCTCATACCTACAGCGGTAGGTGGATGTGCCCCATGCTGTGAGTGTCCTCTCTTTGTACTGATGACCACCAGACTCTGTTCTAAAGACTGTTAGGTCTCCGTTCACATGTTCTCAACTGGACTGTGAAATCTTCATGGAGGGATCTTTGGTTCCCTCTTCTTTTCTTTTTTTTTTTATTTTAGAGGGAGAGAGAATTGGCATACCAGGGCCTCAGCCACTGAAATGGAACTCCAGATGCTTGCGCCACCTAGTGCGCATGTGCGACCTTGCGCTTGCATCATGTGTGTCTGGCTTACGTGGGACCTGGAGAGGTGAACATAGGGTCCTTAGGCTTTGCAGGCAAGCGCCTTAACCACTAAGCCATCTCTCCTAGCCCTATTATCTTTTTCTTTCTTTCTTTCTTTCTTTTCTTTTTTTGGTTTTCTGAGGTAGGGTCTCTCTCTAGCTCAGGCTGATCTGCAATTCACTATGTAGTCTCAGGGTGGCCTCAAACTCACGGCAATCCTCCTACCTCTGCCTCCGAGTGCTGGGATTAAAGGCATGCACCACCAGGCCAGCCCTGATATCTTTTTCTTTAAAAAAAAAATTGTTTATCTGAGAAAGAGAGAGAGGCAGATAGATAGATAGATAGAGAGAGAGAGAGAGAGAGAGAAATGGGTGAGCCAGGACCTCCGAGTGCTGCAAACTCCAGCTGCCTACACCACCTTATACGTCTGGTTTACATGGATCTTGAGGAATTGAACCTGGATCGTGTGGCTTTGCAGGCAAGTGCCTTCACCACTAAGCCATCTCGCCAGCCCTTTCTTAACCTTTCTGAGATACCGAGTGGAGCTGGGCTGGGTGGCTCATGGCTTTTAGGAGAGGAAGCAGCACATACAGAGGCATGAAGGCGGGGTAATGTCCAGGCCAGGTTTAGGGGGTGATTCAGGCCAGGTTGCTTCTAAATATGGGGCTTCTAAGCTCGGTTCCCTGCAGGCCTAGAATCCCAATCCTGACACCCAGGGGAAATTTTCCTTCCATTCAAAGCAGGATGAAAGGGTTCTGTCACCAGCAACTAAGTGCTGTCACTGATACCAAAAGAGGCTCTGAAGTTACCTCTAGTTCTTGTGTGGTGAGATGCAGAAAAACACGAGAAAAACAATAAAAAGTCACTTGTAATTCTTCCAATGCCACATTTGTACTGTTCACTTGCAAGTTTGATTTCCCATTTATTTTTTTAATATTTTATTTTTACTTATGTATTTGAGAGAGTGAGAGAGAAAACATGGGCATGCCAGGGCCTGCAGCTGCTACAGACGAACTCCAGATGCATGCACCCACTTTGTGCATCTGGCTTACATGGGTCATGGGGAATAGAACCTGGGTCCTTTGGCTTTGCAGGCAAGTGCCTTAACTAACTGCTAAGCCATATTTCCAGGCCTCTATTTTTGCTATGACAGAAGTGATACAGTGGATGTAGTTCTATACCCTCGTTTACTTTATGTGGATTAAAATAATGTTCTTGGGCTGGAGAGATGGCTCAGCGGTTAAGCACTTGCCAGTGAAGCCTAAGGACCCTGGTTCAAGGCTTGATTCCCCAGGACTCACGTTAGCCATGTGCACAAGGGATGCATGTGTCTGGAGTTCATTTGCAGTGGATGGAGGCCCTGGCGTGCCCATTCTCTCTCTCTCTCTCTCTCTCTCTATCTGCCTCTTTCTCTCTCTCTCTCTCTGTCACTCTCAAATAAATAAATATATAATAAACAAAATAATTTAAATAATGTTCTTCTCACATGATCCAAGAGGACTTTGGCAGAAATTAGATCAAGATAGGCTCATCTCCATCCACTCTGGCAGACTCTTGGCAGGTAACACAATCTAGATTCTACCCACGTAAAGCCTGTGGAATCTGGACCTGCTCACTTCCCCAGCTTCTGGAGCCCCAGTTTCCTCCTGGCTTCCTTCCGTCCCTCACACAGCTCACTCCAGTATCTCCAAAGTACTCTTCCTTCTTCGGGAATACTTGTCCCTGGTTGCAGATTGTGCTAGTTCCTTATGATTTGTACTTTACCTTCAAACATACCTCCATTGCAGTCAGGTCCTCATTTCTGGGGCAAACATCCAACCAGACACAGTTTACAGGGGTAGGGAGTTTATTTCAGTCTTACTGATCCAGGGAAATTCCATCAATGGTAGAAGAGACTGGGTCCCTTTCATACATCCAAGCAGAGAGAAAGCTCCAAAAGCAGCAAGCCCAAACCACCAGAACTCAAACTGCTCTCCACATACCTTGTAGAGCTAGACCAGAGATCCACCCCCAAGCACACCTTAGGGATAGATTCCAGAATCTGCCCCGCCCCCCACGTTCCCTCTAGCAGAAATCTGCCTGTAGGGGCTGAAGTTACAAGTTCAATTTTTAAAATTTTGTTTAAATTTTCGTTTATTTTTATTTATTTATTTGAGAGTGGCAGACAGAGAGAGAAAGAGGTGGAGAGAGAGAGAGAGAGAGAGAGAGAGAATGGGTGCACCAGGGCCTCCAGCCACTGCAAACGAGCTCCAGAAGCATGCACCACCTTGTACATCTGGCTTACATGGGTCCTGGGGAATCGAGCCTTGAACCAAGGTCCTTGGGCTCTACAGGCAAGCACTTAACTGCTAAGCCATCTCTCCACAAGTTCAATTTTAATAAAACACCGGCATCTACGGGGCATACATTTACACTATCACATTCAAACTATCACAACCTCCTAACATAGGCCCTCCCTGTATCCCCTGTGAATAGCCCTCCCCACCCACTCATGGTCCCTCTACCACATTGCCCCATTCATCCTTCTGTATATCACATTGTCCCAACGTGAAATAATTTTATTTGGTTTATTGCCCGACTTTCCCAGTAGAAAGTCAACTGCAAGAGGGCAGGCGCTGTATTCGTCTGGTTTATCATTGCATTCCCTGATGTTTCCAGGGTTCTTTTATTTTTATTTTACTTTATTTATTTTATTTTATTTTATTTGTTTTGTTTTCTGAGGTAGGGTCTCACTCTAGCCCAGGCTGACCTGTAATTCACTATAGAGCCTCAGGGTGGCCTCAAACTCATGGCGATCCTCCTACCTCTGCCTCCCAAGTGCTGGGATTAAAGGCGTGCGCCACCACGCCCGGCTTCCAGGATTCTTTTAAAAGGACATCTCAAGTAACGATACAGTGATACTTAGTGCACCATGCTTGATTCGTCCTTGTTATACGAGGACATGTCGTGTTCTCGTCACAAGCAGTACTGCGGTGACCCCTGTTTCTAGCTGTCTCCGCCGCTGAAGTATCATCCCATTCCACACGCTCTTCTTCAAAGACAGGCTTCACTCACCTGAGTCATAAACCTTTATGGCATGATTTTACATTCAAATTTCAATCATGCTGGAATCAAACTTGACACAAGTCCTGACCCCCTTGTCGTCCACTTAAAGTACTTTGGTTACGATTTTATTCTTCGGATGTAGGTTCAGTAGTCTCTAAGCCGAGAAGCCTTGAACCAAGGCTGGAGCTTGGCTTTGCCAGCAGCAGATACTGGCCCGCTGCCACTGCCTTTATTCCTTCCCTTTCTGTGCTAGTTGGAGGAAAAAAAAAATTTTTTTTTTTTTTGGTCTCTCTGGAAAAACCATCCATTCAGTAAAAACTAATAACTTAAGCCAACCTTTAAAAAAAATTTTTTTTTTTTAAGGAAACAGTGAGTTTCTTTAATATTTCAGGTTTGGATAGGCTTCCAGGTACAGCAATTTATGATTGACTCATCTGAATGTATTTATGGCTTCACATTCCTTTGAATCCTAAAGTTATTTGATCCTTAAAAGAAGTGAGGGCAGGGGGATTCTCCTGGAAGGAAAAGAAAGTTGTGATTCATCTATTGGGGCCACTAAGTATCCTGCACAAAGCCAGCACAAAAAAAAATGTGCTTCCAGAGTGAAGGGTTGGGATAAAGGCTTGAACTGCGCAAGGCCACGCAGGGCGTGGTGGCGCATGCCTCTGATGCGGGCACTTGGGAGGCTGAGGTAGGAGGATGGATGTGAGTTTTGTCCGCCTGGGCCACAGTGAGACTGTGCCGCAAAAAAAGCAGTAACAGAGCTGGGGAGATGGCTTAGCGGTTAAGCACTTGCCTGTGAAGCTGAGGGACCCCAGTTCGAGGCTCGATTCCCCAGGATCCACATTAGCCAGATGCACAAGGGGGCGCGCTCGTCTGGAGTTCGTTTGCAGTGGCTGGAGGCCCTGGCGCACCCATTCTCTCTCTCTCTCTCTCTCTCTCTCTCTCTCTGTGCCTCTTTCTCCCTCTGTCTGTCACTCTCAAAAAATAAATAAAAATAAACAAAAGATTTAAAAAGCAATAACAACAAAACAAACAAGCAAAACTGCACAAGGACAAGCCTTAACGTTGTGACTTAGACTCAGCACATGATATAGGTGTGCATGACATGACTATGAGGAAGGCATCGTGCACAACATATGATTTAGAATAAGTATAAAATGACTTGAAGTTATTCAGTGGGATGACAATTTCCAGTGAATGCAGTAATTGCCTCCCTTCCTTGCCTCCTTTTTTCTGTCCAAGTACTAACCAGGCCCAACCCTGCTTAGCTCCTGTGGTGGTTTGATTCAGGTGTCCCCCATAAACCTAGGTGTTCTGAATGCTAGGTTCCCAGCTGATGTAGATTTGGGAATTAACACCTCCTGGAGGGAGTGTATTGTTGGGGGTGGGCTTATGGGTGTTACAGTCAGTTTCCCCATGCCAATGTTCGGCACATTCTCCTGTTGCTATTGTCCACCTTATGTTGGCCAGGGGGTGATGTCCACCCTCTGCTCATGCCAACATTTTCCCCTGCCATCATGGAGCTTCCCTTTGAGTCTGTAAGCTAAAATAAACCCTTTTTTGAGCTCTATCTAGCCTTGTATTTCCATGCAATGTAAAGTATCGTGGCAATAATATAAGATAATTTGTGATACAAATAACTTCTAGATCCAAGAAAAATTCATTATCACAAAAATGTATATGTTGTATACCTTGTGTGATGTTACAGAGTACTTTTATATATGTTTATATTAAATTAAATTATTTAATTTAATTATATATTTAAAATATATAATTATTATTTAAATTTGTATAATTTAAATTTAAATTTATATTATATAAATTTACATAATATATACATAATCACATAAAATATACATAATTAATTATATAATTAAATTAAATAATTTAATACAATTAAATGAAATATATATTTACATTTTTCAGTGTTGAGGATTGAACCTGGGGCTTGGTACATGCTAAGCAGACTTTAGCAATGAGCCACATCCTTTGTCAAACCTCAAAAATCAACAGCTTCCAGTCCACAAATGTGTTGGATTTCACAATTTATGTTTGCAAATCAGTTGTTCAAAATTCAGAACTCATATCTCTGCAAGAATAAGATTTTATTATTTTTTTATTTTAAGAGATAGAGAGAAAGAGGCAGAGACAGAGACAGAGAGAGAGAATGGGTGTGCCAGGACTTTCAGCCTACTGGGGACTCCAGATGCCTGAGCCCCCTTGTGTGCATGTGTGACACTGAATGCTTGCATCATGTGCGTCTGGCTACATGGGACCTGGAGATTCGAACACAAGTTCTTAGGTTTCACAGGCAAACGCCTTAACCACTAAGCCATCTCTCCAGTCCCCAAAATAGGATTTTAAATAGTTGTGAGATTTTTGTTTGGTTGAAATTATGTGAGTCCCAAGAGGTAGTTACAAATCCTATGCTGTTTTTATGAAAGATACTTTTCAGCAATCATACTAGTAATTAAAAGAGAAAATGCAATGTAACTTAATAAGACATGGTTTATTTATCTGGAATGATGGTCCTTAAAGATGCTTAACATTAAGCACAAAGTAAATGGCTTCTGTGGGAGTTCAGGAGAGGTTTGGGGACCTTTCAAAGAGTTAGAGGACAGTGGCACAGGTCCGAATGATGTCACGATTGTTGCCCCATTGTTCGTGCCTATTGGCGATTGTACAGTTGTGCATTGATCAACATGTGGGAAGTCAGGCAGATGTGGTTACTGAGGGAAAGGGTGAGCACTGCACTGGGGTGATCACCTTTAGGAGAAGAAAGGGAGGGAGGGAGGGAGGAAGGGAAAGAGGGAGGAGAACGGAAGGAGGAAAGGAGGGGGGAAGGTGAGGAGGAGAGAAGGGAAGGAGGGTGGGGGAGGGAAGTAGAGAAGGAGGGGAAGGGGAGAAAGGTGAGGACGGGCCCCAAGACCACTGCAGAAGATGCAAAACTCCCTCAAATAATGACAGGGGCCTTTAATCCTAGCACTCACTGGGGAGGCAGAGATAGAAAGATCACCATATGTGCGAGGCCACCCTTAAGACTACATAGTGAACTCCAGGTCAGCCTGGACTAGAGCGAGACCCTACCTTGAAAAACAAAAATCAAACACAACAAAAGTAATGGCAGGGATCTCTGTAAGCCATATATCCCTCACCTAACTTGTCATTCCGGCAACTTTAGGACTGAGACTGTTGATGCTCTGCGGAAGGAAAAAAAAAAATTTATACCAAGAGTTTAATTGGAGATTGATAATAAAGAAACAAAAACAACAAAGTCAATGATTAATACAAGAAAACAAAGGAGCTAACTAGGGCCGAAGAAGTACCCTCCGCACCTGAGCTGTCCATCGCAAGGACAGCTCATCTCTGGTGGAGTCTGGCGTGTTGTTAAACACTTGGCCAGTAGAGGGCACTGCAGGGACACCAAGGGAGGATGGGCTTCTCTGGTTCCCAGCCGCCAGTGCTGGGGTTTGGGCGCCCGCAGCCAGGGCGGGGAGACGTGGTGAACCCCAACAGTTTGGCAGCAGTGTCGGGTTAGTTTCCTGTATAGCTTCAGCGGCGCTCCCAAGCACGGACTCCCAAGGGTGGAATTCTGTCCAGTGATCCGGCTTGCCTCTCTCGGCCACAGTCACCACTGTCCTGGGCCCTGGGGACCAGACCGCCTCCCAGCTCCAGCCTGGAGGAGCTCAGCGTTTCTCCTCCTGTGACGCTATTGTATGACCACTACAATAATTCCACACTGAAATTCTTTTTTTTTTTTTTTTAATTTTTTTATTTGACAGCGACAGACAGAAGGAGGCAGAGAGAGAGAGAGAGAGAATGGGCATGCCAGAGTTTCCAGCCTCTGTAAACCAACTCCAGATGTGTGCGCCCCTTTGTACATCTGGCTAACGTGGGTCCTGGGGAATTGAGCCTCGAACCGGGGTCCTTAGACTTCACAGGCAAGCGCTTAACCACTAAGCCATCTCTCCAGCCCTGAAATTCTTTTTAAAGAAAAAAACAATTTATTTATTTATTACAGAGGGTGGGGAGGGGAGAGAGAGAGAATGGGCACGCCAGGACCACTAGCCACTGCAAACGAATTCCAGATGCATGCGCCACCATGTGCATCTGGCTTACATGGGGAGTTGAACCTAGGTCTTTTGACCTCACAGGCAAGTGCCTTAACTGCTAAGCCATCTCTCCAGCTCCCTGTATTGAAATTCTTCTGCGAAACTTACCTTCTACAAATTACTGTGTGGCTTGTTTCTGAGCTCAACTGACCAATGAATGCAGCACTGAGTATATGTCTAACCAAAATGGATGCAATTATTTGGTGGAGGGTTGGGGGGTGGCGGCGCAGGATTCGTGTCTTAGGTTCATGTCTGTGTCCTCTGTAATAAAACACAGATTAACAGAAGAAAAGTATGCACATTAATTTAGCGTAAGTTATATGTAACAAGGGACCGTGTGCAAATGAAGACCCAAAGAAACAAGAAACGCTGCATAGATTTATGTGTTGTTTTGATGAAGACCGGGACAAAAGTGGGTTTGATCCAGTGGTCATAGAAGGGAAGTTGGCAAGACCCATGCTGGACAGTCCTTCCTTAAAGACTCAGATAAACACAAGTATCTTTACTTTCAGTACATTTGTGACATCAAAATCCCAAGCAAGACTGTCCTGCCGCTAGCTTCCGCTCTGTTTATGGAATAAACACAAATCAATAGAAAATATGTCATCGACGCCAGAGGAATCCTAAAACGGCAATGATCTAACATAAACATGAAATGAAACATGTGGGTAGCACCTCCCAAGTCTCTTGGCTTCCTTGCCTGGAACACGAGGGCATACACAGCATTGTTTTCGTGTGAATCAGACATCACCCTATGCCTACTGCTAGCATCGTAGCCTGCTTGTGGAAGCATTCAATAACTGGTCAGCAGTGAATAGTTCCATTCCTTTCATCACTGTTTTAATGATTCTCGTCAGCATTTGAAGTAGAGTCACAACCTCACATGGTGAGACTATGTGAGCCCTGCCAGGAACAGGAAGGAGGTGAGTGTGCTTTCAGGTAGAGAGCGTGCTCTCCATGGGGGCAAGACCCTATCCTGTGGAGATGCTGGTCTCCTCGCTGTTGCCCTCATTCTTACCCTCCTTCAAGAAATCCAGAGTCCAGATGCTATCTTTCAGAGCATACCTCCTGCGTCCTCCCAGAGGCTCCCACGCCACACTGCCTCTCTCTTTTTTTTTAATTTTTATTTATTTATTTGATAGTGACAGACAGAGAGAGAAAAAGGCAGATAGGGAGAGAAGAGAGAGAATGGGCGCGCCAGGGCCTCCAGCCACTGCAAACGAACTCCAGAAGCATGTGCCCCCTTGTGCATCTGGCTCACGTGGGTCCTGGAGAATTGAGCCTCGAACCGGCGTCCTTAGACTTCACAGGCAAGCGCTTAACCGCTAAGCCATCTCTCCAGCCCAACACACTGCCTCTCTTGATCAGCTGGCCAAGGTTTTATGAAGTTTTTTTTTTTTTTTAATCAGGTTTTGTGGGCTGGGGCTGGGGTGAAGGAGGTCTCCTGGAGCAGCTGGGGTCCCCCCAGAATGATAGAAAGATCACATCTGAAGCCCTTTCCTCCTACTTTAACTCTTGCCTTAAGCCTCCTCCCAAAAGCACTGAGAATTAGAAGCCCAGGGAAAGACAGTTGTCACATTCAAGTGTTAAGGATCTCGCAGTCCACCTCTCACAGTGGGTGAGCCTACATTTTCAAAGCCAACAGTGAAAAAGGATGTAGAATTAATTACTGATGCTGGGATTTTAGGGTACTTGGCATCTCCCAGGAAGGAATCTGCTTCCTTCAAAGCTTTCCTTAACTTTTCAGATCCTACCCTGAAAGAAAAAGAAAGCTCTGTCTTTGCCGAAGCATGGCTGAGCTCCAGGTTCTTGCTTCCAAGGTTGATTTTAAACACTTGGGGAAAGGGGACACGGCTCAGCAGTTAAAGGTGCTTGCTTGCTAAGCCTGCCAGCCTGGGTTCAATTCCCCAGCACCCATGTAAACTAGCATTCATTTGCAGCGACAAGAGATCCTGGTGACCCCCCCCCCCCCGCCACCATGCATGCAAATAAGTAATAAAAATTAAACGTTACAAGCTATTGCCAAGGCCCTTGGTTTCCCACCAGAAACAAATGGTAAGATCCTATTGCTGAAGACGCTGCATGCTTGGGCAGCAAGGTCACTGAGAAATCAAGCTGGTGCTGAGCTGAAAACCTTTTCCCTGTAGACCAGCCAACTGAAAGCTGGAAAAAGCTGTACTGTATGCAGCCCTATGGGAGACAGAAGTCATCAGCAGTGAAAAGAATGGACATTGGAAACCTCAAGTTTGACAAGACAGGCCAAATGATTGAACAAGTGCAATAGTGGCAAGTCTGTTATGGGAGAGACCAACTGCTATCTAATTGGACTGGAGGCCCATTCTATGGGAGGGAATACATGCCTGGTTCTGAAAACCTAATCAAAAGCCTATGGCAGGGGAGGTCATGAGCCTTAGGAGTGTTAATGCCTACTCTTATCTAGCTAAATGCATATATTATGCTCAAACTGCATTGTAAGCAATTCACTTAATGTTTATAACCATATATTAATGCTATTCTTACTTTTGGTTAGAGAAGCTTCTCTTTTCAGATGGCGGTGACCACTGAGATGACCCCAAAGGCAACGCAGTGCTGAGAAGAAGTGAAGGAGGAGTGTCTAGCACTGAGACATCTGTATCACACCCTCCAAGGCTCAGGGTCCATTGTGGAAGAGGTGGCGGAAAGAATGTAAGAGCCAAAGGAAGGGTACCACTCCTTACAATGCAACTGCCCAGACAGAAATTGGCCTCGATATCCATGACCTCGCAGTGCTTAGCAATACCTGCACAAGACCCTCATAATAGGAGAAAAAGATGATGACATCAAAATGAAAGAGAGGCTAAGGGAGATAGGGAGTGGATATGATGGAGAGTGGAGTTGTAAAGGCAACAGTGGAGGAGGGGAGGGAAATATCATGGTTTATTGTCTGCAAGTATAGAAGTTGTCAATAAAGAAGTATACATTAAAAAAATTAAAAAGAAAGCTTCTGGGGACTATGAGTTCTCCCTGCTGTCCACCAGCCTATTGGCTTTTATTCATATTCTTTATCAGATTGAGGACAGACAGACAGTTCAGTGTCCACTAGTATGGGTGAAAAACAATCAAAATACATACACTAAGTTCGAGAAGAGTACAATCCTGATTGGTGGATTTAGAAGTGCCAATTATTTTTAAATTTATTTTATTTATTTGAGAGAGAGAGAGAGAAAGAAGCAGGGAGAGAATGGGCATGCCAGGACCTTCAGCCACTGCAAACAAACTCCAGTCATCTGCGCCACCTGTGCATGTGGCTTACATGGGTCCTGGGAATTCGAACCTGCGTCCTTTGGCTTTGCAGGCAAGTGCCTTAACCACTAAGCCATCCCTCCAGTCCAGAAGTGCCCATTATTATTTATAGTCAGTCACTCTACCAGTGAGCTACAATCTCAGCTCAATGATTGTTTATAGATTAAAAAAAAACAACGAGGACTTGAGAGATGGCTTAGTGGTTAAGGCACTTGCCTGTGAAGCCTAAGGACCCATGTTTGACTCTCCAGATATTATGTAAGCCAGACGCACAAGGTGACACATACACAAGGTTGCACATGTACACACTAGGTGACGTACACATGTGGAGTTCAATTGCAGCAGCTAGAGGCCCTGGGTGCCAATTCTCTCTCTCTTGTTCTAGCTCGCTCTCTCTCTCTCTCTCTCTCTCTCTCTCACACACACACATACACACACACATTAAAAAATAAAGAAAACACTTTTGGCCAGGGAGGTCCTTGATGCCTCCAAAACATTACAGGCCATTGCCAAGGCCCTTGGTTTCCCACCAGGAGTAGATGGTAAGACCCTATTGCTGAAGACTCCACATACTTGGGCTGCAAGATCACTGAGAAATCCTGCTGGACCTGAACTGATAACCTCCTCCATGTAGACCAGCTGACAGAAAGACAAAGCTGGAAGAAGCCATTCTGCATGCAGTTCAATGGGAGAAAGAGAAATCACTAGTGAATATACTCAACAGTGGACACTGCAAGCCTTAGATTTGGCCAGCCAGGCCAAATGAGCCAATGGGTGCAATAGCGACACGTCTGTCATGCCCTCTGATTGGACTGGAGGCCCACTCCATGGGAGGGAATACATCCCTGATATTGAAAACCTAAAACAGGAGTAGTCATGAGCACTAGGGCTGTAACGTCTGCTGCTATCTGGCGAAATGTATACACTATGCTTATCAAACTGCCCAGTAAGCACTTCTCTTAATGTTCATACCCATATATTAATGCTACTGTCACTTTTGTTAGAGAACCTTCTCTTTTCAGATGGCAGTGACCTTGGGATGACTCAGAAGGCATCATGGTGCTGAGAAGAAGTGACAGAGGAGTGCTCAGTACTGTAATATCTCTATCACACCTTCCAAGGCTCAGGGACCATTGCGGAAAAGGTGGCAGAAAGAATGTAAGAGCAAAAGGAAGGGCAGGACCCCTTACAACATGCTCCGTCCAGACACAAAATGGCCTGGATATCCATGACCTCACAGTGCCTGACACTACCTGCTTAAGACCATCATAATAGGAGGAAAAGGTCATGACATCAAAATAAAAGAGAGACTGATTGAGAGGGGGAGGGGATATGATGGAGAGTGGAGTTTCAAAGAGAAAAGTGGGGGGAGGAAGGGCATTACCATGGGATATTGTTTACAATCATGGAAGTTGTTAATAAAAAAATAATAAATTTAAGAAATAACTTAAAAAAAACTTTGAGCAACTCCACTATGGCTTTATCCACATGTTTCATCCATGGCCAACACCATTTTCCTGACTTCAAAAACAGGGTTTGGGGGCTGGACAGATGGCTTAGCGGTTAAGCACTTTCCCATGAAGCCTAAGGACCCCGGTTCGAGGCGCAATTCCCCAGGACCCATGTAAGCCAGATGCACAAGGGGGCGCATGTGTCTAGAGTTCGTTTGCAGGGGCTGGAGGCCCTGGCGCGCCCATTTTCTCTCTCTCTTTTCTCTCTCTCTCACACACACACATACACATACACAAATACTCTTTCTCTCTGCCTCTTTCTCTCTCTGTCTGACGCTCTCAAAAAAACAAATAAATAAATAAACAGGCTTTGCAATTGAAATGTGTGCTCACTCAGCAGTGGGAGCATACTGTGACTCCGTTGCACAGAGAGTGGCAAGAGAAGTCCAGCCCACCATACCTCTAATGACCTTAAAACAGACTTCTGACTTCCTTTCCCCTGTGGCCTTGCGCCACATTTTTGTCAACTGATCAATACATGGTCTTGCAAATGTGATTCGGGAGGCTAAGATAGGTGGGAAAATCACCATGAACTTGAAGCCAGCTGAATCGGCAGTTCTAAGTCCACCAATCAAGACTGTACCCTTCTCCGACTTAATGTGTATATTTTGATTGTTTTTCACCAATACTGATACTGGCGGACATTGAACTGTCTGTCCTCAATTTGACAAAGAATATGAATAAAAAGCTGCTGTAAACTGGGCATGGTGGCGCACGCCTTTAATCCCAGCACTCGGGAGGCAGAGGTAGGAGGATTGCCGTGAGTTCGAGGCCACCCTGAGACTCCATAGTGAATTCCAGGTCAGCCTGAGCTAGAGAGAGACCCTACGTCAAGAACACAAACAAAAGTCAGTTCCAAGCCAGCCTGGGTTATAGTGCAGCAACAACATAGCCTTGCTTTGTGTGTGTGTGTGTGTGTGTGTGTTTCTGTTTAAAGATATTTTATTTTATTGATATCAACACTGAATTCACAGCCAATAGCATCAAACCTTCCTGACACATGTATTAGATGCCGTAAGGTGTGTCATCGTCTTCCTGTGCCTAGGAACACTAAACAGCACTTTCAGCACTTTAGCCTGATGCTTGGGGACTATTTAAATGACAATAATAAACGCATTAGCAAAAATTTTAAAGTTTTTTGTTGTTCTTTTTTTGGTTTTCAAGGTAGGGTGTCCCTCTAGCCCAAGCTGACCTGGAATTCACTATGTAGTCTCAGGGTGGCCTCAAACTCATGGTGATCCTCCTACCTCTGCCTCCCAAGTGCTGGGATTAAAGGCATACACCACCATGCCTGGCTTCTAAAGATTTTTTTTTTTAAATAACACCAACTAGACTGAAAAGGGGATCTGGTTACAGCCTGAGAGTTAAACAGGAAGCCAGAAATTCCCTGTGCTGGCCCTGAAGGCCTGAGGAAGAAGGTAACCCTTCCTTACACCATGTGCAACTCAACAAGAGAAAAACAGCAAACTTATTTCATTGTCGTTTCTCAGGACATGGATGTCTTC
Source organism: Dipus sagitta (assembly GCA_036346955.1). Lineage (NCBI taxonomy): Eukaryota > Metazoa > Chordata > Mammalia > Rodentia > Dipodidae > Dipus > Dipus sagitta. Next base: position 168,180,048 of record CM070771.1, on the reverse strand, counting down.
AGATGGAGAGAGCCAGGGTGAGCAATCACTTCTTCGGCTTTACTTTTGTGAGGTAGGGACAATCATGTAGAGATAGGGTTGGACACAGAGGGTGTAAGCCCATGGAAATAGACAGGAAACCAGGTGTAGCAGACAGCTATAGGTCTCTGAGATGAACTTCCAGACGAGGCACATTTATGGAGGAAGAAATATTTATTTGAAGCTTACAGATCCAGAGGAAGTTCCATAATGGCAGAAGAAGCTGGCCTGTTTTCACAGATCCAAGCAAAGAGAGAGAGAAGAGCCACAAGCCAAAACCCAAGAGCCACACCACACAGCACACTTAGGAATTCCAGGCAAAGCTCAGGCACTTTGCATATCTTTAGACTGGAATTCCAAATCTACCCCCACACCTTAGGACTGGAACCTAGGATCCGCCCAGTGATACCTCCTCCAGCCAGGTGGCTGCAGATCTAAATTACAAACTGTAGTTGGGCGTGGTGCACACCTCTAATCCCAGCACTCGGGAGGCAGAGGTAGGAGGATTGCTGTGAGTTTGAAACTACCCTGAGACTCCACAGTGAATTCCAGGTCACCCTGGGCTAGAGTGAGACCCTACCTCGTAAAACCAAAAATAATAATAATAAATAAATAAATAAATTACAAATTTTAATAAAATCCTGAATATATTGGGGGCCATCCATTCAAATTACCATATTCCACCCCCGACCCCCAATAGATTCATAATCATCTCACATTGTATATTGTCAGATTTAAAGGTCCCCATAGTCTTTGCCAACTTAAGATAGTTCTAAAGTCCTAAGTCTCCTCTGAGATTTAAGATTGTCTCTTAACTGTAAGTCCTATAAAATCAAACAAGTTATATAATTTTGGCATATAAAGGCACAAGGTAAACATTTTCAACTACTATAAGCATAACAGGGAGAGACAGGAACAACGCAAACTCAATAGCCACCAAACAAACATCAAACTTCTGCAGTTCAAGTCCAATACAACCAGTGACTGACAGTCTCCAGATTTTTCAGTTCCACCCCTCCAGCTGGGCAGAGTAGCCAGGAAAAACTTCCATCCCTCCCTAATCAACAGCCTCCATGGTAGGCCTTGCACAGTCCTGGTTTATCCAACACATCTTTTTTGGGTCTCTGTGCAAACCATGGTCCATCTTCCAATGGCTTTGCCAGCCTATCAGGGTCACCATGCCCTGCCTCATGCTGCATCTCAGCAGCAGCTCCTGGAACCATATGTGCACTTCATGACCCACTCCATGCATTTTTCATGCTTCTAAAACTAACACCAGGTGTGCAGGACACAGCCATATTCTTAGTTCAGGAATGATATAAATGGTAACCTTGAAGAGCAGATTCCTTCTCCAGTCAACTCTTTCCAAAAGTATTTGCATGTCTATCATAGTCTTTCCTCAGGCATCCTTTCCATTGTTTTAATGTAAAGCAGTTGGGCCATCTTCCTTAAGATTGATAATGTGTTTGACAATAGCAGTTTCCGCAACCAGTCTCTGTGCCAGTAATTTTAAACTTGCTTGAGTTTTTTCCAACTTAAAATCTTAAATCTCTCAGCCAAGCACATCAGTCGATTACAAATTTGACCTTGATCAAACTCTCTGGGCCTGGGCAGCAGAACACAGCCAGCCCTTATGCCAGTAGCTCAGTTCCAACAAGGTTTTCTGCAGATTTTCCTTCCCCTTAGAAAGTTTATAAGCCAAGCTTCCAAAGCAATTCTCTCTGCACTTAGCATTCTCAAACTCTCATCAGAACAGTCCATAAAACTTGGCTCACCACTCCATAAGGCATCTTCAGTTGCAAGTACCAAGTCCATGCCCTTTACTTCAAAACAAAAGTTACAAAAGACCAAATCCACATGGTCAGATTCATCTCAATCACACCCCAATTCTGGTACCAATTCTATAGCAGATAGCTTTAAGTCTCTGGGATGAACTTCCAGATGAGGCACAGTTATGGAGGAAGGGATATTTATTGGAAGCTTACAGATCCAGGTGAAGTTCCATGACAGGAGAAGCTGCCCTGTTTTCACAGGTCCAAACAGAAAGAGAGAGAGAGAGAGAAGAGCCACAAACCAAAACCCCAAAGCCACACCACACAGCACACTTAGGAATTCCAGGCAAAGCTCAGGCACTTTGCATATCTTTAGACTGGAATTCCAAATCTACCCCTACACCTTAGGACTGGAACCTAGGATCTGCCCAGTGACAGCCTCCTCCAGCCATGTGGCTGCAGATCTAAATTACAAACTTTAATAAAATCCTGAATCTATTGGGGGCCATCTATTTAAACTACTACACCAGGTAAAGCCGATCTGTTCAGTCTTCTTGACTTCTCCACTGCAGCATGTTTTTCCTGCTAGGGTGGCTCAGGACCCCTCTGGAATGAGGGTCTTAATTTCTCTATGTTACACGGAAAGATGGGCAGAATGTTAAAAGTATTTTTTTTTTTTCTGTTTTGTTTTATGGCTGGCTTTTGTGAAAGGGGTTCTGGCTTCTCCGGCCCACATTAGGTAAGGGGAACACTGGTATATGGCTCACCTCAGAGGAAGAATGAAAGTGAGAGGCAAAATGGTAGAGGAAAGGCAGAGAGAAACTTTGCTTCTGGAGCCAGCATTTTGAGCTTTTCTAGTAAGTGCCTTAACCGCTAAGCCATCTCTCCAGGCCCATTTTGAGCTTTTCTGAGCCCCAGAAGACCTCAGATGAAAATGTACACATAAGAAAACTCAAGGGCTGGAGAGATGGCTTAGTGGTTAAGCGCTTGCCTATGAAGCCTGAGGACCCCGGTTCGAGGCTCGATTCCCCAGGACCCACGTTAGCCAGATGCACAAGGGGGTGCATGCATCTGGAGTTCGTTTGCAGTGGCTGGAGGCCCTGGCGGGCCCATTCTCTCTCTCTTTCTCTGTCTTTCTCTCTTTGTCACTCTCAAATAAATAAATAAAAATAAAAAATATTAAAAAAAAAGAAAGAAAAATTTGACTACTAAGCCAGGGAGATGGCTCAGTGGGCAAAATGCTTGCTATGCAGGTGTAAAGACATGAGTTCAGCTCCCAAAACCCATACAAAATACCAGGCATGGTGATACATACATGCCTGTGATCCTAGCACTAGGGAGGCAGAGACAGATGGATCCCAGGTGCAGAACCACTAGTCTAGCTCAATCAGTGAGCTCTGGGTTCACACCCTGTCTCAACAAATAAGGTGGAGGACAATTGAAGACACCTGTTGTTGACCTCTGGCCTACACACACACACACACACACACACACACACACACACACACACACACAGATTTTACTTACTTACATATGTCTGCAAATGACTGCTGAAATACTTTAGTATTGATTCTGCAGTTACAGATAACTTAGCAAGTAGGCAAATTTGCCAGTCCAGAACCCATGAGGAATGATGGTCAACTGTTCAAATGTGCGCATGCTCAGAGTGTGACTCTGATTTTTTTTTTTTTTTCCTCTTCTCCCAAGAGGAGCTCTTCTCTCCCATCAACTCTCAGCTGTGGCCAAGTCAGTAGAGAGCATTTACCTAAAGCTTTTCCCCTCTCTAAGCCTGCAGTGTTCCGGGGAAGGTTCCAGAATCCTTCCCAGGAGGAAGCATATGATCCCTCCCTGGTTTAGTTAATTTTCTCGTCACTGTGACCAAATACTTGTCAAAACAACTTGAGGAAAGAAAGATTTATTTTGGATCACAGTTGGGGAAGTCATGAAGGTTGTTGGTCACATTGTATTCACAGTCAGGAAGGAGGAAGAGGGAGGGAAGGAAGGAGAGAGAGAGGGAAAGAGAGAGAAACAGACAGACAGACTAGCACTCAGCTGACTTACTCCTCTTTTCATTTATCAGAGTAGGACTCCAGCCTGTGGAATTACGTCATCTACATTCAGGGAAGGTCTTTCCTTAGTTAAATCTCTCTGGAAATTCCCTCATAGACACACCCACAGATGTGTCTCCTATGTCATTCTAATGCTAGTCAAGTTGACAGTGAAAATTAACCAATGTAGCTCTTTTTAATTCCATACCTGTATGAGACCGATTTTTCTTTTTCACAAACTTCAACTACTATTGCATATTGTATAACAACTTTTTAAGATGTTTATTTATTTTTATGTATTTATTTCACAGAGAAAGAGGGAGAAAGAGAGAATGGGCACGCCAGGGCCTCCAGCCACTGTAAACAAACACCAGACACATGCATCCCCTTGTGCATCTGGCTAACGTGGGTCCTGGAGAATTGAACCTGGATCCTTTGGCTTTGCAGGCAAACACCTTAACTGCTAAGCCATTCCCCCAGCTCTGTATAACAAATTTTAAAAAAGCAGATCTGAGAATTCAGCTCTTTTTTTTTCTTTTTTTTTTTTTTTTTTTTGTTGAGGTAGGGTCTCCCTCTAGTCCAGGCTGACCTGGAATTCACTATGTAGTCTCAGGGTGGCCTCGAACTCACAGCGATCCTCCTACCTCTGCCCTCCAAGTGCTGGGATTAAAGACGTGAGCCTGACTCCAGCTATTGTTTTTTAACTAAACCAGGTATTAAACTTATTTGCAAAAATGTAAAATAAGGCTGAAGAGATGGCTTAGCAGTTAAGGTGCTTGCCTGCAAAGCCAAAGAACCCAGGTTTGATTCCCCAGGTCCCACATAAGCCAGATGCACAAGGTGCTGCATGCGTCTCGAATTTGTTTTCAGTGGCTAGAGGCCCTGGAATACCCATTCTCTCTTTCCCACTCTATCTGCCTCTCTCAAATAAGTAAGTTAATAAATAATAAAAATAAAATATTAAAAAATATCTTTAACCGGGCGTGGTGGCGCACGCCTTTAATCTCAGCACTCGGGACGCAGAGGTAGGAGGATCGCTGAGAGTTCGAGGCCACCCTGAGACTACATAGTTAATTCCAGGTCAGCCTGTACCAGCGTGAGACCCTACCTTGAAAAAACAAAAAAAAAATCTTTTAAAAATGTAAAATGATCATTAAATTCTTTTCAGGATGTTTAGCAATGTTATTGATGTTCAGTACAATGGGTTTGTTGTTACTTTTTTAAATTTAAAAAAATTTAATTATTTTTTTTTTATTTCAGAGAGAGAGGAAGGGAGGGAGGGAGGGAGAGAATGGCGTACGCCAGGGCCTCTGGCCACTGCAAATGATCTTCAGATGTGTGCACCGCATTGTGCATCTGGCTATGTGGGTCCTGGGAAATCAAACCTGGGTCCTTTGGCTTTGCAGGCAAACATCTTAACTGCTAAGCCATCTCTCCAGCCCTGTTGTTGCTTTTAATCTAATTAAGAAATATTTTATGTTTCATTTCTAATTTCTAACACTATTAACATTGTTAGACAAAATCCATTTAATCAGGGCTGGAGAGACGGCTTAGCAATTAAGATGTTTGCATGCAAAGCCAAAGGATCCTGGTTTGACTCTCCAGGACCCACGTAAGCCAGATGCATAAGGGGGCACATGCATCTGGAATTCGTTTGCAGTGGCTGGAGGCCCTGGTGCACCCATTCTTTCTCTCTCTCTCTCTCCCTCTCTCTCTCAAAATAAATAAATTATTAATAATATTTTAAAAATCCATTTAATCAAAAGTTCTTTGGGGGCTGGAGAGATGGCACAGCAGTGAAGGCATTTCCCTTCAAAGCCTAAGGACCCAAGTTTGATTCCCCAGTGCCCATGTAAAACCAGATGCACAAGGTGGCACATGGGTCTGGAGTTGGTTTGCCGTGGATAGAGGCTCTTGTGTGCCCATTCTCTCTTTCTCTCTCTGCCTCTTTCTTGCTCTCAAACAAACAAATAAATAAAATATTTTAAAAACATATTTAAAGTAAAATTCTTTGGCTCCTGTAGCAGTTATCTTCTTGCTAGACAAAATACCCAACCAGCAGTAGCTCATGGAAGAAAATTGTTTATTTTAAGCAGGGCATGGTGGCGCATGCCTTTAATCCCAGCACTCGGGAGGCAGAGGTAGGTGGATCACCGTGTGTTCGAGGCCGCCCTGAGACCTCATAGTGAATTCCAGGAAACAACAGCAACAAAAAGTGTTCATTTTGGCTTACAGTTTCAAGAAGAAGTTTCATCACGGTGAGTAAAGCATGGCGAGATGGCTTAGTGGTTAAGGCGTTTGCCTGCAAAGCCAAAGGATCCCGGTTCGATTCTCCAGGACCCACGTAAGCTGATGCACAAGGGGGCGCATGCGTCTGGTGTTCCTTTGCAGTGGCTGAAGGCCCTGGTGCACCCATTCTCTCTCTCTCTCTCTCTGCCTCTTTCTCTCTCTATCTGTCTACTGCTCTCAAATAAATAAATAAAAATAAACAAAAATAATTTTTTAAAAGTGTGGCAAGAGCAAACAGCAGGGTGTCACCTGTTGTCACACACCAGTATGGAGGAAGTAGAAAGAGTGAGCAAGTCAGCACTGGCAAGGGGGGCTGGATTATACAACCCCAAGGCCTGCGCCAGTGACTCCTCCAGCCAGGCTCCTCCTCCCGAAGGCCCCACCAGCTGGGGATCAAGTGTGAGGCTTCATTACAAACACATGAGACCATGGGGACGCCTTATAACCAAACCACCCTGGGTCCTCAGTTTCATTGTCGTCGTTTTGTTTTATGATCAGGCCTCGTTACGTAGCTGAGGCTGGCCTTGAACTTGAGATATTCTTGCTTCTGTCTCCCACATACTAGGACTTCAGGTGCTCAGTATATTTTTGTTTTGTTTTGTTTTGTTTTGTTTTCGAGGTAGGGTCTCACTCTGGTCCAGGCTGACCTGGAATTAACTCTGTAGTCTCAGGGTGGCCTTGAACTCATGGCGATCCTCCTACCTCTGCCTCCCGAGTGCTGGGATTAAAGGCGTGCGCCACCACGCCCGGCTTCAATATATTTTTTAAAGAACACAAGGCTTTTAAAGGGGCTGGAGAGATTTCTATGTGGTCGATGCCTGCTCTGCAAGCCTGTGGACCCGAGTCTCATCCCCAGCAAGTGTGTAAACCCAGACACGGAGTGCCACACGCCTCTGTGACCCCAACGTGCCTGTGGCAAAGAGAGGCAGAGCTAGCAGAATCCTGGAGCTTGCGGGCCAGCTAGACTGCAAACCGACACGAAAAATCCTGTCTCAAAGAAGGTAGAAGAAGACTGGCCCCCTGGGGTTGTCTTCTGACCCCTACGTGCACTACAGCACACACACACACACACACACACACACACACACACAGAGCTCTTAAACCTCGAGGCCAAAAGTTGGGGAAGTGCCACTCTAAACCTATAATCACATTTCCAAAAATATACCTGACATTTGCACTTGGACATCAAGGCCTCAACTCAACTTGACTGAAAGGTTTACTCACCAGCCAGCCCCCATCACCCTCGAGTCGTCCCTTCTCCTACATCATCATTCTCCAGCCTTTCCAGCCCAGATAAACTCTCTCTTTAACTTACTCCTGCTGTGAACCCCCTACAGTGTTTCCTTGGGAATGTCTGTAGTCTCTCTCTCTCTCTCTCCTTTTCCATCCGCATCCACCTGCCTGTCAGTCATCAAGCTGTAAGCACCCCGCTCCAGGGCGCATCCAGCTGCCTTGTTGTCCTGGTACCTGTTCTCTTTCTGTAACAGAATAACCGACACTGGCTCGTTTATGAAGAAGAAAAGGAGTTTATTCAGTGCACGGTTCTGGAGGAAGCGCAGTTCAAGATCAGATGGCCACATGTGGTAAGGGCTTCATGCTGGAACATGGCTTGGCAGGTGGGATTGTGCAGCATGTGTGAGAGTGGAGTGGGATTATATGAAAGAGAGGGAGGGGACAAGACAGTGAAACTACTTTAAAAAATTATTTATTTGAGCCGGGCGTGGTGGCGCACGCCTTTAATCCCAGCACTCGGGAGGCAAAGGTAGGAGGATCACTGTGAGTTCAAGGCCACCCTGAGACACATAGTGAATTCCAGGTCAGCCTGAGCCAGAGTGAGACCCTACCTCGAAAAAAAAAATACACACACACACACACACACACACACACATATGTATGTATGTATTGTTTGAGAGAGAGAGAGAGAGAGAATGAGAGTTCCAGGCCCTCCTGCTTCTGCAAACGAACTCTGATGCATATACCACTTCGTGCATCTAGCTTGACGTGGGTACTGGGGAATCGAACCCAGGCTGTCAGACTCTTGCAAGCAAGAGCTCTTAACCACTGAGCCATCCCCCCACCCCCTACTTTTTAACAGCTTACTTTCCACAAGACTAATCCAGTCTCACGATAAAGGTATTAATTCTTCCTAAAGGCCTCATTTTTCCATTGGTGACCAAATAGCAGCACGACTTTTGGTAGGAACGAGTCACGTCCAAAGTTCAGTGCCTGTGCACTGCTGGCAAAGTCAGCCATCAGCTGGACACTGCTGGGTCCAGCTCCTGCTCAAGCACCAGCACCAGGGCTACGCATAGAGGAGCTGCAGACTTGAGTCCCTTCCAGAAGCAACCTGCCATTCTCCAGGCCACACCATTACTCTTCCCTGAAGGACAAATAGTGAGAGGCGGTGGGTGGGGCGGGGGGCAGAGCTTGCTTGACTCCACATGCCAACTATTTCTGTGCTGGCTTCAGGTCTCCAGGACAAACGTTCACAGGTGCAGCACATTTTCCACCTCCAACATCGATTCGCCCTCTCCTCTCCCTTCTTAGGATGAGTCCAAATCCTGGAGTTGGCACAATGACTTTGATTATCCTATGCTGGCCTCGGCTTCAGGGTGGGGAGGTACCGTATGGGGAGTTCAAGATTAGAGATCTCCACTTCTAATCCCTCGTGTCATCGTTGGGGGTAAGGGGTGGGAGAGTCCCTTCCTTCAGCCTTTACTTCTAGAAAGGTCCCAGTGCATTAGTCCCAGGCCCAGTTTGCACAGATGAGACCCAGAAAATGTAAGTAATTTGCCTGCACAGACAGCTAAGTAATGGGACTGCATCCCATTCCCAGAGCACAGGGAGGGCGCTCTGAGCCACTCTCTAGAAAACCCATTCTGCACAGGGGTCCTCCATGCCTCAAGTTGCTTACGTAACTCCCAGCGCTGGCCAGGGGTTAACGTGAAGTACTGTGTGTGCTCTGCCATGCTTCAGACAGCCAAGATGCACAGAAGAGCCACAGCCACAGCCCAAAGCTGCCCTTTGGAAGGACGCGACACGTTGCTGATCGCTGGTTGCACTGAGATGCTCAGGACTGCCAAGGTGATGTTGTCCGGCTACTGCAAACAGAGACCACCACCTTCAGCCAGGCCTGCTGACTCAGGCTGTGTGATCTGGGAGACTGAGGCAGGAGGATCATAAGTTCAAGGCCTGTCTGGACTACAGAGTGAGTTCAAGGCCAGTCTGCGCAACTCAGTGAGATCCTACCTCAAAGCAAAAAGTAAAAATAATAAGCCAGGCGCAAACGCCTTTAATCCCAGCACCCGGGAGGCAGAGGTAGGAGGATCGCTGTGAGTTCGAGGCCACCCTGAGACTCCATAGTGAGTTCCAGGTCAGCCTGAGCTAGAGTGAAACCCTACCTCAAAAAAACAAAAAATAAATAAAAATAAAAAAATAAGCCAGGTATGGGCTGGAGAAATGGCTTAATGGTTAAGGCATTTGCCTGCAAAGCCAAAGGACCCCAGTTCGACTCTCCAGGACCCATGTATGCCAGATGCACATGGGGGCGCATGCATCTGGAATTTGTCTGCAGTGGCTGGAGGCCCTGGTGTGCCCATTCTCTCTCTATCTCCCTCTTTCTCTCACTCAAATAAATAAATAAATAAATACTATTTTTAAAAAATAAGCTGGGCGTGATGGTGCACACCTTCAATCCTAGCAGTTGGGAGGCAGAGGTAGGAGGATTGCAATGAGTTCAAGGCTACCCTGAGACTACATAGTGAATTCCAGGTCTGCCTAGTCTAGAGTGAGACCCTACCTCCAAAAAGAAAATAAATAAATAAATAAATAAAAATAGGTTTGAGAATGTAGCATCCTGGTAGAGCACTTGCCTAGCATGCATGAGTCCTTAGGTCCAATCTCTAGTAACATAAAAAAAATTTTTTTAAGGGTCTGGAGAGATGGCTCAGTGGCTAAAGGTACTTACTTAAAAGGTCTGCTGGCTCAGGCTTGATTTCCCAGTGCCCACGTAAAGCCAGATGCACTAAGCGGTGCATGCGTCTTGAGCTCGTTTACGGTGGCCGGAAGCCCTCGTGCACCCATACTCACTCTCTCTGTCTGCCTCTTTCTCTCTGTCTCTCTCAAATAAATGAATAAAACATTAAAAACAAAATTTTTTTAAAGTACCCTTTGTCATTACTGAAACCTATCAGTGCAGCTAAGAACCAACAAGAAGGTCTGTGTTTGACCCCAGAGTCCCTGGGAGCCTTCCCCAGAGCACTGGTATGCAGAGGGAAGCCTCAGACTTCCAAAGATAATCAGCAGCTGTCCCTAAAAGGGACATCCATATGCTGCCTTCCCCGAGGCTCAGGGAACATAATGGAAGAGGGGCATAAACAATGTGAGAGCCAGAGGAAGGTGTGGTACTGTGGGATGCTGTTCTCCAGCCATGGCATGCAGGGCTGTGCAACCTCGAGCGCTTAGAAGCTGTGATTACCTTCTCAACACTTACCCCAGGACCGGCCCATCATGGGGCTGGGGAGGTGGCGTAGTGGTTAAGGTGCTTGCCTGAGAAGCTTAGGAACCCATGTTTGACTCTCTAGATCCTACATAAGCCAGACACGCAAAGGTGAGGAAAGTGCAAGATTTCACATGCCCACTAGGTGGCGCAAGTGTCTGGAGTTCGATTGTAGTGACTGAGGCCCTGGTGTGCCAATTCTCTCTCTGTCTCTCTGTCTCTTTCTGTGTGTCTAAAATAAGTAAATAAAAATTTTAAAAAATTGGTTCATAAACATTCTTTCATGGAGAGTGAGGGGTCATGAGGCCGGCCCCTCCCCTCCCTGAGGCTATGTGCAGTTAATTGTTGCTCATGCTCTTGTGAATAACCCCTCACCCATGCTTCTATAAGTAATCAAACTCATTGGTACACACACACACACACACACACACACACGACATGAAACTATTTGTGGGAAGGGCATCAGCAGAAATGGAGGAGGGAGAAGACACTGGTATTGGGGGTGAACATGAACATGACCAAAGTACATGAGAGACATGTATGAAAATGTCATGATGAAATTTATTATTATGTATAATTAATATATTTGCTAGTAAAAAACATTTTTTTAAAATAATTTTTTAAAACTTTTTGTGTTTGTTTGTTTTTTCTGTTTTTCGAGGTAGGGTCTCACTCTAGTCCAGGCTGACCTGGAATTTACTATGTAGTCTCAGGATGGCCTTGAACTCACGGTGATCTCCTACCTCCCTACCTCTGCCTCCCGAGTGCTGGGATTAAAGGCGTGTGCCACCATGCCCGGCTTAACTTTTTTGTTTGTTTGTTTATTTTTATTTATTTATTTGAGAGCAACAGAGAGAGAAAGAGGCACAGAGAGAGAGAGAGAGAGAGAATGGGCGCGCCAGGGCCTCCAGCCACTGCAAACGAACTCCAGACGCGTGTGCCCCCTTGTGCATCTGGCTAACATGGGTCCTGGGGAATTGAGCCTCGAACCGGGGTCCTTAGGCTTCACAGGCAAGTGCTTAACCGCTAAGCCATCTCTACAGCCCCCCCCCCAAAAAAAAACTTTTTAAAAAAGGATTAGCAGCACTCAAATCTGCCCAGAGAATGGAAGAGGGAGGGAAGGAAGACAGAGGAGAGAGGAAGGCATATTCCTGGCCCCAGGTAAGATATGTGACCGGCCTGACGAAACCTCCTGGAGATGCTCTCTCACAAAGATTTGCTTTGTGCCGAAAATGTCATCCAGTGGAGACTCCTGTCTCTTGCCATTTAGTTCCAACTTCACCCAAAGGTCACCTGCTGTCAGGCGGAGGCCAGGTGGGAAGTGAGGTGGGTGGGGTTCTGGCAGGCTGACTTCATTCCGGTATAGCTGGTTTCTGTTTAAGTCAATAAGTAATGCTTGAGTTTCGATTGTTCTGCAAATAACAGTCAAATATGGCCTGTCATCCCAACGTGACAGCAGCTTTTCCTATAAATGGGATAATCAAAGACATCCCAAGAAAACAGACCCAAGAGAAGCACCGGGGAGTGCTCACGGACTTGGGAAGGGGCTGATGGAAGTGGACTCTGGAGACAAACCATTGTTGTCAAAGGCTTGAGGAGCTGGGCTGATGTACATAGCGGTGATCTCCATGCAGCAAAGAGAGCACTGGGGCTGGGGGGAGGGCTCAGCAGTTAAAAGGCACTTGCGGGCTGGAGGGATGGCTTAGCGGTTAAGGTGTTTGCCTGCAAACCAAAGCACCCAGGTTCGATTCCCCAGGACCCATGTTAGCCAGATGCACAAGGGGGCGCACGCATCTGGAATTTGTTTGCAGTGGCTGGAGGCCCTGACGTCCCCGTTCTTTCTCTCTTTCTTTCTCTGTCAAGTAAATAAAATAAAAGAGGAATTTGTTTGCAGTGGCTGGAGGCCCTGATGTCCCTGTTCTTTCTCTCTTTCTTTCTCTGTCAAGTAAATAAAATAAATTAAAATAAATAAAATAAAATAAAATAAATAAAAGAGGCCCTTGCTTGCAAAGCCTATCTACCTGGGTTGTAGTCCTCAGCTTCCCTGTAAAGCCAGATGCACAAAGTGACACAAGCATCTGGCGTTTGTAGAGGCAAGACACCCTGGCATACCACTCATCCTCTGCACACACACACACACACACACACACACAACACACACACACACGTAAATAAAAGTATTTATTTATTTGCAAGCAGAGAGATAGTGAGAAGAGAGACAGACAGAGAGAATGGGCATGCCAGGGCCTCCAGCTGCTGCAAACAAACTCCAGATGCATGTGCCACTTTGTGCACTTGGGAACTGGGGAATAGAACCCAGGTTGTTAGGCTTTGCAGATAAGCACCTAAACCATTCTTCAGCCCCTTAAAAAAAAAAAATTTTTTTTAAAAAGAGACCCAGGCATGGTGGCATACACCTTTCATCTCAGCACTAGGGAGGCACAGGTAGGAGGATCACCATGAGTTCGAGGCCACCCTGAGACTACAGAGTGAATTCCAGGTCAGCCTGGGCGAGAGCGAAACCCCACCTCAGAAAAGCTAACTGACTAACTAAGCACTACAACAGAGGAGACACCAGGGAAGTCCTCAAGTAACTGCAAACATGAGTATCCCTACGGCTTTGTGGTTGCACACACAGGAGCTGTAGATAACCGAAAACAGAAAGAGGTGCACTGCAAGGCCACATGGTGGTCACAGCATCCTAGAAGAGACTTTGGCAAGGACAGGAAGAAGGTGGCTCCCGAGATTCAGGGGCAAGAGCTGATGAGCAGTCCTGTCCTTGGAACCTGCTTGGCCACGTGGCTTTGTCTCTGTCCATTCAAGTTGCAATAATAAATTGTCTTAAACTGGGTGATTTATGAAAAAACATAGTTGGGTTGGAGAGAAGGCTCTGTGGCTAAAGGCACTTGCTTGCAAAGCCTGCTGGCCTAGGTTCAATTCCCCAGTACCCATGTAAAGCCAGATGTACAAAGTGGTACATGCATCTGAAGTTCATTTGCACTGGCAAGAGGCCCTGGCATGCCCATTCTCTCTCTCTCTCTCTGCTTGCAAATAAATAAGCAAACATACAGTTATATAACACAGAACTGCATTGCTTATAGTTCTGTGGGCTGGGCAATCCAAGATCAAGGTGCCAGTAGAGTCAATGTCAATGACTCCCTGTGTCTCATACATAACATCTTCTGAATATTCCCACATGGTGGGAGGGGCAAACGCACTCCTGTTAGCCTCTTTTTTTATTTTTTTAATTTATTTTTATTTTTATTTATTTATTTGAGAGCGAAAGACAAAGAGAGAAAGAGGCAGATAGAGAGAGAGAGAATGGGCGCGCCAGGGCCTCCAGCCACTGCAAATGAACTCCAGATGCATGAGCCCCCTTGTGCATCTGGTTAACGTGGGTCCTGGGGAATCGAGCCTGGGTCCTTTGGCTTTTCAGGCAAATGCCTTAACCACTAAGCCATCCCTCCAGCCCTTTTTTTATTTTTTCTATTTTTGAGAGAGAGAGAGAGAATGGGTGCACCAGGGCCTTTCAGCAGCTGTGAATGAACTCCAGACGTGTGAGCCCCCTTGTGTGCATGTGTGACATTGCATGCTTGTGTCCCTGTGTCTGGCTAAGTGGGACCTGGAGATTTGAACATGTGTACTTAGGCTTTGCAAGCAAGCGCCTGAACCACCAAGCCATCTCTTCAGCCTTTTTATTTATTTTATTTTATTTTTAATTTTTGAGAGAGAGAGAAAAAGGATGGCCATTAGCCTCTTTTAGAAAGACACTAATCCCATTGGTGAGGGCTCTGTCTTCATGAGCTAACCACTTCCTAAAGTCTGCATACTTCTTGTTACTATTGCAAACAGTACGATTCAACATGCGATTTAGGGGAGCACAAAATTTCACACCATAGCAAGGTTGTTTTGTCACGTGGCTGGAGATGGAATTCCCAAAGGTCAAGGATCTCTTTGGCTTGGTTCAAATATTCTCCTTTGGCCAGGAGTCAGGCACATGATCGACAGGCAGGACAGCTTACATTCCTGATTTAAAAAAAAAAAAAATGCTTCTGCGACACTGCCTCAGAGACCTGCTCTATGCTTTAAAAAAAAAAAAAAAAAGCAATGAATGGCAGGTAGAGCGTCAATGGAAAATAAAGACATGGATACTATGGAAGTGATGCCTCAAGTAGTGAGCCTCTCCGGGGGCGGGGGGGGGGGTCTTGCCCTCAAAGTGTACAGGTAGGATGTCACTGAAATGAATCTGGAGGCCATACTGGTCACTGGAAATACCCGACACAGAAACGGAGCATGCGCTGCAGAAGGAAAGGAGTGGGGGAGATGCGAACGGATATTGGGCTGGGGCACGGGTACAGTTTCTTCTCTTGCTCACCGCTGTCCAGAGTTCCCAGGTACAGCCTAGGAGAGATACCTCCATCGTCACCCAGGGGCAGAGATGGTACTAACCGTGCACAAGTCTTGAAGAGATCAACAGGACAGACTTAGCAAGCCAGAGCATGAGAGTTCACTATATTTAAGTATTTAAATAAGAAGTAATCAAGAGGGGCCTGTTGGCACAAGCCTGTATGCCAGCATTCAGGAGGCTGAGGCAGGAGGCCCCTGCTCACAACCAAAATGAAGAAAACCACCAAGGGCTGGGAGTGTAGCTCAGTGGTAGGATACTTGACTAGGAGGTACTCTACTCCCTGAGAAGCACTTGGGGTCCATCCTCAGCTGTACACACACACACACACACACACACCTCTACCCCCCCCCCCACACCATATACAGTTTGAGGCCAGTCTGGGCTAAATAGTAAGATCCTGGAAATAAGGAAAGAAAGGTGGGCTGGAGAGATGGCTTAGTGGTTAAGGCATTTGCCTGCAATGCCAAAAGACCCAGGCTCCATTCCCCAGGACCCACATAAACCAGGTGCACAAGGTGGTGCACGCGTCTGGAATTCCTTTGCAATGGCTGGAGGCCCTGTGGTGCCCATTCTCTCTCTCTCTCTCTCTATTTCCTTCTTTCTTTCTCTCTCTCAAATATATAAACAAAGAAAAAAGAAAGAAAGGAAACAAAGAAAAGGAAGGAGAGACAGAATAGAGAAAAGAGAAATAAAGGAAGGAGAGAAGAAAGACCAACTCAAAGTAAGAAAAGCTAAGATTGGCATGCAAGATTCTAATGAGTAATGTAAGAGAGATAAATTTATTAGAGATCAAATATTTAGAATAATCAGACACACAAACTCTTAGGATGAAGTAACAAATCAAGAAGAATATAAAACTAATACCTCTGCATTTTCCATGTACGTGGAGGAGTGAGGAGAGAGGTCACAATGCTGAGTGAGCGAGAGCTCGACAGAGAAGCCTAGAAGACCAAAAGGCCTGAGCTGAGGAAACACAAACCCAACACGAGCCATCAGCGATGCTGTAGAGGCAAATATGTCTTTGAATGGAAGGCACCTGAGCCCCCCCCTCCCCCCCGCCCCCGGCATCCCAGCATTCATCCAGACCACAGGGAGCTACTGGCCTCCAGCTGTATTGCAGGTATTGTACAGTCTGGGGCAGACACTGCATCTGACCCAGGGGATCTACATTTCCTATCACCTTATGCTCACACTGAACTTCCTTAAAGAGCCAGCAATGCTGCGTTACATCTTAATAAAGCTGGCATAGGCCAAAAATAAAAAAAAAAAAGCTAGCAACAGAAATATGGAAATACAATGCCTTTCCCAAATTTTTCTGTGTCGTTGTTTGAGGTCATTACTTTTATTTATTTATTTATTTTTTTGGTTTTGCAAGGTAGGGTCTCACTCTAGTTCAGGCTGACCTGGAATTCACTATGTCATCTCAGGGTGGCCTCAAACTCACGGCGATCCTCCTACCTCTGCCTCCCAAGTGCTGGGATTAAAGGCGTGCGCCACCACGCCCGGCTTTCATTACTTTTAAAAAGGAACCAGAGCGGACTGGGGAGATAGCTCAGCAGTTAGATGCTTGCAAAGCCAGCCTGGGTGCAACTCCCTAGCATCCACATAAATCTCACTGCAAAAAGTGTCTGGTGTTCATTTGAAAAAGCAGGAGACTGGGGCTGGAGAGATGGCTTAGTGGTTAAGGCACTTGTTTGCAAAGCCTAAAGACCTGAGATCAATTCTGCAGTACCCACGTAAAGCTAAATATGCATAGTAGTGCATGCATTTGGAGCTCGTTTGCAACAGCTAGAGGCCTTGGTATGCCCATTCTCTCTGTCTGTCTTTCTTCTCTCTCTCTCTCTCTCTCTCTCTCTCTCTGCTTGCAAATAAATTAAAAAAAAAATTTTAAGAAACATAAAAAGGAAGAGACTGTAGGGTGACCCTCCCCCAAACATGCATGCACAGTGCAAACAAAAAAATGAATATTTCTGGACATGGTGGTGCACACCTTTAATCCCAGCACTCTGGAGGCAGAGGTAGGAGGATTGCCGTCAGGTCAAGGCCACCCTGAGAATACATGGTGAATTCCAAGTCAGCCTGGGCTAGAATGAAACCCTACCTCAAAAACCCAATATATATATATATATATATATATATATATATATATATATATATTAAATTTTAAAAAGAACACATAAAATAAAAATATAGTTTGGAACTTAAAATAAATTTCACCTCAATTTCTTAATATTTTACAATTAAAGAGATAACCTTTGATGTTCACCAACTTGTTTTGTTATTCTGTTCTTCCAATGCTAAGATATAACCTGTACTTAAGAGGCCGTGTTGCGTAGCGTGGCAACAAGAAGGCTCTTTGAAAGCTATTCGACACATTACCCTTCTCAGCTGGAAGACTATAACAAAACATAAACTGTTTTCAGAATTCAGAAAGATCTAGGCTGGTCCTGTGGGTTGTTTTTGGAGAGAAGGAATCGGGTAAGAAAACTTCTGGATTTTATCCAGGTCAGATCCAGTTCAAGCTTCAAAGAGAGAACAATATTGTTATTTGAGTTCAGTTTCAATTCAAATTAAAATATCGGTTTCCTACCTTTGGGTGCAGTTCAACTCCCTGCTGAAGGCAGAGAATGTCATTTAGGGGAAGAAAAGATGCCAGCACAGGTATTTTTTCTTTTTTTCCACTCATTTTGTGTTCTCCTGGCCCGCTGTAAAGCGAGTCTAGGTGACAGCTCTAAGCTACAAGGGATGTTAACGCAGTATGAAATCTCCCAGCCCATGGACTTCCTTGTTCCTGGGTCAGGTGAGGCCATTGAACCTTGGCAAGCTCACTCTGGACTCCAGAGGGAGGCAGGCGTGAGGCTCCTGCATGCGGCTTGCCCAAGCAGGGGAAGCCTTTAGGACCTGGATGTCAGTGAGGACGCTGACAGTATGAAGAGGGGAGCCAGGGGCCATGAGATAGACTTAGTCCTACAGTGAGGAAAAGCTGAGACTAGCATAAAGATGCTTGCTTTCTACTCTTTGTCCTTTCGCAGAGGCCCTGACCAAGTCAGGGTCAAGAGGAAAAACTGAATAACAGGAAAGGCAACTATACAAAGAAGTTACACAGAAAAGCAGTCAGAGAAGCACCTGCTATCTTCTCACCCTCCTCCCTCCTGTCCCACGCACTAAGGTACCCATCACCACTGTGCTGAGAGACAGCCTGGGGCTCCTGCTCACAGTTATTCTCACCCCCCCCCCCCACATATTTCAACCCCCACAGCCACCCCTGGCCTTCTGGCTTCTATTAGGGAGACAACCAAAACTCTACTCATGGACTGGAGAGATGGCTTCGTGGTTAAGGCACTTATCTGCCAAGCAAAGGACCCAGGTTTGATTCCCCAGTACCCACATATGCCAGATGCACAAGGTGGTCCATGTGTCCAGAGTTTGTTTGCAGTGTTTGGAGGCCCTGGCATACCCATTTCTCTCTCTCTCTCTCTTTTTCTCTCTTTCTGAAATAGAAATAAAATATTAAAAAAAAAACTACTCAAAGCAAGAACCTTAAGCAGCTCCCTACACACATCTCTACCTTTTAAAAAAGCAACCAAGGGCTGCAGAGATGGCTTAGTGATTAAGGTGCTTGCCTGTAAAGCCTAAGGACCCATGTTCTACTCTCCAGATCCCATGTAAGCCAGATGCACAAAGGTGAGGCAAGTGCAAGGTCACACATGGCCACTGGGTGGCGCAAGCGTCTGGAGTTTGATTGCAGTGGCTGAGGCCCTGGCATGCCAATTCTCTCTCTCTCCTCTCTCGCTCTCTTTTTCTAAAAATAAGAAAAGAAGAAAAAGGCACCTAAAACTGGAGAGGTGACACAGTGGTTAAGTGGACTTCCTGTGTGAACACGAGGACCGGAAGGGGCTCTGTAACTTCCCAAAGTTCAAATCTCCAGATCTCAGGTAATCAGCTGGGCATGGCCACATGTGCCTGTAACCCCATCCGCAAAGGGGAGCAGAGACCAGGAAATCATCCAGGCTCTCTCTCTCTCTCTCTCACACACACACACACACAAAAGCTCTCGTACCATAAGAGACTCCTTCCTATGCAAGATGAGAACAGGCAGAAGAGCGATGGAGCGGGAGGGACATTGACCTGCTCTGGCTACCACGGGTGAGTGCGACCCCCTACATCCACCACCACAGGTCAGTGCATGGGTCCCTACAAGGGCACACACATGTGCATAAAACACACACGCACACACACACACACACCCCAAATAAATGGAGCAACCTCAAAGACTGGCTGAGATGTCTAAGGAAAAAGGAAAAGGCATTATAGTATTGTCCCTGACTTCATCATTAAAGCTACGCCCTGATAAGCCTGGGAACTCTCCAGTTCGCCATCACTTTGAAGGATACAGAAAAAACAAAACAAAACAAACAAACAAAAAAAGCAAAACACTAAATGCGTTCAATGTACTGGATTTGTTGCAACACTCCCAACAGTGTGGAGTCATAAGTAATACAGATTACATAGTTTTTATCATTTTGGCCACTTTTTTTTTTTTCTGAGAAAGCTAGTGCTTTCTGCATGCTAACGTACTCTATCACTAAAATATACTCCCAGCCCTATTTGAGCGCTCCCCCCTCCCCCCTGACCCTTTCTCTTTTTCTTTTGGTTGCAGAGTTTTACTTGAGCTCAGAACTGACCCAGAACTTACTCTGTCGCCAAGGCTGGCCTCCAACTTACGGCAATGGGAGTACAGATGTGAGTCGCTGCTCCCAATCCATTTTTGCCACTTGTACGTATTTGTAAGTGTCCAATTCAGGGGCACTGCTATGCAACCATCGCCTCCCTCCACCTCCGGAACTGTTTCCATCTTGCGTGACCAGAACTCTACACCCATCAAATAGTTACTCCCCATTTTCCGCACCCCTGGCCGTAATAACCACCACGCTACATTCTGTCTGTGAATGTAACTGTCTCTCGCACCTCCTGTGAGAGTCATACCGTGTATTTGTCTTCTTGCGACTGACTTCATTTTTCTTAGTGCAATATCTTCAAGGTTCTTTCTTGCTATATAATAGGTGTCAGAATTTCTTTCAAGAGCTGAATATTTTGCAATCCTTCTAAGAATCCTCTATTTTTATTCTTTTAATTGACAACTTTCAGAATTATAGACAATAAGCCATGATAATTCGCTCTCCTCCCCCACATTCCCTCTCACAATTCCACCCGCCATCATGTCCCCTCCCTCTCAATTAGCCTTTCTTTTATTTTGCTGTCATCATCTTTTCCTCCTATTATGAGGGTTGTGTAGGTCATACCGGGTACTGTGAGGTCGTGGATATCCAGGACATTTTGTGTTTGGAAGATTGCTCTGTAAGCAGTTCTACCCTTCCTTTGGCTTTTTCATTCTTCCCTCCACCTCCTCCTAAGAACCCTTTTAAGAATCTATTTTTCACAGAGGGGACTTACTTATTTACTTAATAGTTCATTATTTTACCCATTGATTTAAAGTTCTGGCTTTATTTTGATGTGAATTGCCATATATACATGACAATTTTTTAAATTACTTTATTCCATTGGTGTGTTCCACCACTTCTGTCTCACAAACAAAACCTTTAATTATGGTTTGATTATGCGTTCTCTTTGTTATGGTTATTATGGTCATTGTTTTGTTTTCTGGTTTTTCAAGGTAAGGTCTTGCTCTAGCCCAGGCTGGCCTGGAATTCACTATGTAGTCTCAGGGTGGCCTTGAACTCATGGTGATCCTTCTACCTCTGCCTCCAGAGTGCTGGGATTAAAGATGTGTGCCACCATGCCCGGCTGAACAAATCCCTTTTAAGAAGAGACTTTTGATAGTAATTCAGATAGAAATTTGGAGAAAAGAGTGAAAATAGGGGTATTACAATGTAAGTAAGTAAAATGGAATAATCTAAAATCATGCACAAGTAGCATTTGGTTATTCTTTTTGTTTTGTTTTATATTTTGTTTTTTGAGGTAGGATCTCACTCTAGCCCAGGCTGACCTGGAATTCACCATGTAGTCTCAGGGTGGCCTTGAACTCACGGCAATCCTCCTACCTCTGCCTCCCGAGTGCTGGCATTAAAGGTGTGCACCACCACACCCGGCTGATGATGCTTTCTTACTTGGTATCATCATACTTTTTTCAAAATAATTTTAAAAATATTTTATTTATTTACTTGAGAGAGAGAGAGAGAGAGAATAGGCATGCCAGGGCCTCCAGCCACTGCAAACGAACTCCAGACACATGGGCTACCTTGGGCATCTGACTTACGTGGGTCCTGGGTCTTTGGGCTTCCCAGGAAAGTGCCTTAACCATGAAGTCCTCAAAATAATTTTTTCCCAAATACATTTTCTCCTATATTTTAAATTGATTTAGCTTGTCAAGGGAATAAATACACTTAGTACCTAGGAGTCTCAATTCAACAATAGTTACCAGCTTCCCATCTGCCCATGCAGGTATAGAATATATATCTACAGAGCAGCTTGCCATATATACATATACATATATATGGAGAAAGAGAGACAGACAGAGAGAGAGAGAGGGAGGGAGGGAGCAGCCAAAACTTTAAACGTAATCTTGATTATCTTCTGGGCTGAGGATGTAGCTCAGTTGGTAGAGTGCTTGCTCATTATCTCAAAAGCCAGGGTGTGATCTTCAACACTGCATAAACTGGGCATGGGAGTGCCCGCCTATAACCCTAGCACTTGGAAGGTAGAGGTAGGAGGGTGAAGTTCCAGGTCCTCCTCTGATACATCAGCAAATTAGAAGCTACTCTGTAATACATCAGACTGTTTCAATTATTTTTTTTTATTATCCTCAACTGAGTATGTCGATTATCAAGAAAGCCAACATCTATACAATAACAGACATTTTCAATTCAGCAGTTAGACCGTCCCTCAGCAATCTTTTCTTTGTATTTCTCAATGACCTTCGATCATTTTCAATCGATATCTCCCATATACCTGAGAATATGATTGAATATTTTAATACTTTTATGGATTTCTGGTGAGTTGACTTGGTGTCTTTCTTGTTAGTTGGATAATTTTGAATAATTTCACATGTTATTTCCTCGCATTTTCTATCTGGACAATGATATGGTGTATCAATGTGACAGTTGATCCTTCCCATTCAGTCTTCACTTTTCTTGTACCTCTTTCATTGGGTTACGAAGGCTTTTAGTAGACACCAAGACCTAGCAGTAGTGGTAGGGGGACTCCATCCTCTTCCTTCATTGGGGGGAATGTTGCTTCCACTGTACTAAGTGTGACGTTTGCTGTATGTTTTCAGGAGATGCTTCCATTACTTTCATCTTCTAGGGGTTTTTAATAGCAGAGTGTGTTGAATTTATTCAAACACTTTTTTGGCATCCACTGAGACAGTTACTTAAATGGTTTGCCTTTAATCTATTCGGGTACTGAACTACATTAATAGATTTCCTAGTGTCAAGTCACTTCGGAAATTCAAAACTTAACACTGCAAGGTCATAGTGCACCATTTTAAAATATGTTAATATTTAGCATCTTTGAATTGATGTTTGTTTCTTTTCTTTTTTTTTTTTTTTTTTGAATTTCTGTTTGAAGGAAACATTTGGAAAGGCCCAAATGCCAGGCTAAGGAATCTGGATTTCTTTGGTAAAGAAGGCTGGGAAACAATGAAAGTTTGGTTAATATTTTTACCACACGGAAAATCTTATCACAGGTAATCCAAGGATAAGAAGTAATCTTCACTTCATTATCTGGGTCTGTGTTCTACATTGCTGGATGTTTCTGACTTTGTCCTATTCCACACGGCGTTTTCTCTTAATTGGAAATCAATCTATTTTGGGTAACCGGTGTTTCTTCTCATGTTCTCATGTCGCTCTGTTTTCTGTAGAACGGCTTGCCAAGAAGGGGTGTGGAGCTATCCGAATAGCAGCTCCCTTGGGAAGGGAAGATGTGTCCCCATTGCCGCCTTCAATGGGATATCACAACATATGAGCACAAGCAGGGTAACTGTATTTGCTGAAATTTCCAGAAATATTTAGACGGCCTGTTATGTTGTCAAACCCCATGTCAATGTCAGGTTCTTTGTTGTTCTGAAAGCAAGGTTACCATAGGCAGAGACAGACCTGTTAAAATCCATCTAATGTGACCCTCAGACTAAAAAAAATTTTTAAATATTCTTATTTATTTATTTGCAATCAGAGAGAGAATGAAAGAGAGAGAGGGAATGGGCACACCAGGGCCTCTTGCTGCTGCAAACGAACTCCAGATGCACGTGTCATTTTGCACATCTGGCGTGATGTAGGTACTGGGGAATCAAATCTGGGTTGACAGGCTTTGTAAGCAAGCACCTTTAACCTCTGAGCCATCTCTCTGAGGCCCTAGGCTAAAGATTTTTAATCCTCCAAAAAAGGTTGGTGAATTGATGGTTAGTTGGCAAGTTGACCAGATCTGGAAGTGATTAAGTGACGCACCTCTGGGCGAGTCTGTGAGGATATTTCCTGGAAGGATTAACTGAGAGGGATAATGACCCTTCCCCAGAGTGGCCAGTACTGTCCAGTGGTGTCCCAGATAGTGAGAGAAGAATGCTGCTTTCGTCTGCCTGCCTTCACTCCATGCTGGTGAGCGCATCTATCCTCTGACATCAGAACCCTGCTTCTCTGGCCTTCCATCATAGACTGATGACCAACAACTCCACAGGAATCCCACAGACCTTCAGAGCCGGACAGAAACTACTGCAGCATCCAGCCTAAGCAGCTGGTGGGCTCTTGGGCTCTCCAGAGCATAGGTAGCCATTGTTGGACAACCCAGCCTGTGTCATGTAAGCCAGTCTCACAACTGCCCTTTGTTGGCAGAAGAGATGGCTCAGTGGTTAAAGGCAGTTGCTTGCAAAGCCTATATGTCTGGGTTCAATTCCCCAGTACTCATGTAAAGCCAGACGTACAAAGTGTAACATGCATCTGACGTTTGCAGTGGCAAGAGACCTCTTTCTCTTTCTCCTCTTCTCCCGAATAAATAAAAGAAATATTTTTAATCCCCTTTGTAACACATATTCATTGTGTCAGTCCTATTCCTCTGGAAAACCCACATCTGTTAGCCCTTAAAGACTTCTGAAAATAAACCTGCCACAAGTGCCCATAGGAAGTAAAATGCTTAAAAACAGCTACAGGTATGTGGAGAATTTGTCTGGCTCTAGCTCTGTCCTTGGCCTCTGGTCTCTGAACTTCAAGCTGGTATCGTTTTTTTTTAATTTTTATTTATTTATTTGAGAGAGGGTAAGAGGCAGAGAGAGAGAGAGAAAGAGAGAGAGAGAGAGGGTGCGCCAGGGCTCCAGCCACTGCAAACGAACTCCAGATGCATGCACCACCTTGTGCATCTGGCTTACGTGGGTCCTGGGGAATTGAACCAAGGTCCTTTGGCTTTGCAGGCAAGCGCCTTAACCACTAAGCCATCTCTCCAGCCCTCAAGCTGGTATCTTAACCTCTGGATTGGTTATGATGTCTGGTCTGACTGCTAGTTGTCTGTGTCCCTCATTTTCCATGATTTTTTAAAAAAAGAAAGAAAGAAAGAAAGAAAAAGTTTGCCTGAATTGCCTGAACCCATGGCCACTAAGGCAAAGACTACATTTCCCAGTCTCCTTAGCAACAAAGTGTCCGCATGATTAAGCTCCCTCCTGGGATTCCCAGGGCCGCACTACTGTGTACCACTTGCAAGTCTTCTTCTCATGAAAACAACTGAGCACAAATCCCTGGTACGGTTCTGCTTCCCCGGAAGCAGAAGCTAGAGGTGGAGAGGAATGACCACTGAGCACACGGCAGCCCCTCATAGCCCAGTGGAGGAAGTACCAAAGCCACTGCAGGGAGCAGGTGGGGGACCAGGAACCAAGGACTGTAAGCCCCCTCCTGTGCCTTGGTACATACCCGCTAGGTAGGTAGAGGACAGGTCTGCTTCACACTGAGGAAGCTCTGAAGGCCTGTCACTTACCGATGAGAAAGAGGTCCAAGCTGAGCTCCCAGCAGCCCCATGCTGGCCCAGCAGAGCAGGGGCAGGCTAATTTAAGTTGGGTTGGGTGGGGTCGTTGAATAATAATTGTACAGTAGTTAAGTGTGTATTGAGTCAAAACACGAAGAAAGGCTGACAGATGAACAGATATTGCCTAACAGATATCTTCAGACGTGGTGAAACAAAGGGAGGAAAACTCAATTTTAAACACAAGGGAAGATTCTAATATAAAGCTAACTAGATTATTGCAAAACATTAAAAAAAAAAAAAAGAGTTCCAGTGGGGCTCTTGCTCCTCTGCAAGGCAAATTAAACAACCCGTTTTTAACTTTAATTATAGCAAGAAAACCTAAATGTTGGTTCGAGCTTAATGAGTAGAATCCCCTGGGCTGGCACACTTACCAAAACCTCCCAGGAGAAATTGCATTCGGAGGCAGAGGTAGAGAACTATAAGTCAATGAAACAGATTGACAGATGAACAAAACAAATGGAGTCTGTTGAACAAATTCATGAAAAGAAGTGGAATGACCAGAAACAGACATTCTTAGAAAGTTCAGTGAGCAGCTATGATACCAGGTCCAGAGAATGAGAAAGGCCGGATGAGACCTGGGAATCAGCAGAGCTTTTGTGTGAAACCTAGATTTGTGAACTGAGCTGGAGAGCAGGCAAGATCTCAGAGAATCTGAGTAGACGGCAAAACCCCGTTACAGTAGGCAAAAGAACCACAGAGGCACGGGGCTGTGGTGCTGAGACAGGCACCCACTGTTGGCAAACCATGAAAGTGGGTGATGCTTACCAAAAATAAGTTATTCAAACCCTTCCTGTACCACCAACATTCTACATATTTTTTAAATATTTTATTATTATTATTATTATTATTATTATTATTATTATTTGGTGTTTGGAGGTAGGGTCTCACTCTAGCTCAGGCTGCTGACCTGGAATTCACTATGTAGTCTCAGGGTGGCCTAGAACTCTCAGCGATCCTCCTACCTCCCAAGTGCTGGGATTAAAGGCGTGCGCCACCATGCCTGGATAAATATTTTATTTTTATTCATTTATTAGAGAGAGGGAGAGAGAGAATAGGTGCACCAGGGCCTCAGGCCACTGCAAACTCCAGATGCATGTGCCACTATGTGGGTACTGGGGAATTGAACCCGGGCTCTTGGGCTTCACAGGCAAGTGCCTTAACCACTAAACCATCTCTCCAGCCCCTCTACAGACTTTTAATACACTGGAGGTCAAAGGTTGTTAAATAATTGCTTATCTTCCCATTATACTGCTGACGTCCAGTGGCCCCTGAGGCCAGAAAATATGTAAAATATTTTCCAAGTAATAGGAAAAAATATCAACAAATAGTTATCCATATTTAATGCATAATTGTGCTATTTCTCACTCTTGTACTTTCAGTACCCTGTAGGCTGTAAATGCTCACTAAACTTGCTGAATTAAGGTCTAAAACAACATCATTCCATTCTAACAACACCTGACTTAAAAAAATATTTTACTTTTTATTTATTTGAGAGAGAGAGAGAGAGAAAGACACGGGGCTGGGGAGAGGGAATGGATTGCGCCAGGGCCTTCAGCCACTGCAAACAAACTCCAGACACATGTGTCACCTTGTGCACCTGGCTTACATGGGTCCTGGGGAATCAAACCAAGGTCCTTTGGCTTTGCAGGCAAACGCCTTAATAGCTAAGCCATCTCTCCAGACCAATGCCTGACTTTTTTCTTCCTTCCTTTCTTTCTTTCTCCCTTTCTTTCTTTCTTTCTTTCTTTCTTTCTCATCATCTATTCTGAAACCTCCTGCATAGTCCTTCCTTTCTAATTGTGCTCTGGGGGTTGATGTCAAATGCATTTCTTACTCCAGGCTATAGTTAAGAAAGTTTGAAAAATGTGTTTTTTTTTTAAAAAAAATTTTGATTTATTTTTATTTACTTATTTATTAGAGACAGAGAGAAGGACAGAGAGAGAGAGAGAGAGAGAGAGAGAGAATGGGCGTGCCAGGGCCTCCAGCCACTGCAAACGAACTCTAGATGCATGTGCCACCATGTGCATCTGATTTACATGGGACCTGGAGAATAGAACCTGGGTCCTTAGGCTTTGTAGGCAAGTGCCTCAACCGCTAAGCCATCTCTCCAGCCATGAAAAATGTTTTAATGCTGGATGTGGTGGTACATGCTTGTAAAATCAGCACTTGAAGGGTAGAGGCAGGAGGATCATGAATTCAAAGCCAGCTTGGGCTATACGGTGAGTTCAAGGCCAGTGTAGAATATGTAGTGAGACCTTGTTTCAAGAACAAAAGCAAAGGGGAGAGAGGGGGAGAGGAGGGAGGAGAAAAGACCAGAAAAGCACTTACCTAACCCCAAGGGTCAATAGGAGTGGACCAGGGAAGGGGGCATGGATGTAAGGTGGAGGTCCGCAAGGAGAGCTCTGCACAAGGTCCTAGAGGGAGAGAAAGAGAGAGAGTTCGGGAGCTGAAGGGTACTCCAGGGGCTGGTGGGGAAAGGGGAGCCTCGGAGAGCAGAGTGGGCCCAGATCAACAGACCTTGCTTCACTAGACCAGCCCCACATTGCATTTGCTATCACACGAGAATTGCTGATCACTCTCACAGGGCCTACTCAGACAGGTGTGTGTTTTTTTGGTTCTTGTTTTTTTGTTTTTTTTGTTTTTTTCCTAGCCACAGCTTTAAAACATTGGACTACATAAAATCCTGAATTGTTATTTCTCCTGAGAAATCAGGTTTGCAACACTGAGCCAGTATTCCGTTATAGCAAAAATCACAGCTTCCTGCTTAGAAATGAGACACCCTCTTTCTCCAGGGTCCAGGACAACTGGGTTTCTCTACATGACAACCTGCCCCAGGGTCATGAGAGCAGAGACCCAAGATTGCACAAGGTGGCAGATCCTTCCATTTGGGTCAGAAGTAGGGAGTTTATAAAGCGGTCAGGACAACAGACTTCACCGGGGGGCAAGGATGTACCTGGTTTATTGAAAGCTAACATCAAGGGCGTCTGACACATTCCCAGGGCAAATGGTGCCAGGTGCGTCACATGCCACTCTAATGGTTTGGTTTATTCCTAGCATATTGGGAAGGTATGAAAGCAAGGAGTGAGTAATCATGGTGACTCCAGGCATGTCCAGATGAGTCCCTAGAACCCCATTGTACTTTTTTTTCCTTTTTCTGAAACAGGGTCGGATATTCCCTCTGTGTCTGTCACTGTCTCTTCTCTCTCTCTCCTTCCTTGCAAATAAATAAGTAAATCAAAATTTAAAAAATATATAAATCCGAAAAGAAACATTGACATATTGTTTTTTAATTTTATTGTGTATAACCTGAAACCTTAAGAATGTTTGCGTTTCAACATGATCAGTTTCAGAGTCACTAGGGAGCTAACCTACCCCTGCCTTATATGTCTCTAAGTTTCAGTTTGAGGTGCACAGTGGTCAGATGTTGCTGGTGACTTCCTATTGGTCAGGGAGACTAGGTCCAGGAAATGGGGGAGAAAAAGCCTCTATGGATATTTTAAAATTCACCTGCCTATTTCATGTTGGTGTCTCCAGGATCTAACACATGGCCTTGAAGATCATTGGCCCTCTGAGGGAGGTGGAGGCACGGGAGGGGGCCAGTGCCGAGGTGGGGGTGGCCATGGGGAGTGGTGGGAAGTGTCGCCACCTGCCTTTAGGACGCTGCTGTCATTTCTGCAGGGTACCTGGAGACTGGCCATACCTAAAGCTTTAAGGGCGGACTCTTGGATGTGCTGACCCACTCCTAAAAACCCACCACGTAGAAGACTTCAAGGCCAGGCTGGGCTACATAGTAAATTCCAGGGCAGCCTGAGCTACAGTGTAAAACCCTGTCACAACCCTCCGCCCCCCCCAAAAGAAAACCTTTGTCCTTCCCATCTCCCATAATTCCAGCCTTCGCTAAGAGCAGGCTTGAAGGCTAAACATGTAAGGACGCAAGGTGTGCATCTGTCCCCCATGGCCATCTCCCACAGTCCTTCTGGCTCTCCTATGAGCCTGCGCGTTGGAGCGTCCCTGCCCAACACCTTGTGCCATTTCATCTGTGTTCCCAGAAGGTGGTTTACAGCGTCAAACACTGGTCGGCTTCCAGGGTAATCACCCTATTAGAATCCAGGCCTTGCTTTAGAACCTGCAATCAAAGGTCTTCAAGGCTCCTTGCCAAGCCCTCAGGGGCTTCTTTTATTTTCTTCCTTCCTTCCTTCCTTCCTTCCTTCCTTCCTTCCTTCCTTCCTTCCTTCCTTTCTTTCTTTCTTTCTTTCTTTTTTTTTTTTTTAACTGGAGGGAAGCACCAAGAAGCTAGCAACTGCCTATAAACCGTGAGTCAGGGAGGAGGCCAGCGCCCAGCCCATGTCTTTGGCATGGCAGTACAATGACCACCCTGAAAAATCCTTCTTTGTTGAGCAATTGCCCTCCCGTCTGCCTAAGGGGCTGGCTCTGATGCTGCAGCTCAGTCTTGTACCCACTTTCTCACTGAAGACCTGAGGGAGTCCATCCATCTCCCTGCCTCTCTCCACAGAGGAAGATGAGTGTGATCTGACTTTTTCTTAATGAATGATGTCCATAGGTGGAGCTAGTAAATCTTTACCCAAGTCTTGTTTAATTTTAATGGACACATAATAATTGCACATTAACAGTTCTTAAATGATGTGTTGAACATGTTTATTTTTTGTTTCTTTTCCGGCTGCCGTTTCTATTATCTGATCCTTGCATGTTCAAGTAGTCTGCATTTTGTTTTCAGATTTGGTAGAAATGTGTCAACTCCAAGTCAATAAGCCCTGAAGTTCACAGAATATCCTCTTTTCATTGGCAATATTTGAGTGTTTTATTATTGTTGTTATTATTGACAAATTCCATAATTACAGACAATAAACAACCATGATAATTCCCTCCCCTCCCCTAATTTCCCCTTCAGAACTCCACTCTCCATAGTATCCCCTCTGCCTCTCAGTCTTTTATTTTGAAGTCATCATCTTTTCTTCCTATTATGAGGGTCTTGTGCAGGTAGTGCCAGGCGCTGCCAGGTCATGGATATCCAGGCCATTTTGTGTCCAGAAGAGTGCATTGTAAGGAGTCCTACCCTTCCTTTGGCTCTTACATTCTTTTTGCCACCTCTTCCACAATGGAATTTTATCACAATTATTTTAGCTCCTTAGAGATTTTTTTTTTTCCTGAATATCTATTTACCTACAGATAAGTGAAGGGTCATCTTATTTGCTTGTAAGCATTGCTTTTCTAGGTCATTCCAAGCTTCTCTGCCTTTTATTTCATGTCATCTTTTAGGGTGGTGAAGAAAATGTCTCCAGCTTAGACTGCAAGCTCCCGGGACTTCCCGGAGAACACACAATGCTGGTATTATCAAATGTTCCCGTTTTTCACTAACCTCTTGGCACATTTACAAATATTCTTAACACATTCACCACTTCCTATCTACCCAAGGAAAAACGGACACCAAATCTACCTTTTCTGCACCTACCTTGGAAAACCATTCCTGTAAGTTTCTTAGTAGGAACATGGAAGGAAATGAAGGCTGCCTGGTGACTGGAGTGATTGTTTTGGACTCAAATGTAATGATTACATTCTGATGGCGCCAGATCCTTCTATTTTCTTATCCTTTGGAGCATTTTCCCCTTGCTCTTCATCTCTATAAAACCCTGAATTCTGTGAGGCCTTAACAAATTCAAGAGTCAGTCTCAAGGGAAGCAGAAGTGATTTCTTACAGTTCTTTCCGATGAGGGCAGAGCAAAGAGCTCCATTAGGAAAAAGAATCCATCGGCAGAACTGGTGGCAATGTGGGAAGTTGAAGAAGAAAACAGAAGATGGGTTGGAGAGATGGCTTAGTGGTTAAAGCACTTGCCTACAAAGCCAAAGGACCCATGTTCAACTCCCCAGGTCCCACATAAGCCAGACGCACAAGGTGATGCAGACGCGCAAGGTTGCACCCATCTGGAGTGTGATTTCAGTGGCTGGAGGCCCTGGCACACCAATTCTCCCCTCTTTCTTTTTCTCTCACTAAAAAAAAAAATAGAGAGAGTCTAAAGCTGATCTTTATGGCAATGGGCTAACATGATGACCAGTGAGACAGATGACATGGGCACCCCAAATAATTTTGCTGTCATAAACTGGTCTCAAAGGTGACCTGCCCATGAAAGGGAGCATTCCAGGTGATCAGGGGAGGCTGAGGTTGAAGACGGATGAGAAAGGAATGTGACGCCATGGGATTCCTATGCAGTCATTTGGCTTTTAATTGTACCACGCTTACTTCCTGCCCAGACACACGCTCCTCCATCCTGGGGAGACTTTTGAAAGCTCACAGCAATGTTTACTGGACACATAAGCCACAGAGAAGCTCGACCTTTCCAGGAAGTCTGTGAGGTGTGGTTTGGGCCTCTGCAGAGGAAGCAGTATGGGCAGGCCCAGCCCTGCCCAGTGTCCATTGCTGACTCAGCCTCTATTCCTTCACCATCCAGCATGCTGTCAGAAAAAGGAAGGTGGAGTTTGTTTGAAAAAAAGTCCCTGAAATTTTTTCTTGAAAGGTCTTTCAAAAGGGCCAGTTAATATAATTATCCCTCATCCATTAGATCTAAGGTTGCTATAAATAGTCTGAAATAAGTTCACAGTGTCATAGGCCTGTTTCCCACAGTAAATGAAGCGTGTAAGGTTTGTGTGGTGGTTAGTCCTCACTGTCAACCTGACTGGATTTGGAATCATCTAGGAGACATACTGGTGGGCATGTGTGCGAAGGCATTTCCAGGGAGGTTTTTTTTTTTTGTTTGTTTTTCGAGGTAGGGTCTCACTCTAGCTCAGGCTGACCTGGGATTCACTCTGTAGTCTCAGGGTGGCCTCAAACTCTCGGCGATCCTCCTACCTCTGCCTCCCGAGTGCTGGGATTAAAGGCGTGTGCCACCACGCCCGGCTTCCAGGGAGGTTTAACTGGAGAGGGAAGATGGGCCTTGAATGCGGGCGGCCCAATCCCATGAGCTGGGACCACAGACTAAAGAAAAAGGGGAAAGGGGGATGGAGAGATGGCTTAGCAGTTAAGATGCTTGCCTGCAAAACCAAAGGATCCAGGTTCAATTCCCCAGGACCCATGTAAGCCAGATGCACAAGGTGGCATATGCATCTGGAGTTCATTTGCAGTGGTTGAAGGTCCTGGCGTACCCATTCCCTTTCTATCTTCCTCCTTCTCTTTCCCTCTGTCTCAAATAAATAAATAAGATTTTAAAAAATAATAAAATCACAAAAAGGGGAAATACAATTGCACCAGCCTTCACCACTCTGTTTCCTGACTACAGACACAGCGTGATCAGCTGCCCACACTTTGCCTGCCATGCCAGCCTCCACCATGATGAACTATACCCTCTCAGACCCTGAGCCACAACCAACCCTTCCTTAAACTGCTTTTCTCAGATACTCGGTCTGGTCGCAGACATGAGAAAAAGAACTAATACCTAAGGATTCAGGAAAAACTTGTCAGACAACTTTGGGAGGAAATGCATTCCAGGAAACTGAGGCTTAATCTCAGCTAAATGAGAGGGAGAGTCAGGTAGCTTTGCTCTGAACCCCTAACACCCCGTTCATAAGGACCGGTAGTGAGGACACGCATGCGTCTGCACACTCTCTCTTTCCCTCTGAGCCTTGGGAGTCTGACGTCTCTCCACGCCAAGGGTGGAGTGAGGCTCTTCCCCGGGACAATGGGGCACTTTCCAGAGGCTTGAGGAAGGCCAAGCCGGTGAAAAGCCCCGTGCTTTCTTCAAAGATGGCCCCTTTCCCATAGCACTGCTTCCCAAAGACGACCTGCCCATGACGGGGACAACTAGGAGCATTCCAGGTGACCTGGAGAACTGGGCCAAAATAGACTCTGTACCAAAGTGTTTGTCAAAGGGCCTGTGTCTTGCTATATCTAAATTTGCTTAAAAAAAAATAGACAAAATTTAGCTGGGTGTGGAACATGCCTTAAGTTTAAGGCCAGGCAAGACAACATAGCAAGGCCCTGTCTCAAACAAACAAAGAAATTAACTATAAAAAATGTAGTCTAGGGGGCTAGAGAGATGGCTTATTGGTTAAAGCGCTTGCCTGTGAAGCCTAAGGACCCAGGTTCAACTCCCCAGAACCCGCGTAAGCCAGATGCACATGTTGGGCACTTGTCTGGAGTTCATTTGCAGTGGCTAGAGGTCCTGGCATGCCCATTCTCTCTCTCTCTCTCTCTCTCTCTCTCTCAAATAAGTAATTTTTAAAATGTAGCCTAGGAATACCCATATAATGTCACTTCCTGTATAGGCCCATGTCTCTGTGTTATTAATAACAGGGGCGCCCTGAGTTTTTAACTCTCACTAACTGAAATGGAAGGTTCTGTTGAACTCAAGTGCAGACAATAAATTGGAAAATAACTTAAATTAAAACACTAAGGCTGGGTCTATAACTCCGTGGTAGCATGCTTGCCTAACATTTGTGGGGACCTGGGTTTGAGCCCTATACCAAAACAAACAAGCAGAAAACGGAAAGAAAAGAAAATGAACCAGCCAAATAAGCCGAGTCTCCTCTCTGAGGGACAAAAGGGAAACTGGTCACTGGTTCTGCTCTTCTCCTTGTCCTCAAGTCTGGCTGCTTTTGCGGAGCTGCAACAGAGATCCAGTGGTCCTCGAAACTGAAGATGCCCTGGAATGATCTTATGATTCGATACCTGCAAAGCAAAAGGCATGAACAGTCTTTACAAATGAACGTAATTTCAGAATTTTGTTTTGTTTTGCTTTTCAAGGTAGGGTCTCACTCTAGCCCAGGCTGACCTTGAATTCACTATGAAGTCTCAGGGGGGCCTCGAACTCACGGTGATCCTCCTACCTCTGCCTCCCGAGTGCTGGGTAATTTCAGAACTTCAAGGTGCTTTCCTTGTATTTCTCCAACTCCATGAAAGGAGGACATATTATGATCGGCTCAGTTTTTTCTCCCCTGCTCTGTCTCCACGCCACGTCAGCTTCTCCTCAGGAGCCCACAGTTCTCCCCAACACTAGAGCAGTTCTCGTGACCTTCCAGCCCTCTGGGAATCCTTTCCATCCCTTACTGAAATCTCCAGTGCAAAACCCCGAACTAGCTTAGCAGATGTCAGGGCATAGAAGAAGAATGGGGTAGGCCAGGCGTGGGTCATCTTTAGCGAGGTGAGAGGAGATATGGGAATGGGTAAACAACTCCTACACTGATGTGCCCTGAACAACTAACTGACGAAGACAGGTGCTTTTCCAGGTCCTGAGCCTTTGTCCCTTCTCCACAGTCCCACACGGAAGGTGGGTATGGTGCTTCCAATGTTACAAGGGAGAAGCGGAGATCTGAGGACGTGCAGTGGCTTGCCCAGGGGCCAGCAACTCAAATATATGGTCCCAGTCATTTCAAGTCTCTAGTGCTTCGAGCTGTGTGCTCATGCTGGGGAAAAGCAATGAAGGGTAGAAATGGGCATCTGAGCCCACTTCCTATGCCTATCAAATCAGAGGATAGTGCAGTACTGATTAGCCCCAGGTATAGATTTTAGCGCACAGCCAGACACAGCTGTGGCACTCAATACATTCTTGCAGAATGAATGATTGGGTGTTCCGCGAAGGACGGCATGCATGATTAAGGACTTCCTGTAATGAGTCTGGTGCTAATGCTAAGTTCTTTGCGCTTCGTGTTCCTTATCTCACGGAATCTCCTTTGCAACCTAAGGGGGGGGGGGTGGAATCACTCCCCCCACATCTGTACTATGGAGGAGGCAGAGACTTAAACTAAGCAAATAAGGACTTACTCAAGGTCATATAAATAATCACTACAGGGCTGGAGAGATGGCTTAGACATTAAGGCACTTGCCTGTGAAGCCTAAGGACCCAGGTCTGATTCTCCAGTACGCATGTAAAGCCAGATGCACAAGGTGGCGCACACATCTGGAGTTCATTTGCAGTGGCTGGAGGCCCTGGAGTGCCTATTGTCTCTCTATCTGATTCTTTCTCTCCCAAATAAGATAAATTAAATTAAATAAATAATCACTATAGAGGTAAGACTTGTTCCAGGTTTGTCTGGCTTCCACAGTTCATGCTACGAATCTGGACATCTGCCTCGTGAGAGGATGGGTAGCAGGTAGGATCAGCAGGACTCCTTGACAATTGTTGCAGTCAGGTCCTCATTGCTGGCAGAAATCACCTGACCAAGAGCAGCTTGTGGGAAAATAAAAAGGGTTATTTTGGCTTACAGACTTGAGGGGAAGTTCCATGATGGCAGGGGAAAACATTGGCATGAGCAGAGGGTGGACATCACCCCCTGGCCAACATCAGATGGACAACAGCAACAGGAGAGTGTGCCAAACACTGGCAAGGGGAAACTGACTATACTACACATGAGCACGCCCCCAACAGTACATCGCCTCTAGCAGGCATTAATTCCCAAATCTCCATCATCCGGGAACCTGGCATTCAGACCACCTAAATTTATGAGGGATACCTGAATCCAACCACAACAGTGCTTCCCCTAAGCACCCTACCTGTGCTACTGTATATAAGCTACTGTCTTCCTGTGTTTGCCAATTTTTCTGTATTATAAACAAAGACCTGGGCTGGAGAGATGGCTTGGCGGTTAAGCGCTTGCCTGTGAAGCCTAAGGATCCCGGTTTGAGGCTCGATTCCCCAGGACCCACGTTAGCCAGATGCACAAGGGGGCGCACGCATCTGGAGTTCGTTTGCAGTGGCTGGAAGCCCTGGCGCGCCCATTCTCTCTGTCTCAATCTGCCTCTTTCTCTCTCTGTCTGTTGCTCTCAAATAAATAAATAAACCAAAAAAATTTTTTTAATAAAAAAAATAAAAAATAAACAAAGACCTGAGGTAATTAACTTATGCAAAAAAGAAGTTATGTTGGAGGTTTTAGTCCATGATCAATGTGGCCCCACTACCCGTGACAAGGCATCATGGCATGCCATAGAATACATGGTATAGGGCTGGAGAGATGGCTTAGTGGTTAAGGTGCTGCCTGCAAAGTCTAAGGATCCAAGTGCAATTCCCCAGGACCCACATAAGCCAGATGCACAAGGTCACACAAGCATCTGGAGTTCGTTTGCAGTGGCTAGAAGCCCTGGTGTGCCCATTCTCTCTCTCTCTCTCTCTCCCTCTTTCTCTCTCAAATGAATAAATAAAATATTAAAAGGTAAACAAATCTTTAAAAAAATTTTAAAAAGAAAAGAATACATGGTAGAACAAAGCTGCTCACCACATGGTGGCCAGGAAGCAAAGAAGAGAAAGGAAGCAGCCAGCATCCCATGGGGTCTCCTTTGAGGGCACACCCCCTGTGACCTAAGACCTCCCACTAGGCCCCACCCCTTAAAGGTTCCATCTCCCAGTAGCACCAAGCTGAAGACTAACCCTTTAACATGGACTTTGGGAGAACATTCCAGATCCCAGCACTCTTTCATTCTAGGTTTCTTCACCACGTGGGACTAAGGGGCCATTTTAAAACTTATCCCAAAGATGGTCCACGACCACACTGAACCAGCTAGACTAGAGAACCAAGTAAGGGTAAGTCCTCACGCTATTGCTCCCCACCCCCCCACACACACCCCTGATGCACACTGACTGGCAGTGTGGCCCAGGCAAGCATGGTGACAGGGAAGGGTACTGAGGTCCCTATAGGGTTGGGCTTGTCCTCTGTCTGGGCTTCTCTTTGCTGTACTACAACACAAGACACAGGATTAGAAAAAGGTCTGGCTATGGACAGCTGGGTTCAGGGTCATTTTTACCATCTTTCTGGCGGAATCAACCCAGAAAGTCCCCTTACCCTTGCTAAAACTACAATTTCCCCTTTATAAAATGACCGTCAGCAACAGAAATAACTTCTGTTTCATAGGGCTGCTAAGATGAGGCATAAGAAGCTTCTTAGCTGGGGCTGGAGAGATGGCTTAGCAGTTAAGCGCTTGCCTGTGAAGCCTAAGCACCCCGGTTCAAGGCTCGATTCCCCAGGACCCACGTTAGCCAGATGCACAAGGGGGCGCACGCATCTGGAGTTCGTTTGCAGTGGCTGGAAGCCCTGGCATGCCCGTTCTCTCTCTCTCTGCCTCTTTCTCTCTCTGTCTGTCACTCTCAAATAAATAAATAAAAATTAAAAAAGAAGTTTCTTAGCTGCTTGTATAACTTTACAGCCCTCCATCATGACAAGCTTCCAGATCTAGGGGTGCAATGCGTTTCCATCCTATACAGCATGATGAAGGTGAAGGGAGAACCTTTCGTAGATCAAGGCTATGGAGCTTTGCTAAGTCTTATTTCTGAGCTCAGTGGCTGGAACAGTAGGCGGCGAAGGGGTGGAAGTTTCTATGGCTGTGGTGAGCGCATGGAAGAGTAGAGTCTGCAGCTTGGCCAAGGGCCCTGCATCTGCGGGAACATTAGAACACGCAACGTCTCCTCTCCCTACCTACACGACCACGGGAGGCCCTGCTCTTCAATCTCCCTGCACAGGCGTCTCAGTGTCTGCTCCCGTGGAAGGCAAGTCCGGACCACTGAGTGACAAGGGGTCTTTCCTCCCTCAGGACACTACTAGTCTTGGCAAGAGCCTTTGTTGCTCCATCTAGGTCTTGGAAAAGCTAAAGTGGATCAGGACTATTTCGACTGCGCGTAGAGGTAGGTTAATAAGAGCTGGCTGAATCCCCTAACCTATACGGCTCCCCCCAACCATATTAGTCACTCTTCTCAAATTTCATTCTTCACAAACTATTGCTCAGATCATCCGGTCGGCAGAGATTTCTTGGGAACACTGTCATCTGTCTTGACTGAGAGGTTTAATGTAAGACGCATGGCTCAGGATGGAGACAGAGCCGAGCCAGCGCAAGATTGAGTAAATTTCCCTATTCCCTTTTGTTAAGAGGCAGATGAGCCAGGGAACACCTCTTGACATCAAAAGACAGCTCTGAGGATGGACTAGATCCTGTATGGTCATCAGAACCCCTCTGAAATCTTCATCTAAAGATAGTTGCCAAACATCTTTAATACTTGAATATTTATGCTCATGTTTATAATCAAGCCTATGTGTATTTGTATATATGTATGTGTGATAGTCTGAATGTATGTCCTCCTGTACGCTCGGATGTTTTATTGAAGCTTGTAACTTGGATTTCCAGCTGCCTGGCTGGAAGAGGTGTCACTGGGGACTGCTCCTGGGGTCCAGTTCTAAGGTGTCACTGGGGGCGGATCTGAATTCCAGCCTAAGGTATGCAGAGTGAGCTTTGCCTGGGTTCCCTGCTGTTTGGCTGCCAGTTTTTCTTTCTTTCTTTCTATCTTGTGTGTGTGTGTTTCGAGGTAGAGTCTCACTCTGGCCCAGGCTGTCCTGGAATTCACTATGTATTCTCAGGGTGGCCTCGAACGCACGGCGATTCTCCTACCTCTGCCTCCCAAGTGCTGGGATTAAAGACGTGCACCACCACTCCTGGCCAGCTTTTCTTTTTCTTTTTCTTTTCTTTTCTTTTTTTTTTTTTTTTTTTTTGCTCGTGGTGCTGCTGGTGGTTTTTCTCTCTCTGTGAATCTGTGTAAAGGGAACAGCTTCTTCCGCCATTATGGACCTTCCCCTGGGTCTGTAAGCCTGAAATAAATTCCATTCCTCCTACAAGCTGTGTCTCATTTGGAGGCTCATCCCAGCAGTATGGAGCTCACTACAATAGTATGTACATACGTACGTATGTATGTATGTATGTATGTATGTATGTATATTCCACTTAGATAAACTACAACACATATAGTTATACAACAGCGTTCCTTACCAACTCCAT
Organism: Dipus sagitta; assembly: GCA_036346955.1. Taxonomy (NCBI): domain Eukaryota; kingdom Metazoa; phylum Chordata; class Mammalia; order Rodentia; family Dipodidae; genus Dipus; species Dipus sagitta. The sequence goes on along the minus strand of CM070771.1, from coordinate 168,141,236 downwards.
CTGCCAAATATTAGTAATGGACTCTCCTATGCCTTTCTCAGAGTGAAACATAAATCTAACAAATTCTCACCAGCCACTGTGTATTTATAATTCTACATTTCTACTTAAACATCATATAGTATTCCTCCTAGTACTAGGAATTTTAAAATGGTTATTTAAGTTACATATTAATATCCACACTAAAAAAAAAAAAACCCACCCAAATTTGTCTTTATCATTTGAAACAAAACTATTTTGCATTTACCAGCTGGCAAAACATTACATGAATACAAGTAGCTGCCAATTTAGACATCTGGGCACTAATGGTGGTCGTTTGAATGTATGTCCCCCATAGACTCAGGCGTCTGATTAAAGCTGGAGGAGGTGTTACTGGGGGCAGATCCTGGCGTCCAGCCCAAAGGTGTGTTTAAGGCTAGATCTGAATTCCAGCCCAAATGTGTGGAGAGAACTGTGTGGGCTGAGGGAAGGGGCAGTTGTCACTTGCTGCCAGTTCGTGCTTGTTGCTTGTTGGTGTTTGCTGGCTGGTAGTTCGCTCTCTCTCTCTCTCTCTCTCTCTCTCTCTCCCGTCGGATTTATGAATGAGAGCCAGCTTTTCCTGCCATGTGATGTAACTTCCCCCGGATCTATAAGCCTTCAACAAATCCCTTCCTCCCATAAACTGTGCCTGATTTGGATGTTCATCCCCGCAATGTGGAAACTACTACACTAATTCTCATTGCATTTAGTGGAAATGTGACTGGCTAAGGAGAGAGGCTCAAGAGAGGAGAACAACTTACGATCAAGTACTTCTGTTGCAGTATTCTTTAAAAATACTACTTTTTTTGGCAAAATGCTGTGTTTGGGGATTTTTTTTTTGCAAAAACAAGATCATATTTAACTTCTTTTAAAATCTTTATTTACTTATCTCTTTTTAAAAATATTTTATTTGTATTCATTTATTTGACAGAGAAAGAGAGAGAGAGAATGGGTGCACCAGGGCCTCCAGCCACTGCAAATGAACTCCAGACGCATGCGCCCCCTTGGGCATCTGGCCACCGTGGGTCCTGGGGAATTGAAGCTGGGTCCCTCGGCTTTGCAGGCAAATGCCTTAACTGCTAACCCATTCCTCCAACCCCCCCCCTTTTTTTTGAGGCAGGATCTTACTGTAGCTCAGCCTGACCTGGAACTCATTGTAGCCCTGGATGGCATCTGTGGTGGTCCTCCTACCTCATTCTCTCAAGTGCTGGGATTACAGGCATGAGCCACCATGCGTAGTTTGGTTGACACTTGTCTTTAGTGGCACTCTGAACACTGTTCATTCATCTAGCCCAAGTGTATTGGATACCTCTATGCACAGGCATGATGCTAGCTAGGCCCCTGAGATACTAGGAGCCCCTAGTGTCTTCAAAGGATTGAATTTGGGGATTGTTTCCTAAACTTAACCTTTCCAAGCATATTGTAAAGGTAGATGTGACCATTTTATAGAAGAAGAAACTGAGGCTCAAAGAATTAAATCCAAGATCACAGGGGCAGTAACTCAATAGTTGACAACCACAGGAATCCATGCACAGAGCAGAAGAACACAGGATCCAAGAATAAAACCGTGAGTCATCAGGTCTGAAAATGTGACTGGAAACCTAAGGTAAGAGGAGAAAGGGGAAAGGCTATGAGGGGACTGTGAGTCTGAAATACATGGTTCTCTGGGAACGCACATCAAGAAGTTGAGGGAGGGCTGGAGAGATGGCTTAGCGGTTAAAGCGCTTGCCTGCAAAGTCAAAGGACCCAGGTTCAAATCCCCAGGACCCACGTTAGCCAGATGCACAAGGTGGCACATGCATCTGGAGTTCGTTTGCAGTGGCTGGAGGCCCTGGTGTGTCCATTCTCTCTCTCTCTCTCTCTCTACCTGCCTATTTCTGTATATATCTGCTCTCAAATAAATAAATAAAAATAAAATATTTTTTTAAAAAAAGAAGTTGAGGGACTGCCTTGCTGTCTCAAGCCATTGTGTCCCCATGAACATACCTGTTGGCACTTCTCTGGCTTGAGAAGACAGGGAGGACAAGACACATCAGGCCATGTGGAACTTAAACAAACACGCAACACTAACAAAATTAGCTGGTAGAAACGATGGTTGCAGATTTCTTTCTTGGATTAAGAAATCCTTGTTTCCATTGAGATCTATTTATTTTATTTTCCTGAAGAAGAAAAAAGAACTCTGAGTTATATATTACTCTCCTTTGATCTCTGTCATTAAGAGATTGGACGCACCTACTCGTCAGTCCTTAATGAAAATCAGTGGCATTCCCGTTACTTTCTGTGGCCTGTTTTCTCATAACTTGAAAAACAAAACAGTGTTTCTCATAAGAGCGTCGGGATTTCACAAGAAGAAAGATCACTATGGAAAACAGAATTTTCAAAGAGGACAAATCTATTTTCATCTGTTCCTTTGTCTTGCCTCCTCCTCGGACTCCACGAACTAATGGAAGCAAACACCAGCTAAGGCTCTGTCCCCACCACAGTTTGGATATGTTTCAAGATTGCTTGACAATAAGTACACTTACTTGAAAAAAAAAAAAAATACAAAGGCAGTGTCAACCATGTGTGTGTCTGCTTATCGCCATCTCTGAATGCATTTGCTGGGGCAGGTAGCCAGGGGCAACCAACTACTTAGTCAGGGTCTGGCTGGGCTGAAATGCAGAGATTCAAGCGCCAAGTAGTAAAGTCTAACTGCTCTTCTCGGTTCCCTGGAAGCCTGTGTCTTGCTGAGCAACAGGCCAGGTATGCACATGCTTGGTGACTTGGAGGAGCTGGAGTCTGCAGTCTCTCTCTCTCTCTCACATACACACATGGGTCCTGTCATAGATCCCCTGAAAGAAGCTCTCCTACTTCAGTTGGAACGGCACACTACAGCTCAAGAGAAAAGCTGAGCATGTTTATGTGGAATTACCCTAGTTCTCTAGCGTTCACCCAGCTGACGAGACTGTCCGAACGCCAGTGAAGTCAATGGGCCAGAGAAGGATTTATGAGAACTTTGAGCAATGGGAACAATGGGATGATAAAGAGAGGCCAGACCAAGAGAGGAACAAGAGACCAAAAAGCCAGCAGCAGCAAGGGCTGCAAGTGGGAAACGCAATGGCCCCCTGCAGGCTATAGGAAGGAACAGCCCAGGTTTTCATCCATTCATCGCAGCAAGTGTTGGCATATGGTTGTAATCCTTGCGCTTGGGAGGCAGAAGCAGGAAGAGCCTAAGTCAGTCGGTCTACATAGTGAGACTTTAAAAAAATATATTTATTCAGGCGGGCGTGGTGGCGCACGCCTATAATCCCAGCACTCGGAGGCAGAGTTGGGAGGATCGCCCATGAGTTCAAGGCCACCCTGAGACTACATAGTGAATTCCATGTCAGCTTGGGCTAGAGCCAAACCCTATCTCAAAAAAACAAAAAGAGCCGGGCGTGGTGGTGCACACCTTTAATCCCAGCACTCGGGAGGCAGAGGTAGGAGGATCGCTGTGAGTTCGAGGCTACCCTGGGACTACATAGTGAGTTCCAGGTCAGCCTGGGCTAGAGTGAGACCCTACCTTGAAAAACAAACAAAAAAGAAACAAAGAGAGAAAGAAAGAAAGAAAGAAAGAAAGAAAGGAAGGAAGGAAGGAAGGAAGGAAGGAAGGAAGGAAGGAAGGAAGGAAGGAAGAAAGAAAGAACAATCTCCTAGAACAGTGAAAACATATTTGAATGTCCGCCATGAGCGTTTCTTCCTCCAGGGGGGAAACAGGTGGGCTCTGAAGGCTTTGATCCCTGCCATGGAGAGCTTTGGATTAAGGTAGAAGGGAGAAGTACGAAGCTTCCACACCAGGTTGTGACCCTAGCCCCAGTGAATCCTGGTATCGCCCTAGAAAGGCTCCTGAATGTCTCTGAACTTCAGTGTCGTCTGCCCAGCAGGAAAAGTAATATCGCAGATTTATAACCCTTTTTCAGCAATTTTGAAATCCTAAGAGTTTTCCAAGAAACAAGTTTAAGTATTCAGGAAATTCATTTGATGGCAAAACCTGACCTGAGCTCTTAGGAGACTTTACAGAGTTTTTATTTATCCCTGTAAACACGATTATCCATATGTTTGCTTAGCCATACTACTAGGTTTGATGATGGATGCTATCCCAGCTCCTGCTGGGACGGGATGCGGAAAGAGACGGCATATATCCACATCAGTCTCACCACGGGATGAGCAGTTCTGCATTCTGAAGCATGTCTGAGTCCAAATGGACTCCGAGAAGCTATGTGGGAGTCCAAAAGCACTAGTGGAGGAATGTATGGAAAGTGCTTGTAACAATGCCTGGCATTTTCTAAATGCTCAGGAAATACCAGCTAGCATTTACTCTTTTCAAACACAGTGAACTGGCTATAATGGCTCATACCTGTAATGCCAGCACTCAAGAGGCAAAGACAGGAAGATCGGGAGTTCAAAGCTAACCTCAGCTACATAGTGAGTTCGAGGCCATCCTTGGCTACATGAACACCTGTCTCAAAAACACCAAAAAAAAAAAAAAAAGTAAAGAATAAAAAGAAACATGCTAGAACAATTTGAAGTAATGGCTATGCCAATTACCTTGATCTGATCATTATGTACTGAAAAACATGTAATAAGACATCACACTTGCCGGGCATGGTGGCGCACGCCTTTAATCCCAGCACTCGGGAGGCAGAGGTAGGAGGATCGCCGTGAGTTCGAGGCCACCCTGAGACTCCATAGTGAATTCCAGGTCAGCCTGGACTAGAGTGAGACCCTACCTCAAAAAAAAAAAAGACATCACACTGTACCCCATAGATATATACAGCTGCTGTCAATTAAAAATCAACTCCACGCAGGGCTGGAGAGATGGCTTACTAGCTAAGTCATTTGCCTGCAAAGCCTAAGAACCCCAGGTTCAATTCCCCAGGACCCATGTAAACCAAATGCACAAGGTGGCGCATGTGTCTGGAGTTCACTTGTAGCACCTAGAGGCCCTGCCTCACCCTTTCTCTCTCTCTCTTTTTCTCTCTCTCTCTCCCTTTATCTCTCTCTCATATAAACAAATAAAAAAAATAAAAATAAACCCCACTCAAATAACTAGTACTTCTCGGGCTGGAGAGATTGCTTAGTAGTTAAGGCACTTGCCTGCAAAGCCAAAGGATCCAAGTTCGATTCCCCAGTACCCATGTAAGCCAGCTGCACAAGGAGGCACCTGTGTCTGAAGTTCGTCTCTAGTGGCTGGAGGCCTTGGCATGCCTATTTTCTCATTCTCTCTCTATCCATCTCTTCATCTCTCTCAAATAAATAAATAAATAAATAAATAAGAAATTCTTCTAATCTTGTCATTGTGACATCTGCCCAGGTGAACCAACAAACTCTGAAATACCAACTCTCTCATCATGGGCCCTAAGAACTTACTTTTTTTTTTAGTGGGGAAGGAGTCTCGTTGGTAGGAAGACTGTGCACCAAGTTTCTGTTAGTACCATGGAGTTGAGACCCAGAGTAAAGGAATAACTTGTGAATACACAGTACTCAAGAATGACCAGCACAGGGAAAGGAACGTCTGATACTGGACTCATGCCCTTCAAAGCTGGTGTGGCGTGATGACGGAAGGCAACATTTTGGAAATGGGGAGACCACATTCTTAGTTCCGTCCTCCATTGTGGTGGGAATCACTCAGTTTCTTCATGTGAGAAGTGGGTTTATAATATCTCCAGGTTTCCTGTTGGTGTAGAGAGGCGCTCAGAAGAGAAGGCAGGCCGACAGACACTTGCACCCCACTGATGTCAGACTGGGGACCACAAGGAGCCCTGTGGATGTACCGAAGTCAGCAGGCTCACTCCCATCCAGAATCCAGTTTTCTGGGCTGGATTAACGAGTCCCAGTTTGACTCTGACCTCTATAAACGGATAATTTTAGAGTGTGCCTAGGAAGAGAAGGGGTTGTTTTCTTCCATTCAAAGTGGATCCTTTCATAAAAGAGAACTTTTACCCAAATTATCACCTTGTCCTCATATGCCCCAATCAGCGCCGAGACGAGCGTAAACAGACATTCATTACAGAGGCTGGTCTGGAGCTCGCCCCTGGCTCCTGCCTGCTTTCTGTGACTGGAGACTCTGAGCTACATAATCATCTTTTCTTTGGATGTCAGTCCCAGGACTTGAGACATGACAGGGGTGGGTCATTTTTATCCCCAGGTGTTCCTAAGCACCACTCCTTTCTTCCGCCTGCCCAAGTATATGAGGTATCCCTTGGATTAGTTTCCCAGAGAAACACAACCAGGAGAGTCTATATAAAGTGTGTGTTGGGGGGGGGGGTTGAGAAGGTTCAGCCGTTAAAGCACAGGGCCTAACAACCCTGGTTCAATTCCCCAGTATCCACATAAAGCCAGAGGCACAAAGTGGCATATGCATCTGGAGTTTGTTTGCAGTAGCTGCAGGCTCTGGCTCTCTCTCTCTCTCTCTCTCTCCTCCTACAGAAAACATTAAAAAAAAAAGAAAAGAAAGAAAAGAAAGAAAGAAAGAAGAGGAGGGGCAGCACTGGGAAGAGATCTCTGCTGGCAAAGCGCTGGCTTCACAAGCATGAGGACCTGAGTCAGTCCCCAGGACCCATGTAAATATGGGCCATGGTGGCTGGCACCTGCAATGCCAGTGCCAAGGAGGCAGAAGTACACAGATCCCTGGAGCTTGATGGCCAGCCAGTCTCACCTAATCAGTGAGCTCCAGGCTAATGAAGGACCTGCAAACAGAGGTGGATAGGGCTGAAGTGATGGCTCAGTGGCTAACGCACTTGCTGCATAAGTGTGAAGACATGAGTTCAGATCCCCAGGGCCCACGTAAAAGCAGCAATGCTGTAGCGTGCGTCTGTTATCGCAGCGCTTCTACGGCAAGAAGGAGAGCAGAGAGAGGAGAAACCCCCAAAGCTCACAGGCCAGCTAGCCTGGTGCGGCGGTGAACAAGAGACCCTGCCTTAAACAAGGAGGAAGGCGAGGATTGATACCTGAGGGTGTCCCCTGATCTCCGCATGCATGCTGTGACACGTGCTTGCACACACACACACACACACACACACACACACACACACCATACACAAAGATTAAAAACCAGAGAGGTGTGGGCTGGAGAGATTGCTTAGTGATTAAGGCACTTGCCTGCCACGCCTAAGGACCCATGTTCGACTATCCAGATCCCAAGTTAGCCAGATGCACAAAGGTGAGGCAAGCACAAGGTCACACATGCCCACTAGGTGGCGCAAGTGTCTGGAGTTTGATTAAAGTGGCCAAGGTCCTGGTGCACAAATTCTCTCTCTCTCTCTCTCTCTCTCTCTCTCTCTCAAATAAAAAAATAAATTAAAAATATTTTTTAAAAAAACAAAGAGGTGGACAGTGTAGTAGAGGATGACACCCAAGGTTGTCATCTGACCTCTACACACACACACACATAGGAACATACATAACACAAGCATGTACACCACAGTCATACACACGCAAGGGGGGGGGTATTTATCATGGAATTGCTGCTTATACGTCTTCCTATGGGCCTCAGCTGTGCCGTCTCCCATTTCAGGTGAGTCACACAGCTTCTAGACATACCTCCCCAGCGCCTGTCCTCACTCAAACATGGAGAGGCAGCACTCACCACGATCCTTTGAGCGATAGTTCTCCAGGAGCTTCTGCCTTTCTTCAGAGCAGGGTGGCTCGGTTGGGAGACCAGCCACGTGGTCAGGGGGCCAGCCAAGCCGTGGCAACAGAAGAGGGGAACAGAGTATGATCACAAGAGAGAGAAAAGGAAATGTTTTACAAAAAATTTGACATTTAACTAAAAGAATTAGCATCATGGCACACACCTAGAATCCCAGCACTCAGGAAGCAGAAGCAGGAGGGCCATGAATTTAAGATCTAAGGGCCCAGAGTGAGACCCTGTCTCAAAAAGGAAAGGAGAAAGAGTAAGAAGGAGGAGAGGAAGAGAGAAGGGAGAAGGAGAAAACACTTGGTCCAGGGCTGGGGATGTAGCTCAGTGGGTACGGGCTTGGCTAGCATGCATAAGTCCGTAGGTTCAAGCCCAGCATTGCAAACAACAGGTGTGGTGACACATACCTATAGTGCCAGCACCCAGGCAGTAGCAGTAGGAGGATCAGAGAAGCGCAAGGTCACCTCTGGTTCCAAAGTGAGTTTGAGACCAGGCTGGATCCATGGGGCCTTTCCTGTCTCAGGGTGTAAGAAAAAAGACACCTTGATTCAGCATGGCTGCTCAAACCCCATTCTATCCTCTGGAGTTTTAGAAAATACACTTATCATGAAGTTGACCAATGTGTGCTTTGGCCATGGCAGCTACTTATAATTTCCCTTGATTAATCATATATTCTCAATCCCAACATATCGTGGCTCTCTTTCTTTCTTTTTGCACGGTGGGGATTGAACTCAAGGCCTTGCACATGCTAGGCAAGCACTCTATCACTGAGCTATATTACCAGCCCATAATCCTGGTTTGCAACATTGTCTTTCTACTTTTTTTTTTTAAGTTCTATGCAACATTAAGACTGTTACCAATTTAAAAAAAATTAGACTCAAATGTCCTGTAAATGCATTTCTATTTAGATTATCCGATGAAACAGATATCGGCATCATGATTGTCCAAACTGCTGATAAACATTTGACCAGGGCTGTAGATGTGACTTTAGAAATATGTTTGCAGGGCTGGAGAGATGGCTCAATGGTGAAGGCACTTGCCTGCAAAGCCTAAGGATGAGGGTTTGAATCCCCAGTACCCACATAAAGCCAGATGCATAAGGTGACGCATGTGTCTGGAGTTCGTTCATTTGCAGTGTTAAGAGGCCCTGGCTCACCCCTTTTTTTTCTCTCTCTCTCTCTCTACCTCTTTCTCTCTCAAATAAATAAATAAAATATTAGAAATATATTTGCCACTGCACATACCCCAACCCTGGTTAAGTCATGTTGGTGTCCGGATTTGCCAAATCAATATGAACCCCTCCCACCACCGCTGACCACACTGCCTCTACTCCCAGTACTTCCAGCTGAGGACACCTGAGCAACATAGTAGGTCGTTTTATGTGTAGGAGCACAGCTGATTAGCCGCCCCCCACCCCCAACATGGGTGAACTTGAAAATCCCTCTGAGGGTTAGTACTGACAGGCCATCTTACCTCTGCTGAGCGTGTGGCCTAACTCTGCTAATATGCCCAGGCTCAGCCCTGTGAGTGTGTGTGTGTGTGTGTGTGTGTGTGTGTGTGTGTGTGATGAGGTTTCATGCCGCACAGTGAACTTCAGCCTCTTGTTAAATGAGGCTTATGGGAAGGATCGTGGCCTCAGACGCCAGGGTTGAGACACTGTCTTGCAAAATCTTGTCTTCACGTTTTCTGCCATGGAATATTGCACCGTTCCACATTTTCACTCACATTTTGTAATCACAGATGATATAATGAATTCTGAGGCTGGGCTTACAAAATCGGTGCGCAGCATTACAGACAAAGGGGAGGTGACGGCTGCCAGCGCACGCAGAGCCGCAGACACGGTCTCTGTGCCCTCTTCCTGTCCCCTCCCCGGCAGGCTCACTGAGCTGGGGAAAGATCAGTCTCACATTTTACTGCTACAGTTAGTCGGGAAGGGGAGGGAGGGGCGCACGGCTCGGGCATGGAACCTCCCTCACTTTTTTGCACAAAGGGAGCAGATTCCAGGAAGATTTGAATTTTGCAGTTTTGTAAAACACCGGCTTCCTCTCCTGGGGCTGATTCTGGTCACCTCACTAATTTGCAAGTGCTTAAAAGGCCTTCAACTGGGAGCAATGGTTCACAGCTATGATCCCAGTTCTAAGAAGGGTGACATAGTTAGGGTTCGGGCTAGGGCTAGGACTAGGGTTAGGGTTAGGGTTAGAGTAAAAAACATTAAAAACTAAAAGAAGGACTGGAGAGACGGCTTAGCAGTTAAGCGCTTGCCTGTGAAGCCTGAGGACCCGGGTTCGAGGCTCGATTCCCCAGGACCCACGTTAGCCAGATGCACAAGGGGACGCACGTGTCTGGAGTTCGTTTGCAGTGGCTGGAGGCCCTGGCACGCCCATTCTCTCTCTCTATCTCCCTCTTTCTCTCTCTGTCTGTTGCTCTCAAATAAATAAATAAAAATAAAATAATTTTAAAAAATTAAAAGAAAAGAAGAGCGAAGTAGGAGGATCAAGATTGAGGCCAGCCTGGGCTACTGAATGAGTTTCAGGTCAGCCTGGGCTAATGTGAGATCCGACCTCAAATAAATACATAAATAAAGGTCTACGGTGTTTACCTCAAGATTAAATTCATGTTGCAGCCAGCGTGGTGGTACGTCGGCAATCCAGCGCTCTGGAGGCTGAGGGAGGAGGATCTCAAGTTCTAGACCATCTTAGGACACATGGTGAATTCAGGGTCATCTTGGGCTATAAAGGAACACTGTTTCAATAAACAAAAGTCTGGGGATGTAGTTCAGTGGTGCAGTCCCCTGCCCCAGAGCCTTCCTCCAACCCCAAGACACACAACACATAGATTAAGGTTACTAGGTAAAATACAAGATTCCTAATGACAAGCAAAATGCAGGTAAGTATTTTTTAGTATATCTAAATATTACATTGGACATGTTTATGCTAAAAAGTGATATGTTGTTTAGGAGCTGGGGAGATGGCTTTGCACCTAAAGGGGCTTGCTTGTAAAGCCTGCTGGCTCAGGTTCAAGTCCCCAGACACCCATGTAACGTGAGATGGGCATTCATTTGCAGCAGCAAGAGATCCTGGTGCACACTCGCTCAGAATCTCTCTCTCTCACACACACACACACATGCACACATGCACACACACATGCATGGATGTACCTGCATGCAATTAAATAAATATGTTTTTTTGTTTATTTTTATTTATGTATTTGACAGTGATAGAAAGAGGGAGAGAGAGAGAGAATGGGCCTTCCAGGGCCTCCAGCCACTGCAAACAAACTCCAGACACGTGCGCCCCCTTGTGCATCTAGCTAACGTGGGTCCTGGGGAATCGAGCCTCAAACCGGGGTCCTTAGGCTTCACAGGCCAGTGCTTAACCGCTAAGCCATCTCTCCAGCCCAATAAATACGTTGTGCTTGTCTGAAATTCAAATCTAACTGGGCACCCTTGCCCCCTCTGCTTTCGCTTGCTCACTAAGACAATCCTACTTGAGACTCATTATCTATCCTCTGGGTCTGTCCTGGTGGAACCCCAACACTGCATCCTGACAAGAAGCCTGGGACAGAAGGAGGATCTTTTCTAAAAAAAAATATATATTATTTATTTATTTATTTATTTATTTGAAAGAGAGAGAGAGAGAGAGTGAATGGGCATGCCAAGGCCTCCAGCCACTACAGATGAACTTCTGATGCATGCGCCACCTTGTGTATCTGGCTTACGTGGGTCCTGGGGAATCAAACCTGGGTCCTTATGCTGCACAGGCAAGCGCCTTAACCACTAAGCCATTTCTCCAGCCCGGAAGAAGAATCTTAATCCCGCTTGTTGTTTCACTCTTATCTAGCTCAAAGTGGAAGAGGCATTATGCATTATGTCCAGAAATAAAGGAATCCTTTCATTTGGACAGCTGGAATTGAGTCTTTACTCTGAAAAACTATGGCAAGCATGGATGAGAGGGTGTCAGGCAGAGGAAAGAACGGCCTGCTATTGAAGGTGAGTGGCGAGCCTCTGGAGTCTAAGTTGTCACTGGAAAATTTAGAGGATTGGGTTCATAGACATCTAAGGTCTCTTTGGAGGCTAAAAACTGTATGAGTTTTACTCTGAAAGGTCAGAGACTTTCAAAGTATGTTATTGAACATCACAATATTAGGTGAAAAAATTAAACATTTGGGATTTTTCTTTTAAATTCATGCTGAAAGTTTTTAATAAGTTGCTTCCCATGCGAGAAGAGGACAGATTTTTGACATCTCGGGATTCTTGTTATAGCAAAGGCTTTGTGCAAACTTGTTGTTTAATTAATACCCAGGTACAAGTTTTGCCTGTCAGCATCCTCTTAGAGAATGTCCTGTTTGTTTCTTGTCACTGAATCACTTGGCAAAATCCAGTATTCTAAATTTAAGCTGTAAGTAGACCAAGATATTAGTAGCTACTCTATGAAAAGATGAAAATGGGGCTGGAGAGATGGCTTAACGGTTAGGCGCTTGCCTGTGAAGCCTAAGGACCCCGGTTCGAGGCTCAATTCCCCAGGACCCACGTTAGCCAGATGCACAAGGGGGCGCACGCGTCTGGAGTTCGTTTACAGAGGCTGGAAGCTCTGGTGCGCCCATTCTCTCTCTCTCTCTGCCTCCTTCTCTCTGTCGCTCTCAAATAAATAAATAAACCAAAAAAATAAAAAAATTAAAAAAAAAGAAAAGATGAAAATGATCTTGGATAAGGGAAGATATCCCATGGAAATGTGTGTGTGTGCTTCTGGAGGGTGAATTTAGAGCTTGCATACCAGACACTGATCTATACCCCAAGCCATTTGTTAAAACTTAAGATAGGATCTCACCAAATTGCTCAAACTGTCCTGGAACTTGCTGTGGCTCAGGTAAACCTTGAATTTTCAACTTTCCTTTCATCAGCCTCTCCAGTAGCTGGAATTAGAGGGCCTGTGCTACCAAGCAAGTGGTCACATTCTTTATCAAGGTTCCAAATACATGCTAAGAGGGGCTAGCGAGAGGACTCAGCAGTTAAGGCCACTCGCTTACAAGCCTGCCAGCCCAAGTTGGATTCCCTGGCACTTACGTAAAAACCAGACACAAAGCGGCGCCTGTGTCTATAATCGAAAATGGACCTGCAGCCGTGGGAGGCAGAGCCAGGAGAATCTCGAGGCTCGTGGGTCAGCTAGACAGGAGCACACATAGCGACAAATCAACGAGAGAGAGCCTGTCTCAGCAAGAGGACAAACACCCTGACCTCCACCTGTACATACCCATAAACACACACCACACACATCCACACATATGCGCACACACATAAATCAATAAATACATGCTAAGGAGAAAGGATCTTAGGTCAGTAGAAGGCTAACCCTTTCCAAGTGATACCACAAACATGAACGGCTTGGGCTCCCCACCCCGCCCTAGTCTTCTCGCTGTACTTACATGCCCTATAGCTTCCAAATCTTCACATTCATTTCCTTTTTTTTTTTTTTTTTTGAGGCAAGCCTAACAGATTGCCTTTTCTAAAAATTTGAGAGAACAAGAGCAATGGGGGGGGGGGGGGCGCTGAGAATTGGCATGCCAGGGCCTTCGGCCACCTCAATCTAACTCCAGATGCATGTGCCACCTTGTTGCATGTGTGCGACCTTGCATGGTTGTGTCACTTTGTGTGTCTGGCTTATGTGGGACCTGGAGAGTTGAACCTGGGTCCTCAGGCTCCACAGGCAAGCCTTAACTGCTAAGCCATCTCTCCAGCCCTCATTTCCTTTTCTGAAAGAGAATGTTTGTTGGTTGGTTGATTGGTTTGGTTGGTTGGTTGGTTTTGCTCAAGATGATTGGCCCACGTAGCCTGGACTAGCCTCCAGCTGACTATGGAGCTAAAGATGGCCTCAAACTCCTGATCCTCCTGTCTCCAACCTCCCAAGTGCTGGGATTACAGGCATGTACACCTACATATGGCTCTCATATTTCATTTCTATCCTGAGTTTTAGAGCTCAATGCCCAACTCCCTGCTAGGAATTCTAGCAGCAAACTTCCTATATCGCCACCTACTACCTGCTCCGCTGATTTCATAAGCTCCGTTGGTGGTTTCTTAGCCACCACAATTATTAGCATCAACTAGAAATCTAGTAACGACCCCCACCCTGAGCCAGTTGTGGGGGGGGGGCAAGTCCTCTCAATCTTACCTCCTACACATCTGATGGATTCGTGTCCCTTTAATCTACTCCAGTGCCACTGCCTGGGTTCCAGCCCTCTTGCCTGGGTTACCTCAAGTAGCAGAATCCAGTCTTTTCCATCCACCCACACAGACAAAATGGCCCTACTGCCTAGAGAAGTTTCTCCCAAACTCCTTCCCATGCTGCACGTGGCCTTTCCGTTTCTGACCACAGCTATGTACTTTGATTTAATAGCCTTCACCTGTACTGTGACACCCAACAATTTGCCATTTCCTCAATCCGTGAGTCCTTCCAAGCTCTCCAGGACTGGTGCTTCTGTGGAAAGATCCCTGTGTTCCTCAGCTGGCAAATTCCTACCCATCCCTCTAGACCCATTTCGAGTGTCACCTGGGCAGGCTTCTCTGACTAGTCCCCTCCCTTGCTCCACCCTAGGCAGAGTTAATGACTCCTTCCTCTGGAATGCCTCCATGCTTTGTTTTAGACCTTAATTGTAGCATCAACCTTTTGCTATATAATTATGGAATTTCCTCCCTCTTCCTCTCCTAAACTGTGAGCACATTGAAGATGGACTCATGGTTCAGCAGGCTTTACATCTCTGGAGCCTAGAAACGTGTCTGGTATATGACACCATAAACCATAAGAGAGATAGAAGACATCTTATTATTACGTTAATTTTACTTAATTAACTAATGAACTGGTTTAATACAGAGCTTCATGTAGCCCATACTGGTCTCAAAACTCACTATGTAGTCAAGACTGGCCTTGAACTCCTCCCAATCTTCCTGCCTTCACTCCTGAGTGCTGGAATCATGGGTGTACACCACCATACCCAGCAAGGGAAATAGATTTTTTTTTTGATAAGCATTGTTGTAAAGGCTTCAGCTCATTTATTTTTCATGCCTGAGGAGATAGCTTGCCTTGCAAACATGAGTCTTCAGACCCCAAGTGACAAATAGCCAAGGATGGCTGTACATGCTTGCAATTCCAGAGCTAGGGAGGCAGACAGGCACATCCCTGAGTCTTGCTGGCCAACCAGTCTAGCTTACTTGGTGAGATCCAAGCCAGTGAGACTCTGTCTCAAAACAGATGGGTGGTGTCTAAAGAACAGCACCCAAGGTTATCCTCTGGCCTCCATAGGTGTGTGTACACACAGGCATGCACACATATATGTGCACCTGCATACACGTGACATGTACATGCAACACACCCAAACACACAGGCTTTGTAAAGGACAATGCTATTATTATGCCATTTTACAAGTCAAAAAAGCAAAAGTTGTAGTAACTTGTCGAAGTTTCACACGCAGCCTTTGTTCTTCCAGATGTTTTCATTCCCAGCTGTGGAAGGGACATGAAGAGGCAGGGAGAGGTCAAGTGCAAAGAGGAATCAAGAGCAGGGATACTCTACAGATTAGGTAATCTGTCTCATGATAAGAAATCCATTACTAGCTGGGCATGGTGGCACACACCTTTAATGCCAGCACTCGGGGGAGGCAGAGGTAGGAGGATCGTTGTGAGTTCAAGGCCACCCTGAGACTACATAGTGAATTGCAGGTCATCCTGGATTAGAGTGAGACCCTACCTCAGAAAAAAAAAAAAAAAACCAACAAAAAAGAAATACATTACTAATAAAATAAATATGTGAATTTCACTTAAGTTTCAGGCTTCCTGATTTTAATTTTTTATTATTTTTGTAATTATGAAATACTAGCTATTAGAGAAAGATAAAGCAGATGTGTATGACTTGGGAATAATGAATTCCTTCCCATGTTACAATATAGAATTGCCAGGTCCTCTGAACTCAGACCTTCTTGTCTCTCTTCCCAATCATTAATCATGTCCTTGCTTTTAGTTACTGGTTTGCTATACATCACACACATGTATGCACACATGCACACACACACAACACTGTGTATCTGTTTTCTTTCATTTTTATCAGAGAAAGAGAGAGAGAGAGAGAGACTTGGCACCCCAGGGTCTCCAGCCACTAAAATTAAACTCCAGACTCATGTGCCATCTTGTGAACATGTTCGACCTTGCACGCTTATGTCACCTTGTGCATCTGGCTTATGTGGGATCTGGAGAGTCAAACATGAGTCCTTAGGCTTCACAGGCAAATGCCTTAACCACTAAGCCATCTCTCTAGCCCTGTATCTGTTGTTTTATTGCTACTATACTCTACAAATTTAGTGACTTCAAACAAGACAAATGTATTACCTTATACTTCCAGGGACCCAGAGTATAAAATGTGTCTGGAAGGCCATGGTTGTTGTAGTGTCCTAGGAGAGCATCTGTCTATCGGGCCTTCTTCAGCTCTCAGAGGCTGTCTGCATTCCAGGGCTCACAGTCCCTCCACCCACCTTCTAAGCCAGCAACAGGCCATCTCCTCTCCTGTTCTCGTCTCTCTCACTTGGAACTGCCTGCCCTCCTCTATAAGGACTCTCCTGATCATACTGGGTTTAGCTGTCTAGTCCATAATAATCTCTCCTCTCATGATTCTTCTTCTTCTTCTTTTTGTATTTCAAAGTAGGGTCTCGCTCTAGCTCAGGCTGACCTGGAATTCACTCTGTAGTTTCAGGGTGACCTCAAGCTCATGGGGATCCTCCTACCTCTGCCTCCCGAGTGCTAGGATTAATGATGTGCACCACCACGCCAAGCTTCAGGCTTCTTTTTTTTTTTTTTTTTATTTTTTGGTTCACTTTTTATTTATTTATTTGAGAGTGACAGAGAGAGAGAGAGGCAGATCGATAGAGAGAGAATGGGCGCGCCAGGGCTTCCAGCCACTGCAAACGAACTCCAGATGCGTGCGCCCCCTTGTGCATCTGGCTAACGTGGTTCCTGGGGAGTCGAGCCTCTAACCGGAGTTCTTAGCCTTCACAGGCAAGCGCTTAACCGCTAAGCCATCTCTCCAGCCCAAGCTTCAGGATTCTTTTTTTTTTTTTTTTTTTTTTTTTTTGGTTTTACGAGGTAGGGTCTCACTTTAGTTCAGGCTGACCTGGAATTCACTATGTAGTCTCAGGGTGGCCTCGAACTCACGGTGATCCTCCTACCTCTGCCTCCCGAGTGCTGGAATTAAATGCGTGCGCCACCATGCCCGGCGAAGCTTCAGGATTCTTAATGTCATCTTCAAAGTCTCTTCTACCCTGTAAGGTGGACATCTGGCAGGGTGAGGGTGAGGAGTCACTATTTTGTCTACTATGATGGTTAGTCTCTGGTGGTCAACTTGGCAGGATTTAGAGTCACTATAGAAACAAGTATCTGGGAAGGTCTGTGAGGGATTTTTTTTAGATTGGATTAGTTGAGGTGGGGAAACCCAACCTATGTATGGATGGGACATGCCATGGGCTGGAGACTCTGAACTGAATAAAGAGACACTGAGCTGAGCACCAGCGTTCATCTCTCTCTGCTCCCTCCCTGCCTGTGTGGCATTGCAGCACTTCCTTCCTGTCTCTTTCATGCTCTCCTCACCACAATGGACGTCCCTTTTAAACTACAAGCCCAAAATAAACTCTTTCCTTTCCTAAACTACTTCTCGTCAGGTATTTTGTCCCTGCAATGACAAAGTAAATGATACCACCAAACCAAGACCCTCTAAAACAATTTCCTTTAGCTTTGCCTGTCCTTGAAATTTATCATATTAGATTATTTTGTTCACACAATCCACTTATAGTATAATCATATATCCAAGTCTAAAACTACCATCTCACTTGTATTTATTCCATCTACTATATGTTGCCTTTTCTTTCTTTTTTCATTTTTTAAAAAATTATTTTATTTATTTATTTGAGAGAGAGAAAGAGGCAGAGAGAGGAAGAGAGAGAACAGGTGCACCAGGGCCTTCAGCCACTGCAAACAAACTCCAGACACATGTGCTGCCTTGTCCATCTGGCTTTACGTGGGTCCTGGGGAATCGAACCTGGGTCCTTTGGCTTTGCAGGCAGGTGCCCTTAACTGCTAAACCATCTATCTAGCCCGCCTTTTCTTTCTTTTCTTACCTTCTTTAATGAATAGATTTTTTTTAATCATTTCATTCTTTTTCCTTCTTATTGGCATAGAAGTTGTATACTCAGTATTTTGTTGATGATTCTTCTAGAAACTGATTCGCATCTGTTAATGTAAAGTCTGAAATTAACCAAAACTTTTCTTTTCTGCATAATCCAAAGATGGCCAGAGCATTTTAATCCACTTACCTTTCCTTACATGTTGGTGCTGGGGAGTGAAACATCTTCAGTCTTCTTTTTCTGGTCATTTTTACGGTAATACTCACTTAGATGAACCCATGTGCTTTCCACTTGTTCTACCTCCCTCTCTCTCTTTTCAAAAACATTTTTATTTGTTTTATTTGAGAGAGAGAGAGAGAGAGAGAGAGAGAGAGAGAGAATAGGCGCACCAGGACCTCTAACCACTGCACGCAAACTCCAAATGAATGTGCCACATTATGCATCCAGATTTATGTGAGTATGGGGAAGTGAACCTGGATCCTTTGGCTTTGCAGGCAAGCACCTTAACTGCTAAGTCATCCCTCCAGCCCTGTTTGATTGTTTTTGATTTGTTAAAATTTAACAAAGACGATTCTAGGTCTACATTTCTTTTACTTTTTCCTACCTACTTAGGATACACAAATCTGTGAATTGAAGTGTTGGAATGGTCTGAAAATTTTTCAGCCATTTTCTCTTCAAATGTTTTCTTCAAGTCCTTCTTTTTTCTTCTGGGATTCTGATTACAGGAATATTGGACCATTTCATTCTATTATTTTCCATGTCTCTTAACTTCTCTTCTTAAATGTTTTCTATATTATTGTCTCTATGCCATACTATGAGTAACTTTTTTTCCGATTTATATTTTAGTCCTCTCACTCTTCTGTTATGCCAAACTGCTATTAAAGAGTTCTATTGAGTTTTTAATTTGGGTTATTGAAGTTTTCATTTTGGAAAGTTCTATTTGGTCTTTTTCAAATCTGATAGGTTGCTTCATAGGTATTTTCAATAATTCTCTGTTTTATGTTATTTTTATTTTTCTTCTTCAAATTGAATAAGCACAGTTGTTTTCATAGTTTCTACTTAATCATTTCAAAAATTGAAGTTTGGCTGGAGAGATGGCTTAGGGGTTAATATGCTTGCCTGAAGCCTGAGAACCAAGGTTCGATTCTCCAGGTACCAAGTAAGCCAGATGCACAAGGTGGTGCATGCATCTGGAGTTTGTTTGTAGTGGCTAGAGGTCCTGGTGTGCCCATTCTCTCTCTCTTTCTGTCTCTAATACATAAATAAATAAATTAATTAAAATCTTTTTTAAAAATTGAAGGTCTTTGCAGGCCTCTTTCTTCTATTTGTCACTCTTTTTAAAAAATTATCTTTTATTGGGCTGGAGAGATGGCTTTGCAGTTAAGGCACTCGCCTGTGAAGCCTAAGAACCCACATTCGATTCTCCAGGTCCCACGTAAGTTAGACGCACATGGTGGTGCACACATCTGGAGTTCATTTGCAGTGGCTGGGGGCCCTAGCGGGCCCATTCTCACTCTCTCTCACACTCTCTGAATAACTAAATAAATAAATAAATAATTATCTTGTATTACTTTTTGGCTTTTAAAAAATATTCATTCGTGTCTGCATGTATATGTGTGTACTCACGCCACACATGTTCCACTTTGCATTTGGTTTTATGGAGGAGCCGAGCAATTGAACCTGGGCTGACAGGCTTTGCAAAAAGGAAGCACTTGTCACCGCTGAGCCGTCGCTCTAGCCCGTTCCTTTGGCTTTCTGACAAATGGTCTAGCTCTGTAGCCCAGGCCAGCCTTGAACTTGCTGTGACTCTCCTGCCCCATCTTCCTGAGTGCGGGTGCCACCACAACCGTTTCTAGTTCTCATTCTTCAGGGTTTATTTTGGTAGAGATAACCTTCATTTGCCTGTGCTAGGTGTCCAGTCATAGTTAAATCACTTTAAATGTGCAACTTGAAAGGTTTTATTTCATTTTTTTTCTCCTCTCTGTCCATCCTTTCCTCTTCTTCTTCCTTTTTTTTTTTTTTTTTTTGGTTTTTCAAGGTAGGGTCTCACTGTAGCCCCAGTGGACCTGAATTCCATCATCTCAGGCAGGCTAGCCTCAAACTCCCAGCAATGCTCCTTCTCCCTCATAGTGCTGAGATTAAAAGTGAGTGCCACCGTGCCTGGGATCCTTTCTTCCTTTTTTATTTGTTTTTTAAATTTTATTTATTTATTTATATAAGAGAGGGAGAAAATGGGTGTGCCAGGGCCTCTAGCCACTGAAAACAAATTCCATATGCATGCTCCACCTTGTGCATCTGGCTTACTTGAGTACTGGGGAATTGAACCTGGGTCCTTAGGCTTTGCAGGCAAGTGCCTTAACCACTAAGCCATCTCTCCAGCCCCTGGTTTTTTATTTTTTGTTGTTTACTTTTTTTTTTTGAGACAGGGTCTTTATATTGTGGCCCAAGCTGGCCAGATATTCTGTATATAGTACAAACTGACGTCGAACTTGTGAGAATCCTCCTGCCTCAGCCTGCTGAGTGCTGGGATTATAGGTGCCATATCTGTTTTGAATAATTACATATACACTTAAAAAAATTTTTTTTGATACTATAGCCTAGGCTGCTTAAAATTCATAGCACGACTCCTGCCTCAACTTTCCCAGTGCTGGGATTATAGGCATGAGTCACTATACCCAAGTTTATAGTTCCCTTTATTTGTTTGGTTTTATTTATTTATTTATTGGTTTTTCGAGGTAGGATCTCGCTCTAACCCAGGTTGATCTGGAATTCACTATGTAGTCTCAGGCTCGAACTCAGTGATCCTCCTACCTTAGCATGCCAAGTTCTGGCATTAAAAGCATGAGCCACCACACCCAGTGCTTATCTTGTAGTTTAATATTTTATTTATTTATTTGAGAAAAGGAGAGAGAGAGAGAGAATGGGTGTGCCAGGGCTTTCAGCCACTGCAAACGAATTCCAGACACATGCACCACCCTGTACATGTGGCTTCACGTGAGCACTGGTGAATTGAACCTGGGTCCTTTGGCTTTGCGGGCCAAGGCCTTAACTGCTAAGCCATCTCTCCAGCCCTTATTTTCTGACCACCAAAGTTACATGAATTCGGAAACTGTGGAAGTAACAACTGAGGTTGTGGATTCACTGCCCTGCTCTTCTGAGGGAGACTTCTCCTGTGATGTCCTGGCCTGAAAGTGAAGCTCGGTGACTTTTATTTGTCCTTGTCCCGTGTGGTTGGCCCATATCAGTAGGGGGAGGGGCACTTTCCTCCTTGTCCTGGGAGGTCCTCCATAGCAAAGCTTAAGTTTGCCCAAATTGGCCTTAGTGCAAGACTAGCCTCAGAGCTCCACCTCATTTCAAAGTAGCTATTTGCCCTTTGATTTGGGGGCTTTAGTTTTTTTGCTATCTTTTCGGTGCTTTAAGAGGAAAGGATATTGGGGCTGGAGAGATGGCTTAGTGGTTTAGGCGCTTGTCCAAGAAGCCTAAAGACCCATGTTCGACTCCCCAGATCCTGCATAAGCCAGACACAGAAGGTGACGCATGTGCAAGGTCACACATGCACACAAGGAGGTGCACGTGTCTGGAGTTTGACTACAGTGGCTGGAGGCCCTGGTGTACCAATTCTCTCTTTCTTTCACTCTAGCTCTCGCTCTCACTCTCTCATAAAAAAGCCTAGTCAGTTGGGCTTGCCTCAAAAAAAAAAAAAAAAAAAAAAAAAAAAAAAAAAAAACAGAAGAAAAAATATTTATTTACTCATTTCCTTGTTTATGTATTTTAAAATATTTATTTATTTGAGAGAGCAAGAGAAATAGGGAGACAGAGAGAGAGAGAGAGAGTGAGTGAGTATGGGCATGCCAGGGCTTCCTGCCCCTGCAAATGCACTCC
This sequence comes from Dipus sagitta, assembly GCA_036346955.1. Classification (NCBI taxonomy): domain Eukaryota; kingdom Metazoa; phylum Chordata; class Mammalia; order Rodentia; family Dipodidae; genus Dipus; species Dipus sagitta. The sequence goes on along the minus strand of CM070771.1, from coordinate 168,119,527 downwards.
AGGCCACTTAGTTTATCTAGCTTTAGTGGGTTCTGGGGAATTGAACTTGGGTCCTCAGGATTTTCAGGCAAGCTCCTTAACCACGAAGCCATCTCTCAGGCCATTGTTTATATATTTATAATGACCATTTTGGTTGTTTCCAGTGGGATCTTGTCCTAAATGCTTGTCCTGTCTTATTCCTGGGTGTGAAAATACCCTCCTGCTTTCCCTAGACTTTATTTATTTATTTTTAAGAATTTTTAAAAATATTTATTTATTTTTTTTAGGTATTTGAAAGAGAGACAGAGAAATGAGAAAAAGATAGAGAAAGAGAGATATTGAATAGATGTGCCAGGGCCTCTAGCCACTGCAAACAAACTCCAGATGCATGTGCCACTTTGTGTATCTGGCTTTATGTGGGTCCTGGGGAATCCAATCTGGGTCTTTAGGTTTCCCAAGCAAGTGCCTTAACTGCTAAGCCATCTCTCCAGCCCTTCTAGGCATTTTTGAACTGTGCCCTTACAAAGTAAAAATCAGTATGACCCTCTCTCAACAAGCTAACATACGGAAAAAGTAAGCATATGTTTCTTAAGTCTTCTGTGCCCAGGAAAAGAATCGTGGCAAGGTTCCCTTAAATAGATGACAAAAATTGAGTTACACAAGACTTTTCAGGAACATATTTGAAATTTTCTAAGAATTTTTTTTGCAAAATTTCATTTTACAACTATTATTAGATTGTTTTAAATGTTACAACACTGGGCTGGAGAGATGGCTTAGCAGTTCAGGTACTTGCCTGCAAAGACAAAGGACCCAGGTTCAATTCCCCAGGACCCACTTAAGCCAGACACACATGGCACATGCATCTGGAGTTCGTTTACAGCAGCTGATGCCCTGACATGCCTATTTTCTTTCTCTCTCCCTCTTTCTGTCTATAATAAATAAAAAAACAAAATATTTTTTAAAATACAGAGCTGGGCATGGTGGCACACGAATTTAATTGCAGCACTTGGAAGACAGAGGTAGGTGGATTGCCATGAGTTCGAGGCCACCCTGAGACTACATGGTGAATTCCAGATTAGCCTGGGCCAAGTGAGACCTTACCTCGAAAAACCAAAAAAAGTACAACACTTTATCCAAAAATTGCTTTTCTAGCAAACTCAGCCACCCTAGAACCCAGGAGTAGTACAAAATGACTACATACTTCAATTAATTGGCACAATCGCCTTAACATACTTCATCCATCCAAAGTTCTAAGGCTTCATTCAGCGCCTGCTAACTTTGAGGGGGGGATTATTTTGAAACAGGGTCACACACTGTAGCCAACTGACCTAAAACTCACTATGTAGCTTACACTGACCTTAAATTCAAGCGAATCCTCTGTTTTAGCCTTCTGAGTGCAGGTGTGAACCATCACGTCTGGCTCTGTCCATTAGCTCTTATTTTACACACAATTCAAAAAGCCTCATTATCTGGTTTTCTAGCCCTATTTTCTAGAAAAATTACCTGAAAGTAGACACGCATTTTGAAAAGTACATTCATTTTAAGAGATAGGAATGACATCTGAGCACTCTCTGAGAAAGGATACACAGGGCTCTAGCAATCCATCCCATCTGGACAGGGCGGTGCACACCTTTGATCCCAGCACTTGGGAGGTAGAGGTAGGAGGACAGCTGTGAACACAAGCCAGCCTGGGCTACAGAGTGAGTTTCATGTTGGCTTGGGCTAGAATGAGATCCTATTCTGCCTCAAAAGAAACATAAGATAAAATAATAAAACTCTAGCCAGGCGTGGTGGTGCGCGCCTTTAATCCCAGCACTTGGGAGGCAGAGGTAGGAGGATCGCCATGAGTTCAAGGCCACCGTGAGACTACAGCGTGAATTCCAGGTCAGCCTGAGCTAGAGTGAGATCCTACCTCACAACCCCGCCCCAACCAAAAAAAAAAATCTATCCTAAAGTGGGCTGGGAAGAGGGCTCAGCAGTATTTCAACCAGCATGGGTTCAGTTCCCCAGCTGCCCAAGTAAGTTGGACATAAAAAATGATGCAGCTGGGCGTGGTGGCACACGCCTTTAATCCCAGCACTCGGGAGGCAGAGGTAGGAGGATCACCGTGAGTCCGAGGCCACCCTGAGACTACATAGTGAATTCCAGGTCAGCCTGAGCTAGAGTGAAACCCTACCTCGGAAAACCAAAAAAAAAATAATAATAATAATAATAATGCAAACATCTGGTGGTCTTTTGCAGCAGCTAAAGGCTTTGCACACCTACACACACATGCACTCACACAGATGAAAACACACACACATACATACACACACCCCCCCCACACACAAAAGCTCACAGAGAAGGACAATAGAAACCCAGGTAGCTCGCAGGGGTGCAGAAGCCCATGGGGGCTCATTGCCGTGCCCCACAGTGTGGGAACAAATGTTTTTTTGTTCCTGGTGACCCCGAGGGCTCATTATCTCATTGGGCTGCTTCTGGGGCTATAGAGAGATGAAACACCTTGATACATTTTATACATCAATAATCCATATTTATAGAAAGTGAAAATTTTTTTAAAATTATTTTCAGGCTGGAGAGATGGTTTAGCAGTTAAGGCATTTACCTGCAAAGCCTGAGGACTCAGGTTCGATTCCCCAGAACCCACGTAAGCCAGATACACAAAGTGACATGTGTGTCTGGAGTTCCTTTGCAGTGGCTAGAGGCCCTGGTGCACCCATTCTCTCTCTCTCTCTCTATCTCAAATAAAAATAAATAAATAAATAATTTTTTAAAAAAATTACTTTTCATGGTGAAATTTTTGATTTGGAGAACTAGTAGTGGCCAATAAACACACATTTTTGCCTTAAAGCTTCTTAAAATTCAATTTCCTTCTGAGACTAACTCTAGAAGACCCAGAGCTGAGCTGGGGAGATGGCTCAGTGGATGAAGCTCTTATTGTGCAAACATAAGGACCTGAGTTCAAATCTCAGCACCCATATGGATACTGGGTGGGCATGGTGGCCTGTCTGTAACCTGAGATCAGGAGGCAGAGACAGGGCCCCAGGGACAAGCTGGCTAGCTAGCTCAGCCAAATCAGGAGCTGTGAGACCCTGACTCAGTAAATAGAGAGTGACTAAACATGACACTTGATGCCAGCCTCTGGTACCTACATGCATGGGCACAGACATGCATGCACACCACACACACACATACACACGCCCTCATAGATGCAATCATGCATACACACATGCATGCACTCCACACAAAATAAAAAAGGGAGAAAAATCCAGAACTTTTAAATGACTTAAATGTGCTTGTCACTCTTCTTGCCTTAGAGGTTAAATAAAGTGCAGGTTTTCAGCCTCACCGAGAAACTGAAGTACAGATTCGAGAGCAAACCACGACGGAGGTGCATTTGCAGGAAGAATCAGAGAGAAGAGCCTTACCTTACCGCAGAGCTGCCCATTTGGGGTATGCAAATACACACCTGTGAAGCTTGGCCAATGTGCAGTGGAAATGCCAAGGTTAAGTGACAGATCACAGTCAGGGTTCACAGGGTGCTTGGGTAGGGCAGAGCAAAGAGACCTCTCCACTCTTGTTTACTCTCACTTAGCACAGGTGACACTAAGTCACCATTAAAAAAAAGGAGGGCTGGAGGGATGGCTTAGCGGTTAAGGCATTTGCCTGCAAAGCCAAAGGACCCAGGTTCAATTCCCCAGGACCCACGTCAGCCAGATGCACAAGGGAGCGCAAGCATCTGGAGTTTGTTTGCAGTGGTTGGAAGCCCTGGCATGTCCATTCTCTCTCTCTCTCTCTCTCTGTCAAATAAATAAAGAAATAAAAATTTAAAAAAGGGAAATTAAGGGGACATGAGAAGGGAAGGAGGGCTCACCTCAGAGTCTGGCAGTTCTCTTACTACTGAGAGTAAAGAATTTCAAACCCTGCTAACAAAAGCCCTCTTCTCTCTCTCTCTCCTCACAAATAAATAAATACAAGTATATAAAAGCATGTCAAAACATTTTTACTCAATGTTGAAACCATTAAACAATGTAACTTAAAAACTCCTCAAAACCATCCACAAAGCTACAGCGAGTACACTTAACTGTGAGTCTCTCCTCAGAAACCACTGCTCACTTTTCCTGAGTGTGGACAGCAGTCCTTCCTTAACCACACCCACCCATGCTTTAACCCGTATTAAAACCTTTCTTAATAAACTCCAACTTTGTTTCATACTGACGCATCCTGAAACTCTTCTTTTATGGCCTAAGTCAAAAGTGCTGGCTTTGGCACTGGGAAGATAGCATAGCGTTTAAGAGATGCTTGCCAAGTCTGCCAGCTCTGAGTTCAGTTCTCATGCCATCTATATAAATTGGACACAAAAAGTGGCACAAGCGTCTGGTGTTGGTTTTGCATTGGCAAGAGGTCTAGTGCATCCATACACACACACACACACACACACACACACACTAATTAATAAAGAAAAGACCTCCGGTTTCACCTGCGCAGCCAATTCCTCAGGCTATGTTGTATAGCATTTAGGCTACTGCCCTTGACCTTACCGTCCCAGCCTCCAGAAGCATCCAAGAAACCAAGGATTCTCAAGTCCCACAGAGGTTTTGGATCCAGCTGAAAGGTAGATCCTGTTTCCATAGTAGAGTGACTTCTTGGTGCTGCAGGTGTCGCTGAATGCTAACCTACTTGCTTAGCGTATGTGAGGCCCTGGGTTGAACCTGTCGCCCTGCACAGAGAGAAAAGAAAAAGAATTCCTACTTGCAGGGTTTCTGTTTTTGTCAAGCCCCTGGGATAAGGGGCGGAGTGCTGCACTGTTGGGGCTCAGGGCCCAGTGTCAGAAGTTTGGCGCTGGATGCAGTCATCCGTTGATATCCATAGGGGATGGTTTCAATGCCGCCCCCCCGCAAAGACCCCACACTTCACTGCCGCTCATGTTCCTTCTATGAGATGGTGGACTATTCCTGTGGAGCCTACACGCGCCCTCCTTGGGCTTCAAATCACCTCTGGATTACTTGTAATACCTAATACAAAGTCAGTGCTGTGTAAGCAATGCAGTATTGTTTAGGGAATAATGGCAAGGAAAAGTCTGTACGTGTTCAGCACAAATGCAATTTTTTTCAATTATTTTCTGTCTGCAGTTGGTTGAGCCTGTGGATGCAGAATCAATGGACATAGAGGGCTCATTGTGCTTTGAACGGAAGGAACAGAGCTCAGAGGCAAGGTCTGCATGGCTTTCTTCTTTCTCTCGATCTTTCTCCTCCAGGTCAAGCCATAGACACCAGAAGTCCTCTTCCCCCAAGGCAGGCTGTGAAAACTAGAACCCTGTTCCCCCACAGCCATCCATAAGACCCATTACTACCCTGCCTTTCTGTCACGGAATACGTTCCAGGGGCCGTAAAAGATCTGAGTGGGCCCTGCTGTTTCCCTGCTGGTGCATGACCATCAGATGGTGAGTCACCCTTCCACGCCACCGTCCATTCTGCATCAAAGCTAAACATGGGCTGGAGAGATGGCTTAGTGGTTAAGCGCTTGCCTGTGAAGCCTAAGGACCCCAGTTCGAGGCTCAATTCCCCAGGACCCACGTTAGCCAGATGCACAAGGGGGCGCACGCATCTGGAGTTCGTTTACAGAGGCTGGAAGCTCTGGCACGCCCATTCTCTCTCTCCCTCCCTCCCTCTCTCTCTCTCTCTCTCTCTCTCTCTCTCTGTCACTCTCAAATAAATAAATAAACGAAAAAAATTAAAAAAAAAAAGCTAAACATAAAATGTGCACTTCCGGGGGGGGGGGTCGTTGCTCCGTGGTAGAGTGCTTGCCTAGCACACCACTTCCTAACACCAAGGTGGAGACAGTTTTCCCTTTTTGATCTTTGAGTCTTCATTTCTGAAGGCTCATATGTCGAGTAAAACTTTGTTTAAATAGCGCAGAAGAGCTGGCTTAGTGGCTAAGGTAGTTGCCTGCACAGCCTAAGGACCCCGGTTCAATTCCCTAGGACCCACGTGAGCCAGATGCACAAGGGGGCGCACGCGTCTGGAGTTTGTTTGCAGTGGCTGGAGGTCCTGGCGTGCCCATTCTCTCTCTCTCTCTCTCTTTCTCTGTCAAATAAATAAATAAATAAAAACTATTAATTTTTTTATTAGAGAGAGAATCTCTCTCTTTCTCTATCAAATAAATAAATAAAAACTATTAAATTTTTTTTATTAGAGAGAGAGAGAGAATGGGCACGCCAGGGCCTCCAGCCACTGCAAACAAACTCCAGACGCGTGCGCCCTTGTGCATCTGGCTAACGTGGGTCCTGGGGAATTGAACCGGGGTCCTTAGGCTGTTCAGGCAACTACCTTAGCTGCTAAGCCATACCCTCCAGCCCTAAAAAAATATTTTTTAAAAACTTTGTTTAAATAAACTTGTTATGCTTTTATCCTGTTAATCTGTCTTTGTTAGGCGTTATTTCATACCCTACCAGGAATCCCGCTGGGGGCAGGTAGACCCTCCCCTACATGACCATTCCCAGTGTTACCTTCTGTCCACACAGGGTATTATGTATCACAGGCTGACTTCCAACTCGCTCTGCTGCCAAAGATGACCTTGACTCTTGATCTTCCTGTTTCCACCACACAAGTGTGTACCACTATGCCTGGATGTTCTCATGACGGTAGCATTAATATAATTCCAGAACCTTACAGTTGGAAAAGTTAGCCAATAGCTTATTGCTACACATGAGATATTCCAGCTGTGTCACTCCACACATACATAATGCATACAGTTCTATGCACTATTATCATCAATGTTATTATTATTATTATTTTGTTTTTTCTAGGTAGGGTCTCTCTCTAGCCCAGGCTGACCTGGAATTCACTATGTAGTCTCAGGGTGGCCTCGACCTCATAGCGATCCTTCTACCTCTGCCCCCTGAATGCTGGGATTAAAGGTGTGAGCCACCACACCCAGCATCAACTTTATTTTTTAATATTTTATTTAAGAAAGAATGAAGGCCGGGCGTGGTGGCGCACACCTTTAATCTCAGCACTTGGGAGGCAGAGGTAGGAGGATCGCCGTGAGTTCGAGGCCACCCTGAGACTATATAGTGAATTCCAGGTCAGCCTGAGCTAGAATGAGACCCTACCTCGAAAAACCAAAAAAAAAAAAAAGGAAAGAAAGAAAGAGTGAGAGAAACAATGAAAGAAAAGGGAGGGAAGAAGGAAGGAAGGGAGGAAGGAAGGAAGGAAGGAAGGAAGGAAGGAAGGAAGGAAGGAACGAAGGAAGGAATGAAGGAAGGAAGGAGCAGATAAAATGAGCACACCAGGGCATCTAGCCACTGCAAATGAACACCAGACGTGTATCCATCGTGTACATCTGGCTTACGTGGGTCCTGGCGGATGGCACCTGGGTCCTTAAGCTTTGTAGGCAAGCACCTTAATCACGAAGCCATCTCTCCAGCCCAATCTGTTATTTTTATTGTGAGACTACATCTCTCTATGTAGCCCAGGCTGGCTTAAAGTGTCCAATCCTCCTGCCTTATCTTCCCGCATGGCTGAGATTACCACCACACCCACCTTTTTTGTCTTCTCCCCTGCAAGCTGATATGGTCTGACTGTTGAAAGTTATATTTGTAAAGCTGTCTTCTGTCTTATTTCATGGGCGAAGTTAACAACTGAATGAAAGAATCAAAGGGCTCCCATTTGGTTTTGAATTCCCTTTGCAAAGCAAAGCAGTCGTGGTTGACTTGATGGGAAGTCACTATTGGAAGGATGCCGAGGCTGCCCGTAGGCAGAGAGAAAGCACGAAGGTCCTCTTACACAGGTGCCCCATCACAGTTCCTCCCGGGAGGAGGTGAGCACGCATGTCCAATATTTGTCATTCTCGGTTTGGTTCAATAAATAGTTATTGAGCGCCTATTGTATGTTCAGTAGGGTGAAAAGTGCAAACATTTTTGTTGGTGTCCTTTTTTTTTTTTTTTTTTTTGCTTTTTGAGACAAGCTTTTGTTTATGTGGCTGGCCTTGAACTCCTAGTAATCCTCCTGCTTCAGCCTCCCAAGGACTGAGATTACAAGTATATGCCTCCATGCTCATCTGTAGCTCTCCCTGTGAGCAATTCTAACATACCATACAGATGCAAAATCTCTCGAGTTAAGGACAGAAAGAAATAGTGTTTAAGGCAATTAAAGTCCGTGACATACAAGGACACATTAAGAAAACGCCAGCTTCTTCAAGTGAGTTTGGTTTTGTAAATCCTATGAACTAGATGCAAGATCATAAATAGCTCATATATGTGATCCTGCAGTCATCAGCACCATTCTCTTTTTTTTTTTATTTATTTACTTGAGAGCGACAGACAGAGAGAGGAAGAGGCAGATAGAGAGAGAGAGAGAGAGAGAATGGGCGCGCCAGGGCCTCCAGCCACTGTAAACGAACTCCAGACACGTGTGCCCCCTTGTGCGTCTGGCTAACGTGGGTCCTGGGGAATCGAGCCTCGAACCGGGGTCCTTAGGCTTCACAGGCAAGCGCTTAACCGCTAAGCCATCTCTCCAGCCTATCAGCACCATTCTTTAAGACATCGTGGAGAATGGCAGAAGGGCTGGAAGCTTGGAGATCCACAAGTATCTGTGCCCTTGACTGGAAGCATGGAAGCAGCTAGATTCTAGTGGATTTCTAGTGAAGTCTGGAAAGCGTTAACCAACACCTTGTTGGAAGTCTTCAAGTTATAAATTCTAAATAAAATCTGAGGGAGATGGCTCAGGCTTATATTACCACACTTAGAGAGATAGAGGCAAGAAGAGCAGGTACATAGTGAGTTTGAACCCAGGCTACATGAAATCCTGTCTCAAAACAACAATGAAAACCCTTCCTTCGCATGCCTGTGAAGCCTAAGGACCCAGGTTCAGTTCTGCAGGTCCCACGTAAGCCAGATGCACATGGTGGCGCGTGTGTATGGAGTTCGTTTGCAGTAGCTGGAGGCCCTGGCATGCCCATTCTCACTCTCTCTCTCTTCCTCTCTCTGTCTCTAACAAATAAATAAATAAATAAAAATAAAATTTAAAAAACCCTTCCAAATAAATAATTATAAATAAAAACCTAATGGGTGGGCAGATAGCTCAGTGGTTAAAGGCTTGTTTGTCAAGCCTGCTGGCTGGGGTCAATTCTCTATCACTCACCTAAAGCCAGACACAAAGGGAGTGGTACATGTGTCTGGCATTTGTTCGCAATGGCAAGAGACCCTAACATGGGCACAAATATATATTAAAAAGAAAACACTGCACAATCTAGTCGAGGTATGGTGACTCTTTTCTGCATTGCCAGAACTTGGGATGCAGAGGCAGAAGGGTCAGGAGTTCAAAGACACAGCCTCTGCTACGTAGGCATTTGAGGCCAGCTACAAGAGACCTTGCCTCCCTCAGCCCCCACTAAATAAAGCAGAAACTACACATGCTAAACTAAATGAACTTCATTTCCTTTTGTTAAAAAAAAAAAAAAAAAAAAAAAACTTGCAAGCAGAGAGACAGAAAGAGAGAATGGGCACACCAAGGCCTCTTGCCCACGGCAAACAAACTCCAGATGCGTGCAACACTTTGTGCCTCTGGCTTTATGTGGTACTAAGGAACCGAACCCAAGCTGGCCGGCTTTGCAAGCAAGTGCCTTTCACTGCTGAGCCACTTCCCCAGCCCCTTCATTTCTTTTGTTGAGAATATTGCTAAAACCATAGAATCATAGTTCTACTTTTAATTTTGCTTGGGCATTTTTCAAACGTCTCATGATCCCCACTGGGCAAAATTCAGAAAACGGGGCTGGGATGCAGTTCAGTTAGCAGAGTGCTTGCGAGCGTGCACGGCACCTTGGGGTCAATCCTAGCACTAAACAAACAGAGCACAGTGGCATACATCTGTAATCCCAGCACTCAGGAGGAGGAGACAGGAGGATTAGAAGTTCAAGGTTGGTCTGGAGAGATGGCTCAGAGGTTAAGTGTGCTTCCTGTGAAATACGCCTGAGCTCAACTCTCCAGATCCCACATAAGAAAGATGGCCTGTAACCCCAGGCCCACAGAGGAGCAGAGCCCCGAGAATCTTCAGAGCCTTGCAAGCTCTGGAATCAGTAAAAGGAGACTTGGTTCAAAACAACAGCAGGTAGAACAGTGATGTTCCACTCCAGCCGCTCCAGCAAGTGACCCCTGCAGAGGTGAGCGTATGGGGTGCTGCAAGAACACATATACGTGCATGCGCCACACCACATTACATATATACACATGCACACATGCACACACGCACACACAAGCACAAATCGTGTTTTTTTGTTTGTTTGTTTTGTTTTTACGAAGTAAGGTCTCACTCTAGCCCAGGCTGACCTGGAATTCACTAGGTAGTCTCAGGATGGCTTCAAACTCACGACAATCCTCCTACCTCTGCCTACCGAGTGCTGGGATTAAAGGCATGCACCACCACGCCTGGCCACAAATCATTTTTAAATATATTTTATTTATTTATTTATATGACAGAGAGAGAGAGGGAATGGGCATGCAAGGGCCTCCAGCCACTGCAAACAAACTCCAGACGTGTGCATCTGGCTTACCTGGGTCCTGGGGAATCAAACCTGGGTCCTTTGGCTTTGCAGGCAAGCGCCTTAACCACTAAGCCATCTCTCCAGCCCCACAAATCATTTTTGTTTTAATAAGTTCAAGGTCATTCTTGGCTGCAGAGTGAGTTCAAGGCTAGCCTAGGATAAATGAGACTGTCTCAGAAAGGACAGCCAAATCTGAGAAGCTTTATAAGATTAACCAATATTTACTGAGAGCCACACTATTTATAGAATTTCAACTACATGCTAAGTGCTCTGTTAAGTACTAATTAACTTAATCCTTACCCCCAACTTATAAACTAAAAATAATTGTCCCATTTTACAGGCAAGGAAACTAAGTAGAGATGCATTAGGAAGCCAGCCCCAACTATAGCTAGTATTTTGTTTGAGACAGAGTCTTGCTATACATCCCTAGCTGGCCCTAGTACTTGCTATCAATCCCAAACTGGCCTCAAACTCAGGGTAACCCTCCTGCCTTAAACTCATGCGCTGGGATCATAGTAATGTGCCACCACACCCAGATGTAGCTAGTATTTTAAAACCAAGGTTGAGATAAAAGCTGAGGTGTGTTAACAACTGCACTGTATGTCAGACCGATGGAGTCACAGTTGAGTAAAAACGTCATGTCCAGGAAGAGCCGATCAGTGGACTCATGCCAGCTGGAAGGCCTCACTAATGCCAGTGTGGGTCTAGAAAATTGGCCCGGTGCCGCTGAACATTTTTATTAGTGGCTTGGATAAAGACTTGGAAAATTGAGCTTATCGGATTTACAGATAGCAGAAAAGCTAGATGGGAGGGAGAGCTAATACAGTAAATGAGGGAATCATGATTCAGGATGGTCTTGGCAGATGAAAATAATGGGCCAGAGAGAATGAGAGAAATTTAATATGGACACTAGTAAGATCTGCTGCTCTGGGTTTTGGCAAGCAGGTACACTCACGGATGCCTACCCTGCAGGCATGAGAAAATAGCTAGAAACCCAGGGAAATAATTAGACCCACTGATACACCTGCCTGGAGACCAAGTTCAAAATCACATTTATGCATTAACTAGTGCTTTACCAAGTGAGTCATCTCCACAGCCCCTTCTTTTGACTTTTTAGTTTGAGAGAGAGTCTCTCTAGGTTTCCCAGGCTGGCCTTGAACTTGTGATCCTCCTGCCCCCAGCCTCCAGAGTAGTTGAATACCAGGACTATTCCCAGTTACCTGGTACTTATACATCTAAATGGCTCCTTGACCCACACCCCTCTCAAGTGGAAACCACTTTTATTTCATCAAATCTGAATTTTTTTTCTTTTTTTTAATTTTCTCAATTTTTATTAATATTTTCCATGATTATAAAAAAATCCCATGGTAATACTCTACCCCCCACTTTCCCCTTTCAAATTCCATTCTCCATCATATCCCCTCCCCATCTCAATCTTTCTACTTACATATATACAATACCAACCTAATAAAAGCCCTCCTCCCTTTCTTTCTCTTCCCTTTATATCTCCTTTTTAACTTACTGGCCTCTGCTACTGAGTTTTTTCCTTCTCGCACAGAAGCCCAATCCTCTGTAGCTAAGATCCACATATGAGGGAGAACATGTGGTGCTGGGCTTTCTGGGCCTGGGTTACCTCACTTAAATCTGAAATGTTATTGACTGCAAGATGCACCAATACTTATTTATTTATTTTAGTTTAGTTTGGTTTAGTTTTTTTGAGGTAGGGTCTCACTCTAGGCCAGGCTGACCTGGAATTCACTATGTAGTCTCAGGGTGGCCTCAAACTCACGGTGATCCTCCTACCTCTGCCTCCCAAGTGCTGGGATTAAATATTTTTTTATTTAAAGAATTTTTTAACTTTTCATCGACAGTTTCTATAAGCATAGACAATAAATCATGACAATCCCCACCCCCATTCTCCCTGTCTCAAATCCACCCTCGATCAAACCCCCTTCTCCTTCCAATTAGTCTCTTTGATTTTTTTTTTTGTCGTCATCTTTTCCTCCTATTATGAAGGTCTTATATAGATAGTTTCAGGCACTGCGAGGTCATGAATATCAAGATCATTTTGTGTCTGGAAGATTGTATTGTAAGGAGTCCTACCCTTTCTTTGGCGCTTACATTCTTTCCACCACCTCTTCTGCAATGGACTCTGAGCCTTGGAAGGTGTGATAGAGATGTTTCACTGCTGAGCACTCCTCTGTCACTTCTTCTCAGCACAATGGTGCCTTTTGAGTCACTCCAATGTTTACCTCCATCTGAAAAGAGAAACTTCTTTAACAGAAAGTGAGAGTAGCATCAATATACAGGTATAAACTTTAAAAAAAAAAAAGTGCTTACAAGGGAATTTGGGATGCAATAATATTTTAGTACCACTGAGGAAGAAGGAAAAATACCATCAGTTAAACTAGGATGCAATGCTTTAGTACTTTTATATTTTGATGATTGAAAGACTTTTTTCAACTTGCATAGCCTGGATAACTCAGACCTAGGAACAGGTCAGGCAGGAAACCTCACCATGACCTTGGCCTTTAATAATACCAGAAAAACAACCATGGAGCCAGGGTGGAGAGTCACCAAATTTGAGTCATACCGACCAGCCACAAAGGAGACCTCTGGAGAAGGTGTGGGCACCCAAGAAGCGAATCTCAAGGCAAAAGGACCGGTTTGAACACCTACCAAGTCTCTAGGAACTAAGGGTTGGGGGCTCCTGTTGCTGAGGGCTCTGAGGACTTGTCTCCTGATGGGAATCCCCAAGAAATCATGGATTCCTACCCTCCTGAGACTGAAGCAGATGACGGCCATCTGCACTGAGTGAATGTGCAGTCAGAGGCTGAAGTCGTCATTGCTAATACTTCAACTATTTTTTAAAGTATTATTTATTTGGGGTTGGACCAATACCTTAGTGGTCCAGGCACTTGCTTACAAAGTCTAAGGACCCAGGTTCAATTCCCCAAAACTCCCATAAGCCAGATGCACATGGTAGCACATGCATTTGGTGTTCATTTGCAGTGGATAGTGGTCTTGACATGCTCGCTCTCTCTCTCTCTCTCTCTCTCTCAAATAAATAAGTAAAAAAAAAAAAAAAATATATATATATATATATATATATATATATTTTTTTTTTTTTTTGCAAGTAGAGAGAAGGGGGGAGAAAGAGAAAGAGAGGAGAGAGAGAATGGGCGCCCCAGGGCCTCCAGCCCCTGCAGAGGAACTCCAGACACATACACCACCTTGTGCATCTGGCTTTATATGGGCACTAGGGAATTGAACCCGGGTCATTAGGCATTGCAGGCAAGTGCCTTAATCACTGAGCCATCTCTCCAGCCCACTACAACTATTTTCATTTATTATTGGATCACCAAAGAAATTGTTTAGTAGATACAGATTTTTATCACATAGGAAAGGGTCATGATCTAGATGGAAAATATAAGAGAAATGAATGGGTTGAAGCGTTCTCCAACTTCTCATTGAGCTCTAACCTTCAGAAATGCAGTTTCCTTCAGTTGGGTGCCTGTGTCTTATTTTTCCAAACACAGACATCCTTAGTGTCAGGAGGATTCAATGTTTTCTTTTTTTTAATATACATATATTTTTATTATTTGACAGCAACAGACAGAGAAAGAGGCAGATAGAGAGAGAGAGAGAGAGAATGGGTGTGCCAGGGCCTCCAGCCACTGCAAACGAACTCCAGACGCGTGCATCCCCTTGTGCATCTGGCTAACATGGGTCCTGGGGAACAGGGCCTCGAACCGGGGTCCTTAGGCTTCACAGGCAAGCGCTTAACTGCTAAGCCATCTCTCCAGCCCAGATTCAATGTTTTCTCTCTCTCATTCTCTCTCTCTCTCTCTGAATTTCTTCTTTCTTTTCCTATTATTTTTAATTATTATTTACACAGTCTCACTATGCTTCTGAGGCTAATCTGAAACTCATTATGTAGCCAAAGCTGCCCGGGAACTCACTGTGATCTTCCTATCTCAGCCTCCTCAGTGCTGGGGTTACAGGCATCAGTCACCATACCTGGCTTGGGCACCTTCCAAAGAGTTCTTTCAAGGATTGCCTTCCAAGTCAATGAGTCACCCTTACCAGTCAAGTTTCTTTAAATTACTTTTTTATTTTTTATTTTTTAAGGCAGGGTCTCACTGTAGCCCAGGCTGACCTGGAATTCACTATGTAGTCTGAGGGTGGACTCGAACTCATAGTGATCCTCCTACTTCTGCCTCCTGAGTGTTGGGGTTAAAGGCAGGTGCCACTACACCCAGCTACCAGTCATTTTTTAAAATCATTTTCATTTATTTATTTATTTATTAGAGACAGAGGGATGAAGGGAGAAAAAGAGAGAGAGAGAGAGAGAGAGAAAACGAGCACACCAGGGCCTCCAGCCACTGCAAACGAACTCCAGATGCATCTGGCTAACATGGGTACTACTGGGGAATCAAACCTGGGTCCTTAGGCTTCACATGCAAGCACTTTAACAGCTAAGCCATCGCTCCAGCCCACCAGTCACCTTTTAATGTTGGTTCTTTCATGATGTTTTTAAGAAGGTAGCCACAAAGAATTTCAGAAATCAAGCAGGATTATATTACTTCCTGAAATGCTTCTTCAATTGTTTGTTGAATGAACAGTGGGTGGACTGCAGCTGTACACCTATGCATTCAGAAATACGAAGCAAGTAGATACACGTCACCCTGACACCTTATGCCTGTCACCTGGACAACAGCCATCGGAAGACTCCATTGATCAACCAGATGTGGTGGTGCATGCTCGTAATCCCAGGACGTGGGAAATAGAGGCAGGTGGATCATGAGTTCAGGCCGTCCTCTGCTACATAGCAAAAAGTCTGGTTTGGGCTGGAGAGATGGCTTAGCCGTTGAGCGCTTGCCTGTGAAGCCTAAGGACCCCGGTTCGAGGCTCGATTCCCTAGGACCCACGTTAGCCAGATGCACAAGGGGGCGCACGCGTCTGGAGTTCGTTTGCAGTGGCTTAACCGCTAAGCCATCTCTCCAGCCCCTTTTACACATCTAAAACGTAGCAGGTAGGAATGTAAAATTAGGCTGGAGAGTGGGCTCAGCCGTTTCAAGCACTTCCTGCACAAGCACGAAGGCGTGAGAGACTTCTAGAGGTCAATCTTCAGAACACACATGAGCAGCTGGCTGTGGCTACACATCTGTAACCACACACACACACACACACACACACACACGCACGCACACACACACACACACACACTCACGAGGCAAATGAAAGACTGGTTCTAATAAGAATGTTCATGGTTAGAGAACCTTCCCTTTTCAGATGGCAGAGACCTCGGAATGACTCAGAAGGCACCACGGTGCTGAAAAGAAGTGACAGAGGAGTGCTCAGCACTGCAATATCTCTATCACACCTTCCAAGGCTCAGGGTCCAGTGCGGAAGAGGTGGTGGAAAGAATGTAAGAGCCAAAGGAAGGGTAGGACTCCTTACAACGTGCTCCTCCAGACGCAAAATGGCCTGGATATCCATGACCTCACAGTGCCTGACACTACCTACACAAGACCATCATAATAGGAGGAAAAGATCATGACATCAAAATAAAAGAGAGACTGATTGAGAGGGGGAGGGGATATGATGGAGAGTGGAGGTTCAAAGGGGAAAGTGGGGGGAGGGAGGTCATTACCATGGGATATGGGATATCGTTTACTATCATGGAAGTTGTCAATCAAAAAAAAATGGGCAGAAAAGCAATAGAGTGGGGCAGTGGGCATTCTGCTCCAGCCACCGCGGGCAAGCACACCCTGTCACTAGTGAGCACACGAGGCACCACATGAACACATACATGTGTGAACACCATGCACACACACACACACACACCCCACATTACACACACTTGCATACACACACCCAAAAAAATGTAAAATGTGGACTGTGAGATCCGTGATATATGTAAATATAGATAGATATAGATATAGATTAGATATAGATATAGATATAGATATAGATATAGATATAGATATATGAGCAGAGTCTCACTCTAGCCCAGGCTGTCCTTAAACTCATGAGGATCCTCCTGCTTCAGCCTCCTGAGTGTTGGGATTAAAGGTGTGTGCCACCACATCTGGGCAATACATATTTCTTTTAGAGATGAGATTTTGATTAAGTTAGCCCTGATAAGTTTCTGTGTCCCCATCAATACAACAGAGGCTACCACAATTATGACCCTTAAATAAGATAAGATACAGAAATTCCATACCTTGCTTGGTACATTCAATAAGTGAATAAGATGACTCAGACTTCATTGCGTTACCCTATTGCTGTAATCATATATTGAATTTCACATGGATCAGAGATTGAAATGTGAAAATGAAATAATAAAAATAGCTGAGGACAATATGGAATGTTATTTTTTAATATCAGACTAGAGAATGTTTTTCTAAACACAATATATATGAAGGATAAGGACAAGAATCCCCAAATAAAGAGACTTCTACATTTGTCTACCTGAAAAATCATACTTTTCTACCCAGAAATAAAAGCGCATAAAGGGCTGAGAATGTAGCTGCATGGTAGAACACTTATGAAGCACCATTTAATCCTCAGTATTGCAAAAAAGGAGGAGAGAAGGAAGGAAGGAAGGAAGGAAGGAAGGAAGGAAGGAAGGAAGAGAAGGAGGAAGGGAAGGAGAGAGGGAGGGAGGGGAAGGGAGGGAGGAGGAAGGGAAGGAGGAAGGAAAGAAAGAAGGAAGGAAGGAAGGGAGGGAGGAAGGGAGGGAGGAAAAATGAGCAAATGACAACTTGGGATAAAATCCTTTGTTAAGCAGGGTATGGTGTCCCACACCTTGAATCCCAGTACTCAGGAGGCAGAGATCGGAGGATAGCTGCGAGTTCAAGGCCAGCCAAGGCTCAAGTGAGACACCATTTCAAAAAACAAAAAAAAATTGTAAGCCGGGCGTGGTGGCACATGCCTTTAACCCCAGCACTTGGGAGGCAGAGGTAGGAGGATCGCCGTGAGTTCAAGACCACCCTGAAACTACACGGTGAATTCCAGGTCAGCCTGGGCCAGAGTGAGACCCTACCTCAAAAAACCAAAGAAGTCGGCTAACCTGAGCTACATAATGAGACCTTGAGTTAAAAAACAAAAACAAACAACTGCTACCAAAAGAATTCAACAAGGAAAAGACCATTAAACTAATTGTAAGCTTTGTAAAGCGTGTGTAAAAGAAACACAAATTGCGCTTAATCACATAGATGCCCAACCTCACTTATAAGGAATGTCAAAACCATAATAATAAGCTATTGGCTTCAGTGCCTTGTCTCCAATACCATGCCTCCTTACCTGTTGACATGCCAAGATCTCTGCTTCCTCACCAGTGTCGACTGTCCTGTTTCTTCTCTTTACCTGAGTGTGTTGTATTAACTTTTCCCCGGGAGATGTGAACAATTCACCCCAGGTAGGCCGAATCTAGCTAAGTGAACAAGTGAGTTTATTGAGTTACTTCCAGAGCAGGGTGAGGGGCTGCTTCCAGGAGCATAGGTGACTCCAAAACAGCTGCATCTCTGAAAAGCCCACCCCAGCATGGGGACACCAGGGAAACTCCATTCCCCAGATCCCCCTGCACAACTTGCTGGTCGGAGATGGAGGGGCCCTTATGACTCCTAAGTTTCAGGAGGTCCCAGAGGTGTGGGAGTTATTTATATGGGGACCTGTGTTGGTTTTGGTTCCTTCCTGAGGCACAGTGAGCCTCCTTCCAGGATGAGACATTTGGTTTGGAGAGCACTGCTATAGAATACTTGGACTCCCATCTGAACCTCAAGGAACAGAAGGGACACCTCCTGAAGAGAAGACTATTGAGGAAAAAAATCTCCCCTCGACTAATACCTCCACTGGATTCCCCCATGAAAGAGGCCGTCCACTGAGGGCCAAGCTTCCATTAGCTTAGAGCTTGAGCATATATGTTGTGTGTGTGTGCGTGTGCTGTTCATGTGTGTGCAGGTGCATGTGTGTGTTCATGTGTGTAGGAGCCAGAGGACAACCTTGAGTATGTATCATCATTAGGAATACCATCCAGCTTTTTAAAATTTTTTTGAGACAGCATCTTTCATAGGCCTAGGGCTCAATAGGCTAGACTGGCTGGCCAGCAGGTCCCAGAGATCCTCCTGTCTCCACCTCCCCAGGGTTGGGCTTAGAGGCACGTGTCATCATGTCCAGCCTTTTTCCACAGGTTCCGGATATTGAAGTCAGGTGCTCAAGCTTGTAAAGCAAACACTTTACCAACTGAACTATGTGCCCAGCACATATACGTATTGGTTTTTTTTTATATAGATGTGTACTGGATTTGTCCATGTTCTGTTACTATAACAAACTACCCGAATCTGGGTATTTACAAAGAAAAGTTTGTTAGCTCACAGTTTTGGAAGTTCAAAGTCCAGGATTGGATAGTCCCATTTGGCTTGGCCTCTGGCAGAGTGTATGCACAAGGAGGAGACAGCATCGTGGGACAGAAAGTTAGAGCAGCTGTGATGGCCACACTTCTGCTTTTTTACTGATGGTTTTCATACATCATGTTCTTTTTAAAAATTTTTTTATTTGACAGCGACAGAGAGAAGGAGGCAGAGAGAGAGAGAGAATGGGCACGCCAGAGCTTCCAGCCTCTGTAAATGAACTCCAGATGCGTGCGCCCCCTTGTACATCTGGCTAACGTGGGTCCTGGGGAATTGAGCCTCGAACCAGGGTCCTTAGACTTCACAGGCAAGTGCTTAACCGCTAAGCCATCTCTCCAGCCCTCATGGTTTTTTTTTAATTATTTATTATTTTTATTTTTATTTTTTTTTGGTTTTTCGGTTTTTCAAGGTAGGGTCTCACTCTAGTCCAGGCTGACCTGGAATTCACTATGGAGTCTCAGGGTGGCCTCGAACTCACGGCGATCCTCCTACCTCTGCCTCCCAAGTGCTGGGATTAAAGGCGTGCGCCACCATGCCCGGCTCATGTTTTTTTTTTTTAATAATAATTCCCTCCCATTATTTTTTTGTTTATTTTTATTTATTTATTTGAGCACAACAGACAGAGAAAGGCAGAGAGAGAGACAGAGAGAGAGAGAGAGAGAATGGGCATGCCAGGGCCTCCAGCAGCTGCAAACGAACTCCAGACGCGTGTGCCCCCTTATGCATCTGGCTAACATGGGTCCTGGAGAATCAAGCCTCGAACTGGGGTCCTTAGGCTTCACAGGCAAGTGCTTAACTGCTAAGCCACCTCTCTAGCCCCCCACCCATTGTTTTTTTGGTCACCCATCCCTCATTCCCTTTCCACTTCTTTTCAACTCAACCTGTTTCATATTTGTTTTTTTCAAGGAGAGAGGGAGAGACAGACAAATAGAGAGAGAATGGGCACACCAGGGCCTCTAGCCCCTGCAAACAAACTCTAGATGCATGCACCACTTTGTGCATATGGCTTTATATGGGTACTGGGGAATCAAACCCGGGTCCATTAGGCTTTGCAGGAAAGTGCCTTAACCTCCGAGCCATTTCTCCAGCTCCCTGATCTGTTTTGATGTCACTTTTGCCCCTTCATCATCCATGACATGTTGATGAGCTCATATTATGCAGATCTTGTGCAGGTAGTGACAGCTGCTATGAGGTCATGAATGCAGCCACCACTTTTGTTTCTTTTTTTTTAATTTTTTGTTTATTTATATATATTTATTTGAGAGCGACAGACAGAGACAGAACGAGAGAGAGAGAGAGAGAGAGAGAAAATGGGTGCACCAGGGCCTCCAGCCACTGCAAATGAACTCCAGACGCGTGCGCCCCCTTGTGCATCTGGCTAACGTGGGTCGGTCCTGGGGAATCGAGCCTCGAACCGGGGTCCTTAGGCTTCACAGGCAAGTGCTTAACCGCTAAGCCATCTCTCCAGCCCCCACTTTTGTTTCTTAAATCAGTATTCCCAAGCCCCGTACCCCCATCATCCTCTGGCTCTTAAATTCTTTCTGCCGCCTCTTCCACAATGGTCACTGAGTCTTGGAGGCTGCGACAGAGATGTCTCATTTAGTGCTGAACAACAACTGTCACTTTTTCTCAGCACACTGGTGAGTTCTGGGGTCTCCCCAGTAGTTACCATCATCTAAAAAGAGAAACTTCTAAACCAAAAGTGGTAACAGCATTAATACATGGGCATAAACATAGATGTTTAGAGGACAGTTTGGTGGTCATAATAAATCATTTAGTAAAGCAACATCAATGGCTTCCCCTATAGGCTAGGAACCCACAGGAAACACCCCATTTCTTCTGGGTATAGTGCCCCAGATGAAGCCAACATTATCTCTCATTGAAACAAATTGTCATTCCGTAGCCCAGGCTAGCCTCATACTCAATCCACCTTCCTCAGCCTCCCCAGTGCTGGGATGATAGGTGTCCACCACCAGTCCCAGGTTGAAATGTTCCATCTTGGGGGCTGGGGAGATGGCCCAGTGGTTAACCGCACTTGCTTGCAAAGCCTGCCAACCGCATAAAGCCAGATGGACACAGCAAGAGACCTTGGCACACTCATACACATGTGTAAATTTTCAAGTTCCATCTTGAGATCAAGAGCAGGACATTTCAAGGAGGGTGACTGCTACCAAAGCCATGTCATCTGGGGATCCACTGAAGATGGCGGGGTGTTAGGGTTGTGGGAAACAAGCTGAAGAAACCATCATTCCTGTCCTGAGAGTGTGCCCAAGCTTTCTGTGTGTATCTGCTGCAGGCCGACTCCACACAACAAATCGAAGTCTCTGGGAGAGGACCTGGTGAGCTGCAGAAGAACCAGAGTTTATTAAAAAGGCAGTGAGAAGCCGGGCATGGTGGCGCACGCCTTTAATCCCAGCACTCGGGAGGCAGAGGTAGGAAGATCGCCATGAGTTCGAGGCCACCCTGAGACTACATGGTGAATTCTAGGTCAGCCTGGGTCAGAGTGAGACCCTACCTCAAAAACAAACAAACAAACAAAAGGCAGTGAGAGAGACAGATGTAGTGGTGCATGCCTTTAATCCCAGCACTCAGGAGGCAGAGGTAGGAAGATTGCCATGAGTTCGAGGCCACCCTGAGAATACAGAGTGAATTCCAGGTCAGCCTGGGCTAGAGTGAGACCGTAACTCGAAAAACAAAAGTAAATAAATTAATTAAATAAATAAAAAGGCAGTGAGGGCTGAAGAGATGGCTTAGTGGTTAAGGCGAAGCCTGAGGACTCATGTTCGATTCTCCAGGTCTCATATAAGCCAGAAACACAAAGTAATGCAAGTGCATAAGGTTGCACATGTGCACAAGGGGGTGCATGCATCTGCAATTTGATTGCAGGGGCTGGAGGCATCAGCGTGCCAATTCTCTCTCTCTCTCTCTCTCTCTCATAAAAGAAGGCCAGCCTTTTGGGCTTGCCTCAAAAAAAAAATAATCAAGGGCTGGATGGATTGCTTAGTGGTTAAGGTACTTGCCTGCAAAGCTAAAGGACCCACATTTGATTCCCCAGTATCCACCTACATCAGATGCACAAGGTGGCACATGCTTCTGGAGTTCATTTGCAGTGGCTGAAGGCCCTGGAGTGCCCATTCTCTCTCTATCTGCCTCTCTCTCTCTCTCTTTCCTTCTTTCTCTCTCAAATATAAAGAAACATAAAATATAAAAATAAATAAGTAAAAAGGCAGTGATGGGGCTGGAGAGGTAGCTCCATGGTTCAGACTCTTGCCTGCAAAACCTAAAGACCCAAGTTCAATTCCTCAGTACCCATATAAAGGCAGATGCACAGTGGTGCATGCATTTGGAGTTTGTTTGCAATGGCCCAAGGCCCTGGTGTGCCCATTCTCTCTCTCTCTGCTTGCAAATAAATAAATAAATAAATATATAAATATATTAAAAAGGCAGTGATGGGCTGAGCAGATGGCTCAGTGGTTGAAAGAACTTGATGCACAAACCAGACAGCCAGAGCTCAGATCCACAGAACCCTCACAAAGCTGGATGTAAGTCGCATACACATGTGTAATCTCAATGTGCCTATAGCAATGGGAGGTAGAGTCAGGAGAATCCTGCCACTCATAGGCCAGGGCAGCTAGTCTGGTGTTCCAGAGGCAAAAAACAAACAAACAAAAAAAAAAAAACTATCAACTCTGACTCAAAGAAGATGGAGGGTGAGGACAGACACCCTGAGGTTGTCCTCTGACCTCTACACTGTGGCATACATGTGCGCATGTGTGACCCCCCCCAACACACACACCCCACAGAGGCAATTGTGTCTTTTCACGGAATGACCCTTCTGTAGCTGGATGCATTTAAGCAGTGAATGGAGGACTTTGAAGAAGACAGTCTCACAGAGGCTACTGTTGTCCTTCCCAAGATAGTGTCTTTTTTTCTCTCTCTCTCTTTCTCCTTCCTTCTCTCTCCCTCGCTCTCTGTCTCCCATTGTTTATCTGCCCTTTCTCATCTTTTTTTTTTTCTCTTTAGTGTGCATTACCCCCTCACAGTGTAAACATTTTGTATACTTTATTTCCTTTTTGTTTCCTGCTTATTGTCTGCCCCACACACACACACACACCGCCCCATCTAAAATAGACCCTCCTGGACTGGGGCAGCCCTCCTGTTCTGTTACTGCTGTGTCCTGCATGGTGGTCATGCTCTACACCTAACAGGTACTCACCACTGAGTGGAAGTTGATCAGGGATTGTTGTAGAAACTCCTGCCTAGAGCAGGTAGTGGATCTAGTTGTTTCTGGGTGCCTTCTAGCATTACCACCCTAGAATTTTATAATCTCTGAGTGCACCCATGCCACTGCATTGGGAGCTGCATGGTGGCTAGAGAGGTGTGTGACGGAGGGCCACCCAGGTCACATGTGCACATTCCTGAACTGGGGAGGAGAGAGTGGCAGGGCAGAGCAGGAACAGGCAGGGCTGGGCGGCTGGGGGTCGGGAGGAAGGGTCTGAGGGCACAGGAATGGGGCTGGGCGCCTTCAGCAAGTTACTTATCACCTATGCCCTCAATGCCCTCCTTTACGAAGGCTTCCCAGGATTGCTGTAAGAGTTAAATGTGAGCCAGGCGTGGCGGTGCACGCCTTTAATCCCAGCACTCGGGAGGCAGAGGTAGGTGGATCACCGTGAGTTCAAGGCCACCCTGAGACTACATAGTGAATTCCAGGTCAGCCTGAGCTTGAGTGAGACCCTGCCTTGGAAAACCAAAAGAAAAGAGTTAAATGTGGACCACTGGGCCCAAGGCCAGACACATTACAGCAACTGCTGTGCTACTCAGACTCAGTTTTGGCTAGGTATAAATTTCTAGAGATCTGAAATAAGTACTTGCAAAGTAGGAGGCAGTACCTCATCAAAGGCTTTTATGCAGGAAAACAAAAAATATTTTGGAGACATCCCCAGCCCAGAATTTAAGGTCAGGAAATCTAAACCCAAACTGCCTCGATTTTCACACTTACCAATGGGGCAGCCTCCAGCAACTTCCTTGACTAAGCCGGCCTCAACATCTTCATCTCTACAATGGGACTAATAATAACAATACATGGCTATTGTGAGGATCAGATAAGCTACCATCTAGGAAGTGTTAGAATAGTGACTAGCACCATACAAACATCAGGAAGTACTGGTAATAACTTTGGAGTTACTTTTTTTCTTAAATATTTTATTTCTACTTATTTATTTGAGAGAGAGAGAGAGGTAGATACAGAGAGAGAATAGGCTGACCAAGGCCTCCAGCCATTGCAAACAAACCCTGGACACACCACCATATGCATCTGGCTTTATGTGAGTACTGGGGAATTGAACCTGGGTCCTTAGGCTTCACAGGCAAGTGCCTTAACCACTAAGCCATCTCTCTAGCCCTGAATATCCTTTTTTAAAGTGTGTTTTGTTTTGGTGTGGTTTTATGAGACAGAGCCTATGTACCCTAGGTTGGCCTGGAACTGTCTATGTAACCCAGGTTAGCCTTTGTAGCAGACAGCTTCAGGTTCCCTGAGATGAACTTCCAGACCAGGCACAGTTATGGAGGAAGGGATTTATTGAAACTTACAGATCCAGGGGAAGTTCCATAATGGCAGAAGAAGCTGGCCTGCTTTCACAGGACCAAACACACACAGAGAAGCACAAGCCAAAAAGCCAAAAACCACACAGCACAGCACACTTCAGGAACTCCAGCTAGGCACACTTTGCATATCTTTAGATTGAAATCTCAAACCCACCACCACACCTTAAGATCCGCCCAGTGACACAGCCTCCAGCCAGGTGGCTGCAGATGCAAACTACAAACTAACAAAACACTGAATATATTGGGGGCCACCTATTCAAACTACCACAGCCTTGAACTCCAGATCCTCCTGCTTCGGCCTCCCATGTACTAGGATTACAGGTGTTCACCACCATGCTTAGCCACTGCAAGGCTTTGAATAAAAAGAAATGGCATGTCAAGTTTGGCCAGCCAGGCCAAATGAGCCAATGGGTGCACTAGTGGCATGTCTGTTATGGGGGAAACCAACTGTTCTCTAATTGGACTGGAGGCCCACTCTATGGGAGGGAATACATGCCTGGTACTGAAAACCTAATCAAAAGCCTATGGCAGGGGAGGTCATGAGCCTTAGGGGTATAAAGCCTGCTCTTGTCTGGCTAAATGCATGTATTATTCTCACCAAACTGCCCTGTAAGCAGTACACTTAATGTTCATATTCATATATTAACACTACTCTCACTTTTGGCTAGAGAAACTTCTCTTTTCAGATGGGGGTGACCACTGGGCTGGGTTGACTCGAAAATCACCATGGTGCTGAGAAGACATGACGGAGGGATGTTCATCACTGAAATATCCCTATCACATGTTCCAAGGCTCAGGGTCCATTGCAGAAGAGGTGGCAGAAAGAATGTAAGAGCCGAAGGAAGGGTAGGACTTCTTACAATGCAACTGCCCAGACAGAAATTGGCCTTGATATCCATGACCTTACAGTGCCTAGCACTATCTTCACAAGACCCTCATAACAGGAGGAAAAGACGATGACATCAAAATAAAAGAAAGACTAATGGAGAGAGGGAGAAGTTACGACGGAGTGTAGATTTGTGAAAGGGAAAGTGCAGGAGGGGAGGGAATTATTATGGTTTGTTGTCTGTAAGTATGGAAGTTGTCAATAAAAAGGGGGGAAAAAGTGGCATGACCAGATGTGCATTTTAAAATTTATCCCTCTGGGGGCTGGAGTGTTGGCTTAGTGGTTAAGGAGCTTGCCTGCAGAGCCTAACAACCCAAGTTCAATTCCCCAGTACCCATGTAAAGCTGGATGCACAAGGTGACTCATGCATCTGGAGTTCATTTGCAGTGACGAGAGGCCTTGATGCACCCATTCTCCCTCTCTCTTGGCTGGAGGTGTTGGTACATTCCTATAATCCTAACACTCAGGCACAGGTAGGAGGATCATTGTGAATTCGGGGCCACCCTGAGATGACATAGTGAATTCCAGGTCAGCCTGGGCTACACCAAGACCCTACCTCAAGAAAAAAAAAAAAAAAAAAAAAGAGGCTGGTGAAAGAGGGCTCATCAGTTAAGGTGCTTGTCTGCAAAACCAAAGGACTCAGATACCTACATAAAGCCAGAGGTACAAGGTGATGCATATGTCTGGAGTTTGTTTGCAGTGGCTGGAGGTCCTGGCACACCCACTCTCTCTCTCTAATAAATTTTTTAAAAATTGTTTTGATTTTTCGAGGTAGGGTCTCACTCTAGCCCAGGCTGACCTGGAATTCACTCTGTAGTCTTAGGGTGGCCTTGAGCTCATGGCCATCCTTCTACCTCTGCCTCCCGAGTGCTGGGATTAAAGGCATGTGCCACCACACCAGGCTTTAGTAAAAAAAAAAAAAAAAAAAATTATTCATTTGTGAAAGAGAGAGGATGAGGCAGAGAGAATGGGCACACCAGGACCTTCAGCCACTGCAAACGAACTCCAGATGCATGCGACCCCTTGTGCAGCTGGCTTACGTGGGTCCAGGGGAATCAAACCAGGGTCCTTAGGCTTCGCAGGCAAACACCTTAACCACTAAGCCATTTCCCCAGCCCCAAGTAAGTATTTTTAAAAAGAGCTTAGAAGGCGGAGACACGCTGATCCCGGGACTCACTGACCAGCCAGACTAGCCTAATGGATGAGCTCCGGGGTAATGAGACACCCTGTTTCAAAGAAAAGGGGTGCATGGCTGTCCTAAGAAGGCTGCTCAAGGTCCTCCTCTGGTGCCTAAACACCCATGTGCATGCATGCATGCAGAAACGAAAACAAGATTGCAAATACGAACAACTCTCTCCACTTAGAATAATTTTTATTTTCTGTGGATGATTTGGGAACCCTGCTGAAAATCAGTCATTAAAACTTAAAACTCTCTCTGATTCTATAAATTATACTCATACATCACAAGATAACTTTGCACCCCATAAACTTACACCATTATAAATGGTCAACTAACAATGAAAACACAGCCCAGAAAACTTTCAGCCCTTTGGCAACGATTCATTTTCGCTGCTTTCCAACATCTACTCCTGCACAAGACTCTGTCAGTCCTTGTTAGTGCCGTGTGCCTGACTACTGGTGAGTTTCTCAGCTGCTCTCGTGACTACCAGAGAGACCAGGAGCCGGAAGTCAGGGCTTGCTAACTTTGTAGATTAGTCTAGAACTGGCTGGATCCTTTAGAGAGGTTCCTTCTGGGTATTAGGTTTGGTTCTTTACAAGAATGGAAATATCTCTTCAGCTTGTTCCTTTCTTCGTTATTCAGTCTTAATGGTCTTCTTCAAAATTAGCAAAATTGGGGTAGAGTATGTTTTCTTCCTTGATGGGTTCCCCGTATCTTCAGGATGTTTGTATCTTTACAACTTCACTTTTTTGGCACTAGCCCAGTAGTAATCCACTCACAAAAAAAGCCTATCTGAGTCCCCAGATGGCTTCACTAGCCTGAGGGGGGGCTGGCAGCAATGGTGCGCCCTCTGAAAACTCAAGCTCTTGCCTTATCTCATCGTCACAGATCCTTGAAGTGGCCTTTCCTCCTGCTGTTATTTAGTCTGAGAGGCCTGGAGTCCTCGGAGCAGGAGAGAAACCTGTGTGATCTTCCATGTGGACTTTATAATCTAATACCTAGAAATGTCTTAGGAATGGAAGCAGAGATCATATTTGGAACTACCTGTAGGTTAAATTAAAGTTGCACAGTGGGTCAAAGCAACTAAAACTTTGCCACTTGAAGAACTAAATGACTCTTAGCCAGGCCTGGTGATGTAAATGCCTGAATCCCAGCTACTCAGTAGGTTGTGGCCGAAAGATCCCAAGTTCAAGTCAGTCTGAGCAACTTAGTGAGACCCTGTTTCAGAATAAAAGTAAAAAGGAAGACTGGGAGATGTGGCTTAGTGTCCAGTGGTGGAGTGCTTGCCCATCATGTGTAAAGTTCTAGGTTCACTCCTCAGTGAAGGATGGAAGGAAGGAAGGAAGGAAGGAAGGAAGGAAGGAAGGAAGGAAGGAAGGAAGACAGGAGTTCAAAAAGAAAGAAAAGAAAAATAAGAAATTACTCTTGAATAATTTCAATTTATCAAAACCAAAAACACTAATTTCTAAAAGGCAGAGGGAAATATATGCTAGTCAATTACTAAACATATAATCCAGACTAAACTTTAAAAAATATAATTGAGTTCATTAACATATATGAACCCCTTAGTCCATAAAAATTAAGGTCTTTTTATTATTATTAGAAAAGACCCAACTGTAGTCACCTTTTCAAATTTATAATGTTCTGATGGGTTCTTTTTGATCTTTGCACGCCCACATCCTCCTCAGCTTATGAGGCCTGTCATTGCCTTCAAGGCAAATTTATAGAAAAATGAGAACCTATCCAAGACCTCATTAAAAAGAAACACAAAACCTTTTAAGTTGATTAGATGTTCGACCTAAGAATTCAGTGTCCGTAGAATCATCTGTGCGTCCTAGCTTCATGGATAATGGTGAGTGCTGTGATTTTGCCTCATGTGACTGTTCCCGAGCGGGCATGAACCTTCACTCTAGATAGGGCGTCAACAACAGACCAAATACGCCATCCCCCAAGTCTAGCCTGACGCCCCCCCTCCGCCGCCCCCCCCCCAGAGCCTCCTCCCTTCCACTTCAGCAATTGTTTACTGCATTTATAACCAGCAGTGGGGCCTCACTAATCATGTAACTTTCTGAGTTCTCTGGGCCTTGTAAATTTCATCAGCTTCCCCAATGCTTTGAACCTCCCTCCTTGCAGGGAGCAGGGAATGTTTCAGTTTCCCTGTAGGGGGAATAGCCACAGAGCACCTGGGGAAGCAGAGGGACTGTATTGCTTTGTATTCACAGTGAGCAGGAGACCGCTTTGCTGGAGTGGCGAGGAAGGAGTTTGGAAATGCTAGCACCCTTACAGAATGCCGAGGCCTGCTGTTAACGCACTGTGCCTATAATCTCATTTTTGGCGTGGCAGATCTCTAGTTTACTGGCTATGTAATCTAACCTAATCATTAAAAATAAGTTCTAGGGCTGGAGAGGTGGCTTAGCGGTTAAGGTTCGTAGCAGACAGCTTCAGGTTCGCTGAGATGAACTTCCAGACCAGGTACAGTTATGGAGGAAGGGATATTTATTGAAGCTTACAGATCCAAGGGAAGTTCTATAATGGCAGAAGAAGCTGGCCTGCCTTCACGGGTCCAAGCAGAGAGAGAGAAGTACAAGCCTAAAAGCCACACAGCACAGCACACTTCAGGAACTCCAGCTAGGCACACTTTGCATATCTTTAGATTGAAATCTCAAAACCACCACCACACCTTAAGATCCACCCAGTGGCATTGCTAGGAGGCTGCAGATGCAAACTACAAACTAATAAAACACTGGATATATTGGGGGCCATCTATTCGAACTACCACAAGGGGCTTGCCTGCAAAGCCAAAGGACCCAGGTTCGATTCCCCAGGACCCATGTAAGCCAGATGCACAAGGTGGCACATGTGCCTGGAGTTCGTTTGCAGCGGCTGAAGGCCCTGGTGTGCCCATTCTCTCTCTCTCCCTCTCTCTCTCATAAATAAATAAATAAATAAATAAATAATTTTTCTTCCTTTTTTTTTTTTTGATTTATTGAAGTAGGGTCTCTCTAGCCCAGGCTGACCTGGAATTCACTATGTAGTCTCAGGGTGGCCTCAAACTCATGGCGATCCCCCTCCTCTGCCTCCCAAGTGCTGGGATTAAAGGCGTGCGCCACCACGCCTGGGTTGTTGAATAATATTTTGGTGAAGGGGCCATGAGTTTCATGTTGCATTGGGCTTTGCAGAGTACATAGCCCGTCTGCCTGGTACATCGGAGTGCTTTGTGGACTGTTTGTTGAGGGGATGATAAGGAGCCAACCACACAAAGAATATGCTGGTGGATGTCCCAGGAGAAAGGCCCAGCAATGCCACAGCTTTGTGGTGAGAAAGAACTTGGAGTGTTTTAGCAGAGTCACCACAGTGCGTATTTCCAAAGGCATCATTCACCCAGCGGGCTTTCCGTGCAACGTCCTGTAGCTATGCCATGTACGACTTGCCCATCTACACCCGCTGGGTCGTGGGCGGGAACCGGAAAAGTCGATGTGCACAGGTGAACCAGATCAGAATCAGGCACGCCAGATCACGTAGACTGGTGGTGGTGGATTTGCATTTTATTTGAGCTGAGAAGCGGGTGAGTAATGATCCGATTTGTCACAGATAACATTAATCGTGAGTAACGCGGGGTTGGGATGACAGTTGTTTCAGGATGCTGTAGAACGGAGAGGGGGCTCTGAATGACAACGGGGAGACAGGTTAATAATCCAAGTTAGCAATACTGTCTTGGTGGTTGCAGCAGGAAGTGAGATGTGAGGTGACTCAGTTTGTATTTTAGAGCCAGCAGGAGTATTTAATTGTAGTATTTATGCCTGGTGTCTGCTGGTGGCTTCTAACTTCATTCTATATCATAAGTAACCATCAAATTCTTAAGGTCATCTGGCATGTTAAGAGTTGGAGCCCTGGGTGACTCACATGTTAGGCCAGTCCACAGTTGCATAAGAGACTTCAGCTTATTCAATTTAGATTACGAAGTCAGACTCACAAATGAAACCAGAAACCTGAAATTTGTGGATGTATTTATTTTTGGTTGTCAAGAGTCTCTTTCATATCAATAGGAAATGAAACCATTAAAAAAAAGTAAAACTAGCAAAAGTACTCAAGGCAAGGAGTGCTGTATCATAATGACTGTGTTCCCATAGTGATTTCACAAGATATGAAAAAAAAAAAAAAAAAAAAAAACCAAACAGGGCCACTTTGCAGTCAGCACATGACTATGGATTGACAATAAGCCTGTTTGTAGATGGTGGAGTCTGCCTGTAGCTGCAAATTCCTTCCAACAGGGAAAACATAACACGCATTGGAAGCGAGTGCTAAAAGGGGCCATAGGATCCAGCTATCTTAAAAGCACCTGCATGGACAATTGTGGGAGATTAAGGAAAATAGAATAAAAGATCAAACTGAGCCCTTTGGACGTAAGCTAAGTCCAAGAAAAACCTACAGGCCAAAACAGGCAACCTTGATAACAAAGTCATATTGATGCCATTTGTCCTTGACCCTGAGTGATTGTCAGCAACATCAAACTGTCTACACTTTAAAGTACACAGAGGTACGGATAGTGCCACTTGAACGTGAGTCGTACCTTTTAGCCCTGGCGCACCTCTTTCCAGCACAATAGTGGGTCAAGGGGTCCGAAGACAATGCCTGGGTGCGACATGCCACAAGACAAAAGACGTGACTCTGGAATGTGTACGAGGAGAGCGAAGCCCATAAACCAACCTGGTATGTCACAATTAGACTCGGGATGGGTCCAGTCAAGCAGACAGGAGGAAGACAGACCACTATAACTTTGGAAACCAGCACTACGGACGGACAGGGCCAAGAACCCGAAAACAGTTCTTATATGGCATCTTCAAGTTGGGAGACAATGCCAGGGATTCCTGTATGGGCTTTGTGGCTTTTCAGGGGAGGATGGAGAGTGTCCTGCCTGGTTTCGCCTTCTAGCTAGGGAACTCTGGCTGCCCCCTTTAGGCGGTCTGGGTGTTAGTTTATGTTACTTGTCACCAAAGGCCATTTCTGGGTGGTTGGCCCACGAGTCACTCTTGGAGCCTTAGAGCTTCTGCTCTCTGGTGCTTCTTCCACTCGGGCCACGGGTTCTCTTCCCCTTCGTGCGTTTCTCTTCCTGCGCTCACCTCTTAAATGTCGGTCCTCCAGCACGCCGTCATCTTGAATCTCACACTCATGACAGTCCTGTGGACACCCAAGTTCTGGATTTCCACAGTGTTTTGTTTTGTTTTCCAAGGTAGGTCTCCCTCTAGCCCAGGCTGACCTGGAATTCACTATGTAGTCTCAGGGTGGCCTTGAACTCTCAGTGATCCTCCTTCCTCTGCCTCCCAGTGCTGGGATTAAAGGCGTGTGCCACCACGTCTCGCACTATTTTTTGGTTTATTTTTTTTAGAAGATATTTTTACATTTTTTTGTTTGTTTGTCTTTGTTTTTGTTTTCAGCATCCCTGGCTTGCCTAGCATTCACTATATCTACAAACAAGAGTATTCACCCAAATCTCTTGAAGGCCTTGTTAAAAGACAGATTGAGTCCCCTGTGGTGGCATGGCTGTAATTCTCCTAGCACTTGGGAGGCTAAGGCAGGAGGAGGTGAATTTGAGGTCATCCTGGGC
The DNA here is from genome assembly GCA_036346955.1 of Dipus sagitta. Taxonomy (NCBI): domain Eukaryota; kingdom Metazoa; phylum Chordata; class Mammalia; order Rodentia; family Dipodidae; genus Dipus; species Dipus sagitta. The sequence goes on along the minus strand of CM070771.1, from coordinate 168,087,314 downwards.
AGAGACTCTGTTTCAAAAAAAAAAAAAAAAAACAAAAGAAGCAAAAATAAACAATAAAATAAAATAAACACCAGAAGTTGATTACCGGGCTCCACCTCTTGAGATTCTGATCTTGTAAGTCTGCAGGGAACCTGAAAATTGCATTTTATTCCCCCCCCCCCGGGGTGTGTGTGGGCGCACGTGCACCATGGCATATGCCAGAAGGTCAGGGGACACCTTCAGGTGTTGGTCGGCACCTTCTTGCATGAGGCAGGGTCTCTCATGGCTCAGCTCACCACTGCTGTCACCAGCCTAGCCGGCCCACGAGCTTCCGGGGGAGTCTCCTGTTTCTGCCTCCTGTCTTGCTATGTCAGGAGCATAGGGACTCACAGTGCCAAGTTCAATATTCAAGAGGAAGTGATGGGAACCGGCAGGCTGAAAACCTTCCTAAACCTACCGGTAACAGTTGGGCATGCGTGGAAAAAGCCTACGGTACACAAACACAAGAGAGGAGGGTGCTGTGTCAATGACTTAGAAAGGGCCCTAAGGCTCATGTCCCGGGGTTTTGGGGCTCCCTAACCCATCTCCAGTCTCAGGAGTGCCTTCCTGCTTGTTGAAAAACTGTCTCTATTTCTATTATCCATGTGTCTCTGGTGAATTCTGTGTCATAGGTCACAAGGACCTGAAAGCCCCAGTGGGCAGGGAGGGGGCGCTCTCTAAACCGGGCCCCTTCTCTGTTATCACAGGGATTACAGATGTTCACACTACAGCAGCTGGCTTTTTATGTGGGCTTTGGGGGATCCAAACTCAAGTCCTCACATTTGCACAGCAAGCGCTCTTCCACTGAGCCATCTCTCCAGCGTGAAAATTGTACTCTAATGCATTCGCAGATTCTGCTGGTGCTGCCTCGTGCTGCGACTTCTCTTCAGCGACTGCGATCCCGGCAGGCAAGGGAGAGGGCAAAAGGGATATGAGCACGCCAGGAACCTCATGGATCAGTGTCCCCTGTGTGGCTCATGTCCACTCACCTTTAGATTGTTAGGAGAGAGAAAGAAGCCCACCAGGTGTGGTGGCGCACACCTTTAGTCCCAGCTCTTGGGATGCTGAAGTAGGAAGTTGGCTGTGAGTTTGAGGCCAGCCTGAGACTACATAGTGAATTTCACATCAGCCTGGGCTAGAGTGAGACCCTACCTTGAAAAACGAAAAATAAATAAATAGGCTCACTTGGGTCTTGAGTCTCTGTTACAGAAGACTTACACCCAAATAATTCACTCTCTGGTTCATGATTCAACTTGCATTCTCTTTCCACACCACTGAAGTGACATGTCACTCCCTTTAAATGCTTCAAATCTTTCTTTTTAAAAATATTTTTAGCTGGCAGGGCATGGTGGCACACGCCTTTAATCCCAGCACTCGGCAGGCAGAGGTAGGAGGATCGCCGTGAGTTCGAGGCCACCCTGAGACAGACTACATAGTGAGTTCCAGGTCAACCTGAGCTAGAGTGAAACCCTACCTCGAAAAACCGAAGGAAAAAAAATTAGCTGGCCATGGTAGCCCACACCTTTAATCCCAACACTTGGGAGGCAGAGGTAGGAGGATTGCAGAGAGTTCGAGGCCACCCTCACTACATGGTGAATTCCAGGTCAGCCTGAACTAGAGTGAAACCCTACCTCAAAAAACAAAAAACAAATATATATATATAATTCTATATATATAATTCTATATATATTATATATAATTTATAATATATTATGTATTTATTTGTAAGGAGAGAGATGGGGAGAGAGAGAATTGGCTTGCTAGGGCCTCTTGCTACTGCAATTGAACTCCAGACACATGCACCACTTCGTGCATCTGGCTTTATGTGGATACTGGGGAATTGAACCCAGGCCATCAGGCTTTGCGAGCAAGCACCTTAACCACTGAGCCATCTCTCCAGACCAGCTTCAAATCTTTCTATCCCCTAGCACAGCTCAACTCAGCTGAGACATCCTGATGCAGGATGACCCAGTACATTGTGAGATGGGGAAGAATTTCAGGTGACAAGCTGGGGAATGACAGTGAGAGATTTCCACAGTGAGGGGTCCCCGAGGGAAACCATACCATAGGTGCTTGGGCAGGGTGGTTAAGAACTCGTGTCAGTGGGGTTTTATGGCAGGAACAGCATTCCCCATCTGCCCTGGGAAGGAACTACTATTGTCACCAGTGAAGAGAAGACAGAGAAGTAAGTAAACTGCCTGTAGTAGAGAGACGTGCTTCTCAGAGCACCCTGGAAGAGAGGACTTGGCCCCTTGCTATGAGAAGAGAGCAGCAGAACTAACTCCTTCAGCTACAGAGATCCTCATCACCCAAGGTCACACCTTCCCATGGCAGCCTATGTCTGTGACATTTCTTTTTTTTTTTTTTTTTTTTCAAATTTTTATTTATTTATTTATTTGAGAGTGACAGACAGAGAGAGGAAGAGGCAGATAGAGACACAGAGAGAGAATGGGCGCGCCAGGGCCTCCAGCCACTGCAAACGAACTCCAGACGTGTGCGCCCCCTTGTGCATCTGGCTAACGTGGGTCCTGGGGAATCGAGCCTCGAACCAGGGTCCTTAGGCTTCACAGGCAAGCGCTTAACCGCTAAGCCATCTCTCCAGCCCATCTGTGACATTTCTGACTGATGTGGGTCAACATTACGTGCAGGCCACATCACTCCAGAACTTCCGAAGGTGTAGGGCAGGATTTTGTTGAACCCACTGACTTCTCCCTCTGCCCCGTCCTGCTCCCTCCCTCCTTCCTTCCCCTCACAAGTATTGTTTTTTTTTACTCCTCCCCCTACTTACTTCTTGGGGTTTTTTTGTTGTTTGTTTATTTTATTTTTTAAAGTATTTTATTCTTATTTATTTATTTGAGAGAGAGAAGAGGTAGAGAGAGAGAGAGAGAATGGGCACACCAGGGCCTTCAGACTCTGCAAAAGAACTCCCAAATGCATGTGCCACCTTGTGCAACTGGCTTACTTGGGTCCTAGGAATTGAATCTGAGTCCTTCAACTTTGCAGACAAGCACCTTAACTGCTAAGCCATTTCTCCAGCCCTTATTTTATTTTATTTTATTTTTTAGATGGGGCTTCACCTTTAGCCCAATCAAGCTGACCTGGAACTCATTCTGTAGCCTCCGGGTGTCTTGAACTCACCACAATCCTCCTACTCAGCCTTCCAATGCTAGGACTGTAGGTGTGAGCCAACACACCTGGCAAAAAAGAAAGGCCAAAAGCAAAAAAAAAAACCCACAGGGAATTGAACCCCAAGCCTCCCACGTGGCAGGCATTTATACACAGACTATTCTAAGATCATTTTTTTTTTTGCTTTATAAAAAAAAATATTTTATTTTTTATTTATTTGACAGAGAAAGAGGGCCGGAGAGAGAGAGAGAGAGAATGGGTGCACCAGGGCCTCCAGCCACTGCCAACGAAGTCCAGATGCGTGCGCCCCCTTGTGCATCTGGCTAACGTGGGTCCTGGGGAATCGAACCTGGGTCCTTTGGCTTTGCAGGCAAACGCCTTAACCGCTAAGCCATCCCTCCAGCCCCCCCCCCCTTTTTTTTTTTTGCTCTCTGAGACAGGGTTTTATTATGTAGCACTGACTGGCCTGGAATTCCCTATAGACCAGGCAAGCCTCAAATTTGTGGGTATATTCCTGCTTCTGCCTACAAGGGCTGGGATTGTAGGCATGAATTATCATGATGAGCTCACAAGTGTTGGCTTCGAAGAAGGATCTTGCACTCTAAAGTCTGTCTCCATGTCTACATCCAGAGATCCCAGCCTGAGATTCTGCCTGGAAGCAGTCTCAGGCACAATGGGAAATGCTCGCAGCTCTGTGGCAGGTGGCAACAGGTGCTCACAGGTAAATGCAAGTTCCCGTATCACAGCAGTCAGGCTTCTTGTAGTTGGAGTCCAATCTTCTCTGCTCATCTTATTTCCCCCGCCTCCGTACAGGCCCTGTCGCACAGTCATGCCAAGCATTTGCTCAAGTGGGACTTTTAACCAGAGTCGCCTCTCTTTCTCCACTGCGGTTTGTCCAAATGTAGCTCAGGTATCATCTCTACTAGGAAGCTTCCCAGAAGTTCCCGGGGGGTTAAAGAGAAGCACAGAAGAATGAACGGAGCCGGAGAGGTTGTCAGGCCTGAGTTCAAATTCCAGCTCAGTGACGTGTAGGGAGCTGCGTGTCTTCACCTCCCATCTTTGACACAGGGAAACTAACAACTACCCTGTCCTCTTGGCACCCACCTATGCCATTTGTGTAATGGTCACTACACCATACTTTAACTAGTTGCCACTGCTGTCTCTGTGAATACCACTAGAATGCATTAAAGACAGAAACCACGTGGTCTTCTCAGCATCACAGGGGCCAGCCGAAGGTCAGGTACACACACAAAAAAATTGAAAATTAAATAAAGGTTCAATAAACGATTGAACTATGCTTTATAAAACGGAAGTAAAAATATCAACTGTGCCCATGTTGACCACGACAAGTCGTTGGGAAGAGCAAAGGTAATTGGGAGAGAGCATGGCAACGTGTGAAGTGCGGAGCGGACAGAAAGCGCATCACCCATCAGCCTGCCACGGCGCCGCTGCTCTGATTTGGGCAGCTTAAGCGTGTTGACTTGTGGCTCAGACTCTGGTAGTTATAAAACTCAGACTCATCTGTGGTTTAAAAATAACCCAGATCCGGGCTAGAGAGATGGCTTAGCCGTTAAGTGCTCGCCTGTGAAGCCTAAAGACCTCGGTTCGAGGCTCGATTCCCCAGGACCCACCTTAGCCAGATGCACAGGGGGGCACACGCGTCTGGAGTTCGTTTGCATCCAGCCCTGGTGCACCCATTCTCTCTCTCTCTCTCTCTCTCTCTCTCTCTCTCTCTCTCTGCCTCTTTCCCTCTCTGTCTGTCGCTCTCAAATAAATAAAATACACACACACACAAAAAAAGAAAAAACAACCCAGATCCTTTTCAGGATAGCAAGTGTGACACTCTGCCTCTTACAAGAAATAATTGTGCCGGGCGTGGTGGCACACGCCTTTAATCCCAGCACTTGGGAGGCAGAAGTAGGAGGATCGCTGTGAGTTCGAGGCCACCCTGGGACTACATAGTGAGTTCCAGGTCAGCCTGGGCCAGAGTGAGACACTGCCTTGAAAAACCAAAACAAATAATAATAATAATTGTAAGGACTCCAGTGAAAAGGAGACATCTTTCCACCCACCCATCCATCCATCCATCCGAAGCAGGCACGGAGTACCTCTCTGAGGTGGCACTGGGCTTACAAAAGACATTTTCTTATCTATCGTCTCCAAATGGGCAAGGCATACCAGCCTTTTCATATTCTGCCTGTGTGAAGGGTACAACATTCAGTGACACCCTTCAGATGCGGAGAGGGAAAGAGAACTGTCATACCATGTACAATACCGCAAGCGAGTGCCTTTCTCACCCAGCTTGATAGCAGACACACCGACTAGGTTCATGTGATATGTGAGTCTCTAGAAGACATGTAACCTCTTTGTCTGGGATATAAAAACCCTTGGTTTTGGAGACAAGAGTCTCACTTTGCTGCCTAGGCTAACTCCTGGGCTCAACAGATCCTCCCATTACAACCTTCAAGTAGCTGAGGCTATAGGTACACATCACTGTGCCCAGCACTATAAAGAGGTTTCTATGGGATGGATACCCCGGGTTAAGAAAAGCAAAGGTAGCCGGGTGTGGTGGCGCACGCCTTTAATCCCAGCACTCGGGAGGCAGAGGTAGGAGGATCGCCGTGAGTTCGAGGCCACCCTGAGACTCCATAGTGAATTCCAGGTCAGCCTGGGCTAGAGTGAGACCCTACCTCGAAAAAAAAAAAGAAAGAAAGAAAAGAAAAGCAAAGGTAGTGTAGGGAGGCCAACTGAGGCACCTAGCGACTAGCAGCAGTAGAAGACGTCATCACCCAATGTCATGGGTCAGAGACTGGGGAGATGTTAGGGGAGTAAGGTGCTTGCTCTGCAAGCCTGGCTGCTGGTGTTTGGACCCCCAAGCATCCATGTGAAGACAGACGAAACGCACAAACGAAAGCCGGGGAAGAAGGGCTTCCCCATATGAGCTCCGTCCCAAAGGGGACTTGTCACCACTACACTCGGTAGTGGAGGACCACAGAGAAAGGTGGGAGGAATAAGCACTCCTGCCTTTTTCTATTTGTGGTCTCTAGTCACACCCTAGTAGTGCCTCCCATCCGCTTAGCCTGGAGCCTCCCTCCCGCCTAGCCAGAGTACATCTCACACACTAAAACCTTCCAGCAGGACACAGAACCGTGCGAATTGAATCTGGGTTTGAGGGTAGTGAATGGTGCCCAGTCAGCACAGAGATACACTTTGAGCTCTTCCCTAGACTTTCCTAATCCTGGCAAAACTGATTACTCGCTATCTTTCCCCCACCACCCCCCCAACTCGCAGCCCATATTTTCTTGATGGCTGATCTTTCTGACCCTTCCAGTCTCTCAAGACGCATAAGTGGAACGAACACTCTAGAATGTCATATATAGTATAAGCTGGTTTCGTGTAGCACTGCAGTTTAATATAACCTGAGAAACTAAGACAGGATCAGCCATCAATTCTGCATTAGTCACTAGGGATTAATTGTATGTAGTTCGTTGAATTGTAGTTTTTAGTAGCCCATGACTAAAAAAAACAAAATTACTCAGACCAAAACTACTTTTTGATTAACGATGGAAACATTTCATGTGAACTGTGCCAAATTATAAAAGCAGTTTAGGAGCAGAGGTTTTGCGGTTGTTATTGTTTGTTTTTACAAATAATTTCTTCATGCTTGTAAATCTATACTGGATGCCCAGCCTTCAAGAGAGCCTGTCTCTTCCACAGAGGGGCCTCTGCATAGTCAGCAGGCCGGGCAGGCTGGCATTTGGTGAGAAAGGAAATGGCCGAATGCCAGATGCAAAGTTTCACTTTTTAGCATCACGTTCCTATTGTCTTCATCAAAGTAGACGATAAGAAATGCCACGCATGAGGATGGTATACTATTGGACCTGCCTTCTGTAGCTCACAGTATAAACAAGCTGTCCCATGCAAATATGGACAGATCACAAATGTACTATGGTGAACCAGTAAAAAGAAAAAATAAATAAGTAACATACACAAGGGGCTGGGAAGCTGGCTTGGTAGACACAGAGCTTGCTGCACAACCATGAGGACCTGAATTTGAAAGCCCAGCACCCATGTAAATGCCAGGTAGGTGCTGTGACCCCCCTGTAATCCCAGTGCTCATGAGACAGGGACAGGGGATCGCTGGAACAAGCTGCCTGGCCAGCCAAATAAACAAGCTCTGGGTCCAGGCGAGAGATCCTGCCTCTGTAAATAAAGTGAATGATCAAGGAAGATACATGGTGTCAACTTGTGACCTGCGCATTCACACATGCACCCACACCACATACACATGCAAAAAAGGGACCCAGAAGAGAAACCCGCATCCTATACACAAAAGGGAAAGAGCAAGAGTTTAACATAGTGAATTCCTGACTCGCCTAAGCTCGAGGCCTTTTATATTCAGATGGTAGCGTGTGGTATTTTCACACCTACACATGCTACAAACACACACACCAAAGAAAGAAAGAAAGAAAGAAAGAAAGAAAGAAAGAAAGAAAGAAAGAAAGAAAGAAAGAAAGAGAAAGAAAGAAAGAGAGGAATAAGTACCTAATGCCAGTAAAATAATATTTTAAGTAATTGTATACTAATGAGGTAAACTTCACTGCAAATTTTCTGGCCTTGTATGTTGGATTATGGTGTAGTGTGTGTATGTATAGTGCATGGATGTGCACACACAGATGTACGAGTTCCTGCTGCTGCAGAAGCCACAGGAGAACATTGGTTGTCGTCCGTTGCTCTTCCCCATTATTTCCTTCAGACAGTCTCTCATCAAACCTAAACCTGGATCTGCCATGTTCAGTCAGTCTGAATGACCAACAGTTCTTCTTACCCTCTCCCCGACCAAGCATACACAGGATTGGGGTTACAGAAGTGCGTGGCCAGGCTCGGCTTTTTATGTGTGCACTGGGGATTGAACTCAGGTCCTCTCGAGCCTTCATGCTTGAGTTGCAAGATCTCCCCAGCCCCCCCGCCAAGTTTTTTAAAAGGTAGAAGCCATACATATATGTATATATTTTTTGAGGTAGGGTTTCACTCTAGTCCAGGCTGACCTGGAATTCACTATGTAGACTCAGGGTGGCCTTGAACTCACAGCGATCCACCTACCTCTGCCTCCCGAGTGCTGGGACTAAAAGAGTGCGCCACTGCGCCTTGCTTAGAAGCCATATATTAGTGATGTCCAAGATGCACAAGGCGGCGTATGTGTCTGGAGTTCGTTTTCAACGGCTGGAGGCCCTGATGTGCCCATTCTCTCTCCCTGATGCGTCCCCTTTCCCTCTCTCTCTCTCTCTACTACCACTACTACCACTTTCTCTCTCTCAAATAAATAAAAATAAAATATTTTAACAAGTACATTCATGCCACCACATGGTGCTCTGATTGAAATGTATTTGATTCATTACCTGTGAACATAGGCCAATATTCCCTGGACCGCCCCGTGGGTACCTTGTCCTCCGGAAATCACTCTTACTAGTTTAAGGGATCATCATTTCATTTGCAGGATTTAGTCATGGTTACTGGTGAGAGATCTTCAGACTCTAGACATTTGCCTCCAGCCCTTCCCACATTTTCAACAATCATGAAGACACTAAGTAGTGAATATGTGACCGAACATCAGAAGACTCTTTATTAACTTTTTTCATTTTGATGCATTTGTGTGCACAGGTGTGTGTGTGTGTGTGTGTGTGTGTGTGTATGCTCTCATGTGCACACATGCACACACTCAGGTGCATCTATGTGTGTAGAGGTTCAGGTGTTGTTCTCAGAAATTCTTTCCACCTCCTTTGAGACAGGGTACCCTATTGGCCTGGAGCTCACAATTAAGATAGACTGATTGGCCAGTAAGTGCAATGTTCCTACTATCTTCTAGGCATGTGCCTGACTGACATTTATATGAGGCATGTAGCTTGCATTTGTGTGTGTGTGTGTGTTCTGGGGCTCAAATTCAAGTCCTCCTGTTCTCAAAGCAAGCATTTTACCAACTGAGCTATCTCCTAGACCCTGTTACTTATTTTTAATTTAAATTTTTACTAGGCTCTTGCCTAATCCATTAAGGCCTATTAAAGACAAACTTTTAATGCACGCTAAGGCAGACTTTGCTCTGAACCATACTGACAGACATAGGGAACACTACCATAGGTCTTACAATAGGGGAGAGGGACTGGGCTAAACTCTTAATCTAACCCAAGCAAGTGGCAATTTAGAACCGAGGAACCGGGTGAGGGTTAGTGGGGAGGGAAATTACTGAAAGGAAGTCAGGACAGGAGACCTGACATCACCTGGCAGTGTGGTAGAGGATCCATCAAATATCCAGGAGGGAGTATCTGGCTAAAGTGACTTAACAAGGTTCTTTGCTAAAAGCTAGGTTTTATGAGGAAGTGCCCAGATGGGCCTAGCAGATAACTCAGCAGCCTGACTAAAGTTTGGACAAGCAAAGAATCTTTGTCAGGCCCTTGCGGGAGGGGGGTGGGAGTTGAACTGCTTGTGCAATGGGGCAGATTTCTAAACAAACTAGAAAATCTGGAATTCAGGATAAGCTTGCCACCTAGAGGGTAACGGCCTTGCGGGGGCTTTGGAGATGAACAGATTCTTTGGCTGCTGATACCGCCCGCTTGGGCTTTTGGTGACGGATGAAACGCTACCTCCTTTCCTCTACAACAGCATGCTCTAACCTGAAGCCATATAAAAAGCATGCACTAAGGAGGCCTGGATTCAAACCCTGTGATAAAAGCAGAACACTGTCTAGCTCATAGGGTTGTCGTAAGGATTGATTGTAATATGTGCCAATGGCTCTCGTCGAATCAATTGTACCCTGTTAGGGCTTGTGCAGGAAATGCCCCTATAGGCTCATGTATTTGCAGAGTTGGTCTCCGATGGGCAGAACCAGTCACTGAAAGATGATTGGGCTGTCAGGCCTCTGTCTTGATCAATAAATTAAGCCATAGATGGATTCATAATTTGATGGCATTGTTGGGAGATAGAGGAGGTCGCCAGGGGTAATTTCTTAGGGCCACCCCTTTCCTGGTCACCATGAACTGAATAGCTTTCCTTCATTCACCCTTCTACTGTTGTTTTTTTTTGTTGTTGTTGTTGTTTGTTTTGTTTTTGTTTTTTTGTGGTAGGGTCTCCCTCTAGCCCAGGCTGACCTAGAATTCACTATGTAGTCTCAGGATAGACTCAAACTCAGCGATCCTTCTACCTCGGCCTCCCGAGTGCTGGGACTAAAGGTGTGTGCCACCACACCAGGCACACCCTTTCTACTATGATGCTGTGCCTTACCATGGCCCCCAGAACTACAGAGCCAGCGAACCACAAGCTGAAACTGTGAGCGAAAATAAAACGTCTTCCTTTAAGTTATTTCTCTCAAGTCTTTGTCACAGCAATGAAAAACAGTCCATACACTCTGCAGTTTGCTAAATGACCCTGGATGCAATTAAAGTTCAGATGACCTCCCCTGAGAGTGTTTTCCGTGGCAGCCTCTCCTTAACTACTGAGCATCAACATCCACTGGTCTCCAAGGACAGACCTCCTTGTGCCGAGCTGGCCCCTCTACTGGTGACCTCTCTCATCTGTCCTGTCCCCTCCACAATCTGCTTCTTTCATTAACGTTTTCTGTCTTACAGCTTGAGTCTCTCTCTCTGTCTGTGGGCTCTTTTCTTGCAGGTTTGCTCGAGTTCTTTAAACTTAAATCAAGGGCCAAGTAGAACACTTGCCTAATAGGAGTGAGGCCCTGGGTGCAATCTCCTGTAGCAGTCTAAAAACCAAACAAACTGACCAGCAACAAATCATTTTGTTTTTCAGTGTTATTACCATCCATGCCACTTGTATCATTTAAAACACAAGATATGTAAGAATCCTATCATTTATTTCCCAAAGACACAAATCTTTTTTGGCAGGGGGGTTTGAGGTAGGGTCTCACTCTGGCCCAGGCTGACCTGGAATTCACTATGTAGTCCCAGGGTGGCCTTGAACTCACGGTGATCCTCCTACCTCTGCCTCCCGAGAGCTGGCATTAAAGGCATGCACCACCACGCCCGTCTCCAAAGACATAATTCTATCTGCACACAAAGCTAATGTAATATATTTTTTTGCCCTGATGCAACCAGCAGTGAATCTTGTGTGTTTTCCATGACTTCCCACTCACTTTCTAAGTTTCTTTTCTTTTTGTTTGTTTGTTTGTTTTTTGGTTTTTCGAGGTAGGGTCTCACTCTAGTTCAGGCTGACCTGGAATTCACTATGTCGTCTCAGGGTGGCCTCGAACTCATGGCAATCCTCTTACCTCTGCCTCCCAAGTGCTGGGATTAAAGGCGTGCGCCACCACGCCCGGCTTCTTTTCTTTTTAATATAAAAACTTATTGCTAAACTTAAAGAAGATCCTCTGTGATCAAACTAGTTAAGTCTCTCGGGCTGGGACAAAGCTGCCAGAATTGGCTCCAAACTGCAGGCTAAGCAAGTAGACCTCTCTCTCTCTCTCTCTCTCTCTCTCATCCTCTTCAAAAGCTGGCTTCCCTGTTGCTAGTAGATGTAGAACCCTGTACGTTCTGGCTGAGGCCTGGCAGTGGGTTAAAAAAAAAAAAGGATCTACCACTGACAAAGGGAAGGGGCCTAATTCCTTTCCTTTCCCCCTTGCCTTTGAGAGCCTGGAAGATTCCAGGTGAAAGACCAGCCTTACTTCAGAATGGTGTAAACCATTTTAACTGAGCTCAAGCGGGACCTGGGAGAGAAAGTCCTGGGTGCCATTCTTCTCCTGGTAGGTAGAAGACTGCGCTTTAAACATGCCCATGTAGCCGGGCGTGGTGGGGCACGCCTTTAATCCCAGCACTCGGGAGGCAGAGGTAGGAGGATCACTGTGAGTTCAAGGCCACCCGGAGACTTCATAGTTAATTCCAGGTCAGCCTGAGCTAGAGTGAGACCCTACCTTGAAAAGCCAAAAAAGAAAAAAAAAAATTAGTTAAACATGCCCATGTAATAGTCTCCTTCCCTTCTTTAGAACGTCAGGGTCCGCTGGATTGAGCTCACTGGGAGTGATGAGAATCTTGAACACCATGATGTATTAGTTCTCCAGACCTTGAAAGCTGAGGGATCTGGCATGGTATCAGGATATTATAGTGGGCACAAGACCTGTCTTCTTTCTTAAAATATTCTATTTTTATTTATTTATTTGAGAGAAGGAAAGAGGCAGATAGAGAGATAAAGAAAGAGGGCTACCAAGGCCTCCAGCCACTGCAAACGAATTCCAGATGCATGTGCCACCTTGTGCATCTGGCTTACATGGGTACTGGGGAATTGAACCAAAGTCCTTTGGCTTTGCAGTCAAACACCTTAACCACTAAACCATCTCTCCAACCCTCTGTCTTTTAAAAGTACTTTTATTTACTTATTTGGGAGACAGGGAGAGAGAAAGGAGCAGAGAGAGAGAAAGAATGGGCACGCCAGGGCCTCCAGCCACTGCACACAAACTCCAGACACATGCGCCACCTTGTGCATCTGGCTTCCGTGGGTCCAGGGGAATTGAACCTGGGTCCTCTGGTTTTACAGGCAAGTGCCTTAACCGCTAAGCCATCTCTGCAGCCCTTTCCCGTCTATCTTAAATTGAGGAGAGGGGACTCAGGGAAGTCTTCTGATTTCAAGCATCCACAGGTGGTCTTCCTCTTTGTCCCAGCCAGATGGCATCGCTGAGAATGGTACACATTTGTGTGCCATCCCAACTTGTTGCTCCCTTTGGAGGACGGATCATCATTGGAACAAGGAACTAGAGAGGAGAAGCTTAGAACTGTCTAGAGAAAACATGATGATGGTTGAGCGAATGACTCACTCTTGACTCCTCTACTAGAATTGGTGCAGGGCTGGGGCTTCCTCGGGCCACTACTTCCAACCATAGACCGGAGATCACTATGACCAGGCTTGCCAGAGACTCGTTTCCTTTGTGCGGGAGTCAAAGCTCCTGGATTAAATCCTAGAGTTACCCTTGAAACCATTTGTGAGGCTCCTGAAACTCTTCCCTTCTGTTTCTCTTTCTTTGGAACGGAGACTTTTGTTTCTCTCCAGGGGTTTGTCCTCTGCCTACCTTTTAAGAGTTTCTGCTTAGAGGTTCTTCCTTGGACCATTGTCCTTCTCAACTTACCTGGGCAACCTCGTGTTGTCTTTGACAATTGAGAAATTGTAGAGAATGTACAAATCATTAATGTCTAGCGCTGTCCTTCCCTCTAAGCACCCAGTGACTTGAAAATCCCATAGAAACTTAACATTTTCAAAAGTAACCTCATTATTTCCATTCAACTTAAACCCTTGCCCCTAGGTTACACAAAACAAACCCTGAGAGACACACCCATCCAGTCCATTTGTGAGCTCTTGGTACCACTCAAGACATCCAAATCAGATCTCGGACATCCTCTAAGATGCCTCCACCTTCCCTGTGCATCCTTTTAGCAATATGCATCCAAATATTAAATCCTGCTGCTGTTTTCTCCCTCCAGTGTAACAGTTCAGAACCCACCATCTTCCCTCAGGGCCATGGCCTCCTAATGCCTCTGGGCTAACTCTTTAAAACTATTGTTGCAGTCAGGTTTGCATTGCTGATAGAAACAACCCAACCAAGAGCAGCTTGTGGGAAAAAGAGATTTATTTTGGCTTACAGGCTTGAGGGGAAGCTCCACGATGGTAGGGAAAACGACAGCATGAGCAGAGGGTGGACATCCCCCCTGGCCAACATAAGGTGGACCATAGCAAGAGGAGAGTGTGCCAAACACTGGCAAGGGGAAACTGGCTATAACACCCATAAGCCTGCCCCCAACAATACACTCCCTCCAGGAGACGTTAATTCCCAAATCTCCATCAAGTGGGAACCTAGCACTCAGAACACCTAAGTTTATGGAGGACACCTGGATCAAACCACAACAACCATATTCTAATTTAAAAGGGGGGTCAGTCTGTTGGGCTTGCCTCAAAAAAAAAAAAAAACCAACAACTCCATATTCGATCCTTGAGTTGGAAGGTACATTCAAGTTTCCCCTGTTATTCTCCTGCTTGAGAAACTGGAGGGGCTGCCTCTTTCCTATGAGACCCCAGGTTCTCTTTGATTTAACCGTACTTCTCAACCACGCTCTGCTCCCCTTCTTCAACTCTGCCTGTCATCTACACATTGTCCATGTGCTTCTCCTGGCCCAGGACTACGCTACGAATGCCACACCCATCTCTCTCATCATCTGCAAACTCTTACTCACCCTTCAAGACAGAATTCAGATGATATCGTCTCCAAAACTCGTGTGAATCCCCAGGGTGAGTTATGGTAATTGATCATCCTATGTGCTGTGATTACACATCCTGGGAAATAACTGTGAAGATGAACAATTGGACTTCTAAGATGTTTCCTTGGTGAATATTAACAGCTTGGGGTCTAGTATTCAACCCGACAGATACCAAAACCTGATTCCATTAGCATATTAAGAACCTATCTATCTCTTAGTGACAGGCTCAGATTGACTAATTTTTTTAAAAAAATATATGAAATCAGTGTATGAGGAAGTTAATTTCAATAAGAACTAGAACTTTGCTAAGGAGTGTCTTATCAGAATGTGAGAGAGCAGTGAATTCTTTACTGGCAGCCAAATTTACTTCATGAAGTGATTTGGAATAGGATGCAAGATAAATGAAGCTACTGGCATCTGAATAAGAAAGCTTGATGCCTCTATCTCCATGACAGGAAAGGGCTTGCCAGTGAATTTTACTAATAAGAAGACTGTTCATTAGTATTCCTTCTTCCCTGAATAAAGCCCAGGTACTTACTGCCAACGCTCACATCTGTGATGCCCGACCAAAGCTCCCTCCCCCTCCCTTAGCCTGGCTACTTCTCACTCATTGGTTCTCTGCTGTACTTACTGCAAAGGCCTGTGTCCTCTTGGCTCCTGCTTTGATCTGGAGTGCCCATTTCATAGATAAAGAAGCAGACTTTGGGGCTGGAGTACAGCTCAGTGGTAGAGAGTCTGCGTTCAATTTCTAGCACAGGAAGGGAGGGGAAGGGAGGGGAGGGGAGGGGAGGGGAGGAGAGGGGAGGGGAGGGAAGAGAAAGATGGGAAGGGAGGGGGGAGGGAGGGAAAGGAAGAGAACATTATCTTCAGGTTCTTGATGGAGGTCTCACTGTATATAGCAGCCAAGAAGAAACTAGAAACTTTTTTGGCATAAACATAAGTATTTATTGAGTTTAATATCTCATTGGCAACCTCCATACATATAGACAATATACCAAGATCATAATGCCCTCCCACCATCCTCCCTTTTCACTCACCCAAATCCCAACTCCACTGAATCCCTTCTTTCCAACTAGTCTCTCTTCTATTTTGATGTCATCATCCCCACACACACACCTATTATGCAGGTCTATTGTAGATAGCACTAGCCAGTATGAGGTCATGAATATGTAGACCAGTTTGTGTCTGGAAGACAGTATTGCAAGCACTTTTTCCCTTCCTTTGGCTCTTACATTATTTCTACCACCTCTTCTACAATGGTCCATGATCCTTGCAGGGTGTAATAGAGATGTCTCACTTAATGCTGAACACATCACTGTCATTTCTTCTCAGCATTTTTGGGTGAGTTTTGAGTCTCCCCAGTGGTCACCATCATCCGAAAAGAGAAGCTTCTCTAGCCAAAAGTGAGAGTAGTATTAATATATGGACATAAACGTAAGTATTTAGAGCACAATTTGGTGGGCACAATATATCCATTTAGCCAAGCAATAATAATAGTTTTCCCAGTAGGGCTTGTGCCCTCCCCCGCTATAGGTTTTTGATTAGGTTTTCAGGCTCAGGCATGAATTCCTTCAGGTGGAATAGCCCTCAAGTCCAATCAGAGAGCAGTTGTTTAGTTGTTTTCCCTCATAACAGACATGCCACCGCGGCACCAGTTGGTATATTTGGCCTGGCTGGCCAGCCAAAAAGTTTGCAGGGTCCACTGCTGATTAAGAGCTTAGCTGACTTTTGTTCCCCAACAGGCTACACAGCTCTTTCCTGTATCCTGACAGCTAGTCAACAGGGAAGAGGGGTCCATCTCAGCACCAGCTTGATTTCTCAGTGATCTGCAGCCCAAGCATGTGGTGTCTTCAGTAATAGGGTCTTACCCTCTAGTTCTGGTGCGTAACCAAGAGCCTTGGTAATAGCCTGCAAATGTTTTGGGAGTATCAGGGGCCTCTCTGACCAACAACTCACTGGAAGGTATCCCATCCCTGCAACTAACATTTTCTGGTAAGAAACTAGAAACTTTAGTATTTGGCAGTATTACAAGCAGGAGGTTGGGCCTTGCCCATGAGGAAGGTAAGTAGAGAGGTTGGGGAGAAGTTTAAGTAGAGATTCCTCATGACCACAGGCACTGCAGACCTGGCACAATTCTGAAAAGCTGTATGTTTTAAAAGAATCCTTTATGGTTAGAATTTGCCATAGTAAACCAACTGCCCTCCAATTGGACTGGAGGCCCGCTCCATGGGGGGGAATACATCCCTGATACTGAAAATTAAAACAGGGGTAGTCATGAGCACTAGGGGTGTAACATCTGCTGATGTCTGGCTAAATGTATATACTATGCTCATCAAACTGCCCAGTAAGCACTTCTCTTAATATTTATACCCTTATATTAACACTACTCTCGCTTTGGGTAGAGAATCTTCTCTTTTCAGATGGCAGTGACCTTGGAATGACTCAGAAGGTATCATAGTGCTGGAAAGAAGTGACTGGAGTACTGAGTAATATCTCTATCACACCTTCTAAGGCTCAGGGTCTAATGCGGAAGAGGTGGCAGAAAGAATGTAAGAGCCAAAGGAAGGGTAGGACTCCTTACAACGTGTTCCTCCAGACACAAAATGGCCTGGATATCCATGACCTCACAGTGCCTGACACTACCTACACAAGACCATCATAAGAGGAGGAAAAGATCATGACATCAAAATAAAAGAGAGACTGATTGAGATGGGGAGGGGATATGATAGAGAATGGAATTTCAACGGGGAAAGTGGGGGGAAGGAGGGTATTACCATGGGATATTTTTTATAATCATGGAAAATGTTAATAAAAATTGAGAAAAAAATAAAATAAAATCCTTTTAACAACAACAACAAAAAAAAAAAAGAATTAGAAACCCCCCCCCAAAAAAAAGAATTTGCCATAGTACAGGGATGAGGGAAAAGAGGGCACAAACACATGATGTATCCATACAAACTATGTTGTTAATAATAATAATAAATGAATAAAATTTAAAAAGAATTTGCCATAGTAGTTGTTAAAATTGTGCTAGAAGGATTCGAGGAAGTGAAGGAAAGGGAGAGATCAGAGGCTGGGACCCATGGAGAAGGAGAGACCAGAGGCTGGTACCCAGGGAAAAGGAGAGATCAGAGGCTGGGACCCACGCAGAAAGAGGGATCAGAAGCTGGGACCCATGGAGAAGGAGAGGTCACAGGCTGGGACCCAAGGAGAAGGAGGGATCAGAGGCTGGTACCCACAGAGAAGGAGGGATCAGAGTCTGGGACCTACGGAGAAGGAGAGGTCACAGGCTGTGACCCACGGAGAAGGAGGGATCAGAGGCTGGGACCCACGGAGAAGGAGGGATCAGAGACTGGGACCCACGGAGAAGGAGAGGTCACAGGCTGTGACCCACGGAGAAGGAGGGATCAGAGGCTGGGACCCACGGAGAAGAGGAGGTCACAGGCTGGGACCCACGGAGAAGGAGGGATCAGAGTCTGGGACCTACGGAGAAGGAGAGGTCAGAGGCTGGGAACCATGGAGAAGGAGAGGTCAGAGGCTGGGACCCACGGAGAAGGAGAGGTCAGAGGCTGGGACCCACGGAGAAGGAGAGGTCAGAGGCAGGGACCCAAGGAGAAGGAGGGATCAGAGGCTGGGACCCACGGAGAAGGAAGGTGAAGCACAGGGCTGATGGTTCTGTGCTGTCAGCCTGGCCCTTGCCCAGCAACACCAACCCAGTCCAGAGGACATGTAGTGCAGTCCCTCAAGGAGTAGCACCCTGTCATCTGGGGCCTGGTAAAAATGCATAGTATCAGGACCCCCAGCCTAAGGAATCAATAGCTCTGAGGATGGGGTATGGTCATCTATGTTTAACAGGCCCTTGGCTTAAGTGTGATCCCTACTACAATGTGAGCACTGCTGTCCCCCCACCTCCTTTTTTATAGCTCTTTTGATACTCAAAATACTGATATTTTTTCCTTTTTTTTTTTTTAATGGGCGTGCCAAGGCCTCTAGCCACTGCAAACGAACTCCAAACACATGCATCAGCTTGTGCATCTGGCTTATGTGGGCTCTGTGGAATTGAACCTGGGTCATTTGGCTTTACAGGCAAGTGCCTTAACCTCTGAACCATCTCTTCAGCCCTAAAAATACTGATTTTTAATATTGAAGATAAAAACATTTGATATCTGATAATTTAAATAGTTCTAGTGCTTAATAATATTTACTAGAAATACCCTATGTAGTTAATAAATTATGTAAAATTAACACTGTAATGTCAATTTTTAAAGTATTACTGACTGATGTAGAGTTTGGTTTTAAAGTTAAAATATTGTGAAATTTGAAATACTAGTTTGAAACCTGTAAGAGGAAGCAACACTCATATGTGTGTTAGTTTAATTCATAAGCTGTTTGATTTCCCTCTCTCCTTCTCTCTCTTTTTGAGATAGCATCTCATAGCTTAGAATGGCCTTGAACTTTCTATGGTTGACCAAACAAGCAGTATGGCCAAGGTTGACCTTGAACTCCAATCATCTTGCTTCCATCTTCCAAGTGCTGGGATTACAGGCCTGGAATTTAAAGGGTTTGGGGTGGGGGCGGGGAGTGGGGAGGTTGTTTGTTTGTTTTGAGACAAAGTCTCCATCTGGACCCCTGGCTTGTCTGGAACTCACTATATAAACCAGGCTGGCCTCCAATTTACAGTGATCCTCCTTGCCTCTGCCTCTGCCTTCAGAGTGCTGGATTGTAGGCATGTGCCACCACACCCAGCTAATTTATTAACTTAATAAAAAATTCTTAAGAATTTGAGACTGTTTGTAAATCAGAAAATTGATGTATTTTTTAAAGAAATAGTCAAATTGGAGCCGGGCATGGTGGCACACGCCTTTAATCCCAGCACTCGGGAGGCAGAGGTAAGAAGATCACCGAGAATTCGAGGCCACCCTGAAACTACAGAGTGAATTCCAGGTCAGCCTGAGCTAGAGTGAGACCCTACCTCGAAAAACCAAAAAAAAAAAAAAAAAAGAAAAAAAAGAAATAATCAAATTGGCTTAGCAGTTAAGGTGCTTGCCTGCAAAGCCAAAGGACCTCAGTTCAGTTCCCTAGTACCCACGTAAGCCAGATGCACAAGGTGGCACATGCATCTGGAGGGCGTTTGCAGTGGCTGGAAGCCATGGCATGTCCATTCTCTCTCTCTTCTCTATCTCTCTCTCTCTCTTTTCTCCTCTTTCCCTCTCTCAAAGAAATAAATAAATAAAAATAAAATATTTTTTTAAGTCAATTTGTTAAATTAATAAATGCTGTTTAAGGTGATTAAGTGGATCAGATAACAATTTGTTAGGCTTATAAATATAATAATGAAGTGAATATGTTTAGTGTAAAAGCTTGAGATTTGAATTTGAAAGTAGTGAATATTAATTTGTAAAAACCAAGTAACTTCTAAATAACTTCCAATGTGAGAAGTCTTTATTGAATTTTAAAAATCTTTTCCTTCTATTTTTTATGCTACCACAGAGAATTACAAGGATATATCCAATATGCAAATTTATAACTTTTTCTTCTCTAGTGAATTGTCAACAAAAGAGCGCTTTGAGGTGAGGTATGGTAGTTTGAATATTTGGCCCCCGATATATGCAACGTTTTGTTACTTTGTAGTTTGGATCTGCAGCCACCTGGCTGGAGGAGGTGTCACTGGGCAGATCTTAAGGGGTGGTGGTGGGTTTGAAATTCCAATCTAAAGATATGCAAAGTGCCTGGTTCTACCTGGAGTTCCTGAAGTGTGCTGTGCTGTGTGGCTTTTTGGCTTGTGGCTTCTCTCTCTCTCTGCTTGGACCTGTGAAAACAGGCCAGCTTCTTCTGCCATTAAGAAACTTCCCTCGGATCTGTAAGCTTCAATAAGTCCCTTCCTCCATAACTGTGCCTGGTCTGGAAGTTCACCTCAGCGAACCCAAAGCTGTGTCTGCTACACGTGGGCAGCCAGGGTGCACAGTGTGGTAGAGAGAGGGAGAGGTTAATAAGTGAAACGCCGTGAACTCTGACTTCTCACCTTTCCAGACTTACTTCCGGAGCTGCCTCCAAGCCTGAAACAGAACATGCTTGCGCCATCTTCAAATGGGCATCTCATAAACTTGGCTCATCATTCCGTATCCCCATCTTTCTACTCCTGGCCTCAACTGAGCTCAGCTTTCCTTCAGCAATAACATGTTTACTACATCACAATCACTCAACAGACTGGAAACCTTGCAGTCACGTTTCACTCTTCCTTACCTTCTCCCTTACTTTAATTCCATCATCCAGAGCCCTGACCAGCCTCTCTTTGTGAAATCTACTTAGTTCCGATTTTCTGGGTCACCACCATTATCTATGACCACGTACCTTACGCCAGACATGCTGCAGGCTATTAGTGCAACAGTCTTTCATCATTGTCTCCTACTGTATTTCATTAGACTTTGCTTCCGTGACTAATTTTTATTTTTATGTTTTGGAGACAGGTCTCACTGTGTAGCCCAGGCTGGACTTGAACTCATGTGATCTCTCTACTAAGCCTCCCAAAGGCTGGGTTCCAGGCATGTGCCGTCATGTCCAGCTTCTATGTCTAATATTTATTTGCATGAGCTTTTACTGACTCCCTAATGTCAGACAAATAAAACTTAAGCTACCCTTGACGTCCAAGGTCTTGTACTGTCCAGGTCAATGCCCAATGTTAGCACCCTCATCTTTCATTATTTCTTTTTTTAAAATTTTTATTTATTGATTTGACAAAGAAGGGGGGAGAGAGAGAGAGAGAGAATGGGTGCTCAAGGGCCTCCAGCCACTGCAAACGAACTCCAGACATGTGCGCCCCCTTGTGCATCTGGCTAACGTGGGTCCTGGGGAATTGAACCTGGGTCCTTTGGCTTTGCAGGCAAATGCCTTAACCGCTAGGCCATATCTCCAGCCCATCTTTTATTATTTCTTTGTGGTGCACCTCTAGTTCTGTCAAATTAATTTGTGGGTCCCATTCTCCACATGCTACACCTATGCATATAGCTTTAAGTAACCCATTGCCGCTGGCTCTGGCCCCTCTTGTCTAACACTCCTCTCATCTCTTGGTCTTCTTCCAAATCTTGTTAAATACTCACTTGCTCTGAGGGTTTACCAAAGATCTCATTTGTCTGTATGTGATTCAAAAATCTCTTCCAGCCAGGTGCGGTGGTGCATGCCTTTAATCCTAGCAAGAGAATCATTGTGAGTTCGAGGCTAGCCTAAGATTACATAGTGAATTACATAGTGAATTCCAGGTCAGCTTGGGCTAGAGTGAGACCCTACCTTGGAAAAACAAACAAAAAGATCACTTCCTCATCTGTATATACTTCTGGAATTAATTTCGGTATGTTTACATTGCTCTGTAAGAGTATCTTTTTTGTGTACGTCTTGTTTCCACAACAAGATGAAATATAGCTGGATAGATGGCTCAGCAGTTAAGGCACTCACCTGAAAAACCTAAGGACCCGAGTTCAATTCCCCAGTAAAGCCAGATTCACCAAGTGGTGCATGCATCTGGAGCTCGTTTGCAGTGGCAGGAGGCCCTGGCACACCCATACTCCCTCTGTATCTACCTCTCTCCCTCTCTCTCAAATAAATCAATAAATCATTTTTTAAAAGAGGATATAAATTTTTATGGAAGAAATTTCCTGCCTTGCCACTTGTAAGAGTTGGAAAGAAGATCGAAGGAGATAGTTTATGTGGAAGTAGTTTGCAAGCTACGAAGTTGTAATGTTATACAAGGCGAGGGGCTCTATGATCGGGCCAAAGAAGCTGAAGATTTGGACTTGGCAGTTGGTCTTGAAAGCGGTGAGTTCATTTACGAGTTCCATCTCTTATTAGCCGTGTTGTTTTAAACAAAATTTTCCTCTCCTCAGTTCTATATATAGACCCCTCCAGTAACCTAACCAGCAGCGTAGAGGATGGGGAAGATCAAATAAACTGACATCAATGAAAACTTCTAACCAACTTTAAGGCTCCCATAAACGTATACGTGTCAGGAATGACGAGGAAGTCATTTGACTAATAAATGCCAGCATAGATGCATGTTGGCTTCGTGACTCAGGTTACAAGATCCCATTCCATCACGGCAACTACTTTTTTTTTTTTTTTTTTTTTTTGAGGTAGGGTTTCATAAGCAGCATCTGTCCTGAACAGCAGGTCATGGAGGCCAGAACACTAGTGACGTGATCGTGGTCCATGTCCCTGACTTATCAAAGAAGTAAGCAGCACTGTCGATGTGGATGAAACTTGAAAAGCCTTGTAGAAATAGTTCAGTTTATTTATTACAAATGCATGCCATCTGCCTAAATTATCATAAGTACTGGGCCCTACATTTGAAATACATTCGCTGTTTACTCATCAACATTTTTGTGTTATAGCAAATATTAATTATACACATAAACCAGGCCAAGCACTGTTGTAGGCCCTGGAGATGCACCAGGAAGACATCAGGGGCTTTATATCCCAATGAGAAAGATAACACATGAATAAACACTAAGGGGCTGGAGAGATGGCTTAGCAGTTAAGGTGCTTACCGGCAAAGCCAAAGGACCCAGGTTCGATTCTCCAGTCTTCACATAAAGCTAGATGAACATGGTGGTGCACTCGTCTGGATTTTGTTTGCAATAGCTAGAGACCCTGGCGCACCCCTTCTCTTCTCTCTCTCTCTCTCTCTCTCTCTGCCTCTTTCTCTCTCACACACACAAATTAAATAAATAAATTTTTTAAATATTTAAAAATAAATAAACACTAAGGACTGGGAAGAAGGTAGTAATGTGAGGGTGGAATGGTAGGACAGGGGAGTGGCTTAGATGGCATATCCACGGAAGATGTCAAAGCAGAGGTAACATTTGAGCCCATCTTGGAGAATGAAATAGGGAGCCACAGTCAAATCCCACAAAGAGGTGGGCTAAACTGAGTTTAAGTGCAAAGGCCCTGGGGCAGGAAGGACCCGCTGGCTAGGAAGCCTATGTGGCTGGTGCCTGGTGATAAGGACATCTACAGCCAGATCATGCAAAACCTGGTGGTCCTGGGTTTTATTCTATGTGCCATGGAAAAACCAATAAAGGGGCTGGGCGTAGGGGCACACGCCTTTAATCCCAGCATTTGGGAGGCAGAGGTAGGAGGATCGCCATGAATTTGAGGCCACCCTGAGACTACATAGTGAATTCCAGGTCAGTCTGGGCTAGAGCGAGACCCTATCTTGAAAAAACAAAAAAATAAGGGCTGAAGAGATGGCTTAGTGGTTAAGGCGTTTGCCCGTGAAGCCAAAGGGCTCAGGTTTGATTCCCCAAGACCCACGTAAGCCAGATGCACAAGGGCCACATGCGTCTGGAGTTCATTTGCAGTGGTTACAGACCCTGGTGTGCCCATTCTCTCTGTCTGTCTGCCTATCTCTCTCACTCTCTGCTTGGAAATAAATAAACAAAAATAAAAAATTATTTAAAAATAAAAATAAAGAAATAGGATTTAAAGAAATCACATTTAGTGTTATAACATCTTGAGTCATTTCACAAAGTGGTTCAAAATAAAAGTTTAAGGAAAAGACTGAGCGTTTTGAAATTTGGGCCTCCTTCGTGTGTGTGTGTGGGGGGGGGAAACTCTGAGGACAGGCTGCCATAGGTCTATCTGCTGCTGTCATTGCTCACTTAAGAAGTTAGGGCTCTTAACATTCTGACTAGAAGCTATCTTATCAGCTGTCATGCTGGCAGAGCAGCCACCTTTGAGTAGCCTTTAAGAGCCTGTAATAAGGGCTGGAGGGATAGCTTTTCAGTTAAGGCGTTTGCCTGCAAAGCCAAGGGACCCAGGTTCGATTCCCAAGAACCCAAATTAGCCAGATGCACAAGGGGGCGCACGCATCTGGAGTTCATTTGCAGTGGCTGGAGGCCCTGGTGCGCCCATTCTCTCTCCCTCTCTCTGTCTCTAATAAATGAATCAAAAGAAATGAAATTTAAAAGCCTGTAATCACAGAAAAGAGAAGATACAATGATCTCTGGAACACATCAACAGTTTATAAAGCAATAATGGTGAATCAACATTACTTGCATAAGCTTAAAGCACCTTAAAACACCTCTGCTAGCCGGGCCTGGTGGCGCAGGCCTTTAATCCCAGCACTCGGGAGGCAGAGGTAGAAGGATTGCCGTGAGTTCGAGGCCACCCTGAGACTCCATAGTGAATTCCAGGTCAGCCTGGGCCAGAGTGAGACCCTACCTCAAAAAACCAAAAAAAAAAAAAAAAAAAAAACACCTCTGCTATACATCTGTAGTAAAGATACCTGGCTGAGCTGGGCTTGTGTGGGGCAGAATTCTTGAGTATTCCTTTTTGTCATTTGAATTTTTTTGTTTTGTTTTGCTTATTTTTTTTCCATTTTATTTATTTATTTGCAAGGAGAGAGAGAGAGAGAGAGAGAGAATGGGCATGCCAGGATTTCTCGCCTCCACAGAGGAACTTCAGATGCATGCATCACTTTATACATCTGGCTCTATGTGGGTACTGGGGAGTCAGGCCTTGTAAGCAAGTGCCTTCAACAGATGAACTATCTCTCCAGTGCTAATGTCTTCTGTTCTGTTCTTTTATTTTGAGGAAGGGTTTCACTCTAGTCTAGGTTGACATGGAACATGGACTTACTCTGTAGCCTAGGCTGGCCTCAAACTCATGGCAATCCTTCTGCCTCAGCCTCCTGATTGCTGGGATTACAGGTGTGAGCCACCAAACCCAGCTATGTTGCTTTATTTTGTTTTGAGATAGGACTTCTGTAGACTGGCTTGGGATTCATTCGGTAGCCCAGGTTGGCCTTGAACTTGTGGCAATTCTCTGTCTCACCTTCTGAGCACTGGGCTTACAGGAGTGAACCACTACACCTGGCTCTCTGTTTCACTTTAAATGTAAGTTAAATAAGAAATTCAGTCAGGGGCTGGGGAGACGGCTGACCAGTTAAGGCGTTTGTCTGCGAAGCCAGAGGACCCTGCTTCAATTCCCCAGGACCCACATAAGCCAGATGCACAAGGGGCACATGCGTCTGGAGTTCGTTTGCATTGGCTACAGGCCCTGGCGTGCCCATTCTTTCTCTGTCTGTCTCTCTTCTCTCTCTCTCACTCTCTGCTTGCAAATAAGTAAATAAATACAAAAGAAATTCAGCCGGGCATGGTGGCGCATGCCTTTAATCCCAGTACTCTGGAGGCAGAGGCAGGAAGATCACTAAGAGTTTGAGGCCACCCTGAGACTACATGGTGAATTCCAGGTCAGCCTGGGCTAGACTGGGACCCTACCTCGAAAAATAAAACAAACAAACAAAAAGAAATCAAGCTAAGGTCTGGAGAGATGGCTTAGTGGTTAAGGCACTTGCCTGAGAAGCCAAAAGACTCCTGTTTGATTCCCCAGGACCCACATAAGCCAGTTGTACAAGGTGGCAAATGTGTCTGGAGTTCATTTGCAGTTGCTGGAGGCCCTGGTGCCCAGTCTCTCTATCTCCCCCCCCCCTCATAAATAAGATAAAAAATTCAAGCCAGATGTGGTGGTGCACGCCTTTAATCCCAGCACTCAGGAGGATCATTGTGAGTTGGAGACCAGCCTAAGGCTACATAGTGAATTCTAGGCCAGCCTGGGCTACAATGAGATTCTACCTTAAAATACCAAAACAAAAAACAAAACCCAGTTCCTGGGCTAGAGAGATTGCTTAGCGGTTAAGGCTCTTGCCTGCAAAGCCAAAGAACCTCAGTTCGATTCCCCAGGACCCACGTAAGCCAGATGTACAAGGAGGCGCACGTGTCTGGAGTTCATTTGCAGTGGCTGGATGCCCTGGCGCGCCCATTCTCTCTCTATCTGCCTCTTTCTCTCTGTGTCTGTCTGTTGCTCTCAAATAAATAAAAATAAACAAAAATAAATTAAGAAAAAAACAAACAGTTCTTGGTCATACTAACTACATTTTCAGAGCTGAATGGCAGTAGTAGGATCATGTGACCAAAGTTCTATAATACGAAACAGTATAGATTCAGGACATTTCCAGCATCTTGAAAAGCTTTGTTGGAAGCCTGTTGTTAACTTAGGCAAAATTGTTGCCAGGATTATGAACCAACTTTTTTTTTTTTTTTTTTTTTTTTTTGAGGTAGGGTCTCACTCTACCTCAGGCTGACCTGGAATTCATCTGTGCTCTCAGGGTGGCCTTGAACTCACAGAGATCCTCCTACCTCTGCCTCCCGAGTGCTGGGATTAAAGGCGTGCGCCACCACACCTGGTATGAACCAACTTTTAAATACTTAGCTAGGGCTGGAAAGATGAAATAGCAGTTGAGGTGCTTGCCTGCGAAGTCAAAAGACCCAGTTTCAATTCCTCAGAACCCACGCAAGCCAAAAGCACATGGTGGCACATGTGTCTGGGGTTTGCTTGCAGTGGCTAGAGGCCCTGGGGTGCCCATTCTCTCTTCTAAATAAATCAATAAATAGCTGGGTGTGGTGGCGCACACCTTTTATCCCAGTACTTGGGAGGCAGAGATAGGAGGCATCACTATGAGTTCGAGGCCACCCTGAGGCTCCATAGTGAAATCTGGGTCACCCTGAGCTAGAGTGAGAGCTTACTTTGAAAAACAAAAATTAAATTAAATTAAATTAAAATAAATACTTAACTAATCAATGCATAGAAACTCAGGTGTATAATAATTCAAATACATTCCAACACTAATTTTGCTAAGATGACTCACTAGAACAGCATTTTGGAGTGCAATAAAAACTCCCAGGATTCAATTTCTGAGGCAGTCAGGGGTAGGTTGGATGGATGCTTACATAAACAGTTTGGTCACTGTAAAAAACTAGTTGTGTTAGTACAAACCAAGACAGCTAGGCCATAAGAGTTAAGCAATTATTTTCCTAAATGTAGGCCATAAGAGTTAAGCAATTATTTTCCTAAATGTAACTGACATTAAGTTAAAAATTTAAAAAAAAAAACCCTACCTGATAGTCACTGAATTTGGTATTCTGCATGGAGGTGGCACATGAGTCAACAGCATTAATGTGAAGACGGAGGGTAACGAGATGCAACAGTGTTCAACTTTACTATGGTGTGCCAGCTTTTCTCATTTTTTGCTATCATTCTGGATTCAGCTTTTCACAAATTAATGCATTTTAATTACAGTCATCATTTTTCTATTGACATATATGTATGTGTATATATATATGCATATATATATACTTTTATTTATTTATTTATTTTTTTTTTTTGGTTTTCCGAGGTAGGGTCTCACTCTGGTCCACGCTGACCTGGAATTCACTATGGAGTCTCAGGGTGGCCTCGAACTCATGGCAATCCTCCTACCTCTGTCTCCCGAGTGCTGGGATTAAAGGCGTGCACCACCATGCCTGGCTGGCTGCTTCATTTTTGTTCTTCTTCCAAATTACAATAGTTTTTTTTTTCCTTTTTTAGTATTTTTTTTAATGAGAGAGAGAGAGTTGGCACACCAGGGCCTCTAGCCACTGCAATCAAACTCTAGACGTGTGCACCATATTGTGAGCATGTGCAACCTTGCACGCTTGCATGACCTTGTGCATCTTGGCTTATGTGGGATCTGGAGAGTCAAACATGGGTCCTTAGGCTTCGTTAGCAAGCACCTTAACCACTAAGGCATCTCTCCAGCCCTTTTTCTTCTTTTTTATAATTCAATGAAAATTATCGCTAGAAATAAAAAGACAAATTCTTAGGGGCTGGGAGATAGCTCAGTAGTCAAAAGTTCTTGCTTGCAAAGCCTGCCATAATGGGTTTGATTCCCCAGTACCCACATAAAATCAGATACACAAAGTGGTGTATGCAACTGGAATTTGTGTACAGTGGCAAGAGGCCCTGGTGTGCCCATTCATTCTCTCTCTGAAATAAATAAAAAATGTTTTAAAATTATTTTTTTTAATTTTTTTGTTCATTTTTATTTATTTATTTGAGAGTGACAGAGAGAGAAAGAGTCAGATAGAGAGAGAGAGAGAGAATGGGCGTGCCAGGGCTTCCAGCCACTGCAAACGAACTCCAGACGCGTGTGCCCCCTTGTGCATCTGGCTAACGTGGGTCCTGGAGAATTGAGCCTCGAACCGGGGTCCTTAGGCTTCACAGGCAGGAGCTTAACTGCTAAGCCAACTCTCAAGCCCAAAATTATTAAAAAAAAAAAAAAAAACAAAAACAAAACAGATTCTGGGGCTGGAGAGATGGCTTAGCAGTTAAGCGTTTGCCTGTGAAGGCTAAGGACCCTGGTTCGAGGCTCGATTCCCCCGAACCCATGTAAGCCAGATGCACAAGGTGGCACATGCATCTGGACTTTCTTTGCAGTAGCTGGAGGCCCTGGTGCACCCATCCTCTATCTATCTGCCTCTTTCTCACTCTGTCTGTCGCTCTCAAATAAATTAAAAAAATACATGGATTCATAGCAAGTTATCATAAATAGAATTTCTTTCATGTGCCAATACAAAAACTGTTAAATACTGTGGTAAACAAAAGCTAAAAGTTGAATTAATTTATTAAGTTACTGTAAGAGTTAATTGTTGAGGAGCTGAACTTACTTTTGTCAACAGATGGAAAAATCTCAGCACCCCCCCCCAAAAAAAACTGTCCAGAAAGGGCCCAGAGGGACGATAAAATTAAAAGACAGCTGAGGCTAAAACAAAGTAAAATAGATTTTATTATTGTTAGGGTGGCCTGACAATAAAAATGATTAACTATACAAATTGTCATGTCTTGTTTGTTCATTTACCCCTCCCCTTGGTTATAAAAACTATAAAATAAAAATAAAAGCTCAGCTTGAGGTTAGAGCTTCTTTGGAGAGCTTTTGGAGTTATCTCAAGTTCCTATGGGCCCCCGGGTAAATAAACTCCTCTATTTTCACTCATACTGGTATTAAAATGATCTTTCCAGAAAATTTCTACAGTACTAATACTAATAGTAGAACTATTGGATAACATTCAATTTTCTTCTTTGCCATTGTTTTGGAATACATCTCACTAAGGATAGCCAGACTAATTATTTCCCACTCACAAGTCTTCATTTCATGTGTTTTTCTACAACTGTGGGTGGCAATGGCTTTTTAGCTTCTCACTTTTTCCTTTTGAGAAATCAGGCTTTTGTTTTTTCAAATGTGAAATATCTTGTGGGTAGATGGCAGATAGGCCATCTTCGCATTAGTATTTTTTTTTCTAGATAGGGTCTTGCTCTAGCCCAGGCTGACCTGGAATTTAATATGTAGTCTCAGGCTGGCTTCGAACTCACAGTGATTTTTCTACCTCTATCTCCCAAGTGCTGAGATTAAAAGTGTGCACCACTATGCCCAGTGCATATTTTTAAAAATATTTTTACTTTATTTATTTATCAAAGGAGAGAGAATGGGTGTGCCAGGGCCTCTTGCCATTGCACATGAACTCCAGATGCATGCACTGTTTTGTGCATTTTGTTTTGTGTGTATACTGGAGAATTGAACCTGGGCTGCCAGGTTTTGCAAGCGAGTGACTTTAAGCACTGAGCAATCTTCCTAGCCCTGAATTGTCTTTTATTTTAATTGTTTTTTAGGGTATTTGCTTTCAAAGTCTGATGACCCAGGTTTGATTTTCAATGCCCACATAAAACCAAATACCCAAAGCAATGCATGCATCTGGAGTTTATTTGCAGTGGTAGGAGGCCCTGTCATGCCCATATACTCTCTCTGTCTCCCTCTTTCTATCTCTCTCAAATAAATAAATAAAAATTTTAAATGGAGTTTTAGGGCTGGAGAGACGGCTTAGTGGTTAAGGTGCTTGCCTGCAAAGCCAGAGGACCCAGGTCTGATTCCCCAGGACCCACGTAAGCCAGATGCACAAGGTGGTGCATGAGTCTGGAGTTCGTTTACAGCAGGTAGAGGCCCTGGCATGCCCATTCCCATTCTCTCTCTCTCTCTCTCTCTCTCTCTCTCCCTCTTTCTCACTGACACATAAATGAATAAACAAACAAAATATTTAAAAATGGATTTTTAAAGCTGGGTGTGATGATGCATGTCTGTAATTTCAGCATTTAGAAACGAGGCAAGAGGAGTGCCGCATGTCCATGGTCAGCCTGGTCTACATACCAACTTCCAAGGCAGCCAGGGCCACACAGTGAAATCTTTTCTCCAGGAAAAAAAAAAAAATTATATAAAGGAAACAATACTTCAAATTTGTGGGTGCAGAGGAAACAGTATCACTGGGTACTCTAAAGTAATTCTGCCGAAAAGTTTTACAATTCATACTTTTCAACTATAGACATCCAAGAGAGAAACACATTGGACAGATATGTTCATACTTAATTCTGTCATTATATTCACTTAACATACGCTTGTGAACACACAGGCAGTGAGCCACCACTTAGCATAAATACATTTTCCTGTTTTATGCATGAGCCAAAAGAAAGATGTCTAGAAGGAAGTCGTTCATACCTTGTTGGTTTCTTAAAAGAAAAGCAACGAGTATGTTTCAGGAATTGTTAGTGATGCAGAACTGGGACTGATTTCTTCATTTAGTCGGCCAGGCAGGTCACTCTGACTCATGTGTGCTGCTTGGCGCTCTGTCAGGGTCTAATCCAGAGGAGGTGACATTGTCCCTGAGTGAGCACATTGCCAGTGGGCTTAGCCCTGGGTCCAGCTGCACCCCGACCCGTGCTGGGCCTCACACGTCTCCTCCGAGCTGATGTTCTAAATAAGAGGGCTTGTTGAATGGTAGCTACGGTTAAATGTGGGAAGCTCAGTCAGTTGCCCACCTCATGCCTCAGCCTTGAGCACTTCCAAAGCTGAATTCTGTGTACCTGTTTGTGTACCTACAGCACCCTGTACTCACCCTCCCATATGGGTTACTGCCCCGCATTGTCACTGGTGGTGCCAGATCTGTCACCCCACTTGACTGTGACATCCTTCATACAGTCTTGTGCCATCAAGCTCTCCTGAAAGTACATTCTTCAGTAGGGGGTTGTTACAGTCCCTCATTACATCCAACAGATCTCTTATTTTTTTAATATTTTATTTTTATTTATTTATTTGAGAGAGAGTGAGAAAGAGGCAGAGAGAGAGAGAGAGAGAGAGAATGGGGACACCAGGGCACCCAGCCACTGCAAACAAACTCCAGACACATGGACCACCTTGTTTATCTGGCTTATGTGGGTCCTGGGGAATCGAGCCTAGGTCCTTTGGCTTTGCAGGCAAGTGCCTTAACCACTAAGCCATCTCTCCAGCCCTGAATAGGCCTTTTAATGTTAGTCTTTTTTAAAAAAATTATTTATTTATTTATTTAAGAAAGGCAGATAGAAAGAGAGAGAAAGTGGGTGACACACCAGAGCCTCTAGCCACTGCAAATGATCTCCAGATGCATGTGCCACCATGAACATCTGGCTTACGTGGGTTCTGGGGAACTGAACCGTAACCACTAAGCCATCTCTCCAACCCTTGATGTTAGTCTTAAATACCGCACGTTATAGTCAGCTACACATTGCTGGCAGGGAACACTTGACTCAGAGCAGCTTGTGGGAGGAAAGGGCTTATTTTAGTTTACAGACTGGAGATGAAGCACCATGACATGGTGGCAGGGGAAAATGATGGCATGAGCAGGGGGTGGACATCACCCCCTGGCCAACATCAGATAGACAACAGCAGCAGGCGAGTGTGCCAAACACTGGCAAAGGGGAAGCTGGCTATAACCCCAATAAGCCCACCCCCAACAATACACTGCCTCCAGGAGACTCGAATTGCCAAATTGCCACCAGCTAGGGACCTAGCATTCAGGACACATAAGTTTATGGGGGACTCCTGAATCAAATCACCACACCTCACAAAACTAGTCAACTCTAATTTACCTTACCTAATGAGATCTATACTGTTCTAGATATGAAGGAAGGTAGGAATGGAAGAAAAAGAGAGAAGAATAAAAAGAAAGAAAACACAAGCAAGTAAGATGAGCACGTAGCAAGCACCTGTAATCTTTGTTTAGTTGTTGTTGTTCAATTCTTTTTTAAATTTTTATTTATTTATTTTTATTGACAACTTCCATAATTATAAACAATATCCCATGGTAATTTCCTCCCTACCCCCACTTTCCCCTTTGAAACTCCACTCTCCATCATATTCCTTCCCCATCTCAATCAGTCTCTCTTTTATTTTGATGTCATCATCTTTTCCTCCTATTATGATGGTCTTGTATAGGTAGTGTCAGGCACTGTGAGGTCATGGGTATCCAGGCTATTTTGTGTCTGGAGGAGCACATTGTAAGGAATCCTACCCTTCCTTTGGCTCTAAACACCTGTAATCTTAGCACTCCGGAGGCTGAGGCATGAGGATCATTTGTTATAGGCCAGCTTGGGCTACATAGTAAGATTGTATTTCAAAAATCACAAGTTTTAGGGCTGGAGAGATGGCTTAGCGGTTAAGGCGCTTGCCTGTGAAGCCTATGAATACAGGTTTGATTCCCCAGGTCCCACGTCAGCCAGATGCACAAGGTGGCACATGCATCTGGAGTTCATTTGCAGTTTGCCTTGGTGCACCCATTCATTCTCTTTCTCTCTGTCTCTAATAAATAAATAAATATATTTTTAAAAAATCACAAGTTTTAGCCGGCGTGGTGGCGCATGCCTTTAATCCCAGCTCTCAAGTGGCAGAGGTAGCAGGATCGCCGTGAGTTCGAGGCCACCCTGAGACTACATAGTGAATTCCAGTTTAGCATGGGCTAGAGTGAAACCCTACATTGAAAAACCAAAAAAAAAAAAAAAAGAAATCACAAGTTTTCTTTTTTTTTTTAATTTTTTATTTTTATTTATTTATTTGAGAGCGACAGACAGAGAGAGAAGGAGGCAGAGAGAGAGAGAGAGAATGGGCGCGCCAGGGCTTCCAGCCACTGTAAACGAACTCCAGACGCGTGCGCCCCCTTGTGCATCTGGCTAACGTGGGTCCTGGGGAATCAAGCCTTGAACCGGGGTCCTTAGGCTTCACAGGCAAACGCTTAACCGCTAAGCCATCTCTCCAGCCCACAAGTTTTCTTTTTAAAAGATGAATTCTATATCCTCCTACCTCTGTCTCCCAAGGGCTGGGATTAAAGGCATGTGCCACCACGCCTGGCTTAAAAGGTGAATCCTATATCACTATTATATATTATTCAAGGAAGGGATTTGCTTGCCCATTTGTGCATCTGAAATGTTTGAAGGTGTTAGCACATCAGCAGTGTGTATGTATATATATACACACACACACACACATATATGTATACACACACATATATATATATACATATACACACATATTATATAAAGCATACATATGAACAAGTATACCCATCTCTTTTGTGGGGGGTGTGTGTTGTGTGTGTGGTATGTGTCTGTGTAAGTGTATGCACATTTGTATGCAGACCTCTGCTCCCCACAGGACTGGGGTACAGACATGTGTGGCCATGCCCAACTGTTCTGTGGGTACTGGGGATCAAGCTCAGGTCTTCTTAGGCCCTCATGCTTGTGTGGCAAATGCCCTTACTCCCTGAGCCCTCTCCACAGCCTTAACCTCTCTCTTTAATCATCAACAGAGGTTAGTTGTCCTTTAGTCACTATGATGGTTAATCTCTGGGTGCCAACTTGATAAACCACCATGGGAAAAAAATAATCTCTCTGGGGCTGGAGAGATGGCTTAGCAGTTAAGGTGCTTGTCTGCAAAGCCTGAGGACCCAGGTTTGATTCTCCAGCACCTATGTAAGCCAGATGTACATAGTGGCACATGCGTCTGGAGTTTGTTTGCAGTGGCTAGAGGCCCTGCTGTGCTCATTCTCTCTCTCTCTCTCTCTCTCTCAAATAAATAAATAAATAAAAATAACGATATTTAAAAAAATCTGTCTGGTCATGTCTCCAAGGGATTTTGTAGATCAGATTAGTTGAGGTAGGTGAACCCACCGGTATTAAAAGGAGAAAGCTAACTGAGTGCTCAACATTCATTGCTCTGTTCTGCTTCCTCACTGTCCAAGTAAATGTGGCCAGTTCCTGTCGCCATGCCTTCCCTGCCCAGATGGAACTGTGATTAAACTCTTTCCCTTCCGTAAATTGCGTCTGGTCACATATTTCGTCCCAGCAATGAAAAAGTAACAAATACAATCACCTACCAGAGACTTCAGTTTGAAAGTGACTTTAATGCAGTCCAGACAAAACCACTGATAATTGAGTTATGGTGCCTGAAGGCTACAGCACCATCAGTTTCCATAGATTTGGTAAGCTTTATGTCACACTCAACTCTCAACAAAACATCTTTATGTATTATAATTAGCCGCTACTCAGAGTTGACAAATGAAAAACTACACATGAAGATGGTTCTTTCAGTTTTTTTTAAATTATTTATCTTCTTTATCTGAGAGAGAGAGACAGAGACAGAGAGCGATAAAGAGAGAATGGGTGTGCCCGGGCCTCTAGCCACTGCAAGCAAACTTCAGATGAATGTGTCACCTTGTATATCTGGCTTTATGTGAATACTGGGGGATTGAACCTGGGTCCTTTGGCTTTGCAGGCAAGCATCTTAACTGCTAAGCCATCTCTCCAGTCAAGGTTCTTTTATTTTAACAACACACACACACACACACACACACACACACACACGCACACACACACACGCTATGATTTAAAAAAAATACCAAAATTGGGTGTGGTGGCTCATGCCTGTAATCCCGCACTTGGAAGGCTGAGGCAGAAGGATTTTTATGAATTCAAGATGAGTCTGGGCTGGAGAGTAAGACCTTGTTTCAAGAAACAAAACAAAACAAAAAAAGAAAACAATTGCCCAATTTCCCACAAAGTAAGCTCCCTGAGGACAGAAATTTCACTAGTTTTAATGTTTTTTTTTTTTAAATTTTTGTTTACCAGCCGCTGCAAACGAACCCCAAATGCATGAGTCACTTTGTGCATCTGGCTTTACGTGAGTACTGGGGAATCAAATTCAAGTTGTTAGGCTTTGCAGGCAAGTGCCTTAGCCACTGAGCCATCTCTCCAGCCCACTTTTAATGTTTTTTTGTTTTTGTTTTTTTTGTTTTTTTTTTTTTTGGTTTTTCGAGGTAGAGTCTCACTCTAGCCCAGGCTGACCTGGAATTCACTATGTAGTCTCAGGGTGGCCTCGAACTCACGGTGATCCTCCTACCTCTGCCTCCCGAGTGCTGGGATTAAAGGCGTGTGCCACCACACCCGGCTTTCAGTTTTAATGTTTCATATGCACACATGGCAGGCCAAAATAGGTGTTTGATTTGCAATGAATATGGAAATTACCTCATTTACTATCCTTTTTATAAAGAGCTACACAATAATCTTTTCAAAATTTTACTACGGAAGAAAAGTTAAGTCTTCATGAAAAAACAAACCCCGGTGTTCTTTTCATTAGACGGTAAGAATTTGTTTCCTGGCCTTCACTTCCAGGAAGAGCAAAGCGACACTTTTCCAAGAATATTTTAATTGGTCTCCTTGTGTCTCTCATCTTTCAGATCCAGCGCTTTGACACTGCCACCAGAATTACCTTATGGAAAAAAACCATGTTATTCAAGTAGAGCTGTGTTTCTGTCATGTTTGAGCCCTAATCTACTTGTCCTCACCCACCCGCTTCTCCTCCAGCCCATCCTGTGTACCGTATTTCTGCCTTGGGAGAGTGCTCTCCCTCCATGGCCTCCGCTTGGTCCCACCTCCACGACTCGCCAGATGCCAGGCCTCGCCTCACAAGCCCTTTCTCCTCGGTATTCTAAGAACCGGGCCCGTTTGCACTTCCCACATCAAAGATTTCGTCCTTTGAAACTTGTGCTTGCCAACATCCAAGCGGCTCTACATCTTAAGCCTCAGTTTATCTTTTGGCAAGACTGTGCAATACTGTAGTTTCCTGCCTGGTAGGGCTGGGTAAAGAGGCAATGAAATTACCCATGTTCAATATGCTTCCAAGCTCAGTAAATATTAGCTCTTCATGGTAATAAAATGTCTTCTGTTGACTTGAGATATATATATATATATATATGTATAATTTGAGAGAAAGAATGGGTGAGCCAGGGCCTCTAGCCACAGCAAACGAACTCCAGACACATGTGCCACCTTGTGTATCTGGCTTACATGGGTCCTGGGGAATCGGACCGGGGTCCTTGGGCTCTGCAGGCAAGCGCCTTAACCACTAGGCCATCTCTCTAACCTGAGATATATTTTTGTTATTCTTTACATTTTAACCTATTTACTAGTTGTTTGTGCCTTAAGAACTGTGTTATTAGACAATAATTCATCTCAGAGGATTCTCTCATTGAGCCCTCTGCACAGAATAGGTAATTAATCTGGATATTTTGTTATGCCACTACTATTTAACTCTGTTTCAAGGTGGTCAGTATTCTTTTTTTGCTCCACTTCATCTTAGCCAACAACTGGGAAGTAACATACTTTATCCGTTTATCTATTTGATAGAGAGAGAGATAGAGAAAGAGCTCACCAGGGCCTCCAGCCACTGCAAACAAACTCCATACACATGTGCCACCTTGTGAATCTGGCTTACATGGGTACTGGGGCCTCAAACTTGGGTCCTTAGGCTTTGCAGGCAAGTGCTTAACCGCTAAGCCATCTCTCCAGCCCACTTTTTAAAATTCTCTATGTGATTTTAGAACACTAACCATTGTAGCTTGTATATGTCTTGTTTCATATTTTTGCCACAAATTGGAATTTGGTAGCTACCAAGTCAACTGATGTAATATAGTTCAAGAAATGGGAGGTTACTTAAGAGGCAGCAGGTAGCATTATATATTACACAAGTCTCATAATAATCCTATCAGGGAGACATAGTAACCCAGTTATATCAATCAATATAACAAGTACGCTGGTTCAACAAGGTAGCTACGGCCTTAAGAGGAGTACTTTGTCAGGCTAAAGAGATGGCCAAGCCATTAAAAGAGCGCTTCCCATGCAAGCATGAGGGCCTATGGGGTCCTGAGACCGATTCCCCAGCACCTATGTAAATAGCAGGGCATAGCCACACATCCTTATAACTCCAGTCCTGTGGGGAGCAGAGGCCAAACAATTGCTTGTGCTCATGCAAGCACCACAGCTCTGGGTCCATCATATGCAGATGTTGACAGAAGGCACCCAATGTTCTCCGCTGGCCTCCACATGCACACGTATACTGGGAACATGCATCTGCACACCCACAGGTACATATACCCCGCCACACCACAGATACCACACATGCAAAAAGAGAAGTACTTTGGGGCTGGAGAGATGACATAGTGGTTAGGGTGCTTGTCTGCAAAGCCTAAGGACCCAGGTTCACTTCTCCAGCACCCACGTAAGCCAGATGCACAAGGTGGCACATGTGTGTGGAGTTCATATGCAGTGGCTAGGGGCCATGACATGCCCATTCTCTCTCTCTCAAATAAATAAATAAGAATGTTTAAAAAAAAAAAAGTACTTTGTAAGAAATTTGAGTATTCTGGAGATTCCTCTGAGTTTCCTGTTGGCAAATCATTAATCATTGTTTCTTCCAACACAATTTCTGTGTTGACGACTATGTGAGCCCAAGTTTCAGGGTCTATGTCTTCTTGCTTGGCAGCCACTTTCTCAGAACTAATGTCAGGTTACATCATCTGACATACAATGTAGACACAGGACCCCAGTTCAACCACTACATACAGTTTATTTACTTGAGAGAGAAAGAGAGAGGGAGAATGGGCACATCAGGGCCTCCAGCCACTGCAAACTAACTCTAGATGCATGTGTCACCTTATGCATCTGGCTTATGCGGGTCCTAGGGAATAGAACCTGGGTCCTTAGGCTTTGCAGGCAAGTGCCTTAACCACTAAGCCATCTCTCCAGCCCCACAACCTTTTTCTTTTTCTTTTCTTTCTTTTTTTTTTTTTTTTTTTTTTTTTTTTGAGGTAGGGTTTCACTCTAGCTCAGGCTGACCAGGAATTCACTATGTAGTCTCAGGGTAGCCTTAAGCTCATGGTGATCCTCCTACTTCTGCCTCCAGAGTGCTGGGATTAAAGGTGTGTACCACCATACCTGGTACCATTATTTTTAATAAATCCCCTTCTTCATTCTAGGTTGGTATGAAGAACATATATATTGCATATGGAAGAAAATATAAAATCTGAATGGGGCTCCTAAGCGATTCCTCTGTATGGGCATGACAATTTATAAATCTGAGTGTTGTGCTTCTCACCAACCTAATTTAGACAGTGTGTAACATTTTCCCATTTCACATATTTTTATGGTGTGTGTGTGCGTGCATGCGTGTGTGTTATATTGTCTATATTACATGAACTTTTCCTAGGAAAGGTGTTTTCACCCAACAGGGCACCAAGAACAGAATAAAGAAACAGTTCTATCCAAGTCTAGCTTAGTGAACCAGTGAGTTTATTGGGGTTACTTATAGGAGCCTGGGTGACTCAATGGCAGCCGCATCACCAAAACGCCCACCTGGGCATAGGTGGATAACTCACATGGAATCCTGTAGCTCATTGCACAAGTAGCAGGTCCACCACTGGTCAGAGTGTCTTTTCCTGAGCAGTTCTTAGTTCTTCCATAACCTTGGGGAGGGGCCTTGTGAATCTTGTAAATTTCAGGAAGTTCCTGAGACTTGTGAAATGTTTATATCCTGAGCTCTTGCTTCCTGAGCTTTAACAAGCTTAGGAACTTCCTGTAGAGGTAGGAACCTAAGCACCTATGTTTCAGTTTGGAACTTCCTAATGTGCCTCCCTTGTATGTATATATGTATGTATGTATGTATGTATGTATGTATGAATGAATGTATACAGAGTGTGTGTCTATGTATGTGTGTTGGGAGTGGCAGGCCTCACCTTCCACCTTGAGGCAGGTGCTCCCTTGTTTGCCATTGTGAACACCATCAACCTAGCTGGTCCTGCAGTTTCAGGAGTGTTCTGCCTTCATCTCTGATTGGCTTAGTAGGCACATTGGGATTACAGATGTGTGCTCTATTTGCATCTGGCTTTATGTGGGTTCTGAGGATCTGATTCCTGGTTAGCAGGCTTGTATGGGAAGCACTTTTAACCATTGAACCATCTTTCTAGGCAGGATGAACAGAAGGTATATCCCTTCAGCAGAGAGAATGCTGCTACATTTATTACCCATTTCCAGTATATCACAGTATTACATAAACATCAACTTCAATTTGCCTTATATTATACAAGATATAACTTAGTTTGGATCCATTCTATATCCTGAATGCAGCCTGAACATTATAAATTTTTAGTGAGGTTCTAGTGAATAGGTTCTCTACAGAGCCTTAAAATGAATTCATTAAATAAAACAGGTTAATGGAATGATGTTTGCGTCATTAGACAGTCTTAGGCATCCACAGTGAGATGCTGCACATAAAAAGATATTACTCTACCCCATAATTCACAATTTAAAATTAGACAAATACAGGTGAGCCAGATAAACAGCACATTTAGATGAAACAAAAACAAAAACAAAAACTGATAGCGGGCTGGAGAAATGGCTCACCATTATGACGCTTGCCTGCAAAGCCTAAGGACCCTGGTTGGATTCCCAGCACCCACATAAAGCTAGATACACAAAGTTGTGCATGCATCTGGAGATTGTTTGCAGTGGATGGAGGCCCTGGCATGCCCTTTGTCTGTCTCTCTTCTCTGTGTGCAACTACATAAAATAAATTTTAAAAAAACTGCTAGAGAAAATTAGAGAAGAGCATCAAAACGGCAGAGGAAGCCGGGCATGGTGGCACACGCCTTTAATCCCAGCACTTGGGAGGCAGAAGTAGGAGGATCGCCATGAGTTCGAGGCCACCCTGAGACTACATAGTTAATTCCAGGTCAGCCTGGGCCAGAATGAAACCCTACCGCAAAAAAAAAAAAAAAAAAAAAAAAAAAAGCAGAGGAAACTGGCAAGTATTCCGTTTACTCCCTTTTACCTGTATTGCTTTAACTGCCTCTATCACAGCAATAGTCATTCCTATTTACATGGTAAAGTCAAAGGTGGGGGTTGGACTCAGAGTGTGGTAGCATCACAGTGTCCTCACTTGTGTAGGTCCAGAAACTCCTTTAGTTCAGTAGTTCAGGCTTGGCATCAAACATGAGACCCCCAGCCAGTGTTTTAGGATGTGCTCCCTGCAATAGCTAGTGGAGAATGGAAACAGCCCGCTGAAGCAGGCCAAGAGCTGTGCTGTGCATACAGCCCTAGCTCATGTATGAGCAGTATGTTGAAGAGATCGCCCTACTAATCTATTTTGCATTATTAGTTAAAAATCTGGCTGGCCTTCTCCTTGAGGTAAGGCAAAAAGAAACTAAACTAAACTAAAGCATCAAACTTAGCCAGGTGTGGTGGCGCACGCCTTTGATCCCAGCACTCGGGAGGCAGAGGTAGGAGGATCGCCGTGAGTTCGAGGCCACCCTGAGACTCCATAGTGAATTCCAGGTCAGCCTGGGCTAGAGTGAGATCTTACCTCGAAAAACCAAAAAAAAAAAAAAAAAAAACATCAAACTTACATCTTCCAGCGTGCAGGGGCTTCATGTTAGGTGGTAGGGAGACAGATAATGCGCCATATGCTGTCTTTGGGTGCTAACAACTTATTTTAGGAGATAGCTCATAATTTAATATAATGTAGTAAATGCAGTGGCAGAGGAATGGCCAGAACAAAGCCCGAAGGAAGGGCACCCATCCCAATCAGGTGGTCAAGTAGTGTTACTGGGGAAGAGGAGTGTTCTCTGAGCACCTAAAAAGAACCTAGAAGGAGCATTCCAGGTGCCAAACAAGTGTTTGAGCAGAAAGAGAAGAAAACATAAACTCTGCAAATGTCAAGTAAAGTGGGCCTGGTTTGTCAAACAGAAGTGGGGTCATGGACCACTGTCCATAGGGTAGTGTGGTGGTGGGGAAGCCAGCCATATTGCAGTGGTTGAGGATTTACAGGTAATGTTTTTTTTATTATTTATTTGAGAAAGAGAGGGAGAGAGAGAGAGGCAGCCACTGCAAATGAACTCCAGATGCATGCACCACCTTGTGCATCTGGCTTATGTGGGTTCTCGGGAGTTGAACCTGGGTCCTTTGGCTTTGCAGGCAAGTGCCTTAACCGCTAAGCCATCTCTCCAGCAAGGGAAATGGTTTTAAAAAATAGAAATATAAAGCTCAGGTGTAAAGAGAGTGCATGATGAATGTATCACAAGGATGTTTTCCTTTTGATCAGAAAGTTATTTATCTGTGAAAAAAAGAGTTTATCTATGAAAAAGGAGAGAAATGGGTCAAAGGAACATATTCCTTTTAATTAAAAAAATATTTTATTGGAAGGAGTTGGTTTCTTGAGACAATGTCTTCCTATGTGTATAGCCCAGGCTGGCCTTGAACTTGTGTTCCTCCTGCTTTAGCCTCTCACTATGTAGTCTCAGGTTGGCCTTGAACTCACAGCCATTTTCCTACCCCTGCTCCCCAGGTGCTGGGATTAAAGGTGTACCACTACAACCAGCCTGCTTGGTGTATGCCCCACCGTGCTGGCTCAAAATAATGGTTCTTGGTTCAGGTTCCAAATCCCACTCGTTTTCTTTAGGGGTGGATTCTGATTCCGTCTACCAATACTACTAGCTCACTTGTCTTGGGACAGACTCTTCTTCTAGCCTCCCTTGTACATACTCAACTATACCTTTCTAAAATACGTCACTGGCATCCACGAAATGTCAAGAACCACAGTGGCTTAGGTCCCTTGACCAACTCCTTTCCCAAAGGATTAAAGAATGAATATGTCTTGCCGATGCCTAGAATTCTTTCCACAACCAGGTTATCCATTTCCTGTGTCAAGCTGCCGGAAAGCTGAATTATTAATTGGACTGACTGAAGTTTGTTTTTACAAAGCGAATTCACAACAAAGAACGCTGGTGAGCATTATTTATTTCTAGGGAAAACTGAGGGTGAGACTCTGCAGTGACTGGAGTACTCAACCTGCCCAAGATAGTACTTGCCAAACTCTTGCTCTCTTGACAAAAATTTCCAGACTCCACATAAACCATTCTTCCCACCCTTGTTATTTACAATTACGTTTTAGGGAGGTTCATTAGGAAAATACACTCTCATTTTCTAACAGGGTACATTAAAGAATAATGGGTATACAAGTCTGAGTTTGGGTAGTTTTAACTCTTTAAAAAAAATTTGCAAGGAAGGGTTTAGAATGGGGGCACCACGGCCTCCTGCCAATGCAAATGAACTCCAGACATGTGCCACTTTGCGTATTTGGCTTTTATGGGTACTGGGGAATTGAACCCGGCCATCAGGCTCTGTAAGCAAGTGTCTTTAACCACTAGGCTATCTCTCCAACCTCCTAGTTCTAACTCTTGCTATATAGAATTTCCAAGTTATTGGGCATAACACCCTTTCACTTTTTTATTAGCTATTTGTGTGTATATGTATATGATATATGTGAATAAGAGTGCTTGTGGAGGTCAGAGGCTTTGCATGAATACTGAAAAGGATGGAATGCAGGCTCTCAGGCTAGCAAACAAGAGCCTTTAAAGTGCTGATCCATCTTCCCAGCCCCTACTCAAAAAAAAAAAAAATCAGTATATCCCTTCTGTGAATACGTGTTTTTTTTAATATTACCTTTGTTCAATAATGAACATAAAAAATTGAAGTCATTTTCTTTTAAACTATAATAATGGAAGTTTCTCTTATTTGAAAGAAACCATTTTGGAATCTAATAAGAAATTATCATCTGATAAAAAAGTTAGGAGTGTATTGCAGATGTCAATGCTTGATGATTACCTGAGAACTCATTATAAGCCTCTTGTTTTTGCTATCTTTCTTACCTAGTGTACGCTGCACTTGGTGGATATTTAATGCCTGCATTAATGAGCTGATTTAAGATTCAGTAACAGATGTTATCTTCCTGAAGAACGGTTCTAAGTCTTTCCTAATAAAAGACGTTTTCTTTTCATAAATATTCCCGTGGCTAGTATCATCCCATTGACTACTTATATGAAATCTCACAACTAACCTTCAATCAAGATTTGTTTCAGACGTGTGTTTAGACTACTCCTAATTCTGTCTGGTTTGCAAGGCTGACATGCCAAGCAAGCAACAGTCATACGATGGAGGGGGGGGGCTATTTTCTTTTTCTTTTTTCACTCAAGTCCTGCTTTCCAGTGCAAAGAAATGTGAGAAACAGCTCAAAGATCAACGATTGCAACAGCATTCGGGACACCGACGACTC
The DNA here is from genome assembly GCA_036346955.1 of Dipus sagitta. Lineage (NCBI taxonomy): Eukaryota > Metazoa > Chordata > Mammalia > Rodentia > Dipodidae > Dipus > Dipus sagitta. The sequence continues at coordinate 168,043,766 of CM070771.1, read as the reverse complement.
CCAGCACAGCCTTCGCAAGCGACAGCCACAGTGACCCACAGGCCAGCGGCGGGGCGGAACGAGCTGGGCTCCCCGCTCCGTCCCGGTCCTCGGGGTTCCACGCCCGGGACGGTTGTGTGGGGGGGGGGTGTGGGGAGACAGGAGGGGGTCCCCGAGCCGGCAGCCGTTGAGCACTCCAGCTCCCGGCAGGCACCGCTTCCGCGGCCCACGCGCGTGGCGGCGGCGCTGCCCGCTGGGACTCGTAGTGCAGCCCGGGTAGGAGAACGGAGCGGCTAGCCTGGCTCCCTCCACGCACGTTTCGGAAAACTGGGCCTGCAAGGGAATCACGTCCGCCCACTCGTGCCCGGCGTCCTCGGCGGGGGAGAGGGTGTGGGGTGGGGTGTCTAGCGGACCAGGGACCGGCCACAGCGGCGGGAAGAGGCCCGGCTCGGCCCGCGCGCACGTGGGGGGTGGTTGGCGCTGAGGAACCCGGAAGCCGTGCGCACCGCCCACTGCCGCGGTGACGGGTTAACGCTCCTCGGGGCGGGGGCGGGGCGTGCGCGACAGGGGCCCGCCCACCAGCGGCCCTGCGTTTCCAAACCCCCGATGGAGCGGCGCGAGCCACGCCCCCAGCCCAGGACGCGTGCGCACAAGCCCGGCCCCGCCTCCTCGCCCGCCCCCTCCCGCCCCCCCCCCCCCCCCCCCCCCCCCCCCGCACATCCGCAGCAGCCGCCGTCGCCACCACCTTCTCCCTTCCTCTCGGCTCTTTTCCTCCTCCTGTTTTCTCTTTCCTCCGCCCCTCCCCCTGGCCTCCTCATCTCCGCCTCCTCCGGCGCTGACGCTCGCGTAGGGCTCTGACGTCAGACGCGCGGGGGCGGGGCTTGTGCGGCGGGGGGTATAAGTAGAGGGTGCAGGAGGCGGTGCTTCCCCTTCTCCCCGGCGGTTAGTGCTGAGAGTGCGGAGTGTGTGCTCCGGGCTCGGAACACACATTTATTATTAAAAAAATCCAAAAAAAATCTAAAAAAGCCTTTGAAAAAAACCCAAAAAAAAATTTTTACAAAAAATCCGCGTCTCCCCCGCCGGAGACTTTTATTTTTTTTTCCTTCCTCTGTTTCTTTTTTTTTTTTTTTCTAAATAACCCGGTGAAGCAGCCGAGACCGACCGACCCGCCCGCCCGCGGCCCCGCAAAGCAGCTCCCCCAAGAAGGAACCCTAGAGACCGAGGCCTTCCTGCCCGCCCGGACCCAACACCGCCAGCCTCGCTCCCAGCCGGCAGCCGCCCGCCCGCCCGCGGCAGCGCATCGACTCGGTTCTACGGCCGTTGAGTAGTTTTTCGATTCCGGTTGAATTTTGTCCCTCTGCGCTTGCCCCCCCCAACTCCCCTCCCCCCCCACGACTCCGGCCCCAGCACTCGCTCTCCTCCTCTTGACGGAAAGGTCGCGGCCTGTGGCCCTGCGGGCAGCCGTGCCGAGATGAACCCCAGCGCCCCCAGCTACCCCATGGCCTCGCTCTACGTGGGGGACCTACACCCCGACGTGACCGAGGCGATGCTCTACGAGAAGTTCAGTCCGGCCGGGCCCATCCTCTCCATCCGGGTCTGCAGGGACATGATCACCCGCCGCTCCTTGGGCTACGCGTATGTGAACTTCCAGCAGCCGGCGGACGGTGAGAGCCAGGCCGGAGGGCGGGCGGCCATGAGGCTCGGGTGGCGACGGGCCTAGCGGGCCGGGGGAGGAGGACGAGGACGGGAGGCCATGGCAGCTCCGAGGGGGCCCAGCAGGGTGTCCACCGGCGCGGGGACCCCAGGCCCGATCACCTGGACCTGCGATCTCCAGCTCGCGGGGACCTCGGTGCTAAGCCGGCAGCCCCACGCCCCTCGCACGCCTGGCCACTTCCTCCTTTGCGACCATTTTCTCCTCCTGACTCGCTCTCAAACTTTAGGGTGATGACGCGCCAGGAGGGTGGGTGAGGTTTGCTTTCCACCGCACTCCCGCCAGAAGCTGTGGGATTCGGGGACCCCCCGAGCCCTCTTCCCAGGTTTAGCGAGGTTGGTTGGAGGCGCCCCACCATCGCCGCCGGCTCTGGCGAGCGCTCTGGCCTGGAGAGGAAGTGCAATTCAGTGCTTGAAAAATACCACGTGTTGAACCCTGTAACCTCACAGGCCCAAGGCCTGTTCTGCTAGTGGCCCAATCGCTGGGGGGAGCCCCAAGGCTTAGAATAAAAGTTAATGGGGTGGTGCGTGATGGTGGGCCTTAACTTAAGGTGGTGAGACCATTCCTAATAGTATATCACTGGCTGATGTACGTAGAAAGGCAGATCACACCAATAGGATGTGCTTTGGGGGTTCTCCCCTAGGCTGAAGTATTTCTCTTGTAAATAGATGAGGAGCGGGGCATGTAGAGAAGGACCTTCTGAAGTACGCTTAGGCAGCTTAGATTACTGAATCAAGTTAGACCTTAGTTTCATGATACTGATTACTGATAAGTATGCATGTGTATTCTGAAATATCACTTGTGGTTTTGAGTTTTGTAAATATATTAACTAATTTTGGTTGTAAATGTTTTTATCTGTAGCATTTAAGTAATTTATCTTTTATTTTTAAAAGTGGTCCAGAATGTCCATGACTTGGAGAATGAGTACAAAATGACATACTGAGTTTATATATTTTAAATGAAGCTAAATAGCTCACACAAAATTAAGAAATGAGATCTGTGGCTTGAAGTAACTAGGGTTTTTATGTCTAGATCAGTTGACTAAGTCAGCTTCACTTGATTACATGGCTAACTTCAGTGTTTGCTTTTCATTTTAAATTTTCTTCTTAAAATACATAAATCCATATCAAGTATTGTTAAGTTCATCTTTCTTGTAAGAGGAAATGCCTTAAGCATGATACAAACTTGAGTTCTTGGGTTATGGCTCAACTGATAAGTAGGTAAAGCTAAGACAGATTTTGGTTAAGCAGGATATTGAGTGACATGAAGCCAAAAGTTGTAAAACTGCACTGCAGGTTTTCTACTCTTAGGTTCTGTAAGCAGGTGCTATATCACTGGATATTAAATTAGGGAAGGTAACTTTGGAGCAACTAATTCTAACGTACAGAGTTGGTAGAAGGGAATTTAAGAGACTAAAATGCTAACTTAAAAGTGCTTTTTAAGTTCCAAACAATTTTTTAATTTCTTGGGTTTTGAGGACTTGAATTTGGTTGCCGTGGTTACTGTAGTACACTGTACTTAATAGTAACATAACTGCCCAAGAATATTGCTGCATTTGTTTTCAGTCTTCCAATAGCTTTTCTTTTTCCTTTCTAAATGTATTGCTGTAGTGATGGGCTTAGGTTCTGAAAGTGACTAGTATTCAGATCACTAGGAAGAAATGACTCACTGAAATGAAACTCAAGCAGTCAGTTTTAAAAAACTGGGGAGCTGAGTGGGTGTGGCCAATTGATAATGAGCTAACAGTTGATTAACACTATTCTATAAATGGCAACTTCAATTTATTTATTTAAAAAAAAAAGAAGTGCCTGAAAACTTAACCTGTTATCAATAACTTGACAATTACATAGGCATGAAGTTTATGGAAGTTATTTCAGGAGTTCCCGAGGACTGTTTTGCCACTCTAGAGACTAGTCTTATTTTTATTTAGGTTATATTTTTCCATTTTAGGAGTTAACTTTTAAGACGTGGTACAGATCTATGTATTTCAATCCTTCAGAAACACTGGCATCATTCTACCATAGATACTGAAGTTTGCTAACAATATCCAAACACAAGCAAATTGTTAGTAGTTCATGAACAAATGCTCTAAGATAAAATCAGATTAGTTTTGTGTATCAAAACATTAAAAGTGGGCTGGAGAGATTGCTTAGCAGCTAAAGCGCTTGCCTGCAAAGCCAAAGGACCCAGGTTTGATTCCCCAGGACCCATGTAAGCCAGATAGATGTACAAGGTGGCACATGCTTCTCTAGAGTGTTTGCAGCACCTGTAGGCCCTGGTGCGCCCATTCTCATCTGCGTGTCTCTTTCCATCTCTCTAACAAACAAAATAAAACAAAGTAAAAAAAAATAAAAAAACATTAGAAGTGAATCCATAGTCTTGTAGGCTCTTACATCTAAATGTATATTCAGTTTTGGAAGGTACTGTAACCTGGTTCTAGTCTTCGCTTTTGATGCACCATCAGTGTGGACTAGTCTATAATATGGCCAGCAATGAAGCAGTAAATGGCCAGTCCATGATCCTCAGTTGTTTTGTGTTGTGAATGAGGCAGATTGTAGATGATGAAATTTGGTTTTACGATTAGGAGCAGTAAGCTGCTGCTTAGTGTAATAAATTTCAGAAATACATGAATTATAACCCGTATATCATTTTGAATATATGGGAAGCTTAGGGCTTATGATCATTTATTTAAGCACAATACAACTTAAATCTTAGGCTAGTGTATAGGACTTGAAAGGCCCAGTCATCTTAGAAACTTAATCACCTTTACCGTAAGACCACATGGTAATCACTCTTACCTACCATCATTGATAGCTTTAAGTGACCAGTGTAAGGCTTGGAGAAATAGTCACTAAAAATGTTCTTCCTTGCAGCGGAGCGTGCTTTGGACACCATGAATTTTGATGTTATAAAGGGCAAGCCAGTACGCATCATGTGGTCTCAGCGTGATCCATCGCTTCGCAAAAGTGGAGTAGGCAACATATTCATTAAAAATTTGGACAAATCCATTGATAATAAAGCACTGTATGATACATTTTCTGCTTTTGGTAACATCCTTTCATGTAAGGTAAGAAAAAATGTGACAGGTAAACATATGTCACTGTTCAGCTACTTAGAGTCTTTGAAATGACAACTGTGCTATTAATGGCTGTCTTTATATATCAGGTGTCTAAGATTAAGTGGCTAGTATTGTTGCTGCACACAAGGAAAATCAATAGCAAGTAATTAAAGGTGGGTTTGCATTTTTTCCTAGGTGGTTTGTGATGAAAATGGCTCCAAGGGCTATGGATTTGTACATTTTGAGACACAGGAAGCAGCTGAAAGAGCTATTGAAAAAATGAATGGGATGCTTCTAAATGATCGCAAAGTGTAAGTGTAACAAGTTAATTTTCAAAAGTTACGTATTTGTGCTTTTAGGTGATAAAATTAATGTGACCTGTAATCTAATTCATTGGGAGGTGGAGGCAGGAGAACAGGGAGATCGAGGCCAACATAGGCTACATGGAAAATGTTCAATATAATAATTAAAAATAAAAGGAGTAAGGACCAGAGAAAAGCTGCAAAAGGGACTATGATAAATATATTTTTGCATATATAGTAATTGTCAAGGGACTGTAGAGATGGTTCTGGTTAAGGCACTTGCCTGCATAGCCTAATGACCTGAGTTTGATTTCCCGGTACCCACATAAAGGCAAGTGTACAAAGTGGTACATTCATCTGGAGTCTGTTTGCAGTAGCTGGAGGCCCTAGTGTGCTTAGTCTCTGTCCTTGTCTGCCCCCCCCCCAAAAAAAATTATTAAAAAATAGAACTAAGTAAAAATTACTGAACTGTTCCTCTTCCCCCCCCCTTAGTATAGCATAGTAATGGAGTTAGTCTACATTCAAATCTGAAAGAAACAAGACTGGAAGCAAGGATAAAGGCTTTTTTAAATAAGGGCATTGTTGAACAGGAATCCATGCAACTTTTGAGGAATTAGTTTCATTAACACATTCTACATTTGGGGGAGATAAGCTAAGATAATTTGGCTTTATCTACTGTTAAGACAGATGAGATGATGTGCTCACCCAGAGGTCTGTGGCTTTTTAGAGAGCTGTGCTGCTATATAAGTTTATCAATGAGACTACAAATGAAGTAGAATTAGGTCAAGAGGTCTTTTGGATTTTCCATGTAGGGCTTTGCTATGTAGCCTTACCTGACTTGGAATTCACCGTGTAGTCTTAGGGTGGCCTCAACTCACAACCTCTGCCTCGCGAGGGCTGAAATTAAAGGTGTGCGCTACCATGCCTGTGAGGTTGGGAATTTTTTTTTTTTTTAAGAGAAAAAATGGGCATACTGGGGCCTCTGTACACTGCAAATAAACTCCAGACACATGCGCCACCTTGTGCATCTCGCTTACGTGGGACCTGGAGAATGGAACCTGGGTCCCTAGGCTTCACAGGCAAGTGCCTTAACAGCTAAGCCATCTCTCCAGCCCAAGATAGGGATTCTTTGCTTTGCTTTGTTTTTCGAGGTAGGTTTTCACTGTAGCTCTCAGGCTGACCTGTGTGTGTAGTCTCAGGGTGACCTCACACTCGAGGTGGTCCTACTTCCTCTGCCTCCTGAGTGCTGGGATTAAAAGCGTGTGCCACCACACCTGGCCTAAGATCAGTATTTATTATTATTATTATTATTTTGGTTTATTTTTATTTATTTACCTGAGAGTGACAGACAGAGAAAGAGGCAGAGAGAGAGGATGGGCACTCCAGGGCCTCCAGCCACTGCAAACGAACTCCAGATGCAGGTGCCACCTTTTGCATCTGGTTTACGTGGGGCCTGGGGAATTAAGCCTCGAACCGTTGTCCTTAGGCTTCACAGGCAAGCACTTAACCACTAAGCCATTTTCCAGCCCAAGATGGGGAATTTTTAATGGCATTGGTTAAACCAAGCTACAAGACTATTTGTGTTGCAGTATGTGAAAATAAAAATTTTGTTATTTGTCCAAGAAATGACAGGTGGATTTATCTGGGCAGTGCACTAAGAAATTTTGGTGCAGTGATAGCGTGCAAGTTGGACTTTTTATTGTAAGGAAATCTGCATCACTATGGTATTCTCAGAAATCGCCTCCTGTGATATGTCAGTTTCTATGAGTTAAAGGCCTTGTAAGATGTAATATATGTGAGAAAACCAGTTATTTGGTGGTAGTGAAAGTTGTTTACAGAGACTACTACTTCAAAAAAAATCTTGCCTGGTTTGGTTGACACATGGCTATAATCTTGAAGTCCTTGAGAAACTGAGGCAGTAGGATCATGAGTTTGGGACCAGCCTGAGCTACATGGCATGGCCATGTTTCAAAAAGAAAAATGATTCAGTTTTACACTGAGGAAAATACTGAGTCCAATGTAGCAAGACTTGGTTAATTGCTGTTTTGAGTATATAGTGATACACTGTCCTGAATATACACATGTACATATGTGTGTATGTATGTGTGGTGTGTGTATGTATATATATTCTGGTTTTAAAAGCTATTTTATTTATTTGAGAGAAAAAGATGGGGGGAGAGAATGGGCATGCTAAGGTCTCCAGCCACTGTAAACAAACTCCAGATGCATGTGCCACCTTGTGCATCTGGCTTACGTGGGTCCTGGGGAATTGAATCTGGGTCCTTTGACATTGCAGGCAAGCGCTTAACCACTAAGCTATCTCTGCGGCCCCTTTGAACTATGATTTCTGGAACTATCCTGATTAGAACAAGTATGTGTCTACAATGAGAAATAATTCTCCCATTGAGAACATTTACAAAGTTAATAGCGTGGAGAAAACTTACTGTGTTAGTGTTCTCCATTACTGAATATTGTTGGTCGAGAACAAAGAGCTTAAAGTGAGCCTGGATTTCAGTGGTAGTTATGGAAGTTGGGTGGTTTCCTTTTGCTTTGCTATTTATTGCAGTTATACTATGTGCCGTTGTATTAACGAAGTTAAGTTTTTTGAAGTTATGTTGTTCTTAGAGTCAGGTACTAGAGTGCAGGATTAGGAAATTTAAATTTCTCTAAGAAGACAAAGTACAGCACACAAGTAATGATGATTTGTTGGCACAGTTCTGATATAATCAGTCCTATTGATAGGGCTGATTCCATTCACCCTAATAAGTTGGGTAGAAGTATGGATTCCTTTGTAGCTAAAGAGGTTTATTTATATTTCTTTAATTTTCAACTAAAGGTCTTTTGGGAGTATGCTTTAAAATAGGAATTAACCACCAGCTTAATTTGAAATTAAAGTAGAACCTAATATTACAGGTTTGTTGGACGATTTAAGTCTCGTAAAGAACGAGAAGCAGAACTTGGAGCTAGAGCAAAAGAGTTCACTAATGTTTACATCAAGAATTTTGGAGAAGACATGGATGATGAGCGCCTTAAGGATCTCTTTGGCAAGTTTGGTAATGTGTCTGAATTAAATTTTTTTATACTCAATTCTGTTCAAAGTTTACTTTTCCCCTAAAACTATAGAAAAGCATTTAAAATACTTAGTTATTTGAATTAAGCTGCAGCCTAAGTGGTTAAAAAGCACTGGATTGGCACACTATAAAGTATGGCTGAGTGACAGATTTTAAAGGATTTTGTTAGATTAAGATGTTGGGCACTTAACAAAGATGCTGTCTCAAGAAGTATGTCTCTAGTTACAGAGCAGTAAAGCTGGTCAACTTTAGGCTAGTAGTCAGTGTCCATACAATCGTTTGAACAATGATTTTCAAGGATGAGGCAGAAAATCCAGATTTCCTGAGTCTAATTCCTTCAGAGAGTCAGTCCATGGGATCTTAAATACCTTTCCTTGTTTTTTTTTTTTTTTAAGTGATTTTTAACCAGGTGTGGTGGGATAGACTTGTAATCCCAGCACTTGGAAAGTATATAAAGGATGAAGGCTTCAAGGCCATGACCATAATGAGTTTGAGACTAACAGGGTTATATGAGACTCAGTCTATAAATATTACTGAAGGCCAAAATAGCCTTACTTTCGGTAGTACAGAATAAGATAAGGAAGTGAACTTGGTATACATACAGGTGATTTTTTTGTGTCTTTGCTTTCCTCATTGAATTTAGAGTTACACTTTTTAAGAGTGCCTCAGATAATTAGTAAAACTAACACTTCAGTTTTTGGGCAGGACATTTTGCACAAATGTCAGTCATGGAAGATAAAGTGGTCATGTTTTACATCTTTTTAAAAAAGATTTTAAAATATTTTTAAAATATTTGGGAGAAAGAGGCAGATAGAATGAGCATGTTAGGTCCTCTAGCCACTAGTTATTATCTGGGTACTGGGGAATCGAACCTGGGTCCTTTGGCTTTGCCAGCAAGCACCTTAACTGCTAAGCCATTGTCCCAGCCCTTGAAAAAAGATTTTTTTATAATACTTTATTTTATTTATTCATTTGATAGAGGGGGAGAGAATGGGCACGCCAAGGCCTCCAACCACTGCAAATGAACTCCAGACGTGTGTGCCCCCTTGTGCATCTGGCTAATGTGGGTCCTGGAGAATCGAACCTGGGCCCTTTGGCTTTGCAGGCAAATGCCTTAACCGCTAAGCCATCCCTCCAGCCAAAAGTTTTATAAAGTGGAAGCTATTCTTAAAAGCTGGATTTTTGGGTTAACCACTTGTCCCAAATTCCATGGGAGTCGAGAACCACCAATATGTTACTGTCAGAGTACATGGGCCCATCTGCCTTCCAGCTTCTCTATAATCAAATGCAATTTTTTTTTTTTTTTGAGATAAGGTCTTTCTAGCCCAAGGTGACCTCAGACTCAGAGCCATCCTCCTCTTACCTCTGCCTCCTGAGTGCTGGGATTAAAGACCATCACACCTGGCTCACATGTGATTTTTAAAGTTTTAAAAAATTTTTTCAAACTTTCCTTACCAACCTACCTGAGATAACCAGCCACCCGTCTCCATTAAGAAGCCTTTCACTTGGTAGACATAACTGCTTCTGGATAATTCAGTTTTCTTTCTGGATTTTTTGTTGTTGTTTGTTTGGTTTTTGTTTTTAAGGTAGAGAGCATTTATTAGCTTAAGAGAAGAAAGTGCAGAGAGCTCCTGCCATGTGGAGGGCAGGGGGATTAGAGAGCTCATGTGGGAGTAGGGGAGGGAAGGTTTATCAGAACCTGGAAGTTCAGGAAAGATGAACAGCCAGCAAAAAAGAGCTTCTTTTGGTTTTTTAAGGTAGGGTCTCACTCTAGCCCAGGTTGTCCTTGAACTCACAGTGATTCTACTACCTCTGCCCCCCGATTAAAAGTGTGGGCCACCTTCCTGTGTTTTTTTTTTTTTTTTTTTTTTTTTTTTTTTTTGAGGCAGGGGTCTTGCTCTAACCCAGGCCTTGAACCCATGCTGATCCTCCTACCCCTGCCTCCTGAGTGCTGGGATTAAAGGTGTGTGCCACTATGCCTGGCCCTAATTCAGTTATTCTTGAAAGAGGACCTAGCTCATATTCTTTCCACTCCATATGGAAAAACAGACCAAGGAAGGCTTTAGGTTTCATTTCTTAATTCTGAGATGGGAAGGGCAAATTACTGGCTTTAGAAGGCAACTGTTTTAAGACTTAAGAATAGTAAAACTTGTGTATAGTTGTGTAAACAGACCTTAGAATGAAAGGATCTTTAGGGGGTGTGTGTGGTATAATTAGAAGGGTCTTTGAAGGGACTAGTAAGTGCCTCCTCCCTTTGCTTTGTTTTCATAAATTAAGATGTGAAGTATATATATTTGAATTTTTTCAAAAAAATTTTAGGCCCTGCCTTAAGTGTGAAAGTAATGACAGATGAAAGTGGAAAATCCAAAGGATTTGGATTTGTAAGCTTTGAACGGCATGAAGATGCTCAGAAAGTAAGTTTTTATTCCATGGTAGAGGGTAAACTGTTGTGTTGAAATCTATATGCCAGCATTACCAGTGGCAGTTACTTTTTTTGTTTTTTATATATTGGTTTTCCAAGGTAGCTCGGGCTGTCCTGGAATTTACTATGTAGTCTCAGGGTGGCCTCGAACTCATGGTTATCCTCCTACCTCTGTCTCCCAAGTGCTGGGATTAAAGATGAGCACCACCGAGCCCAGCTTTTTACATATATATTTTTTTATTATTTTTATGCATTAGTTTAAAAGTTTAAGTTGGTACCCCATATTGACCTCAAAACTGTAGATTTGGGTTGGGTTTATAACTTTTCTAATTGAGCAAATCTTCCTTTTTAATGAAATGAACTTTAATATTGTGAGTTACTGATGAAATGAACTTTAATATTATGAGTTACTGATTGAATTTTTTTATTATTTCTATAAGGCTGTGGATGAAATGAATGGAAAGGAGCTCAATGGAAAACAAATATATGTTGGTCGAGCTCAGAAAAAAGTGGAACGGCAGACGGAACTTAAGCGCAAATTTGAACAGATGAAGCAAGATAGGATCACCAGATACCAGGTTGATTTTTTTCATTGAACAAGCAGTGGGACAGGGACAAGACCCGTATGTGTACATGCATTTCAGTTACTGCTAGGTAACTGAGAATGGGGCGGGGGGAGGCGGGCTAAAGTAATAACAGGTGTGCTTTGATACCACTATGGTTCTCTTCCTCTTTCTATAGTTTTTCTTTTCTTTCTAGGGTGTTAACCTTTATGTGAAAAATCTTGATGATGGTATTGATGATGAACGTCTCCGGAAAGAGTTTTCTCCATTTGGTACAATCACTAGTGCAAAGGTAAAGTATGTTACGTGTTTTAGAGCTTTGGGGTTGCATGTAGAGTGTTTATTTTGTAAAATAGTCAAATTGCTTTCCGGAAAAAAATTTATGTGGATATTGTGGCCTAATTTTAATTTTTTGCAAATGTTAAGTTCTGCCATTATTTCTAAGGACGGTTACATTTGGTAGCCATAGTAGTCAATAGTACTATTGCCATGTATTGGGGAGTTAGGATTGCTCCTGTAGCTCTAGTCGTTGGTAACACTTAATTTTGGGGAGTCAAAGTCCAGTCTGTGCCTCTCCATATCAAAGAGATGCTATTTCCTTTTACTTGAAATGAGATTAAATAATAGAATTGGAGTCCAGATAAGCTCTAGATGTTTTTGTGTAGTGTCTATAGTCTGAGAATCCCTGTATGCAAAGTTTTGGGAATTTGTAGTTGTCCTGGCATGGGTACATATGCATGGGAGAATTTCAATTTTTGAACTGTGAAATGACCCAGTGGGTTTCTTTTTCCTGACTCTTGATCAGAGCTTTTTGGTATTTCAAGGTAGATCCTTTCTCTAGCCCAGGCTGACCAGGAGTGACTGTGTGGTCTTGGGGTGGCCTTGAACTCACAGCAATCTCCCTACCTCTGCCTCTTGAGTGCTGGGATTAAGGCCTTGCACTACCCACCATACTGGCAATCAAGGGATTTTCCTGTATAACTATTCAGGGTGTAGTGGGTGAAGACAAATAATTGCAAGTGTTTTAGCATGTGCTTTCCTAAAAGGAAGTGGCATATTGATAAAATATTTGAGTGCCTTTCTCAGTATGGTTCCTGGTAGTTTTTTGAATTGAATATTGTGCATGACTTTGCTTTTTTCCAGTGCGCGTGTGTGTGTGTTTTTAGAGAAAATTTAAATTGTTTAAGGTTTATTATAGCAGTCACTTTCCAGGAAGGTGAAATGGTTGGCAAGAATTTATACTGGAGGAGGCCATTTGTTAATACTTAGAAAAATTTATCAAGACAAAAGGATAAGTAAAATGTAAAAGGTGTCAGCTTCTTTATTTTCAGCCCATAAAAAGCTGGGTGCGATTAGGGTATTTCATACTGTATTGGAATTCATGGTTTGTGGTAATGAGGTTTTCAAGTTGACAGTTAAATTGCCCCCTAAAACTCCAGACAAATTTCCCCTGTACTTAACAGATGTGTTAAGAAAAAAAAAGTAAACTGGTATCTTGTCTATTGATGTGCTCTCATGTGTTAACTAGTTTTTACTTTTTCATATTTCTTTGTTAGGTTAACTTGACTTAGTGCATTTTATATCTGACCTTGTGTAGTATTTTGCAGGTATTTTAAGGTTAATATTAGCAATCTAATGTTGAAATAGATTGTGACTTTTAAGTGTCAGTGCTGTTTTTGTGCTTCATTCTAACACTGCATTTTTTATTCCTTGTATAGGTTATGATGGAGGGTGGTCGCAGCAAAGGATTTGGTTTTGTATGTTTCTCCTCCCCAGAAGAAGCCACTAAAGCAGTTACAGAAATGAATGGTAGAATTGTGGCTACCAAGCCACTATATGTAGCTTTAGCTCAGCGCAAAGAAGAGCGCCAGGCTCACCTCACTAACCAGTATATGCAGAGAATGGCAAGTGTACGAGCTGTGCCCAACCCCGTAATCAACCCCTACCAGCCAGCACCTCCTTCAGGTTACTTCATGGCAGCTATCCCACAGGTAGATACTTGGTTATTGTAATGTGTTTTGTGCTATAAAGCCTTAAGTATACGTTAAGATAGACTTGAAAAAAAAATGCTGGGTGTAAGTTTGGTAAACATTTTGAAATCAACATGCACGAGTTGATAGTTGATAGTTCATTTCCTTCTGTTCCACAGACTCAGAACCGTGCTGCATACTATCCTCCTAGCCAAATTGCTCAACTAAGACCAAGTCCTCGCTGGACTGCTCAGGGTGCCAGACCTCATCGTAAGCCTTTAAAATGTTAAAATTGGGAATTGGGACTTTGTTCAACATGTGCCAAGGCCATGAGTTCAGCCTCTGGTACCACCAAAAAGAAGAAAAGATGGGGAAATGGGTTAAAAAGTATATGTGAGGCAAATTAGCTATTCTATTTAAGTGATTAAATTCATAATTTATGCTTGGGGTATTCATTTTTACATGTTTTTGAGATAGGGACTTGATATGTATCTTGGGCTGACCTTGAATTCTTTTTTTAAAAATTTATTTATCTGAGAGACAGATAGAGAATGGGCACGTCAGGGCCTCCAGCTACTGCAAATGAACTCCAGACGTGTGTACCCCCTTGTGCATCTGGCTTTTGTGGGTCCTTGGGAATCAAACCTAGGTCCTTTGTCTTGTAGGCAAGCACCTTAACCAGTAAGCCATCTCTGCAGTTCTGACCTTGAACTCTTCTGCTCCTCCTGTCTCACCCCTGAGGGCTAGGATTGTAGGTGTATGCCATCACCCGTCACTGACCCCCACTAAAATATCAGAATGCATGCTTCATCATTTTTGTCCTTACAAGTTAGTGTCTATATTGATAGGGTTTCTCTCTATGAAAAATTGGGGATTCGATCCAGTTCTTCGTATTTGCTTAGGCAGCTGTAGTTTTCAAGATTTTCATCTTGTTCATGAGCATCAGGGCTGTGGCAGTTTAAGCTTTGCTCCATGGAAGGGAGAGCGGGATTGCAGGAGCATTTGGGATTTTTATCATGTTGCATGTTTCAGATGTTTAGTAAGTACTTGTCATTGTAAGTTTAATATCTTTATTGACACTTAGACCTGTTGGTCTTGAGAATATGTTTAAGCCGGGCATGGTGGCACATGCCTTTAATTCCAGCACTCCGAGGATCACTATGAGTTCAAGGTCACCCTGGGCTATAGAGTATGATACTACTTCAGAAAAACCTAATTAATTAATAAAAATAATTTTTTAAAGAAAGGTTTAAAAGCTCAGGTTTTTTTTTTTTAGGCAGGGTGTGTTTTCTAGTCTAGGCTGACCTGGAATTCATTCTGCAGTCCTGGCTGAAATTCAGTATTTTGTCACTTCTAGCCTTTTCTACAAATCTCAGCTCAAGAAAAGTGGTATATTGTTTTCACTCGACAAGGTTTCCCAGTTAATGTGTGATCTCTTTATATGTAGCATTCCAAAATATGCCCGGTGCTATCCGCCCAGCTGCTCCTAGACCACCGTTTAGTACTATGAGACCAGCTTCCTCACAGGTTCCACGAGTCATGTCAACACAGCGTGTTGGTGAGTTAACCCTTCTTAAAATTGTTCTCCACTACTAAATAAATAGCACACTAAAAAACATGAAAATCATGTTTATTTTTTAGCTAACACATCAACACAGACAATGGGTCCACGTCCTGCAGCAGCTGCTGCTGCAGCTACTCCTGCTGTCCGCACCGTTCCCCAGTATAAATATGCTGCGGGAGTCCGCAATCCCCAACAGCATCTTAATGCACAGCCACAAGTTACCATGCAACAGGTGTGGGTTTAATTATTTCTTTGTAAAAGTTGTAGAGAGTAGTTGAAATCAAAGGTGTGGAGGCAGCTATGTGCTCTGTGAGAGCTTAAGCTGTCTGGAACATCTTGCTCTAGTTGATGACTGTGTACAGAGAGGTGTCGTATTGCATTAAGAAATTAGGCAAGTAGTAGCATCCCCATCCTGAATTACTTGTGTGGTATGAGATGTGTTCAACACAGATAGAAGGAAGCAAGTAAAGTTCAGTTAGACTGAGATTAGGTTTACCTTTGTTCTAAACCTGGGACCAAAACTGTTCCTAGCAATATAATATAACTCCAAAGAGTACTCTTTGTAGTATAAAAATGGAATTAGATCAAAGGTGATTATATGTATTTGGGCATACTGGTATAAGTCCTTAGCCTTTTTCTCAGCTTCTGATCATATTTAGATGGTAATCTTTATCACTTCAGTGATTGGCCATTGATGATTGGCTTATTTGCATGCTTTGTTACTTCTATACATGAGCTTTTATCTTTTCTATTTAGCCTGCTGTCCATGTACAAGGTCAGGAACCTTTAACTGCTTCCATGTTGGCCTCTGCCCCTCCTCAAGAGCAAAAGCAGATGTTGGGTAAGTACTTTTGGCTTACTTTGTCAGTTGGAAGCTAGAAAATAACAAAGGTCACTTAAACATACTTTATACCTAGAAGTTGTGACTTTGGGCTGTGGCATGAACTAACTCAAACCAGAAAGCTAGTGAAAAAATGTTGTGATGTATAAGGTAGTAGGGGCCTCCCTTGTCATGGACCATACTCCGTCTTTGGAACAAGGAATTTGACCAAAACAAATACTTTGTTTATTTTTATTTCTTTTGGTTTTTTGAGGTAGGGTTTCACTGTAGCCCATGCGGACCTGGAATTCCCTATGTTGTCTCAGGGTGTCCTTGAACTCATGATGATCCTCCTACCTCTGCCTCCCGAGGGCTGGGATTAAAGGAGTGCACTACCACACCCAGCTAACAGATAACTTTTGACTGGGTCTGAGCCACAGGTTAAGCAACAGGATGAACTGATAGTGCCAGGCATTGATTACCTCCTGGCAGATCTGACTTTAAAAAAAAATTCTATTTATTTATTTGAGAGAGAAAGAGGCAGAGGGGAAGAGAGAATGGGTGTGCCAGGGCATACAGCCACTGCAAACGAACTCCAGACACACATGCCACCTTGTGCGTCTGGCTTACGTGGGTTCTGGGAAAATGAACCTGGGTCCTTTGGCTTTTGCAGGCCTTAGTAAGCCATCTCTCTAGCCCCAGATCTTACTCTTAACCATGAGGACAGTGATGGGCTATGGGTTAGTAAACACATTCTATATCAAGCTAAGGCTCCTAAACCCGTTTGATATGATGGCTGATGATAGGCCACTTGTATTTATTGATTTGTTTTTGTTCCTAGGTGAACGGCTGTTTCCTCTTATTCAAGCCATGCACCCCACTCTTGCTGGCAAAATCACTGGCATGTTGTTGGAGATTGATAACTCAGAACTACTTCATATGCTTGAGTCTCCAGAGTCTCTCCGCTCTAAGGTAGTTTATCATTTGTCTAGTTGCCTCTTAGCCTGTGCTTTCTGGGTTTTTTGGAGGGGCATCATTCTACAGGACATTACATCATTTTGAATAAGCCTTACACAATCCCAAGAATCTTAATAGGTATTTCAAAATTACCTGTGATGCTTGTTTTCCCCATCTTACTGATAGTAATCTGGAGCATAATAGATTGAATACTGTGCTTAATGCCCAGATGGTAGGTGGCAGAATTTATTCATATCCAGTTAGGGTAACTCCAGCATCCACAGTAACTGCTGCTGCTTAACAGCTCATTCCACTTTCATCTGAGGATGTAACTGTTGGCAAGGAAAATAACTAGTTGGAAACATGAGGTAAGTCCTTTCTTGAGCCAGCTGGTTGTTTTACCCTTTAGGTTGATGAAGCCGTGGCTGTACTACAAGCCCACCAAGCTAAAGAGGCTGCCCAGAAAGCAGTGAACAGTGCCACTGGTGTTCCAACTGTTTAAAGTGAGTGCTCCCTCTGGTTCCTTGTTTTCAACCACTGCCTCCATCTTCTGTAGCAGACTGCTGAGCACACGTTGCACTTTTAGACAGCATATAGCATGGGGACTTACTGTGTTGATAGTTGGATTTGAGGGAGGTAGACATAATAAAGGAGCAAAAGGAAATGTCACCTGTCACTCTGGTGATGACTAGCATTTTTAAATCTACACTTCCACACAGATCTTGTGCGGTTTTTACTAAAGGAGTCTATAACAGGAGTTGGCTTTCATAGTGACCAGTAGGGTGGTGGCTCCAGTAGTTGTCCTTGGGCCTCTAGGCCACACTGCCTTTATTACCCCCAGAAAACAGGATAGTACGGGTGCACAGCTAATGTTTGGCAAATCCTCTTTGTACATGACTAGGACAAAATAGTGTTTTTACTTATTTTAGTGGGTTTTATGGGCCATATTGTGTTGGTGGAATTGCTCAGTTGTGATATTACAATGGAGAGTAAGTATATAAAGGAGTGAGGGTATGGCTGTGTTCCAATAAAAGCTTACGGAAATGGGCAGCAGAACCAAGTTAGTGAACTCAGGAACTTTAGTTGACATGAGCCAGTATTGGTCCTAATATATATGTGTTTTTTGACATTTACAGATTGATCAGGGACCACGAAAAGAAACTCGTGCTTCACCGAAGAAAAAATATCTAAACATCGAAAAATTTAAATATTATGAAAAAAAACATTGCAAAATATAAAATAAATAAAAAAAGGAAAGGAAACTTTGAACCTTATGTACCGAGCAAATGCCAGGTCTAGCAAATAATGCTAGACCTAGATTACTTGATTTAAAAACAACAAAAACACAAAAAAATAGTAAAATATAAAAACAAATTAATGTTTTATAGACCCTGGGAAAAAGAATTTTCAGCAAAGTACAAAAATTTAAAGCATTCCTTTCTTTAATTTTGTAATTCTTTACTGTGGAATAGCTCAGAATGTCAGTTCTGTTTTAAGTAGCAGAATTGGTAACTGAGCAAGGAAACATAATTTGGATTATAAAATTCTTGCTTTAATAAAAATTCCTTAAACAGTGAATGGTTATGCTTTTTATTTTGACATCTGTAACTGGCAATGTGTAACAGGAAATATATTAATAGTGCAGAGCTGCAGGTGGCTCAAGTGAATTAATTACATAAGTGATTTTTTTTTGTTTTGTTTTGAGGCAGGGTCTTATGCCGGGAGATGATAGGTATTTTACCACACTCGGTTTAAAAGAAGCCAGGCATGGTGGCACACGCCTTTAATCCCAGCACTCCAGAGGCAGAGATAAGAGGATCACTGTGAGTTCAAGGCCACTCTGAGACTACATAGTTAATTCCAGCCTAGGCCAGAGTGAGACCCTACCTCGAAAACCCAAAAAAAAAAAAAAAAAAGTTCTTAGGCTCCTAATGTTTCGTGTACAAAACTGATAACAGTTAATAGTTATTAAGGTTTTTGTGCTAGATCACTAGTTTAAAACTTACTAATATGAGACAGTATAGTAATAAATATCTAATGGAGAGGTGAGGTAGTTGATAAAGGCTTCAGGCTCTCTACCACTGTGCTGCACTTCTAGCTCCTTCCCTTCATTTTTAAAAGGGCACCAAAAGTGCTTGTCAGAAATAAGGATGTCTCGAGAGTTACATCTTGCAGAAGTGTCTTAAGTGTAGTAGTTTTTTTTTTAATTGTTTGAGAGGGGTCCAGACAGGATGGAATGTGCCAGGGCCTCTAGCCACTGCAAATGAACTGAGATGCATGCACCACCTTGTACATCTGGCAACTTGAGGTGCTTGGACAGGAGCCAATAAATCTGTAGGATAGAGCTTTAGGATCAAGTGTGCTTATTGAACCTCATTCATTTGGAACCCCAGAAGTGATGCTGAGGTTGTTCAAGTCATTTTTGGAAATGTATAGAACAGCAAAAAAAAATGTAAGTTACCCAACAGCTCTCATACTGCCAGATAAAGCTTTTGGTTTCTTTCAGCTATTGCATGGTAAACATGTCCTTTACATGGTCTACTGCCATGTTTATTAGCAAGAATGGGTGCACCAGGTCCTCCTGCAGCTACAAGCAAACTCCAGACAAATGCACCACTTTGTGTATCTGGCTTTGTATGTGTGTACTGGGCAATAGAACCCAGGCCAGCAGGCTTGGTAAGCAAGCACCCTTAATCACTGAGCCAACTCTCCACTCCCCTAAACAGTTCTTAACCTTGTGATGTGGGCCCATGGGCGTAGTACACAGAAGTGGTGTCTGTCATTCCTAAGCCAGGATGTGATGCATGCCTTTTAGAGAAAATACAGGTGTTAGGTTAGCTTTTTAAAGACAAGACTTAATACATAACAGGTTCAGAGAAACCTAACCGTGTATTTCCCATAGGGAGGGACAGTTTTTTGCATGTACCATTGGTGACCATGAAGTAATTATCCTGAACTGGTAACTACTTTTTAGTCTACAATCTGCCCTCAGCAAGATTTGAGGTGGAAAGCAGAGTAAGCATATTTATTGTGTTACTTGTTCTTGTGAAGTTTGGATACAAACTAGGTAAGTGATATTTTTCTGTGGCAACTTGGGTGTAGAAGGACTGATTGGAAACTTCTTTCTTAGAATCTTCTCCAATTTAGAACTAAGACTCGCATAGATAAAGTATTGTTTTGCTTACTGTATACTCCTTCCAACTCAAACATCCTAAGTGGGAGATAACTGGAAATTTCTTGATTTCCCCCCCCCAAACTCAAGGTAAAAATCATGGTCCCCAAATTACTCGTGAGTATGACTTTGAAGAGGTTTCTGGATTAATGAGTACGTTAGACCAGCTCTCGGGAGCAAAGTGAAATCATGAGTTTGGTTCAGATTGGAAGTGGAGTAGGTCGAGTTGAATCCTGTTTTAAGTGATGCATGCACATCCGGGTGGTGGGCAGGACGGTCATGTGGATCCATTGCATTGTGGGAGGCAACTTAGGATTTTAGTTGTTAGCTGTTAAGAAGGCAAACTTGCGACTAGGCGTGAATAACAGTAAGGCAGTGAGTGGTATATCATGTACTACAGTGATAATCACTCCGCTATGGCCACCAGCAAGCTACAGCTTGATTGATAGCATGAAAACAAGGTCTAGAACTCCAGAGACCATGTAATGCTGATCATTGCAGGACAGTTAACTTTTCTTACTGATTCCCAAAGAAAGGGTTAATCATTTCAAAATGTCTGCAAAAATCTGTCTTAACGTGGACTATTACTGTATTATGTCTTGAAGTGTATCCTAGTGCTTAATTACTTTAAAACAAGCTTCCATATAACTACTATTTCTTTATTCACCTCTCAAATGTTAGGAAGGATGTTGGCTATTTTTGAAGCACAGAACTATAGTGGCAGTGACAAAGTGGAATCAGGATACTAGGTGGGAAGACTAACCAGTGCAGCCTCAGCAAGGCCACTCACCAAAAGCCAGGGCCAAAAAGCCCTCCGGCTTTAGTACTGGGCATGTAGTAGTAGCTAACATATACTTGTGGGATGAATGGCTCCAGTATCAAATACTTGGGCATACTTTTGCATTACTTTATTGACATAAAGTTGCAAGAGTAGTATATTTTCCTATAGCTTTTATGCACACTCACCAATGTTTAGCATTTTGTCACATTTGCCTTTTCATTTCCATTTTTTTTTTTTTTTTTTTCTGTGTGTGTAGGTAGGGAAGGTATTGCTAAGATTGAGTCCAGGGCCATCATTCTGGTTAAGTGCTCAAACCCTGAACTACAGGATCTAAGTTCCTCTTGTCTCAGTATCCCAAATAGCTGGGGTTATATACCATCAAGCCTAGCAGTTTTACCTATGTCGTTTCTCTTAAAAAAGGCGGGGGTGGGGGGTTGGGGAGATGGCTTCATAGTTAAGGTGCTTGCCTGCCAAGCCAAAGGAGCCAGGTTCAATTTCCCAGGACCCATGTAAGCCAGATGTACAGGGTGCTGCCTGTCTGGAGTTTGTTTGCTGTGGCTAGAGGCTCTGGCATGCACATTCTCTCCCTGCCCCTTTCTCTAATAAATAATAATAAAATTATTTGAGACAAAGAGTGAGTATGAGTGTGCCAGGGCTTCCTGCTCCTCTAAATGAACTCCAGATACATGTGCCACTGGATTTATGTGGATATTAGGGAATCAAACCCAGGGACATCAGGCTTTGCAAGCAAGAACCTTTAACCCCAGAGCCATCTCTCTGCCCCATAACTTTACCTCTTTTTGTTTTTGTTTTTCGAGGTAGGGTCTCACTCCAACCCAGGCTGACCTGGAATTCACTCTGTATTCCCAGGGAGGCCTTGAATTTATGGTGCTCCTCCCACTTCAGCCTCCCGAGTGCTGGGATTAAAGGTGTGCACCACCACGCCCTGCCCTTTATCTCTTAATATCTGTGTATTTCCTATAAACAATTCTCTTACATAAATGTAGTATAATTATTAAGAATATAATTTGAAGAAATATTTGCAAGGATAGAGGGAGAATGGGCATGTCAGGGCCTCTTGTCACTACAAACTCCAGATGTATGCACTCTTGTGTATCTGGCTTTACATGGTTAATGGGGAATCAAGCACCCTCCCTAACTGCTGAGCTGTCTTCCCAGCCCCAAGAGCAGAAATTTGACAGTGATACAAGGTGTAATCTCACATCCCAATTTTGTCAACTGTTATATAATGTCCGTGGCATTTTTTCCCCCTGCAAGTCTAGGATTATATTTGATGTTTTGGTTTCTTTAATGTGCAACTATTCCTCAGCTTTGTCTTGGCTTTTTTGAAAGTGATCCTTATTTTATTGCTGTTCTCCTATTAGGGTTCATTGTGTATCCCTAAATTTAAATTTCAAGTGTTACCTCTCCAGTGCAGAGAATGGTGTTTACTCCACAGGCAGAGGCACACTACTATGTTTACCTGGTCCTCACGGGAGGTTATTTTGATCAAGGTGCTGAGTGGTTTCCCTACTGTATGGTTACAATTTTATCTTTTATCAAGTTTCTCCCTAGGCTTCTCATTCATTTTTGTTTGGATTTTTTACCAGGCTGGTTGGAAGTGGTGATTTTCCTGATTGTGCAACTCTTCACACTTACCAGTTGGAATAAGGAAAGAATTCTTTTCAGCCATTGCTTGGTTAGCAGTGGTTGAAACCTATGAATTCCTGTCTTAATCCAAGGTTATACTCTATTACGTATGTCTAGCTCAATAGCCTCATTTTTCTTAGGTCCTGTGTGCATGTAACAATCCTCCACTTTTAAAAATACTATTATTGTTATAAACACTGATTCCTTGGCTTACCAAGACTGGGACCAGCCATTTATCTAAGAAGCCCTGGTTCCTTGGTAGGTCAGGACATGAATGCAAGAGTCATAAAAGAAGTTACACTGATTCTCTCCACTCCAATATTCTCTGATTCTGCATTTCCATTTTCCTGTGAAAACCAGGGCTCCCCACAACATCTGCATCTTTCCTCAAACTTAGGAAATGCAGACAGATTGCTATGCCCGTACTGCTACAAAATGAAACTAAAAGCAGCTCACAGGTTATTTACAGATAGCCTGAGCATGTTCAGAAGTTACTTGGGAGGCTGGAGAGATGGCTCAGCATGTGAAAGTGTCTGCTGCAAAGCCTGGTGATGCCCTGAGTGTGATTCCATGGTACCCACAAAGGTGTGATGACATATGCCTATAATCCTAGCATTTGGGAGGTAGAGACAGGAGGATCAGAAGTTCAAAGTCATCTTCAGCTGCAGGGTGAGTTTGAGGCCAACATGGGGCTTCATGAGACCCTGTTCATGTCTCAAACAACAAATGCATAAAATATGTAAAACAAGAAAGGCTTGGGTGTGAGATATACCAGGGTCTCTTGTTCTGGAAGCAAATAACAGACACATATATCATTTGGCTTCTGCCTTTATGTGGGTGCTAGGGAATTGAAGCTGGGTTAGTAGGCTTTGTATAAACAAGCACCTTTATCTGCTGACCCTAGCCCCTCAAGGACCACATTGTTACTCCTCATTTTATCCTGCTATGAAAAATGCTCCTGTGGTGGAGCCTCAGTGAGACAGTGCACAGTCCTTATCCGCGGTTCTTCCCCTTCCTCGTCTTGCTGGGAATCTTCTAGCATCACAGGGAGGCTGGTAGCAAGGCATGCTTCAGGTTCACTGGAGTAACACTGATCAGCTGCGTGATCTTGATGGTGAGGTCCTCTGATGGAATACAGATTACTCCAAATAACCACTACCTACTCGTAAAATACAAACCTGAAATTACTGTGTGTACAATGTGACTATGTTAACAAGAAACCGCAAAACTTAAGGCCAAGAGGGTAGCATATACCTTATTCCCAGCAGGAGGCTGAGGGAAGAGAGTCACTGAGTTTGAGGCCAGCCTGGGATATAAAATATGCTCCAGGTCAGTCTGGACTAGAGTGAGACCCCGTCTCGAATACAAAGCAAAACCCACTTGTTGGGATTCTTTCTTTAGGTAAGTTCCTAAAAGTGGGGATTGTTGGGTAGGAGGAAGAGTTCCGGTCTACTGCCACATTCCCTTGCAGAAAGTTTGGCATTCCCACCAGTGTCTGACAGTGCTTGTCAGTAGTGCATAGGACCTGTGACTGTGTGAGCAATGGAAGTTTGGTGTCATTCTAACTTGGATTTTCTTGCTATGACTAATGCTAAGTTTTTATATATATATAAGAGCTGCCCTAATCTCTTAGGAATTGTCTATCCATGCCTTTTGCTCATTTTCTATTGGCCTCCCCTCCCTCTTTGTTAAAAAGACTTATTTATCTTTTGTTTGTTTGTTTGTTTTTTCAAGGTAGGGTCTCGCTCTAGCCCAGGCTGACCTGGAATACACACTGTAGTCTCAGGGTGGCCTTGAACTTATGGTGATCTTCCTACCTCTGCCTCTGGGAGTTCTGGGATTAAAGGCATGTGCCACCATGCCCGGCTTTTATTTATTTATTTATTTATTTTGAGAGAGGGGGGCCAGATAAGCGAATGGGCACACTGGGCCTCTTAGCCACTACATATGTGTGAGCCACCTTGTACTTACATATGTACCGGGGAATTAAGCGTGGGTTCTTTGGCTTTGCAGGCAAGTGCCTTAGCCACTAAGCCATCTCTCTAGCTCTGTCATGCAGTTTTTAATTTCTATTTATTGAAATGGCCCTCAAACTTTTATGTTTTTCTGGTGCTTAAAATAGTAAAGCTTATTTCAAACTAAGGGTAAGAAAATAAAGAGAACAGACTCCTGGAAAATGGGCATTCCAGACCTGGAATATTGTCCAGCCCCAGTGGAAGCTGGACTTTTATCATATGAGGAAAGCCTGTCCACCCACAGTCCATATGATTGGTCAGCTTCGATGAAGGTGGAGGCTCTGGTTGATCTATGTGGCATCCAGGACTTCCCAGGTCCCAGACAGCCTGCTGAGCCAGCTCATCAAGCCAGCCTGCAAGTGGGAAAATTTCACTTAGTCCAGGGAGAAGGAGGAAGTGGGCCATCCTTTTTATCCTGTCTGCCTAGCCAAGGAAACTTGAGCTCCCGTAGTGTTTCACCTGCTGCCACAGAAGCCAGTCTAACTGCTGTTAGGGAAGTGGGGTGAGGATCACTCTTAACTGCTTCATGATGATCGGGGACAATGTTAGGCCACAGCAGCCAGGGATCCTTTGGAGGGAGGGCTATATAAGAGCCCA
Source organism: Dipus sagitta (assembly GCA_036346955.1). Taxonomy (NCBI): domain Eukaryota; kingdom Metazoa; phylum Chordata; class Mammalia; order Rodentia; family Dipodidae; genus Dipus; species Dipus sagitta. The sequence goes on along the minus strand of CM070771.1, from coordinate 168,019,134 downwards.
TGATGGTGGAACATCTGGGCCTGATGGTCAGCTCCTGGTATTGGAATGTCTCTTTGTATTTTTGGCATTTTAAACTGTTCCTGAAACACACCAAGGAGTATTAGTAATATCTTAGTGAAAGATTGAAGTTCATTCACAGTAATTGTGAGGTAAAGATGGTCTGTAACCCTTTTAGAAGTGGCAAGTGATCAGCTTCTTTCGGGTTCCCATTCTTGTAAGATTTTATGGTCCTGAATTCTTGATCCTTCCTCTAAGTGCTGGGATTATAGACACTCATTATGCCTGGTAAATTGTGTTTTTTTTTCTGCTGTTTTTTTTGTTTGTTTGTTTGTTTTTGTTTTTTGAGGTAGGGTTTCACTCTGGTCCAGGCTGACCTGGAATTCCACTATGTAGTCTCAGGGTGGCCTCAAACTCACAGTGATCCTCCTGCCTCTGCCTCCAGAGTGCTAGGATTAAAGGCGTGCACCACCACGCCCGGCTTCACTTGAATATTAAGTAACAGACTGTAAAAAAATTTATTTGAAAGCAGAGACAGACAGAATAGGCATGTTAAGGTCTCTAGCTACTGCAAACCAACTCCAGATGCATGCACCACTTTATGCATCTGGCTTTATGTGGGTACTGGGGAATCAAATCCAGGTCATTAGGCTTTGTAGGCAAGTTCCTTAACCCTGAGCTGTCTCTCCAGCCCCTAAGTTACAGACTTCTATAAGCATCTTATACGGAAGTTCATAATGTTTTGGGGGCTATGTAGATTTTGGGGGGGGGGCTTTTGTTTTTTCGAGACAGGGTCTCAGGTAGCCCAGGCTGGTCTCAGACTCACGATGTAGTAACTGAAGGTGACTGTGAACTTCTGACCTTCCAGCCCCCCACCTCCTGAGTGCTGAGACAGGCATGCACCACCACACCTCACTAAATTTATTCATTTATTTAGTGTGGATTTTTGAGGTAGGGTCTCGCTCTCTTATCTAGCCCAGGCTGACCTGGAATTCACTATGTAGTCTCAGGATGGCCTCAAACTCAAAGTGATCACCTGCCTCTGCCTCCCGAGTGCTGAGATTAAAGGCGTGTGCCACCACTCCGGGATATACTTTTTTTTTTTTTAATGCCTAGATTTCTCATCTATTTGGAGTTTATTCTTTTGTGAAGAATGGATATAATGTTACCCCTTTATAAGTTGTTCAACTGTCTTAATATGCAGTAAGGTTCATCTTTGCCCTAGTGACTCAAGAAACCACCTGTGTCATAGCTGAGTTTACATCAGTAGTTGTCCCCTGCTGGACTCTAACTTAGTCTGTTACGCATGCTCCATTGCAGCGTGGTTTTCATTGTACCTGCTTGGTGTAGGACTTAATCCCTTGTAGGGCCAGTATCTCCTCAGAGTTCTTACTTCTCAGCATTTCCTAGCTGTCCTTGCATGTTTATTTTTTTCTATATGATCATTTCACTTTGCCTAGCTCCAGGAAGAATGAAAAACTTGCTAATTTTATTCAGACCACATCCAATAAACATAGGGACTTAGAGCTGAAATCATAATGAAGCAAAAATATCCTAACCAAGAACAGATGTCTCTTTGTTCGAGTCCACATTTGTGTCTTTCAGGAGTGTTTTATAACTTAATTCTTTTGGTTATTTCTCGTTAAGTTCTATTTCTAAATATTTTTTTGCTCTTTGTTGAACTTGCATTTTTCCCAATACATATTCTAACATTATAATTTTTATATATAAGGGTTATTAATTTTTGTATGTTAACTTTGTAGCCTGCTACATTGATTTTTTTTTTTAATTGAGGTTTTTTTTTTTTTTTTTTTTTTTTTTTTTTTTCCTCCATAGGCTCTCAGATATATTATGCTGGGCAAGTAGATAGTTTCACTTTCTTTTTAATTGTTTTAAGTAATTTTTTTTCTGGTGTGTGTTCTTGTGTGTGTGTGTGCATGGGTGCATGCATGTCATGGTACGTGCGTGTGAAGTGAGAGGACAGATTTGGGTGTCTGCCTCCGCCTCATTTGAGACAGGGTCTCTAGTTGTTCACCACGGGGTTCGCAAGCCTGCCTGGCCTGTGAGCTTCCAGGGGCTTCTCCCATCTCCGTCCGTGCCCCTTCTCTGCAGATGCATTAGGGTTACAGACACTTGTGCTATGGTATCTGGCTCTATGGGTTCTGAGGACTTGAAGTCAGTCACTCTCACTTGTGCAGCGAACGCTCTATCCACTGAGCCATCTCCCCAGGCCCTTTTAAAAGTTTTTCTGCCTTTGCTTTGTTTGCCTACATTGGTGGAATACTTCCTATGTAATGATAAGTAGTGGTAGAGAGTAGAACGCTGTCCTGTTCCTGACCTGAGTGGAAATGCCTCTAGTGTTTCGTCAGTAAGTAAAAAGCTGCCTTAAGGGTGGAGATATGTTCCATAAACACGTAATTCATAGGAAATATATACTCAAACATGTATATATATATATTGATGCTAAGTGAAATACATGCCATGTAAATATACATATATACATAACATACATATTATGAATTGTATCTTGAATATTTATTAGGCAATAAAAAAATTTCTTTTGCAGGTAAATAAAGCCTTTTCATGCTCACTGATAATGACTACTATGTTTATTCTCATCTTTTTTTTTTTTTCTTTCCCTTTTTCAAGGTTGAGTCTTGCTGTATGTAGCTCAGGCCGATCTGGAATTCACTATGTAGGCTCGGGGTGGCTTCGAACTCATGGTGAACCTCCTACCTCTGCCTCCCGAGTGCTGGAATTAAAGGTGTGCGCCACCACGCCCAGCTTTTGATTATTCTCATCTTTGTCAAACTCTTTTGGTATCATTATTAGATGTGTAATGTTGCACTTGTTTTCCTTTATGTGGTACGTCTTTGTGTTTACATATTTTTTCTTTTGCTATTTAGGGAAGAGTGTGTTTTGTTCTAATTATGTTATCTGTTTTTCTTGTTAAAACTTTTGTTCTCAGTCTGGAAAGATGGCTCAGCTATTAAAGGCACTTGCTTGCAAAGCCAGCTGGTCTAGGTTTCATTCCCTAGTAATTCATATACAGCCAGATCCACAAAGTAGCACATGTGTCTGGAGCTTGCTGTTTGTAGTGACAAGAGGCCCCGGAGTGCCCATTCTCTCTCTAATAAATAAATAAACAAACAAACATTTTTGAAACCCTTTTATTCCCTGCTCTTTTTTTTTTTCCAGGCCTTGAACTCGTTATATAGGCCAGGCTGGCCTCAAGTATCATATCACTTTTTATATCACTATTTTAGGAGTTAAATACAAAGGATAAGTGCTCTTAAATTTATTGCCACAATACCATCATCCTAGCTAAAATAAATTGACAGGAATTCTTTTTGTTTGTTTTATGACACACTCTTGCTACTGGCCTTCAACTCATGCCAGTCTTCCTGCTTCTGCTTCTAAAGTGCTGAGATTACAGGTATGTGATGTACCACACCTGTCTTGACAAGAATTCTTTAGTACCAGGAAATCCAGTCAGTTTCATACTTTTGCAGTAGTTTCATGATTTATTCATGTTGTTTGTCTGAATTAGAATTTAAACAAGTTCTACTTATTGGTACTGGTGGCATGTTTCTTTAAGCCTTTGCTAGTTTAAGGGCTCCTCCCACTGATGACTGGTGATACTGAGCACTTTCCCCTTTTCCTTGCTTTTTTGGCCATCCATAGATCTTAAGTTGAGTTTTGTGAAGTGTGTCTATGTAAAACTTCCTTTTTTTGGATTGGCGATTGAACCTCGAATTTAGAGTCTTGATCATGCTAGGCAAGTGTTCTGTTTTTTTTTTTTTTTTTTTTTCCACTTTTGAGTTACATCCACATTCTTTTTATTTTATTTATTAGGTTTTTGAGGTAGGATCTCATTCTAGTGCAGGCTGACCTGGAACTCATAGCCGTCCTCCTATGTCTGCCTCCTGTGTGCTAGGATTATAGGCATGTGTTACCACACCAAGATCATTTTAATTTTATTTTAATAAATATCAGGCCCTCCTGCTTCAGCTTCCCAAGTAGCCAGGATTAAAGGCATACACTGCCATACCAGCTTCCAACTTTTAAAAATTGGGTTGTTTCCTTATTGTTGATAAAGAAGTTATATGCTCTGAACACAAGTTGTTGGTCACATAGTGTGTATTAAATATTTTCTTCCACTCTGACTTGCCTATTCTCTAAATCACAGCTTTTTAAAAATATATATATTATTTATTTATTTGAGAGAGAGAGAGAATGGGTACATCAGGGCCTGTAGCCACCGCAAATGAACTTGACGCATATGTGCTACCTTGTGCATCCAGCTTTGTGTGGGTACTGGGGAGTAGAACCTGGGTCCTTTGGCTTTGCAGGTAAGTGTCTTAAGTACAAAGCCATCTTTCCAGCCCTAAATCACAGCTTTTTAAACTTCGTTCGGGTCACAATTCACACAGGGTAACTGAATGTGGGGATTCTGAAAAATTAGACAGCAATAAAAGGTTTCTGCACATGAAACACCAAAAATTAATTCAAAACCAAATGCATAATGAGGATGTGAGGGCGATCTGGCTGCAACATCTGTCACCCCATTGATTGCCAGGGTTCATTCGGCTGATCTGGCTGGCTAGGCGGGTGTCCCCTTCCTCCGTCACCACTCCATGTGCGTCCCTCCCAAAGCTGCACACTTGGTCAAAGAGGACCACCTTCCCCAAATAGAGGAGGACCGGTCTTTGGTCAAGAGTACATGAGTAGCTGTGCTCCCCTGCTAGAACCTCCAAACAAATTCTCAATTGCATAATGAATCCAAGGTATGTCTGGTGGCACTTGCCTGTGTTATATCACATGACTTCACTGCAACCTTGTTTGTTTGTTTTTTTAATATATTTTTATTTCTTTGTGCACACATGCGCCCATGCCAGGGCTTCTTGTCACTGCAAACAAACTGCAGGTGCATGCCCTGCCACTTTGTGTGTCCAGCTTTACATGGGTGCTGGGGAGTCAAGCCTGAGTCGGCAGGCTTTGCAATCAAGTACCTTTAACTGCTGAGCCATCTCCTCAGCCCTCAGCCTGCTCTGAATGCACAGCCTGTGTGCTGGTCACTGAGCATGCCATCACACACCAAGAGATGCCACCCATAATTTTTCAGCTCAGATTCAAGACCATTCACATGTGAGAAGAGCAGTGTTTTCACTGTGCTGTTACAGAAGTACAATGATTCAATTATGGAAAGCAAAGCCTTCCTACCTCCTTTCCTGAGCACATAAGTATCAAATTAGTATATGTTTGCATTATATTGTGTTAGAATGCTTAATTTTAAAATTAGCTGTTGGAGTTGTTCTATCAGCTACTCTTGTCATTGGTGCGAACAAACGTCTGACCAGAGCGGCTTAGGGAAGGAAAGTTTATTTTCAACTTAACGTTTTGAGGGGAAGTTTCCTGGTAGGGAAGGCAAGACAAAAGTGGGTGACAGCTCACCACATTATTACCACAGCAGGCAGGAAACAGGCAGAAGAGCACATGCGGCTGGGTTATTAGCCCCTGCCCCACAGTGACCCATTTCCTCTGGTAAGGCTTTACCTCCTAAAGGTAAAAACCTTCCCAGATAGCTACACCAGCAGGAGACCAAGTGCTCAAATGTGAGCCTATTGGGGACATTTTACATTTACACAACACTCCACTCCAGTCCCCATAGGCCCCATGGCCACCTCATGATACAAAATGCATACAGTCCGACTTTAAGTCCCCTGACTTTACCAAACCCAACATGCTGCTATACTAGTACAGGGTAGCAACCTTCTCTTTAATAGTGGTAATCTTAACAGTCACAACTCCAGTGACTGGAGTCTTCTTGCCTGAGACTTTAACCTTGCTCACATCTCTTTCCATGGCAGCTTTCATGTTTTTCATGTCTTTCTGCTCTGCATTTTGCACTCTTTCATTGTAGGTTTAAATATGAGCAGCTAACAGAAGCCGTATCACAGACTCAATGTTATTTTGTCTTAGTTCCTCCACCAAATGCATTAGTCTATTACCTTCAAATTCAGCCTCACTCAAGTTCTTAGGACACAGGTAGCATGCAGCCAGATTCTTCACCAGAAAGAATGCCATATGAACTGCCTCTAGCCAAGTTCCCAATAGTGCCCTTGTTCTCCACTGAAACCTCATGAGTTCTACCTCCACATTCCATGTTTCTGTTGGCCTTCTGATCTTCCAAAATCCCACTTAGATGACCAATTAAGCTCTACACAGCACTGTAAGACTTCTCTAGTCCACAGTTGCAGATTTTTCCATATTCCTCCCATAAACCAGTTCTAAAAAATTTTGAACATGGTCAGGTTTATTGAAGCAATAACCCTATACTCCTTGGTACCAGTTTTTTTGTTTGTTTGTTTTGTTTTTGAGTCAGTTACTTTTTTGTTGCTTGGACAAAATAGCCAGCAAGAAGCAATTTATGGAAGCAAAATGGTTTAATTCAGCTTAACAGTTTGGACAGGAAGTTTTATCATGACAGGCTGCCAGGGAAGTCCATGTCACATCTTACCAGAGTCAGGAAGCAGAGAGCCAACAGCAAGGATAGATGAACCAGAACCTCTCAGGTGTTTAATAAGCAGAAGACTTTCGTTATGATAAAATCCAGTGTTGTTTTTTTTCCTTCTGTGGCTCATGCTATTTATGTCCTCTTAGCACTCAATAACACAGAGGTGTTAACACTTCATGTTAATAAATTCCTGCATGGTGGAGAACTTCAAGTGCCATAGCTTTAGGGCCTAACACAGTTACAGCATACCATAACTTTTTTCCTCTGTCTTCCCCTTCAACAAATAAAAGCTCCTCTTAAAAATCAATGAATGAAGCCGAAAGTTTCTAGTAAATGGGTTGAGGGGTTGGGTCAGGAAGATATATATAAAGTAAAACTCAGAAATGCCATCTACATCCAGAAGAGTAATTTAAATATTTTATTTTTATTTATTTATTTGAGAGAGAGAGAGAGAAAGAGGCAGTGAGAGGGAGAATGGGCTCACCAAGGCATCCAGCCACTGCAAATGAACAACACATGTGCCACCTTTTGCATCTGGCTTACATGGGTCCTGGGGAATCAAACCTGGGTCCTTTGGCTTTGCAGGAAAGCACCTTAACTACTAAGCCATCTCTCCAGCCCTCGGAAGAGTAATTTAAAAAAATTTTTTAAAGGCATGTGCCACCACACTCAATGATTATTTTCAAGTAGAGGGTAGCAGACAGAGAAAGAATGGACACACCAGGGCCTCTAGCTGCTGTAAATAAACTCCAGATGCATGTGCCACTTTGTGCATTTGGCTTTATGTGGGTACTGGAGAATTGAACTTGTGTCATTAGGCTTTGCAGGCAAGAGCCTTAACTGCTGAGCCGTCTTTCTAGCCCTAATTTAATTTTTTTTTTTTTTGAGGTAGGGTCTCACTCTAGCTCAGGCTGACCTGGAATTCACTATGTAGTCTCAGGGTGGCATGAACTCATGGCAATCCTCCTACCTCTGCCTCCCAAGTGCTGGGATTAAAGGCATGTGCCACCATGCCCTGCTTAATTTAAAATTTTTAAAGGATAGGTTTGACATAGCCCCATTAACACCACATCCATATCCAAGTCTTAGTTTCCCTACATCAGAATCACTGAATCAAAATGACCTGCTTTAATGTGGAGCATGGGAGTGTTTTGATTGAATTTAAAAAATATTTTTATTACTTAGAATGGGACAATATGGGCATGCCGGGGCCTCTTGCCATGTAAAGGAACTCTAGATGCATGCACTGCTTTGGGCAGCTGGTTCTACGTTGGCAGCGGGGAATGGAACCCAGGGTGGCAGTCTTTGCAAACAAGTGCCTTCAACCACTGAGCCATCTCCTCAGCCCAGAATTGAATTTATTTATTTATTTTTAACTTGGAAACAGTCACTAAAGGCATAGCAAAGTTAGAAACACAGTTAAGAGAATTTATTGCCTAAACTATCGGAGAGTAAGTTGCTAGCCTAATGCCTCACACCCTAAACACCAAGGGAGGACGTTGTCCCCCCCCCCCCCCATAACCAGAGTACCTCTATCCATACTGCAAGGAGAAACAAAAACAAAACGAAAGCAGCCGTCACTACCGTGTTCTCAGACCCGACCTCCTCTTGTTTCAGGAATGTCTGCTGTAGTGAAAGACCTAGCTCAGAATTGGGAATTACATTTGGTTGTCATGACCTTTTGTCCATTCAGTTTGGAGCAATTCTTGGGTCTATTCTCGGCCTTCATGACTTTGACCCTTTTGAACGTTAAGGATCAGTTTATTCTGTAAAATATCCCTCAATGTGGGTTTGTCTGGTCTCTTACTGATACTACATTGAGATTAGACATTTCTTGTGGAGATGTTAACAAATGATAGTGAATTCTCATTGTGCTGTCAGTAGGTCTCACAAGTTTCTTGTCCCACTGCTGCAGAGGTTCATTTTGAATATTTCAGTTGGCGTATGCCACCGTGAAATTGCTGTATTTCTCCGTGATTAATAAATGTTTTGTAGGAAAGTATTTTGAAACAATGTAAATATCTGGTTCCTCATCAAATAATTTATGCGCTGACGTGTGTGAGGATTCGTGGTTTCTTGTTCTATTCCATGGGCTGTGATCTATTATTATCATTATTACCTGTGGTGCTCACATTGCCCCTGGAGATGCTACTGGCAATTTGTTTTCAAGCTTCATGGCCTTTGGACACGCCCCCCTCATTTCCTGGCTAAGCGGGGAGATGCTCCAGTTTTTCCTTCTACTTTTCCTGCTCCAGCCCTGTAATTAGTCATTTTTCCAAGAAATCCTGATTTGTTTCAGTGGAAGGTGGCTTTTAGAAGCCAAGCTCTAACTGTGGGGTGCACTTGTATATATTAGGAGATCTGCACTGAAGCGCTGTTCATGAGCAGAGCTACGGATAATAGGAAATATGTCCAAGACCTCTCAGTTTTTACCAATTTCCAGGTCATTCATGGGCACATTCAAGCTCGGGAAGCACTGTTTAGGGAGTGGACATCACTATCCAAGCAGCTGTTGGGGCCTTGGCCTTGTCCATGGCCTCAAGAGGAAAGAAGGGGCCTGGAGGGATGGCTTAGCAGTTAAGGCATTTGTCTGCAAAGCCAAAGGATCCAGGTTCGATTCCCCAGGACCCAAGTTAGCCAGATGCACAAGGGAGCACACGCCTCTGGAGTTCGTTTGCAGTGGCTGGAATCCCTGATGCGCCCATTCTGTCTCTCCCCCTCTCTTTTCCTCTTTCTCTCTGTCAAATAAATAAATAAAAATAAAATATAAGAGCTGGAGGAATAGCTTAGTGGTTATGGCATTTACCTGCAAAGCCAAAGGACCCAGGTTTGATTCCCCAGGACCCACGTTAGCCAGATGCACAAGGGGGTGCATGCATCTGGAGTTTGTTTGCAGTGGCTGGAGGCCCTGGTGTGCCCATTTTCTCTCTCTCTCTCCCCCTCTTTTTCTGTCAAATAAATTAAAATATTTTAAAAAGTTAAAAAGTCTACAATGATGTAGTTTCTTTATTTAAAAAAAAGAGGGAAGGAGGGAGGGCTAGAGAGATAGATAGCTTAGTGGTTAAAGCAGGTTGCCTGCTAAGCCAAAGGACCCAGGGTCAATCCCCCAGTACCCACATAAAGCCAGATACACAAGGTGGTGTATGCATCTGGAGTCCGTTTGCAACAGTTGAAGGCCCTGGCACACCCATTCGCTCTGTCTCTCTTTCTCTCTCTCTATTTTCCTCTTTCCCTCTCAAATAGATAAATAAATAAATTCATTTTTTAAAAGACAGAGCAAGAGGATTCACTTCCTTCCCTGGGTCTTTCTTGTAGTCCCAGAAGTCTCTTAGAACAATTCTGCTAATCTCTCATTGCTTAAGATGTAGTCACAAGGCTAATGCAAGGGAGTTATGAAAATGTATTAGTTTTCCTTTTTTTTTTTTTTTTTTTTTTTTTCTTTGTTGAGGCAGGATCTCACTTTTGCTCAGGCTGACCTGGAACTCATTCTGTAGTCCCAGGCTGGCCTTGAACTCTCGGCGATCCTCCTGCCTTAGGCTCCTGAGTGATGAAACTAAAGGCGTGTGCCACCTGTCATATTTTGAGGAGGTGGAGGAGTTTGAGACAGGGTCTCACTTTGCAGCCCGGGCTGGCCTGGAACTCACAGCCTGCTGTCTCAGTCGGCCTGAGTCACCGCACCTGGTGGAAATCTGGTCTTTTCACTGGGCTCCTGCTCTGAGTTCTATTTCAAAGGACAAAGTGGGTGATAGCTGCTGGGTACTTTACCAGAGTCTCTGCCCCTCTGGCCTTACTTGGTAGCAGCCTGTGTATGCTTCCTATGAGTGGCAAATTGCTGAGAAAGGTGACTTACATTACAGTCAACAACGTATGTGGATAGGAAGGAGGTTCCCCATGGCTAGACCACAGTAGAAGGAAGATCCCTAATCAAGCTCATTTCAAATACACTTTCTTGCCCCCCATGTCCACCACCTACACCTTTTGCCTGGCCCCAGACTTACTTGAGCTAGGACCCTGTGTTAGTTTGAATGGATGTCCCTGAATAGATTCAGAAGTCTTCTTTAAGCTTGTAACTTGATGTCACTGTGGGTGGATCTTAGGCTCTAGCCCTAAGGTGTGTTGGGGGGCAGATCTGAATTCCAGCTAAAGATATGCAGAGAGCTTGAGCTTTGCCTGTGCTCCCGGAGTGTGCTTGCTTGTGCTGGTGGTGGTTTCTTTTTTATTTTATTTTTATTTATTTATTAGAGTTAGGGAGGGAGAGAGAGGGAGAATGGGCGCGCCAGGGCTTCCAGCCACTGCAAATGAACTCCAGACACGTGCGCCCCCTTGTGCATCTGGCTAACGTGGGTCCTGGGTCCTTTGGCTTTGCAGGCAGGCGCCTTAACTGCTAAGTCATCCCTCTAGCCCAGGTGGCAGGTTCTTTTCTCTCTGCTTAGGTCTGTGTGAAGGGGTCTAGCTTCTACCACTGTTATGGAACTTCCTCTGGATCTGTAAGCTTCAAGAAATCCTGTTCCTCCCATGAGCCGTGTCCTGTTTAGATTTGCAACAGTCCAGCTGTCAAGGAACCAGATAGAATAGACTATTTGAAAAGTACAGTAACTCAGTCCACAGACTCAAAACAGACAGTCTAGCCCCATCCCAGTACCACTGCTTATAGCCGTAGGGCTTTTTCAGGAAACTATCTCCTCTCCAGCAGCTAGTGTCCTTGAGTGTAAATCCAAAACAGTACAGGGCTGCCTCCCAGGATGTGCAGATTGAATGGAAATAGCTTATGTAATGCTCCCACTGCCTTTCATAAACACGAGTTCTTACTGCTCAACAGAGCTTCCAGGAGCGAAGGTAGAACTTTCTGGAGGCAACTGCCAAGCCTGATGTTGGGCCCAGAGACCTGTTCCACAGGAAGTGCACCACAGTCTTAGAAGTGCCACCAGCTTAATACTTTAAGCCCAATATTTCCACCAGCTTAGAGGAGATTTCAGTTGGCTTGATTTACTACTCTGTTCTGTGACCAATTCCCAAGGCTCTCCTGATTTGTTGGGCTTGTGGGGGGACAGTGACTCTTATTTCACCAAGAGTGCCTTCTTTACTTGAACTATTTCCAACTTTTTTTTTTTTTGAACAGTACTTAAGAACAGATAAGCAAACAAACTGCTGGGCTTGATATAGTCTCATCTTTGCTCACTTCCTCTCTGACCTAAGGCCCGCAAACCACCACCATCCCTTGTAGAGCAGACTTAGCCCGCTCTGCCAAGTCCCACACCAATCACTGGATATGCAGAATATAGCACGATCATTTCCTTAGACAAACATCCTGGGCAGTTTGGCTGTTTTTACATTGCTTGAGAACCTTAGGGGATCTTGAATAACCAGTTCCTGTTATCTTGACCTCCTCCTTGAGTTAGCATTTGACATTATAATTCTAACATATTTGCTCACAGCTTCTAGGTACCACCAAAGAGAAATAACCAAGATAAGTAAAGAGCTTTTTTTTTTTTTTTTTATGTCTTCTGAAGATCTATGTCTCTGACATGCCAGGGCAACATTGAAAGAATGCCAGTGTGTGTGTATCTTCGTGTTTATACAAACAAGGACTGAGCCGGGCATGGTGGCGCATGCCTTTAATCCCAGCACTCGGGAGGCAGAGGTAGGAGGATCGCCGTGAGTTCGAGGCTACCCTGAGACTACATAGTGAATGCCAGGTCAACCTGGGCTAGAGTGAAACCCCTACCTTGAAAACCCAAAACAAGGATTGAAGACTCCTGTGCTGTCCCATCTTACCTCCTACCACTTGCCAGGCGGCCTGACATTGTTGGAACAAATCCCTCTGTGCCCTTTCCTCCCTACTTCACCTGGAGTCAAGATGCGACCTGGCTAACCACCTCAGCGGCCAGTCTGAGAAGCCCAAGAGTGCCCACCTACGAATGTGCCCGTGGCAGTGAGCTTGACAATAGGACACCTCAGCCAGGGGCCACCTGAAGCCACAGGAGTCCTTAGAGTCCTGCCTGATGACATATGTGAGCTCACGATACCTGGGGACTTGTTGCTGGTCTCCTGTGAGGGTCAAAGACTAGTGTCCTCTGTGCCACCTCTTTGTGGACTGTGGTGATGGCAGTTGAACTCTGTATCCTGCTTTTTTTTTTTTTTTTTCTTTCCAGGAAATTTCTCCCAACTCCAGGCAAATCTATTGAGTTGGATGAGCCACAATACCTGACCATGTCCCTGGGAGTGACAGTGTGACCCAGCCAGCCGGTCTTAGTCCCGTATCCTTCTGGGGGATTGTTAAGCAGCTGGAGAGTTGGACGTCATCCCTGGCAGTAGCCTCTCCCTCGCCCACCCGGCAAAGCGTCGAGGTATAAGTCTACCTCCTGCAGTTGTGGCCTGTCCACCTCCCAGCTCGCTGCTCCCAGCTCCTATCATTTCTCTCCTGAACAGCTGATCAGCCCCCTAACTGTTGCTCACTCCCTTTCCAGGCTGCCCCCATCCAGTCTACGGTAGCTGGAGTCAACCTTTCCAAGGAGAAATAGGACCATGTCACCCCGTCACATGGTCTAGCTTTCTAGCCTGGCTTCCCATGGCTAAGGGGAAAGACAGGATTCCTCCGTGGGGTCCACTGAGCCCCACGGACTGCTTCCTTCCCACTCCCCCTGCCCTGCTCTGTGTTGCTTTCTGCCACGAGAGCTCCATGGACTTTCTTGCACCCCTAGAGTGCACATGATGCTTTGTGCACACAGTCCCCAGCTCTTCGCCTGGGAAACGCCTCCCTCTGATCTTAGCCTAACCTCGTACCCTTGGGGAAGCTCTCCCTGACAGCTGTATATACCTTAATAGCATTATTTCTCTTCCCTGCAGCCTCTGCCATAGGTAGTTTGCACTTGTTGGCCAATTGACTTATGATTATAACTCCATGAAGCTGTCATTTTTCCTCTTTAAAAAAATTTTTTTTGGCCAGGCATGGTGGCACATGCCTTTAGTCCCGGCACTCGGGAGGCAGAGGTAGGAGGATCACCATGAGTTAAAGGCCAACCTGAGACTACATAGTGAATTCCAGGTCAGCCTGGGCTAGAGTGAGACCCTACCTTGGAAAAAAAAAAAGAAAAAGAAAAAGAAAAAAAAATTGGATTGGGGGGAGCTTTTTTTTTTGAAGTAGGGTCTCAGGGTACCCCAGAGCTGGCCTCGAACTCACAGTGATTCTCCTACCTCTGCATCCTGAGCGCTAGAATTAAAGGCATGTGCCACCATGCCTGGCTTAAAATTTTTTTTTACTTATTTATTTGAGAGAGGGAGGTAGAGGCAGATAGAGAGACAGAATGGGTGTGCCAGGGCCTCCAGCCACTGCAAACAAACTCTAGATGTATGTGCCACCTTGTGCTCCTGGCTTATGTGGGTCCTGGGGAATTGAGCTTGGGTCATTTGGCTTCTCAGGCAAGCGCCTTAACCCCTAAATTATCTCTCCAGCCCCCGTTTTTCCTCTTAATGTATGTTGAGTGACTGACCATGAATGAATTGGTCCAAGCAAGGGGTACTCAACATAGACCAGGCTAACATGTATGAATTTTTCCCTAGAATTTCCCAAATCAGAGGTAGAGGTGGTTCCTCTGAGCGCACCAGATTCAAGAAGGCTTGCTCTGGGGTGCAGATGACTACTTTCCTGTCTTATGGTGCTCACTCTGTGCCCAGTGAAACCTGGCAAGTGAAAAGCAGGACCTCATTTCACACAAGGGCCACATTTCGTGGAGGGGGGCAGTTCTTCCTTCAGTTGTCTCAGTCCCCCAAACCCTTTCTGGTTGGAAGAGTCAAGACATAGGTCTCTAGCCTGTAAGCTTGTGTGAGTTGGGGTTTTGTCACTTGTGACACAGTGATCCTCAGCTAAGGCAAATGAATCCAGTGACCTGGGACTCAGATTTAAGACTGGAGAGGTTACGGCATAAAACAACTGGAATTGTTATTGCCATAGGAAAGGTGTTTGGCATTTGGGATGTGGTTAAAGATGTCATTGGAATGCCGAGTAGTCTCTGCATGGTCAGGTCCTCATCTAACAGCCACCGATCATGCCCCAGCCAAGCCCCATGTACCTACTGAAGGCAAAAGAGTGGCTATGGGTGCATGGAGTGATGAGATTCGGTCCCCCTGAGAGGCCTACAGGACACTAAATTATGGAGTGTGGCACAGCCATAAATGACAAGGGGAATGCTCAGGGCTCCTCAAGGCGCTAAGGCTGAAGGACTGACTGGATGAGGGGGAGGCAACATGCCAACGGAACCTGAGTGTGAATGCCGGCTCTGCTGCTCACGGAACTCGGCCTTACTTAGTTTTCTCCGCTGTAAAATGAGAATAATAATACCCTTGCGAGTTATTGGAAGGATTCATGGAGATTAAATACATAAACTGCCCAGCAGAGAGGCATTCAGCAAATTGGAGTAAATGTTATTATGTGCCCAGGTGGCACTTTAAGGGCCACCCGGAGAGATCTCTGCCCCAAATCACACCCTCTCACCTCCGGGTAAGCCATAGCACTCAAAATCCTGGCATTAGGGATTCAGTGTTAGGATTTATGTTTTGATTTCTAGGAGACCCCTGCTAAAGTGCAAATGGGCTATTTGAAGGCACAGGCTATTATAGTGAGTCATTATCAACCCTCAGTCAATTGGAAGCCAGCCTGGTGGCATAGGCCTGTATTCCCAGCTACTCAGGAGACTGAGGGAAGAGGAGTACAGGTCAAGGGTATGTCTAGGCCACAAAGAAAGTTCAAAGCCAACCTGGACAACTTCGTGAGGGCCTCGTGAAAACCAAAAAGTTAAAAAAAAAAAAAGGAGGGGGAACAGGCTGGAGATGTGGCTTAGTGGTAGAGTGCTTGCCTAGCACAGACAAGGAAAAAGAAATCAATCCAGTTGTTCTGCAAAGAATAGTCTTGGAGAACAAGGCAGATAACAGTCTCTTGTGGTCCAGCTGCTACTAGATCCCTAACGTAGTTTCCTGAACCTCACTGGATCATGCTCAGTTGAGCTTGGACCGCTGGTCTAACCTCGTCGTGTCTCAGTTTCCTCTCCTGATGATCCTAACAATAGCGCCTCTCTCGTAGGCGTGTTTTGATAATTCATGGAGGCAATACGTGCAAAGCACATGTGCCTGGGCAAGCCAGAGTTGAAGCCCAGGCCCAGCTGGGTGTTCAGAAGCACTCGAAGCCAGCGTACATCCAGGGAGGGGAAACCTAGCAAGCAGGAAGAGGGAGGCGCCAGGAGCAGGGGAGGCTGCGGCAGGAACGCGGCCACGTTGTGCCGCAATGGCGATCCACGCAGCCAGGCCCTCCAGAGAGAAAAGGATGGCTGGGGATCTCACCTTCCTTGAAGAGGCCTGGCCTTGAGCCGCCCCTCCCCCCACCCCAGTTCTGCAAACACAGCCTTTGAAGGTGTGTTCTGTCCTGTGCCTCCCACAGCCTCAGATTTGTATGTGGAGGAGCACTTTGAGGAGCTGACAATAAAATGGTGCAGACAGGAAAGACTGTGGAGCCTGAAAGCAAGGCGGAGGCGGAGTCTTTGATTGTGGAAGTCCACAGGGGGCCTTGCATGCCGCCGCTTCGTGGTGCGTGGGATGTTCCCGTCCATCGCTAGCTAGCCAGACCAGTGACATCGCTGCAGCTTACCTCAAGGGGCCTCTTTCTGGAGATATATATATATATATATAATGTTATTATTTATTTGTGTGTGTATGTGAGTATGGGTGCACATGTGTCGTGGTGCATGCGTGGAGGTCAGAGGGCCATTCTGGGGTCAGTCCTGTGTCTTTGCACCTCGTTTGAAGCAGAGTCTCTTCTCCGGACTCTTGCTCCGCTGCGCCTCTTTGCTGCACTTGCCAAGAGCTTAAAGCTCTTCTCCTGTCTCCTGCTCTCGTCTGTCTCCACCGGCAGCGTCTGTGGGCTGGGATTGCAGGACCCGCCACAGTTGCTAGCCTTTACTCGGGGCCTGCGGATTGAACATAGGCGCTTCAGCTTGAGTGGCAAGTGCTTTATCCACCGAGCCATCTCCCCAGTCTCCTTTCTGGTCTTTTAAAAATATTTATTGCCGGGCGCGGTGGCGCACGTCTTAAATGCCAGCACTCGGGAGGCAGAAGTAGGAGGATCGCCGAGAGTTCGAGGCCACCCCTGGGACTCCATGGTGAATTCCAGGTCAGCCTGAGCTAGCGTGAGACCCTACCTCAGAAAACAAACAAACAAAAAATAATTTATTGGCGAGAGGGGGGGTTAGATGGAGAGAAAATGACCTCTCCAGGGCCTCCAGCCACTGCAAACGAACTCCAGACACATGCACCACCTTGAGCATCTGGCATACGTGGGTACTGGGGAATTGAACCTAGGTTAGGCTTTTCAGGCAAGCCTAAACTGCTGAGCCATCTCTCCAGCCCCTTCTTGGTCCTTTTTCTTTTCCTTTCCTTTCCTTTTTTTTTTTTTGGAGAAAGAGAGAGAATGAGTGGCCCCAGGGCCTTTCAGCTGCCCTGAACGAACTCCAGACGCGTGCGCGCCCTTGTGGGCTTGCGTGGCATTGCACGCTTGTGTCACCATTGCGTCTGGCTGGCTATACACGGGATCTGGAGGATTGGAGCAGGAGTTCTTAGGCTTTGCAGGCAAGCGCCTTAACCGCTGAGCCACCTCTCCATCCCCTTCCCGGTATTTTTAATTTGCGCTTTTCTTCTGAAGATGAAGGATTAGTGGTTCAGCCTGAGGTTTGGAAGGAAGGTTGTAGAAGGTTCCCCCATGTACTACCAGCATCAGGACCCTCCAAGGAAACTTTTGACACCTGCGAATCCTCAGAGCCTGCCCCGGGGAGAACTGGTTCAGAAAGCTTAGGGTTGGAAGTAGCAGAGGCAGGAGCTGGGAACTTG
This sequence comes from Dipus sagitta, assembly GCA_036346955.1. Taxonomy (NCBI): domain Eukaryota; kingdom Metazoa; phylum Chordata; class Mammalia; order Rodentia; family Dipodidae; genus Dipus; species Dipus sagitta. Next base: position 168,001,748 of record CM070771.1, on the reverse strand, counting down.
ACAGTGACTTACTGTTTTCTTTCTCTCATGTATCCCAGGCCAACCTTGTACTTGCTATGAAACCAGGGGTGACCTTGAACTTCTGATCCTCTTATCTCTACCTCCTGAGTGCTAGGATTACAGGCATATACCACTATGCCCAGTTTACACAGTTCTGAGGACTGAAACCAAGTTCGTGCTGGGCAAGCACCCTACCAACTATGCTATGTCCTCAGCCTGCCTTCCTCTTTTTTTTCTATATTTTTTTGTTTATTTTTATGTATTTATTTGAGAGCAACAGACAGAGAGAAAGAGGCAGAGAGAGAGAAAGAGGCAGAGAGAGAGAGAGACAGAATGGGCGCGCCAGGGCCACCAGCCACTGCAAATGAACTCCAGATGCGTGCTCCCCCTTGTGCATCTGGCTAACGTGGGTCCTGGGGAATCGAGCCTGGAACCGGGGTCCTTAGGCTTCACAGGCAAGCGCTTAACCGCTAAGCCACCTCTCCAGCCCTGCCTTCTTCTTTTGATAGCAGTTTTATTGAGATGTTATTACAGATGATTACAATTCACCATTTAAGGTGTGCAATTCAATGGTTCTTAGTGCTTATTCAGTTACACAACTATCACCTCAAATTCAGAAAATTTTTTTATTTATTTCTCCCTCCGCCCAAAAAGACCCCTCTGTGCACTTTGGCTTTACCCCCCAAGTCCCTTACCCCCCCCCCCAGCAGTACCAGGCAATAGTGATTTTCTTTCTGCCTCTATAGGTTTAGCTCTTCTAGACATTTCATATAAATGAAGCTATATCATTTATGCCCTTTGTGTCTGGCTTCTGCCACTTTTCCGTTTTCAAAGTTTGTCCATGTTGCGTATGTAATTACCCCATTGCTTTTATAGGGGAGAGTAATCTTCCACTGTGTAGTTATCCACATTTCATTTATGGATTCATCACTTGATGGATGTTTGTGGTTTTCTATGTCCTATTACAAATAATGTTGGCATGACTATTCATGAACATGTTTTGTGGGAACAAAACATTTTTTAAAATTTATTTTTATTTATTTACTTGAGAGTGACAGACAGAGAGAAAGAGGCAGAGAGAGAATGGGCGCGCCAGGGCCTCCAGCCACTGCAAATGAACACCAGACACATACGTCCCCTTGTCCATCTGGCTAATGTGGGTCCTGGGGAATCGAGCCTTGAACCGGGGTCCTTAGGCTTCACAGGCAAGCGCTTAACCGCTAAGCCATCTCTCCAGCCCAACAAAATATTTTTTGCATATGTGTGTGGCCTGGTGGTGTGGGGAAAGGGGAGAGAGCAATCAGAGAGGCAATCAGGAAAGCAGCAGGTAGGGACATGGCAGCTGGATCAGGGCAGCTGTGACCTGTTGTTGTTTTTAATATATTTTATTTTTATTTATTTATTTGAGAGAGAGAGAGAGAAAGAGTGGGTGCGCCAAAGCCTCCCTCCAGCCACTGCAAACGAACTCCAGACATGTGTGCCCCCTTGCGCATCTGGCTTACCTGGGTCCTTTGGCTTTGCAGGCAAATGCCTGAATGGCTAAAGCCATCTCTCCAGCCCCCATGACCTGTTTTGAAGAGAGGATGAGGCTAGAAGCAGAGAGACCGGCTTGGAGTTTGTTAGCGTAGGTAAGAGAGGATGCTGGACAGACCGGCATAGAGTGGAGGAAGGTGAGAGGGGGTTGATAATTCATTCTGGATGAACAGAGGAAGAGTCAGTGGGCCTTGTTGATGATTCATGGATGAGAGACATGGAGGTGTCCTATCTGACTGCAAAGTAAACACAACTCCCACCATTTAGTTCAAGTCTGTCATGAGCTTAGGCTGCATTTATACATTTAATGTGTTCACCTTTAAGCACCTCTAATTCTACACTAACAAACAAAACCTTTCCCCACATGCTTAAACAACTGTGCAAACATCTAATCAACTGAGTAACAGCAGTGATTTGCCAATTATCCAAATGCCACAGTATTGTTTTTTTTTTGTGGTTTTTCCAAGGCAAGGTCTCACTCACCAGCTCAGGCTGACCTGGAATTCACTATGTTGTCTCGGGTGACCTCGAACTCTCAGCGATCCTCCTACCTCTGCCTCCTGAGTGCTGGGATTAAAGGCGTGCGCCACCGCGCCTGGCCACAGTATTGTTAATAAAGTCAGCTGAAGTCCGAAGTCTACAAGGGATTACTCCATTCCACACCTTTCCCTGGAATCACAGGGGTAACATGTTACATGTCTTCCTGTGCCATGTCCTCCTACACATCACACACATTGTAGATTCCAATTCATAAATATTTCACAGAGCAGTTCCAAATTTAACACAAACAGGTTAATGCAATGCCCACGACTCTTTTGTCTCTGAGATCCAGCCTAAAGCTTTCCTGAGTAGAGTCACACAACCAGAGAGCCAGCAATGCCAGCCTGCAGGCAAAGGGGAGGGAACAGATACGGAAGTTCTACTGCCACTTGGGCTGGAAGTCTAACCAGTCACTTAGTTTTGGATGGAGCATGAGTTCTAAAGATGCAAAGACCTTGGGAGGACTTTATGGTTTTGTTGATGTTAGACCAATAAGGAACAAGTTGAACCCATAGGGAAGATTTCTTATTTTTCCAATATGTCATGGTGGGTTGGGAGGGTCTAGTCTCCAAATTCAAATTGCTCACTGCTACTTGGTTTTATATCTGGATTTGGAGACGCAATATTTTATAATTTCCCCTGAAGTTGCTGTCCTATTGGTTGAATGGATTCAACTTTGGGCATGGTTGTCAAACCTGGCTTCGTGGAGGAATGAACCTCAGAGCACTGTGAGCCTAGATGAAGGCCAGGGCCCTGCCCAGAGGTCCTGATGCCACTGAGAGAGGGAGGCCCAGGCTTGGCATCATATGCCACCATGTGCTCGCTCATCAGGGAAGAGGGGGAGGTCAGAGTTATTGTACTTTGTGTTCAACCAAAAGTTGGGTTTTTAGTCACTTAGTACCTGCCACAGTGGTCACAATGACCGTCACGATGACTCAGTGTTTGTTTCCAGTTGTCCTTATTTTACTTTCTAATGGCCGCAATGGTCAAGAGTGGTGGCTCAGATTGCCAGGGCAGCCCCAGAGTGCTTCCTGGGAGTGGGACAGTAAAAGAACAAGAACGCATTTTGAGAGAAGAAGAGGCCACATAAATTCCGTTATAATAGGGCTAGAGAGATGGCTCAGCATTTAGGGTGCTTACCTGCAAAGCCTAAGGACCCAAGTTCGGTTTCCCAGTATCCACATAAAATAGACGCGCAAGGTGGCACATGTGTCTGGAGTTTGTTTGCAGTAGTTAGAGGCCCTGGCACTCCTGTTCTCTATCTGCCTCTTACTCTCAACTAAATAATAAATATTTTTTTTGAAAAATCCATTATACTATTATTCTATTGCAGTATCAGTTTTGTTTTTAATGTCTTACTGTGCCTCATTTAGAAATTAAACTTTAAAGCCGGGCGTGGTGGCGCACGCCTTTAATCCCAGCACTCGGGAGGCAGAGGTAGGAGGATCACCATGAGTTCAAGGCCACCCTGAGACTCCATAGTGAATTCCAGGTCAGCCTGGGCTAGTGTGAGACCCTACCTCAAAAAAAAAAAAAAAAAGAAAAAAGAAAAGAAAAGAAATTAAACTTTATCATATGTACATACATCTGGTAGATATACACTGTATGTATGTGTGTGCATATAAATATTTGTAGCCCAGTATCCTCCACAGTTTTAGGCACCCACTGTGGCCCTGGATCATCTTCCTGCAGATGAGAGAGACCACAGTAGTGAGCTCCATTATATATGAAAAAGCAGAGGCTTGGAGAAGGTTAAGTATGTTACCTGGAGTCTTGCAGCTAAAATTCAAGTCCATGCAATGTGATGTGAAATGTAACAAATGTTCTTCTCCACTAGAAGCCATGCGCCCTTCCATAAGGTTCGCGAAGCACCACATGGATGCTTATTTGCATAGTTCTAAAATTAAGTTTAGGCTTCAAGCACAGCTCGGGGAGTTTTAATAGATTCTGGGTACAGCCAGGGTTGAGATCAGTTGCTGAAAGTGGCGATTCTTAAGAGGGTGTCCTGACTGAAGCTTCCCGAGTCCTTCCAAACCAACTCAGAAAACCTTTAGAGTCTTGGAGTACCTACCCAGGTGGGGGTAGGAGTATCTGTCATCACTCTTGGCTCTGGTGTTTGTGGAGGGCTGACCGTGGTGGCAGTGGCTCTCTGGATGCCGGGCGCCACAGCAGATCACAAGATCTCTGCTTTGCAGCTTACATTCCGGGGTAGACAATAGGCAAACAAGTACAGAAGCCTGAAGATTAGCAGCAGTGTGGAGGTGGCTGGGTCTGAGCCGCACTAGCTGACAGGCTCAGAGCTGTGTGTTCTTTCAAATTATTTACCCCTTCTTGCCTCAGTTACGTGGTCTGCAAAAAGAGAAGGACAGATGCGCACATAATGAACCCTAATAGAACCCGTGAGCTGTGGGTGCTAAAGACATGTTAATGCACGTTCTTTGGCCATAGTGAAGGTTCTGCTGTGATGTGCAGGGGCCTGCATGGCTGTGGGTAAAGGGGACAAAAAGGGAACTCCTCAGCGCACACTCAAATTTCCTTGAACCTACCATTGCTGTAAAAATTAAGTTTATGATTATTTGTAAGAGGGTGACAAGAGCCAGTACAGACAGCATCAATTCATAATATGATCGGGAGAATTAAGACTTAATGCATGCTGTTGGGTGTGGTGGCACATGCCTGTAATCCAGTACTTAGGAGGCAGAGACAAGAGGATTACCACAAATTCAAGGTCAGCCTGATATACACAACAAGTGCAAGGCCAGCCAGGGCTGCATGAGATCTGTCTCAAAAAGGCAAAAACAAAGCCGGGCGTGGTGGCGCACACCTTTAATCCCGGCACTCGAGAGGCAGAGGTAGGAGGATCGCTGTGAGTTCGAGGTCACCCTGAGAATATAGAGTGAATTCCAGGTCAGCCTGGGCGAGAGTGAAACCCTACCTCAAAAAACAAAATGTTGGGCTGGAGAGATGGCTTAGCAGGTAAGCGCTTGCCTGTGAAGCCTAAGGACCCCGGTCCCAGGCTCGATTCCCCAGGACCCACGTTAGCCAGATGCACAAGGGGGCGCACGCATCTGGAGTTCATATGCAGTGGCTGGAGGCCCTGGAGCACCCATTCTCTCTATCTGCCTCTTTCTCTCTCTGTCACTCTCAAATAAAAATAAATAAATAAATAAATAAATCTTGCTTATTTAAAAAAATGTTTATTGAATAAAGGAAAATGAGTTATTAACCATGCCTACCCCTAGGAGTATATTAGCATATCAATATTCAAGGCCTAACTGCTTACTCCCTAGTTTATGCAAAACCCAACTGGGAAAACAGATAGAGCTCTCCTCGGACTTTGTTTTCATGGAAAACAAGAGTGTGTAGCCCACGAGGAGAGCAGTGCACATGGACCTCTGATTGAGAAGAACAAGGCGAGTCCTGTGTTCGGTCCTTGCCGTGAGTGGAGATAGGTCCCCCACAGTGTCATTCTTACCTGCAGTCCAGGGTTACCAAAATGAGACTCTGCTAGCGTTTCCTAGGGACACTTCAACACTCAGCTCACAAGCTGGCTGCCAGCCCCCTCGCTGGTACTGCCTCTCCCGCTGAGTGTGAGCTCGGGCACGGCGGGAGGGCGTCGATGCTCCACAGGGAGCTCTGGGACTGGCTTGTTTATGGGGATCGTGGCTTGTTTCCCTTGCTGTTGGACGCGCAGTTTGATCACACTCTCTGTTTCGGTTCAGGGTTTGTTTCGCAAACCCTGTGGGATGTGGTAGAGAGTGTTTCATCAACAGTTTCTCATTATTTAGGTTAGTAAGTCGTGGCGTATGTGGAGGATGTGTGAGAGTATGTTGTGTATGTGTGTGTGGTCTGTGTATCTTGGTGGTGTTTGTGTGTGTTGGGGTTTGCATTGCCCCTTTTCCCTCTGTTTTCATGGTGTAAGAACATCCCACTTTCTTTCTGGAGACCTCTTCCCTGACTCCATGCAGCCTCAGTGGGATCTTGCCTCCTATCCTTCACTTCTTACCACTACTACACCATTGAGCAGGGCCAGCGGAGAAGAGCTCTTGCTTCTCTTGGACACAGAGATGGTTGCATTCAGGTATAGGTGTGACTCGTACTAGACCTTGGGGACCTTATGAATTGGCACACCGATCCTTGTTAGGAGAGTGAGATGCACATGCTACCTGTGGGGGTTTGATTCAGGTGTCCCCCGTAAACTTAGGTGTTCTGAATGCCAGGTTCCCAGCTGATGGAGATTTGGGAATTAACGCCTCCTGGAGGCAGTGTATTGTTGGGGGCGGGCTTATGGGTGTTATAGCCAGTTGTGCCAGTGTTTGGCACACTCTCCTGCTGTTATTGTCCACCTTATGTTGGCCGGTAGGTGATGTTCACCCTCTGCTCGTGCCATCGTTTTCCCCTGCCATCATGGAGCTTCCCCTCAAGCCTGTAAGCCAAAATAAACCTCTTTTTCCCACAAGCTGCTCTTGGTTGGGTGATTTCTACCAGCAATGCAGACCTGACTACAACAGTACCTCTCAATCTCCACCGGTCTCTCTAATTTTTTTAAATTTATATTTTACTTGTTTATGAGAGAGAGAAAAAAAAAAGAGAGAGAGGAGGAGAGAGAATGGGCACATCAGGGCCCCTTGCTGCTGAAAACAAACTCCAGATGCATGCGCCACATTGTACATCTGGCATTATGTGCCTACCGAGGAATCAAACCAGAGCCAGCAGGGATTGCGAGCATGTTCCTTTAGCTGTTGGGCCATAAACCCAGTCTCTAATGCTTTCTTTCTTATTATCATTTTAGTACAGTGAAAGGAAATTCGTAGATAATATATGTACCATCTAAAAATATCACTATGGGGGCTAGAGAGATGGCCTAGTGGTTCAGGCGCTTACCTGCAAGGCCAAAGGACCCAGGTTTGACTCCCCAGGACCCATGTAAGCCAGATGCACAAGGGGGGCATACACATCTGGAGTTCGTGTGCGCCCTTGTGCATCTGGAGTTCATTTGCAGTGGCTGGAGGACCTGGTGTGCCCATTCTCTCTCTCTTTCTCTCTCTCTCTCTACCTGCCTATTTCTCTCTCTTTCTCTCAGCTGACTAACTAAGTAAAATATTAAAAATACCACTATGGTAAAGCTGGGGTGTAGCTGAAATGTAGAGCATTTACCTAGCATTTGTAGGCTTTGATCCTCAGAAACATATATGTAGAAAAATCAGCCGGGCGTGGTGGCGCACGCCTTTAATCCCAGCACTCGGGAGGCAGAGGTAGGAGGATCGCTGTGAGTTCGAGGCCACCCTGAGACTCCATAGTGAATTCCAGGTCAGCCTGGGCTAGAGTGAGACCCTACCTCAAAAAACCAAAAAAAAAAAAAAAAAAAAAAGAAAAAAAAAGAAAAATCAATATGATGCCCAAGTTATAATGAAAAAAGATGACTAAAAATAGCTTGTAGCAAAATAAACTCATCTATACCAACAATATTAGCTAAGCTGACAATGCATCTATACACAAACACATGCCTATAATAGAAGACATGATAAAGGACCCAGGAGGCTTGCTCTGAATGTGTGGAATCATTATGAATGTGACAGTGGTAAACTGAGTCATGTGCAGGAGGGCTGTATACCTCCAATAATACTATGAATGGCACTGTCATTGGTGATGTGATTTCTGAGCCTGTAAAATAACAAACCATCCTGGTAAATTTTCAAGCAGCTGGGCTTGGTGGCACATGCCTTTAATCCCAGCACTCAGGAAGCAGAGGTAGGAGGATCCTGTGAGATCGAGGCCACCCTGAGACTACATAGTGAATTCCAGGTCAACCTGGGCTAGAGTGAAACCTTACCTCGAAAAACAAAAACAAAAAAATTCCAGCAGAAAGTGCATTTTCCTCTCATTTTACACATGTTCATATTCATGGACAATTAAAATGGAATATTTTGTTTATATATGATAGGATTAGATCCAGGCTCAGCTAATTTTAAGGATGCTTTCCACCCGCAAAAAGTCCAGTGGGACATGATCAACTTATTTGGGATGTAAGACGATTCTTCTTTGCATAGGATTGTCTGAGGCTTTGCAAACACGTCTAGTATCCAATCCAAACAGTCCGACAACCAAAAGCATCACCACATATTTCCAAGATGCTCCCGTGGGGCGGAGGGGAAGATGCTATTAGCCACTCATCTTTGCATTGGCTTCTGGGAGAATGAGTTGTAACCATGCATTGGCTGGAGCCAGACAGTCATCTTCCTCACCTTGGCAGAGGCAGCCATCTGCAGAGGAAGCAAATGACATCAGCATGCGGGGAAAGACAGAACGGAGAAGTGGCAAGATGTATTTTCTAGTCCAAGAATGCCTGAAGTCAGATAACATCCATATTCCATGAATGTTAACTTTCCTTTTTGCTTGAATACCATTGAATTTAGTTTCTGACTTATGCAATTAAAATACAAATCACACTAAGTTGTAGTTGAGAAGGCAGTTGTATATATACTTTTACCTTAATTTTGTTTGTTTAATACTTTATTAAGTCAAAAGACAAAATTGCAACAAATTTATTCAGATGTCTTGTTTTGTTTTATTGAGCCAGGGTCTTGCCGTGTATCCTTGGCTGGCCTGGGACTTGTTATGTAGACTAGGCTGGCTTCGAATTTGTAGCAATACTACTGCCTCTGCCTTTCAAGTGCTTGGTTTGCAGGTGTGCTCTAGCATCATTTCAAATTTAAGAGAAAAACATTAGAGGGAGTGAGAGAGAAAGAGAGAGAAGCCACTGCAATCGACCTCCAGATGCTTGCACTAGGCCTAATGGGCTTTTGCAACCTTGTGCTTGCCTCACCTTTGTGTGTCTGGCTTACCTGGTGTGGTGGTTTGATTCAGGTGTCCCCCAGGTGTTCTGAATGCTAGGTTCCCAGCTGATGGAGATTTGGGAGTTAACGCCTCCTGGAGGCAGTGTATTGTTGGGGGCAGGCTTATGGGTGTTATAGCCAGTTTCCCCATGCCAGTGTTTGGCACACTCTCCTGTTGCTATGGTCCACCTTATGTGGGCCAGGGGGTGATGTCCACCCTCTCCTCATGTTGTCATTTTCCCTGCCATCATGGAGCTTCCCCTTGAGTCTATAAGTCAAAATAAACCTATTTTTCCCACAAGCTGCTCTTGGTTGAGTGATTTCTACCAGCAATGTGAGCCTAACTGCAAAAGTAAAGTGGTACCAGGAGTGGGGTTGCTACTAGACACCTGAATGTGTGGCTTTGGCCTTTTGGAGCTGATTTTCAAGAGGAATGTGGAAGGATTTGAAACCTTGGCCCAAGAGATGCCTTGTAGTGTTGTAAATACAGCTTGATGGACTATTCTAGTCAGAGTTGAAAGACCTGAATACAGTAAGAACTATGGACTGTGAGGTTTGGCTTATGAGGGTGAGAAAGAGCTTTGCCTGGATTGGGCTAGCAGGTTTTGTGGGAAGCTTGCTGTTAGGCCTGTGCCCTGAGATGTTGTGCAAGGTTGCCTTGTGTAGAAATGAACTGGTGTGAGCAAAGGAATATGGCATAGAAAAAAAAAATCTTTGGGTGAACTGCTGCCCATTCACCTACAATTGAGAGATTACAGCCTTTGAAATTGGGCCAGCTGTCTTTCACTGGGGCAACAGGAAGACTGTAGACTCTTTTGAAGGGGCCTGAGTGCTCAGGGAGTGTTTTCAAAATCTGCATTATTCCCCCCTGGATTAACAAATTGGTACCTTACCTGGTATTGTGGAGTATGAGAAATGCAGGAAAGAGAGGGTCATTGAGTTTGCAACACAGTCTTGTGTTTTGGAAATGGCCATGGGCAGTGTGAAGCAAATTTGCTGGATGCCTACGTGGAGACCACATGGGGTCATGAGCATGAACCGTGGATTGCAGTGGAGGCCCAGTGGAGATGTCAGGACCACGAGATGGCTGCAAAGGAAAGCTTCTGGCCCCGGATGAAGTTTTCCAGGACTGTGAGTAGCCTAGCTGGAGGGGCAGAATTGGAACTTCAGAGACTTGTCAGTGGTTAGGATTATCGTATTTAGAGACCTGTCACTGTCTAGAGTTGTTGGATCTGGAGCTACAGAGTTTGGTGTTTGCCCTGTTTTAAATCTTGTATTGGTTGAATATTTCTTTGCTATGCCCAGTGCCATCTTTTGCAGTGTGAATTTTTATTCTGTGCCATTATAGGTTTTGGGGGGATTTTTTGGTATTATGGCTCAGTTAAAAAAAAGATCTTGAAAGCCAGGCGTGGTGGTGCACGCCTTTAATCCCAGCACTCGGGAGGCAGAGGTAGGAGGATTGCCGTGAGTTCGAGGCCACCCTGAGACTCCATAGTGAATTCCAGGTCAGCCTGAGCTAGAGTGAGACCCTACCTCGAAAAACCAAAAAAAAAAAAAAAAAAAAAAAAAAAAAAAAAAAAAAAAGATCTTGGACTATGGGGATTTATGAACATAATTGGGATTGATAAAAACTATGGGGACTTTTAAAGTTGGACTGAATTCATTGTATTTTACATGTATGAATATCAGTTTATGGGGGCCATTGGTGTAATGTGGTGGTTTAATTCAGATGTCCCCCATAAATTTAGGTACTCTGAATGCTAGGTTCCCAGCTGATGGAGATTTGGGAATTAACACCTCCTGGAGGCAGTGTATTGTTGGGGGCAGGCTTATGGGTGTTATAGCTGGTTTCCCCATGCCAGTGTTTAGCACACTCTCCTGTTGCTATTGTCCACCTTATGTTGGCCAGGGAGTGATGTCCACCCTCTGCTCATGTTGTTGTTTTCCCTGCCATCGTGGAGCTTCCCCTAGAGCCTGTAAGCCAAAATAAACCTCTTTTTCTCAGAAGCTGCTCTTGGTTGGGTGATTTCTACCAGCAATGCGAACCTGACTGCAACACCTGAGTTGCTGAGAGTTGAACATGGGTCCTTGGGCTTCGCAAGCAAGTGCCTTAACAGCTTAACCATCTCTCCAGCCCCCTTTTTTTTTTACCTTTAAATATCTTAGTTGGATTTTGCTTGCCATTGTAGAATGTGGCAATACCTTGCTCAATAAAATAGAAAAAGGTCTCCAATGAGCCAGTAGAGGAAGTTGGTTTTTTAATTTTTTGTTTACTTTTTAATTTATTTGAGAGTGACAGAGACAGGTATAGCTGATTGGATCAGGTATGGACCAAATTCTCTTCCAGGCTAGGGATTTCAAACCAGGACTCCCATGAACTGGATCACTGTGCAAGGTTGGGACCATTACCATGGAAATGGTGGAGGAGGAGCCAGCTGGACTGTGGCTCTACTTTGCTGAGTGAGTTGGGGAACCCGAGTTCCTTTGCTCATAAGTCAATAGAAGTGAAGTGGACAGTTTCAGAGACTGTCCTATTCTGAGGCTAACCCCTGCTCAAGACCCTGGACCTGACCTGGTGCTGCAAGGTGACCACCCTGGGGCACTGAGCATCCCCTTCATGTTCGTCTCCACTGGGTCCTAAAAGCTGCTTCTGAAGAGTGGTAGTTCACCCCTTATCCTTTTTTAAAAATATTTTATTTATTTATTTGAGAGAGAGAAAGAGAAAATGGCGCACCAGGGCCTCCAGCCACTGCAAATGAACTCCAGACGCGTGCGCCCCCTTGTGCAGCTGGTTTACATGGGTCCTGGGGAATCGAACCGGGGTCCTTAGGCTTCGCAGGCAAATGCCTTAACCATTAAGCCATTTCACCAACCCCTACCCCTTATTCTTATAAGTATTCTAACGTCTATCCTTGAATTAGATTAGGTCCAATCAGATCAGATGTCACCGGAGAGTCCCACAGCGTGGCAGGCTCCTTCCTCCGGTTATCTTTGCGGGCCGGGCTAGAGAGCCCGTGGCTTGATCCAAAAGTCCATACGAGAAGCAAAGGTAGTGCTTCAAATGCAGGTTCTAACGCTCATGAGCTGCGCATCTTCAGGCAGGTTACTTAACTCCTGAAACTCGGAACAACTAACAACATCCCACCTAGTGTTGCAATGGCTGTTAAGTGAGGTGAAATGAGAAAGGGTTTAACATAGAACCTGGGGCTGTCAGAGCTCCTCCCTTTCCTCTGTCACCTTACAAGGTAGGGAGGTGACGAGTATTAGCACAACAGGTATCCTTTGGATTTGGTAATTAAATTAAATTAAATTAAATTAAATTAAATTAAATTATTTCTTAGAGAGAAAGAGAGAATGTGTGCGCCAGGGCCTCTAGCCACTGAATTTGAGTGTTTTTTTTTAAAATATTATTTATTGTTGGGTGTAGTGGTACATGCCTTTAATCCCAGCACTCAGGAGGCAGAGGTAGGAGGATCATCATGAGTTCGAGGCCACCCTGAGACTGCATAGTGAATTCCAGGTCAGCCTGGGCTAGAGCGAGACCCTATCTTGAAAAAAAAAACAATAAAGAAAGAAAGAAAGTATTATTTATTTATTTGTGTATGTGTGTGTCAGAGAGAGAGAGAAAGAAGGAAAGAAAGGAAGGAAGGAAAGAAGGAAGGAAGGAAGGAAGGAAGGAAGGAAGGAAGGAAGAAAGAGAGAAAGAAAGAAAGAAAGAGGCAGAGAGAAAGAGAAAATATGAAGGGGCATACCAGGGCCTCCAGCCACTGCAAACAAACTCTAGATGCATGCGCCACTTTGTGCATTTGGTTTATATGGGTACTGGGGAACCAAACCTGGATCCTCACTCTTCACAGGCAAGTGCCTTAACCACTAAGCCATCTCTCCAGCCTGAATTTGAGGTTTTTTTTTTGTTGTTTGTTTGTTTGTTTTTTGGTTTTTTGAGGTAGGGTCTCACTCTAGCCCAGGCTGACCTGGAATTCACTATGTCGTCTCAGGGTGGCCTCAAACTCATGGGATCCTCCTACCTCTGCCTCCCGAGTGCTGGGATTAAAGCGTGTGCCATCACACCTGGCTCGAATTTGAGTTTTGATAAGAATTTCTGACAAAGCAGAGGATGGTAGAGGTGTGTGTGTGTGTGTGTGTTGGGGGGGGGGGTGGTTAGGTGTCTTGGAGATTATCCAGTCCAGGGTTTCTTAAGCTTTTTCCATTTGTGACCCCTTTTCCCATGAGGTATATAATAGCCAAATAAATCAAATATTTACTGGTAATTAATCAAAGAAATTTATTTACATATTTTTAATTTATTTATTTATTATTTATTTGCAAGTGGGGATAAAGCAAGAATGAATGGGCGTGCCAGGGCCTCCTGGCTTGCTGTGCAAATGAACTCCAGATGCATGTACAATTTGTGCATCTGGCTTTACATGGGTACTGCAACATTGAGCCTCAGATTGTCAGGCTTTGCAAGCAAACATCTTTAACCGCTGAGCCATCTCCCCAGCCAAAGAAAACTATTTTAAAGCAGTTCTTTGATATAGATATAGTTTCTCCATTTATTAAGGATGAAAGCAGATTTGCATACTAATGCGCTGGAGATGCTTGTTTATTTGGGGATAAAGGAAATCTTGGTGGGATGTAGGCCATCCTCAGTGTTTGTCAGAGTTGCTCAGTGTGTTGATTATTTAATCATCCATACTGCTTGGTACAAAGATGTCAGTACAACATGATAAAGGTATATTTAGGGTCATTTCAGAAGTCTCTGAAAATTCTGTCGTAATCCCAGGCCAAAATTCATTTAGCAATTTGTGTGTATGTGTGTGTGTGTGAAATTTAAGTCAACTCACACAGCAATGTTTTGGTTAAGTTTGGTTTTCTTCCTTCCTTCCCTTTCTTTTTCCCTCCCTCCCTCCCCCCTTCCTTTCTTCCCCTTCTCTTCCCTTCCTACCTCTTTCCCTCCCTCTTTCCTTTTTTTTTTTTTGGTTTTTTGAGGTAGGGTCTCACTGTAGCTCAGGCTGACCTGTAATTCACTATGTAGTCTCGGGGTGGCCTCCTACCTCTGCCTCCCGAGTGCTGGGATTAAAGGCGTGCGCCACCACACCCGGCTCCTCTTTCCTTTTTTTAAACAAATATTTGAATAGAGAGATGAGAGAGAGAGAGAGAGAAAGAGGGAGAGAGAGAGAGAGAAAATATATGGGCACACCAGGGCCTCTTGCCACTGCAAATGAACTCCAGATGCATGCGCCACTTTGTGCATCTGGCTTTATATGGGTACCAAGGAATCGAACCCCAGACTGGCAGGCTTTGCAAGCAAGTGCCGTCTACCTTGCTTGAGGCAGGGCCTCTCATTGCTCACTGCTCTGAAAGCCAGGCTAGCTGGCCCTTGAGCTCGCTTGAGAACATGTAGCTTTCCTGCTCAATCCCCTCTTTCCCAATCTCTGTTCCACTTCTTTGTCTAGCTCTTGCACGGCAGGCCAGGCCGCAGTTAAGTGAGCGAGGTGAGCCTTCCTGCCCCTAGACTCAGAGCAGACCATGGTCCTTAACCCACACCCCCCCCAACCCCCAAGGACTGCGCTCTGTGCCTGCAAGTCAGTTCCACTGTCTGAAGTCCCTGTGAGACGGGTGTCAGCATGGGGACAACTCCTAGCAGGTCCTGGGCCCTCATAGCCCAGGGACAGACACACAGGAAACATCTACCAAGAATGCCTTCTCTCCCTTCTTGGTACAAGGACCATACCACCTTGCCTGGCCAGCTCACCACAGAGTGACCAGCTCAACTTTGCTGTGACAACTCCCTGCCTAGAGATGCAGAAAAGCTGGCTGTCCCAAGTCCATATCTAGTTAATCAAAAACAGCGTGATAGCAGAATATAAGACAGGTTCAACCAGCATCCCAAGATACCAATACCAGATACCCAAGGTACCACATCCCTCAGCCATGAGCCCAGCTCTTATTTTTCTCGAGGGAACAAAATTCTTCTTCCAGTGAACCCTTACTGATCAGGTTCCAGGGGCTAGGAGGGTCAGGTGTGGTGTATCCCAGCAGAGCCTGGGGCACCCGCACAACTGAGGGAGAGATGCCAAAAAAAAAAAAAAAAAAAAAAAACCCAAAACAAAAAACAAACAAACAAAAAGAAACAGAACCCGAAGCAGACCCAAAATGACTTTTCTAGCAAGACAGGCTTTCCAAGCGAGCCCTGCCTTATCAGAAAGGGGCTGGTAGGGTCATTTCCGGTAGCACTGTGGAGAGAATAATTCCTCTCTTCTAATTCTTAAATACAGACACTGCTCATTGGCAATCATATGGTTCTGATTTCCAGTAATTTATTTTCAAAAGTTTAAATAGATGTATTTTAATTTTTTTTAAAAAAGTTACTCATCCATTTTGAGAGAGAGAGGCAGGCAGAGACACAGAGAGAATAGGCACACCAGGGCCTCCAGCCCCTGCAAACCAACTCCAGACACATGCGCCCCCTTGTGCACTTTGTCTTATGTGGGTCCTGGGGAATTGAACCTGGGTGCTTAGCTTTCTCAGGCAAATACCTTAACTGCTAAGCCATCCCTTCAGCCCTATATGTATTTTTTTTTTTTTTTTGAGATAGGGTCTCACTCTAGTCCAGGCTGACCTGGAACTCACTATGTAGTCTCAGGGTGGCCTCAAATTCTCTGTGATCCTCCTACCTCTGCCTCCTGAGTGCTGGGATTAAAGGCATGTGCCACCACGCCCGGCTCTGTATATATATATATTTTTTGTCGTTGTTGTTAATTAAGTCAACTGTGTTATGATCTCACATTGCTGGAAGCAAGACCACATAGGCACGCAGAAATATTCTGCATTCAGTCAGCTGCTGAAATGAAGTGGTCTTGCTTCCAGAAGGATCACTTGGATGCAAATGGATGGCAGGTAGACTATGGAGCCTGCAGATCTAAGGGAGTGTCACCTGTCCCCACCCGCTGTCTGTAAGTGAGAGTAGCACCATAGCCTGGGACCTGACAATGCTGCTCCGAGTTCATCGGGTCTGGGTTTGAATCCTGCCTCTGCCTCTTCACAACTGCAGGGGTCCTTGGCAGGTCACTGAGCCACAATACCACCGCATAGATGAAGGGAAGCAGAAGAGCACACATCTTGGGCATGGGCATGGAGGGTGACTGAATGACCTAATGTACATCCGGATGGTCTCCTGCTTATGATAGCTTGATGTGATTTTCTTTTACGTTTACAATAGAACAAAAACATTATACAGGGCGGGAGAGATGGCTTAGCGGTTAAGGCAGTTGCCTGCAAAGCCAAAGAACACAGGTCCAATTCCCCATGACCCACGTAAAGCAGATGCACAAGGGGGTGCACACATATGGGGTTCATTTGCAGTGGCTAGAGGCCCTGGTGTACCCATTCTCTCTCTCTCTCTCTCTGTCTCCCTTTACCTGCCTATTTCTCTCTCTCTCTCTCTCAAATAAATAAAGAAAAACAAAATATTAAAAAAAACATTATACAGTCAATAAAAATCATGCTGTAATTAAAAAGGTTTTTTTGCCAAAAAAGTAAAAAAATAAAAATAAAAAGGCTAGGCATAGTGGTGAGCCCCTTTGATCCCAGCACTCGGGAGGCAGATATAAGAGGATCGCCACAAGTTTGAGGCCACCCTGAGACTACATAGTGAATTCCAGGTCAGTCTGGGCTGGAGCGAGATCCTAACGTTGAAATAAACAAAAAGGAAAAAACAAGGTTTAGTTTGGCTCACAGTTTAAGAAGGGATACAGTCGAACGTGGTGGGGAGGCCGAGCAGCAGAAACACGAGGGAGCCACACTGAGCCTGAAAACCCGAGAGCAGAGAGAGGAGCATGCTGGCGCTCGGCTGGGCTCGCTGTCTCCCTTTCATTTCGTCCGGGGACCCGGCCCATGGGATGATGCCGCCCACATTCACAGGGCATCTTCTCTCCTCAGTTAAACCTTTCCGGAGACCCCCTCGCAGACCCAGGGAGAGGGGTGTCTCTGTGGTGATTTTGAATTGATCCTGAAGGTTCATATTATACCCTGTGATCATAATGCTCTGCCATGTGCTGTCTTGCCAAGCTAAGTAATATGCATTAAATGCATTGTCTGCTTACTATATTTTCACCTTACAGTGGGTTCATCAGGTTAGTCTGTCACCAGTCAGGCAGGGTCTGCATAGGAAACTCTAAGGAGAGGGGCCCAGTTAAGCACGCACAAGATAGTAACTTTTTAAATTTTATTTTCTTTTCTTTTTTAGAGAGAGCAAGTGCGAGAGAGAGACAGAGAGGCAGAGAATTAGGGTGCCAGGGCCTTAGCCACTGAAATCAAGTTCCAGACGCTTGTGCCACCCAGTGGGCATGCGTGACCTTATGCTTGCCTCACCCTTGTGCGTCTGACTTACGTGGGATCTGGAGAGGCAAACATGGGTCCTTAGTCTTCGCAGGCAAGCGCTTTAACTGCTAAGCCATCTCTCTAGCCCCACAAGATAGTAACTTAAAAATATATTTTATTTATTTGCAAACAGAGAAAGAGAGAGAGAGAGAAAGAGAGAGAGAAGAGAATGGCTGTGCCAGGGCCTCTAGCTACTGCAAGCAAACTCCAGAAGCATGCACCCCTTTTGTGCATCTGGCTTTATGTGGGTCCTAGGGAAATGAACTCTGGTTGTTATTTTGAAGGCAGGCTCCTTAACCACTGAGCCATCTCTCCAACCCAAGAGAGTACCTTTTAAGCCAAAAATTAGACACAACCAAAATATGCCTGCCAATAGAGGAATAGAAAGATTGTGGAATAGATATACAATGGAATACTCAGCAATGAAAATGGTTGAAAGCAATTCAATTCTCAGTAAGAAGAGGGGTGAAAACTCCACGCAACAACCTGGAGAATATCAGAATAACTATTCTGAGCAGAAGCCAGACAGTAGGATACACACCACAACGCGCTGTGTGCAGTGAACCTCCATAACCATTGCCCACTAAAGCTGTTTGTCAACACAGTGCCTGTTGCAGTCGGGTTTGCATTGCTGGTAGAGATCACCCAACCAAGAGCCGCTTGTGGGAAAAGGAGGTTTATTTTGGCTTACAGGCTTGAGGGGAAGCTCCACGATGGCAGGGGAAAACGATGGCATGAACACAGGATGGACATCACCCCCTGGCCCACATAAGGTGGACAACAGCAACAGGAGAGTGTGCCAAACACCGGCAAGGGGAAACTGCCTTTAATACCCACAAGCCCACCCCCAACAATACACTGCCTCCAGGAGGCGTTAATTCCCAAATCTCTATCAGCTGGGAACCTAGCATTCAGAACACCTGAGTTTACGGGGGACACCTGAATCAAGCCACCACAGTGCCCCAGGTGGCCACCAGATCAGGTTTCCTAGGGATACTCACTGTCCCTGGCTGAGATAACTCTGATTTTTCTCCCACCTATGAAAAGTTATGATTCTATGGCTTCTTAGCCTTCTCTGGGCCTCTGTGTTTTCCATAGGTAGGATGGAGTTGAGACGCTTACCTGCCTTTCTGGATTGCCATGAAGGCGGAACTTGTCATAGAAGCCTCCAATCAGCTCCATGTGCGGAGCAGGTAGAAGGGCATGGTGCCTGCTGCTTAGCTGGCACGCTTCAGTATGTGCCAAGACTTGGTTGGCCAGCAGAATTCGATAGCTTGTCCCCGTCCTCACTCTTTTTTTTTTTTTTTTTTTTTTTTTTTTTAAGAAAAGATCTCTATGTGGTTGTATTGCCCTGGCTGTCCTGGGAACTCACTATGTAGACCAGGCTGGCCTCTGACTTAGAGTCTTCTTGAACAAGTGCGTGTATACCAGGTATATGCTTCTGCACTTGGCAGGGTAGCCCTTTTATAAATACTATTTTAAAAGAAATATTTGATTTTTATTTATTTATTTATTTGACAGAGAAAGGGAGAGAGAGAGAGAGAGAGAGAGAGAGAGAGAGAGAGAATGGGTACTCCAGGGCCTCCAGCCACTGCAAACGAACTCCAGATGTATGTGCCCTCTTGTGCATTTGGCTAACATGGGTCCTGGGGAATCGAACCTGGGTCCTTTGGCTTTACAGGCAAACACCTTAACTGCTAGCCATCTCTTCAGCCATATAAATACTATTTTTTAAAAAATATTTATTTATTTGAGAGGAGGGAGAGAGAGAAAGAAAGAGGCAGAGAGAGAGAGAGAGAATGGGTATGCCAGGGCCTCCAGCCCCTGCAAACGAATTCCAGTTGCATGCACCACCTTGTGCATCTGACTTTACGTGAGTACTGGGGAATCGAACCTGGGTCCTTAGGCTTCACAGGCAAGTGGGTCCATTCCTCTAGCCCCACAAATACTAGGGTTTTTTGTTTGTTTGTTTGTTTGTTTTGTTTTGTTTTTTGTTTTTCGAGGTAGGGTCTCACTGTAGCTGAGGCTGACCTGGAATTCACTATGTAGTCTCAGGGTGGCCTCGAACTCACAGCGATCCTCCTACCTCTGCCTCCTGAGTGCTGGGATTAAAGGCATGCGCCACCACGCCCGGCTCAAATACGGTTTTTAAAATATTTATTTATTTATTTATTTATTTATTTATTTATTTATGTTAGAGAGAGGAGTACGGGTGTACCCAGGCCTCCTATTGCTACAAATGAATTCCAGATGTATGAATCACTGGCTTTACATGGGTACTGGGGAATTGAACCCTGGCTGTCAGGCTTTGAAAGCAAACGCCCATAGCCATTGAGCACTCTCCCCAGTCCTAGCAATATTATTCTGACATACGTTTTGTGTAAATGCCTTTACGTTTTGCTGGGTGTTTCTATGTAGCTTAGGCCAGCCCTGAACTCTACCTTCCTGCCTCAGTTTCCCAGGGTGCTGGTCTTATAGGTGTGTGTCATAGTACCCGGTGACTAGTGAATGCCCTTATTAGCTCACTCTATGACTAATCACCCAGGTGTGTGGAGAAGAGGAATACACAGCAAGGACTTTGGAGTCTCCTGCATCCAGGAGCTCCCTGGGGAGCAAGCTAGCTGTCACTTTGAGAAATTCTTCCATCAGGTCCGGGACTTCCGCCGTTAATGAGCTAACCTGGTGCTAGGTGACCTCGCTGAACCTGGCTTTACCTCCACTGTAGGAAAAGGTTATTTTTCATCACTCTAAAGAACCTATGGGGGCTGGAGAGATGGCTTAGTGGTTAAAGTTCTTGCTGGCAAAGCCGAAGGACCCAGGTTCTATTCCCCAGTACCCTCATAAAGCCATCTGGTGTGCACATGGTGGCACACATGTCTGAAGTTCGTTTGCACTGGCTAGAGGCCCAAGAGCACCCAGTTTTTCTCTCTTTCTCTCTCTATCTGCCTCTTTCTTGTTCTTTCAAATAAAAACAAATAAAAAGCCGGGTGCGGTGGCGCACGTCTTTAATCCCAGCACTCAGGGAGGCAGAAGTAGGAGGATCACCGCGAGTTCGAGGCCACCCTGAGACTGCAAAGTGAATTCCAGGTCAGCCTGGACTAGAGTGAAACTCTACCTTGAAAAACCAAATAAATAAATGAAAGTATTTTTAAAAAGAGCTTATGGGGGATGCAAAAATGTTGGTTGCAGGAAACATCTTAAATTCAAGTGAGAGAGAATTAAAATAAAGGAGAGGCATTGCTATTCAGCGGTTAGGCTCAAAGTCCGAATTAAATTCCTGGTTCTGTCACTTGTAAATGGTGCAAGTTCTCATATCTCTGCCTCAGTTTCTTACTGTGTAGAGTCACCACACTACTGTTACTATGCATACTGCTCCTCAATTACGTGAGGAGTGAGGAAAGTGACCTACGACGATGGGATCCGGAAGGTACACATGCTGTCTGAATAGCAACTAAAATTAACAATAATAATAACCGATACCTAATCCAAGCAACATCACTCCCATAGTGTAATTCCCTCCAATCCAGGAGTGAGGGGTGATCAAATAGATTCTTTCCTCTTTCATCATGTTAAGTCACTTGGTTTCCTTCCTTCCTTCCTTCCTTCCTCTTCCCTCCTTCACTTCCATTCCCTTCCCTTTCCTGTCTCTTTTCTTTCTTTTTTTTTTTGAGATAGTTGCACTCTGTAGCACAGGCTGGCCTCAAACTCATAGCAATTCTCCTGCCTCAGCTTTCCATGTGTGTTTAGAGCCATGCTTGGATCTAAATCATTTTTCTTTGCATGGTTTATTGTTAACTACTATACTGAGAAATGACATAATTGGGTTGTCACTAGATCAAAACATTTTCCTGGGGCTGGAGAGATGGCTCAGTGGTTAAGGTGCTTGCCTTTAAAGCTTAATGACCTGGGTTTGGTTCTCTAGTACTCTTGTAAAGCCAGATGCACAAAGTGGCACATGCATCCGGAGTTTGTTTGAGTGGCTAGAGGCCCTGGTATGTCCATCTCTCTCTCTCTCTCTCTCTCTCTGTCTCTCTTTGCTTGTCAATAAATAAATAAATAAATATTATTACTTTTTCTTGCTTTACCTGTTAAAGTGGAAGAAGAGGAGAGAGAATTCTTTCAAAGTATTTTTTAAATGTTTATTTATTTATTTTAGATAGATATAGAGAGAGCATGCCAGGGCCTCTAGCCTCTGCAAACGAACTCCAGATGCATGTGCCACCATATGCATCTGGCTTATGTGGGTACTGGGGAATCAAACCCAAGTCCTTAGGCTTTGCAGACAAGTGCCTTAACTGCTAAGCCATCTCTCTATGCCTGAGAGAGAATTCTTAGGTCACCCCTTCCAAGAAACTAAGCTCCCAAACCAAATGTATTGAACGACCTTGTTTTGGGGTGACAAGGAGTTTTAATCCCCAGAGTTAAAAGGTCTGTTCCAAAGGCACAGGCTAACACACTATAAAACAGTAGGCAGCGTGTCTTTGTCTTGGGGCTGAGGAGACTTTTAATTGTTTTCTCTTGGCTTATCTGTGGGGGCCTAGAGAGATTGCTCAGTGGTTAAAGGCACTATTTTCTAAACTTTATCCAATGAATGGATACTGTTTTTGCAATAAGAAAAATTTTTTAAAAACACTATACTTCTGCTATCTGTGGGATTGCTTCCTTTGTTCAGAAAAGCAAGAAATTCTTGTTTACTGTATTTAATGAAAGCAGCCACCATGTGCACAAACAGAAAAATAGCTGAGATGCTTCAAGCCCAAGATTTGGCCAGTTAGGGGCATCTGTCCCTGTTGAGCTGTGCCAGGGGTGGTGTCAGGAGGGTCCTGCCATGCAGTCTTAGTGCCCAGCTGAAAAGGACAGCGATGTCCCTTCAAGCTCCCTAATCTTCCTTAATCTTTGACTCTGTCCTAGGAGCTGCATGTGAGTCTAACTTTATTACTTTCTTTGAAAAATATTTTCAAACTTTTTTCTTTGACAATTTTATACATGTACATAATTTATCTCTTGCCCTCCCACTACTCCTTTTTTATTTGTTTGGTTGGTTGGATTTTGGAGGGAGGGTCTCACTCTAGCCCAGGCTGACCTGGAATTCACTATGGAGTCTCAGGGTGGCCACGAACTCTTGGCGATCCTCCTGCCTCTGCCTCCTGAGTGCTGGGATTAAAGGCGTGCGCCACCACCCCTGGCTTGCCTCCTCCTCCTTATTTTAAAATTGAGTTTAATTAGGGTTGCTTGCATTGGCCTGAGTAGGGGTTTACTAACTGGACCAGTGGGCAGTTTACCAGCGGCTACACCATTGAAAAACATGAAGACTCCCTTTCTCCCAGCGATCATTAACCAATAGTACCTCAGGGATAATGTCTTAAATCAATGTTTCCTATCCTGTATGGCTCATTTCATTATATTGAAACCCGAATTCCTCTAAGCCTCTCCACCAGGTAGTACAGGGTGGGTCCTGCCACAAGTAATCAAATAGCTATGACTAGTTCACTCCCAGATGAGACCTGGCCCTCTGCCAAGAGCCTCTTAGAAGCACAGCACTCTCCAGAAGCACCCCCATGTGCTCACACAGTCCACTCCAGCCATGCCCCCCACTCCCCAACTGCTCTACTGTTCCTCCAGGCCACTGTGGAGCCGGACTCTTCGACTTGCAAATATTTTCCTGAGATTTGCTGACTGTGTAACTTTGGGGATATTAAAAAAAATATTTTATTTATTTATTAAGGAGAGAGAGAGAGAGAGAGGCACATAGAGAGTGAATAGGTGCTCCAGGGCCTCTGGCCACTGCAAACAAACTCCAGATGCATGCACTACCTTGTGCACCTGGCCTACGTGGGTATTGGAGGATCGAACCTGGGTCCTTAGGCTTCGCAGGCAAGCGCCTTCACCGCTAAGCCATTTCTCCAGCCCTGGGAAGATTCTTGACCTCTTTGTCTCTCAGTTCTCTTGTCAGGAGGAAGGACATAATGTTACCTATTTCATAGGATGGTTTTTGAGGATTAAATGAATGAATATTGTGCAGTGCTTCGAGGAGCACCTGGCACAGTGATGGCTGTCACCGCCTGGTGACAATAGTTACTTAATTCATTTAGTTGTACTGGGGAAGGAACCGGGAGCCTTGCATAGGCTGGGAAGATGCTTGCCCAGTGAGTCACATCTCCAGCCAACTATGATTTTATTGCTGTCCGGAGCCTCTGCTCTGCTTTAGAGCAGTCACTTGCTGTCCCTCAGTAGGCTCCCAGCAGCCCATGGAACAAGTCTTCATTGTACCAATGGATGGAGAGACTTTGGCTATAGTCCCAGCCCATGCTTCACAGATTTCAGATTTAACCCAGTAGCTTAGTCAGATGAAATTCTCTCATAGCTTCCTAGGGAGCAATTTTTCCAAGACTGGACTTAGAGCAAGCTAGAGTCTAAAATCTCAACCTGTGGAATCCTAAGAGCTGTGAGGGGCTCTGAGCAGGGTGGGCTTTATCTAAGTTTTAGTAGATTTCACACCTGGGAGAATCCTCTAAACCTATTGAATCAGGATCCCTGCAGGTGGGACCCCAGGGCCTGTATTTGTTTAAGACCAGCTGAGTCCAAGGTGTAAGCAAAATTGAGCATCTCTGCCCAGGTCCACGAAGACGGCTGTGGGTATTTGAACATTTCTGTAATAGCGACAAGTCACAGGTACCTTTTGTATTCATATTGAAAACCATAAGCAGATGTTAATTTAACAACTTGATGAGTCTCCCTGTATGGGATCTGTAGGGGGTCAAAGTTATTTGGCATTCTCTCACCTTCATGAAAGATACTTGGTATCCAAAAGTAGCCCTGCTTGTGGCTTGATGTTTTACAGGATTTTAGGGGGACAGTGACTTTCTGTTTGCTTGCTCCCCCACCCCTTAAATAGTACACCCCAGAAGACTCACGGGGAAGGCAGGGCTAGCTAGCTAAGCTGAACCTCACAGCCCTGAGGCAGCCTTGCTCTTAAGTCTTTCTGGGCCTCACCAAATGAAAGAGATGGTGTCTCCCGTGGCCACCACAGGCTAGTCAGGGTACCCAGAATGACCTAAGCTCAGAGAGGACACATGAACCAGGCCATAGAAACTGATGCCCTGGGCGCTGTTTGAACAAGCATGGGGAAAGTGCTTCTTTATGGGAGAGGATTCCTGTCTGGGTTAACTAGAGAATCATTTCTTACACATATCCCAGAACCCCAAATTACTAATCAGAAGGCTGTTTGATGAGCATTGGGTCCAGGCAGAGGAAAGTAGATGATCTTGAGTGATCATTCCCCTGGAGATCTCTGAATCTACATGCTTCTGAGATATCTCCCTTCTTCCCTCGGGCCAAGGGAAGGAGGGAACTTGGCTTGTTGGAAGTCCTTTCCTAGGTCTTAGGGTTCTGCGGCCCTGTCCAGACACTCACATTAACAGCACTACAGATCTCATTTCACTTCATTCCAGGGCATATCTTCTAGTTGCCTGGACCACATCTGGCAGGTTTTATGGTCTCACTGCCCGACTCTGCCTCTCTGCTCCCGCTTCTGTCTTGCCAAGTGACCACAGCCTCTCCCAGACACTGACTTACACCTGCACTCCCACCTCTCCCTGTCCCTCCACCAGATCCCCCCACCACATCCCGCCCATGTGTCCAGACTCAGTTTGAACTCCCCTTCCCTGTACCGGTGCCTCCCCAAATGTTGGTCCCATTGTCCATCAAATCTCTCCCACCCAAACACAGAGGCAGCCTTGGGTTCTCACTACCTTTACTCCCAATACCAGATCAATCCAGTTCCTGAGTAACATGTGTGTGTCTGTGTCTGTGTATAAAATTTATATATACATATATGTTTTATATATGCATATATGTTCATATATGTTGTATATATATATTACCAACATATAAATACTAACAGAATCAACTTATGGAAAGGTGTGATGAATGTTCCATCTTCTTATCCGTGTGAGCGCCTCAGTAACGTGGAAAGCAACCTGAGCCCACTCGTCAGTATTCCTTCAGAATCCAGTCCCTAATTCTCCAAACTTCTACCTGCCACAGTGGGACACAACAGAGCCCTTTCCATGAAGAGTTGCCAGAAGTAACCTGTTGTCCATTGTAGCAGACAGCTTCAGGTTCGCTGAGATGAACCTCCAGACCAAGCACAGTTATGGAGGAAGGGATTTATTGAAGCTTACAGATCCAGGGGAAGTTCCATAATGGCAGAAGAAGCTGGCCTGCCTTCACAGGACCAAGCAGAGAGAGAGAAGCACAAGCCTAAAGCCAAAAGCCACAACAGCACACTTTAGGAACTCCTTCTAGGCACACTTTACATATCTTTAGACTGAAATCCCAAACCCTCCACCACACCTTAAGATCCACCCAGTGACACTGCTTCCAGCCAGGTGGCTGCAGATGCAAACTACAAACAAATAAAAAACTGAATATATTGGGGGCCATCTATTCAAACCACTACACCCATGAAGAGAGGATCTGGGAGGAAGGATGGGAAAAGCTATAGGCTGTAGATCAAGCATAGCTAGCCAGACTTTGCAAGAGGTTGGGAAAGGACTGCCAAGCAGGTTAGGTCACATCCAAGTCGCCAGGACCTTAAGTGGCTTGATCTCAGGAGCCCTTTCTAACAACATCTCAATTCTCCTTTGTAACAAGCCAGGGCTGGGAGCGGTTTCTAGCTCTTGGATTCCTGCAAAAACAAAATGGCACAACGTGGGTCAGGGCCTGGCACGCTGTCAGTATGTCTTAGAGTCTGACTGTAGAGACCGGCCCTTATCCCAGGGGTGATGGGCGTCTGCAAGACTAGATCTTACAGCGAACTACTCGTGCCTGTGGAAAAAAGAAAGCACGCCATGATGACTGCTTCTATTGTGTCACTGGTAGGATGTGGCTGTCGGGCTTATGTGGAAGGGTCACAGGTGTGTGAAGGAGAGGAGGAAGAGGCTCATATGGCATCTGTTTCCCTCAACCATGGCAATCATAGCAAGCTGGGAGGAAATCGATTCTGACGAAAAACTGTGTATACACACATACACACACGCACACACTCATATGGGACTGAGTTTGGGCTGGTGAGACGGTAAGTTAAAAGTGCTTGCTTGCAAAGCCTGCTGGCCCAGGTTTACTTCCCCAGTACCCATGTAAAGCCAGACACGATGGGGCACAGGGGTCTGGAGTTTGTCTGCAGCAGCCAGAAGCCTTGAAATGCCCATCCTCTGCCTCTCTTACTCTCTCTTTCTTTTTTTTATTTAATATTTTTGTAATCATAATTTTATTTTTTAAATATATATCTATTTTAAATTTTTTATCTATTTGAGAGCAACAGATAGAGAGAGAAAGAGGCAGAGAAGGCAGAGGGAGAGAGAGAGAGAGAGAGGGTGCATCATGGTCTCCAGCCACTGCAAACGACCTCCAGACGCATGTGCCACCCTGTGCATCTGGCTTACATGGGTACTGGGGAATTGAGCCTCAAACTGGGATCCTTAGCCTTCACAGGCAAGCACTTAACCGCTAAGCCATCTTTCCAGCCCTATAATTTTATTTTTTAAATTACAAACTTTTAAAATATTTACAAGGAGAGAGAGAGAGAGAGAATGAGAATGGGCACATCAGGGTCTCTAGCCATTGCAAACAGACTCAAGATGATGCACCACTTTGTGCACCTGGCTTTACATGGGTACTGGGGAATTGAATCCAGATCATTACACTTTGCAGGCAAGTGCCTTAACTGCTATCTCCAGTGCTCACTCTCTTAAAAAAAAAAAATTGTCCCTAAAATAACTGACTGTTGCTTCCACAACACATAAACCACAAGCCCATAAGGAATACCTGCAACCCCACTGAGGAGAGTCCCCAATGGAAGGAGGGGAGGGGCAGGGATGAGGGAAAAGAAGGTACCACCAACACATATGAAATATGCTGTTAATAATAATAAAAGAACAAATTCAGAAAAGAAATAAGGGTAATTATATTTATTCATAAAGCTAATAAAATGTTACTTTAATAGAAATTTAAGAAATATATTTAATAAAGAAAATTTGTGTTTGAAATTCTCAAAAAGAATTTTTTTTTTTAATAGGGGAGTTAGGTGGATTTCTTTTCAGAGAGAGCGTTGAAAGGACCTGGGAACAACGTATTTGCATGTACTGGCTAGCAGAGGCAGGCGCCTATTTAATCCCAGGTCCTCTCCAGGTAAGAAAGATCCAAAATGGGCATGGTGGCGCCCAAGCCTTTAATTCCAGCACTTGGGAGGAAGAGGTAGGAGGATCGTCCTGAGTTGGAGGCTACCCTGACACAACATAGCGAATTCCAGGTCAACCTGGGCTAGAGCGAAACCCTACCTTGAAAACAAAACAAAAAATAAAAATAACAATAAAGAAATAAAGAAACACCCAAAGCACTTCTAGTTTTTTTTTGAAGTTTTTAATATATGAAGGAGGAAAAGGTTTAAAAAATGCTGAAACAGAGTTACATATGTATCATGTTACATTTGATCTAGGCTAAGCGGGGGCGGGGGGGTTATTGAGCCTAGTATAATTTTGCCAGTAATAGGTTACTTCCGATTTTTTCCCTTTGAAAAATCTGAATCCACAGTGCGCTGCATTCCGGTGTTGATGGGTGATGGGATAGAAACTTCTTCAAGTCCATCTGAGAACGCAAGAAAATGCCGGTAGCGGAGTCTGAGGTGAGAGGTCCGAATGCCATCACACATGCCCTCCTGATCTAGCCCCCGGGAGAGGAAGTGGGCATTCTGCTAGTGAGACTTGAGACCTGCACGGGGCGGTGACCCTTGGGAGAACGTTAGCTTCCCTGCGCTCTAGCTGCCTCCCCCCACCTGCAGACAGTGGGGCTGGGTTGGGGTGGGGTGCAGGTGGATGGCATGCTGGAACCTGTTTAGATTCTCAGGTTTTGTGTGTTCGAGAAGTCCTTTGAAAATCTGATGAGAACGCTTGGCCTTCTCCCCAGAATTCCTCCCCCCCCCCCTTTTTCTCTCTCTCTCTTTCCACTTCGAAAGTTTCCAAAAGCCAGGCCTCTCGCACTAGCCTCAGGAAGGCTCTGGCGTCTCTTTCTAACCAGGACCAGCACCCCTGATCCCTCCTGGCATTTGGGACCACGATGGGAGCTGCGGGCCCCCGACGGGACTGAGTGGGAACTGGAGGGAGCGCAGCTCTGGGGCTGGATGTGTGTGTGGGGGGTGTTCAGAGTGGAGGTGGCCAGGCCCCGCCCACCTGCGGACCCGAGGGAGAACCGCGCTCAGGGCCCCGCCCCAGACCCGCGGCTAGAGCCGCCGCCTGAGTCACCGCGGTCGGTGCGGCTCAGAGCTGATCGCGCGCGCGCTGGCGCTGCAGGTCCGGCTCGCAGCGCTGCTCCGAGGCCCTCGCTGCAGCCATGAAGACGCACTTCTGTATCCCGGTGTCCCAGCACAGGCCCGACGCGCTGGGGAGCCGCTACGTGGTGCGCCTGGGTTGGGCTGGGTGACCCTGTCTATCCTCCCCCCACAAACCCCCAGAGGAGTCCCCGCTAACCTGAGACGGGGTGTCTGTGTGCTTGCAGCTGTATTCCGTGTACCTAGACGGGTTCTTCTTCTGCAAGGTACGCTATAGCCAGCTGCATCGTTGGAACGAACAGGTGAGCCCGATGGGGGAAAATGGATGCAACAGGCTCCAGTCGTGTGACACCGACTTCAGGGGAGCACCAGTCTCTGCCAATCTGTGAAACCAGGTCGTGGTAGAGTATTAACTATAGGCTCTTCGGCGTACAGGTAGATGGATACATGGGATGGCTCCCCGCTCATCGACAGGTGTGACATGAGGGATCGGGCACTGGTGATTCTTCCAACTCCTCTTGGCCTGAGCACACCCTGGAATCATGTTTGCTGGTAGCATCTATCTTTCAGTGCTAGGGGCCCTCCAAGGGCAATGTTCCCCTGCAAAATGGGCAAATCAAGTCCAGACCACAGTGTACTCTCTTCCCCTTTAAAAATGTTTCTATCTTTGTTTTCAGATGGCCACATTTATAGGCTTCAAGACCAGATAAGTTGGGAACCCGGGAAATAGATGCCTTATTAAGTTCGGATGCCATTTCCCGCTGTAGTTTCTCCCTCTCTCTTTCTTTCTTTCCCTCCCTCCCTCCCTCTCTCCCTCTTTCTTTCTTTCTCTCTTTTCCTTCCTCCTTCCCTCCTTCTCTTTCCCTCCCCCTCCCTCCCTTCCTTCCTTCCTTCCTTCCTTCCTTTCTTTCTTTCTTTCTTTCTTTCTTTCTTTCTTTCTTTCTTTCTTTCTTTCTTTCCCTCTCTCTCTCTCTCTCTCCTTCTCTCTCTCTCTCCCATCTCGAGGTAGGGTCTTGCTGTAGCCCAGGCTGACCTGGAATTCACTGTGTAGTCTCAGCGTGGCCTCGAACTCACAGCCGAGATCCTCCTACCTCTGCCCCCGGGAGTGCTGGGATTAAAGGCGTGCGCCACCACGTCCTGCTCCCACTATAGTTTCTCACCTTGCTCTCTCAACTAATTTCTCAGGCAGCCAGATGGACATCTGCTCTCCTGGATTTTATTATTCTTACCAGGAAGTCCTATAAGTCTCCAGAATGGGCTAGTGAAGTAGATGGAAGTTTGGAGATGCTGGTCTTTCTCCTTCAGCTCTCCTTCCAGAATAGTTTTCTTCCTTTAATTTTTTTTGAAATTTATTTATTTGGGCTACAGCAAGACCCTACCTCGAAAAACTATACATATATATATTTGCAAGAAGACAGAAATAGACAGAGTGAGGAGAAAATGAGTGCACCAGGGCCTCTAGCCACTGCAAATGAATGCCAGATGCATGTGTCACTTTTGTGCATCTGGCTTTATGTACCTTAACCACTGAGCCATCTCTCTAGCCCCCACTTTTTGTTTGTTTTTTTGAGGTAGGGTTTCACTCTAGCCCAGGCTGACCTGGAATTCCCTATGGAGTCTCAGGGTGGCCTCGAACTCACAGTGATCCTCCTACCTCTGCCTCCCGAGTGCTGGGATTAAAGGCGTGCACCACCACGTCCGGCTTCAGCCCTATTTTAAAATATTATTTGTTTGCACATGTGGGTGCATGGGGGCACCAGGGTGTCTTGCCACTGTAAATCAACTCCAGACACTTGCTCCACTTTTTGGGTCTGGCTTTACGTGAGTACTGGGGAATTGAACCTGGGTTGATAGGCTTTGCAGCAAGCAAGCACCTTTAACTTGCATTGAGCCATTTCCCAGCCAATTTTAGATTAAAAAAAAAAAACACTTTATGTTTATTTATTTGCAAGCAGAGAGAGATAAAGAGAAGAGAGAGAGGCAGAATGGGCACACCAGGGCCTCCAGCCACTGCAAATGAACTCCAGATGTATGTGCTACTGTGCATGTGGCTTTATGTGGGTACTGGGGATTTGAACCCTGGGTTGTTTGGCTTCGTAGTCAAGTGCCTTAACCATTGATCAACCTCTCCAGCCCTAATTTTAGATTTTTAAAAGAGTATATACCTAAAGTTAAAAAGGAAAGAATAGGCCAGGCGTGGTGTCGCATGCCTTTAATCCCAGCACTCAGGAGGCAGAGGTAGGAGAATCGCCATGAGTTCGAGGCCAGCCTGGGACTACATAGTCAATTCCAGATAAGCCTGGGCTAGAGTGAGACCCTACTTTGAAAAACCACAAAAAAAAAAAGAAAAGAAAAGAAAAAGAAAAGAAAAGAAAAGAGAAAAGGGGGAGGAAGATAAGTGAGGCCCTACTCCAAAAAATGGAAAGAAAAAAAAAAAAACACACAGGAAAGACTAGGGAAACTTGCCCAGAGGCAACAGCTACCAGCATTTTGGGAGTGTGGAGGAGGAGGAGGGGGTGCTTTCAGACACTTTCTTAGTTTTATGAGTAGGTATGTCACATTTCATTTAACTATCTTCGGTTGATACATAGCTTAATTTGATTTTTCAACTGTGGAAAATATCACATCAGACTGCAGCTAATACATGACAAAGTCCATTTCCAGGCATGACTAAGGTCTCTGGAACTATGAAAACAGTTGTAATGTGACTACTCCTTGATGGAGGGATCTCTTCTCTGTATTATTAGTGCCTGTAACCCAGTACGTCCTTCAGAATGAAGAGGGGCCTGGGTTCAGATTTCTTTCTTTAAAAAAAATGTATGTTATTTTTATAATTAATAACTTCCATGATTGTAAACACTATCCCATGGTAATTCCCTGCCTCCTCCCACTTTCCCCTTTGAAACTCCATTCTCTATCATATCTCCTCCCCTCTCAATCAGTCTCTCTTTTATTTTGATGTCATCATCTTTTCCTCCTATTATGATGGTCTTGTGTAGGTAGTGTCAGGCGCTGTGAGGTCATGGATATCCAGGCCATTTTGTGTTTGGAGGATCACATTGTAAGGCATCCTACCCTTCCTTTGGCTCTTACATTCTTTCCGCCACCTCTTCCGCAATGGACCCTGAGCCTTGGAAGGTGTGATAGAGATATTGCAGTGCTGAGCACTCCTCTGTCACTTCTTCTCAGCACCATGGTGCCTTCTGAGTCATCCCAAGGTCACTGCCATCTGAAAAGAGAAAGTTCTCTAACAAAAGTGACAGTAGCATTAATATATGGGTATGAACATTAAGAGAAGTGCTTACTGGGCAGTTTGGTGAGCATAGTACATACATTTAGCCAGACAACAGCAGATGTTACACCCCTGGGGTTCATGACTACCCCTGTTGTAGGTTTTCAGTATCAGGGATGTATTCCCTCCCATGGAGTGGGCCTCCAGTCAAATTAGAGGGCAGTTGGTTTCCCCATAACAGACGTGCCACTATTGCACCCATTGGCTCATTTGGCCTGGGTGGCCAAATATAAGGTTTGCAGTGTCCACTGTTGAGATTCTTCACTGGTGATTTCTCTCTCTCCCATTGAACTTCATGCAGCGTTGCTTTTTCCAGCTTTCTGACAGCTGGTCTACATGGAGGAGGTTTTCAGCTCAGCTCCAGCAGGATTTCTCAGTGAGTTGCAGCCCAAGTATGTGGAGTCTTCAACAATAGGGTCTTACCATCTACTCCTGGTGGGAAATCAAGGGCCTCAGCAATGGCCTGTAATGTTTTGGGGACATCAGGGACAACAACTCCCTGGAAGTTATCCCCTCCCTGGCACTGAAAATTTTCTAGTAACAATCTATGGCTCCTGAGTGTTCCATTGTCCAAAAAAGTAGGTTTCCGTATGATTTATTTATATCCTCTTAGATTTTGATTAGCTCTCCCTCCATCTTTCCTTTACTCAATCTCTTCCCCTGACCTCACTTAGACCTTTTCACCCCCATTAATCTGTGCTTCTACTTATATATATACAATATATACAATATTTCTGTTTTTTCAAGGTAGGGTCTTGCTCTAGCCCATGCTGACCTGGAATTCACTATGTAGTCCCAGGGTGGCTTTGAACTCACAGAGATCTTCCTACCTCTGCCATCTGAGTGCTGGGATTAAAGTTGTGCACCATCATGCTGGTGCTTCAAACTAATTTTAGGATTTTTTTTTTGATTTATCGAAGTAGTTGTATCACGGAAGCCCAGGATGACCTGGGATTCACTATATAGTCTCAGGGTGGCCTTGAACTCATGGCCATCCACCTACCTCTGCCTCCCAAGTGCTGGGATTAAAGGCGTGCGCCACCATGCCCTGCCAAACTAGGGCGCCCTTCAGGGTGGTGGCGCACGCCTTTAATCCCAGCACTTGGGAGGCAGAGGTAGGAGGATCATTGTGAGTTTGAGACCACCCTGAGATTATATAGTAAATTACAGGTCAGCCTGAGGTAGAGTGAAACCCCACCTTGAAACAAACAAAACGACAACAAAAAAAAAAACACAAGCAAACCAAAAAAATGGACAAAGTGATTTGACCAAAACATGTTTGGGGGTGTTGGAAAGTCCGCAGAGGCAGACAGACGGAAATCTTGCTTGTACCACCTTCCTTAGATAGATATAAAGACAACTGCAAAGGCAACATTCGGTCAGCTCCCGAGGGCCAGAGTCAGAGGGGAGGCATCCGGGTAAGTGGCACCGGGCGTGGTTAACCCCAGTGCTTGTTTCTTGCCCTCTGCCAGTGGGGACAAGTCAGGAAAACTTGCAGCGGGCACTTCAGGAGGGTGGGAGGATTCTGCAAGTCCCTCCCACTGCTCTTCCATGCTCCTCTGTACCAGATGGCACCACCTGGCTCCTTCCCCATTGTGAGCTAACTTGAGTTCCATCCTATCTCATGCCTTTTCCTTTGTGGTTTGAGACAAGGATTCACTATGTAGCCCACCCTGGCCTTGAACTCTCCATTCTTCTGCCTTAGCCTTGGTGCTGGGATTATGGACACGGGCCACCCTACCTGGCTTTTATCTGTCCCACTTTCCCCGCTCACATCTCCAGTTCCCATCAGGCTGGTCTTCCCATTGCCTCTGCCTTGCTTGCGTCCTCTGCTTGAAAGACACCTGGTTTGTGGCGCACCTGTCGGGGACCAGCCCTTTCTGAAGCTCTGCCCCTCCCACGAAGAACCCCCTAGATTGCATGAGGTGACTTGTGCCACTTCATGTCTAGGGGCCACAACCCAGCCTACTTTGAATGCAGCCCTTTAGCTGATGGGCTGGATTTGGGTTATAAGGGTTTGGGTTTGGGATGGATGGGTCAGCATTAGAAATAGAGACTGCAGAAAGGACACCATGTATAATTCCACTTGTCCCAGTTATCACCACCCTGGGATAGGCAATGAGGGCTATGCATGCAGGAAGACAGACACAGGCAGACGCGCAGGCAGGGAGGTTGGTATAGGAAATTGTTCTGAGATTTTTTAAAAGTATCTGAATATAATCTTCCATAAAAATTCATACAAACATCTCCCAAGAACAGAGCCAAAGAATTGTATTTTCTTCTTCATCTCTTTATTTATTTTTTGTTTATTTATTTATTTGAGAGCAACAGACAGAGAGAGAAAGAGGCAGAGAGAGAGAGAGTGGGCCCATCAGGGCCTCCAGCCACTGCAAACGAACTCCAAATGCATGCGCTGCCACCTTGTGCATTTGGCTTTTGTGGGTCCTGGGGAATTGAGCCTCGAACTGGGGTCCTTAGGCTTCACAGGAAAGTGCTTAACCACTAAGCCATCTCTCCAGCCCTTTTAATTAATTTATTTATTTATTAGAGACAGAGGGATGGAGGAAGAGAGAGACAGAGAGAGAATGGGTGCACCAGGGCCTCTAGCCACTGCAAACAAACTCCAGATGCATGTGCCATGATGTGCATCTGGCTAATGCGGACCTGAAGAATCGAACCTGGGTCCTTATGCTTTGCAGGCAAACTCCTTAACTGCTAAGCCATCTCTTCTTCATTTCTTTAAATAATGTTTTGGCAGAGACATTGAGTTTAACTCTTGAACAAGAGTCTTCATACGGGCTGGAGAGATGGCTTAGCGGTTAAGCGCTTGCCTGTGAAGCCTAAGGATCCTGGTTCGAGGCTCGATTTTCCAGGACCCACGTTAGCCAGATGCACAAGGGGGCACATGTGTCTGGAGTTCGTTTGCAGTGGCTGGAAGCCCTGGCGCACCCATCCTCTCTCTCTCTCGCTTGCTCTTTCTCTCTTTGTCACTCTCAAATAAATAAATGAAAATGAACAACAACAAAAAAAAGAGTCTTCATACGCTCATGGATTCCACAACTAAATGACGTGCTGAGACCCAGGGACAAGGTCTACGTAAAACTGAGCTGCGAAGGTGATGGTTGACTCCTGGCAGACTGCTCTGTTTACTCTCTTCCTCTCCCCCTTAGACTGCATTCGATAAGGAAGGCCAGGCATGTTTGAGCTCATCCAGGTAGTAAAACCTGTTAGGACATATTGTTTTGCTCCGTGATGGGCACTAGAACCTTCATCCTGTTGACTTTTCCCAGCTCCTAGCCTCAGGGGTGGGGCTCCCCTCGAAGCCATTCTGCAGATGGGTAACTCAGGCAGCCCTGCCATTGCGAGACTGTTATGATTAGAACCAATTTGAGAGCATCTGTGACATTTATGAACACATGCCAAGGAAGACAATTGCCTTTTAAAGATCACTTAATCAGTTAATCAAGAAGCAATTGCATGCAAAGGAGACAAATGTCTACTTCTGTTTAATGAAATTAGTTAGAGATGGGGGTGTACACATCCCCAGGGGAGCAACCTTGCCTGGTGTGGCGCTCCAGCTGGGGCGGGGGTGGCGCAGCAAGAGCATTTCTGCAAGTTTAGAGGAAGTGTGATTGTGGTGAAGAAGTCTGATAGCTGGATGAGAGGAGAGGTTGTGTCTGCAGGGGTCAGGCAGGTGAGAGGCAGCGGCATGTTGCTAGGAGCTGCCTGTGCTTGCTCTTTTTCTTTTCTTTTCAAAAAAAATTTTTTATTAACAATTTCCATGATTATAAAAAAAATATCCCATGGTAATACCCTCCTCCCCCTACTTTCCCCTTTGAAACTCCATTCTCCCCATCTCAATCAGTCTCTCTTTTATTTTGATGTCATGATCTTTTCTTCCTGTTATGATGGTCTTGTGTAGGTGGTGTCAGGCACAGTGAGGTCATGGATATCCAGGCCATTTTGTGTCTGGGGGGAGCACGTTGTAAGGAGTCCTACCCTTCCTTTGGCTTTTATAGTCTCTCCGCCACCTCTTCTGCAATGGACCCTGAGCCTTGGAAGGTGTGATAGAGATATTGCAGTGCTGAGCACTCCTCTGTCACTTCTTCTCACCACTATGGTGCCTTCTGAGTCATCCCAAGGTCACAGCCATCTGAAAAGAGAAGGTTCTCTAACCAAAATTGAGAGTAGCATTAATATATTGGTATGAACATTAAGAGAAGTGTTTACTGGGCAGTTTTATGAGCATAGTATATACATTTAGCCAGACAGCAGCAGACGTTACACCCCTAGGGTTCATGGATACCGCTGTTTTAAGTTTTCAGTATCAGGGATGTATTCCCTCCCATGGAACGGGCCTCTAGTCCAATTAGAGGGTAGTTGGTTTCTACCATGACAGACATGCCACTATTACACCCATTGGCTCATTGGCCTGGCTGGCCAAGTCTAAGGCTTGCAGTGTTGAGTATCTTCACTGGTGTTTTCTCTCTCTCCCATTGAACTGCATGCAGAATGGGTTCTTCCAGCTTTCTGTCAGCTGGTCTACATGGAGGAAGTTATCAGCTCAGTTCCAGCAGGATTTCTTAGTGGCCTTGCAGCCCAAGTATGTGGAGTCTTTAGCAATAGGGTCTTGCCATCTATTCCTGGTGGGAAACCAAGGGACTTGGCAATGGCCTATAATGTTTTGGGGGGCATCAGGGACCTCCCTGAGCAGTAACTCACTGGAAGTTATCCCATCCCTGGCACTGAAAACTTTGTAGCAACAATCTATGGCTCCTGAGTGTTCCATTGTCCAAAAAAGTAGGTTTCCATATTTATTTATATCCTCTTAGATTTTGATTAGCCCTCCCTCTACCTTTCCTTTACTCAATCTCTTCCCCTGACCTCACTTTGGGCTTTTTCACCCCCAC
The DNA here is from genome assembly GCA_036346955.1 of Dipus sagitta. Taxonomy (NCBI): domain Eukaryota; kingdom Metazoa; phylum Chordata; class Mammalia; order Rodentia; family Dipodidae; genus Dipus; species Dipus sagitta. The sequence continues at coordinate 167,964,926 of CM070771.1, read as the reverse complement.
TAATCTATTATTCTACTTACATATATACAATACCATTCTATTAAGTACCCCCTTCCTTCCTTTCTTTTCCCTTTATATCTCTTTTCTAGCTTACTGGCCTCTGCTACTGAGTTTTCTTCCTACTTACACAGAAGCCCAATAATCTGTAGCTAGGATCCACATATGAGAGAGAACATGCAACTCTTGGCTTTCTGGGCCTGGGTTACCTAACTTAGTATAATCCTTTCCAGATCCATCCATTTTCCTGCAAATTTCATAACTTCATTTTTCTTTACCACTGAGTAGAGCTCCATTGTATAAATGTGCCATATCTTCATTATCCACTCATCAGTTGAGGGACATCTAGGCTGGTTCCATTTCCCAGGTTTTGTGAATTGAGCGGCAATAAACATGGTTGAGCAAGTGTCTCTAAGGTAATGAGATGAGTCCTTAGGATATATGCTTAGGAGTTCTATAGCTGGGTCATATGGTAGATCTATTTTTAGCTGTCTTAGGAACCTCCACACTGATTTCCACAATGGCTAGACCAGATTGCATTCCCACCAACAGTGTAGAAGAGTTCCTGTTTTCCCACATCCTTACTGGCATTTATGGTCATTTGTTTTCATTATGGTAGCCAATCTGACAGGAGTGAGATGGAATCTCAACATAGTTTTAATTTGCATTTCCCTGATGACTAGGGATGTAGAACATTTTTTTAGATGCTTATACACCATTTGTATTTCTTCTTTTGAGAACTCTCTATTTAGTTCCATAGCCCATTTTTAAATTGGCTTGTTTGATTTCTTATTTAATTTTTTGAGTTCTTTGTATATCCTAGATATTAATCCTCTCTCAGATATATAGCGGCAAAGATTTTTTCCCATTCTGTAGGTTGCCTCTTTGCTTTATTCAGTGTCCTTTGTTGTACAAAATCTTTGTAATTTCATGAGGTCCCAGCAGTTAATCTGTGGTTTTATTGCCTGAGCAATTGGGGTTATATTCAGAAAGTCTTTGCCAAGACCAATATGTTGAAGTGTTTCCCCAACTTTTTCCTCTAGCAGTTTCAGAGTTTCAGGTCTGATGTTAAGGTCTTTAATCCATTTGGACTTAATTCGTGTACAGAGAGAGAGAGAGAGAGAGAGAGAGAGAGAGAGAGAGAGAGAGAGGGAGAGAGAAGAATCTATTTTCATTCTTCTATAGATATATATCCAGTTTTCCCAGTACCATTTGCTGAAGAGGCTGTCTTTTCTCCAATGAGTATTTTTGGCATTTTTATCGAATATCAGGTTGCTATAGCTACCTGGACTTACATCTGGGTCCTCTATTCTGTTCCATTGATCTACATGTCTGCTTTTGTGCCAGTGCCATGCTGTTTTTGTTACTATGGCTCTGTAGTATAGGTTAAAATCAGGTATAGTGATACCACCAGCCTTATTTTTGTTGCTCAGTATTGTTTTAGATATTCGAGATTTTTTGTGATTCCAAATGAATTTTTGGATTGTTTTTTCTATTTCCTTGAAGAATGCCATAGGAATTTCAATGGGGATTTCATTAAATCTGTAGATTGCTTTTGGTAAGATTGCCATTTGCACAATATTGATTCTTCTAATCCAGGAACAAGGGATGTTTTTCCATTTCTTAGTGTCTTCTGCAATTTGCCGCTTGAGAGTTTTAAAATTTTCATTGTAGAGATCCTTCACTTCCTTGGTTAGGTTTATTCCAAGGTACTTTTTTTTTTTTTTTTGATGCAGTTGTGAATGGGAGTGATTCTCTGATTTCAACCTCTGTGTGTTTATTGTTAGCATATAGGAAGGCTACTGATTTCTGTGTATTTATTTTGTATCCTGCTACATGGCTATAGGTGTTTATCAGCTCTAACAGTTTGCTGGTAGAGTCTTTAGTGTCTTTTATGTATAGAATCATGTCATCTGCAAGTGATGATAACTTGATCGCTTCCTTTTGAATTTGTATCCCTTTTATGTGTGTCTCTTGCCTTATTGCTATGGCTAAGACTTCCAGTCCTATATTAAATAAAAGTGGGGACATTGGACACCCTTGTCTTGTTCCTGATTTTAGTGGAAAAGCTTCCAGTTTTTCCCCATTTAGTAATATGTTGGCTGTAGGCTTGTCATAAATAGCCTTTATTATATTGAAATATGTTCTTTCTATTCCCAGTCTCTGTAGGACTTTTATCATGAAGAAATGTTGAATTTTGTTAAATGCTTTCTCTGCATCTAATGAGATGATCATGTGATTTTTGTCCTTCAGTCCATTTATATAATGTATTACATTTATCGATTTGCATATGTTGAACCATCCCTGCATCTCTGGGATAAAGCCTACTTGGTCAGGGTGAATGATCTTTCTGATATATTCTTGTATTCTGTTTGCCAATATTTTGTTGAGAATTTTTGCATTTATGTTCATGAGGGAGAGTGGTCTGTAATTTTCTTTGTTTGCTCTCTTTGCCTGGTTTTGGTATCAGGGTGATGCTGGCTTGATAGAAGGAGTTTGGTAGGATTCCTTCTTTTCCTATTTTATGGAAAAGCTTAAGAAGCAATGGTGTTAGTTCTTCCCTGAAGGTCTGGTAAAATTCAGCAGTGAACCCATCTGGGCCTGGACTTTTTTAGTTGGGAGATTTTTGATAACTGCTTGGATCTCCATACTTGTTATAGGTCTATTTAAATGATTAATCTCATCTTGATTTAATTTAGGTAGGTCATATAAATCAAGGAAATCGTCTGTTTCTTTCAGATTTTCATACTTCATGGAGTATATGTTTTTATAGTATGTCACTGTGATTTTTTGAATTTCTCTGGTATCTGTTGTAATGTTGCCTTTTTCATCTCTAATTTTATTAATTTGTGTCTCTTCTCTTTTGGTCAGATTTGCTAAGGGTTTACCAATCTTGTTTATCCTTTCAAAGAACCAACTCTGTTTCATTGATTCTTTGGATTGTTTTTTTGGGTTTCTATTTCATTAATTTCTGCCCTAATCTTTATTATTTCTTCCCATCTACTGATTTTCGGTTTGCCTTGTTCTCTTTTTCCAAGGCTTTAAGGTTAAGCATTAGGTGGTTTACTTGTGACCTTTCTAATTTCTTAATATAGGTACTTAAAGCTATAAATTTACCTCTTAGGGCTACCTTCATTGTGTCCCAAAGGTTTTGGTGTGTTGTGTTCTCATTATAATTTGACTTTATGAATTTTTTGATTTCCTTCTTGATTTCTTTATTGACCGATTCATCATTTAGTAGTGTATTGTTTATTTTCCATGATTTTGTGTATGTTCTATAGCTTTTCTTGCTATTGATTTGCAGTTTGATTCCATTGTGTTCAGATAGAATGCAAGGAATTGTTTCAGTTTTCCTGTATTTGTTAAGATTTGCTTTGTGTCCTAATATATGGTCTTTTTCAGAGAATGTTCCATGTACTGCTGAAAAGAATGGGTATTCTGCAGCATTTGGATGAAATGTCCTGTATATATCTGTTAGGTACATTTCTTCTATGACCTCATTTAATCCAGATGCCTCTCTGTTTATTTTTTGCTGGGATGACCTGTCAATTGATGAGAGTGGGGTGTTGAAGTCACCCACTACCATTGTGTTTGGTGTTATCTGTGACCTTAGTTCTAATAGCATTTGTTTGATGAAGTTGGGAGCCCCCATGGTAGGTGCATATATGTTTAGGATTGTAATGTCCTCCTGTTGGAGTGTGCCTTTAATCAATATAAAGTAGCCTTCCTTATCTTTCCTAACTAATGTTGGACTGAAGTCTGCCTTGTCAGATATTAGGATAGCAACCCCTGCTTGTTTTCTAGGTCCATTTGCCTGAAACACCATTTTCCAACCTTTCTCCCTAAGGTAGTGTCCATCCTTTGTAGGAAGGTGAGTTTCTTGGAGGCAACAAATTGAAGGATCCTGCTTTTTTTTTTTTTTTTAATACCCAGAAGGGGCTTCTAGGGAATTTAAAAAAAATTTTTTTTCTTCATTTTTTATTTATCTATTTGAGAGTGACAGACACAGAGAAAGAGGCAGATACAGAGAGAGAGGGAATGGGTGCGCCAGGGCTTCCAGCCACTGCAAATGGAACTCCAGATGCGTGCGCCCCCTTGTGCATCTGGCTAACGTGGGTCCTGGGAAATCGAGCCTCGAACCGGGGTCCTTAGGCTTCACAGGCAAGTGCTTAACTGCTAAGCCATCTCTCCAGCCCGGACCCTGCTTTTTAACCCAGCCTGCAAACCTATGTCTTTTGGTTGGAGCACTGAGGCTGTTGATACTAAGAGATATTGTTGAAAGGTGTGTATTTATTTTTGCCATTTTTTTTGTAGTGTTTCCCGTTTTACTTTTGCTTTCTTGTAGTAACTAGTATTTGAGTATGGCTTGCTTTTTCCAGGTTCCTTATATGTGTGCTTTTCTTTCTCTTCAGCATGGAGGATTCTTTCAAGTATTTTCTATAGAGCTGGTTTTGTCTTCAAATACTTCTTTAACCTGCTTTTGTTGTGGAATGTCCTTGTTTCTCCGTGTATTTGAATGTACAGCTTTGCAGGATAAAGTAATCTTGGTTGACAGTTGTTGTTTTTCAGAACTTGGAATACATCACTCCAAGCCCTTCTGGCTTTTAAAGTTTGTGTTGAGTAATCTGCTGTGATCCTGATGGGCTTGCCTTTGTAGGTAACTTGATTTTTCTCTCTAATTGCTTTCAGTATTTTTTCTTTGGTTTGTATGTTTGGTAGTCTAGTTATAATATGGTGAGGAGAGGTTCTTTCCAGGTTTTGTCTGGTTAGTGTTCTAAAGGATTCCTGTATCTGCATTGGCACCTCTTTCCCAATTTGGGTGAAGTTTTCTTCTATGATTTTGTTGAAAATGCCTACTATACCTTTGGAGTGAAGTTCTTCCCCTTCTACTATACCCTGAACTCTTATGTTTGACCTTTCCATAGTGTCCCAAATATCTTGAAGTTCCCATTCATACTTTCCTATTAGTTGTCTTTCTCTTTGTTGGACTGTATTAGATCTGCCACCTCATCCTCTAATTTAGATATTCTGTCCTCTCCTTCATCCATTCTACTGGTAAGATTTTCTACAGTTTTTTATTTCATTGACTGTGTTCTTCATTGCTAGTAATTCTGACTGGTTTTTCTTTATTATTTCTATTTCCTTATTTATGTCTAGTATCGACCTCTTTATTTCATTAAATTGGTGTCCTGTGTCTTCTTTGATTCCTTTAATTTCCTCTTTCATTCCTTTGATTTCCTCTTTGACTTCTTTGAGTATATTTATAATCATTCTTTTGAAATCTTTCTCAGGCATTTCCTCTAACTCATTCTCACTGGAGGTCATTTCTAATCCATTAATACTTTTTATGGATTTATATTGTCTTGATTTTTGGTGTTTCTTGTGTTATAATGTGCATATTTTTGCATCTTGGATTAACTTAATGCTTGGATTTTCTAGTTAGCTGCAGTATTGTTAGATGTATCTATCAAACTGATGTTATATATCTTCAGGGTAGGAGCTTAAGGTGCTAGGTGTGGCTTTCAAGACTCTCAGAGTATCTACAGAAGTGACCCTAGGTGTTGGGTTTGCCTGCTATGAGAGTATTCAAGTAGGCTGAGTGGAACAAAATACAGGCAGATTCTAGAATTTACTAAACAATGTAGACTTTCAATGAAAAACAGCATAGAGTATTTAAGCAAGAGTAGATATTATGACAACCAGATCCTCTAACAATATCACTGTCCCTTAGGGTGTGTGGTGCCCCACACCCTTAATCCTGTCAACAAGGAGGTTAAGATTTCTGTTGAGGGTTCCAAATCAGCTTGTGACCACGTGAGACCCTTCCCTAATGTACAACAGAAGAGAAAGCAAGGCCACTATAAATCAAGAAGCAACAAATAACAAGCCCAAAATATCAGTTTATTTAAGAATGGCAAATCCGACCATCTATCAGATTTAACCTATAATTTATTCTGACATAGAAGTTGCAATTAGCACTTCCTGTTCAGACCTGTATACCAGGCTTATTTGATCGGTACTGACCTGGAGTAATAATCCCAGTTACTTTTTGGGATGATTTTGGTCTCAGTTATGCTGTGCTCCTTCTTGGGTTCCTCTTTGGTGCACTGTGGGTTCAAGTAGGCTGGCTGGGTCGTTGGATCACTGCTGTGGTCGCCGGTGCTGGGTGCTATGATCTCCCGCTGGTCTCTGGTGCTTGCACTGGTGGTGGGGTAGGGGAGGCTGTGGATGGTGGTTCTAGTTCTCCCGCTGGCCCATGTGATCCTCAACCTCCTGATCTGCTCCTCTGTTGTTTCGCTACGGTTCTCCATGTTTCTTGAATTTGGGAAGAGCTCCAGTGAGAGTGGAGAATCCCCTCACCTGGCTTTTCCTGCGGCTCAAGCCAAGCCTGGCAGTTGTGGCCCCGCGGACCTGGTGCCACTGCTGCTGGAGCCGCTTCTGCCTGCCTGTGTGGGTTCTGGATGCTCTGGAACTCTCCTACTTCTCTGCTGCTATTGGTAATTTCTTATACACCTCACTTTTTAGTAGAAGAGTGTATTTTGCTGGTTTTTTTTTTTTTTTTTTTTTTTTGGCTTTTTCTCCCCTAGGCTGCTTTGGTGTGGTTCCTACGCCACCATCTTAACCAGAAGTCCTATGTTTCCTCTTAACAGATGATTGCCTGAGAACGTGTACCCTTTGCTTCAAGATCTTCTGATTTGTTCAAGAGAAGCAATAACAGGGCTGGAAAGATTGCTCAGTGGTTAGGGTCCTTGCCTATAAAGCCTAGGGACCCAGGTTCAATTCCTCAGGATCCACGTAAGCCAGATGCACAAAGTGGTGCATGCATCTGGAGTTCGTTTGCAGTGGCTGGAGGCCTTGGCATGCCTGTTCTCTCTCTCTCTCTCTCTCTCTCTCTGTGCCTCTTTCTGTCTCTCTCAAATAAATAAATGAATTTTAAAACACAGAAGCAAGAGCATTGGTTTTCTTAAAAGTAAGCTTTATTTTGTGGGGAGGAGGACAGTTTTAGTTTATAAACAAGTACAGAGAGTTCCTGAATTCCAGCCATCCAGTTTCCTCTGGTTATTAATGTACATTGTTACAATGATTGAACTGGTAGGTACTGGTATGTTATTATTGTTCTTAACTATCACTCATAATTTATTCAGATTTGATTAGTTTTTGCCCAATGTTCAATTTGGTTTTTTTGAATTTTTTATTGAAAACTTCCGTAAGTATAGACAATAAGCCATGATAATTCCCTCCCCACTCACGTTCCTCTTTGCAACTCCACCCTCCATCACATCCCCTCCCCATTGCAATTAGTATCTCTTTTATCTTGATGTCATCATCTTTTCCTCCTGTTATGAGGGTCGTATGTAAGTAGTGTTGGTAGAGCACTGCAAGCTCATGGATATGCAGACCATTTTGTGTCTGGAGGAGGACATTGTAAGGAGTCCTACCCTTCTTTTGGCTCTTACATTCTTTCTGCCACCTCTTCCATAATGAACCCTGAGACTTGGAAGGTATAATAGTGATATTTCAGTGCTAACACTCCTCTGTCACTTCTTAGCACTAAAGTGACTTCTGAGTCATCCCAGAGGTCACTGCCATCTGAAAAGAGAAGTTTCTCTTACAAAAAGTGAGAGTAGCATTAATATATGGGTATGAACATTATTAAGAGATGTGCTTACCGGGCAGTTTGATGAGAATCATATATGCATTTAGCCAGACACCAGCAAGTGTTATACCTCTAGGACTCATGACCTCTCCTATCACAGGTTTTAAGTACCAGGCATGAATTTCCTCCCATGCAGTGGGCTTATAGTCCAATTAGAGAGCAGTTGGTTTCCTCCATAACAGACATGCCACTATTGCACCTATTGTCTCATTTGGCCTGGCAGACCAAACTTAAGGCTGGAAATGTCCACTGACTTCTCTCTCACCCATATAGCTACATGAACCAGCTTTCTGTCAGCTAATCTACACAGAGGAGATATTCAGCTCAGCTCTAGCAAGATTTCTCCATGACCTTGCAGCTCAAACATGTGGCATCTGCAGCAATAGTATCTTACCATCTATTCCTGGTGGGAAACCAAGAGCCTTGGCAATGGTCTGTAATGTTTTGGGGCATCAGGGACCTCTCTGGAAACAACTTATTGGGAGGTATCCCATCCCTGGCACTGAAATTTTTCTAGTAACTATCTATGGCTTCTAGATGTACCATTGTCCAAAACAATAGGTTTCCATATGGCTTATTCATACCCTCTTAGATTTTAATTAACCCTTCCCCAGCCCTTCCTTTACTCAATCTCTTCCCCTGACCTCTCTTAGGCCTTTCCACCCCCAGTAATCTGTTCATCTACTTACATATATACAATACCATCCTTTTAAGTCCTTCCCTCTCCTCCCTTCCATATAGCCGCTTTCTAGCTTACTGGCTTCTGCTACTGAGTTTTATTCCAACTCACATATAAATATGAATATTTGTAGCTAGGATCCACTTATGAGAGAGAACATGTGGTGCTTGGCTTTCTAGGCCTGGGTTACCTCACTAAGTATAATCCTTTCCAGATCCATCCATTTCCCAGCAAATCACATTTTTCTTTACTGCTGAATAGAACTCCATTGTATAACTGTACCACATCTTCGTTATCTATTCATCAGTTGAGGGACATCTAGACTGGTTCCATTTCCTAGCTATTGTAAATAGAGCGGCAATAAACATGGATATGCAAGTATCTCTAAGGTAGTGCAAGGAGTCCTTAGGATATATGCCTAGGAGTGCTATAGCTGGGTCATATGGCAAATCTATTTTTAGCTGTCTCAGGACCTTCCACACTGATTTCTACAATGGCTATACCAGTTTTTATTCCCAGTAGAAGGGTCCTTCTTTTTCCGCATTCCAACTCCTTGCCAGCATTTATTGTCCTTTGTTTTCTTGACTATAGCCATTCTGACAGGAATGAGATGGGAATTGCAAAGTAGTTTTAATTTGCATTTCCCTGATAGCTAAAGATGTAGAACATTTTTTTAGATGTTTATAGGCCATCTGTATTTCTTCTTTTGAGAATTCTCTATTTAGTCCCATTGTCCCCCCTCCCCCCCTTTTTGTTTGTTTTTTTTGAGGTAGGGTCTCACTCTAGCCCAGGCTGACCTGGAATTCACTGTGTATTCTTAGGGTGGCCTCAAACTCAGGGCAATCCTCCTACCTCTGCCTCCCAAGTGCTGTGATTAAAGGTGTATGCCACCATGCCCAGCCCTCATAGCCCATTTTTAAATTGGGTTGTTTGATTTCTTATTATTTGGCTTTTTGAGTTCTTTGTATATCCTGGACATTAATCTTCTGTGAGATGTATATCTGACAAAGATTTTCTCCCATTCTGTAGGTTATCTCTTTGTTCTATTCACAGCGTCCTTGCTGTACAAAAGGTTTGCAGTTTCATGAGATCCCAGTGCTTGATTAGTGGTTTTATTTCCTGAGCAACTGGGGTTATATTTAGAAAGTCATTGCCTATGCCAATATGTTGAAGGGTTTCTCCTACTTTTTTTCTGTAACATTTTTAGAGTTTCTGATATTAAGGTCTTTGATCCATTTGGATTTGATTCTTGTGCATGGAGAGAGATAAGGATCTATTTTCATCCTTCTGCTTATTGATATCCAGTTTTCCTAGCACCATTTGTTGAAGAGGCTGTCTTTTCTCTAATGAGTATTTTTGGCATTTTTGTCAAAAATCAGGTGGCTGTACCTGCCTGAACTTATATCTGGGTCTTCTATTCTGTCGTGTTGATCTACATTTTTTTTTTTTTTTTTTTTAGTGCCAGCACCAAGCTGTTTTTGTTACTATGGCTCTGTAGTATAGCTTAAAATCAGGTATGTTGATACAACCAGCCTTATTTTTGTTGCTCAAAATTATTTTGGCTATTCGAGGTTTTTTCTTTTTTCTTTTTGTAATTTCCAAATGAATTTTAGGATTGTTTTTTTCTATTTCTGTGAAGAATGCCATTGGAATTTTGATGGGGATTGCATTAAATGTGTAGATTGCTTTTGGTAAGATTGACATTTTCACAATATTGATTCTTCCAATCCAAGAACATGGGATATCTTTCCATTTCCTTGTGTCTTCTGAAATTTCTTTCTTTAGTGTTTTAAAGTTTTCATTGTAGAGATCCTTCACTTTCTTGGTTAGGTTTATTCCAAGGTGCTTTATTATTTTTTTGATGCAATTGTGAATGGGAGTGATTCTCTGATTTCATCCTCTGTGTGTTCATTGTTAGCAAATAGCAAAGCTACTGGTTTCAGTGTGTTTATTTTGTATCCTGCTACATTGCTAAAAGTGTTTATCAGCTCTAACAGTTTGCTGGTAGAGTCTTTAGGATCCTTTATGTATAGAATCATGTCATCTGCAAATAATGATAGCTTGATCTCTTCCTTTCCAATATGTATCCCTTTTATGTGTGTCCCTTGATTATTGCTACAACTAAGATTTCCAGTACTATATTAAATAAAAGTGGGGACTGTGGACACCCTTGTCTTCCTGATTTTCGTGGAAAAGCTTCACGATTTTCCCTGTTTAGTATTATGTTGACTGTAGGTTTGTCTTAAATAGCCTTTATTATATTGAGATATGTTCGTTCTATTCTCAGTTTCTGTAGGGCTTTTATCATGAGGGGATGTTAGATTTTGTCAAATGTCTTTTCTGCATCTATTGAGTTGATCATGTGATTTGTGCTCCTTAGTCCATTTATATAGTGTATTACATTTATCGATTTGCATATGTTGAACCATCCCTGCATCCCTGGGATAAAACCTACTTGGTCAGTGTGAATGATCCTTTTGATATATATATATATATATATATATATATATATATTTTTTTTTTTTTTTACTTTGAGGTAGGGTTTCACTCTAGCTCAGGCTCTCCTGGAATTCACTACGTAGTCTCAGGGTGGCCTCAAACTTACAGTGATCCTCCTACCTCTGCCTCTCAAGTGCTGGGATTAAAGGCATGCTTCACCACGCCTGGCTTCTTTTGATATATTCTTGTATTCTGCTTGTCAATTTTTTAAAAATATTTTTTATTTATTCATTTGAGAGAGAAAGAGAGAGGGAGGGAGGTAGTGAGGGAGAGGGAGAGAATGGGCTCACCAGGGTCTCCAGCCACTGCAAACAAACTCCAGATAAATGTACCACCTTGTGCATCTGATTTACATGGGTCCTGAGGAATCAAACCTGGGTGCTTTGGCTTTGCAGGTAAGCACATTAACTACTAAGCCATTCCTCCAGCCCTGTTTGTCAATATTTTGTTGAGAATTTTTACATTATTTAATCAGGGAGATTGGTCTGTAATTTTTTTGCTTTATCTTTGTCTGGTTTTGGTATCAGGATAATGCTGGCTTCATAAAAGGAGTTTGGTAGTATTCCTTCCTTTTCTATTTTCATTGGTGTTAATTTTTCCATGAAGGTCTGGTAAAATTCACCAGTGAATCCCTCTGGGGCTAGCCTTTTATTTGGGAGATTTTTTTTTTTTTTATAACTGCTTGGATCTCCATACTTGTTATAGGTCTATTTAAGTGGTTAATCTCATCTTGATTTAATTTAGGTAGGTCATATAAATCAAGGAAATCATCCATTTCTTTCAGATTTTCAAACTTAGTGGAGTATATTCTTATAGTATATCCCTATGATTCTTTGAATTTCTTTGGTATCTGTTGTGATGGTGCCCTTTTCATCCTTAATTTTTATTAATTTGTGTCTCTTCTTTCTTTTGGTCAGATTTGCTAAGAGTTTATCAATCTTGTTTATCCTTTCATAGAACCAACTCTGTTTTATGATTTTTGTAGTTTCTATTTCATTAATTTCTCTCCTTATCTTTATTATTTCTTCCTGTCTGCTGATTTTTGGTTTGTCTTGTTCTTTTTTCCAAGACCTTAAGGTGAAGCATTAAATTGTTTACTTGCGACCTTTCTAGTTTCTTAATATAGGTACTGAAAGTTATCAGTTTCCCTGTTAGGACTGCCTTCATTGTGTCCCAAAGGTTTTGGTATGTTGTGTTCTAATTGTCATTTGAATCTATGAATTTTTTGATTTCCTTCTTGATTTCTTCATTGACGCATTCATATTTTAGTAGTGTACTGTTTAGTTTCCATGATTTTGTGTATGTTCTATATCTTTTGTTGCTATTGATTTGTAGTTTAACCCCATTGTGATCAGATAAAGTGCAAGGAATTATTTCAGTTTCCTATATTTGTTAAGATTTGCTTTGTGTCCTAAGATATGGTCTATTATTTGAGTATGGCTTATTTTTTTCCTGTTTCCTCATGTGTGTGCTTTTCTTTCTCTCCAGCATGAAGGATCCTTTCAAGTATTTTTTGTAGAGCTGGTTTAGTGGTCATATATTACTTTAGCCTGTTTTTGTTGTGGAATGTCCTTATTTCTCCATCAATTTGGATGGATAGCTTTGCAGGATAAAGTAATCTTGGTTGACAGTTGTTATCTTTCAGTACTTGTAATCATTCCAAGCCTTTCTGGCTTTTAAAGTTTTTGTTGAGTAATCTGTTGTTATCCTGTTGAGCTTGCCTTTATATAAGACTTGATTTTTCTCTCTAACCGCTTTCAATATATTTTCTTTGGTTCGTGTGTTTAGTAGTTTAATTATAATATGGCAATGAGAGGTTCTTTCCTGATTTTGTCTGTTTGGCATTCTAAAGGCATCACTTTCCCTACTTAGGGGGAATTTTCTTCTATGATTTCATTGAAAATACCTATTATACCTTTGGAGTGAAAGTCTTCTCATTCTACTATATCCTGAATTCTTATGTTTGATCTCTTCATCGTGTCCAGAATGTCTTGAAATTCCCATTCATGCCTTCTTATTAGTTTGTCTTTGTCTTTGTTGGAATTTATTAGTTCAACTGAGCAATATATACATTCAATCAAAACCAGCACAGAGTATTTATACAAGTGTGGGGATTAAAACAAACAGATAATCTAAAGGTATGTGTTGCCCCACACTCTTAATCTTGTCAACTAGGAGGTTGAGATTTCTAGTCTGAAATAGGTTCCAAGTCAGCCTGGGGCCAGTCAGGTCCTGCCCCAATAATGACAGAAGAAAAAGACAAAGGCCCTATAAATGAGGAAACATCAAAGGCAACAATAGTCAACACCAATATGTAGCTTATTTGAGAATGGTAAAGCCGACTAAGAATACATCGATCAAATTTAACTCATAACCTGCCCTGACATGGAAGGTGAGATTTGCACTTCCAGTGCACGTCTATGAACCTGGCTTTTGGGATGGCTTCCAGTCTCAACAGTGATGAGTGCCAACCTCGGTCCCTCTCTGTTGCACTGTGGACTCAGTTAGGCTGCTTGGGCCTCTGGATCTGGGGCTCTTCTTGGCTGTGTTGGATGCTGTGTTTTTTTGGGGGGAGGAGGCGGATGAGTTCTCGGGTTGTTCATGTCGCTGGTGGATGGGGGAAGAGAGGTTGCACAGGGTGCCTGGAGTTGGATCTGCTCCGCTGGTCTCCTTCAGCAACTGCTCAGCTGGTCCCTGCTGTCTGCTCCTTTGGGTGTCTTGACTTTGTGACGCGGCTGACATGAGAGGAAAATCCCTTCACCTGGCTTCTGGCCCTGCGGCTCTGTGCTGCCCAGGCTGGGTGGGCACGTGGGTGGGGCTGCCCACATCCCGACCGGAGCTGCTTTTGCTCTGGGTCTCTCCTGTTTCTCTGCTGAGGTTGATAATTCTTTATACACCTTCCCTTTTCAGTAGAAGAGTGCATTTTTACCGTTTTTCTGCTTATTTCTCCCCCTACGCTGCTTTGGTGTGGCTACTGTGCTGCCATCTTACCCGGAAGTCCCAATGTCCTATTTCCCCCCAAGACGTGACATTTTAGTTCTCATGTTTCCTGAAGGTCCTTTGACTATGACAGTTTCTCGGACTTTCTGTGTTTTTTAAAATGCTTGGCAGCTTTGAGGAGTCCTTGTCAGGTACTTTGTGGAATATCCCTCTACTTGGAATCTGATGTTTCTCACATGGTAACAAGAACAGGTTATAAAAAACAAATAAGCCAGGCATGGTGAGGCCCTGGTGTGCCCATTTTCTCTCTTGCTAGCTCTCTCATCAATAAATAAAGCTAAACCTGAGCTCATGCTAATGTATCCAACTTGTGCATTACTACTTGGGTCATTCTAGGCTCTTCTTACCTATAAACTCCCACAGCAGCAGTGAGAAACCTGTCACTATCTGCCACTTACCTACATAACTGTTTGATTCTTTCTACACAGATAGTAGTATTAAAGCTTGAGTACAGTGTTAATGTGCAGTTAGTGTCTGCGCCTTTAGTCTTGCAGACTCCACTCATTGCCGGAGTCACTTAGGCTGTCGCTTCTTTTCCCCTCTCCCCTTTTAATGAAGTGTTTTCATATGTTACATACATGCAGCTAGATTGTATTGTCATTCTCTGTGTTCCTTCTTGTGATTCTTCCAACTTCCTAAACAATGTTTAAAATACTTACCTATGTTCAGTTTGTGTTGCAAGGTTTAATAGGCTTTAACAAATGCAGCATGTCATGCATTACAATTACAAATTTCATACAAAAGAATGTTTTTAAGTTTTGTTTTTTTCTTATGTAGCCCAAACTGGCCTTGACCTTACTATGTAGCTGAGGATGACCTTGGACTCCTGATCTTCCTGCCTCTACTTCCCAAGCTCTGGGATTATAGACATTTGTCCAGAATACTTTTTTTTTTTTTCAAGGTAGGGTCTCACTCTAGCCCAGGCTGACCTAGAATTCACTATGGAGTCTCAGGGTGGCCTCGAATTCACAGTGATCCTCCAACCTCTTCCTCCCAAGTGCTGGGATTAAAGGCGTGCACCACCACGCCCGGCAAGAATGCTTTTTGTAAAAGATTTTTTTTTCATTATTTAATTTATTTATTTGAGAGAGAGAGGGAGGGAGAGAGAGAATGGGTATGTCAGGGCCTCCAGCCACTACAAATGAACCCCAGACGCATGTGCCACCTGGGAATTGAAACTGGGTTCTTAGGCTTCACAGGCAAATGCCTTAACTGCTGAGCCATCTTTCCAATCCCAGAATACTTTTATTGCCCTAAAAAATATCATATGAAGGGCTGGAGAGATGTCTCAGAAGTCAAGGCACTTGCTTGTAAAGCCTAACGACCTAGATTGATTACCCAGTACCCACATAAAGCCAGATGTACAAAGTGGTGGGCACGTGCATCTGGGGTTCATTTGTAGTGGCTGGAGGCCCTGGTGTACCCACTTTATCTCTCTTTCTCTCTCTGCTTGCAAATAAATAAATAAAAATATTTAAAAAATTTTTAAGTGTCATATGCTTCATTTCTTCAAAGCTCTCATGCCCCAAGCTCCCAGTGACTGTGATCTTTCTACTGTCTCTGTGCTTTTGTCTGTTCCAGATTCTCGTATAATTGAAATCAAATTACATCTAGCCTTTTAAGTCTGACTTCTTTCACTTAGCTATGTGTATTTAAGGGTAATCCACATCTTTCTGTGGCTAAATAGATCCTTGATTTTCATGGCTGAATAATATTCTATTGAATGGATATGTCCCTGCTCATCCATTCATATACTGTTCTCAGCTTTTAAAACATTTTTAAATATTTTATTTATTTATTTAAGAGAGAGAGAAATAGGCAGGGGAGAGAGAGAGAGAAGTAGGCAGGGGTACAGAGAGAGAGAGAGAAATAGGCAGGGGGAGAGAGAAAGAAAAAAAGAGAATGTGCATGCCAGGGCCTTTGGCCACTGCAAACAAAGTCCAGATGCATGCCCCCCCTTGTGCATCTGGCTTATGTGGGTCCTGGGGAATTGAACCTGGGTCCTTTGGCTTTGCAAGCAAGTGCCTTAACCGCTAAGCCATCTCTCTAGCCCTTGTTCTCAGTTTTGAGATGTTGCAGATAAAGCTGCTCCAAATGTTTGTATGCAGGGTTGTTAATTTTTATTTATTTATTTGCAAGGAGAGACAGAGAGTGCCTGAGAGAGAGAGACTGAGAATGGGCACGTCAGGGCCTCTCACCAGTGCAAACATACTCTGGATGCATGCTGCACTTTGTGCTTCTGGCTTTATGTGGGTACTGGGGAATCGAACTCAGGCTGTTAGGGTTTGCAAGCAAGCACCTTTAACCACTGAGCTAGTTCTCCAGCCCTATATGAAGTTTTTTTTTTTTTTTTTTTCTTGTATAGATGTAGTTTTCAGATCAGTTCAGTAAATAGTTACAAGTGAGGTTGCTGGAGTTTGTATTAAGACTATATGTTGAACTGGGGAGATGGCTCAGTGGGTAAAGGAGCTTGCTTGCTCCTGGCTTTGATTCCCCAGAACCCACATAATGCCAGATGTACAAAGAAGCACAGGCAGAGACTGGAGACATGGCTCAGTGGTTAAGGCGTTTGCCTGCAAAGCCTAACAACTCAGGTTTGATTCCCTAGTATATGCATAGAGCCCAATGCACAGTGGTACATACATCTGGAGTTTGTTTGCAGTGGCTGGAGACCCTGGTGCACCTATTCTCGTTCTCTCTTTCTCTCTCTCTTCTCTGTCTTATATGCTTGCAAATGAATAAAATAAAAATTATTTTATTTTATTTTTTGGTTTTTTGAGGTAGGGTCTCACTCTAGCCCAGGCTGACCTGGAGTTCACTATGTTGTTTCAGGGTAGCCTCAAACTCGCAGTGATCCTCCTACCTCTGTCTCCGCAGTGCTGGGACAAAAGGCATGAGCCACCATGCCTGGCTTAATAAAAATATATTTTTAAAAAGAGGCACATTCATTCTCACTCATTCTCTCTTTCTCCCTCTCTGCTTGCAAATAAGTAAATATAAATATTAAAAAGACTATAGGTAGCTTTGTAAGAAATTGACAAACTGTCCTCCACATTGGCTGTAATATTTTTAATATATTTTATTATTTATTCATTTGACAGAGAAAGAGGGAGAGAGAGAGAGAGAATGGGTGCGCCAGGGCCTCCAGCCACTGCAGATGAACTCCAGACGCGTGCACCCCCTTGTGCAGCTGGCTAACATGGGTCCTGGGGAATCCAACCTGGGTCCTTGGGCTTTACAGTCAAATGCCTTAACCACCAAGCCATCCTTCCAGCCCTGGTTGTAATATTTTACACTCTCCTCAGGGCATGTTTTAAAATTTCAGACCACACATATAAATGTTGGCATCAAATTTAGATTGTCTAAAAACTCACCAGTGAGCAAATGGCTCATTTGAAATAAGGTGCTCTACGAGGCATTGTTTATATATCACCACCCTTGAACCAGAGTCTCACTTGCCTTAACAGTGTTTTGGGATCTTTCAGCTAAGGCGGGTCTTTGGAAACCATCTGCCACCCTTTCCACCCAAGCACTATCTGGCCATGACCTCATCTATGGCTGATGAGAGGAGGCGGCAGTTGGAACGATACTTACAAGATGGTACGTACTTGAAATTTGCTTTGTAGCTGTATTGCAACATAAGTTACACGTCACGAAATTCACTGTTCAGTGGTCTTAACATAACTATGTAATTGTGCACACGGGCGCCATGTTCTGCTTTCATGACGTTGTCGTCACTCCAGAAGGAAACTTTGGGCCCATTCTCAGGTCTTTCCACTTTCTTTCCTTTTTTTTTTTTTTTCTTTTCTTTTCTTTTCTTTTCTTTTGTTTTTAAATGCCAATTTATTTATTTATTTATTTCTTCTTCTTCCAAATTTTTATTAACAACTTTCATAATTATAAAAAATACCCCATGGTAATTCCCTCCCTCCCCCATCTTCCCCTTTGAAACTCCATTCTCCATCATATCCCCTCCCCATCTCAATCAGCCTCTCTTTTAATTTTGATGTCATCATCTTTTCCTCTTCTTATAATGGTCTTGTGTAGGTAGTGTCAGGCACTGTGAGGCCATGGATATCCAGGCCATTATGTGTCTGGAGGGAGCACGTTGTACAGAGTCCTACCCTTACTTTGGCTCTTACATTCTTTCCACCACCTCTTCTGCATTAGACCCTGAGCCTTGGAAGGTGTGATAGAGATATTGTAGCACTGAGCACTGCGGTCATTTCTTTCCATCACTGTGATACCTTCTGAGTTGTCCCAAGGTCACTGCCATCTGAAAAGAGAAGATTCTGTACCAAAAGTGAGAGTAGCATTAATATAGGGGTATGAACATTAACAGAAGTGCTTATTGGGCAGTTTGATAAGCATAGTATATTCCACTTTCTTTTCTTAAGTATACTTTATTCATTTATTTGAGAGAGGGAAAGAGGGAGAGAGAGGGAGAGAGAGAATGGGTGATCCAGTGTCTCCAGCCACTGCAAATAAACTCCAGATGCACGCGCCTGCTTGTGCTTCTGGCTTACATGGGTCCTAGAGAGTTGAACCGGGATCCTTTGGCTTTGCAGGCAAACGCCTTAACCACTAAGCCATCTCTCCAGCCCAGGTCTTTGCATTTTCACCTTCTCCCACCAGGACTGGCAACCATGACTCTCATTTCTTTCTGTGCATTTGCTTATTCTGGACATTTCATGGATATGGAATCATACCATATGTGTTGCTCAGGTTGAGTCTTTAAAATAGTCTATGATTTGCCCTTGGGTGTTTTATGTTGGCTCTGACTATGGAAATAAGCTCTCACACAAAAAGAGTGTTCAGGATTAAAAAGCCAAATTCTGTGCCGGGCGTGGTGACACACACCTTTAATCCCAGCACTCAGGAAGCAGAGGTAGGAGGATCACCATGACTTTGAGGCCACCCTGAGACTACGTAGTGAATTCCAGGTCAGCCTGGGCCAGAATGAGACCCTACTTTGAAAAACCAAAACAAACAAACAAACAAAAAAGCCAAATTCTGGGGCTGGAGACATGGCTTAGTGGTTAAGGCACTTGCCTGTGAAGCCTAAGGACACAGGTTTGATTCTCCAGGTCCCACATAAACCAGATGCACAAGGTGGCGCATGTATCTGGAGTTCATTTGCAGTGGCTGGAGGCCCTGGTGCACCCATTCTCACTCTCTCCACCTCTCTCTCTCAAATAAATAAGTAAAACAGATAAATCAAATGTTTAAAACTATATCTTTAAAAAAAAGCCAAATTCTGTATCTATTTGTGTTAGTTACTCTGTTTATCCTGTGACAAAACTATCTGACAACAACTTAAGGGCTGACAGGCTTGTTGTGGGTTATGGTTTTGGAGGGTTCAGCCCATCATCATGGGGAAGGCATGGCAGCATTCATAGTCAAATTAATGTCCAAATATTCAAAGTTTTTGTTTAAATTAGAAGTCTGGTGCTGGAGAGATGGCTCAGCAGTTAAAGGCACTTGCTTGCAAAGCCTGATGGCCTGGGTTTGATTGCCCAGTACCCACATAAAGCCAGATGTACAAAGTGACACATGCATCTGGAGTTCGTTGGTTGTGGCAGATTCTCTCCCTCTCTCTTTCTCTCTCTTTGTGTGTCTGCCTGTCTCCTTTTTTGTCTCTTCAAATAAATAAAAATATTTTAAAAAATGAATTATAAATATGTCTCTACGTGTAAAGGGTATGCAATGATTGGTAAGTCTCCCTCCCACCCCCAGATGCTGGCCTCCGTAAGGAGATACTCATTTGGTGGCTTGTGTATGCCCCAGAAGCAATCTGTGTGTGCACCAGAGTGTATGTACATCCCTTTTTTCCCCAAATATTTTATTTATTTATTTGGGAGAGAGAAAGAGGGAGAGAGAGAGAGAGAGAGAGAGGGAGTGCCAGGGCCTCCAGCCACTGCAAACGAACTCCAGATGTAATGCGCTCTCTTGTGCATCTGGCTTATGTGGAGAATTGAACCAGGATCCTTTGGCTTTGCAGGCAAACGCCTTGACCTCTAAACCATCTCTCCAGCCCTACGTACGTGCCTTTTCGTTCAATGTAAATTATGGTTTACGATACATGTTTTTCATACATGGTTTTCTGTATCTGGTATTTTGGGGTCTGAGTGTGTGATGGGTGGTATATGTGAGTATATATGTTCATGTGTGGGTGCAGAAGTGTATGTAGGTCCCACGCATGTATATGGAAGCCAGAGGACAATCTCATGCATCATTCCTCAGGCATCGTTCACCTTTCTTTAAAAAAAAAATTATTATTTATCTGAGAGAGAGAAAGACACAGGGAGAGAGAGAGAGAGAGAGAGAGAGAGAGAGAGAGAGAGAGAGAGAGAATGCGTGTGCCAGGGCCTCCAGCCACTGCAAATGAACTCCAGATGCATGCGCCACCTTGTGCATCTGGTTTATGTGGGTCCTGAGGAATCAAACAGAGGTCCTTTGGCTTTCCAGGCAAATGCCTTAACCACTAAGCCATCTCTTCAGCCCTCATTCACCTTTTTTGACACAGGTTCTCTCACTATTCTGGAACTTACCAAGTAAGCTAGACCGGCTGGCCAATGAGCCCCACGGATCTTCCTTGTCTCCAACCGCCCCCCCCCCTCAGCACTGGGATCATGAGCCTAGGTCACCATGCTGGATTTTTTTTTCTTTTACATGAATTCTTGGGATCAAATTAGGTCCTCATGCTTGCAAAGCAAGCACTTTACCAACTAAGCCTCACCTACATCATTTTATCCTTAAAATGATTCTGGGTCTTGCCTAAGATCAAGGACACTCTTACATAGCCACCTTAGAAGTATCAAAATCCCGGCTGGAGAGATGGCTTAGTGGTTAAGTGCTTGCCTTTGAAGCTTAAGGACCCCGGTTCGAGGCTTGATTCTCCAGGACCCCTGTAATCCAGATGCACAAGGTGGCACATGTATCTGGAGTTTGTTTGCAGTGGCTGGAGGTCCTGGTGTGCCCATTCTCTCTCTCTCTTTCTTTCTCACTCTCTCTCTGTCACTCTCAAATGAATAAATAAAAATAAAAAGGTATCAAAATCCAAAAATTAACATTATCTAGAAAGCTTCTTTACACTTATTCAAACCAACAAATGCACTAATATTCCTCACATCTAAAGACAAGTTTTTTTTTCTTTTATATGTTGACTTTTTCCTCTTAAATATATCTCTGGGGCTGGAGAGATGGCTCAGAGGTTAAAGGTGCTTGCTTACAAAGCCTGATCACTTGGTTTTGATTCCCTAGTACCCATGTTAAGCCAGATGCATAAAGTGGTACATGCGTCTGGAGTTCAAGAAGCCCTGGCATGTTCATTCTCTCTCTCTCCCTTTGCAAATAAATAAACAAAAATATTTTTAAAAATATATCTTAGAATTTTTCTACATGAACAATTATGAATTTACCTCATTACTTTGTATTATGAGTAAAATTCTAGAAGTCACCTATTTCCAAATTTTGGGCAATAGAACCTATTCCTCTTTTTAGACCTACTGAGTTAGCCTTTTCAAGTGTGAATGTAATCTGTCTGGATCCATAGGGTCAAGATGTCTTGTGTGTCCTCTTTGACAAGGTCAAGTGACCCCAGTGCAACATAGTGTCGTCTCAAGATTTGGACTTCAGAATCGGACCCAGGGTCAAATCCCACTTTCATTTTTTATTTTTATTTATTTATTTGCAAGCAGATAGAGAGACAGAAAGAACAGGCATGGCAGGGCCTCCAGCTGCTACAAACAAACTCCAGACATACTTTGTGCACCTGGTTTTACATAGCTACTGGGGAATTGAATCTGGGTTCTTTGGCTTTGCAGGCAAGCACCTTAACTGCTAAGCCATCTCTCCAGCCCTTAAAACAATTTTTTTTTTTTTTACAAATTTTATTATGAGAGACGAAGAAGAAGGAGGAGGAGAAGGAGGAGGAGAAGAAGGGAGGGAGGGAGGGAGGGAAGGAGGGAGAGAATGAGCACGCAAGGGCCTCTAGCCACTAAAAACTGCAGACACATGCACCACCTTGTGCATCCGGCTTACATGAGTACTAGTGTTGTAGTCAGATTCACAGTGCTGGTAGAAATCACCTAACTAAGAGCAGCTTGTGGGAAAAAGAGGTTTATTTTGGCTTACAGGCTCAAGGGAAAACAATGGCATGAGCAGAGGGTGGACATCACCCCCTGGCCAACATAAGGTGGACAATAGCAACAGGAGAATGTGCCAAACACTGGCATGGGGAAACTGGCTATAACACCCATAAGCCTGCCCCCAACAATACACTGCCTCCAGGAGGCGTTGATTCCCAAATCTCTATCAGCTGGGAAGCCTAGCATTCAGAACACCTGAGCTTATGGGGGGACACCTGAATCAAACCACCACAACTAGGGATCGAACCTCGGTCCTTAGGCTTCACAGGCAAGCACCTTAACTGCTAAGCCATCTCTACTGCCCCCCCCCCACGTAAAAATTTGTATATGAGGGGGTGTGCCTGTGCCCCTGCATGCCTGTGATCCTCTCCTTCCACTTTGAGACAGAGTCTCTCTTGGTTACTGCCGAGAAGGCCAACCTAGCACCCTATCTGGGGCACAGCCCTGAATTTATAGAAAACTAACTCCTGGGATTTTCCTATCCAGAAGTGGAGAAACTTCTAGGAACAGAGCCTGAGAAATAGAAGTAACCCCCCACCCAGGAGTGAGCTAGCTGCCTCTAGCAGCAGCCTGAGGAAAAAAAGAAACTGAAGAGAGGCTTAGTTTCAGCCATTAGCAAACCTGCTGTATCCGCTGTCACGGCTGCTCTGATGTCACGGTGGCTGTGGATTTCTCCGCATACAGGTGCTTATTGGGACCTGTATCGAACAGCCAAAAACCAGTGATAGGCGAGCAAGCAGTCCATTGTATGAGCAAAGGGTGAGGAACTTTCGACTTTCGGTAATCCTTAAACATTTGCTAAAGGAAGGGATTTAGGGGTGTGACCTGCTGGACACTGCTGATCTAGAACACACGCACTCTGATCACAAGAGCGATCACACTAAGCCCACCTGTTGGCTTCAATAGAAATGTAGGCCTTTGGTTACTGACCTTGTCTCCAACACTATGATCACTACTTTTTTTTTCTTTTTTTTCGAGGTAGGGTCTCACTCTAGCCCAGGCTGACCTGGAATTCACTATAGAGTCTCAGGGTGGCCTCGAACTCACAGTGATCCTCCTACCTCTGCCTCCCGAATGCTGGGATTAAAGGCAGTGCGCCACCACGCCTGCTTGATCACTACTTCTTATACGTGCATGTTTGCTCTGAGTCAAGAGGCCAGGCCACTGAGGAAATTGGACCAGGAGCATAGCTTAAGAAGTCGACATCTTTCAATGTTGCTTGTCAATATTGGTCGTCTGTGCTGGTCAGGCCAAAGGTGCACCAAGGCAGAGGAAACCTAGTCACATTGCTGTAAGTGGGTAGATCGGACATAATTGTACGATTAAGTTTAGGGCAAGATACAAGTAAAGAATTGAGCATCTCACAGCAGTCGTTTCAGAAAATTTATTTGTAAGCTCAAGAAAAATAATTCTTTCCCATAGTTCATTCCTGTATTTCAGTCTCATAGTTTATCCATGTATCTCACTAAACTGAGTGTTCATACCCTCTTGTTGCATCTCTTTGCTGTTTCGTGTGTGGGGGTGGGTGTGTGTGATGTGCGCATGTGTGTGTGTGCCCTTGTAGTGTCCCATGCTCTTGCCTGTGGCGTGATGTGCTTTCTTACGGTGGCCCAACCAGAGATTGGGTGTCCTGCTCCATTGCTCTTCCTTTGCCTATTCATATTTGAGCTGGAATATTTTTCTCTTAAGGATCCCAGAGCTTGCTGGGGTTTTTTTCCCCCGGAGCTCTGGTAATTCTTGGGTCTCTATTCTCCGTGAGACTGGAGTTACATATGTGCATGGCCACCCCCAGCTGTTTATGTGGGTCTTGGAACGTTATGGAAGGTGAGCTATCTCTCAGGCCATCTCAGGCCCTCATGCTGTGCGGGAAGTGGCCAGCCCTCTCTCCTCCTCCTCTTCTTCTTCTCCTCTTCCTCCTTTTTCTTCTTCTTCTTCTTTTTGAAGCAAGACCAATAGACTGGCTTTTTGTTGTTGTTGTTTTGAGGTAGGGTCTCTCTCTAGCCCAGGCTGACCTGGAATTCACTATGGAGTCTCAGGGTGGCCTCGAACTCACGGCTGATCCTCCTACCTCTGCCTCCTGAGTGCTGGATTAATGGTGTGCGCCACCACGCCCAGCTCAGACTGGCTTTTTTTTTTTTTTAAATGAGAGAGAGCAAGTGAGAGAATTGGTGTTCCTTGGCCTCCAGTCATTGTAATCTAGTGTGCCACCTTGTGTGCATGTGTGATCTTGTGCGCTTGCGTCACCTTGTGTGTCTGGCTTATGTAGGATCTGGAGAGTCAAACGTGAGTCCTTAGGCTTTGCAGGCAAGCTCCTTAACCACTAAGCCATCTCTTCATCATGATCCCAATAGTGTAGTAAGGTGAATATTGAACAGTATGGGTATGCATGAATAACATAGGCTGCCGGGAACTGGTACCACCACATGGTGGGCTTATGTTGTCAAAACCACCTCGGAGGGGGCACTCTTTTGGAATGTCCTAAATTTGAGAAGCCTCCCTCACTTTAGGGGGCCCTTCACTGCACCTGTGAGGCTCTGAGACCCCCTTGAAAGACTCAGAGCCATTTATAGATTTCAAGCAGGCGCATGTTAACTTGGCTCACTGTTTTATGTTTTTCAGTAACTGCGGACCCCAACGTGTTGAGAAGCGATGTCTTCATTGAGTTTTTAAAACTGGTACAGCTGGTAAGCTTGCTCTAGCTTACTCAGGCCATGCTTTCTGCAGAACATGTGTGTTTCCCGCTTGCGCATGCGCAAGCACACGTGCACAGGCCTGCTCCGGCCTCAGTCCTGCAGAGCCCAGACTTTGGTAGATCGAGTCATCTCTAGCAAACTGAAGAATGGTTCCATCTTTGGAAGCTGGGACTCTAGATGGAAAGTGAAGTGTGGGCTGGAGAGATGGCTTAGCAGTTAAGCGCTTGCCTGTGAAACCTAAGGATCCCGGTTCGAGGCTCGATTCCCCAGGACCCACGGTAGCCAGATGCACAAGGGGGCGCACGCGTCTGGAGTTCCTTTGCAGTGGCTGGAAGCCCTGGTGCACCCATTCTCTCTCTCTCTCTCTCTCTCAAATAAACAAATACAAGTGCACAAAAAAAAAGAAAGTGAAGTGTGCCACTCAGTGTGATCAAAGCAGATTCCTTTTCTGTAGGCTTGTACGTCCCATCCTTCTTCAAGCCAGCCCCAAGCAAGGTAGCATCCAGGGCAGAAGAAGAGCCGCTGCTTTATCCTTAAGGATCTGGTGCTGAGACTGGAGCCCAGGTGCTGCAGCCGAGGTTGCAAAGAGTGCACAGGGAGGACCTCAGGGCAGTGGGCCCGCCAGCTACCGCTTGTGTATTCCCTCCTCTTAGCTGTACTGTAAATGGAGAAAATCCATCCGGACAGAGTGGATAGCATCCTCCTTCCCTTGTAAAGAACCTTGGCCACTTGCCCCTCAGCTGAAACTTTGTTAAGTCCATTTGTTATGTGCATTGCTTGCCATAGTTGTACATGTAGGGACATTTAAAAAATTTTTTTCTGTTTATTTATTTTATGACAGACAGTGGGAGAGAGAGAGAGAGAGAGAAAAAAAAAAGGGCACACCAGGGCCTCTAGCCACTGTAAACAAACTTCAGATGTGTGTGCCATCTTGTGCATCAGGCTTTATGTGGGCACTGAGCAATCAAACCTGGGTCCTTGGGCTTTGTAGGCAAGCGCTTTAACTGCTGAGCCATTTCCCCAGCCCCACACGTGGAGACCTATTGATGCCTGCGCTCATGAGTTTGACTGGGTGGCAAAGCTCTGAAAGGCTTGATGGTGCATATTGATGCACTGTTGAGCTGGAGAGATACCCGTGTTACCCACTTTTGCACTGCTGTGTCCAAAATACCTGACAGAAACAACTGAAGGGGACAAAAACGTTTCTTTTGGCTCATGGTTTCGGAAGGGTTCAGTCTGCTGTAGGGATGGTATAGGCTGCGGGCGTGTGTGGTGGAGAACCGCTGTTCACGTCATTGCAGACAGGATGCAGAGGAAGCCCCAGAACCCGGGACAGGGACAGAACCTTCAGAGACCTACGCTAGTGCCTGGGGCCTGTCACTACCAGCTAGGCCCCACCTCCAAAGATTCTACAGCCTTACACGGGTGCCACAGCAGTTCATGCAAGAGCCCGTGGGGGACACACTGCCCACACATAATTCCTAATGAGGGGAGGGGTGATGCCTTGACTTCTATTCCCTTCCTCTCCCTCCCCTCTGTTCCTTCCCTTCCCTTCCTTCCTTCTCCTCCTCTCCCTTTGTTTTCTTCTCTTGCTTTCTTTCTTCACTCCTTTCCTTTTTTTTTTTTTATTTTCTTTTCCTTTCTTCTTTTCTTTTTGGTGCTGGGAGCCTAACCCATACATACTAAGCAGGCATTCTACCACTGAACTACATCCTCAGCCCTTTTATATACTCTTTTATTTTTATTTTTATTTTTTTGGTTTCTCGAGTTAGGGTCTCATTATATCTCAGGCTGACCTAGAATTCACTATATAGCTTCAAGCTGGCCTCAAACTCATAGCCATCCTCTGCTTCCCGAGTGATGGGATTAAAGGCATGCATCACCACATGTAGCTCCTTTTATATATTCTTAAATGGGTTAAATACAGGCATGCTTTCTTCTTGTTGTTGAGATGGTCATGGTGATAGCAGGTGTGTACTACCAAGCCTGGAATATTTAGCCTCTTTCTATATCAGTTTTTTTCCAGCTGTAAAATTGGTAGAAGAGCCCCTGTCTCTTGGGGTTGCTTTAAACATTCAAAAATTCACGGAGACACTAGTCAATGGTACTCAGGACTCTGCTGTTTTAGGGAGACAGTTCACTAGGCATGTCAATAACTACTACAAGCACTGTGCTGAAGAATGGAGCCCTATGCTGCAGTGCACCCTGCACTGTGACTCAGACTGGAAGAGGGCCACATTCCAGAGGAGGGTTAGAGATCCTTGAACTATCCATCCCCTCAGCCCTGGCCCAGCAATGTGGGCTCTGCCACCTCCAGTGGCCCGGTGCCCTGTGCTACACAGATATTGCTATTTTCTTTTTTGTTTTTAAAATATATTTTTATTTATTTGCAAGCAGGGAGAGATAGAGTGAAGGGAGACAGAGAGAGGGGGAGAGAATGGGCATGGCGGGGCATCCAGCTGCTGCAAACAAACTCCAGGTGCAAGTGCGCGCCACCGTGTATCAGGCTTTACATGGGTACTGGGGAGTTGAATCTGGGACCTTAGGCTTTGCAGGCAAGTGCCTTAACTGCTAAGCCATCTCTCCAGCCTGACGGTGCTATTTTCTATGGGTGACCTGGTGAGAAGAGGCCCAGGATGCACTGCTGCAGGGTGAATGTGTGCCCAGGGACACCTGGAAAGGAGACACCTGGTTGGAAAGACGTTCTAAAAGTGATGATGGGG
Source organism: Dipus sagitta (assembly GCA_036346955.1). Taxonomy (NCBI): domain Eukaryota; kingdom Metazoa; phylum Chordata; class Mammalia; order Rodentia; family Dipodidae; genus Dipus; species Dipus sagitta. Next base: position 167,937,528 of record CM070771.1, on the reverse strand, counting down.
CTGGAGAGATGGCTCAGCGGTTAAGGCGCTTGCCTGTGAAGCCGAAGGACCCATGTTCCACTCTCCAGAGCCCACATAAGCCAGATGATGCACAAAGGCGAGGCAAGCGCAAGGTCGCACATGCCCACTAGGTGGCGCAAGTGTCTAGAGTTTTATTTCAGTGGCTGAGGCCCTGGCATTCTGTCTGTCTCTCTCTCTCAAATTAAAAAAAAGTGATGATGCCTAAGCTGATATTGAAGGTTTGCAGGCTGAGTAGGAAGAGAGATTATATATATGTGTGTCCTAGGTTTTTTTTTTTAAATCCCCTTTGGATAAAAACAACAGTTCCTGGAGGTGTGGGGAAGCTCAGGACTGATAGTGATGAAAGGGAAGCAGGAGGGCGACTCTACTCTCATCTCACTGTCCCATGGCCAGACTGTCACCGCCCAGTGGAGTGCTGGACAGGCGATGAGCAGATGTCATCACGGCAGGAGGAAGAGGTGGCTGAGCTCACAGGGGGATCACTGCGGGGCTGGTGTGAGGTTGAAGGAAGAGCTCCGGGAGCAGGGGAGAGGTAGCTTCCCCACCTGGATGGTAGCATTGCTTCTCATATGTCCAAGGGCTGCCTCTGCCTAGTGGTTGTTGCCAGAAAAGCCCACGTCCCAGTCCTGGCCCTTCAGGCCTATGGAAACAGAAGAGTATCTTCCTGCCTCTGGGCAGGGACATGCTGTGTTGAAAATAGGAGCACATTTGACCTTGTAGGAGTCCTTCAGGAAAGCCTCCATTAAGAATGACCAGTTGTGGGCTAGAGAGATGGCTTAGTGGTTAAGGCGCTTGCCTGCAAAGCCAAAAGGACCCAGGTTCGATTCCCCAGGACCCATGTAAGCCACATGCACAAGGGGGCACATGCGTCTGGAATTCGTTTGCAGTGGCTGGAGGCCCTGGTATGCCCATTCTCTCTCTCTCTCTCTCTCTCTCTCTCTCTCTTTCTCTTGCTCTACCTGCCCATTTCTGTATCTCTCTCTCTCAAATAAATAAAAGTAAAATATATTTTTAAAAAATAATTTATTTTTATTTCTTTAACAGAGAAAGAGGGAGAGAGAGAATGGGCGTGCCAGGGCCTCCAGCCACTGCAAAGGAACTCCAGACGCATGCACCCCCTTGTGCATCTGGCTAACGTGGGTCCTGGGGAGTCAAGCCTGGGTCCTTTGGGTTTGCAGGCAAATGCCTAAACCACTAAGCCATTCCTCCAGCACAAAAAATAAAATATTTTTTTAAAAAAGAATGACCACATGTAGGGGCTGGAGAGATGGCTTAGTGGCTAAGGAGCTTGCCTGCGAAGTGTAAGGACCCAGGTTTGATTCCCCAGTACCCACGTAAGCTAGATGCACAGGAGGCTCACGCGTCTGGAGTTTGTTTGCAGTGGCTGGAGGCCCTGGTGCACCCATTCTGTCTCTCTCTTTCCCTCCCAACCCCCCCCCCGCCCTGTCTCTCTTTTCCTCTCTATATCTGCCTCTCTCTCTCAAATAAATAAGTAAAATATAAAACAAAAATTAAAAAAAAAAATAATCCCCAAGTGGTCAAACATTTTCCTGGCTCAGAGTGGACCATCAACAAAGCATGAACTCTGAGGAAGTTTGGAGAATTCTCAGGTGTCAGATGTGGTTTGAAGGGAGTTAGCCCACGTTTACAGAATGTGTCCAGGCAGTCCTCGCTGCCGGAGGGCTGTGGGCTTCCTTGAAAGAAGTGCATTCTTCACTTTCTGGCATTAGCCATGACTTCCCATTCTGTTTTATTTTATTTTATTTTATTTTATTTTATTTTATTTTATTTTATTTATTTGCAAGCAGAGAGAGAGAGAAAAGAGAGACACAGAGAGAATGGGAACGTCAGGCCTTCTAGACACGGCAAGCTAACTCCAGACACATGTGCCCCTTGTGCATCTGGCTTTATGTGGGTACTGGGGAATTGAACCTGGGTCCTTTGGCTTCACAGGCAAATGCCTTAACCGCTAAGCCATCTCTCCAGCCCAACTTTCCATTCTTGATCCATCCTAGATCAAGATGGCAGCTGACCTTACATTTATTTCATAAGCAAATAAATAATTTTTTAAAATTCAATATTTTATTTATTTGCAATCGGAGAGGGATGGAAAGAGAGAGAAGGGAGGATGGGTGTGCCAGAGCCTCCAGTTGCTGCAAAGGAACTTCAGATGCATGCATCACTTTGTGCCTCTGGCTTTATGTGGGTGCTGGGGAATCAAACCCAGGTGGTTAGGCTTTGCAGGTAAGTGTCTTAACCGATGAGTTGCCTTTCTAGCCCAATAAATAAATAAAATAAGCCAGGCATGGTGGCACACACCTTTAATCCCAGCACTTGGGAGGCAGAGGTAGGAGGATCACCATGAGTTGGAGTCCACCCTGAGACTAAATAGTGAATTCCAGGTCAGCCTGGTCTAGAGTGAAACACTACCTTGAAAAGTTAATTAATTAAAAAGACCCAAATCCACAAGGTTTTTAATTATTCACAGAATTGACTTTAAGACACAAAGAGTGGGTACGGCTGCAAGCCTGTGTGCTGGGGCTTACAGACAGTGAAGTGATCTGGAGGAGGAAGACAAGAAAGTAGGTGTAGGTACATGTGTTTGGAGTTGTATGGGAAGTGGAGATGGTTGGAATAGAATGAAAATCAGGGCTGGAGAGATGGCTTAGCGGTTGAGGCAGTTGCCTGCAAAGCCTGAGGCCCCAGGTTCAATTCCCCGGAACCCCTGTAAGCCAGATGCATAAGGTGGCGCATGTGTCTGGAGTTTGCAGTGACTGGAGGCCCTGGTGCACCCGTTCTCTCCACTCCCCTTCTTTCTGTCTGCCTCTTTCTCTCTCTTCCAAATAAATAAATAAAATGTTGTTTTTTTTCATAAACAACAAAAGAATGAAAACCAGAATTCTGCTGGGTGAGGTAACCTGTATGATGTGCCAGGGGGAAGGAGGAAAAAATAGTGAGGGGGATGGGTGCCAACTGAGTCACTCCTTGGACCTTCCTTAGTGTGGAGGTTACCCACTGACAGGAAATGATGTCAGTCCAAACCAGTGTTGCCGTGTCAGGACAGAACGTTGGAGACTTGAACCTTCGTGTGTCCTTTAAGTTCTCAGAGGACTGTGAGGCAGGTCACTCCTCGGTGTAAGGACAGAACACTGGGGTGCTCTTCTAAAGTGTCTGAAGTAATGTAGGGGGATAAGCAGTCAGTCCCCATGTTTATTTTTGGTGCCACTATCCTAGTTCTTTTTTATCCATTCACGCGAGTGATTTCGAGAAATAGTACGCACAGTTCCTCGTGTCTATTTGTACAGGGCACTGTTGACAATGATCTCGGACATGTTCCTCCACTGAAGGAACTGAGCCACCTCGCCAGCCCCCTAACTGGCCTTTAAACTGAATAGAAAGCTAAGAGCAGTGGACGAATAAACATGTGGATGGGTTGGAGCTCAACTGTTCCCATTGATTTTGTCCTTGTTTGATTGCACTTTTTTTTGGAGGGGGGGGAGTACTGGGGATTGAACCTAAGCCCTGTCATATGGTTCTACCACTGAGCTATAACCTCATCCCCAGGCCTTTTACAGTCACAGAAAGGAAATTTATTCTCCCCGATGTCATGGAGGTTAGGAGGCTCCCCCTTCTGCCCCTCTCCCGGCCCAAAGGCTGCTTCGCTCTGAGTTGATGTCATTCCTACTCCATGCTGTGACGAGAAGAGGTGTGGCTTCATGATTAACAGCTCCAGCTGCAGGAGTGTGCCCTGACCTTCCTCCCACCAACCTGTGGGACCGTGCTGGAGACAAGGAGGAAACGCAGCCAGGGGCTGCCCACCCACCTGTCTCGTCCTGACCGTTAGTGGAGTTGGGTGTCCCATGATCCGTGTGAGGACACTGGAGGGTTTTAACAAAAAGAGGGGCAGTTTTTAGTTTATGCTTCAAGGCATTTCTCTGCTGCTGGTAGGGTGTGTGGTATGTTGGGGTGTGTTGGGAAGGGTGGAAAGAATGGAACAGGGGCTGTGTTAGATGGGAGTAAGGTGCTTGTGGTAGGGTCAGGACCTGATTGCATTTGAGTGCTTGACACACTTTCCTGAAGCTTTCCTTTCTAAAACATTTTTTTTTTACTTTTTTATTTTTATTTATTTATTTAAGAGAGAGAGAGAAAATGGGCGCGCCAGGGCCTCCAGCCACTGCAAACAAACTCCCTGGCTTATGTGGGTCCTGGGGAATCGAACCGAGGTTCTTTGGCTTTGCAGGCAAACACTGTAACTGCTAAGCCATCTCTCCAGCTCCAGGCTTTCCTGTTTTGTTTTTTTTTTAATTATTTATTTGAAACCAGAGAGAGAAAGAGAGAGAGAGAGAGAAAGAATGGGTATGCCAGGGTGTCTAGCCACTGCAAACAAACTCCAAATGCATGCACCACTTTGTACAACTGGCTTTACATGGGTGCTGGGGATCAAACATGAGTTAGACTTTGCAGGCCAATGCCTTAACCATTGAGCCATCTCTCCAGTGTCCCTTTCAGGAGCTTTCTTGACTCTTTTATTTATTTATTTTTAAATTTTTGTTTATTTGTTGGCAATGAGAGAGAGAGAAGGAGAGAGAGAGAGAGAGAACGGGCATGCCAGGGCCTCCAGCCACTGCAAACAAACTCCAGATGCATGTGTCCCTTATGCATCTGGCTTATGTGGGTCCTAGGGACTCGAACCTGGGTCCCTTGGCTTCACAGGCAAATGCCTTAACCGCTAAGCCATTTCTCCAGTCCAACTCTTTTCTTTCTTATCTGTGCCCACTAAGTCAAACCCAAGTTGTGTAACTTTCTTTTTATTCTTTTTTTGTTTTTGTTTTTTTGAGGTAGGGTCTCACTCTGGCCCAGGCTGGCCTGGAGTTAATTATGCCTCCTACCTCTGCCTCCCATGTGCTGGGATTAAAGGCGTGCACCACCACACCCGGCTCTTCTTTTTATTCTTACCACTAGCATTATCAAAGCAATACCCTGGCGCTGAGTGTGATGAGCGGCGCTCTGTGTTCCTCCGGTGTCACCTCCTGAACCCTCAGCACAGCCGTCGGAGGAGAGCCCTCGTGATTCTGGTTTTAGAGCTGCAGGAATAAGTTGTATATAGAGTCACACGCCAGGGGACAATGGAACCTCCACAGGGCCCTGAAACAATGGGGTTGGGAGCATTTCCTGGCTGGTGGAGGCACAACGGTGCAGGGAGGGCACTCAACTATAGTGAACACAGATGCCCATAATCCTCATCCGGGTATTTCTCCCATGTGACTCTTCCTGGGTTACATCCATATAATAAGCCAGTAACTCTGCTCTCCTTTTGCTTATAGAACACATTCAACACCATGATCACGAAAACTTTTCTAGATATATTTCTGCCCAATGGAAGGAGTGCTAGAGTGGAAATTCTTACATCGGATACAGCTGAAAGAGTCCTAGAGGTACGCTTTGTTTAAACCTAAAGTCTAGAGCTGAATGTCTGAAGGGTTCTTGTTCAGTGGGGATGGGGATGGGGCGCCCTCGTAGAATCGCCCTGCATATTGGTTTACCCCGTGGATGACTTCTCGGCAAAGGTGCTGGTCTGTCCTGGGAGGCTGACGAAAGAGATAGAGCCCAGTCTTCCAGGGCCTCCTTGGGTTTACCCTTCCTGTGGGCATCCGTTTTCCTAAGACCTCTGAAGACTGCCATAGCCACTTCCTAGAGCTCGGCCAAGCTGTGCTCTGGAATCATGCAGATGTCTTTGGCATGGGGTGCTCCAGGGATGGACACAGGAAGGAGGGTGATGCTTGTCTGGAACAGGCCATACCCCAGGTGGGTGGTGGCAGGTCATGGCAGAGAGTGACCGGGATCTCTGGAAGAACCTCCCACCCTACACACGCCGGAAAGCCCCAAAGCCATGTCAGGCTTGATGCACCGAGGCCAGGCCCACGTTCGTGTCACTTTGAGGATGACGTGAGTGAGACGCAGGGAGCATCTTCCCCTCAGCAGCTCAGCCTCTTGGTCCTTTCCCTGTCTGCCCAGCTACAGGGCATGCCAGGCTGCCCAGGGGGAGGGAGATGGCCTGTGGTGGTGTGGAAGTCCCTGTTGAGCTTATTGTGACCCAGTGGGGAAGCTGAAGCCACCAGCGATGAGATGAAAGCCCGCTGATGTCAAGGTCAAAGAGGAACACGAAGCGAAGGCCGCGTCATAGTAAATTACACCTGATGGCGTGGAAGGTTTTCACTGGATCAAAGCCACAGTAAATTACACTTGACCGGCACAGGAAGCCTCAAAGAAAGTCAGGCCCAGGTGTCAGAAGGGGATGCCAGCACGGGCACTTTGGTATGCCTGCCGGGCAGGGGGAAATGGCCCTTTTCCAGACGGCTGGTTAAGTGATCCAGCCTGCAGGAAGGGAGGCTGTTGAGTAAGCCTGACAGACAAATGTCGCAAAAGGACGGACGGATGTTTGTGGAGATCGCTGCTGCTGACCTCCATGGTGTAACAGGCACCAAGATGATCCAGGGCAGGTGTCTACACCCAAGAGAAGACAACCGGCTACAGCAGGGGCCACTTAAGCAGGATTGGTTGTTTTAATTGTATTAACTCAGTCTTTTTTAAATAATTATTTTTTTGTTTTTATTTATTTTTTTCTTCCAAATTTTTATTTTTATTTATTTTTTATTTTTTATTTTTTTGGTTTTTCGAGGTAGGGTCTCACTCTAGTCCAGGCTGACCTGGAATTCACTATGGAGTCTCAGGGTGGCCTCGAACTCAAGGCGATCCTCCTACCTCTGCCTCCCGAGTGCTGGGATTAAAGGCATGCGCCACCACGCCCGGCTCCAAATTTTTATTAACAACTTCTATGATTATAAAAATACCCCATGGTAATGCCCTCCCTCCCCCCACTTTCCCCTTTGAAACTCCATTCTCCATCATATTCCCTCCCCATCTCAATCAGTCTCTCTTTTATTTTGATGTCATGATCTTTTCCTCCTCTTACAATGGTCTTATGTAGGTAGTGTCAGGCACTGTGAGGTCATGGATATCCAGGCCATTTTATGTTTGGAGGGAGGACGTTGTAAGGAGTCCTACCCTTCCTTTGGCTCTTACATTCTTTCTGCCACCTCTTCCGCAATAGACCCTGAGCCTTGGAAGGTGTGATAGAGATATTGCAGTGCTCAGTACTGCAATAATTATTTTTATTTATTTATTTGCAAGGAGAGAGAGAGAAGAGAGACAGAGAATGGGCACGCCAGGACCTGTAGCCATTGCAAACGAACTTCAGATACACGTGCCCATTGTGCATCTGGCTTATGTAGGTTTTGGGGAATTGAACCTGGCTCCTTTGGCTTTGCAGGCAAATGCCTTAACCACTAAGCCGTCTCTCCAGCCCTCGGCATTTTTTTTTAATTTCTAAGGTTTCTAGAATGAATATTGTATTAGTGACTTTTCTCATTGCTGTAATAGAATAACAGAGAATTATTTAAGTGAAGAAGGCTTTACGTTGGCTCATAGTTTGAGAGGGCACCAGTCCACCATGGTGGGGAAGCATGGTGGAATTCGTGGTGGAGGAAGTGTGCGGTTGGGACTCTTCACATCTCAGTGGACCAGGAAGCAGAGGGTGAAATAGAGGCTCATCCCTATGGCTTTGTTGTAGTTACCTTCTCATTGCTGGAAAAAAGAAAAAAGCAAAAAACAAAAAAACCTGACCCAAAGCAGCTGATAGGAGGAAAGGATTTATTTTTAGTTTACAGTCTTTTTTTTTTTTTTTTTTTTTTTTGGTTTCCCAAGGAAGGGTCTCTCTCTAGCCCAGGCTGACTTGGAATTCACTATGGAGTCTCACGGTGGCCTTGAACTCAATGCGATCCTTCTACCTCTGCCTCCCAAGTGCTGGGATTACAGGCGTGCGCCACCATGCCTGGCTTAGTTTACAGTCTTGAGAGGAAGCTTCATGATGGCAGGGGAAAGCATGGCATGAACAGAGGCTGCACATCACCTCTGCCACAGCAGGTGGAAAACAGCAGTAAGAGAGTGAGGGGAACTCTGGCAAGGGGTAGCTGGGCTATGGCACCCAAAAGCCTGTCCCCAGAGCTTGACCTCCTCCAGCAAGACTCCACCTCCCAAATTGCCATCAGCTGGGGACCAAGCATTCCGAATACCTGAGTTTATGGGGGGACATATGATTCAAACCATCACAGATTTCGAGTTTGCTGGCTAGGTCCCACTTCCACAAGATTCCATAAGACATTCCTCCCAAAAGAGTGCTACTATCTGGGGACCAAGTGTTCAAATCCATGAGCCTGTTGGGGGACATTTCACACATTCAAGCCATAATGACTGTGTACCATTTTTAAACTCTAAAACGTTTCTTTGGGTGTCCACTGACTGGCTAGACTACTTGTTATTGATGTGCACAAGTTGTTCATCATAGTTGGGAAACATGACTGTCGTTCCTAACATCCCTCTCTTTCACTTGTCTTTGGTTAAAGGTGGTGTCACATAAACTTGGACTGTGTCGAGAGCTCTTGAGCTATTTTGGCCTCTTTCTCATTCGGTTTTGCAAGGAGGGCAAGCTCTCTGGTAAGAAGGAAAAGGGAAAGGTGGGAGATGAAGAGGGCAGGTGTGCACAGGGGCTTGGCCTAGAAGGTGGGGGAGTATTCCTGGGAAAGTCAGTCACGCCACCCCACCTACTATTATTCTTAGCCCTGTTATCAAGGTTTGGGGAATGGAAGGTTGTGTCCTTGTTCAGAGCGAGCTGGGACAAGCAACTCCAGAGAGGTAGTGTGTCAGTTAGACTTCATGTTGTTGTGACAGGATGTCTAACAGAAACATTCTATGGAGGGATTATTTATTTTGCTCATGGTTTCTGAGGTGTCGCTCCATCACGGCAGGGAGGGCATGGTGGAATGGAACTGTTCATGGAAACCGGGAGCAAAGTACAGGGAACAGAGGAAGGGGCCAGGGTAAGAGATAACCCCTAAGGATACGTCCTCAGGAACCTACACATGGGCCCCATATTCTGACTTCCACCGCCTGCCAGTAATGCCATCAGACTCACCAAAACTCACCAAAAGACATCCACGTAATCATTTCGGAAAATGCTCTCACAAATACACCCAGAGGCAGGCTTACTAATTTCCTAGGCATTTCTCAGTCTAGTCAAGTTGGAAAGATCAAGGATCTTGCATGCGCGCGCACACACACACACACACCCCATAACCTGTTACAGGTAGTGTGGTCAGGACTAAGACCTCAGGTGAGTCAACCACACTTTTTGTTCCTACTCTGGTCCCAATCCTGGTATCTCTTCAACTTCACCCCTTGCCACAGATTGTTGGTTGATCAAGTCATAGATCTTTGTGTTTCAAGACATCTTACAATGTTTCCTTGTTAGGGAATCTATACTATAAAATAGGGATGATGTAAAGGTTCTTAGGTTTTAAAAAATAAAAGTCTTGAGCAGGGCGTGGTGGCGCATGCCTTTAATCCCAACACTTGGGAGGCAGAGGTAGGAGGATCATTGTGAGTTCAAGGCCAGCCTGGGACTACATAGTGAATTCCAGGTCAGCCTAGACTAGAGTGAAACCCTATCTTGAAAAAACAAAATAAATAAATGAATAAATGTCTTAACAAGATAGATTCCTGGCCTTTTGGTTTCTCTCCCTGCATTCTAAATTGTGAAAGCCTTCTTTAGCTATGAAATGATATTAGCTAATTTAACATTGTTAATTTCTTCAAGGAACAGCGGGGAATAGTAGTTTTGAGTTAGAAAATCAAAGAACTTGGCATGACAGTTCCCTAGGAATTGTAGTGTGTTTGCACTGTGACAGATGTCTCTGTACCTATTGCTTCATCTGTTCAGCAGAGTAAAATGTTTTATGAAAACCAAGGGGCTGAGGTTTAATGAGGATCAAATACTATTGATTGTTTGATGCAAGAGAATATATTTATCCTCAGTAGCATCATCTCACTTTCTCATTTGAAAGCTTCTATTAGGTAAACTTTGTGTGATATTTCTTTTTTTTAAGTGTTTCTTTGTATTTATTTATTTGAAAGAAATGGGGGGGGAGAGAGAGAGAGAAAATGGGCACACCAGGGCCTTTAGCCACTGCAAATGAACTCCAGATGTGTGCACCCCCTTGTGCATCTGGCTTATGTGGGTCTGGAGAGTCGAACCTGGGTCCTTTGGCTTTGCAGGCAAGTGCATTAACCACTAAGACATATCTCCAGCCTGATATTTCTTTTGAAAAGATATTTTTATTTATTTAATTGCAAGCAGAGAGAGACAGAGATAGGGAGAGAGAAGGACAGAATGGATGTGCTGTTGCAAAGGAACCCCAGATGCATGCACCATTTTGTGCATCTAGCTTTGTGTGGGTCCTGGGGAATTGAACTTGGGTTGCTAGGCTTTGCAAGCCACCTCTACAGCCCTATGTGTGTTACTTCAACCAGTGAAACTACTCTTCCTCTTCTGTAGTTGTGAAAAAGCTGGTGGACTTTGAACTCCCTTACATCAGTCTTCAAAGTTGTGAAGTGGAAAACTGTAAGATTGCCCTCAGAAAGTGGTGAGCACTTGCAGTAACAGAAGCCAGTGTTGGTCAGAACATGTTCCTCTTGCCACATCCTTCCCACAGACTGACAGCTGGAGAGAGAGCAACACCTTGGGCAAGGTTCAGACGAAAGCAATGAGAAAGATGGGGTCGAATGATCCAGAATGTTTGTTATAATGTACAGGGTGTTGAGGATAACTTTCTCCAATAGAAAGTTAGACTTCGGGCTGGAGAGATGGCTTAGTGGTTAAGGCTCTTGCGTGGGAAGCCTAAGGCACCGAGGTTCAATTCTGCAGGTCCCACATAAGCCAGATGCACAAGGGGGCGCATGCATCTGGAGTTTGTTTGCAGTGGCTAGAGGCCCTGGCGCGTCCATTCTCTCTCTCTCTCTCCCCCTCCCTCTCCCTCTCCCCCCTCTCCTTCTTTATGTCTCAAATAAATAAATAAATAAATGATAGTTAGACTTCAAGGAGTAAGCCCAAGGGACTATTGTGGTGGTTGTTACTATAATCATTACAATCACTACAACAGTAACAAACATGACCAAGATGAATGTGGCAGCCTCCAATCTCTCTCTCTCTCTCTCTTTTTTTTTTTGGTTTTTTGAGGTAGGGTCTCACTCTAGCCCAGGCTGACCTGGAATTAACTATGTAGTCTCAGGGTGGCCTCGAACTCACGGTGATCCTCCTACCTCTGCCTCCCGAGTGCTGGACTGAAGGCGTGCGCCATCGCGCCCAGCTTCAGTCTTTTTTATTTGTTTGTTTGTTTGCTTGTTTTGAGGTAGGGTCTCACTCTAGTCCAGGCTGACCTGGACTTCACTCCGTAGTTCCAGGCTGGCCTTGAAATCATGTCGGTCCTCCTACCTCTGCCTCCCAGGGGCTGAGATTAAAGGCGTGCGCCACCATGCCTGGCTAGTCCTCCAGTCTTCGTCTTTACTGAGTGGCAGAGAAGAAGGCAAAGCTTGAGAGAGAGATGGGAGTGGACTGAAACAGACGACGTGCTGGCCATGGCTTTGCTATGCAAAGGATTACTGACTGTAGCCATCAAGGGGGTTGTTGATCATTACAAACAGATCTCATTCATCTGGTGAACTGTGTTCTTCCTTAGAGACAAAGTGGGGCGGGGCATCTCAGCCAGCTGGTCGTGGATTTGAACTCTTGAGCAGTCAGCTTACATTCCTGAAGGACAATGTACCGGCCACATGTACCTAAATTCCTAGATTAAAGGGACACAAGTGTATCTGCGGAAAATACTGTCATCTTCTTGGGAACAAGGGTCCTGCTGGGAACAAAACAAAGTCTCAATGAGAAGCAGCCTAGTTACCCAGCCCGGTCCCAGAATCAGGAGTTCCCAGCGTTTATTACCGTGGCTGTATTGGATTGCTACTTGGGCTGGCTCTGCTCAGCTCAGTTATTCTGCAAGTTGAGCCTTGGAGCTTTAGAAAATGACATTTGAAATCTTGGAATTGTGGCTTACTTGACCTTATAATGTCTCGCTCTAGTCTGTGTTGAAGGGATGTCCCCAGAAAGGTTTGGGTTCATAGGCAGTTATTCAGATATATTTTGAGAAATGGGCAAAATCTTGTGCTTTAGAACTCAGAGAAGAGGGAAAGGACTCAGTTTCCATTTCAGGACTGAGGCCAGTGATGCTTCTGGAAGCTGCTTCCTACAGCGAGCCTCTGGGTCTGGTTGTCACAGGGATCAGAATACTTGACTCCAAGTCCCAGCTTTTCAGGGCTTTAGCTGCATAGCCATAGCCACGTTACTCTAGTTCCCCAAGCCTCAGTTTATTTATCTGTAAAATGGGGAGCAATCGTAGTGCTCTCTCCTAGGATTATTGTGAAAGTTAACACAATCTCACATACATGGTAAACTTTGGTTGCGTTTGCTGTCTTGGTACTGATGACAGTGATTTTAGTGATGACCACAGCAGCAAACCCCATGGGACTTAGACTTGTGGCTCATGCATTCACCTGAGAATATGAGATCGGAGGATAGATGCAAGTTCTGTTCCTCACCAGGAGCTCAATAGTAACTGGGTTTTGTATATGTCTTTGTTGAATGAAGGCCACTGTGAGGCAAATCTTCGTCTGCCCCACCAATAGCCAGCCCTACCATCCAGGAAGATTGCCTTTGTCTGTGGGATGGCAAGAAGGGAGACACAGTACATTGCTGGCGCAGAGGGCCAGGTCTCTGGAAGGAGACAGCCTGATGTAGCATCAGAGTGGTTTACTCCTCCCAGAGGAGGTATATCAGTGGGAGCAGGGAGGCCAGCTCCAAGAGTTGTGTGTCCAATGGGTGAGGCCTTCCAGGAAGGCCTAGCCCCGATTTGGAGGACTTTTTTTTTTTAATTTGTTTGGTTTTGTTTTATCTTTATTTATTTATTTGAGAGTGAGAGCGAGAGAGACAGGAAGAGAGAGAGAATGGGCACGCCAGGGCCTCCAGTCACTGCAAACGAACTCCAGACGCGTGCGCCCCCTTGTGCATCTGGCTAACGTGGGTCCTGGGGAATTGAGCCTCGAACCGGGCTCCTTAGGCTTCACAGGCAAGTGCTTAACCGCTAAGCCATCTCTCCAGCCCTTGGAGGACTTTTAAAGGATGGGTCTCACTGCTGTCCTCTGCCACACAGGGGCCCCCAAGGTATGTGGGAGCTGAAGGGAAATTCAGTTGGAATACTTCAGTTGTTTGCCTCTCCCCTTAAAAAACAAACTTGACCTTCAAGTCAGACGGACAGGCTTGCAGAGAAAGGGAGAAGTCAGAGAGGAGGGTGGTGTGGCAGTGAGTGGCTTTCCAGGCAGGAGGAAACGGAAGGAAACATGGTGGAAATGAGCAGTTGGCATGGAGATGGGAAGAGACGGCAGGGAAATGAAAGGGGAGTCCCAATGAAGGGCCCTGAGACAGAAACAGGATAAGTGAACCAACTGCTGCAATTCTTGACGCTGAGGAATGCTGCTTAGGGAAGACGGCTCCAGATAGAACATGAGTGGGAGGGCGAGGCAGAAGCCCCAGTGACAGATCGAGAGAGGCCAGATACAGGGTGGTGAGTTTGGATGTGGGCATGCGCAAAGCAGATGGCCAACCCTGGTGTTGTGGGGTTAGACAAAGGCATCCAGAACTCAATGGCCAAGATGGAGGCTAGGCAAGTAGAAGGGCGTGGGGAGAGAAGGGGCCCCAGTTCCTTGGGTGGGGAGGGGGGCATTACTTCACAGCACGTCTACTCCCACATGGGCTCATGGAATTGCGCAGGTACCTGGACCCGAGCCTCGATGCCATGCTGATGGACTGCCAAGCAGCGCGAGACTTGCTGTATATGCAGGTGAGGAGGATACCATCACGGTAGGCTACTGCAGCTGGAACTATTAAACAATGTTCCTAGGGCTGGACAGATGGCTTAGCAGTTAAGGTGCTTGCCTGCAAAGTCTGAGAATTCACGTTCGAATCTCCAGGTCCCATGTAGCCAAGACGCGCAGGGACGCAAGCATGCAAGGTTGCACAGGTGTTGCGATGTGCACAAGGCGTTGCGTACGTCTGGAGTTCATTCACAGCAGCTGAGGGCCCTGGCGCACCCATTCTCCCTCTCTCAAAAATAAATAAATAAATAAATAAACAAATAAATGTTCCTAGTGTTTGAAACTTCGTTCACCATACGGAATAGATTTCACAGAGGAAGAAACTAGACCAGGGGGAAGAGAAAGGACAGTTACTCTTTCATGGCAGAGGAACAGATGGTTTTGTCTGTTTGTTTATTTGTTGTTTGTTTCATCTTGGTTGTTTAAAAGAATCTCCTTTATAACATGCCTGCCAAGGCTCAGGGGGCATTGCGGAAGAGTGGGTGGAAAGATTGTAAGAGGCACAGGGTGGGAAGGAGTATCCCCCCCCATAGAGATTGGTGTATTCATGACCTCATAGTACATACTGGTAACCCCACCTGAGGTGGGCCCTCAGTGGAATGGGAGTGGGGGAGAGGGAATATGAGTATAACCCAGTGGGAATATGACCCACGTGCAATATGTTCATATAGTAAAGTTCACAATCAATTTTTAAAAATATAAAAACAAATAGGGCTGGAGAGATGGCTCAGCAGGTTAAGGTACTTATTTCCAAAGCCTGATAGTCTGGGTTCAATTCCTCAGTGTTCATGTAAAGCCAGATGTACAAAGTGGCACATGCATCTGGAGTTTGTCTGAAGTGGCAGGAGGCCCTGGCATGCCCATACTTAAGTCTTTCTCTCTCTTTATCTCCTTTCTTTCCCCTCCTCTCCTTGTATATAAATAAATACAAATATTTAAAAAATTTTTTTTCATTTTTATTTATTTATTTGCGAGCGACAGAGAGAGAAAGAGGCAGAGAGAGAGAGAAAGAGAATGGGCATGCCAGGGCCTCCAGCCACTGCAAATGAACTCCAGATGCATGCGCCCCCTTGTGCATCTGGCTAATCTGGGTCCTGGGGAATCGAGCCTCAAACCAGGGTCCTTAGGCTTCACAGGCAAGCACTTAACCACTAAGCCATCTCTCCAGCCCAAAATATTTTTTAAAATATATAAAAATAAATAAAAATACTCAACTTAGAAGAAAAAATACTCAACATTAGAAAAGAAATCGAGTCTCCATACATAAGCAGCCTAAGCTGGTTTTGAACTTTTGATCTTCCAGGCTCAGCCACCTAAATGCTGGGATGACAATTGTGTGCCACCATGTCATCCTACAATACAGAGATTTTGTTGGAGGCCATGGAAAGTTTTGGTATAGATAGTAGTACTGGTTATAGTGTTATGAATGTATATAGTGCTACTGAAGTGTATACTTGCAATGGTTAAAGTGATCAATGTTATACTGTGTGCATGTATATATATGTACATATATATATATATATATATATATATACATACACATATATATACATATACATACATATATATTTTAGCTTTTCGAGCTAGGGTTTCACTCTGGCCAGGCTGACCTGGAATTCACAATGTAGTCTCAGGGTGGCCTTGAACGCATGGTGATCCTCCCACCTCTGCCTCCCAAGTGCTGGGATTAAAGGCATGTGCCACCGTGCCCAGCTATGCTGTATATATTTTATCATAACTTCGAAAACTCAAAATAAAAGATAAATGTTAGAGAGAGGATGAAAGTTCAGTGTTAGTCATTCTGATTTTATAAGTGAAAAATCTATCATTCAGGTTCTTCCTTTTCCCTCTTTTTTTCCTTTGTCCTTCTTTCCTTTTTTGAGTCATGATCTGACCACATAGCCCAGGCTAGCCTTGAACTCACTCTGTAGCCCAGGTTGGCATCCCATTTACAGTTATCCTGCTGCAGCCTCCCAAGTGCTGGGATTACAGGCATGTGCCATCAGCCTATCTTATGACCTGCGTTTCCCTGAGTCATGAGACAGACTTGACAGACATGAGGCTGGTTTCATGGGCCCATGGCATGTGCAGCTGCATCAGGCCTGGGCCTCAAAGACCCTGTGCTCTGAAGACACTGAGGAGTTTGTTTAATTCTCTGCTGTCATTATCTTGGAATTCTTAATAAGTTTTTTTTAAATCAATTAATTATTTATTTATTTAAGAGCATCAGACAGAAAGAAAGAGGGAGGAGAGAGAGAGAGAGAAAGAGAGAGGGAGGGCATGCCAGGGCCTCCAGCCACTGCAAACGAACTCCAGACACATGCGCTGCCCCCTTGTGCATCTGGCTACCGTGGGTCCTGGGGAATCAAGCCTTGAACCATGATCATTAGACTTCACAGGCAAGTGCTTAACCGCTAAGCCATCTCTCCAGCCCTCTTAATAAGTTTTTTAAAAAATATTTATTTATTCATGTATTTATTAGAGTGACAGAGTATGTGTGTGAGAGTATAGGTGTGCCAGAGCCTCTTCCCACTGTAAATGAATTCCAGATGCATGTGCATTATGTCTGGCTTTACGTGGGCACTGGGGAATTGAACCTGGGCCAGCAGGCTTTGCAAGCAAGTGCCTTTAACCGTTGAGCAACCTCTCCAGCCCTTAATAAGGTTTTCATAAATAAACTGTGCATTTTCATTTTGCATGACATAGATCCTGCAAATTATGCAGTTGGTCCTGCCTATCTTCATTCCCTAGCCTCCAAAGGAGTAAAATTAGAATTTGGCCTTTGTTCCCTTCGAAGCTGGGCCATGTGTGGTGAAGCTTCCTCCAGATGGTGTGGTTGGTGGGTATGGTCTCTGACACGTTCCAGGTGCCCCCCTCAGTGGTCTGCCTGCTTTATCAGCTGCCCCAGAGTGTCCTCGTGCACCAAGTCAACAACGTTGGTGACCTGATCCTTCTAGGCCTAGAGCACAGTTGTTGATGGGATGCTTGGAGACTTCCATTAAAAAGTTCCCTGTGGGGCTGGAGGGATGGATTAATGGTTAAGGTCTTTGCCTGCAAAGCCAAAGGACCCAGGTTTTATTCCCCAGGACCCACGTTAGCCAGATGCACAAGGAGGAGCATGCATCTGGAGTCTGCAGTGGCTGGAGGCCCTGGTGCGCCCATTCCCTCTCTCTCTCCCTCTTTCTGTCAAATAAATAAATAAAAATAAAAATATTAAACAAACACCTGTGGGGGCTGGAGATATGGCTCAGTGGTTAAGGCACTTACCTGCAAAGCCTAATGACCCGGGTTTGATTCTCCAGTACTCACGTAAAGCCAGATGCACAAAGTGGCATATGCATCTGGAGTTTGTTTGTAGTGGCTGGAGGCCCTGGTACTCCTATTCCTTCTCTCTCTCCCTCCTTGCAAATAAATAAAAATAATTTAAAAATATTTTTTAAAAAGTTCCCTAAAATTTTTTTGTTACAGTCAGGGGCGGGGGAGGTCAGATCCTTGCCCTGGTTATACCTGACTAGGGTTTTTTAGCTTGCTCTATAGAACCCTAAATCCTGATGGTCTGCTGTCATTTTCTCACTTGCATTTCCACATCTGATGGTGTGTCTGTGTGTGTGTGTACACATATGTGTGCATGTGTGTCTTTACTGCTGTTCTCTCTGCTAGGATGATTTTTCCATGAGACTAGGGTTTTATTTGCTCATTACTGTGGCCACAGAAGCTGAAATGTTCTGGGAATAAGTTGGCCACTAAGCCCCATGGTGGCCTGGCATTCTTTATTTGGTTGACGCAGAGTTATTATTATAGCTCTGTAAGGCAGTTGGTACCATCCACATTTTTAGAAAGAAGAGACCTGGAGTTTGCTGACAACGCATGTAGTAGCAGGCCTGGAATACCAGAGGATTATAGGGGGGTGGTTTTTATCTAGTGACATTCTTTTTTTAATTTTTTAATCGACAACTTTCATAATTATAGACAATAAACGATGGTAATCCACCCCCACACACACATATTCCCCTTTCCAATTCCACTCTCCATCTTACCCACTGCCCCTCTCAATCAGTCTCTCTTTTATTTTGATGTCATCATCTTTTCCTCCTATTATGATGGTCTTGTGCATGTAGTGTCAGGCACTGTGAGGTCATGGATATCCAGGCCATTTTGTATCTGGAAAAGCGCATTGTAAAGAGTCCTATCCTTCCTTTGGTTTGTACATTCTTCCCGCCACCTCTTCTGCATGGATTCTGAGCCTTGGAAGGTGTGATAGAGACGTTTTAGTGCTGAGCACTCCTCTGTCACTTCTCAGTACTATGGTGACATTCTATGCTGCTGCATTTGTGGCTTTTCAAAACCTCGGGAGGGAAATTGCAGAGGGGACAAATGCTGGATCAGTCAATATTTTCATTGATCTCTTTAAGGATACAAGAAAACATGAATAAAATCTGTAGTACCATGGTGTTGCAGTCAGGTTCGCTTTGCTGGCAGAAATCACCTGACTAAGAGCAGATGCCACCTTCTGCATCTAGCTTACATGGGTCCTGGGGAATCAAACCTGGGTCCTTTGGCTTTGTAGGCAAGGGCCTTAACCACTAAGCTGTCTCTCCAGTCCATCTTTTTCATTTTAAGACAAGGTCTCTGACTTGCAAATTGGGCCAGACTAGTTAACCCAGCAGGCCTTTCTGTCTCCATCTCCCCAGCGCCCAATTTTATATGGGTGTTAAGGATTCAAACTCAGGCCGTCATGCTTGCCTAAGAAGCTCTTTGTTCACAGATCCATCTTCCCAGCCCTCGCATGTGACTTTGCTCCAGAAACCAAAATAAATAAATAAATAAAATTTAAAAATCCCTAAGGCCGTCGTCCCTATCTATCTGTCTCTTTTTTTTCTCTCTCTCTCTCTCAAACAAATAGAATACAATAAAGTTTAAAAAATATTGCAAAAATGAAAATAGAAAAGAAATAATAAAAGAAAGAACATATTAAATCATTCTATGTAGATACACTTGAGTCTGGCTTTTTTTGTTTTAGCCCTTCATTAATGAGTACATATTGCCAGATTAATTCTTTTCTGTTGTGGTTGCTAATTGTATAATTCATGTTGTTTTAAGGCAGTGCAGGACATTGAACTAGAGTGGGCCAAACCCACACAGGCACAGAGGGAGGAATTAGAGGCTCTTCAGAAGGAAGAGAATCAAACAAAGGTAAGTGTCATGTACCATGAGATGCCCCTCAGAAGGGAGTTCAAGAAACAGAAGTGAGCCATTTCTACAGTTCATAAATCCACCAAGCCCAGAAGGTGAGCCTCTTTTTAAACATTTTTTTAAAAGTTTTATTTATTTATTTATTTATTTATTTAAGAAAGAGAAAGAGGCAGAGAGAGAGAAAGAATGGGTATACCAGGGCCTCCAGCCACTGCAAACGAACTCCAGATGCATGCACCCCCTTGTGCATCTGGCTAACGTAGGTCCTGGAGAATTGAACCTGGGTCATTTGGCTTTGCAGGCAAACACCTTAACCGCTAAGCCATCTCTCCAGCCCTGAGCCTCTTTTTAAAAATGAGAACATTATGGGGCTAGGAGATGGCTCACTGGAGAAGAATGCTTTCTGCACAAGCATGATGGTCCAAGGCTCTGAGTTCCATTACCCAGCACCCACACATACAAAAATGAGAACTCCTTCCTTGTTCTGATTCTAGGATTAGTAAACACTATTTTGACTTCTTGGCCAAGCTAATAAAGATCCTCCACATTATTTGTTTTAAATTTTTATTTATTTGTAAGAAGAGAGAGAGAGAATGGGCATACCAAGGCCTCCAGCTGCTGCATGGGAACTCCAGATGTATGCAGCACTACATCTAGTTTTACTTGGGTACTGGGGAATTGAACCAGGGTTGTTAGGCTTTGCAGACAAGTGCCTAAACCACTAAGCCATCTCTCCAGCCCCCTGCACATTAGCTTTTAATGACTCCAGAGTATTGTTTTAGGATTATGTTATCATTGAGCTACCCAATTTCCTTTTATTGGAAGCCAAATTATTAATAGCTGTTACTGCTATAAATCAATTTGAGAGTAAGTGCCATGAGGCTCAGGACTGTGTCTTACTTATACTAACCATCTATAGTCCCAGCACCGTGGTGAAGGTCCGAGTGCACCACAGCCAGCATGTCCGTGCCCATCCTTACGTTAGGTCGTATTTCTAAGCATTCATAACCCAAGTACATGAGGAATAGAGAAGACACTTTTGAGCATCGGGAATTCCCCTCCTTCATCGTGTTCCCTTTCATTCTCTTTTCCTTCTGTCCCACCCCTCTTGGAGCAGTTTTTGGAGCTATGCCGGGAGGTCCTGCACTATGGCTACATACAACTGGATCACTGTACCTGTGACCACCCAGAACCGGGCTGTGGGGCTGTGCTTTCCATTGGCAATAGCGAGATCAGCTGCCGTATAACCCTTCCCGATGGCCGGACTCAGGACGTCACTTTCCAGATGAACAGGGTGAAGTGCTGGCAGGTCACTTTCCTTGTGAGTATCTGGCAGCTTAACGTCTCCATCCGTGATTTGGCAACTTTATTGTCCTGGGATGTCAGAGTTGGTGTTACAGAGATAGGCTTGCAGTTGTCCTTTGAGTGGAGGGGCCTCTCGGCTACATTCAGGGTCATCTGGTGATTAAAGCTGTCTATAGTCAGGAGTCCCCAGCCAGAGTAAAAGGGACAATGATCTGCCCACCTTCCGGTACCAGGCTTCCTTGTGGTTTGAAGGGCAGCTCAGAAACCATTAGCAGAGGGTGATGCCAGGCTGCCTCATGCCTCAGGGGATTTGTACTTATTCTACCAGGAATCATCTCTCACCTTCCCTTCGAAGAACAAAACCACCACACCAAACTTAGGTAACTTCGACCTCTACTCACTTGCCCCTCCCTCCTGGAAGCCTTTACCCTGCTAACCTTCCATAGACCAATGCTTGCTACTCTTAGAACACTTATTTTTATCTTATTATTTTTATTTTTATTATGTATTTTATTTTATTAATTTTATTACTTTATTATTTAATTTAATTTAATTAATTTATTAATTTATTATTTTATATTTATTTTATTTTATATTTATTAATTATTTTATATTTATTTTATTTTATTATTTTATTTTATTTTATTTTATTTGGTTTGGTTTTTCAAGGTAGGGTCTCACTCTGGTGCAGGCTTACCTGGAATTCACTATGTAGTCTCAGGGTGGCCTCAAATTCACAGTGATCCTCCTACCTCTGCCTCCCGAGTGCTGGGATTAATGGCATGCGCCACCACACCAGGCCCTTAGAACACTTTCTATATGGTGCTGAGGTTTTTTTTTTCATGGCTCCTCAGGGGACTGACAGTATTTTGGGGGAGGGGAATAGGGAGGATTGCTAGCTTTGATATTATGTCCAGTTTGTTAATTCTGTGGAATACCCAAACAAAGTCTTTTTCTCTGTAGGGAACTCTGCTGGATATGGATGGGCCACAGCGAACTCTCAACCAGAACTTAGAGCTCAGATTTCAGTATAGCGAGGATAGTCGATGGCAGTGGTTTGTTATTTATACCAAACAGGTGAGTTCTCAGGACAGAGTATGAAAACCCTTTGTGTTGAAATGCTATCTTGCTGACCAGGGTGGGGAAAGCCCATTACTTGAACCCACCTAGAACAGGATCCTTTACTGACAGTGAACTGAAATTCATTTTTTTTTTCATTGTTTTCTTTTGCCTTATTTGACTAGTTACCATGGTCATCATATCAATTTGAAATGGCTTTAGTTACTGTGATAGTAACGCTATGGCAAAAGACCTGAGATAAATAAACTTCATGGGCTGGAGGGATGGCTTAGGGGTTAAAGCGTTTGCCTGCAAAGCCAAAGTGCCCAGGTTCAATTCCCCAGGACCCATGTTAGCCAGATGCACAAGGGGGCGCACACATCTGGAGTTGGTTTGCAGTGGCTGGAGGCCCTGGCATGCACATTCTCTCTCTTTCTCTCTTTCTTTCCCTCCATCCCTCCCTCTTTGTCAAATAAATAAATAAAAATAAAATATATTTTAAAATCCCTAAGGCTAGTTGGGCATGGTGGTGCACACCTTTAATCCCAGTACTCAGGAGGCAGAGGTAGGAGGATCACTATGAGTTCAAGGACAGCCTGTGACTACAGAGTGAGTTTCAAGTCAGCCTAGGCTAGAGTGAGACCCTACCTTGAAACAAAAATTCCTGAGGCTATAAGGATACACATTCACATTCAAACTATCACATTCTGTGCCTGGCTCCCATAGACTCATCATTTCACAATACAAATTACATTCAGACCAACTTCAAAGGTTCCCATAGCTTTTACCCACTTTAACACTGTTCAGAGGTTCAATATCATTTGAGATTTAAGACTGTCTCTTAACTGTGAGTTCTGTAAGTTCAAAATAGGTTACATACTCCCAATACGTAATGGCACAGAGTAAATATTTTCATTGTGAAAAGGGTATACCAAGGAGAGACTGGACCAATGCAAAATCAAGAACCAGTAGGCAAACATCAAATATCTGCACTTCAAGTCCAACATCCCTAACCAGTGAGGAAAGTCTATGGATTCCAACCCCATCCCTCCATCTGGGCCAAACAACTCAGAACCCTGAGCCTGCAGATCTCCATGGCAGCCATCCCATAGTCCTGGTATATCCAAGACATCTTTGTGTCTATATTGCAAACCAGAGTTCATCTTTATAGCTCCATACAATTGCCTTACTTGGTCCACACACAGGGATTTCAACACTGTTTTCCATTGTTGCATCTCAATAGCAACTAGAACTGGTTCATCTTCATACAATGGCCTTACTGGGATTCCAACAACCCAGTTTCAGATGTGGTACCTCAGCATCTCCAGTTCACATTCATACGCTGGTCTTACCAGGCCTCCACACAGTGATTTCAACCCTGCTTCACGTTGCCTACAGGCCATTTCCAAAAAAAAAAAAATAAGACCATGTTCACTTCATAACCCACTTCCCTGCATTTTTCATGTTTCCAGAACCAACACCAGATAAGCAGCATAGCCAAATTTGTAAATCCAGGGTGTGGTGGTTTGATTCAGGTGTCCCCCATAAACTTAGCTGTTCTGAATGCTAGATTCCCAGTTGATGGATATTTGGGAATTAACACCTCCAGGAGGCAGTGTATTGTTGGAGGCAGGCTTGTGGGCGTTACAGCCAGTTTCCCCTTGCCAGTGTTTGGCACACTCTTCTGTTCCTGCTGTCCACCTGGTGTTGGCCAAGGGGTGATGTCCACCCTCTGCTCATGCCATCGTTTTCCCTGCCATCATGGAGCTTCCCCCTCCAGCCTGTAATCCAAAATAAACCTCTTTTTCTTCCCCACAAGCTGCTCTTGATTGGGTGATTTCTACCAGCAATGCGAACCTGACTGCAACAGTAAAGTGGTACCGAGAGTGGGATTGCTGCTAGATAACTGACTGTGTGGCTTTGGCCTTTTAGAGCTGATTTTCAAGAGAAATGTGGAAGGATTTGAAACCTTGGCCTAAGAACTGTGGGCTGTGAGGTTTGGATTATGAGGGTGAGAAAGAGCTTTGCTTGGACTGGGCTAGCAGTTTTGTGAGAAGCTTGCTGTTATGCCCGTGTCCTGAGAAGTTGTGCAGGGTTGCTTTGTCTAGAACTGGTGTGAGCAGAGGGACATGGCACAGGAAGAAAAAATCTTTGGGCAAACTGCTGCCCATTCAGCTGCAATTGAGAGATTACAACTTTTGAGATTGGGCCAGCTGACCTGCACTGGGGCAACAGGAAAAATGTAGACTCTTTCGAAGGGGCCTGAATGGTCAAGGAGTGTTTTCAAAGTCTGCGTTATTCCCCCCTGGATTAACAGATTGGTACTATACCTGATATTGTGGAGTATAAGAAATGCAGGAAAGAGAGGGTCATTGAGTTTGCAACACAGTCTTGTGTTTTGGAAATGGTCATGGGCAGTGTGAAGCAGGATTGTCTGCATGGAGACCCCATAGAGCCATGAGGATGAACCGTGGGTTGCAGTGGAGACCCAGTGGAGATGCTGGGACTACAAGATGGCTGGCAAGGAGAGCTGCCAGCCCCAAATGAAGATTTCCAGGACTGAAAGCAGCCTAGCTGGAGGGGCAGAATTGAAACTCCAGAGACATGTTGCTGGTTAGAATTATCAGACTTGGAGACTTGTGACTGGCTAGAATTGTTGGACTTGGAGCTACAGAGTTTGATGTTTGCCCTGTTTAAATCTTGTATTTGTTGAATATTTCTTTGCTATGCCCAATGCCATCTTTTGCAGGGTGTTTATTTTGTGGCATTATGGATTTTATGGTTGTTTTTTTGTATTATGGCTCAGTTAAAAGATCTTGGACTATGGGGATGTATAAACATCATTTGAATTGATAAAAACTATGGGGGCCAGGCGTGGTGGCGCATGCCTTTAATCCCAGCACTCGGGAGGCAGAGGTAGAGGATCGCCATGAGTTCGAGGCCACCCTGAGATGACATAGTGAATTCCAGGTCAGCCTGGGCTAGAGTGAGACCCTACCTCAAAAAATAAAAATAAAAAAAAAACAACTATGGAGACTTTTAAAGTCGGATGAATGCATTGCATTTTATATCGTGTATGGTTATCAGTTTATGGGGGCCAGGGTTGGAATGTGGTGGTTTGATTCAGGTGTCCCCCATAAACTTAGGTATTCTGAATGCTAGGTTCCCAGCTGATGGAGATTTGGGAATTAATACCTCCAGGAGGCAGTATATTGTTGGGGGCAGGCTTATGAGTGTTATAGCCAATTTCCCCATGCCAATGTTTGGCATACTCTCCTGTTGCTATTGTCCACCTTATGTTGGCCAGGGGTTGATGTCCACCCTCTGCTCATGCCATCGTTTTCCATGCCATCATGGCAAAGATATTTTCTCATCATATAAGTTGTCTCTGTTCTGTGAATGCTTCCTTTGCTATATGGAAGCTTTTCAGTTTCACATACTCCAAGTTGGTCCAAAGGTTATTGTTAAGCTGTCATTTCATCCCATTTGCCAATTCTGTTTTTACTCTGGGGCTGGGGATTGAACTCACTCAGGGGCCTTGCAAATGCTAGGCAAACATTCTACCACTGAGCAGTGTCTCATCCCCAGTTGTCAATTGTTGAATTATTTCCTGCACTATTGGAGTCCTTTACAGAAAGTCCTTGCATATGCCTACATCCTGAAGGGTTTTCTCTAGCAGTTTTAGAAATCTGGGTCTTCTATTAAGGGCTTTGATCAATTTTGAGTTTCTTGGGGTTTTGTTATTGTTTATTTGTTTTATTTTTACTGGGAGAGAGCTAGGGATCCAGTTTTCCTAGCAGCACTTGTGAATGAGGCTAGGATGCTTTTCTTTCAGGTATGTTTTGTAGACTTTTGTTAAATATTATGTGGCTGGGCTGGAAAGATAGCTTAGTGGTTAAGGCACTTGCCTACAAAGCCTAATGACCCGGCTTCAATTCCCTAGTACCCATGTAAAGCCAGATGCAAGTAGTGCATGCATCTGGAGTTCTTTTGCAGTGGCTGCATGTCCTGGTGTTATGCCCACTCTCTCTCTCTCTCCTTGCAAATAAATAAATAAATTTTTTTAAATTATGTGGCTATAACTATGCAGTATTTTTTTCTTCTGGGTCCTCTATTCTATTCTGTTGGTCTACATGTCTGCTTTTATGCCAGTCCCATGATGTTTTGATTTTGTTTGGTTTTGGCTTTTTGAGCCCAGGCTGGCCTCAAACTCATGGTGATCCTCCTACCTCAGCCTCCTGAGTGCTGGGATGAGAGGTGTGTGCCACACCCGGCTTTCACACTGGTTTTGTTATAGTAGTCTCTATATAGTACAGTTTGAGATCAGGTTTGGTGATATTTCCTGTGTGCTCTTTCTGTTTAGGATTGCTTTAGCCATTTGAAGTCTCTTTGGGCTTCCTTGTGAATTTTATGATTGTTTTTCCTAGTTCTGCGAAGAACTAGGAAAAACATTGGCATTTTTATGAGGGTTGAATTAAATATGCAGACTGTTTTCAGTAACATACCATTTTCTCAGTCTCCTGCTGATTCGTGAGCATGGGTGTGGTCTTCTATCTTTGCGTGTCTTCAGTATCTTTTTTCAGTTTTAAATTTTTCACTGTAGAAAAATTTCACCTCCTTGGTTAGGTTTATCACTAGGTATTTTATTTTTGAAAATATTGTGAATAGCATTTTTTGTTTTTTGAGGTAACGTCTCACTCTAGCCCACGCTGACCTGGAACTCACTCTGTAGCTCCAAGCTGGCCCTGAACTCACAGAGATCCTCCTACCTCAGCCTCCCAAGTGCTGGGATTAAAAGAGTATGCCATGATGCCTGGCTAATAGTAGTTTTTTTTTAATTTCTTTCTCAGAAAGTTTAGTAGCAGGCTATGGGCTGGGCAGGCTTTCTTACTTTCCTGTGACTCCTCAGTTTGTACACCCTGAGGTGTCTAATGTTCTAGCCAGGGGAGCCTCTTGAATATGTGGGAGTAGAGGGAGCCCCGATAAAGCGCTGAGATCTGTTCATGTGGATCTGTCTGTACACTTTCAAAAACCTTTGAAGTGGGGACTGGGGAGATGTTGATTAACAAAAAAAATGTACTAAGCTCTAAACATCTTGCTAGGGCTGGAGGTGGCTCAGCAGTTAAAGGCACTTGCTTGAAAAGCTTGACAGCCTGGGTTTGATTCCCCAGTACCCACAGAAAGCCAAATACACAAAGTGGCATATGCATCTAGAACACTGTGGCAGGAGGCCCTGGTGTACCCCTTCACTCTCCTTCTCATCTCTTATCTCTCTTAAATAAAGAAATAAATATCTTTTTTTTTTTTTTTTTTTTTTTTTTTTTTTTTTTTAGAGAGAGAGAGAGAATTGTTGCTCCAGGGCCTCAGCCACTGCAATGGAATTCCAGATGCTTATGCCACCTAGTGGGCATGTGCAACCTTATACTTGCCTCTGCATCTGGCTTATGTGGGATCTGGAGAGAGATCAAACATGGGTCCTTAACTGCTAAGCCATCTCTCCAACCAAGAAATAATTAATTTTTTTAAAAAACTTCTGCTAGAGGGATGAGTTCTCAGTATCTCTGTCCACAATCCTGTGGACAGATAGGTGGTTCCAGGGATTGATTCACATGCTGAGCTTTGACTGGACTGTCAAACTTTACAGTCATTCAAGTTATGAAGTTAGCTTCTATCAATGAGGGAAGGGCTACCTTCGCCTTGTGCATCTCACTGTCACAGCTGAGCCTCCTGTCACCCGAACGGAGCCTCCTGTCCCTGAACTTTCTGGTTCATCATCACGCTACCTGTTGCAGTCAGGTTCGAGTTGCTGGTAGAAATCACCTGACCAAGAGCAGCTTGTGGGAAAAAGGGGTTTATTTTGGCTTACAGGCTTGAGGGGAAGCTCCACAGTGGCGGGGGAAACGATGGCATGAGCAGAGAGTGGACGTCACCCCCTGGCCAACATAAGGTGGACAATAGCAACAGAGGAGTGTGCCAAACACTGGCATGGGGAAACTGGCTATAACACCCATAAGCCTGCCCCCAACAATACATTCCTCCAGGAGACTTTAATTTCCAATTGCCATCAGCTGGGGAACCTAACCTCCAGAACACCTAAGTTTATGGGGGACATCTGAATCAAACCACGACATTCTGCCCCTGGCCGACATAAACTGATAACCATGATGTAAAATGCAATACATTCATCTAACTTTAAAAGTCTCCATAGTTTTTATCATTTCCAATGATGTTCATACATCCCCATAGTCCAAGATCTTTTAACTGAGCCATAATACCAAAAAAACAATATCAAAAACCCATAATGGCACAGAATAAACATTCACACTGAAGAAGATGGCATTGGGCATAGTAAAGAAACATAAAGCCAATATAAGATTTAAAAAAAAAAAAACAAAAAAAACAGGGCAAACATCAAACTCTGTAGCTTCAAGTTCTAACCAGCAACAAGTCTCTGGTATTCCAATTCCGCCCCTCCAGCTAGGCTACTCACAGTCCTAGAAAACTTTATCGGGGCTGCAGCTTTCCTCAGCAGCCATCTCGTGGTCCTGGAATCTCTACTGGGTCTCCACTGCAATCCACGGTTCATCCTCATGGCCCCATGGGGTCTCCATGCAGGCAACCAGCAAACCTGCTTCACACTGCCCATGGCCATTTCCAAAACACAAGACCGTGTTGCAAACTCAATGACCCTCTCTTTCCTGTATTTCTTATACTCCACAATACCAGGTAGGGTGCCAATTTGTTAATCTGGGAGGGAATAAAGCAGACTTTGAAGAATAGGACACTCCTTAAGCACTTAGGCCCTTTCAAAATAGTCTACCTTCTTCCTATTGCCCCAGTGTAGGTCAGCTGGCCCAATATCAAAGGTTGTAATTCTCAATTGCAGCTGAACGGGTAGCAGTTTACCCAAAGATTGTGTGTGTGTGTGTGTGTGCCATATCCCTCTGCTCACACCAGTTCATTTCTATGCAAATCAACCCTGCACAGCTTCTCAAGACATGGGCATAAGAGCAAGCCTCACACAAACTGCTAGCCCAGTCCAGGCAAAGCTCTTTCTCACCCTCATAAGCCAAACCTCAGAGTCCATAGTTCTTACTGCATTCAGGTCTTTCAACTCTGACCAGAATAGTCCATCAAGCTGTATTTACAGTACTGCAAGCCATCTCTTAGGCCAAGGTTTCAAATCCTTCCACATTCCTCTTGAAAATCAGCTTCAAAAGGCCAAAGCCACACAGTCAGGTGTCTTGCAGCAATCTCACTCCTCGGTACCACTTTACTGTTGCAGTCAGGTTCGCATCGCTGGTGGATCACCTGGAGCAGCTTGTGGGGAAAAGGTTTATTTTGGCTTCCAGGCTCTAGGGGAAGCTCCACGATGGCAGGGGAAAATGATGGCATGAACAGAGGGTGGACATCACCCCCTGGCCAACATAAGGTAGACAATAGCAACAGGGGAATGTGCCAAACACTGGCATGGGGAAACTGGCTGTAACACCCATAAGCCTGCCCCCAACAATGCATTCCTCCAGGATACTTTAATTTCCAATTGCCATCAGCTGGGGAACCTAACCTCCAGAACACCTAAGTGTATGAGGGACACCTGAATCAAACCACCACACTACCCTTCCCCTCCCCACACCCACTTTCACCGCTGTCTCTCACCCTAGAGCTAAGGCAGGCTGGTTTGAGGTTTCGTGACTTGTGATTGTTCCCTGTTCACAGGGGCATCACAGTTGTAAACAGTTAAGTCCCCTCTCAAGATACTGTCAGGACAGCCCTCCCAGCAATGGAGAGTGACACAACAGACCTTCCCACTGCCGTCCCTTCCTGCCGGAGGAGTCACTGTCTTATCCAAACCCGCAACTGCATTTGAGACCTGAGGTCATGTCCTGTGGGTCGGATTGCCAGTCTCTTTTTAGCAAGGCCACCTGGCTCATCTTCTGTTTGAGTTGTCTCTCTCTCTCTCTCTCTCTTTTTTTTTTCTAGGTAGGGTCTCATGGTAGGGTCTCACTGTGGCCCAGGCTGACCTGGAATTCACTATGTAGTGTCAGGGTGGCCTCGAACTCAGGGCGATCCTCCTACCTCTGCCTCCCGAGTGCTGGGATTATAGGCGTGCGCCACCATGCCCGGCTTGAGTTGTCTCTTTCCCCCACCCCCACTGTGGACCAGCCATGTACCTAGAGCTCTGTGCTGCATACTTCCGTTTTGCTGAGTCATCTTCTGTGTCTCTGTCACTTCTTACTCTTGTTGGAATACAGTCTATTCTTTGTTATCCTGACTCTTCATCTACCTTGCCACACAGATGCAGCTTCTAATCCCCCATCTTACCCAAAAGATCTTAATAACACTTTACATACAAAATGAAGTGGTAGGATTGATTTATTTTCTGACTCCTTGCTTAGATAATACAGGTAATTTTTGACTTTGTTTTTTTAATTTTGTTTTTTCTCTATTTTTAAAAAATTGTTTATTTATTTGAGAGAGAAAGAGTGTGCCACGGCCTCTTTTGCTACTGCAAACAAACTCCGAACTCCAGATGCATGTGCCACTTTGTACATCTGGCTTTTGTGGGTACTGGGGGATTGAACCAAGGCCGGCAGGCTTTGCAAGCAAGTGACTTTAACCACTGAAATATCTCCCCAGCTCCAATATAGACTTTTATTATCTCAATCAGGATACTTAAAATAGATGATTAGCACTCAAGTCATTCCCTTGACTTTTCCACAAAGATGAAAAGCTATTTCTTATCCGATAACCTAACACTTCACCCCAGAATTCTCCCAGTAGACTTTGCATTTATCTCAATGGCCAGAACTGGGCTACACACCTCCTCCTAGCTACAAGGGAGCCTGGAAACCAAGCCTTTAGCTAAGCAGAACCGGTCTCATGATGGCTTTAGAGTGGGCATGAATCATTGCCTGGGCCTGGACATTTAACATCCTAAACAAAATCAGGGTCCTCTAGGAGAGAGAGAGAAAACAAACAAACAAACAAAAACAAAAAACAACAACAAAAAAATAGTAGCTATTGTAGCTAACTTACCATGTCTAATCATAGGCTTGCAACTAAAATTAGAGAAAAATCCTAAAAGTGAAAATGTAATCTAGGGTGAGGAGATGACCCAGCAGTTAATAGCACTTGCCACTTAAGCATGAGGGCATGAGGGCCTGTGGGCCTGGAGGCTGCTATGTTCGACCCCCCAGAACCCATGTAAAACTCTGGGCATGGCCATGCAGGCCTGTCAGTCTACTCTATAAAGGAAAGAGACCGACAGAATTGCTGGGGGCCACTGACACAGTGAGATTGAGAAAGAGACTCTGACTCAAGGACACAGGTGAGTGATAAGGGAAGAACGCATGACCTTCTCCTGTGGCCTTAAGAGAAAGGGACACCCAGTGGTCCTCTCTGGTCCCCACAGGCACACACCAGGGTGTGAGCATCTGCACATGTGTGCATATAACACCCTTCATACATACCTCTAGAAAACACAAAGTACTAAACCACAGTCCTGGAGGAAAGCAATGGTTCTTGGACTCCCCTAAAATAGGAAGATCCTTAGGGAAATGGTAAGAAGGTTTGCTGGGGCAGAATGGGGAGTCAGTTGGAGAGACAGAGAGATTTGAGCAGCAAAACCATCCTCCATGCCTCTCCTCAGAGTGCCGAGTGTAGTTAAATTTTATTTTAGTCTTTTAATCTAAACAGTAGCAAATGAGTTTAAACTACCCCAGAGAGATGCAATAAACATCCCTTTAAAGGATTTCTAGTAAGATCTTATTTCCTTTGGAGTGTGAGTTCTATTTATGTGCACCGAAGGGTACTTCTGCAAAAGGCAGATATGTGACTTGTGTGCCTTACAAATACAGATGAGGGCTGGGGCTCACCTCGTGTCTTTTTGAACAGAAGCTCAGTTTTTCATGCGTAGCAAGGCAGACCTGCGTTGTAGAAGTCCTGGCCCACATGTTTGTGCACACAGCAAAGGAAAATGGGATCATCCCCTATCTTGAGGAACACTACAAGTAAACATTAGCAGGATCAGCTCCGAGTTAGAATTGTTTTAACTGTTTCACAGTCTGATGTTGTGTAAGTTACAAATATAAGATATAAGAGTTGGACAAGTAAATAAAAGGCTTGGCAATACTGCCTTCCGAATACAAAGTGGCCATTGTATTCATGACCTCACAGTAGCTGATGCTACCTATACAAGGCCTACATGATAGGAGGGAAAAATAATGCATCAAAATAGAAGAGAGGACTGGAGAGATAGCTTAGCAGTTATGACGCCTGCCTGCAAAGCCTAAGGACCCAGGTTCGATTCCCCAGTACCCACATAAGCCAGATACACATGGTGGTGCATGTGTCTAGAGTTCATTTACAGTGGCTAGAGGCCCTGGCATGCCTAGTCTCTTTCTCTCTCTATTTGCCTCCTTGTCTCTGTCTCTCATAAATACATACAGGAAGGAAGGAAGGAAGGAAGGAAGGAAGGAAGGAAGGAAGGAAGGAAGGAAGGAGGAGGGAGGAAGGAAGGAAGGAGATAGACTATTGGAAAGAAGATTCAGTGGAGGGCATTCAGGAGGGAGAAAGGGATCATGCTATATTGTCTATATGTGCAGAAGTTGTCAATAAACAGTTATAAAAGAGGGGGCTGGAGAGATGGCTGAGCAGTTAAGGTGCTTGCCTGCAAAGCCTAAGGATCCAGATTTGATTCTCCAGTTCCCACGTAAGCCAGATGCACAAGGTGGCATATGCATCTGGAGTTCATTCGCAGTGGCCAGAGGCCCTGGCGTGCCCAATTCTCTTTCTCTCTCTATCTGTAATAAATAAATAAGAATACTTTTTAAAAAGTTATAAAAGAAAGAAAAGAAAAAAGAAAAGGATGGAATGGGAACTCAACACCTGGGGAAGTCAAAGGGAATATTAACATTTGGTACATGGGGCCCAGATCTTGGGAAAAGGAGGCCCCCACTTCTGTGTCCAATATGTAGAGGTGTGGCTGTGGAGACACTCGCAGTGATGATGAAGTTACAGGTGATGTTAGAAACGGTTATTCACCTTGCAAGTTAGTGGATAAAGTTCCTGGTAAAAGCCGGGCGTGGTGGCGCACGCCTTTAATCCCAGCACTTGGGAGGCAGAGGTAGGAGGATCACCGTGAGTTTGAGACCACCCTGACATTACATAGTAAATTCTAGGTCAGCCTGAGATAGAGTGAAACCCTACCTCGAAAAAAAAAAAGTTCCTGGTAAAATAAGAGCGAAGAAACACAACCAATTTCTAAAATTCCATAAAAACAAATAGGTTACTATTTATGCCTAGTAATAGGCCCCTCAGTAACTATTACATCATTAGATGGAAGATTCATCCTCATCAGTTTATTTGATTATAATAATAATAATGAGTCTGTATTATTTATTGCACATAAAACATCAGTTGCTTATAACAAAATAGACATTAAATGAAAATTTTATTTTATTTTATTTTATTTCTTAAGAAGCAAAAGGTTAGTAATGAGATTCCGGCCAGTCTTTCAATGTCTTTAAAATATACTGTAAAAATATCTGGTTGTAGTTGATAAAAATGAGGTTTGCTTGCTAATTGCATTTTATGCAAGTTTCTGAATGCTAAAGAAGAAATCTGTTTTTTTTTTAATTTTTTTGTTTATTTTTATTTATTTGAGAGCAACAGACAGAGAAAGGGAGAGAGAGAGAGAGAGAGGGAGAGAATGGGTGCGACAGGGCTTCCAGCCACTGCAAACGAACTCCAGACGCGTGCGCCTCCCTTGTGCATCTGGCTAACGTGGGTCCTGGGGAATCGAGCCACAAACCGGGGTCCTTAGACTTCACAGGCAAGCGCTTAACCGCTAAGCCATCTCTCCAGCCCGAAATCTGGGTTTTTAACAACGTCTGCTGTAGGTTGAAAGTGTTCTCTGTGGCATGAGAGAGGGAAGAGCAAGAGCCTTCTTTCTGTCTTGGCTTTGTAGGCTTTTCTGCTGAGTAGTTGCTTGAAAAAGATGGTCTCAGAGAAGATGGCTAAAGCAGCTGCTGAGAGCCCAGAAATGGTAAGTCCTCTTCTGTGGTTGCCAGCCCCCAAGTCTGGGCCCTGCAGGCCGGGTTCTTCAGGAGGAAGCGCCCTCCACCCCCCACAGTGGGCTCCTCTGACCTCTGGGACTCCATGGTCAAGTTGCCCTGGCGGGAGGCAGTCTTTGTTTAGAATTCAAGCCATTTCTGTGATGAGGATGCCCCCTCTCCCCC
This sequence comes from Dipus sagitta, assembly GCA_036346955.1. Classification (NCBI taxonomy): domain Eukaryota; kingdom Metazoa; phylum Chordata; class Mammalia; order Rodentia; family Dipodidae; genus Dipus; species Dipus sagitta. Next base: position 167,903,836 of record CM070771.1, on the reverse strand, counting down.
CATTCTGGAGAGCTCTATAACTCCGCTTCGTACAGTTTTGTTTCTCCCTTCCCCTCAGTGGGGACTTTCAGATTGACCATAAAATCTGCGTTATAAAACGGGGAATTCAAAGGGGATCTTTAACACAGCAGGGATGATCTTAAGTGAGCTCTGGAGTGTTTTTCTAGGAAGGATTCCCCGCCTCTTTATAACTTCCTGTGTACCGAATGGGAAGTCAGAGAGTGAAATAAACTCGGGAATAATATTTTTTTCTCAATGTAAAATGAATTTTACTTTTCTGGTCTACAATGTATTCAATGAAGGTCTAGTAACTGAATGAAAGGGTTGGTGAGAAAGCTATCATGGAAAAAAAATTACGAAGATTTTAGACTTTTTTATTATCATTATGATATAAGCATTTCCCACATACCATAGTACATGTTAATTGACATTTGTGTTTGGAAAGTAGTTTTTTTTTTTTTTTTGCAGATTACATTGATCTTTAAAAATATAAGAGAAAAACGTTTAGAAACTTCCCTTAATGCTTTTATTTACAGTAAATCCTTTATAAGAGGGTAGAAAGCATCTTTAGTTTAACACTAATTTTTACAGCTTTTTTTTTCTAAGAAAATAATTGTGCTTTGTACTTAATTTCTCTTCCTTCTGGAACTGAAAATACCTTTCCAGGGAAAATAAATTCACTGCCTCCCGGTGACTGAGGAATTTAAAATATACCAAAGAGTAGTCAACGAAGGAGGCTCTTTTTAAAAGAGTCATAAAATCCTGCCTCTTAGACAGGATGGCCCCTCTCAGGCTTTGATTATTATATATGGATAAAGGAAGAAAAAGAAAAGTAATTAACTGAAGTAGCCTGTTAAAAGAGAAAAGTGCCCTCAACTGGGAAGGAATGAACCGTAAGCCACTTGACGCAGGAAATACTTGTACAATGACTCGCAAACGATCTAGCTCAGTAGAATGGAGAAGGTAATGATCTATTTAATGTTCTTAAGAAAAATAACCGTGCTCATTCCCAAGATGCAACCTGCCATTTACTGCAGTGACTAACAGCAAGATCACCATCTTAGCCAACAGTCGTTTATAGCTTTATCCAAATATTCAACAAGCTTTATTTCCACTATTTATTTTGGTCCTTGGAAAGAATAATCGAGACCCTTCCCCTTGGAAAATGCCTTCAGGGGTAGTCCTGTTTAGTGCTGGATCTTTCTCTATAAAGGGAGGCCCTAGGGAGACGGGACCCCAGGAGGTGACTAATGGACCTGGAGCCCTTTGAGCTCATACTGAGTGAAGACCCTTCTTACAAAAGGCAGTAGACTAGTCATTTTGTGGTTTAAAGTGGCCTTAATAAGGGCTCTGTCAGTAACGTGTTTGCCATGCAAGTGTGAGGACCAGAGTTCAATTCCCAGCCACAACTGTATAGGGCTGGGTGAGGCAGTGTGTGCGTGTGACCTTAATATTGGAGAGGTGGATACGCGAGAATCTCTGGGGCTTGTTGGCTAGCTAGAATAGCCTAATGTGTGAAGTCCAGGTTGTGCACACACATGTGCACACATACATGCATGTGCATATACACATGTATGTAACAGTATACACACACTTGCGGCCATATAAGTGTAAGATGGTAACATTTGGCTGTTTTCTGAGCAAACACATGTGGAATGGACACACATCACTTAGAGAAGACACAGAGGTCTCTATTGTGCAAGGCAGATTCTGAATCTAAAATGGAAATAGGGCTGGAGAGATGGCTTAGTGGTTAAGCGCTTGCCTGTGAAGCCTAAGCACCCCGGTTTGAGGCTCAGCTCCCCAGGACCCACGTTAGCCAGATGCACAAGGGGACGCATGCATCTGGAGTTCGTTTGCAGTGGCTGGAGGCCCTGGCGCACCCATTCTCTCTCTCTCTCTATCTGCCTTTCTGTCTGTGTCTGTCGCTGTCAAATAAATAAAAATAAACAAAAATTAAAAAAAAAATGGAGGGGCTGGAGGGATGGCTTAGCGGTTAAGGCGTTTGCCTGCAAAGCCAAAGGACCTAGGTTCGATTCCCCAGGACCCACGTTAGCCAGATGCACAAGGGGGTCGCACGCATCTGGAGTTTGTTTGCAGTGGCTGGAGGCCCTGGCGCACCCATTCTCTCTCTCTCTCTCTCTTTCTCTGTCAAATAAATAAATAATAAAAATTTTTTTTGAAAAAAAAATGGAAATAATCTTGAACAGTTTGGAGCAAGGGGGAGCAATTTCAGAAATGTAACCAAATGAGCCCTGTAGGAGGGTAGATAGTTGTTAAAAGCACTAGGTTTTCCTGCTAAGATGGCATGAGGGGATGAAGAGAGTTAGTGCTGACTTACATTAACTGAGCTTGTTAGCTGTAGACATGGCTTTCGGAAGAAAAGCCTGTAATGTCTATGAAGAGATCATGAGCTTTATTTTGAGACAGGCTCTTGCTATCTAGCCCAGACTGGCCTTGAACTTACCACGATCCTCCTGCCTCAGCCTCCCAAGTGCTGGGGTTATAAGCATGCACCACCACAGAGATCATTAGAATTTTAGTCACACAAATGCAGTGAAGAATAACAGTGACACACACACACATACGACTAAATTATTTTTTATATTTTATTTTTGTTTATTTATTTGACAGCAAGAGGTTAGGGAGAGAAAGAGAGAGATTGGGTGCACCATGGCCTTCAGCCACTGCAAACAAACTCCAGACGCGTGCACCTCCTTGTGCATCTGGCTAACATGGGTCCTGGGGAATTGAACCTAGGATCCTTTGGCTTTGCAGGCCAGTGCCTTAACTGCTAAGCCATCCCTCCAGCCCTTTTAAAAAATACATTTATTTTTATTTATTTGTTTGACAGAGAAAGAGAGGGGGGGGGCTAAATTATTTTTTAATTTTTAAAATCATTTGCGTATGTGTGTCTGTTCATGTGTGTCTGGGTACATACATGTCATGGTGCCCAAGTGGCTGTCAGAGGATACCTTTCAGGCTGACCCTCGCCTGCCAGTGAAGCGGGGTTTCTCATTGGATTCTCTCTTGCTCTGCTGCTGTTCTTTGCTGGGCTTGCCACGCGCTACCAGGAAATCCTCCTGTCTCTGCTTCCCACCTTGCCGTCTGCATCGGTATGTTGGGGTTACAGAAGCCCACCACAGCTTCCAGCTTTTTGGTTACATGGGGTCTGGGGATTGAAGGTACTTCAGCTTGAGCCGTGAGTGCTTAAGCCACTCAGCCATCTCTCCAGCCCCACAAAGCTAAATTCCTAAGGGCCATATTCACCTTAGAGGGGTTAAGGTATGATAGTCTTAAAGCTGTGACTCCACGTACAAACCTAAATCCGTTTTGTTAATATTTGCTGCTTTTTATACAAAAATAGGCTATGATAGCAGAAGGGGTGCTCCTTGGGAGGCTGGAAGGGGACCAGCTAGGGGGAGGAAGGACAAAGAAGGGTACTGGGAGGGCAAATACGAGGAAAAGGGCAATACCATACATATACAAATGTGTCATAATAAAACTCACTGTTTTGTGCACTGACTGAAAATGTAAAAAAAAAAAAAAAAAATGAGCACAGCGGGCTGGAGAAATGGCTCAGTGGTTAAGGTATTTGTCTGCAAAGCCTAATGAGTTCGATTCCCCAGTCCCCATGTAAAGCCAGGTACACAAAGTGGCCCCTGTATCTGGAGTTTATTTACAGCCATAAGAGGTCTTGGTGTGCTTATTTCTCTTTGTGTCTTTCTCTTTCTGTCTCTCTCTCTCTGCTTGCAAATAAATGTTTTTTTGACGTTTATTATTAATAAGATGGTTTTTTTTTTCTGAGCATGGCAAAAATTTGCTACTTTTTAAAAAAATATTTTTCTTTATTTTTATTTATTTGAGAGCGACAGAGAAAGAAAGAGTGAGAGACAGAGAGAGAGAGAGAGAGAGAGAATGGGCACGCCAGGGCCTCCAGCCACTGCAAACGAACTCCAGATGTGTGCGCCCCCTTGTGCATCTGGCTAACGTGGGTCCTGGGGAATCGAGCCTCGAACCGGTTTCCTTAGGCTTCACGGGCAAGCGCTTAACTGCTAAACCATCTCTCCAGCCCCCAAATTTGCTACTTTTAACGTTATAGAACTTGTTTCATTTGAAAATCAAGTATAATAGGTAGGATTAAATTTAGCTACATTCAAGCAAGTGGGCTGGGGAGATTGCTCAGTGATTAAGGGCACATGTTGGCAAAGCCTGATGGCCTGGGTTCAGTTCCCTTGTACCCACATTAAAAGCCAGCTGCACAAAGTGGTGCATGTGTCTGGAATTCATGTGCAGCCGCAGGAGACCCTGCATGCCCATACTCAGCCCACGCCTCTCTCTCAAAACAAGAAAAGAAAGAAAGGCAAGAGAGCCTGGCATGGTGGTGCATGCCTTTAATCCCAGTACTTGGGATGTGGAGGTAGGAGGATCGCCGTGAGTGAAACAGTACCTTGGAAAACAAAAACAAAACAAAACAGGCGAGGAAGACTTTCTCTATGCGCCCAGGCTGCCCTTGATCTCCTGTGACCCTCAGCGCCCCCAGTGCTGCTGCCCCAGGACCACACCACCTCACCTCGCAGCAACTGGTGCTCCTAACTGTGTTTCTGTGATGTGTGAGCAGGGAGGACCCCAATGGTAAGGCGAAAGCCCGTTTGGGGGACATCTCATCTAGTTCAGGAAAGGGAAGACTTGCAGGTATGCTCCAGCCTCACAGAATGGGGTGAAGAAAGGGATGGGGTGCTCATTTCTTCAGCTTTGTTCCTGCAGTGTCTCTGTGGTTTCCAAGACTCCTCGAGCACCCACCCCCTCCACTTCCCTCATTGCAGCTTTTGGAGGCTTCAATCCTTCCCTCCTCTCCATCCAGCGCTAGTTAAATAGTTCCTTCTTAAAACTCTGCTCAGAGGGTTGGAAAGATGGCTCAGCGGTTAAGGTACCTGCCTGCAAAACCTAATGACCTGGGTTCGATTCCCCAGTACCCACTTAAAGCCTGTTTGTTTGCAGCTGCTGGAGGCCCTGGCTTGCTCTCTCCACTCTCCCCTCCTTGAAAATAAATAAATATTTAAAAAAAAAACCAAACAAACCTGTGCTCACAACCAGACATGGTGGCGTATGTCTGTAATCACAGCACTCAGGCTCCGTAGAGTTCAAGGCCAGCCAGGGTGAAAGAGGGGCACCCTCTCTCAAAAAATACCAAGGGCTGGGGATATAGCTCAGTGGCATAGGGTATGCCTAGCATGTCAAGGCCCTGAGTGTCATCTCCAGCACTACAAATAAAACAACAACAACGAAAACCTCAGTTACCCAGGAGTGTGCCCTCTGTTTCCTGGTGGGCCCCGAACAGGTCTGCCTTAAATACATGAGGGAATAGTCAAGTATGTTGAACTTCGCTTTGATTTTTCATTTGATTAATGGTGCTTTTGAGTCTTCAAAGTCCCATTTGGCTCTGTGTCAGCATATGGATTGGAGCTCCCTGGATTATCTCAGGATTTAGAAGTTCGTTTTATTACGTGTGAAGTCCTTTAAAAAGCTGTGTTAAATTACAAAATCCATAGGCAGCCACCAGTGTGAAACGCAAAGCTTCCCTTCGTTTTTTTTTTGTTTTTTTGGAGGCTCGGTTTCTGGCCAAGGAAAGGGAGACGGAGCAGACGACAGGCAGTTGTGGCAGCTTCGGGACCATTAAGAGGATTACCGTGGACGGGGGAAATGTGCTCATTAAATAGATTATGTGTGTGCTTACTTCTCTGGGCTGGGCTGACGTTTTGCTCATCTCTTCAGCAGATTGAAGTTCCAGAACAAGGCAGAATTAAAAAACACCTCGTTCCACCTAGCCAGGTCTGTGAGTAGAATGACATGGTTGACGCATTATAACTTTGGTAAATGCCCCCTCCCTTTAACCAAAGATGTCCTTCAAAGACAAGCTAGAAGTTCCTTTAGTGTAGAGTGGCCTAATTAGAAGGCTGTCGGCACTGGCGGGGGGGTGCTGTGGTGAACAGATCTTCACATCCCAAGATTTAGGAGAGACACAAAATTCCTTAGTGATTTTCTTCTTCTTAAGGGATGCATCTGCTTCAAAATCCTCTCTCTAAGTTATTTACTGTAGTACATTTATGTGTTTTTAATCTCATTGAATTTTCTATGGTGTACTCTGTATAAACCACTTTCAAGTTTATTTTCAGCTTTATTTTTTGGTATTTAGTTCTGTTCTACAGAAAGAAAATCATCATAGAGGTATTACTTTACTCGTTGCTGTGATCAGCTATCTGATAACAGGCAGTTTAAGGAAGGAAGGGTTTTTTGTTTTTTTTTTTTTTACAATTTCAGGAAGTACAGTCCATTATGGTGGGGAAGGCATCGCAGCAGGGATGAGAGGTGAGCTGGTCACATAACATCCATAGTTAGGAAGCAGAGGGTGAACCGGAAGTGGGACTATAAAGCCTTAAGGTTCAGCCCCCCCCCCCCCCACGGCAGTGACAAAGCTCTATCTCCTAGAGACTCTACCTTCCCAAACAGCGCCACCAGCTGGGAAGCAAGTGCTCAAACACAGGAGCCTGTGAGAGCCACTCCAACCACAATAGACAGCACTGTTAATCACTAGCTGTTCACTAGGCCCTGTTGTTAGCATGACTGTGTGAACTGATGCATTGGATCTCTCCACAGCCTGCAGGAAACTAGGGCACAGAGAGGTCAAGTGACTTGCCCAAAGTTGAACAGTAATCAACAGTGGGAGGAAACTTCTACCCCAGAACTGTGCCCTTGATTATTACCCTGCTAACTCCTTTCTATGTTCAAATTCTTGTGCAGGTAAATGAAGTAAAGGCCACCTCTAAGTAGCATTGAGTGGGATTTACTATTAATTCAGCAGCTGTCTAATACATACATACATATATATATATATATACACATATATATATATCTCATATACAAACACATACTTAGAGATATGCAAATATATAAAGTGCTTTTCTTCAGGCTGGAGACATGGCTCAGCAGTTAAGGCACTTGTCTACAAAGCCTAACAATCCAAGTTCGATTCCCCAGTACCCATGTAAAGCCAGATGCACAAAGTGGTGCACATGCCTGGAGTTCATTTGCAGAGGCTGGAGGAGGCCCTGGTGCCCTCATTCATTCATTCTTTCTCACTCCTTGCAAATAAATAAAATGAAATAAATATTTTAAAAATGCTTTTCTTCAGTGGATGAGTTCCGAGAACAAAGCAGTATCGATGCAAAGCCCTCTCTTTCATAAAAGCCTTTCTGGCTGGTTAGATCAGAGGCATCAAACAGGAACTTCATACTTCTAGAATATGTGTCTTCAGACAGACCCAAACCCTAAGTGTGTGTCAGGAACTACTAGGGTGTTTCTGAACAGCCTGAAGCCACCTCCCCTCTCCCAAGGCCAGGCTGGTGCAGTATGGCTGGGGGCCTGGAAAATCAGCCTGTGACAAGTACCTCAGAGAGACACAGCCCATCAAGCTTTGATTTCTTTTTTTTTTAATTTTTTTGTTTATTATTTATTCATTTGAGAGTGACAGACAGAGAAAGAGGGAGGGAGAGAGAGAGAGAGAGAACGGGCACGCCAGGGCTTCCAGCCACTGCATACAAACTCCAGATGCGTGCGCCCCCTTGTGCATCTGGCTAACGTGGGTCCTGGGGAATCGAGCCTCGAACCGGGGTCCTTAGGCTTCACAGGCAAGCGCTTAACTGCTAAACCATCTCTCCAGCCCAAGCTTTGATTTCTTTATCTGCAAAGTACAGGTGATGATTTCCCCAGCATTTAAGTTCATTATTCCTGCTGCATACTGACAGCCAGTGCCTTGATGCTCAGCCTTGACTGTGTTGGAATTATTTCCCCAGCGTACTCTAAAAACTAATTAGGGGATGGGGAGATGACTCTGTGGTTAAAGGTACTTGCTTGCAAAGCCTGATGGCCCAGGTTCAATTCTCTAGTTCTCATGTAAAGCCAGATGCACAAAGTGGTGCATGTGTCTGGAGTATTTTGCAGCAGCAAGAGGCTCTGGAATGCCCATACTCTCTCCTCTCTTTCTGTTTGCAAATAAATAAATAAAATAAAAATATTAATAAATAAAGAGTCTGATTTCATAAGTTTGAGGAGCCTGGGCAACAGAACTTTAAAAATGTTTATTTATTGATTTGCAAGGAGCGAGAGAAAGACTAGGCACACCACTGCAAATGAACTTCAGATATATGAGGCACTTCGTGCACCTGGCTTTATGTGGTTGTAGGGAATCGAACCCAGGTTGTTAGGCTTTGCAGGCAAGTGTCTCAACCACTGAGCCACCTCTCCAGCCCTGAACAAGAAAACTTTCAACAGCTCCCCATGTGGATCCCAACATACAACCAGAGTTGGAACCCTCATTCTTGAATGCTGCTTCTCCAGGTGTGGTTCCAGGACTAGCCACAACAGCATCACTTGAGAACTTAGCTAGAAAGTCAAATTCTTAGGTTCCAAACCTAGGATCAGAAACCTTGAGGGAGGGCCCCAGCAGTTCCAGCAGGTTCTGGAGCAGGCAAACCTGCTCACACTCGGAGCATGGCAAGCATATCGGTACGGGCCTGGCACCTGAGTGTACCGAGCCCTGGTGTATTCAGCAACCTTCCTACAGAGTCCATGCGGAGCCAGGCACAGTTATACTCTCCACAAGGAGTTGTTCCTTGGTATCTGAGGATACCCCCAAAGCCTAGGGACACTGAACGCTTAGGATGCTCCTGTCCCTTATGTAAGATGCATAGAACTTTGCCCTTAATCTATGCATATTCCCCATATACCTTAAGTCATCTTTAGATTCCTCATAAGACCTGATATGGTGTAAATGCTATGGAAATAGTTATACTGAGTTGTTTAGGGAACAAGGACAAATGTCTGTACATGTTCAGTACAATTTTTTTTTTGCCAGTAATAAATATTGAACCCAGGGCTTCAAGCCCACTAACCAAGCGCTCTATCACTGAGCTATATTCTGAGCACTCTTTACTTTTTATTTTGAGACAGGGTCTCCCTAAGTTATCAAGGCTGGCCTTGAACTCACTCTGTAGCACAAGCAGGTCTTGAACCTGTCATCCATCTCCACAGCCTCCCTAGCAGGGATTACAGGTATGGTCCACCAGTCTCAGCACAAATGCAATTTAAACAAAATATTTTCTGTCCACGATTGGTTGAATTCATGGATAGAGACCCTATGGATATGTAGAGGGCCAATGGTGTCATTCCATCAATCCTTGTGACAAACCAGGTATAATAATTACTATTTGTTTATAACCTAAGGCCTGAAACACAGAAAAGTCATTTGTCCAGGGTCACATAGCTGAGCCAGAATCCAAACACAGTCTGCATTTATTAAGAAATAAATCTTCCCGGCACTATGAGGGCTAGCCAGCGGGGAGCTGGCTTCCTTCTAAGGTCCATCAAATGAAATGTAACTTTTATCATGCCTTTTTGATACCTAGAGGTTTTTGTTACTATTAGTTTTATTTTGGAAATTTCTTCTTCTCATTTACACTTCTGACCTCTTTATTTCCCAGCAGAAAAACTATTCTATGTTTCTGCAAAGAAAAAGCAAGATCAAAAGAGCTGAAGGTGACTGCATTTTTGGGACCATAACGGAGGAAGACCTCTGAAGACAGCTCACCTTTGAAAATGCCCTCTCAGGATGGCTTACGACAGTTCAACAGCTGGGGGGTGGGGGGGAGCGTTGGAGATGGGCTTCTTACCATCAGGAAGTTTCTTGACATCGTCTCACTTTTTCTGACATAGAGGTAGATTATCTTCTTTAGACCACATACTATGGAACTCTGTATGGATTTCAGGAATAAAAGGATAGAGGGAAGGCTGAGGTAAGAGGATGACCATTAGTTCAAGGCCAGCCTGGGGCTGTAGAGTGAGTTCTAAGTCAGTCTGGGCTACAGTGAGAATCTACTTAGAGAAAAAAAAAAAAAAAAAGATAGAGGAGAGGAATTAAAGCTATAGAGTTTGTTGGCAAATTCCAATTGACTAGTTCCTAAAGTGAGTGTCTACCTTGCTTCATGAACTCTTTCGTAGGCTCTGATGCTACGTGAACAAAAAGCTTGCCCTAAAGTCATGTGAGCACAATAGGGGTCACATTCTGAAGACATAATTTATCAGATGAAGAAGAGAAGGCTGTGACTAGGAAGAGGAATTATTGGACAAGAAGTCCAGACTTCTGTGACCTTTCGGAGAGCTAGGGCAGGCAGATGGCGAAATGCTGATTTACTTCTAAGCGACATGGAGGAGCTCAAAATCACAGGCGGAAGGGCCCAGGATGCAGCTCAGTGGTGAAGCCCTTGCCTGGCGGGTGTAAGATGCTGGCTTCCAGTCCCAGCGCCGTAAGACAAAACCACAATCAGAGTAACAGGCTGCCCGGGTCCAGGATGCGCCGCTGTGTGGTTAGCTGTATTCTACCCTTAGAATACTGAACTCTGTTCAATAATCATCCTGCAATAAGGCCCTCTACTAACATCAACTGCCTTATTAGTCTCTTTCTTAGCTTTAAAAATGTGTATTTGCTCATAGGATTTTTCCTTATCTCATTTCAGTTAACATGGTAATTAATGTAATATGTATGGAATTAAGACCACAATAAAGGGAAAGAAGGATCTATATTATGTAAATAGAAAACAGCATAATATTCGCATGTTCCTTTCTTGTTTTTTTTTTCAAGGTAGGGTCTTACTCTGGCCCAGGCTGACTTAGAATTCACTATGTAGTCTCAGGGTGGCCTTGAACTCTCGGTGATCCTCCTACCTCTGCCTCCCAAGTGCTGGGATTAAAGGCATGTGCCACCACACCTGGCCTCATGTTCCTTTCTTAATTGTATAACTAATAATAAAATAAATGTGAAATCTATAAAACATAAAATTTACTGATGAAAATTCTGTGGGTTTTTAAAAAATGTAGAATCTATTAAAATTCTATAATATTTATAAATCGGTTTTTATAAATTTATAAATCAGCCTGTAATCATAACTCTTGGTACCTTAAAGATTTGTATTAATATTTTGGGCTGTACTTGGGCATCTTTGCAGAGGAAATCCCAAATCATTCATGGTGACTATATTAATGGATTGTGAAAATTTTCAGATGAAAAAGGAAGGTGGGGGCTGGAGAGAGGCCTCAGCAGTTAAGGGTGTGAAGCCTGATGACCCAGGTTCAATTCCCCAGAACCCATGTAAGTCAGATGCACATGTGTCTGGAGTTTGTTTGCAGTGACTAGAGGCTCTGGTGTGCCCATTCTCCCTCCTTCCCTCCCTCCCTCTCTCTCTCTCTCTCATAAATAAACAAACAATAAATAAAAATAAAATATTTAGAATGGAAGGTGATGTATTATTTTGCTAATTTGAGAATAGTCAGGAAGTGGGGATATAGCTCAATGGCAGAGCACCAGGCTAGCATGCACAAGACCCTGAGTTCAATTGCCAGTAACTAACACACATGCGCGCGCACACACACACACACACACACACACACACACACATATACACACACAGAGTCAGGATCAATCTCTCTCTTTTTCTTTTTTAATAGGAAACCCACAGTTGAAGGGGCCATCCTAAGCTCTAGGAAGATAAAGAGAATTTGTATTGAGTGAGAAGATGAATATAATAGACCGAGCTATGTAGGACTGCTGCCTTTGTAGGTTGAAAATAGGCATTTAATGTTTATTTTGCGTTTCAACTTGACATATGAAAGTAAGTAATACCAGCTTGTAGTTGTTGAAAGGATAGAACAGACCTGTATGTCAAAGGAAATTGGGAGCCATCAGGAAAGTCCCAAGGAGAAGAGACTTTGAAGAAAGAGCAGAGATGTGGGGGTTAGGGAACGGAAAAGACCCAGCTTGGAACGTAAGCATGGCGTTTAGGAAATGAGCAGAGGTGTTTTCGGCAGGTAGAGCTTTAGGTTAAGGCTGAGTGTGGTAGTGCACGTCTATAAGCAGGGCACTTGGGAGGCTAAGGGAAGAGGATCACAAGTTCAAGGGTAGGCTCCGCTACAAAGCAATGCCCTGTCTCATAAAACAAAACAGACTCAAACCACACTGTCCCTCCCCACCACAAGCCACTTCAGCATTAGAGAAACCGTCAGCCAGAGCACAGTCTTCCGAAGGTAGGCCACTATTTGCAACCTTAAGTAACTTCTTTTTTTGTGTGTGTGCATGTGTGTGTGTGCATGTGTATGGAGTCCAGAGGTTGACACTGGGTTTCTTCCTCTTCCACTCTTCACTTTATTTTTTTTCAGTTTTTATTTGAGATAGATAGAAAGAGAGAGAGAGAAAGAAAGAAAGCAGCAGATATAAAGGCAGGCAGAGAGAGAGAGAGAGAGAATAGGTATGCCAGGGCCTCTACCTGCTGCAAATGGACTTCAGATGCATACTCCACCTTGTGCATCTGGTTTACATGAGGCCTGGGGAATCAAACCTGGGCCCTTTGGCTTTGCATGCAAGCATCTTACCCACTAAGCCATTGCTCCAGCCCTCTTCACTTTATTTTGAGACAGGTTTTTAAAAATAATTTTTTCTTTATTTATTTACTTGTTTTAGTTTTTTAAACTTTATTTTTTTACTTGCAGGCAGAGAGAGAGAGAGAGAGAGCGAGCAAGCGAAAGAGAGAATGAGCATGCCAGGGCCTCCAGCCACTGCAAATGAACTCCAGATGTGTGCGCCCCCATGTGCATCTGGCTTACGTGGGTCCTGGGGAATTGAACCTGGGTCCTTTGGCTTCACAGGCAAACACCTTAACCCCTAAGCCACCTCTCCAGCCCTTGAGACAGTTTTTTGATGAACCTGGAGCGTGCCAGTTTGGTTAGTACACTAACCAGCCAGCCTTGGGAATCCTCTTGTTTCCTCCTCAAAATTACAGGCACGTGCCACCTTTTCATGTGGGTGCTGGGGATCCAAACTCGGGTCTTCATTCTTGCTCGGCAAGCGCTTTCACCCGCTGAGGCATCTCTTGTGGGGTGTGGCTTTGGAAGTGGGCCAGCCTGTGTCTTGTGCCTCCTCTCCTCGTGTTCAGTTCGCCTCTGTATCTGTGGACTCTGCATCCGTGGATTCCACTAAACTGTGGATGGAAAATGAGCCACAGCAGTTGCATCTGTTCTGAGCATGCGCAAATTTTGTTTTCCTCATCACTCACTTAAAAAGTGCAGCGTCACAGCTCCTTACATTTACGCTGACTGTATTATACATAAGCTAGAGAGATTTCAAGATTGTGGAGGAGGTGTTCAGGTTTCCTGCATACTAGGCTCTTTTACATGAAGGACCGGGGCAGCCATATTTTCTCCCTGCCTTCTCCAACATCACTTCTAGAAACTAGTCAAGCATTGTGCTTTCACTACTGTCTACATTTCAGAATAGCTGGCATCAGCAATTTGTCCCCACATACACCTCCTTGAGTTTGAAATTTTCACAGAAGCATAATCAAAAGGAGAGAGCTGCTTAACTGTGGCCAGCCTTGTTTTGGAGCCACTTGGCACCTATGAAGAACGGGCACAGGCATTGTCCACAGAGTGGACATCCTCCCAGAGCTGGGTCTCGAACCACGTCATGTGTGGTGAGCCTACAGAGTGCCCATATCCCCATGCCCATGTGGCATCTAAGCAAGTGTTATGTTAAGAATTCCAGTTAGACTTACTCTCTGTTGGAGAATCTGCTTCTCTTTTTCAGACAGATGTATATCCTAAGGAGAGAGCCACCCCATCATACCTCAAAAGGGCCCCGGCTGAAACTAAGAAAAATTGGAGAAACAAGCAAGGGGGCTGTTTTCCTGATGAACCGGATACCAGCACAAGGGGGAAGGAGATCAGCACAGAGAAAAATCAACTCCTACCAAATCAGAGAGCCAGAGCCTCAGAGGCCCCCAACACCTCATCACTGAAGCAGACCAAAAATGAACCCAACATGGCTCAGGGAAATTTTGCGGAAGAGGGGGCGGAAAGAATGTCAGAGCCACATGTTGGGTCATGATATGCAGAGACATTTAGCTTACTCATAACTGTGGGCTAACTCCACAATGCATGACCCATATACCTCAACAAGGAGGGGCCAAGGGGAGGGGGTAGGGCACGGATGAGCCTAATAATGGTACCAAACTGACTGTATTTGCTGAATACAGAACTGACTAATAAAGAAAAAAAAAAAAAGAATTCCAGTTAGAAATGACTTGAATCGCCTTCAAAGTAAATTATAAAAGGGCTAAATGATCTTAATTTGCAGAAAGCCACATAGGTTCCAAGCTTTGGTGGAAAATGGTAACCAAAAGGACCCTAAACTACAAAACAAAAGAAAAACAACAGAAGTAGCAAAGGTGACTTTCCTAAGTGTTTTTAGTTACCCGTTTGCTGCATGTGGGACACGTACGGTGATGACCAGGGGAGTAGAGACAGTGACTGTGGAAGATGGAGTGGGGTGGTCTCGTGTTTGTCATCAGTGAGCCAAGAAAAATGTCAAGAAAGATAGCTGTCTCACAAGAAACAAGACATGCTGAGTTAGCTTTCAAAAAAAAAATATGACTGGGCTTGGAGATGGCTCAGTAAAGGGCACTTGCTTGCAAAGCCTACTGGTCCAGGGTCAATTCCCCAGTGTCTATGTAAGGCCAGGTGCACAATGTGATGCGTGCATCTAGAGTTTGTTTTCCACGCCCATTCCCTCTCTCCTTCGTTCCTCCTCTCTCATAATTAAAAATATTTTTTAAAAAGATCTGACTCAGGCCTGGAGAGATGGCTTAGCGGTTAAGGTGTTTGCCTGCAAAGCCAAAGGACCTCGGTTCAATTCCCCAGGACCCATGTAAGCCAGATGCACAAGGTGGCGCATGCATCTGGAGTTCATTTGCAGTGGCTGGAGGCCAGGGCATGCCCATTCTTTCTCTCTCTTTGTCTCTCAAAAAAAAAAAAAAAAAAAGATATGACTCACCACTTAGTCCTTCAAGATGACTTTCAAGTCCAGTTTGCATCCTCCATTTTATTGAGGCATGATTATACTTAGCCTGTAAGTTGCTTTTTAATTGGTAATCATTGTATTCTCATGAAGTAAGTCATTTGTATAATAATTCTCCAGTTGAGAAAAACCAGAGCTCTAGAAAGGTATGTGATGCTGTTGGTGGGCTGGGCTCTTCGGGGCTTCCCTGTGGTGTAGAGTCCTCGGTTTTCCAAGTGGCCTTTACTGTGAGACGTCTTGGAAGAGGTTAGCCTTTGGTTGATTGAGCAGTGTTGGCCCGAGTGATTTTTGTGCTCTTCCCGCACTAAGCTGAATGTGGTTTCTTTTTTCTCAGAAATGTGGGAACACAGTGTTGGCTGTACTTCCTAATGGGTTTTCCGTCTGTCCACAGGAGCATGTTGATGGGTTCCGGGTTGTAGCAGTAGTCTGGATGAGAGCCCTGGAGCAGCCAACTGAGACTGAAGGGTGAGCTCCTATTCCCAAGCAGGATTTGGGGGGAGCTCCTGTTGGAATGGGGTCTAGTATGCAGAGGAGATAGTGAGAGTTACTGCAGTTAGGCCCAACCACGTTCAGAACTTCATTTCTCCACAGAACAAACATGATGAGTAAAAAAAAAAGATGGCAACTATTAAGCCTCTTATAAATGCTGTGAGGGGCTGGAGAGATGGCTGAGCGGTTAAAGGCGCTTGCCTGCAAAGCCAGAGGACCCAGGTTTGATTCCCCAGGACCACATAAGCCAGATGCACAAGGTGGCACATGCATCTGGAGACCGTTTGCAGTGACTAGAGGTCCTCGCATGCCTATTCTCTTTCTCCCTCTCATAAATAAATAAATAAATAAAATGTTTTTGTAAATGCTGTGAAAGCCAGGCGTGGTGGTGCACACCTTTAATCGCAGCACTCGGGAGGCAGAGGTAGGAGGATTGCCGTGAGTTCGAGGCCACCCTGAGACTACATAGTAAATTCCAGGTCAGCCTGAGCTAGAGTGAGACCCTACCTTCGAAAACCAAAAAAAAAAAAAAAAAAAAAAAAAAAAAAGGAAAGAAATGCTGTGAAAGCCACATGGAAACAAACAATTGATTTGATTCTTAGATACATTTCACAGTAGCTGGTGGAGTAAAATGCACCTTCTGGAGGCTCATATGCCAAGTAGGCACCAAATAGGCCCTGGGCTCTCAGGTGTGTACAACCCCCCCCCACACCCCAGCATTTTATATGGGTGCTGGTGTTCCAAACTCAGGCCCTCATGTTTGCTCATCAAGCACTTTACCCACAGAGCATCTCCCCAGCCCCACAAATGTCCTCTATCCCCATTTTTTTTCTTATCCCCCCTTCTCTTTTTGTATAAATGAAGAGATGGCATGAAGTCTGAGGATGCACCAGAGGTGGGCTCAGGAGATGGTGGGCATGAATTCACTGTACAGAAATCCTAATGGAGACAGACACTGAGGATATTCAAAACACACCAGGTCTGGAGGGATGGCTTAGCAGTTAAGGTGGTTGCCTGCAAAGCCAAAGGACCCAGGTTCCATTCCCCAGGATCCACATTAGCCAGATGCACAAGAGGGTGCATGCGTCTGGAGTTCACTTACAGTGGCTGGAGGCCCTGGGGTGCCTATTCTCCCTCTCTCTCTCTCTCCCTCCCTCTTTCTTTGTCAAACAAACAAATAAATAAATATTATATATATATATATATATATATATATATATATATATATATATATGACACCAAAGCAGAAATCCAGAAGCTGCTGAGAGCTCAACACTAAAGTAGACTTAAAACTCATCCGCCAAGGCTCGGGAGTTTTGCAGAAGAGAGGGCAGAAAGATTAAAAGAGGCACAGGGCGGGAGGGAATATCCAGAGACACTGGCCCCCTCGTCCACACACACAGTGGCTGACTGCTGTTCTCACAACTCATAACCCACAACCCCATGGTGAATACCAGCAATCCCACTAAGGAGGACCCTCAGTGGGGTGGGGGCAGGGAGGAGGGAAATGATGGTACCAACACTTGATGTGTCCATACAAAGTTTTTACTTAGTAAAATAAAGAAATAATATATCAGGGATTTTTAAGTAAAATTTTCAATGTTATTTGAATTTAACTGACAAAATAAACACATACAACTAAGGAAACAACCCCCCCCCTTTTTTTTTTTTTTTGGTTTTCTGAGTAGGGTCTCACTCTAGCTCAGGCTGACCTGGAATTCACTACGTAGTCTCAGGGTTGCCTCGAACTCATGGTGATCTTCCTACCTCTGCCTCCCGAGTGCTGGGATTAAAGGCGTGCACCACCACACCCAGCCAAAAAAACCCTTCTTGTCCCACTACTAGATACTTCAAAGCTCTGTTAGATCATTAGCAAAACTAAACAAACAGAAAAGACAACAGTCTTAATCTGTTTACTATTTTATTTATTTTTGGTTTTTCAAGGTAAGGTCTCACTGTAGCTCAGGCTGACCTGGAATTCACTATGTAGTCTCAGGATGGCCTCAAACTCATGGTGATCCTCCTATTGCCTCCCAAGTGCTGGGATAAAAGGTGTGCGCCACCATGCCTGACTGTTTATTTATTTAAAACAGAGAGAGAGAGAGAGAATGGGCACACCAGGGCCTCCAGCTACTGCACACAAACTCCAGACATGACTCCTTGTGCATTTGGCTTACATGGGTCCTGGAGAATTGAACCGGGATCCTTTGGCTTTACAGGCAAATGCCTTAACCGCTAAGCCATCTCTCCAGTCCTCCACTAATATCTTTTTAAAATTTCTTTCTTTCTTTTTTCTGAGGTAGGGTCTTGCTCTAGCCCGGGCTGACGAGGAATTCACTATGTAGTCTCAGACTGGCCTCAAACTCATGAACTCAGCAATCCTCCTACCCCTGCCTCCCAGGTGCTGGGATTTAAAAGTATGTACTACAACTAACTTTTTTCTATTTAGTTATTTATTTTATGAGAGAGACAGAGTGAGAGAGAGAGAGAGGCAGGTAGGGAGAGAGAGAGGGAGAAGGAATGTGTGTGCCAGGGTCTCTAGCCACTGCAAATCAACTCCAGATGTACACACCATCTTATGCATCTGGCTTTATATGGATACTGGGGAATAGAATCTGGGTCCTCAGGCTTTGCAGACATGTGCCTTAATCACTGAGCTATCTCTCCAGCCAGTCCACTAATTTACTCATCTTTCTTTGTGAGCTGAAAGATAGATAGGCAATGAAAAAAATTTCAGTTTATTAAAAAAAGACAAAAAAAAATCATTGGTGGTCATTGTTAAGAACCGCTCCTCATTCTGGTTGCCTTCAAACAAATGTATGGGCTAAGAAGCAATTCCTTATCCAACTTTTTTTTTTTCCTCCCTATATAATGTCAGAAGCTTCCTTTCTTCTCTTCCTTTGTTCTCTTCCTTTCTTGCTGGTCAGGACCATAAACTCAAAAGATGTGTTAATCCAATTCTATTTGCGGGAATATCTGTCAGAGCATGGCCCTAGCCTCAAAGCCGCAGTCGAATGGCCTCGGGCTTTACCCTGACGTTGACATCACAGTTTTGTAAAGGTGGGTGTGAAAGCGCGGGGTCGCCAGTAGGAGCAGAGAGGGGGGAGCCAGCCGAGGTCTGCCGGGACGAAGATGCGTTTGCTTCTGTCTGAATGTCACCAAGCGCTTGTCTCGAGACTAAGGTGACCATTAAGATCCCTCTAAGGCCTTTTTTTTTTTTTTTTTTCAATTTAGTTCTAGTCCCTGGGGTGAGCTAAGCTCCAGGCCAGTGTTGGAGTCAACCCCTTTACAACACAGATGACTGGAATCTTCTAAGCTGCTTGAGCAGACCCTCCCAGGCTTTGGGGGCCAGTATGAATCTTTAGCTCTTTTCTGTG
The DNA here is from genome assembly GCA_036346955.1 of Dipus sagitta. Lineage (NCBI taxonomy): Eukaryota > Metazoa > Chordata > Mammalia > Rodentia > Dipodidae > Dipus > Dipus sagitta. The sequence continues at coordinate 167,885,011 of CM070771.1, read as the reverse complement.
CCCATTAACTAGTCCCCGACTAGCAGGATTTCTAAGGAAGTTCATGATTAAGGGGCTTGAAAAGACACTTGGGGGTCTGAAAACAGTAAAGAAAAGATAAGAGTTATCTGGGCTGGAAGCTTTCCTGATATTACCCTTTTTTGCGTACTTTCCAGAAAGTTCACAAACCTATTGGCATTCAGAGTTTCTGAAACATGGTTCCTTTGTTGCTGCTGTTATTTTATTAATTTTGAGTGTGTGTAGTATGTGATGTGTGGTGTATGCACACGTGTGTTGCAGATGCACATGACCCATACCCATGCACGTACACAGGAGAACACTGGGTGTCCTTCTCTTAACGCTCCTTGGCATATTTACTTGAGGAAGGGTCTGTCCCTCATCCCAGAGGTGCTATCTGTCACTGAGCCCCAGTGATTCTCTGGTCTCCATCCTCCAATGGGGTTACAGATGTGCGTGACCACACCCAGCTTTTTATGTGGATTCTGGAGAGTCAAACTTGGCAGCCTCCAGTCTGAGAAGAAGCCCTCATGGTTAAGTGGCAAGCACTCTTAACCACTGAGCAATCGTCCCAGCCCCTTTCTTATTAGTTTTATTTGAGACAGCATCTCAGTATGTAGCCTAGGCTGCCTTCCAACTCGTGATTCTCCTGCTTCAGTCTCCGAAGTACTGGGATTATAGCTATGTGTCATCAAATCGGACCCTGGGCATCTTTGAAGAATAGACAAATGACCAAACATGTGGACACCATCCTTTCTTTTTTTAAAAAAAATATTTTTTTCGTTTTTTTAAAGTATTTTTTCTTTTATTTATTTTTTAATATTTATTTATTTATTTATTATTGGGGGGGGGAGAATGGGTGTGTCTTGGCCTACAGCCATTGTAAACAAACTCCAGACACATGTGCCACCTTGTGCATCTGGCTTACATGAGTCCTGGGGAACTGAACTGAGGTCCTTTGGTTTTGCAGGCAAATGCCTTAACTGCTAGCCATCTCTACAGCCCTTTTATTTATTTATTTATTCTTTTTATTTTGACAACTTCCATACTTCCAGACAATAAACTATGATAATTCCCTCCCTTTCCCCACTTCCCCCTCACAAATCCAACCTCCATCATATGCCCTTCCCCTCTCAATTAGTCTTTTATTTTATTTTATTTTTATTTATGTGTTTATTTGACAGAGAAAGAGGGAGAGAGTGTGAGAGAATGGGCACGCCAGGGCCTTCAGCCACTGCAAACAAACTCCAGACATGTGTGCCCCCTTGTGCATCTGGCTAACGTGGGTCCTGGGGAATCAAACCTGGGTCCTTTGGCCTTGCAGGCAAACGCCTTAACTGCTAAGCCATCCCTCCAGCCCCCTTTTATTTATTTATGAGACAGAGAGAGAGAAAAAAAAATGGGTGGTCATAGGGCCTGTAGCGACTGCAAGGAACAAACTCCAGATGCATATACCACCTTGTGCATCATGCTTTACGTGGTTATTGGGGAATCAAATCTGGGTCCTTAGACTTCACAGGAAAGCATCTTAACTGCTAAGCCATCTCTCCAGCCCTAGTTTATTACTTTTAATTGATCCTCCAACACTGCCTTCTAAACTGTCACTCCCTGAATGGCTGGCATGAGTGTGTCAAGTGACATCCATGTAAAACTCTGTTATCCAATACCCACCATGGTTTTGACCAACTAAGTAAGCCCAACATTTCACAATTCACCTTCAAAGGATCTACACATTTGCTTAAACCTTTGAAAAAGATATTTCTTTTTTATTCTTATTTTATTTATTTTACAGAGAAAGAGGGAGGAGAGAGAGAGAGAGAGAGAGAGGGAGAGAGAGGGAGAGAGAGAGAGAGAGAGAGAGAGAGAGAGAGAGAGAATGGGCACGCCAGGGCCTCCAGCCACTGCAAACCAACTCCCGATGCATGCGCCCCCTTGTGCATCTGGCTAACGTAGATCCTGGGGCATTGAACCTGGGTTCTTTGGCTTTGCAGGCAAATGCCTTAACTGCTAAGCCATCCCTCCAGTCCCCAAAAGATATTTCTTTGCTAGAGGCCCATTGTTTAGTTTTGGGGAGGGAAGGTTGATTGAAGCTAGCCACTATACTCCTGTCAAATGCATGGTTTCTTCTGTGTGTGAATGCCTATGTGGTTCTAGCATGTGTGGATACATGAAAGAAAACTTAAGTGGGTGTGGCAGTAAGGAGCCAGGCTTCCAGGTGTTATCTTAGTAACTCCAAAATTTCAAGATCTAAGATGTTTGCAGTTAACAAAGGGAGACAGCTCCCATTTTAAGAGTTTTATTTGGACACTTTCTAGTTTTACTGGCTCCTAGAGGAAAAATATTATTCTCTTAGACTTCAAATTCTACCTCATGATCTGGGCATGCTGGTGCCCGCCTTTGGCAAGCATGGGCTACAGAGTGAGTTTCAGGTCAGCCTAGGCTAGAGTGAGACCCTGCTTCAAAGAGAAGTCAAAAAATCCGCAAAACCTTCCTCAGTTTTGCAAAGATGATGGCTGGCACATGCCACTTTTCTCCTGCGGTTAAATGTTGTAAACTATTTGGGGACTAAAATAAGCCCAACTCTAGTATAGACAGATAGATGCTACTGTCTCATATTCAGTGGCGTATTCATTCAATGGTTAATAGTACCACTGTACTGTTGCAGTCAGGTTCGCATTGCTGGTAGAAATCACCCAACCGAGAGCAGCTTGTGGGAAAAAAAAGAGGTTTATTTTGGCTTACAGGCTCAAGGGGGAAGCTCCATGATGGCAGGGAAAATGATGGCACGAGCAGAGGTTGAACATCACCCCCTGGCCAACATAAGGTGGACAATAGCAACAGGAGAGTGTGCCAAACACTGGCATGGGGAAACTGGCTATAGCACTCGTAAGCCCGCCCCCAACAATACACTGCCACAGAAGTAATTCCCAGATCTCCATCAGCTGGGAACCTAGCATTCAGAACACCTAAGTTTATGGGGGACACCTGAATCAAACCATCACAGGAACTAAAATGAGTCCAATTCTAGTATAGACAGATGCTACTGTCTCATATTCAGTGACTTATTCGTTTAATGGTTAGTGGTTATGGCTGAGAAGTCAGGGTGTTGTCTCAAACATCTGATTCATGCTAACCTGGTTAAGAGACCTGTGGAAACTACACTTTTTAGGAATATATCTCCCTCTCGTGGTCATTCTATAGTTCTACAAAGAAACAAAAATGAGAACATGGACACAAACCTCAAAAATAACTGGCTCTCACTTTACAGGTACTCTATGTCTTAAAAACACCTCCCTGTGTGTGGGTTGGAGAGATCACTCAGCAGTTAAAGGTGCTTGCTTGCAAAGCCTGATGGCCTGAGTTCGATTCCCTAATGTCCACGTAAAGCCAGATGCACAAAATGGTGCCCAGATTCATTCTGTCTCTCTCTGTCCTGGAAAATCAATAATTGAAAATATTTTTTTTTAAAAAAAACATCTTCCTGGGCTGGAGAGATGGCTTAGCAACTAGAGTGCTTGTCTGTGAAGCCTAAGGACCCAGCTTCAATTCCCCAGGACCCACGTAAGCCAGATTCACAAGGTGGCACATGAGTCTGGAGTTAGTTTGCAGTGGCTGGAGGCCTTTGTGCGCCCATTCTTTCTCTCTTTCTTTATCTGTCCCCCCTCAAATAAATTAATACAAATAAAATATTAAAAAAACGATTATGACCATATCGATTTCTGCAATCACAACTGGTTACCATAGGAAAGTTGCTTACTTTCTCCAAGTGTCTTCTGATAAGTATTCAATTAAGTGTTTTGCTAAGTATTTTAAAAATATTTAGGGTGGGAATGGTTGCTTAGTGGTTAAGGCTCTTGTCTGCGAAGCCTAAGAACCCAGGTTCAATTTGCTAGGTCCCATGTAAGCTAGATGCACAAGGGGGGCCATGCATCTGGAGTTCAGTTGCAGTGGCTTGAGGCCACACCCATACTCTCTCTATCTGCCTCTGTTTCTCTCTCTCAAATAAATATATAAATATTTTTTAAATTCTATTTAAGCTGGGCATGGTGGCGCACGCCTTTAATCCCAGCACTTGGGAGGCAGAGGTAGGAGGATTGCCATGAGTTCAAGGCCACCATAAGACTACAGAGTGAATTCCAGGTCAGCCTGGCTGCAGCAAAATCCTACCTTGAAAAACCAAAAACAAAAAAGTATTTATTTATTTGAGAGAGATATGAGAGATGAGAGACAGAGCATGGACGAGAGCAGCAGGGCCTCTTGCCACTGCAAACAAGCTTCATACACATGCACTTATTGTGCATCTGACTCTACATGTGCTGGGGAATCAAACCTGGGCCAACAGCCTCTGCAAGCAAGCACCTTTAACTGTTGAGCCATTCCCCAGGTATTTTTGAAAGTGTTCTGTATTTTCTAAGACCATATGAACAGGAGCTTATAATCAATATAGCTGAACTTCTTCTTTTCCCTAAGAAGAAGAAGACTGCTTAGATGAAAATCCTGCCCTGAATCTTTCTTTCTTCCATCCATTCCCGCACTCTGGTAGGTCTAATAAGACAGTTCCTCTTCCAGCCTTGGTTACATGTTAGGATTCCCTGAATAGCTTTTACAAACACAGCTGCCTGGACCCTGCTTCTGAGCAACTCTGATTTGGTCTTGACCGGGAGCTGGTGCTTTTTAAGCTCTTGTGGTGGTTGTAATATGCTTCCAGGATGGAGAACTACCACGCTAATGTCTCTGAGCATGCATGATGTGTCAGTCTCTATGGTCATGGGGAGGCGTCAAGGGTAAAGATATAACTCGGTCACACTAAGCCTCTGCCATCACTAATCACAAGCCACAATGCTGTCTCCTGTGTGGAATACTTCCCTTGATCACTGCATAATTAACTCCTCATGTTTTAAATATCATTTATTCAATGATGCAATTGCCCTTCTATCCAAGTTATGTCCCTCCTAGTTGCCATTGTAGGAACCCCAGAACTGGAAATCTTACAATCAGAACTTTGATATTTTTAATTTTCTCTCTCTCTTTCCTTTCTTTCTTTTTTTGATTTTTTTTTTTTCGAGGTAGGGTCTCACTCTAGCCCAGGCTGACTTAAAATTCACTATGTAGTCTCAGAGTGGCCTCAAACTTACAGTGATCCTCCTACCTCTGCCTCTTCAGTGCTGGGATTAAAGGCATGCACCACCACACCAAGCTTTTTAAAATAATTTTTATCTATTTGAGAGAGAGAATGGGCACATCAGAGCCTCTTGCCACTGTGAACAAACTCCAGATACATGTGCCACCTTGTGCATCTGGCTTTACATGGATACTGGGGAATCAAATCCAGAACAGCAATCTTTGGAAGCAAGTGCCTTTAAACTGCTAAGCCATCTCCCCAGCCCAGAACTTAGATCTTTTGTGGGGAGACAAAGAGACAGATTTTCCTGACAAAAACAAAACCCTTGTGATATGTTGGATAACAGTTGTACAAATGTGTTCATGTCTTAATGCGCAGAACCTATGCATGTATCACCTTGTGTGGTATGGTGGTTTGAGTAACTGCCCTCAATGGCCTCATATGCTTTGAATATTTGGTCCCCAGCTGGTGGCAATTTGGGAGGTGGAGGCTTGCTGGAGGAGGTGTGCTGCTGAGAATGGACTTGGGGATGTTATAGTCCAGCTCCCCTTTGCCAGAGCTAGTGTTCTCTTGCTGCTGCCTTCCAGCTGATGTGACAAGATGTGATGTCCGGTTTTTGCTCTGTCATGTCATAACGAAGTTTCTCCTTAAGACTGTAAGCCAAAGTAAACCCTTTCCTTCCATATGCTGCTTTTGGTTGTTTTGTTCCAGCAACTAGAAGGTAAGTGCTATGTATAGTGAAAGGGTCTTTGTGGATGTGATGAACTCCAGGTCTTGAAACGGAGAGACGCTTCTGGATTATCTGAGCATGCCTCTATAAGCACAAGGTTCCATGTGAGGCATGAAAGTCAAAGCTGGAGAAGATGCAAGGATGGAAGCAGAATCCAGAGAGGAGGAAAAAGCTGCATTGGTGGCAGAGGAAGTGGCCACCAGGTGGAGACATAAGTGTTAGGTAGAAAAAGCAAGGAAACTGAGCACCAGTTTGATTTTACTTCAGTGAAAAGACTGTGGGCTAATGTTATTTGAAATTAATTAAATTTGTGGTGTTGTATTACCATGATAATAGGGAACTAATGTACAGTTCTTTTTAATGTAAAGTTCTTTTGTAGAGGCCTCTTGCAAGACCCTGGTAGGGACTCTGGAATTACATTCACATGGCTAGGTGTTTTTGTAAAATTTGAAAAATTAAGTATTTGAATTGCCTCTGAGTAAGACTGCTGTGTCTTTCTATTAGGTCTTCCTCAGGCATTTTTTTTTCCTGGGGAACATCGGGTGGTTAGAGGCGTTTGGGGCTCTGATTAGACAGAAGAACAGTAGAGGACCCTTTGGTTTGTATTTAGTAGGGTTCAATTCCCCAACATCCACATAAAGCCAGACACCCAAACTGGTGCAAGCATCTGGTGTTCATTTGCAACAACAACAACACACACACGCACACCCCCCACAGAAATAGTAGTTATAAAGTTACTATTGCTAACTTGCCAATTTGGATGCTGAAACATTTACCCAAAAGTCAATCACTACTAAATTGATGTTTATAGCACCTAGTAAAAATCGTTCTTGCCTTTGAAATTTCTCTTTAGTGGTGGGGGTGGGACGCACATTTACAGAATGCTCCTGGACTCTCACTGGAGAAACCTCTCCCAGGTGTGCCTTTCTCTTCTCCAGAAGCTCAATGTCAGGGTACTTTGCCTAAAGCAAGAACATGCCGAGCCGCTGTGCGGACCTCCGTCCTGCAGGGGGCGCGCAGACCGCCGTGGCGCGAGGCCGCTCTGGGCCCGCAGGAGCTCCATCTGTGTGGGTGTTTGGCCCCGCCCCGCCCGTCGCCGCGCGGGGAGGAGGAGCCGCTGCCTCGGTGGCCGCTGCTCGGGTCTCAGGTACCTGGGCCGGGGCCGTGGGCTGTATCCAGACGGGAACCCCTGACACTTTTCTGGCGGACCTTGAAGGCTGTCTGGGGTCCAGCCGAGGGCATGCGGGGTTGAGGGCGGCCGGCTCCCCTGCACCTTGCAGGCCGAGGATGTCGGCGTGGGTCGGAGGAGGCTTCCTCGCGGGCTGGGCGGGTGGAGAAAGGCCGGGCAAAGGCCTGCCAGGATGCTGGCAGCCTTGACAGACCCGAGCTGTGGTTGTCCGTGGAAATTCGGAGCCCTCGGAAGCCCCTGTCCGACCCCAGACAGACATTTAAATCCTTATGAGGCCTGGGAGCCATGGGCATTTAGAAAAAAAGGAAAAAAAAAATGTTTCCCTCCCCACACCAACGTTAGCCCAGAAAGTTCCTGGCGGATCATGAGTCCGCAGTCTGGGCACACAAGGGAGCTGTGAGTGAACTGGCCAGCATGTCACATTGCCCACGTCAAGACAGCGTTCACACCCATTCCTCTTAGGTCTTAGGTGTTCACAGACTTCCATTCCTTCCGTTCTTAACTCACATGGATCATTGAGAAGCAAATGGTTTCTCTGCAGATTTTCTCACGAGTGCCTCGAGAAAAAGGCATTGATTCTCTAGAATGTTCCGCACCGTTCAGAATTGGCTGCAGAACGTAATGGAGTGAGTATATACCATCGGGCAGAGACAGTTTTCACTCTTGAAAACGTTAACTGTGGCACCTAGGAGCTTGAAGGGCCATACTGGGGGCGGCGTGGATGATTTCTTCAATACAGTAACAGCTTATTTTGTATCAGCCATTGTGTTGAGTGATTTTAATATCCGTATTTTGGTTAATCCTTGCAGCAACTCTTAACAAGTACCATCTCTGACTTACAGATAAGGAAACTGAGGTGCAGAGTCTTAACTTGTCTGAGGTCAAAAAGTTGGCAAAAGGTAAGTGGGGTGTGACGCTCCTCCCTTACTCTGGTTTCTTGGTTCTGTTATCTGTCCAAACATGGCAGTATTCTGTAAGAGTTTTTGTTTGTTGATATAATTTGTATTCTGAACTGATTCCTCTTAAACAATGTGGCAGTTCACAACAGTCCCGTACCAACTCCTTTTTAGTTTAGAAAGAGTTTAAGGAGAAGGAGTGTTTGCTCACTAAGGATTATTTAGTATTGCAATAATAATAATATTCGTAAATGTGGACCAAGTCTTCACACTGCGGTACAGTTTGACTTGAAATAGAGATGGGTCTGTGTTTCGTAGCATGCCTCGTTGGTTGTGTTTTCACACCACTTTTAGTGAGTTCATCTTGCTTTTGCAATATTATGGTAGCAGACCAAAGGGAAACCAAGCTAATGTTTTACAGGATATCGGAAATGGATCTGAAGGAAGCTGTGAAGTGATAAAGAAGAGATTTGGGGTGTGTTATTTAGAGCAAATTCAAATTCATAATTCAGTTATGAGAGAGAAAGGATTTTCACAATTCCTGTTATTGTTAGAGTAGAAACTGTTATTTCCCACTGCTTTATGAATGCCTTATCAGGATGTGAGAGTTAGCTGTTCAGCCTTCATGCTGCAGTCATAACAGACTACCTTCCACTGTAAGGGACTGTACTAAACAGTATCAAAAAAAAAAAAAAAAAAAAGCCCTTGTCATGGAGCTGATATTCACTGGACGAATGCGAGGATAATAAAATAATGTTTTTTTGAGGCAGTGTGTCACTCTAACCCAGACTGGCCTCGAACTCAAGGTGATCCTTTTGCCACGGCCACCATACCTGGATAGCAAAATAATTTTAAAAAATTAAAAAATCAGGGCTGGAGAGATGGCTTAGCTTAGCGCGCTTCTTGCACAAGCATGAGGGCCTGAGGGGCCTGAGACTGCCTAAGTTTAAGTCTCCAGGTTCTACATGAAGCAGCTGGGTGTGACCATGTGCACCTGTAATCCCAGTCATGCAGAGGGGCAGAGACCCGGGAATCTTCGGAGTCCTGAAAGCTCTGGACTTAGTAAAAAGAGATTGTGGCTCAAAACAAGGTCAGGCAGAAGAGCGGCGGAGCGGTTCACCAGATGTTCTCCTCAGGCCTCCACAGGCGAGGGAGCCCTGCCTCAGGCAAGCGTATGGGGTGCTGCAAGGACACATACATGTGCATGTATCACACATACCACACTACCTTATACACACATAAGCAAAAATTTTTTTAAAAAAAGGAAAAACCAGATGGTAGAAAATATTAGGAAGAAAAATAAAGCAGTGAAGGTGGGTAGGAAGTGCTGGGAAAAGGACAGATACACTCCATGGAGAGCATTCTTAAGCAAAATTGCTGCAGGACAGCTGTTGGGGGAAGAGCATATGAATGTATCAGACAAACAGGAAAGCCCAGAAAATGCCTGTCTGTCAGAGGACAAACAAGGACTCCTCCACTGGCGCTGAGCAGGAGGAGGAAGAAAGGAATGACGTCAGAGACCGTGAGTCCTAGTAAAGAGCCATGTCCACTCTGAACGAGGAGGGAGGTGGTCTGAAGGAACTGAGCTGAGGAGAGGGAGGACTTCCCTTTGTCTTGTGAAGGATGGGCACTCTGACCACTGTGTTCAGAATGGAGTGGATGAGCAAAAACGGAAGCGGACCACTTAGGAGGTTCGTGCAATAATCTGGATGAGTGATACATTGGCTTAAGACAGATAGTGAGGTTACTTCTCATTCTTCATGTGTCATTCAATGAACCCTTATAGCCTGCAACTATAGTACAAAGTCCTATATTAATGCATTCTTTTTTTTTCCTTTATATGCATAGCTCTGGTAAAATTTACTTAATAAAATGGCACAGTAAGAGATAACCCACCGTTAGAGTGACACACTGCCTCAAAAAATTTATTATCCTCGCCTTTGTCCAGTGAATATCAGCTCCATGACAAGGACTTTTAAAAAAGTTTTTATTTACTTATTTATTTATTTATTTATTTATTTGAGAGCGACAGACACAGAGAGTGAGAGACAGATAGAGAGAGAGAGAATGGGCGCGCCAGGGCCTTCAGCCATGCAAACGAACTCCAGAAGTGTGCGCCCCCTTGTGCATCTGGCTTACATGGGTCCTGGGGAATCAAGCCTCAAACCGGGGTCTTTAGGCTTCACAGGCAAGCACTTAACTGCTAAGCCATCACTCCAGCCCATGACAAGGACTTTTTAGGATATGCTGCATGAATGCTGAATACGCTGTCACATCCTGACAAGGCATTCATAAAGCAGTGGGAAATAATTTCTGATAGGTGAGCATGGTCTCTGTGAAAATATCTTATTTATGGTGTTCACCTCTCTGGTTTGAGATGATGTAACACCTGCCTAAGGAGGGGAGGGGAGATGAGTGAGTGATAAGGGCATTGTGACGTGGGTTACTACACAGGACTGTGAACACTGCAATACTGATACTGCAGCTGCTGATCTGATAACCAAGAAGGCTACTAAATGACTAAGGGTTGATAATGGAAAGAGGAGATACTGAACAAAGGGGTAAATCATGTGTAGGTTGGAGCAAAGCTGGATGGCTTCCAATTTCATCACACTACTCAGATTGTGTGTGACTTAAAGCTTACAAATGATTCTGGAATTTTCCACTTCATATTTTGAACCGTGATTGACTTTGGGTAACTGAAACTATGGAAACTGAAGCCATTGATGGGGGGGGGCTACTGTAGTAAGAAACAGTGATATTCTGTGTATAGCTGATAGGATTTGATAGGATTAGATTAAAAAAATATACCTGTGAGAATGAAAGTGAAAGGCATGCTGTATGGTCTTTGGTCTGAACTGTTAGATGGTGGAGAAGACTAAGGGTGTGCGGCATAGGAAGAAGGAACCAGGAGATTAGTTTCAGAAGTCAAGTTTGTGATGCCTGCTCAAATAGATTATGAGAGACTGTGGTTCAGAAGAAAGGTTTGTTTGGAAACAAACATTTGGTAGTTATTAGCAGAAAAGTATTGTGTTAGCCTTTAGTTGATGTGGTAAAATTCCTGACATAGACAAGTTAAAAGATCGATTTTTGGCCGGGCATGGTAGTGCACACCTTTAATCCCAGCACTTGGGAGGCAGAGGTACGTGGATCGCTGTGAGTTCGAGGCTACCCTGAGACTACGTAGTGAATTCCAGGTCAGCCTGAGCTAGAGTGAAACCCTATCTGCAAAAACCAAAGGGGAAAAAAAGGTTGATCTTGGCTCCCAGTTTCAGAGTGGTCCTTTTGCTTCTGGACCCATGGTTATGAGAGCATATGGCACAGATGGCTCATCTCATGGAAGACCAAAAGTACACACATGCTCACACACACACAAATGAATTTTAAAAATGCAATCCCGGGGCTGGAGAGATGGCTGGGTGGATATGAGTACTTGCTGAGCAATCATGCGGAACTGAGTTTGATCCCAAGCACTCACATAAAAAGTCAGGCATGGCCAGGGCATGCCTGTCATCCCAGCACTGAGGGGGTGGAGACAGGAGGAACACTGGGGCTCCCTGATCAGCCAGTCTCCGAAATAGGAGAGTTCCAGGTTCAGTGAGAGACTCTGTTTATCTCAGGGAAATAGGACGGAAGAGCAATAAGGGACCCCTGACATCTTCCTCTGGCATACATGCCATAGCACATGTAGAAATCAGAGGACAACTTTCAGCACTTGGTCCTCATAGTCTACATCATTTGAGGCAAGGTTTCTTTCTTTTGATCTCGAGCTGTATTTTGCTATGCTCACTGTGTGTTTTCCAGAAAATTGCCCTGTCTCTGACTCCCATCTTGCTGTTAGTGTGCTGGGATTACAGAAGATTGAATTTACGTACTTAGGCTAATATTTCTGTCTTGGGACAGAGTAAAGAAATTATATTTTCCATTATAAATGAATGGTTCAAGTTCTTTTGCAGGTATTCTTCTGGGTTTGATATCTGGCTTTAAAAAATATTGTTTATTTATTTGCAGGGAGGGAGGGAGGGAGAGAGAGAGAGAGAGAGAGAGAGAATGGGTATGCCAGGGCCTCCTGCCACTGCAAATGAACTCCAGACACATACACCCCTTTGTATATCTGGATTTATGTGGGTCCTGGGGAATCAAACCCAGGCCATCACACTTTGCAAGTAAGTGCCTTTTACTGCTGAGCCATCTTCCCAGGTGGGTGTCTGGGTTTTTGGGACAAGGTCTCAAGTAGCCTGAGTTGGCCCTGGGGCCATAGGACGACCGTGAGCTCCTGATGCTTCCACTTCCCAAGTGCTGGCACTGTAGACGTGCACTGCCACACCAGAGAGAAAACAGTTCATTTGTATTTCCATAACCTTGAGAGAAAAAAGCAAGTTGTCACAACAAATGTTTTACACAAAATAATTCTAAGTCCACAGACTTCCTAATCAAAGTGTACAGCTTATTGAGTGTGGTGGCGCACATCTTTAACCCCAGCACTCTGGGAGGCAGAGGTAGGAGGATCTCTGTGAGTTCAAGGCCACCCTGAGACTACAAAATGAATTCCAGGTCATCCTGGGCTAGAGCAAGACCCTACCTCAAAACTCTCCGCACCACCCCACAAAAATGTACAGTTTACAGTATTGTACTTGGTTCATGTAGTCCACATGAAATTAAGAGACTAGAATCTAGAAAATCTAAAGCTCACATTCAATAATAAGATTGCAGTTTCAAGCCGGGCATGGTGGCTTGATCCCAGCACTTGGGAGGCAGAGGTAGGAGGCTGGCCATGAGTTCGAGGCCACCCTGAGACTACAGAGTGAATTCCAGGTCAGCCTGAGCTAGAGTGAGACCCTGCCTTGAAAAATTAAAAATAAATAAAAAGATTGCAGTTTCTACAAAAGTAAAGAAGTAATGAAAGAAGCTGGTGTGGTGGCACACGCCTTTAGTCCCAGCATTCGGGAGGCAGAGGTAGGAGGATGGCATTGAGTTTGAGGCCATCCTGAGACTACATAGAGCATTCCAGGCCAGCTGGGCAAGAGTGAGAGCCTACCTCGAGAAACCAAAACAAAAAACAAAAAGAAGTGTGAGAGAGATTGCAAAGTGTGAGAACATTTGAAGCTAGAGGAATCAGAAAATATGGAATATGGAATACGATACCATTATGTTGCTTCTAGTTAATATAGAGAAGTTTTTGCTCACAAGTTAAAAAAGCAACATACCTGATATATGTAGAATGGAGAAAAAAAATGAAAGTTATAAAAATTTTCAATTAAGATCACAAAAGGCATAAAAAATATAAATAAAAACAATGGCAGTAAGTAGACAACAGTAATGAGTATGTTACATTATTAACCTACTATAATAGTACTCTTGTTTTATTCTGGTTTTTTTAATTTTAATTATTTATTAGAGAGAGAGAAGCAGGTAGAATGGGCATGCCAGGGCCTCTAGCTGCTGCGAACAAACTGTAAATGCATATGCCACCTGCATATCTGGCTTATGTGGGTTCTGGGGAACTAAACCTAGGTTCTTTGGCTTTGCAGGCAAGCATGTTAACCACTAAGTCATCTCTCTAGCCCTTACCCTGTGTTTTTTTTTTCAAATATTTTTATTTATTTGCAAGGTGGGGTTGGATATGAATAGGCACACCAGGGCCTCTAGCCATGACAAATGAATTCCAGATGCATGTGCCACTTTGTGCATCCATCTTTACATGGATACTGGGGAATTGAACCCTGGTGGTTAGGCTTTGCAGGCAAGTGTCTTAACCCCCAAGCCATCTCTCCAATTCCAAAACATTTTATCCTGTTTTGAGAGAAGAACTCACTGTGTAGCACAAGCTGCCCTCCAGGTTTACCATGTAGCACAGGCTACCCTTGAACTCTCAATCTTTGTATCTCCCAAGTGCTGAGATTGCAGGTATGTGCCATAGTGCTCAACTTTAAGAGCAGTCATTTTAAATGCTAGCAATACAGTCCTAGTGGTCTAATCACCAATTAAGAAACAGATTGTCGAGGTGGATTAAACCAGGCTTGGGAGATGGTTCAGTGAGTAAAGTGCTTGTGGTGCAAGCATTAGGATCTGAGTACAAATCCCCAGAATGTGTGTTAAATGCCACACCTGGTAGCATGCACCTCTTCTCAGTGGGGGAGCAGAGACAAGGAATCCCCAGGGTGCACTGGCTAGCTGTTCTAGTTGAATCAGGGAGCTCTAGGTGCAGTGAGGGTCCCCAGCTCAAGGTGGAAAGTAACTGAAGAAGACCCCCAGTGTCGACCCCTGGCCTTCATACACACATGCACGCAAAAAAACACCGATTAGTTATATGAATCAAAACCACTTTGTACTTCAAAGTATGTCACAAATGTCAATGTATGTTAATAAATGTAAATACTATCTATCAATCAAAAATAAAAAAATATCCAGCCATGCATTGTCTGTAACACTTTATTTTTATTTATTATTTGAGAGAGAGAGGAGAGGCAGATAGATAAAGAGAGAGAGAAAGAGTGGGTATGCCAGGGCCTCCAGCCCCTGCAAATGAACTCCAGACACATGTGTCACCTTTTGCATCTGGTTTACATGGATCATGGGGGATTGAGCCTGGGTCTTTTGGCTTTGCAGGCAAGCGCCTTAACTGCTAAGCCATCTCTCCAGCCCTGTAACAAACAAACACTTTAAAGCTGGTAAGGTACACAGGATAAAAGTAAACATACGAAGAAAGATATATTTTGCTAAATAATTTTTTTAATATTTTAATTTAATGTATTTATTTGAGAGAGGAAGCAAGAGGAAGAGACAGAGAGAGAGAGAAAGAGAGAGTGTGTGTGAGCATGCCAGGGCCTCTAGCCACTGTAAACTCCAGACACATGCGCCGTTTTGTGTACGTGGCTTACGTGGGTCCTGGGGAATTGAATCAGGGTCCCTTAGGCTTTGCAGGCAAGCACTTTAACTGCTAAGCCATCTCTCCAGCCCCTCAGTAGTTTTTGTTTGCAAAGATGATACACTGATTTTAGGCAGAGCAGGCGTCAGAGCAAAGAAAGTTATCAGGGATAAAGAGAGGCATTCCATAGTGATAAAAAGCACAACAGAATTCACATTCTTCTCAAGATTACATTTACCAGCATAGTCCACATTCCTGACCATAAAATACACATTAATGAATTTGGGAAAATAGAAATTATAAATATTTGCTCTCATATGAGGTCGAGGTTAGAAATCAGCAGTAGGAAAATCTCAGATTCTTGGGGAGTAACACATTTCAAGAAAGGAATGTGTAGAGAAGTATCTTGGACTAAATGAGGAAGCTCAGCATTTAAACTCTGTTAGGGGGTTGGAGAGCTGGCTTAGTGGTTAAGGTGCTTGCCTGGGAAGCCTAAGAACTTGGGTAATTGAACTCGTTCCCAGTCCATTGAACATTTTTACGATGAAAAGCCAGGTGGGGTGGCCCACGACTTTAATCCCAGCACTCAGTAGGCAGAGGTGGGAGGATCAAGGCCAGCCTGGGACTTCAGAGTGAGTTTCAGGTCAGTCTGGGTAGAGTGAGACCCTACCACAAAAAATCAAAAATCAAATAAATGACCTGAAATGAAAATCAGACCTCATCCTAACTCAGAATTTTCGCATGTTCACAGTTAGAATTGTGAGGCTCTCCTGCTTCACAGACTTGTCCAGTTGCTTAAATTGAGCTGAAGACAAGGTGGGACACAAGGGGGCACCAGTGGGCCATATGAATAGTGCTATAGTCACCAGGAAAAAACTGATTTTGAAGAACTCAACTGACGTTACAGAAGTAATACATGAGCAAGACCTAGAAGACTTCACATTGACCTCAGGGCTTATTTATACTTATGGCTTATTTGTTATATAATTATAGACATAAATTAGGGAAGAATCCTTTGATTAAAAGTATTTAAACCTGTCAAAATTACATTCTAAAGATTCTAGAAAATAAAGGTATTAAAATAATTCAAAGTAAGTATTACATTTATGAATAATAGTTTTAGATTTATTTGATTAATATATTTTCAGAAAGTTGAATTGTTACTAAACTCTAATAACTCAAACAAATAATAGTTAAATAATATAAATATTGCCAAAAATATATCAGATATTCCTGTTTGGTGTCTGATGGTTTCCTGGTATAGAAAATTAGGTAAGGGTTCACTTGTTATCCCAGCCAGTAAGAAATGCTTGAGAGTCATGAGTCCAGAAATTTAGTCACTTCCTGTGAAGTAGAAGACATGTCTAAATATTTTACCATTGTTTTTCCACAAAACTTACTTTGTATGAGATAATTATAAAGAGTTGCTTCAGAGTATTGCTGCTAGACTGTTTCCTGCAAAGTAAGACTCAAGGAAGAAACACCTCCCAATATTTATTGTTTTCCTTCTACAGTTTAAAAAGAAGTCACCCCCCCAAAAAAAAGTTCATTTTGAATGAAGTGATAATTAGGAGTTAGTTTAGGATGTGAACACCTGACTAATACTTCCCTCTGTAATCGCTGATGAAAAGATTTGTTAAGAATCTTACAAAACAAAACTACTAGTGTCTCATGGTGAAGATAATGATGGTGTTTACTGTGAGGATTTAGTTATTACAGGAGAAAACAGTCCTGGAATGTAATAACTTGAGATTTTCAAGTATTACTCAACCCAAATGTTACTGATAACTGTTTGCAGGAAGAGGAAATTTCTTTAAGCCTAGTTCCCTTAAGAGCATCTACTAAGTAATACCTGATTAACCTAGTTTTTATTAGAACTTGAGATCTTGCACTGGCCCTTTAAAGAGTTTCATTCTGGGGAGGGGCAAACATTTTTTCCAGTGGTGCAGCTACTGGTAAGCGGCTCAAAGCTCCAGTAAATAACCCCGGCCATGCTCTCACAGGCAATGTTAGCTCAGCTCAACGTATCATCAAGAATTAAAAAAAGAAGCCAGGCGCCGTGGCGTACTCCTTTCATCCCAGCACTCGGGAGGCAGAGGTAGGAGGATCGCTGTGAGTTCAAGGCCACCCTGAGACTCCATAGTGAAATCCAGGTCAGCCTGGGCTAGAGTGAAACACTACCTCAAAAAAACAAAAATAAATAAATAAGACCTCAAAGTAAATGTTTGCTTATATGATCTGTATTTAGGACAGAAATTCAAACCCTAGCCATAGGATCTGCCTCTCAAATTTAATTCCCAGGCCTCTCTAATACAATAGTCCAGAAAGTAAATAAGTGAAAATCTTAAATCTAGCTTAGTTTAAGATGAACTTCAAACCACATTCTTTAAACGTTTACAGGGAGCAGAGGGTTACTCAAGACTGTTCACCATGGACTCGCTGACCCATAAAGGGATGGGATAAGTCCCGCAACTACATGTCACAGTCAGCTTTATCTGTTCACGTCTGTCATCTGAGAACCCACTAGGATAGTCAGGTTTTAACCAAAAAGAGTATTTTTAAATTCTCTTAGTCTACCTACATTTTGATTGGCTTAAAATGTTAATGAATTTGAATTTAGGTAATGGGGCAGATACTTTTTTTTTGGTTTTTTGAGGTAGGGTTTCACTTTAGCTCAGGCTGACCTGGAATTCACTATGTAGTCTCAGGGTGGCTTCAAACTCACGGCATTTCTCCTATCTCTGCCTCCTGAGTGCTGGGAATAAAGGCATGTGCCACCACACCTGGCTCGGCATCTTATAATTTTTAATGGTTGAAGAGCATTCTATTACATGTACATGTCATACTTTTGTTACTGAATCTTAGCACATTAAAAGGGAATTTGCAGGCTTGCCTCCTGAGTTCAGTGCCTCATTACCCACATAAAACCAGATGCACAAAGTGATGCATACATCTTGAGTTTATTTGCAATGCAAGAGGCCCTGGTGCATTCTCTCTCTCTTCCTCCTCCCCCCTCTCTCTTTCTGCTTGCAAATAAAAAATAAAAAATATATGTTAAAAAAGCAACAACATGGAATCCACAGCTTGGTGGGTTGGCACACACCTGTAATCCCAGCACTAGGGGGTGAATGCAAGAGCTTCAGGAGTTCAGGGCCAGCTTCCATATGTATTGAGCTCAAGGGCAACCTGGGCTACATGAGACCTTGTCTCAGTAAGTAAAAACAAAACAAAAACTTACTATTAAGTTTAATAAATTCAAGTATGCTCACAACCTAGAAAGTAAAAAGGTTTAACATTGGTATATATGGTAAAAGTTAAATATATATCTTCAAATAGAAAAAAAAAAAAAAAAACCTTAGAGGACCCCAGAACCAAAGTGCTGTGATAGTAGTAATTTCTAGATGGTAGGATTATGGATAAGTTTTCTTTGATCATATTTATTTTCTGAAATATTGTACAATGAAATGTGAAACTAGTTATAGAAAAAATGTAACTATGACATGGACTTGGGGATGTAGCCAATGACTAAGTACTTGCCTAGCATTCATGAAGCCCTGGGTTTGATCCCCAGCGCCATGTAAACAAAGCTTCATGGCACGTGCCTGTAACTCATTACTTGGAAGGTGGAAGGAGGAAGATAAGAATTTCAAGGTCATCCTCAGCTACATAGCAAGCTCGAGGTCACCCTGGGATACATGAGATCCTATCTGGCCCCCTCCCCCAAATCCTGTGGCAGTGAACTTAATGAGTGTACACTTGGGGAAGAATTGTTGGATTCTCCTATGTGTAGACAAAGGTTAATGTACAAGTCTCTCTGTAGTCTTCTAGGCTATACAATACAGACAATCAACATCCATTTCTTCCTTCTAGAAACATGATCTGAGCCAGGCATGCTGGTGCATGCTGGAGAGGTAGGAGGATCACCATGAGTTAAAGGCTACCCTGAGACTACATAGTGCATTCCAGGTCAGCCTGGGCTAGAGTGAGACCTTACTTCAGAAAAAATAAAAATAAAAAAATAAAAACAAAAAATGTCTGGTGGTATGTGTGTGGTGGGGTGTATACATACATGCATATAAATTACAGAAAATGCTGAGGATGGAACCCAGGGCTTTGGTATGCTAGGGCAAATGCTGTACTGCTAGGCTGACCCCCCCCCCCATCCCTTAAGCAACAAAGTTTTATATGAACTATTTCTTTTTTTTTTAAATTTTTTTGTTTATTTGAGAGCAACACAGAGAGAAAGGCAGAGAGAGAATGGGCACATCAGGGCCTCCAGCCACTGCAAATGAACTTCAGACACATGCGCCACCTTGTGCATCTGGCTTATGTGGGTCCTGGGGAATCAAGCCTCGAACCAGGGTCCTTAGGCTTCACAGGCAAGTGCTTAACCGCTAAGCCATCTCTCCAGCCCTGCATGCAGTATTTCTTCTTGTTTATCTTGAGTACTGTGTAGAGGTTGCATAAGTTGGAAATGTTATTGAGCTAGTTATGAAGACACCTTCTGTCACAGTAGTACAGCCATAGGCTTAGTAACTTCTGTGCCTTTGGAATGTCTAAAACCACCTACTAGAGAAATTAAGCTGTTGAAGATGAGCAGACTGAAGAAATAGAGTGAGGTTTCTAAGACATCGATCTGTGGATGTGTATAGATAGGCTTTATGAGGTCAGTTTCTAATACTAGCAATTGGGATTTAATGACTTGGTTTCAGATTCTTGTTTTATGGAGGTTGTGAGGTTATTTTTTTTTAAATTTGGAAACCTCTGCATCCTTTTAAAGGATAAAAGTAACCACATAAGATAAAGCAAGTCCATATTTGGGGGCTCCATTAACTGTATAGTGTTCATTTTCTCAGTTATGTGGGCACTAAGATCTGATAGTCTCTCCCCAGCTGTGCCAGTTTTTCTTCACATTTTGCTCAATTGGTTGTGCTTTGATCTCCAATTAAAATTGCTCAGTAGGCACAAGCAGGCAGTTCATTTAAACAAAACAGAATGTTGCACGTAGCCTTTCCCAGTGATCGTCAAAATAAAAAAAATCAATACATTATGTATGGTTATTGGTATTGGATATGGAAGATAAATTTAAAGTTATACGTACAGTATATATTAAAATAAAGCATCTTGGGGCTGGAGCAATGGCTCAGTGGTTAAGGTGCTTCCCTGTAAAGCCTAACAACCTGGGTTCTGTTCCCTAGTACCCATGTAAAGCCAGATGCACAAAGTGGTGCATGCACCTGGAACAACTCTGCATTAGATCTTTTTGCAGTCAGCTTGTTGCTGGCAGAAAACATCCAACCAAGAGCAGCTTGTGGGGAAAAAAAAAAGGTTTATTTTTGCTTACAGAGTTGAGAGGAAGCTCCATGATGGCAGGGAAAAACGATGGCATGAGCAGAGGGTAGACATCACCTCTTGGCCAACAGCAACAGGAGAGTGTGCCAAACACTGGCAAATGGAAACTGGCTGTAACACCCATAAGCCCACCCCCAACGAATACACTACCTCTAAGAGGCACCAATTCCCAAATTGCCATCAGCTGGGGACCTAACATTCAGAACATGTAAGTTTATGGGGTCACCTGAATCAAACCACCACAGATCCTAACCATTAGGAATGTGATCATAAAAGTTTGGTAGATTGACCTTAGACTATGGGTCCAGAATTTGAGGTATAAAATAAGAAAACAGCCAGGTCTGGTGGTACACACCTTTAATCCCAGCACTTGGGAGGCTGAGGTAGGAGGATCGCTGTGAGTTCAAGGTCAGCCTCCTGAGACTAGTGAATTCCAGGTCAGCCTGGGGTAGAGTGAGACTCTACCTCAAAAAAAAAAAAAAAAATACAGAAAAGCTGGGCGTGGAGGCACATGTCTTTAATCCCAGCACTCGGGAGGCAAAGGTAGGAGGATTGCTGTGAGTTCAAGGCCAGCCTGGGCTAGAGTGAAACCCTACCTCGAAAAGGAAAGAGAAAAAGAAAAAACAATGCTATTAGAGCTTTCCATCAAGCCAGTGACTCACAATCCATCCAGTCTTCTGTATTGGTTTCCTCTTTGGGTTCAAATACAAGCTGATTGGTACTGGGAGGACTTGTAGAGTTAGGTGTCTGCCTCATCTCAGACGATGAATGACTCCAGACAGGACGCAGAGTGCAAGGTTTTGAATGTGATGCTTCGTCAGCTCCCTACGACCTCACTCCCAACGTTCTTTGTTAACAATCCCAACGTGTCTCTTAACTTGTCCATGGATTTACTCTCCATGGACTCTGTCCCTTAGGAAACACGGCTTGGCTGCTTGTACCACAGACTGCTCAGGCACCAGGCTGGGTTGGGTTTCCTCCACCAGGAACCAGTTCTGTTCTTTCCTGGAGGTCTTTGCTCCCCACTAGGTGTCACCCATTGCTAGAAGCTGCTGTTGGCTGCGCAAGCTTTCTCCCACGCTGCTGAGTACTGTGTTCAGCCTGGGCTTACGTCACTCAGTGGTGAGGAGCAGAGGTGGGCTTCCCATGCAGGCATTCCAGCTCCTCACAGGTGCCAGGTGGCGTGCAGCTCTGTGTTAGCTCCTCACAGGAGAAGCAGAGCGGAGCACATCTCTCTCGCCTACTTTACCCATCTCTGAGGCAGCTTTTATCGTACTTAGCTTTCATGTCCACACTTACTTTGTGAAATTCGAAAACTACCAGCTGAGTATTCACACTCATAAGTGTCTCTAACTCTGCCTCTGGCACGGTTCTTACTAAATACTCCCTTTGGTAAATTCCAGGGCATCCACATATGCCCTTCCAAATACTTGGTCCTAAAAGGACTTTTATAACTAGCCCAATGCTCAGAAAAAAATGACTCCAAATGTGACCCTATGTTCCTTTTTGCATGGTGAAGGTGGAACCTTCATAATCCAGTAGTTTTAGGCTTTCCTACAACCCAGCAGCCATATTCCTAACCATGTATTCCAGAGAATGTAAGAGATTCACATGAAAACCTGTACACAATGCTTCTAAGAGCTTTAATGTAAGCTAAAGACTGGTTGCAACCAAATATCCTTTAGGAGGTGAACCGTTCAAGAAAGGATGGTACATCCATAACATGAAACACTACTGACCAAAAAAAAAAAAAAAAGCTGGGCATGGTAGTGCATGTCTTTAATCCCAGTTCTTGAGAGGCAGAGATAGGAGGATCACCATGAGTTTGAGGCCACCCTGAGACTGCATAGTGAATTCCAGGTCAGCTTGAGATCAAGAGAGACCCTATCTAAAAAAAAAAAAAAAAAAAAAAAAAAGGGACAAGCTACTGATAAACACAACAATCTGGATAAATCCCTAGAGAATTATGCCAAGAGAAAACATCTGCCCTGAAGGTTCTATGTTTGTCTCTGAATGGTTCCACTTATAAAATGACAAGAGTATAGACATGGAAGGCAGTTGTAGTTTTTAGGGATTAGGAAGAGATTTAGGTGAGAATGAAGTAGGTCAGCTATAAAAGTGAAATAGGAGATCCTTGTGGAAATGCTGTGTGTGCTCACTCTGTCAGTGTAGGGGTCCTGGTCAATCGGCTGTACTATAGATTTGCAAGATGTTAGCATTGGGGAAACTGAGTAAGGGGTAAAGGACCTCTGTGTGTTAGCTTACTTGTGAATCTAAAGTTATCTCCAAGTAATTGTAATTAGAAAGATCTTTAATCCTTTTTACTCCATGGACAATAATTAATATGTATCCTAATTTTTTACTTTTTGAGGGAGCTATCAATAGGGAAGGTATTAATTTCTACAGATTGGGGCCTCATTGAGATTATGGGAATTTTTGGTTGTTTTCTGATAATTCAGTGTGATGTGTTTATACGGTAGTAAGAACGGATGATGGTCGTGTGTTTTGTTGTCAGGCATCAGCATAGCACAAGGACAGGAGCACTGGGTTTTCTTTAAGGGATCATTAGGGTCATTTGGAAAAGCAGAACATGCACTTTTCCTAATGTGAACCTGTTGACCAATGAATAACTTTCCTTGCCCCCCTTTTTTTTTTTTTAATTTTGAGGTAGAGTCTCGCTCTAGCCCAGGCTGACCTGGAACTCACTATGTCGTCTCAGGGTGGCCTCGAACTCACGCGATCCTCCTACCTCTGCCTCCTGAGTGCTGGGATTAAAAACATGCACCACCACGCCCGGCTTCCCTTGCCCATTTTTAGCATTGAAAGTTAAAGCCAAATTTCTGTTAGAGAAAGGCGCTAATTGTGAAGACTCTGTGTTTGTTAGTGGTCAAGGTAAGAGAGGGAAAAGTGCTAGGCTTTGCATGAACTCAGAGCATTTGTTCAAGAAAATCAAATGGTTCAGTAACAGGAAGCTTCTCTAAATTGATAGTATGTGATCACAGGAAACTAGGCAGCAATAGCAGATGTCTTGTGTGTTAGGCCTTCATATGTTTTGATAGTGTCGTGGGAATAATCCTCACATCCTTTTTGTCAGCCATTATCCCCCAGGTGTAGCTTAGCACACTGACAGCTCTTATGTGACGATCCGATGCACATACTGCAAATGAAGCTTCATACAGTGCTATTAGTAGGGCTGGAGAGATGGCTTAGCTGTTAAGGCACTTGCCTGCAAAGCCAAAGAACCCAGGTTCAATTCCTCAGGACCCACGTAAGCCAGATGCACAAGGTGGTGCATGTATCTGGAGTTCGTTTGCAGTGGCTGGAGGACCTAGTGTGCCCATTCTCTCTCTGAAATAAATAAAAATTGAAATACCAAGAAGTTTGTTAAAAAATTTTTAATGCCATTAATAATTTCCCAATGTGAATTTATTTGAAGATATTTGATAACAGCATGAATGATCAGTAAAAGATTGACACATTTCAGCCTCACCGTGCATTTGGAATTTGGACTTTATATGCTACCGATTGGAATGGCACATTTAGGGATATAGTAAATGTTTGCTTAATGAACTACTACTACTTTTTGTGGTTCCTAGTGCCTGCCCATCAACCTGCTTCCATGGTCCTCCCAGAGAGGAAAGGTTCCCTCATGTACACAGGAGCACACCAAGAGGGCCCCAATGGAAGCGGGAGGGTGGGCATCTCATCCTTTAATCTCAGCGCTCATGAGGGTGAGGTAGGAGGACCTCCGTCAATTCAAGACAAGCCTGGGGCTACAGAGTGAGTGCCAGGTCAGCATGGGCAAAAGTGAGTGAGACACTGCCTCAAGGAAAAAAACAAAAGAAAAGAAGGAAGGAGGAAAGAAAACACTCCCAGCAAAGTCTTGAGATAGTCAGATGAGTTGTTTCTATCAAGACACTGCATCAAAATAACACTTTCTTTTAATTTTGGAAGACTGGGCTGGGGAGATGACTCAGCCAGTAAGCATGGGGGCCTCTGGGGCCAGAGACCACACTGAGACTCCCCAGAACCCATGTAAAAGTTGAGTATGGCCATGCAAACCTGTAACCCCAGTCTTGGGGGGACCACTGGAGAACACTCGGGCTTGCTGAGCATCAGTAGCTCCAGGTGGAGGAGAGCCCCTGACTCAAGGAAACATGTGGATGGATAGTGAGAGAAGGCTGCCCGGCTTCTTCTCTGACCTCCGCACACGCCTGAGAGGGGCACGTGCATCTGCACACATACATGCGTACACCGCACATCACACACACATTCACCAAAAAAGAAAATTATATGACTCAAAGTACAGTTTTCTAATTTGAGAATTCATGTTAATATAAATACAAAAAATGGGTAAATTTTTAAGACCTCAAATATTGTTAGGATGTTGAATCACGAGAGTTGAGCCAGATTCTCTTTGGCTCTGAAAGAAGAGGAAGGAGAACCTCAGAGATTGAAGTATTAGCATCCAGGGCAGGTGAGAACCATTGTTAGTAAGTATATGCAGCTTGATTTCAGGGGATGTTTTGGCTGCTTTTGTTTCCTTTTAAGAATAGTATTTCATTTCTAAGAATGCTGTTGTGGGAGCCTGGGGTTGCAGCCCAGTGGTAGAACACTTTCCTAACATGCATGAGGGCCTGGGTTCAGGCTCCAGCTCTGCAAAAATAAATAATAAGTAAACAAATGCTTTTGTGAATGAATCTTGGGATTATCCTCAATTTACATTGTGAAAATTCAGGATTCCAATGATGAATGACTTTTTCTTATTAATGACTCATGATTTGATACTTCATGCTTTCTTGTCGATGGGCACAGCTCCTAATTGAGCCTTTCCATTTTTCCCTTCATTCATTACTCCTCACTCGCGTTGTGGGCTCTCAGGTTGCCGCCTCCCCCAGGTGTTCTGGAGAGTGTCCACCGGCCCCAGTGGACTGTCTGTCTGTAACAGCACACTGTGTTCTCTTACACCTTGGTTGTAACTAACATTTCTTTTCATTGTAGGTCCTTACCGGCACATTACTGAATATTTTTGTTGGATTTGGTTAAGAATTCCAATAAAGTACTCCAGTGACCACTGAAGAAGAGAGAGATCTAATCTTGCAGCTTACAGTGAGTGTTTTCTGCTGTGGACTCCCTTCCAGCATGCAACGTCTTCAGCGGGCTGTGGGCTGGCACTGGAGCAGGTGCAGTTCTCTGACCCAAAGGAAAAGTGTTGTCTGCCAGTGAGTTCATCAGATGTGCAAGTGAGGTTAGCAGTTACAAGGGCAAAGAGACTGACAAACTTCACAGAACAGACAAGAAACACGTGGGTTCTTACTCAACCTGAATGTTTTCAGAATAATCCCAGTCTAAACAAGAATTCTGTTTGAATCAAAACACCAGCTGGGCATGGTGGCACACGCCTTTAATCCCAGCACTTGGGAGGCAGAGGTAGGAGGATCACGATGAGTTCGAGGCCACCCTGAGACTACATAGTGAATTCCAGGTCAGCCTGGCCTAGAGTGAGACCCTACCTTGAAAAACCAAAAAAAAAAAGTTGTTTTTTAGTATCATTTTTCTAAACCATTTAGCCAAAACATATTGCCTCTTGGAAAGCACTTAGTATGTGGTATTCTGTCTCTGAAAAAGTTTTTGATAGCTTTTTCTTTTTTGTGGTCCAATCCACTGCATACTGTAGAGGAAAATTTGGAGATTCTTCTCAAAGAAAAATTAACAGTTTTATTGAGTGACATTTTCACAGAAAGTTAATTTTTTAAAAAAAATTCTTATTTTGAGCCATGCATGGTGGCTCATGCTTGTAATCTTAACTCTCAGGAGGCTGTGGCAGGAACATCACGAGTTTGAGGCCAGCCTGAGCTACATCACAGTGAGACCCTCCTCAAACAATTAAACAGCCCTAATCATTATTTTGTGTTATAATTATTAGTTTATTTTACCTTGACCTCTGTAATTCTTCTTTTTTATTTTTTCCTCTTGAGGTAGGGTCTCAGGCTAGCCCAGGCTGACTTGGAATTATCTATGTAGTCTCAGGGTAGCCTCAAACTCATGGTGATCCTCTAATCTCTGTCTCCTGAATGTTGGCATTAAAGGTGTGCGCCACCATGCCCAGCTGTGACCTCTAATTCTTGTTTTTTTTTTAGGCAAGCCCAACAGACTGGCCTTTTTTTTTTTCTTTTTAAATGAGAGTGTGAGAGGGAACATGCATGTATATGAGAGAGAATTGGCACGCCAGGTCCTCTAGCCACTGTAATTGGACTCCAGACGCATGTGCCATCTTGTGTGCATGTGTGACCTTGTGCATGTATCACCTTATGCCATCTGGCTTACGTGGGTTCTAGGGAATTGAACATGGGTCCTTAGGCTTCGCAAGCAAACACCTTAACAACTAAGCCATCCCTCCAGCCTCTCTGTAATTCTTTTTTTGTTGTTTGTTTGTTTTTCTGATGTAGAATCTCACTGTAGACCAGGCTGACCTGGAATTCACTATGTAGTCTCAGGGTGGCCTTGAACTCATGGAGATCCTCCTACCTCTGCCTCCTGAGTGCTGGGATTAAAGGTGTGTGCCACCATGCCTGGCTGCCTCTCTGTAATTCTTAATCATGATCAACTTTTCTCTTTGTTGAGAGTGTCCTTCATAGCTCCTGCCTACCCTCCCTATCTACCAAGGCATGGCTGTGTTGTGCTGTGTTCTGCCTCTTAAGATAACCTCTTCCCTCACTCACTGCTTTAGGTCAAACTTTTATCAAATCTTACCTATTGACCTACTGACTAACTGATGGCCTGCCTCCAATCTTCCCTACTACATCCACATTGCTGTCTAGGTCATCTTTCTGAATGACTCATAGACCATGCCATTTCCTTGACTTAAAAAATCCTACAGGGACTCCTACCGAATTCAAGGATAATTGTCCCTACCTTGGAGTCGCTAGGAAAATTAGAGAAAACTCAATGTGCCTGACCCAGAGCAGGGCCTCAGCATATGCCAACGCCTGGCCTCGGTTGCCCAAGAGAAGCCGGGGCAGCAGCAGACTCTGGTTTAGGACAGTTCAGGGCGTTGGGACTGCAGCTCATGGCAAAACCAGACTGAACGAAGGAGAGGCTGAGAAGCCTCCTGGAACCAGCAGCCATGTGCTTCCTGCTTTCCTGACTGTTCTGGAGGCGAGGGAAAGAATAGATTGCCCTAGAACCAATTCCATTGGTTTCTAGAAAGACAGACTTCACCTGAAAAGCAGTGCAAGCTGAGCCTGTCTGTAGTTAGCTTTTTTAAAAAAATATTTATTTACTTACTTACTTTGAGAGAGAGGGAGAGAAAATGGGTGTGCTAGGGGCCTCTAGCCACTGCTAACAGCTGCAGACATATGTTGTACCACCTTGTGCATCTGGCTTATGTGGGTCCTTAGGCTTCTCAGGTGAGTGCCGTAACCATTAAGCCATCTCTCCATCTCTGTAGTTAGCTTTTGCAACCTAGTGTTAGAGCGCCATCTCTTCAAATTCCTCAGTGTCAGCCTTTCTCTTCAGTTTTCCAGTAAGTTTCTGTGGAGTCTTTTCCTTTTTCTTAGATAACCACGGGGAGGAGTGAGAGCAGTCCAGGGAGGGCATGCCCTGAGTTGAGGCACCCTGGGGGCTGGGCGGGGACAGTGGAGGAGGGGGAGGCATAAGGGGAAGCTGGGGAGCTGTAGCAATAGAATAGAATGGGGGGGGGTCTCAGTTGGGGTTGTGGCTTTTATCTTGCCTCTGTTCCCAGGAAGGCCTGTCCTCATCTCTTATTCTTCAGACACAGAATTTGGCAAAATCATGTGTTAGATGACCTCAGAACATAGCAGAATAGGGTTAATTCTGTAAAAAGTAGTAGAATCTGCATTGATTTCATGACCCCACCCCCACTCCCGCCTTTTTCTGAAACAGGATTTCATGTAGCTCAGGCTGGCCCTGAGCTTCTGGTCTCATTGTCTCCACCTTTCCAGGTGGGATGGCAGGTGGTTATCACCATGCCCGGTGGGGACTGAGCTCAGGCAAGCACTCTACCACCTGAGCTGCATTTCCTGCACCCCTCCCTGATATTTCCAGCCTTTAAAATCAGTTTGTTACTTTTTTCTATGAAATTTAAAATTTGTGGTGTAACACTGCATGCTAGTAGATCCTTAGTAGATGCCAGTTAAGTTAGATTGTTGGGTTTTTCCATGTAGGTTATTTTTTTGCCACATAAAATACCTCACACACACAGGAAGTAATATATGAAAAAATTACATTGTATTAAAATATCTGAGCCAGGTGTGGTGGTACACACCTTTAATCCCAGCACTCGGGAGGCAGAGGTAAGAGGATTGCAGTGAGTTCGAGGCCAGCCTAGCACTACAGAGTGAATTCCAGGTCAGCCTGGGTTAGAGTGAGGCCCTACTTAGAAAAAATAAAATAAAATAATAAAATATGAATGTTTATCCTCAGTAGCATTTACATATATATCAATAGTTGTTTGAAGATCATCATCTTGCCTCCTGACAGTGTAATAAACTTGTATCTTAACTTTGAAATTATCGTTTAATCTTTTACATGGTGAAAAGTGAAATAGAGCTTTATAGTAATTTAATTGTAGCTTTGATCCGTAAAGAAAATAAAATCTTTTCATGGGAAATGCAGTATCCTTGATAATTTTGTTACAGCTCCTGCTTGGTGAGGTCAGCTTATTACGGCGAAGAGGCCAGAAGGATAAGAAACAGTGTTCTCCTGGTTGCTTTCATTGTCGCCATTTACTGTGGCTTCATGGACTCCCATCGCCTTGTGTTTCATTGCAGGTGTATTGCGTCTACCACGCCGGAGCAATGTCCTACGTTTTTGTAAATGATTCCTCTCAGACAAATGTGCCATTGCTGCAAGCCTGCATCGATGGCGACTTTAACTATTCCAAGAGGCTTTTGGAAAGTGGCTTTGATCCAAATATACGGGACAGCAGGGGCAGAACAGGCCTTCACCTTGCAGCAGCCCGAGGAAATGTGGACATCTGTCAGCTGTTGCATAAATTTGGTGCTGATCTGCTGGCCACAGACTATCAAGGAAACACGGCCCTTCACCTCTGTGGCCATGTGGACACCATCCAATTTTTAGTTTCCAATGGGCTCAAAATTGACATTTGGTAAGCTTTTCGTAGCTTTTGAATCTAATCATTTCTTCCCATGTGTCTTCAAGCCAGTGGTCTAATCTTAACACCTATTGATTTTGATTCCTTGTTAATCAGTTATAATGACAAGTTCAGAAAGTCACTGTAAAGAGATAGTAAAATGTCATTAGGTGAGTGCAGAATAAGAGGCTGGTTTCTAAATCTATGGTAAGTAGTGCCACTTTATGTTTTTCTGTAAAAATAGTGAGCACTTTCTCCTAATTAGTTGTATAATGTAATATGAAAAGTGGACAGT
Source organism: Dipus sagitta (assembly GCA_036346955.1). Lineage (NCBI taxonomy): Eukaryota > Metazoa > Chordata > Mammalia > Rodentia > Dipodidae > Dipus > Dipus sagitta. The sequence continues at coordinate 167,855,447 of CM070771.1, read as the reverse complement.
TGATGTGTGTCTGCTCATTTCATCCTCATAATGAATAGCCCTTGCTCCAGCTTGTCACCTTCATTTTACACATGAAAGAGTTGAGACAAGAGGTCACACAGACTATGCAGGACAGAGCTGGAATTTGAACCTAGTTCCAGTGACTCCAAAGCTCATGTGGCTTCTGTCACAAGTTCTAATCACTCTGGGCCCAAAATCCTGTTCACACTGAATAGTTTGAGGAAGTTATGGAATTTTTAAATTGTTTTTCTGTTTGTTAACAGTTTCAAACAAATATTTTTTATTTATTTATCTTAGAGATAGAGAATGGGCATGCCAGGGCCTCTTGCTGCTATAGATGACTTTCAGATGCATGCACTACTTTGTGCATCTGGGTTTACTTGGGTACTAGAGAATCAAACCGCCGGGCGTGGTGGCGCACGCCTTTAATCCCAGCACTCGGGAGGCAGAGGTAGGAGGATTGCCGTGAGTTCGAGGCCACCCTGAGACTCCATAGTGAATTCCAGGTCAGCCTGGGCTAGAGTGAAACCCTACCTCAAAAAAAAAACCAAAAAAAAAAAAAAAAAAAAAGAAAGAGAATCAAACCCAGGCCAGGAGGTTTTGCAAGCAAGCGCCTTTAACCAGAGCCATCTCTCCAGATCCGATACCTGATTTTATTATTATTATTATTATTATTATTATTTAGTTGTAAGCAGAGAGAGAGAGAGAGGAGGAGGGAGGGAATGATGTGCCAGGACCTCTTACCACAGTAAAAGAACTCCAGATGCATGCACCAGTTTATGCATCTGGCTTTATGTGGGTACTGGGGAATTGAACCTGGTTTGCGAGACTTTGTAAGCAAGAGCCTTAACCACTGCACAATCCTTCCAGCCTGATATCTGATTTTTGAGTGCGAATGACATCAGGCTACCCTGAAACTGTAGTAACTTACTGCCCTGGTTTATTGGGGCTTTAATAACCTGAACTGAATACAACAGTAAATGATTCTATTACTATAGGATGGAATGGGGTGGGAACCAACTTTACCATTCAATATGATATTTCATTACATGTGTGTGTTAGATAGCTGAGTGAACCAAGGCAGCTTTTTTAAAATTTGTAGACCTATTTAAAAATATACTTCTGACTGGAGAGATGGCTTAGCGGTTAAGGTGTTTGCCTGCAAAGCCAAAGGATCCCAGTTTGACTCTCCAGGACCCATGTAACCCAGGTGCACAAGGGGGCGCATGCATCTGGAGTTTGTTTGCAGTGGCTGGAGGCCCTGGTGTACCCATTCTCTCTCTCTCTCTCTCTGCTTCTTTCTCTCAAATGAATAAAGTATATTTTTTTAAAAAATACATCTAAAGTGTGCCAAGTAAGAGTGAGTCTAGAACTAGACTTTGCAGTTCATCTCTAAGATGGTCTCTTTTTCTTTTATTTACTGACATTTGTCCATTCTTTTGTCTGTATATTCTCTTTTTCCTCTTCCCTCAAAGGAAGAAAAAAAAAATAACAGGTTAATTTAAATGCTGGCTTGACCTTGGCCCTGCCCTGGGTTTTAATTTCAAGTTAATTGTCCCTGTTCTTCCTTTGCTGAGCAGTGAGTATAACTGCTGTAATGGCTTTTTGTTCTTGTGGATTTTGTAGCAATCATCAAGGTGCTACCCCTTTAGTTCTTGCAAAGCGCAGGGGAGTGAATAAAGATGTCATCCGATTGCTGGAATCTTTGGAAGAACAGGAAGTCAAAGGATTTAACAGAGGAACCCACTCAAAACTGGAGACCATGCAGACCGCTGAAAGTGAAAGGTATCTGAGATACAATTCTTGTTAAAAAAAAAAAAGAAAGATTTTGCATTTCCATGTGTGTGTATGAATGCCAGATGTGCCACTGTATGCATCCGGCTAATGTTGGTGGCTGGAGAATTGAACAAACACCTGCAGGCTTTGTAGGTTAAGTGCCTTTAACCATTGCGCCATCTCCCCACTTCCCTGAAGTTCAAGTTTTTAAGGCACAGGTCACTAAGTACCTGTGGTCACTTGGTGAACTTTATATTCTTTTGTACTGACGTGCAATTTTGATGCTATCTTTGAACTTTACATAGATCCTTGTGGCTTCAGATTACAATCACAAAACAGCAGAAAGTACTCCGTGACCATATGCACGTAATGTTTGGCTTGCCCCCTACTGTGGTGGCTGTATTGGGAAAGGGGAAGTTAAGCTGAATCTGAGGAATGGAGCTTGAGAATTTTTTAAAGTTTTTATTTATTTATCTACGTGTGTGTGTGTGTGCACGCACACCCTTGCTCAGGTGCACTGGGATCTCTTGCTGCTGCAAATGAACTCCAGACACATGTTCTACCTTGCATCTGGTTTTATGTGGACACTAGGGAATCAAACCCAGGCGGCAGACCTTGTAAGCAAGAATTTTTAACTACTGAGTCATCTCTCCAGCCTGAGACTTTTTAAGTACAGATCACAAAAAGAATGGGATTTCATAAAAAAGGAGGAAGAGACGACTGGGGAATTTAGGCAGTACTAGAAAGATCAGAATGGAATGCTAGAAAATAAATAGGAGAGGTAAATAGGACAAGATTATTTTTGTGTGTTTGGATGTGTATGATGTGTGTGTGTATGTGAATATGTGTGATGTGTGTGGGTGTGTATTATATTTTATGTATATGTGTATGTGTGTGTGTGTGTGTACAAGTGCACACATGCCATGGCACTTGTGTGAAGGTAAGAGGACGGCCTTGGGGTGTTTGTCTTCTCTTTCCCCCTTTCTTTTGGGACACGGTCTCTTATAGTTTTGCTGCTGCATGTGTGTCCGTCTAGCTGGTCTTGGAGCTGCTGGATTCTCTTAGCTCTGCTTCCCAGTGCCATAGGTGCTCTGGGAGCACAGATACATGCGCAACTCCGTACCTAGCTCTACATGGTGCTGGGGAATCAAAGTCATGCTAATAGGCTTATAGGGAGACACCTTTAGCCGCTGAGCCATCTCTACTCCATAAGACAAAATTTTAAACATTGGGCTAGAGACAAGGCTTAGTGATTAAAAGTGCTTGCTTGCAGCCCAGCGTGGTGGCGCACACCTTTAATCCCAGCACTTGGGGGGCAGAGATGGGAAGATCACTGTGAGACTACCACCCTGAGACTACATAGCAAATTCCAGATCAGCCTGGGCTAGAGCGAGACCCTACCTTGAAAAACTAGAATTGGGCTCGCTTGCAAAGTCTGTCAACCCTTGATTGATTCCTCAGTACCCGCATAAAGCCAAACAAGGTGGTGCATATGTATGGAGTTTGTTTGCAGTGGCACGAGGCCTTCTAATGCCCATACTCTTTTTCTCTCTCACTGATAAATAGATAAATAAATAAATTTTAGAAATTAGTATTTGTATTTATTTTAAAACAGAAAGAAAGAAGCAGACACAGAGGGAATATTGGCACACCAGAGCCTCTTGCCACCGTAAAAAATTCCAGATGCATTCGCCATTTTATCTATGTGGCTTTATGTGGGTACTGGGGAATTGAACCCAGGCCATCAAGCTTTGCAAGCAAGCACCTTTAACTGTTGAGCCATCTCTCCATCCCTAAAAGAAAAAACAAATTTTTTTTTGAGGTAGGGTCTCACTCTAGCCCAGGCTTAACAGGAACTCACTCTGTACTTTCAGGCTGTCCTCAAACTTATAGCAATCCTCCTACCTCTGCCTCTTGAGTGTGCTACCATGCCTGGCTAAATATTTTTTAATAAAGATTTTAAACATAGGAAAAATAGCTAATGAAAGTAGCTTGCTAGTTATGGTGCCTCTCACCTATAATCCCAGCATTCAGGAGACTGGGGCAGAAGGATTGACACAGGTTCAAAGTCAGCCTTAAGTACATAGTGATTCAAGGCCAGCCTGGGTTAGAATAAGGCCCTGTCTCAACCGCCTTTCCTAAAGTGACTTTCATATGAGTTAGAAGTGATGACGTTTGGGCTCCTTCTCCTGAGATAGGGTACACAGCAAGATCCTAAGTATCTATGTGTTCATCCAGAAGCGGTGAAGGTGCATTTCAGACCACTCTGAACAGATGCATAACATCTGTTCTCCTGGCCTCACTGGCTCAACAGGTAAGGTCAGTAGGCCCGACCTAGATTTTCATAGCGTATGGCTTGCTACACTGCCTTGGAGTTTCAGGTTATCAGTGAGGTGAGAACATGATGAGCTCACCCTAGATTGTCTCTTCCCATGGTTTTCAGCAGAATACTGACAAGGGCCCCATCAGCTGTCAGCCTGGTATCTGGTTGACCAGGTCTTAGACTTAGGGTCACATAGACCACTCAGTCCATTGGGGTCACCATTTCTGAGATTTAGAAATATAAATGAAATGTTTTTCTAGCTTGCCTTCATCCGATTCCTTTGTACTCATGAGTGCCTTCCTCCTTCATATACCAGCTGCTCTGCTCCTGGAGACCGTTAAGCCCGTGTTCAAGCTTAGCTCTGTTTTGTTTCATTACTTTTTAAGCACTTACTGTCCTGAAGAAATTGAAGCGTTTAAATTCTGCTATGTTGTCTCCAAAAGCTGAAAAATAAGTAAACAAGAAGTCAGTGATGCATTTGCAAGCTCATTTTCTCTCCCCTGTGGATTCTGCATGGGTAGTCAAAATGCTGTGAGTACTTTGTGTGCGTGCGTGTGTGCACTTGCGTGTATACATGCGTGCATGTGTCTGTATGCATGTGGAGACCAAAGGCTGATGTTGGGAATCTCTCCCAGACACTCCGCCTTATTTTTAAAAAAATATTTTTATTTATTTGAGAGAGAGAGACAGAGATAGAGAAAATGGCGTGCCAAGGCCTGCAGCTACTGCAAATGAACTCCAGACACATGCACCACCTTGTGTATCTGGCTTACGTGGATCCTGGGGAATTGAACCTGGGTGTTTTGGCTTTGCAGGCAAGCGCCTTAACAGCTAAGCCATCCCTCTAGCCCCCACCTTATTTTTTGAGACAGGATCTCTCACTGAACCTGGAGCTCACCAATTTAGTTAGATTACTTAGCTAGCAAGCCCCAAGGATCTTCCTGTCTCTGCCTCTCCAACATTGGGACTCTAGGCACTTGCCTCCATGCACGGCATTTATATGAGTACGGGGATCCAAATCTTAGGTCCTCATATTTACATGACCAGCGCTTTACTGACTGAGCCATCTCTTCGACCCTTGTCATAGGCACTTTTCACAGTGTTAATTCCATTTATTTATTTATTGACAGAATGAAAGAGAATGGGCACACCAAGGCCTCTTTACCACTGCCACAAACATGTGCAGACACATGTGCTCTTTGTGCATCTGGCTTTACCTAGGTACTGGGAAATCGAACCTGGGTTGTCAGGTTTTGCAGGCAAGCGCCTTTAACCACTGAGTAATCTTCCCAGCCCAACAGTGTTAGTTCTTTGTTAAAGATTATGTTGCTCCAAAATAACTTGAACCTTATTTCTATCCTTCTATAAAATAACATGCTATTACAACTGAAAAATGTTCAAGAATATTGTTTTTGCTTGATATATTTTGGGGATATATTTTGTTCTTTAGTTCTTTTAAATATTTTATTTTTGTATTTATTTGAGACAGAAAGAAAGAGAGAATATGAATGGGTGAGCCAGGGCCTCCAGCTACTACAAACGAACTGCAGATACAAGTGCCATGTGCATGTGGCTTAAATGGGTTCTGGGGAGTTGGACCTAGGTCCTTAGGCTTCGCAGGCAAGTGCCTTAACTGCTAAATCCTCTCTCCAGCCCTGTTCTTTATTTTGTTAATAGCCAGTTTTTGTATCTTGCATTATCATAAATGTATTTTTGGCTTTATTTTGCATCATGACCACTTCTTAACTAAGATGTGACTAGTTGTTTGAATAACTTGGTGCCTTTCTTCACATTCCTGTCATTTCACTTCAGCATAAGAACTTGTATTATTTATGGCTCTGTAGACAACCAGAGTTCCTCAGCAAGTAAATTAATAATACATTTGTTCTCAGTTTTCTGCATATGCTTGCCTCTTAGTGTCATGGTAGAAGTTCAGTAGTTGATACTGAAATTTAATTTAAAATCAGTGACATAAATATGAAATGTAAATCTAAACCACAGTGGATTACTGCTTTACAACCATGAGGATGACTGTAATCAAAAGTCAGACAATAAGGAGTATGATGGAGTATATGGAGAAATTGGAACCCTCCTGCATAGCTGAAGGGAGTATAAAATAGTATAGCCACTTTGAAAAACAACCTGGCAGTTCATCTAAATGTCGCATATTGACCCACCAAATGAGCTGGCAAGTCTACTTTCAGGTAACTACCAAAGAAAATCGAAACCATGTGTTCATTCAAACACTGTATAAACATGTTCACAGCAGCAGCATTCATAATAGCTAAAACATGGAAACCACTCAAATGTCTGTCAACTAGCAAAAGAATAAGCTAGATTTCATCTCTTCATCCAAAGGAACATTACTGTGTCATAAAAAGGAGTACAGTACTGACAAACCTATTTCTGTCTCTCTTTCTCTCAAATGTGTAAATACTTTTTTTAAAAAAAGATTATCTTCATTCTAAAAAAGTGAATTTTATGGCATAGGACTCATCAATCAAGAGCATCAAGGGAGGGCTGGAGAGATGGCTTAGCGGTTAAGGTGCTTGTCTGCGAAGCCTAAGGACCCATGTTTGACTCTCCAGATTCCACATAAGCCAGATGCACAAAGGTGAGGCAAGCACAAGGTCGCACATGCCCACTAGGTGGTGCAAGTGTCTGGAGTTCAATTTCAGTGGCTGAGGCCTTGGTGTGCCTGTTCTCTCTCCCTCTGTCTCTCTCTCTAAAATATTAAAAAAGAATCAAGGGAGGGCTGGAAAGATGGCTTAGTGGCTAAAGTGCTTGACTGCAAAGCCAAAGGACCCAAGTTTGATCCCCCAGCATCCGTGTAAGCCAGATGTACAAGGTGACACATGTGATGTCTATAGTTTGTTTGCAGTGGCTGGAGGCCCTGGCATGCCTAGTCATTCATATTCTTCCCCCCCCCCCCACCTCCTTTGCTCTCTGTCTCTCAAATAAATAAAAATAAAAAAAAAAAGTTTTTTTAAAGGGTCAAGGGAGGGGCTGGAGAGATGGCTCAACAGTTGAGGCTCTTGCCTACAAAGCTTGATGACCTGGGTTCTGTTTCCCAGCACTCACATAGAGCCAGATGCACAAAGTGGCTCATGCATCTGGAGTTTGCAGTGGCTGGAGGCCCTGGAATGCCCATTCTCTGTATCTTTCTTCTCTCTCTCTCTCTGTTTACAAATAAAAATATATTTTTAAAGTTAAGGGAAAGTGTAGAGATTGGCTAACAAGTGGCAATTAAGGCTTATCTATGTGATAGGCCCTTCTATAGCAGAAAATACAGCAGAGCTTTAAATATATATACAGTATTTAACATTTTCCTTAGAATCCATTGAGACCTACTATAATTTTGAAAGAGTTTATAACCAAGTTAATGAGAAGTAGTTCTTCCTCCCTACATACTGTGCTAAATTTAATTTTGTTCCTTTTCTTATGTAAGTATGGGTTGGCAAAGACAGTGTACATGGCATATGTGCACAGAGAAAGATGGTGCTGTGTGAGTACATGCCTGTGAGCCCAGCACCTGGGAGGAAGCGGCAGCAGGATCACTCAGGTCTGAGGTCAGCCTCGTCTGTGTCATGAATTCCAAGCTGAGTCAGCAAAGGTGTACAGCGAAATCTTACCTTGAAAAACAAAAATACTGCATACAACACACACACACACACACACACACACACACACACACACCCCATGCTGGAACCAGATATTCCCTGGACATTAGAAAGCATTTCACTGGACACAATCTCTCCCAGAAGTTTTTGCTGGCAGAGATTCATGGGCTCCTAGGGAATGCTCACTGAATTCGTACTTTACACCCAGCATTTTCAGAATGAGAGATGTCAACTCAGATGTAGTCAGCAAACTATAGATAAGTAAAACTAACCCTGTCCTGAACCTCTGTAGTTTTACTTGTTTAGGCCTTCTCACAATTCTAATCTTACTATAGAACGTGCTGAAATTTTCTTGAGTTTTTACATTGTTGTAGATTCTCACTGCAAGTGTCTTTTCTTATTCAGAGAATAGACATTTTTTAATTTAAAAAGAATTTGGGGCCAGGAGTGGTGGTGCATGCTTTTGATCCAGTCCTCTGGAGCTAAGTAGGAGGATCACTTTAAGTTTGAGGCCAGCCTGGGACTACAGAGTGAATTTCAGGTCAGCCTGGGCTAGAGTGAGACACTGCCTCAAAGAAAAACACACAGGCCCATTAGGAAATCGGCTGCTCATGATCTCTAGCAATGGTAAAGGCTAGCTTTGGGTAAGAGTGCCAAGAAGTAAAATAAGTTGTAAAATAAAAACCTGCCCATTGGGCATGTGCTTGCGCATAGTTCAGGGTTAAGGATATTCTGTGGTATTGTTCTATACTGTTGTCATTGTTCTGTGCCCAGATGGTCGGAAGAACTTGAAGGAAAGGGTAATGAGCTTTTATGACCAGTGGGTAATAGATACGTATGCTTCTCGTCTTTGTGGCTTTAATCTAAATGATACCTAATTGTTGAACCTGCATGTTGTGACATAGTTCTAAGTGCTAATCCCTTCAAGCCTGCAGTCAGTCACAGCACATCCTTCCAAATACTAAAGGCAGACATCCTGTTTTCTCTGGTGGTTACACTTCTCACTGATAATGTTGTGAAACCTGAGTCAGTGTTTTTATAGCACTTATACTCCATTGTTGTCAACAAGACCCAGTCTTCCTGCAGAAGGGAAATAAACTTATCTGTGTTACAGAGATAAATCTAATAGGAAGCTGGGCATGGTGACACACATACGTATTCCTAGATCTTGGGACTATGCAAGAGGATCAAGAATTCAAGGCTACCTGGGCATGATGGCGCACGCCTTTAATCCCAGCACTTGGGAGGCAGAGGTAGGAGGATCACCGTGTGAGTTCGAGGCCACTCTGAGACTACATAATGAATTCCAGGTTAGCATGAGCTACAGTGAGACTCTACCTCGAAAAAACAAAAAAACAAACGAATTCAAGTCCAGCCTGAGCTATATATCAAGTCCTGGGCCAGCTGCATAGCACGACACTGCAAATAAATAAATTGATTACTGAACTAAATTAAAAGAGAAATTCTCTTTAGCATCCTCAAACTTTTTAAAATCTACCTGTTTTCCATATTTATACTGACATGAAATCTCAAATTGTAAATTTGCATTTTGAATCTTGTAAAATAAAATGTGTGTGTGTGTGTGTGTTGAATGTATGTTTTGGTGTGTATGATGCATGGTGAATATGTGTGTGTGTGTGCGCAGATGAGTGTGCCCCATGCAAGTGTGTGTGGAGGTCAGAGAAGAATTGTCAGTTGGCCTTCTCTTCTTATTCATCCACATATTTTCTTTGTTTTAATATTTTATTTATTTATTTGAAAGAGAGAGCAAGAGGCAGATATAGAGAGAGAATAGGCATGCCAGGACCTCCAGCCACTGCAGAAAGAACTCCAGACACATGTACCACCTTGTGCATGTGGCTTACATGGGTATTAGGGAATCAAACCTGGGTCTGCAGGCAAACGCCTTAACTGCTGAGCCATCTCTCCAGCGCCATCCGCATATTTCCTTGAGTCAGGGGCTCTCCTGCCCCCTGGAGCTACCGATGCTCCGCAAGCCTGAGTGTTCTCCAGTCTCCCTACCTCCAAGACTGGGGTTACAGGTTTGCATGGCCACACTCAGCTTTTACATGGGTTCTGGGGAGTCACAGTGTGGTCTCTGGCCCCAGAGCCCCGTATGCTTACTGGCTGAGTCATTTCCCCAGCCCAAGTCTTCCAAAATTAAAAGAAAGTGCATTTTGATGCAGTGTCTTGATAGAAACAACTCATCTGACTATTGCAAGACTTTGCTGGAAGTGTTTTCTTTTCTCCTTCCTTCTTTTCTTTTGTTTTTTTCTTGAGGCAGGGTCTCACTTTTGCCCATGCTGACCTGGCACTCACTCTGTAGCCCCAGGCTGGTCTTGAATTGATGGAGGTCCTCCTACGTCACCCTCTTGAGTACTGAGGTTGTAGGTATGATTAGGTACCACATCCAGATGTGCAAGGACTTCTTTTTAAGTGTTTATTTATTTGCATGTGGGGCAGGGCCTTTTGCTGCAGCAAAGGCCACTGCAAATGACCACCAGATACATGCACAAAAACCACTTTTAAATAGTTATTTATTTATTTATTTTATTTTAGAGAGAGTGAGAGAAACAGAGAACTCCAGATACTTGCACCACCTAGAGGCCGTGTGCAACCTTGTGCTTGCCTCACCTTTGTGCATCTGGCTAATGTGGGATCTGGAGGATAGAACATGGGTCCTTAGGCTTCTTAGGCAAGCTCCTTAACTGCTAAGCCATCTCTCCAGCCCACAAAAGCTATTTTTTGCATCTGGCTTTCCATGGGTGCTGGGGAATTGAACCCTGGCCCAGCAGGTTTTGCAAATCAGAGCTGTTAACCCACTGAGCCATCTCCCCACCCCATAGAACTTTTTGATTTGGATTTTAATTAGCCTACTGAATATTAAATCAAGAATCAATTCATTTTAGTTTATCAATTTATGGTTTAAAGTCTGGGTCCCTGTGAACTTACAAATCAGCAACAGTGAGTGAGTGAGAGCATGTACGTCAGTCTTCTTATAAGTGTTCCCTTGTAAGACTGGCCTTTTCTAAGTGATATAGCTCCTCGTTTTATGTTTTGAATGGGTGGTGCGCTTTTAAATATTTTATTTATTTGAGAGAAAGAGAAAGGGAGAGAGAAAGAAGAGAGAATGGGTGCACCAGGGCCTCTAGCTACATGAACTCCAGACACATGTACCACCTTGTGCATCTGCTTTACGTGGGCTCTGGGAAATAGAATCTGGGTCCTTAGGGTTTGCAGGCAAGCACCTTAACTGCTGAGCCATCTCTCCAGCCCTGGGTGGCGCGCTTTTTATGCCCCTTTCTTTTCTCTTTTCTTCTTCCATAGTGCCATGGAAAGCCATTCTCTCCTCAACCCCAACCTACAGCAAGGTGAAGGAGTCCTGTCCAGCTTTCGGACCACGTGGCAGGAGTTCGTGGAGGATCTGGGCTTCTGGAGGGTGCTGCTGCTGATTTTTGTCATTGCACTGCTGTCGCTGGGCATCGCCTACTATGTGAGTGGCGTGCTGCCCTTTGTGGAGAAGCAGCCCGAGCTGGTGCACTAGAGGTGCTCATGGAGAGGAGAGCCAGGCACTGAGCGCTGTTCGACGTTTTGTTTCCCTTGTGCATCTTTCTTTCCATCCTGTGACCCTTTTAGAGGAATGGTGTGCTCATTTGAACTTTGTATTCTAGTCAGGTGTATCGCGTCCTGATGCAGCCTGTGACTCAGCCTAACTTGTGAAGAAAACCTACCCATGGCCTGTTTGATCGAAGTGTAGTAATGAGTGGAAAGGAGCCAACGGAAGAGAAGAAGTCCTCCCAGTAGAAACCTCATCCTCACGTAGGACCAGTTAACATACCCAGAGAGCAAAGTGCTTTCTTGTGTTACTCAGTTTTGTTGGCAGATTTGCTTTTGCAAGAATCCCCTTTCTCTTCTGTTTACTTTCTCCGGGGAGTGAGGAGAGAGTGAAACCTTAATCTTAAACTTGAATTATTTTTTTTCACATCCTTTATGGAAAATTAGAATTGCTAGAAATTGGTTTATTTTAATATTTTCAAGTCTAAGCATATACCAAACAATTTTTGAAAATGAGGCTGTTTTTCTTCAAAGTTTATTAATTTGATCTTAGATTTATTTATCTTAGGATAGTTTTGAGTGTTCTAAACTGATTTGCTTATAGTACCTGCAAAATGAGCTTGAGAGTCATGTTTTAGTTTACTCCCCGTTTTAGTTTATTTATTCCTTTTCCTCAAGAAATAGAAAAGTTTTTCAAGTGAATAGTTAGAAGAGAAAAACGTTTCTGATACTTAATCATCACCATGATTCTGTCGTGCTGTTCCCGCAGCAAAAACTTAAATCCTGTAAGATAGCTGTGTTGACACAATGTTCTCGTCATGTCCTAATGTGTCATCCGGATGAAAGACATCCGGAGCTGTATGCCCTGACAACTGAGTCCGGAGCCTTGAACAATGTTGTACCGGATGTCATAAACTCTATGAATGGTTGCATTATTTGAATTGAAATCTGGCTCCCAAAGTATATTACAGCTTACAGGAGTATGTTTGAAGGCCTCTTTTGTTAATGATTGTGCAATGTATAAATCATATTATTAGGTTATTCTAAATGCATATGAAGACTTATAATTGTTAATTGAGTAAAACCTGAAAATTGTGAACGAACTAATTGTTTTGTTTTGTAGAACAAAGGCATTTAAGCTACTGCTAATCGACCTGTTAGAATTAACAGTCAGAGTAGACTTGGAAATTTCTGTAATTCTTTCTACTTGTTAATGTTTTCTCCTTCATATTTCTATGTCTGGTCTGGAAGCTGTTTCTTGTGTGGCTTTACCCTATCTTACAAAGCTGTTTTGAAATTCCTGACTGGCTGGCTGCTTCAGGTTCTGCTTACAGAATCTTGCTTTTAATTAATTGTGTTTGGTGTAATTAATCGTGTTTGGCTTGCATTAAGAAAAAATCAGCTAGATTTAGAATGGAAGACACTAAAATTCAAGTTTAAAGTATGCTCAGAACAAAAGGCATATAATTTTCTCTCTGTAATATAAATAGCTATTCAAGATTAGCTAGCATATGTAACTATGTTACATTTTTAAGATTAATGCTTCTTTTTAAGTGCTGATTTCTTTGTATTATATGCTCTGCATTCATTGTTCAATTAATACCTTCAACAAATGTATTTATAAATAAATCCTCAATCAGAACCCATTTTCTTAGTGTATTACGATTTTTATTTAAATTTCAGGATGTTGTAATGGATTACAGCTGGCTGTTCACAAAGCAAAGCTTTTTTAAAAACTAAAACAATTCCGCTCACTCTGGCTGCTTTCTGCCAGCTCTGTGATAAGGTGCGACGGCCAGCCTCTGCTCTGCCACACATTCCTGCCGTAATGAAACTCCCCCCGAGACTACGCTGAAAGACATCCTGTGCGCCGTCAGCTGGTTGTGACGGGGGTTTCACAGTCCCAGCAGCGTGAAGACCCTCCTCACTTCCCTGTCCTCACTCCTCCTGTACTGGTTGATGTCAGACGTCTTGAGGGTCGTAGCCATTGTGTTCCTTCCCCTCTTCCCCCATTGCAGGTGTGCCCGTGGCTTGTCCCTTCCCTTTATTTAGTGCCAGTTACCTAAAATAGACTGTGTCCCTCTTTCCTTCGGTTGTGCCAACCAGTAAGGTTTTATTGGAAAAATAATGAAAGAAAGAAAACAATGTAATTGACATGGACTTTCATATATGTTTAGCTTGTGGATGCCGTGAATCTGGTGTATGTGGCGTGCTGAGGGAATTCAGGCATGAGGATAATACCATGATTAGGTACCTCCCAATTAGGCAATCCCCTAGCGTATCATCTCCTTTCATCCTTATACCCCAAGGGCATGACCCATCCTGTCTCATAAGCGAGTTGCAGGGCGCATAGGTTTCTGAAGGAGGCTCTGTCCCCAATTCCATGTCCTCTTTCCTCCTGGCGTGCTTTCTGTTGTGAAACTGCCCATGGTTCTGTTTATTGAGAGCGTCGCCAGCTGTCCCCTCAACAGGGTATCGCTTTACGTTCCTGTGCTCTTTTCCTTCTCTTACAGAACACCAGTTTACTTATTTCCAGTGCTTTAGCCTTAAACATTTGAGCCAACCTCTGCGATGTGGAGAAAACCTTCTGTAGTTACACACAGACTGTCCCCTTCTTCAGCCAGCTCCCACCACTTACTGTGCAGTGTGATTACATTTATTGTACATTGCTTGGTCTATTTCTATGTAAATTTGTGGTGCTTTTTTTTTTTTAAATATAAGCCACATGAAAGCAGGTCCTTAGTCTTGGTTTTTACAACTCTCTGTACATGGTACGTCCTATAGAGCTCTTTGTACAAAAATACTGGTAGCATTAATTTTTTACCTGTTACCTTATATTTACCCGATGTCATATACATGTGGTATGCGGTGACAAGGTCTCATGTACTCAGGTTGGCCCAACTCACTATGTAGAGCTTTTTCTCCTTCTGCCTCTGTGTCCCAGGCATTCACAGTGCAGGTGTGCACCACCACACCTAGCTTTATGTGGCACTGGGACCAAATCTGATTCATACTTGTTAGGCAAGTACTCTACCAACTGAGCCACATCCCCAAGTCTGGTTTATTTTATTTATTTTATTTTTTCTAATTACTTTTATTTGAGAGAAAAAAGAGAGAGAGAGAGAGAATGGGTATACCAGGGCATCCAGCCACTGCAAACGAACTCCAGACACATGTGCTCCCTTGTGCATCTGGCTTATGTGGCTCTTGGAGAATCGAACTGGGGTCCTTTGGCTTTACAGGCAAACGCTTTAACCGCTAAGCCACCTCCCCAGCCCCACGTTTTATTTTATTTTGAAGATTAAATTGCGCTTGCTTTCACATATTGCCTAAAGGTTCTGTTTTCATCTCAGATCCAGCCAAATGCAGCAACAGAGTGGCAGAACCCAAAGTACAGGAGAAGCTGAAGACCTGGGGTTATGTCACCTGTGAGGTTTACCCTACTGTTGGCCTTCCAGTGACATAAACTAAGACATTTCCTGTGATTCAGGCTGCTTCCAACCTGGCCTTTGGTTCTTGCAGCTGAAAGCACTTTGATACATGCATCAACTATTTTAAAAGCCAAAGATCAAGGTCATGTTTTATTTTATATTTTATTTATTTATTGGAGAGAGAGAATGAAACAGGTAGAATGGGCACACCAGGGCCTCCAACCACTGCAGACAAACTCCATATGCATGGGCCACCTTGTGCTTATGTGCATCCTGGGGAATTGAACCTGGGTCCTTAGGCTTCTCAGGAAAGCGCCTTAACTGCTCAGCCATCTCTCCAGCCCAAAGTTATGGGTTTTTTTTGTTGTTGTTTGTTTGTTTTTGAGGTAGGGTCTCGTTGAAATTCACTGTGTAGTCTCAAGATGGCCTTGAGCTCACAGTGATCCTCCTACCTTCACCTCCCAAGTGCTGGGATTAAAGGCATGTGCCACCACACTCAGCCAAGGTCATGTTTTTGAAAACAACAAAAATAAATAAGCATGTAGAGAAGAGGAAAGTTGCTTTTCTGGGACTTTCTCGTCCCTAGAAGACTTCTGTGAAACCTCCAGCAAAACTTCTGTTGCATTGGCTAATGTTACATCACAACCCCTGGTCTTGCTAGTTGATGTAGGTCTGGATTGATTAACTTATTATTGGTGGGAATGGGAGCGTTGGGAATCATGTGATTGCTTGGACCAATGGTTTTAGAATTGGGTGGGGCCACAGTTGACAATTAGTGGGCAAGGGTCATAGATGTTTTGTATCTCAAAGGATATGTGATAACTTGGCACAAAAAAATTGTTTTAATACCCCCACATGTTTCCTGAGTGTTCAGTTCGGACACTTGTACTGTAAAAGAACAAAACTCATAGCTGAGACTAAACCCTAGCTTCATTTTATTTTGTAAACCAAGGTATTATTTTTTAAAAAAATATTTATTTTGAGAGCGAGAGACAGAAAAAGAGAGAATAGGCATGCCAGCGCCTCCGGCCTCTGCAAACAAATTTCAGGTGCATATACCATGTTGTGCATCTATCTGTCTTTCATGGGTACTGGGGAATCGAGCCTAGGTCCTTAGGATTCACAGTCAAGAGCCTTAACCACTAAGCCATCTCTCCAGCCCAACCAAGGTATTTTTGATGTAGTTTTAATGTACTATGAATTTTTCAAGAATACAACCCCCATAAAGGAACATCCCAAGTTATTTTCTTCAAGACTGGATCAAACATATTTTAAAGTCTCGTTACTGACGGCAGTGTTCATTACTAAGTCACCACATGACTCTGTCCCAGGTATTGATGACTCATCTAACATAGTATAGTCATGCCTGGGCACTCACACAGTGAAATAGTTACTTTCCCTTTACCCTGCTCTCATGTTACGTGACTCCCAGGCAACTTTTGTACTGATGGAAGGGATTATAACTTCGTGTGGAACCCATGCTACTGCTTCTCCAGTCATCTTGGTGAATTTTCTGAGGATGGCACAGGGAGGAGGCCAGCGTCTAGCTAAACCACCCTTTAACCTTTTTCAGGCCTGGGCTGGGGGGTATGGCTCAGTGGTGAGAGGCACTTGCTTACAACGTCTGCTAGCCCAGGCTCAGTTCCTCAGCCGACATAATGCTGTTTTCAGTGGCACATGCGAATAAATAATTTTTTTTTTAAAAAGTTCAGACTGAAGCCCATTCCTCTTGTGCTCTGAAAAGGATTCAAAGCAGTTTCTGGGAGGATTTGGACCATGCTAGTGGAGACTGCTGGACTTCCCTCAAAGTATGCAAGCTGCCACGCTGTCTGTTGGTTTTGGTACAGCCCAAGGCTCATGGATGGCCATTTAAACATGGGAAGGGATCTGGCCACGTTCAAGCCAGATGTTAAGGACGACGGTATGGTGTTTGTCATGACCTAATATTTGTCCAAAGCCTAGCTGGTAACCATCGAGAGACTTTCTGTGTGTGCTGTCTGGTGAAGCATATCCACTTGCCAACTGTGACTGTTTATGTTAAATTAGAAGTTCAGTATTTTATTCACACTAGTCACATTCCCGGTGGTCAGTAGCCATCACTGGTGACTACCCTTTTCTCAACTCTGCCTTGGGCCCGAGGCGGATCAGATTGCATTCCAACAGTGTCCACTCTGATTGCTTTTACTTTACTCTGTGTTAATATGTGCTAACACCGCATAGGGCTTATCAACTCAGTCTTCACAAATATTAGCATTGTCCTCAGGTCACGGGGAATCCAAGGGCCAGAGAGGTAGGTTCAAAGAACATACCCAGCGTCAACCCAGCTAGTCATTGGCAGGGCTGGGACCAGGCAGTCTGGCTCTGGAATGTCCACCATGATTCTGTGCAGCCTTCATTTACAAGTGACACTCTCCTAGCCTGCAGCTTGAGTGTATTCTGAGAAAGTGACTGGAGAAGGAACTGCATTTCTGCCAAATACTTGTTTTCACCTTAGGCTCTCTAATTGTGAGTGACCACCACTAGGTGCTGGAAGGCTTGATGCCAAATTTGGCTTTACCCCCAAAACAATTGTAATGCAGTTATTATGGTGATTTTTTTTTTTTTGAGGCAAGCCCAACCAATTGGCATTTTTTGTCATAGGCAAGAGAGAAAGAGAGAGAGAGAGAGAGAGAATTGGCACACCAGCGTCTCTAGCCACTGTAATCGAACTCCAGACACGTGCACCACCTTATGCACATGAGCACTTGCATCGCCTTGTGCGCCTGGCTTATGTGGGACCAGGAGAGTTGAACCTGAGTCCTTAGGCTTCTCAGGCATGCACCTTAACCGCTAAGCCATTTCTCTAGCTATGATTTGTTATTTTATTCACACTATTTTGTATAATCCTGTTTAAATCCCATTTTTAAGTCATCATGGGATTAGACAGGTATACTTTTTTAAAAAAAAATCATGAATTGATAGGATTAACACAAGCTACTTTTTAAAGTGATGTGGTGTATGTGTGTGTGTGTGTGTGTGTGGTTTGGGCACAAGTGTGGAGGTCATAGGACAACTTCTGGGTGTTAGCGCAGCACCTTCTCTGAGGCAGAGTCTCACAGCTGCAAATGAACTATCAGACTAGCTGGCACGTGAGCTTCTGATTCTCCTGGCTCCACCTCACATTGTAGGCATGTTGAGATCACAGGTGCATGTACCACTTTGTATCCAGCTTTATGTGGGTGCTGGGGAATTGAACTGGAGACAAAAGGCTTTGCAAGAAAATATCTTTAACCATTAACCACTGAGCCTTCTCCCCAAAGCTCCCCCCCGCCCTCCGCCGGACTCTTAACAGGAGAAACTATATTGACCTTTTCCATTGAAAGCGATACTTTGATGCTTCCTGTTCAAAATGTAATTGTGGGTTCTGGCCCTACTTGCAAGTATCATTTTGCCTTATTTATGTGTCTTTCTTTGTTCCAAAAAAAGAGCTTACATTTAGCTGAATAAGCAGGTAATATTCTAAACCGTGGAAATCAGATGTCCTAGGTTGTCCTGGCATTCTGATGAATCATTTGACTGAAGTCTGAAAAGTGAACTTGACAGTTACTGTAATCATAGAATTTTAGAGCTAGAGGGACATTAGAAGTTGTGCGCAGGGGGTGGGGGGGGGTTGGAGAAATGGTTTAGCAGTTAAGGCATTTGCCTACAAAGCTAGAGGACCCAGGTTCAATTCGCCAGTACCAGGTCAAGGCAATGCATGCATCTGGAATTTGTTTGCAGCAGCTGAAGGCCCTGAAGCACCCATTCCCTCTCTCTCACACACACACTCTCTCTCTCTCCCTCTTTTTTTGGGGGGCGGGGGGTTTGAGGTAGAGTCTCACTCTAGCCCAGGCTGACCTAGAATTCACTATGTAGTCTCAGGGTGGCCTTGAACTCATGGTGATCCTCCTATCTCTGCCTCACAAATGCTGGGATTAAAGGCATGAGTCACCATGCCTGGCTCTTGGTTTATTCTTAATGTTTCATTTCTGATGATCCAATAATTTTGAGATTGGGCCAGCTGATCTGCACTGGGGCAACAGGAAGAATGTAGACTTTTTGAAGGGGCCTAAATGCTCAAGGAGTGTCCTGTTCTTCAAAGTCTGCTTTATTTCCCCCCTGGATTAACAAATTGGCACCTTACCTGGTATTGTGGAGTATAAGAAATGCAGGAAACAGAGGGTCATTGAGTTGCAATGTGGTCTTGTGTTTTGGAAATGGCCATGGGCAGTGTGAAGCAGGTTTGCTGGATGCCTGCATGGAGACCCAATGGAGCTGTGAGGATGACCCATGGGTTGCAATGGAGACCCAGTGGAGATGCCGGGACCACATGGTGGCTGCTAAGGAAAGCTGCTGGCCCTGGATGAAGTTTTCCAGGACTGTGAGTAGCCTAGCTGGAGAGGTGGAATTGGAACTCGAAAGAATTATTGCTGGTTAGACTTATCAGACTTGGGGATTTATCAGTGACTAGAGTTGTTGGACTTGGAGCTACAGAGTTTGATGTTTGCCCTTCTTAAATCTTGTATTGGTTGAATATTTCTTTGCTATGCTTGATGCCATCTTTTGCAGTGTGAATGTTTATTCTGTGCCATTATGGGGTGTTTTTTTTTTGGGGGGGAGGATTTTTTGTATTATGGCTCGGTTAAAAGACCTTGGATTACAAGGAAGTTTGAACATCATTAGGATTGATAAAAGCTATGGGAACTCTTCAAGTCATACTGAATGCATTGTATTTTACATCATGGATGGTTATCAGTTTATGGGGTTCAGGGGTGGAATGTGGTGGTTTGATTCAGGTGTCCCTCATAAACTTAGGTGTTCTGAATGCTAGGTTCCCAGCTGATGAAGATTTGGGAATTAATGTCTCCTGGAGGGAGTGTATTGTTGGGGCAGGTTTATGAGTGTGTTAGCCAGTTTCCCCTTGCTAGTGTTTGGTACACTCTCCAATTGCTGTTGTCCACCTGATGTTGGTGAAGGGGTGATGTCCACCCTCTGCTCATGTCATCGTTTTCCCTGCCATCATGGAGCTTCTCCTTGAGTCTGTAAGCCAAAATAAACCTCTTTTCCCACAAGCTGCTCTTGGTCAGGTGATTTCTGCCGGCAATGCGAACCTGACTACAACAGAGAGAATTGGATCACCAGAGCCTCCAGCCACTGCAGTCAAACTCCAGACAGGTGCACCACCTTGTGCGCATGTGCAACTTTGTGCACTTGCGTCACATTGTGTGTCTGGCTTACGTGGGATCTGAAGAGTCGGACATGGGTTCTGGAGAGTTGAACCTGGGTCCTTAGGCTTCACAGGCAAGCACCTTAACCGCTAAGCCATCTCTTCAGCCCACGGGATTACTTTTGTGCTAGTTTTGACTTTCTTCCAGTTTTATGTGTGCATAGGCTTGAGTACCATTGCACATGTGTGGAGGTCAGAAGACCACTTTTTTTTTCTTTTTTATTTGTTCATTTTTATTTATTTATTTGAGAGTGACAGAGAGAGAGAGAGAGGCAGATAGAGAGAGAGAATGGGCACGCCAGGGCTTCCAGCCACTGCAAACGAACTCCAGACACGTGCGCCCCCTTGTGCATCTGGCTAATGTGGGTTCTGGGGAATCGAGCCTTGAACCGGGGTCCTTAGGCTTCACAGGCAAGTGCTTAACCACTAAGCCATCTGTCCAGCCCAGAAGACCACTTTTGAATCAGTCCTTGCCTTTTACCCTGCTTTGAGGCAGGGTCTTCTGTAGTTGTTCACCACTCTGATTGCAAATCTTCTGTCTCTGCCTCTCCTCTCACTGCAGGCACTGCAGGATTACAGAAGCCCGACACAACTTCTGGCATCTGTGTCGGGTCTGAGGAATCCCAACTCAGGCACTCAGAGTTGTACAGTAAGTGCTTTCTCCAGTGAACCATCTCCCAAGCCCAGCCCTGGGATTATTAAGTGCCTTATTTAATGCTGCTTAAAAATAACCATTCGTGCCGGGCGTGGTGGCGCACGCCTTTAATCCCAGCACTCAGGAGGCAGAGGTAGGAGGATCGCCGTGAGTTCGAGGCCACCCTGAGACTCCATAGTGAATTCCAGGTCAGCCTGGGCTAGAGTGAGACCCTACCTCAAAAAATCGAAAAACCAAAAAAAAAAAAAAAAAATAACCATTCGTGGGCTGGAGAGATGGCTTAGCGGTTAAGCGCTGGCCTGTGAAGCCTAAGGATCCCAGTTTGAGGCTCGACTCCCCAGGACCCACGTTAGCCAGATGCACAAGGGGGCACATGCGTTTGCAGTGGCTGGAGGCCCTGGCGCGCCCATTCTCTCTCCTTCTCTCTATCTGCCTCTTTCTCTCTCTGTCACTCTCAAATAAATAAATAAAAATAACAACAAAAAAATTAAAAAAAATAATCGTTCGCAAGCCAGGTGTTGTGGTGCACACTTGGGAAGCTGAGGCAGGGGAATCATGAGTTCAAGGCCAGCCTGGGCTACATAGCAACACACACACACACACACACACACACACACACACACACGATACACAGTCTGGCCCTCTAGTGTGCAGAGATGTTACGGAGCCCTTTATTATGTTTCCTGTGTCCTTCCCCATCACTTCACAAGCATTTCTGAAAAGACAATGCTGTAAGTGGCATTAGGAGACCAAGCCCGACCCGGGATAAACTTATCACATCTGCTTGGAAGTCACTCATCTAGGGGCGCCATAGGTTACTTGGCCTTTATTTCTCTAAACATCTATTCTTGTTTTATCATTGTTGTTACCCTGCGTTTGGGGGATTAAAAAATTAGTTTAAGGATCAATTTGAAAATGAGCCCTAGCCTAGGGAAATTCTGACTTGAAATGTACAGAAATATGCCTCCCGAGACTTTTGTTTTTCCTTCTTGAGGTAGTCTCACTCTAGCTCAGGCTGACCTGGAATTTACTATGGAGTCTCAGGGTGGCCTCGAACTTGTGGCAATCTTCCTACCTCTGCCTCCCAAATGCTGATATTAAAGGCATGTGCCACCATGCCCGGCTCCCTCCTGAGACTTTTAATGGTAAATTATTTACTGAACTCATTACAAATTAATGTGCACATGCATTAGTATACAAGTAGATATTTTAGAAATTTTCATTTTTCCCCTTTTTCTGTGTTTAAAATATTATGACATGCAACTTTAGAATGCTTAGGTGTTTGTGTGTGTCCATAGCCCAAAAAAATTGTTTTTGAAAATTCAATAATTTGCTAGCCTAATTCCTTTACATCTTCATACTTCAAGTTGGAAATATTTTTTTTTTTGGTAATTTTTTGACAACCTCCATACATATACACAAGTACACTGGTGACAATCCAGTCCTACCCCTTCCTTCCCCCACCCTTCCTCCTCATTGACCCTCTTCTTCTTAGAAATTTTTGTTGTTGTTGTTCTTTTGTTTTTCAAGGTAGGGTCTCACTCTAGCTCAGGCTGACCTGGAACTCACTATGGAGTCTCAGGGTGGCCTCGAACTCTCAGCAATCCTCCTACCTCTGCCTCCCGAGTGCTGGGATTAAAGGCGTGCGCCACCACGCCCGGCTTTAAAAACAATTTTTAAGTGTGGCGTTACAGAGTTAGTTATTCCTTCTTAGGCTTTAGAAGTTTATTCTGTGACACCTTGAAAATTATTCCATTCTTTGGGGATAAATTTCTAAATTTAAAGAGTCTGGGACAGAGTTATGTGGACTGTGTTTTGCTAGAATTTCAGTGCCTACAAAATAAAATTAAGAAAAAAAAAGTTTTGAAATAGTTTCTAGGTCATTGGCACAGAAAGCTGGCAAAAACCTACAAGCGCCTTGGACAGTCCTAGCTCGCACAAGTCCACCGGTACAGGCTGTTCTTTTAGACTGTGATTCAAGCTGAAGAGAAAATACAACATAAAGATCACCAAACGTCCCCTTAGCCCACAGAGCCCTTTGGCACTCTTACTCTATAGGCTTGGGGAATTGTCTCTTCTTTCAGTAGCTGTCCTGACTTGGAAGGTGGGGAAGTCCATTGAACCAGATGTCACATTTATTTGTCATTTTCAGGAAGTTCTAATTGTGGATTGGACAGAGGAGTCTGTGGTTGTGCTGCCAAACATGTCGACTGGTGCTGACGGCTCCCAGCTCTACTGCATATGAATTGGCCTTTGTCAAGTATTTGAAACTTTCCAAACTTCTGTTTTTATGGGTAAGACAGAAATAATAGTGATCACACAGATTTGTTATAGTTAGTAAAAATAACAACTCCCTGGTTTCCGTCTTGGGTGTGTACCAGGGCCAAAGAGGGGGTGAAATGCATCATCCTCATAAAGAAACTGAGGCTTTAAAAATTAAGTATGAAGATGTGGTGCATGCCTGTGACCGAAGCATTTAGGAGGTGGAGGCAGGAGGATCGGGAGTTCAAGGTCATTCAAGGCTATATGCCGAGTTCAAAGCCAGACTGAGCTACATGAAACCCTGTCTCAAAAAAAAAAAAAAAAAAAAAAAAAGCATGACTCCTAAAGTCATGGGGTAGAGTTGGCTTTCAAACTAGGCTTGCTACATAGAATTACGCTTAGAGTGAGAATTGTGCAATCATTCTTTCTCTGTGGCTGAGGTCCCCCCCCCACCACCCCATTTTGGAATATGAAACTCTTAAGATTCTTATACCTGAAATTGTATTGGGAGCTTGTGGCACTGTCATCATGTCTAATGACAGGAATGATTGTGTTGTGTTTGTATGTACATATGTGTGTGCATGTATGTTCTCTTGTACGTGGATGCGGACGCATGTGAATGTGTTGAGTACCAGAGGCACTCTCCGTCTTATTTACAGATGGAGGGTCTCTCACTTGAACACGTGGCTCACTGATAAACCAGTCCGGCTAGCCATCTTTCCCTGGGGATCCTTGCCCTCTACTGCCCAGAGCACACCTGAGCCCTACCACACCTGCCGGGCACGGACGTGTAGGAGCTAAGGACCTGAAATGCAGCCGCCAAGCTTGTCTAGTGAGCACTTTACCCACTTAGCCATCTTCCCAACTGTACAAGAATGTTCTACTAGCTGAGCCCACCATACTTCTAAGGCTCTACAAAAAAATACGTGCTGGAAGCTTAACCCCAGCGCTCAGGAGGATAAGGTCGGGAGGTTGTTGTGAACTGTGAGTTTGAGGTCAGCCTGGGCTACCGTATGAGTTGCAGGTCGGCCTGGGCTAGAGTAACACCCTGTCTCAACAACCAGAGCATGCGCTGGTCACGTGAAATGGGAAGAGACTATGTCATCCGTCAACTTCCAGCCATTGTCATGTCGCCATTTTGGAATTCCCATGTTGAAAAGTGGGAGCCCCAGTTCCCAATGCCTAGGAACTCTGTCAGGTCGTCGGTATTCCGCTGACAACCTGTCTTGCCCTGGCCTTGGGCAGCTAGGTTAGCAATTACCTTGTTTTCTACCCCTGCCTCAAAGAGCTCCCCCTCTGAAAGCTATGATGCCCTCTCACAGACTAAAAAACTGACCTTTCTCCAAATGAAAGCTGCTATGAAATCAGAAAGCACACACTTAGGAGAAAGAAGCCATCCATTCCAGAGGTGAGGCCGGAGCTCGGTTGGTAGAGTGCTCACAAAGCCCTGGGTTGGATCCCCAGCACCACATCATCCAGCTGTGGTGGTACATGCCTGTAGACCCAGAACCTGAGTGGTGGACGCAGGAGGATCAGGGTTAAAGGTCATCCTTATCAAGTTCAAGGCCAGCCTGCGCTATATGAGGGAGACCTTGCCTCAAAAGAAATAATAATGGGGCTGGAGGGATGCCTTAGCACTTAAGGAGTTTGCCTGCAAAACCAAAGGACCCAGGTTCAATTCTCCAGGACCCGCGTTAGCCAGATGCACAAGGGGGCACATGCGTTTGGAGTTCGTTTGCAGTGGCTGGAGGCCCTAGTGCACCCATTCTCTCATTCTCTCTCCCTCTTTGTCTCTCAAATAAATTAAAATAATAATAATATTGTGTTTTTTAGTCATTGCAATACCCAGTTATGTGGCTGAGTCCCTTTTCTCCTGCTGACTGAAACTCTTGTTAATCAGTAATTTGTTTCCGAGCCGGGCGTGGTGGCACAAATTCCAGAACTTAGGAGGCTGAGGTAGGAGGATCGCTGTGAGTTCGAGGCACCCTGAGACTACATTGTGAATTCCAGGTCAGCCTGGGCTAGAGTGAAACCCTACCTCAAAAAAAAAAAAACAAAAACCAAAACCAAAAAACAAATACCTGGGTGTGGTGGTGCAAGCCTTTAATCCTGGCACTCGGGAGGCAGAGGTAGGAGGATCACCATGAGTTCGAGGCCACCCTGAGGTTACATAGTGAATTCCAGGTCAGCCTAGGCTAGAGTAAGACTCTACTTTGAAAAACTAAAATAAATAAATAAATAAATAAATAAATAAATAAAATAATAATAATAATTTGTTTCCTTATTATATTAGCATATATTCTACAAAATAATGGGATCCTATGACATTTTTCATACACGTATATAATGTACTGATTACAATTATTATTATTTTTTTTTGGTTTTTCGAGGTGGGGTCTCACTCTAGCCCAGGCTGACCTGGAATTCACTATGGAGTCTCAGGGTGGCCTCGAACTCAAGGCGATCCTCCTACCTCTGCCTCCCAAGTGCTGGGATTAAAGGTGTGCGCCACCACACCCGGCTACAATTATTTTTTAAAAAAATATTTTTTTTATTTATTTGAGAGAGAGAGAAAGGCAGAAAGAGAGAATGGGCATGCCAGGGCCTCCAGCCACTGTAAATGAACTCCAGACACATGCACCCCTTTGTGCATCTGGCTTACGTGGGTCCTGGGGAATTGAACCGAGGTCCTTTGGCTTTGTAGGGAAACGTCTTAACCGCTAAGCCCTCTCTCTAGCTCTGCAATTCTTTTTTAATAAAAATTTTAAAATATTTTATTTATTTTTGAGAGAGAGAGAGAGATAAAGAGGCAGATAAGAGAGAAAATGGGTGCACTGGGGCCTCTACCCATCGCAAACGAACTCCAGATACATGCACTGACTTGTGCATCCAGCTTATGTGGGTACTGAGGAATCAAACCTGGGTCCTTAGGCTTCACAGGCAAGTGCCCTAACCACTATGCAATTTCTCCAGCCTTATAATTCTTGCCTCTGATGAAGTCCCAAGTCTCAGACAGCAGCCCGACTCTGGTCCGTCTGTTTACAGCTACTCGAATATCATTCCTAGCTGTGGAATAAACATGAATGGTCAGCTCATTTCAATGTCAACCTTTTAAAAGCTATGGCTTTTCTTGATCACTGAACTTGGATAAAATAAGCTGTAATGGGCTGGAGAGATGGCTTAGCAGTTAAGCGCTTGCCTGTGAAGCCTAAGGACCCTGGTTCGAGGCTCGCTTCCCCAGGACCCACGTTAGCCAGATGCACAAGGGGGCGCACGCGTCTGGAGTTTGTTTGCAGTGGCTGGAAGCCCTGGCGCGCCCATTCTCTCTCTCTCTCTCTCTCTGCCTCCTTCTCTCTGTCTGTCGCTTTCAAATAAATAAATAAAAATTAAAAACAAATAAGCTGTAATATAGGGTCAGCAAAGTACTCCTGAGTTACAGGAATAGACACAAGATGAGCTGCTCTGCCTTTGGCACCACAAGGGAATGTGGGCACATGCAATCCCCACATGACTCTGTCTTCCTCCCAGTTTATGAGATTCATGTGAAAACTGTACAAGGCATACATTTTCACAGACATTACCTATGCCAGGACTCAGACTGGTGTAGTGTTGAACACACTGGTCTTAGAGTCAGACCACGTCCAGTTTTTTACTTCATTTTTAAAAAAATATTTTTATTTTTATGTATTTATATTAGTGAGAGGAATAGAGAGAGAGAATGGGTGTGCCAGGGCCTCTAGCCACTGCAAATGAACTCCAGACACATGTGCCCCCATGTGCATCTGGTCTATGTGGGACCTGGAGAATCGAACCTGGGTCCTCAGGCTTCTCAGGCAAGCACCTTAACCACTAAGCCATCTCTCCAGCCCTTTATTTCATTTTTGCAGTACTAGTTTTATCCTCCCTGCTTGCATTGAACCCAGGGTTTTGGTCACACTAGGCAAAACCCCTTATCACAGAGCTAATGTCTCCAGCCTCCCTTACAATGGAGTACCCTGAGGTAGGTCCCACATAAGCCAGACATACAAAGGTGAGGCAAGTGCAAGGTCACACATGCCCACTAGGTGGCACAAGTATCTGGAGTTCGACTGAGTGGGTGAGGCCCCCTGCACACCAATTCTCTCTCTCTCTCTCTAAAACAAAAAAATTAAAAAAAAATTTAAAGAGGTATTTATTTACACAAGGACAGGTCAAATTCTGGCTAGGGTTACTGGCTGACTAGGCTCCAGCTCTTTGAGTTTCCACTCAATAACACCCTAATTATTAGCTGGAGAGAACATTGAAGACAGCCTCGGACAATCTTCCAGCTCTTTCCTTGCAGGAAGCCAAGGACATCTGAGGAGGCACAGAACTCTTCTTTGAGGACTGCGGGGAGAACCAGGCAAGAAGAGGACAAGAAAGTCTGCATTTCTGGGCTCATTTCTTTATGGCATTACCTGGTCCTGGCACGGCCGTGCAGGGTATGTGTAGAACCGTGAGGGTGGGAGGGAGTTCGTACAGAGAAGAGAGCTGGGACTTGGAGAAAGCAAGCGAGGCAGAGACTCAATGAAGGCTGCCTCCCCTCCAGGTTCTCTGGCTGCTGCCCCTGAGCCTCCGAGGCAGTGTATCTGAGCTCTGCGGGGCTGGCACCCCAATGGGGGTGGGGGATGGCACTGCAGTTTGGGTGCAGGAGCCCCATCTGTGCAGGTGAAGCTCTGTGGATAGAGGGGAAGCAGTAGCGCCCTGCAGCTCCTTCCTGCCCCGCAGCTGATCGACTGGCCCGGGAGCCTGCCCTGCAGGTGGCCTCGCACCTGCCGCCCTGCCCTCCGCTGTCCCCACCCCGTCAGATGTCACCTCCGCCAGGCAAAGCACATCCGCTGGATCTTGAACAAAAGGCTGCGGGTGTCTAAAATGACGACTCCCAGGCTGATGATGTCATGCTGTTTTGTTGTCTCAAAGGACAGTGGGGATCCAGTTTCAGCTGTGAAGAAACCGGATCTGTACTCCACGTGGAAAATTTCTGCAAAGCTGTAAATAGAGCGTGGCTGATGAAAGCACCCCGGGGGAGGAAAAGCTCCTGCTGGAGCGAGAGACCCCCGTGGCCTGAAGCGGAGCCCCACCAACCCACCCAGTGTGTGGGCAACAGACCTACTTCCCTGTATCTGCGCGCAGGTCTGGTTCCCATCCGGAAGGATGTGGAACTTTCTCTCCCTCCTGAGGCCTTCTCCCTAGCCCAGGGCAGAGCTGGCTGAGGCACCTACACTAGATCCCCTCTTCTCCCCCCCCCCCAGCCCCTCCCTGGAGCAGCAGGTACAATTGCCCCCACTTCCATTTCTTCCTCCCTTCTAGCCCTGCTGCCTCTTCCAGTCCTTTCTTGCTTTCCCTGTATTTTTTTTTCTTTCTTACTCTATAGTCAGCACAGCGAGAGAGGCATGAGTTGGAGGTGAGTCCAGTTCTGCTTTTCACGAGAACTCGGTGTAATGCCCAGGAAAGATCCCTCACCCTGTGTCAGCAAGGGACAGTAACTGCTTGAAGGCCTGGGGGCAGAGAACTGAGACCCGGAGACAACATGTTAAGAGGTGTTGGGTGTTAATGGGGTGAAAAGATGGCCTGATGGGAGCAGGTGACATGACCAAGTGGGTAAAAGTGCCTGTCATGGAGGTACAGGGGACCTGAGTGTCGCGCCTCAGCACCTGTGTCACGGCTGAGCATGTTAGCACCGACCTGGAATCCCAGAGCTGGGGCAGCGGAAATAGGAGGATTCCCCCCGGGGCTTGCTGGCGAGCTAGTCTAGCTAGTCTAGTCCAGGTTCACTGAGAGACCCTGCCTCAAAAAAACGAAAAAAAAAATAAGGTGGAGGGCTGGAGAGATGGCTTAGCAGTTAAGGCATTTGCCTGCAAAGCCCAAGGACCCAGGTTCGGTTCCCTGGTACCCACGTAAGCCAGATGCATCTGGAGTTCCTTTGCAGTGACTAAAGACCATGGTGCACACATTCTTTCTTTCTCTCTCTCTCAAATAAATAAATAACAATAAAAATATATATATTTTAAAAGCAACAGGTTTCTTTATTGCAAGCCTAGGCCTGGGCTCTGTCCACACGGTCTGGCACAGCGGTAGTGAGGGAGAGAGCCCCTTTCTTTTGGGGGAAGGGGTTCATATAGGAATTCGAACAAAGAAGTAGGGGATAGATACATGATTGGTTGATTTAAACAGTTCTGATTGGCTTGGGGTTTCAGCGTGCAAAGTTGGGAGCAGGAGCTAGGGGCACTCCAGGCAGATGAAGTAATCTCCATTGTCCTTGAAGTAGAGATTCCTCAGTTTAATAAAAATATTTTTAAAAATAAGGTGGAAAGCAATTGAGGAAGAGCCCTGGCCTCCACATGCATTCATACACGTCTGCAGTTGCGCACATTTATGCCGACACACATATGAACACGCACAGCACACACAGTAAATAAATACTAGAGGATGGCATGACTGTAGAATTCTGCAGAATAACAGGAAAGCCTCCTGGGCCCAAGCCCTCCTTCCAGCATTTCTTCCAGGTGCCAGGACCTGCCACACTACTGAGCCCCTCACCGGGTCTGACTTGTACGCCTGCACCTTTCGTCTCTGTCACTCTGTCAGAACAGCCTTCTCTCCTGGCCTGGCTCCTTACCCACTTGCCAGGCCTTCAGAATTGCTCGTTCCTGAAACTCTCCCACAACATCTGAGTTCCTAGAGTCAACAGTCACGTTGCCCCTTCCTCCCGGCCAGCAAGCATGACAACCACAAGTAGCCTCAGTGACTACTGGTGGGGAGGAAAACCTCTTAGGCTCTATCGTTGGAGGCTGTTAAACTAAACTGACCAAATACAGATTGGTAAAAGAAGAGCACTACACACACACACACACACACACACACACACACACACATGCATTCACCTCCCCCCAAAAATGTGACTCAAGTGTTGCCACCTAGGTTGAGTTTGTCCCTCCTGCTCCCTTGCTGATTAAAGAACACGAGACTGGGCTGGAGAGATGGCTTAGTGGTTAAGGCACTTGCCGGCAAAGCCAAAGGACCCAGGGTTCGATCCCCCAGTACCCACATAAAGCCAGATGTACAAGGTGGTGCATGAGTCTGGACTTGGTTGGCAGTGACTGGAGGCCCTGGTGCACCGATTCTCTCTTTATCTGCCTCTCTCTCTCTCAAATAAATAAATAAATAAATAAAATATTTTAAAAATAAGAATTAAAAGGCAGAAGTTTGAAAGTCAAGCAGAGCAAAAATCTTTTCAAAAATATTTTATTTTTATTTATTTGAGAGAGGGAAAGAGAGAGAGAGAGAGAATGGGCACGCCAGGGCTCTAGCCACTGCAAACAAACTCCAGATGCATGCGGCCCCTTGTGCAGCTGGCTTACGTGGGTCCTGGGGAATTGAGCCGAGGTCCTTTGGCTTCACAGGCAAGCACCTTAACTGCTAAGCCATCTCTCCAGCCCCCAAAATCTTTTTCAAAGCTCAAGAGAAGGGAAGAGGGCAAAGCTGCTGTAAAGCAGGAGGGTCCCAAGCCAGTAGTCCACCTGGTGACTCTGATCTGGGTTTTTATAGAAAGGAGAGCTCCTCCAGGGAGGAAGACATCTAGGGAGGGAGCCAGGTAAAAAGAGAGCTAGGGGGCTGGAGAGATGGTTTAGCAGTTAAGGCGTTTGCCTGCAAAGCCAAAGGACCCAGGTTCGATTCTCCAAGACCCACATAAGGCAGACACACAAAGTGGCGTATGTACCTGGGGTTTGTTTGCATCAGCTAGAGGCCCTGACATGCCCATTTTCTCTCTCTCTCTTTCCCGATCTGCCTCTTTCTCCTTCTCTCTCAAATAAATAAAATAAAATTTTTAAAAAGAGAGAGATCTAGGGAGGAAACTCTGAAGGGAAAAAGAGATAAGGAAACACCAGAATGCCCCTTAGAGGCTCAAGGACAGTCCTCAATGTTGGCCATGTTTAGTTTCCTTTTGGGGTCCCCAAATTAATCCCAAGTTGCCTCACAAGGAGGCAGATGGAACCTGGGCCTCATGTGATGTTTGAATGGAGGGGAGAGGCTGGGGGCACTTCTGAGAGAACAAATGACTTAGGTAAAATGAATGGGCCCTTAGGAGACGATTGTAGGTTTAGACAATTTCTTATCTAAACCTGACTTCTTTTCAGTGATTGGAGTCCATCTTCCCGGGTTGTGGACCTCCCTGGAAGACATTTATGACAGCTGAGACTTTTGTTGAGGTTTTGCTCTTTGGAAGATAAGGGGAGATCAGGAAAGCTCTCATCTCACAGCTGTTAATTGTCAAATGCCTTCAGCCCCAAACAATCTTTCTGTCAGGTTTTATGATACATGCTGGTGCCTTTCACGATCAGGGCCTTTCTTCAGACAACCACCAGCCATCTTCCAGGTCTGAGCCCTCTTGCTTCTCTAATACTCCTGCCACCTATCTATCCTGGCTCCCACAACTGTGCTTGTGAGCCTCAATGGGTCATGGGTGGCCCACCAAGCAGAGATAGGTGGGAGTTTGGGGGAGGAAAGCAGGGCCTGGCTTGTCTCCAAACCCAGTTCCTGGCCTGGCCTGGCCTGGGAGCCTCACCCATGCCTGTGGAACATATGAAGCCCACCTGGGTTCTCTGTAGGCTTTGTAATGCTCACATAAAGCATCACAAAGTGATATAAGAATAAAGTCTCGGGCTGGAGAGGTGGCTTAGTGGTTAAGGCACTTACCTGCAGAGCCTAAGGACTCGGGTTCAATTCCTCAGGCCCCACGTAAGCCAGCTGCACAAGGTGGTGCATGCTTCTGGAGTTCGTTTGCAGTGGCTGGAGGCCCTGGTGTTCCCATTCTCTCTCTTTCTGTCAAATTAAAAAAAAAATTTTTTTTTTAAAGAAGAACAAAGTCCATTAACCCAACTAGTGAAATCCTAAGGGTTTGGTTTGGTTTTGAGGCAGGGCAGTCTAGCACAGGCTGATCTGGAACTCACTATGTACCCCAGATTGGCCTCAAACTCAGGAGAACCTCCTGTTTCTGCCTGCTGAATTCTGGGATTACAGGGATGAGGTACCTCACCCAGAAAAGGGGGTTTTGTCTTAATGGAACTCAACACTCAATACAAGGGGTCATCAATGAATTGGATTTAGGACATGTGGATTTTCAACGTCTTAGAATTTGATTTCTAGAAATGAGTATATAAAGTAGGCCACTTATATCACTTGAATTTCATAGTCAAGTTAAAAGTGTAATAAGCAGCCGGGTGTGGTGGCGCACACCTTTAATCCCAGCACTTGGGAGGCAGAGGTAGGAGGATCGCCGTGAGTTCAAGGCCACCCTGAGACTACATAGTGAATTCCAGGTCAGCCTGAGCCAGAGTGAGACCCTACCTCAAAAAACCAAAAAAAAAAAAAAAAAAAAAAAAGAATTTGATTTCTAGAAATGAGTATATAAAGTAGGCCACTTATATCACTTGAATTTCATAGTCAAGTTAAAAGTGTAATAAGCAGCCGGGTGTGGTGGCGCACACCTTTAATCCCAGCACTTGGGAGGCAGAGGTAGGAGGATCGCCGTGAGTTCAAGGCCACCCTGAGACTACATAGTGAATTCCAGGTCAGCCTGGGCTAGAGTGACACCCTACCTTGAAAAGCAAAAAGTGTAATAAGAAAAAAGTGAACTTGGTCGGGTGTGGTGGCACACGCTTTTAGTCCCAGCACTCAGGAGGCAGAGGTAGGAGGATCACCACACGTTTGAGACCAGTCTGAGACTACATAGTGAATTCCAGGTTAGCTTGGGCTATAACCCTTCCTTGAAAAACAAAAACAAAAATGAACAAACAAAAAAAGTGAACTTAATTTCAGTGGTGTATTTTATTTAACCCACAATATCTCAAACAGCACCATTTTGACATGTAGGCAAATATGTAGGAGGTTATTCCAAAACCCAGGTGAGAGACGGTGAGTAGACCAAGGAAGTGACATTGAAGAGGATTAAGAAGAGGCGGGGTCTGGAGAGATGGCTTAGCGGTTAAGCGCTTGCCTGTGAAGCCTAAGGACCCCGGTTTGAGGCTCGATTCCCCAGGACCTACGTTAGCCAGATGTACAAGGGGGTGCATGCATCTGGAGTTTGTTTGCAGTGGCTAGAAGCCCTGGCACACCCATTCTTCCTCTCTCCCTCCCTCCCTCTCTCTCTCTCTGCCTCTTTCTCTGTCTGTTACTCTCAAATAAATAAAAATAAACAAAAAATTTAAAAAAAAGAGAGGCGGGTTGTGGATAGTCTTGAAGGTAGAGCCAGTTAAAGACAACTCCTATGTTTGTTTTACGTAAGCCTGTGGAAAGATATCAGGCTCATCCATAGAAATAGGAAGGACCAAAAAAAAAAAAAAAAAAAAAAAAGAAAGAAAGAAAGAAAGAAAGAAAGAGGGCTGGAGAGATGGCTTAGCGGTTAAGTGCTTGCCTGTGAAGCCTAAGGACCCCGGTTCGAGGCTTGATTCTCCAGGACCCATGTTAGCCAGATGCACAAGGGGGCGCACGCATCTGGAGTTCGTTTGCGGTGGCTGGAGGCCCTGGCGCGCCCATTCTCTCTCTTTCTCTCTATCTGCCTCTTCCTCTCTCTGTCACTCTCAAATAAATAAATAAAACTGAACAAAAAAAATTAAAATAAGTAAATAAATAAATAAAAAAGAAAGAAAGAGGGAGGGCTGAAGGTGGAGCAGGCTTACGGTGTGTTTTGGATCTTAAATGTCCTCCAAAGGCCATGTGCTAAAGGCTTGGCTGCCAGTCTGTATGTTGAAAGCTGAAGGAATCTTTAAGAGGTGGAACCTACTGGAAGGAAGTTAGGTCACTAGGGCCATGGCCCTGAAAGGTACATTAGGACCTTAGTTTCTTCCTCTCTCTCTCTGTTTCTCTGTCTCTCCAGTTCTCTCATTCTCCCCACCTCCAGCCACCATGAAATGAGTAGTTTCTTCTGCCACAAGCTTCTGCTGTGATATCTTGCCTCACCCATACGACCAAGTGACCCCAGACTGAAACCTCTGGAACATGAACAAGAACAAGCCTTTCCTTCTTTTAAATGATCTTCGGCATTTCATCCTGATGGTGGAGAGCTTAGCTGAGTAGCCCACGGGGGAGCAGGTGTTTGGTTTGGACCATGCTGAGTTGGAAGTGTCTACTCAGCTTAGGCAACTGGTCTTTGAGTAGAGAATTTGAGAGATTCAGGCTGGAGATAGAACATCTCTAGCATCCTGGGAGCACTAGATATGAGCATGGATGGAATGTAGAGCCCTGGGACTTGGTGACATCATCTGAGGAGTGATGACAGAGGACCCTGTGGCACTCCAGCAGAACAAAGTTGGGAAGATAAGGAGAACCAGCTAAGGAGACCGAGGAGGACCAATCAGGGTCGTGAGAAAAACCAAGAGGGAAAGACCAAAAAAAAAAAAAGAGGGGCTGTAAAGATGGTTCAGTGGTTAGATACATGTGCTTGCAAATCTAATGGCCTAGATTTGATTCCCCAGTACCCATGTCAAGCCAGATGCACAATGTGGCACATGTGCACAGAGTTTGTTGGTAATGGCAGGAGGCTCTGATGTGCCCATTCTCTTTCTCTCCCCTCCTTCAGATAAATAAATTTTTTTTTTTTTTAAAGAAAACCAAGAGACTACTGTATTCTGGAAGCCTAAGGAAGACAGTGCTTCAGGCAGGAGTGAATTGTTTGGAATGTTCTTGGTTAGGCTGAATAAGATGTGATTGAGAAATGAGCCGTGACCCTTGGGTTTAGTAACATTTAGGTCATTGTCATTTTGAGAGGAGTCTCCGTGGTGGGATGGCCACAAAAGCCTTCCTGAGGTGGGCTTCTGAGAGAAAGTGTCCGGTAAAATGTGAGTGCAAACAACTCTTCTAGAGTCTTAAAAGTGTAGCTGGCAAAGAAAGCAGAGTCAAGAAGCAGTTAAAAAGAAAAAGCTCAGCTTTACTCCGGTTTTTTCCACTCCTGGATTTCCATCAGGCTGGCTGGCTGGCTGGCTTTCTTTCTTTCCTTATTTATTTTTATTATTAGATATAGACATATTTTGTATGTATGTAAACATCACGTATTGGTACCATCCTTTCCCTCCTCCCTGCCCCTTTTCTGAAGAGGCCTTCCTCGTTGGGGATGCAGGTCAACCCCATGGGGATTGTGGGTCATGCATGATGGGGGCAGCAGTCAGAGGCAATGTCTCTGTGCAAAATGTCCCAACTTGTGGCTCTAACAATTTTTCTGCCCCCTCTTCTGCAAGATTCCCTGAGCCGTGCTGGGAGCATTTTAATTCTACTTCAGTGATGGGCACTTAGGAGCCTCTGGATCTCTGGTTTGGTAGGTGTTGAGTGTCCTCAGTATCTTTCTCCATCACCTTTGTGCTGATATCAGATTCACTAAGAAAGCAGCACTCTTGCTCATTTCCCTAATTCCTCTGTGTTTTCAGCTGGGGCTGGGGTGGAGTACCGGGTTGTTTATCTCCTCAGGTCCAGTTCCCATCTGAAAAAGAGAAGCAGATTCTCCAATGGAGAGTGAAGTCAATGCCAGTTAAATGGGGTAACCATTATTAATTTAGAGAGAATTAAAAGGGTTTAGACACTGTTATAGTCTAAGGTTAGTAGGTACTTGACAATGGAAAGCAGAATCATTATCTGGATATGATTCTGACTTGTTTCCCAGTTCCAGATATGGTTTCCTTTCCACCGAGAAGATCTGTTAGCCAATCCAAGAGCAGTTGGTTACCCACCATGGTTGTGTGCCACTATTGCACTTGTTTGAGCATCACATCAGGTTGTTTGCTTTGGAGTAGCTTAGACTTTGAGTTGCTTGGGCAGATGTTGGCCACTTTCCCCTGGAATCTCATGTAGCACCTTCCAGCACTAGATGGACTAATCATCTGAGGACTGGCTCTCCTCTGGATTCCAACCAGGTCTCTCCATAGTCCGTGCCAATAGTGTTTGGTGTCTTCAGCAGTAGGGTCTTACCATTAACTGTCCACCAGGTTTTCTTGTCTTTTAACATTCACTGGTCCCTGTGATCCAATTTTCTTAGGCCCCGTGGGAAGCTCAAAGGACCTGCTGGGGTCAGGGGCAGAGGTTTCAGAGATGGCTTCATGGAACCAGGTGTCAGGTCTGGTGGTCCAGCAGAGACCCTGGGTACTTGGTAGCAGAGGTCGCCTATCCCCAGCCCCCCACCCTGACCTTTTACATCTATCTAGTCTGCCTCTCAGCCACAGGAGATGAGTGTAAAGTGGCTCATTCCAGGCCTGTCTGGGAAGAGCCTATCTTTCCTTCTGAGTGGAAAAGGGCCAGATACCTTTCATGAGGAACCAGGGGCAGCTGGGGCCCTTGCCAGGGACTGTGGGAAGACAGAAGCAGATAGAATTCCTTGGCTCCAACCTGAAACAAGAGCAGCAAGGTCACTGTGTCTTCTGGGCCCTTGTTGGGAGGATGGGGCTTTGAGGACACGTCTCTCCTGGCTTGGGGCTCAGAGCTCAGAGGAGAGGTTAGCCTGAGCACCAGGGCAGGAGGATGAGATATGAATGACCTTAGACAGCCAGGCAAGAAACTCATTGCTGCAAGGAAGGCCAGAGAGAGACTGGAACCCAGACTCTAGATGGAACTTGGGTCTACTACAGCCAACTGGCTTCCATCCCACTCCCAGTACCAGCCATAGGGACCCCTCCTATCTGGCCTTCTGATGGGGCCTCCCAGCCCCACCAGGTATGGGAGTGGAGACAAGGTAGCATATCTTAGGTGGAAGATGGGGTCTCCAGGCATGTGTTTCACAGCCAGGCAGCAGGATGATGTCTACTGTCCATACAACACAGCTCTCACCCCAAAGCAAATTATTTTATTATTTATTCTGAGCCAGGTATGGATTCAAATTGTCCCAAATAACATGCTCCACCATGAAAGCAGTTTTATGATTTTTTTTTATAGCAAAAGAAAATTCTAAATCATGGTATTTACCGAATGCACTGGTTGGGGCTGCAGGTAGGTGGGTCATAGGCAAAGTGGGAAAACTCTGTTCAAAGTCTCTGTGTGATCACATTCTTAGCTTTGGAATTGGTGGGTGCTAGCAGCCTGCTAAGAATACATGCCATACGTTTTTGCCTGAGAGTCAAGGGGATGTTAGATCACACAGAGGTGGGCAAGGAATGGCTATTCAAGAGACCGATGAGAGCTGGAGAGATGGCTTAGCAATTAAAGCACTTGCTAGCAAAGCCAAAGGACCCAGGTTCGATTCCCCAGTCCCCACGTAAAGCCAGCTGCACAAGGTGATGCATGAGTCTGGAGTTTGTTTGCAGCAGTTAGAGGCCCTGGTGTGCGCATTCTCTCTCTGTTTCTACCTCTCTCTCTCTCTCAAATAAATAAGATATTAAAAGAGTAAAAGGACTAATGATAGTCCAAGATAATTGGCTCTGGAACTTCAACTTCCCAACTCTCCCCAGTCAGTCTGTCAGCCTTGTAGGACGTTTAACACCGACACGGCTTTCTGTGTGAACGTCACACTACTCAGCTGCGTGTTCTCATATAGGAGTCAGTCGGAACCCTGCAGGGACACCGCACAAAGAGTCACCACTAAAAGGAAAGTAGTAAATTCCCTCCAGTGAAAGAAGGCCTCTGGTTTCTCACCTGCTGCCCACGGGTTTCTCATCAGGGCAGTGATGCATTGTGCAGGGCAGGGAAGTCACCCTGCGGAAATCCCCTCTTCCTCTGGAGAACAGTGGTGACCTCCTAGGGGGAAGAGTTCCCTCTGTGGCAGCTTTTCTCTTGGAAGCCCAAGCCCCTAGGTCTTGGAAAGCCAACGTCTGAAAAATGACGTAGGCATGAATCTATCAAAGCACCTGATTGGTTGGAACCGATACTTTTTTGTGTGTCCTGTCCAGCCTCCCTTGGCACAAGCACATGGGGAAGCAGCTCTTCTGTGTCCCTCTTCCTGGGTTTCCTGTCGGAGAGGGGCATGTGCCCAGGCCTGACCAGCATAGCTGTCCATCTCTCTAGATGACCAGAGGGATGAGCCCGGCCTTGTCAGCCAGAGTCATGTTTGGCAGGCACAGTTAGCTGGAGTGTAGGGCAGGGACTGTCTGAGGAGAGCCAAGGGCAGAGTCCTCAAAGCAGTCCTGGGTCTAAGCAAATTCCCTCCTTTCCTCTCTCCCTTCCTTCTCTCCTTCTGCCCTTCCTGCTTTCCTTCTTCTATTACACAAAATTTATAGGAGGCCACTGATTTGAGCTGAGATCCTGCCCTGGCTACAATAGACCAAACCAAAATGGAGTCACTGATGCTAAGTTACGTGCCACCGAACTCAAAGGGAGTCATTTCTCTAACCTTCTGAGAAATCAGGCAAGAGGGATCATAATGAAATCCCCAACTAGGCCAGTTTCAGCTGGCAGCTTAGGGATGTCCCCTTGCTTTAACACTTAATGAGGAAAATAAGCCGAAAACAACTGCTGCTAAGCAAGTTGCTGTGTGTCCCATTTCCTCTGCCTGCAGAGCCACCCCTGCTCAGCTGCACAGTGCTTTCTGCAGCGCAGGAGATGCTGCCCTGACTCAGGAGCTCCAAAATAAACAAGAGTTACAGCATTTAACTCAATCGGTAGTCATTTTGCTTTTCTAAACGAATATTTTTATCGATTTATGTGAGGAGAGAGAGAGAGACAGAGAGGAGAATATGAATAGGTACACCAAGGCCTCTTGGTACACCAAGGTCACTGCAAACAAACTCCAGATGCATGTACCACTTTGTGCATCTGGTTTTAAGTGAGTACTGGGGAATTGAACTCAGGCCCGCAGTGCCTTTAACCACTGAGCCATCTCCCCAGCCCCGTTTTGTCTTTTGAACCTCTTATCCACCCTCCCTCCCTCCCTCCCTTCCTTCCTTCCTTCCTTCCTTCCTTCCTTCCTTCCTTTCTTCCTTCTTTCTTCACTCCCTCTCTCCTTCCTTCTGAGGCAGGGTAGAAAGGCAAGGGAAGTTAGGCAGAGATGGGAGGGAATGGAGCCCCACACCCTGCCGTCTGGGTGAGAGGTAAGAGCTCGTCAGCTGAGAGTTAGGAACTCCAGCACAATGAACAATATTTGCTGTGAACACTGACTACATAGAGACACTGTTTCTTTCATAGAGAGATGCTTCAGGCAAGAATGTAAAAATATCCATGAGCCATGCTTAAGACCTTCAAGTACGGCCTTTCTCCTTCCCCAGCTGTAAACCTGCCCCTTTCTAGGAATCTCACAAGAACCCCCTTACAACCCTTGGGACCGATTGTTTTACGCTATCCCACAATCCAATCCAAGGCACCCCCCAGAGCTGCCTCATAATCTCATTTATGGAAGGAGATAAGGGGGAAATAGGTTGTCTTAGAAACCCTTTGAGATGTAACTTGAAAACCACCCAAACTGCATATAGCTACACTAGAAACTTGAATGTGACTTGTGAAAAGACCATACCCACCCTAGGGTGTGCCTTTATCCTCTCCCTGAGCACCTCTCCATCTATTGACCCCTATGCTGAAATCTATGTCAAACTTTCTTTCTAAAAGTTTCAACCCTACTTCATACTAGCTCGTTCTGAAATTCTTTTCTATAATGAAGTCAAGAACCCCTGCTTCACTCATGTGGAGTCACTGCATCTGTGCGACCCCCTCCCTCCCTCCCTCCTTCCCTTCCTCCCTCCGTCCCTCTTTCTTTTCTTTCCTATTTATCTTGGTTAAGGACATTAAAATTTAGTCTTTTTTTAAGTTGTTTTTTTTCCTTTTAAAATTTTAATTTCTCCCTTTGCAAGGAGAGTGGGGGGGGGGGGGGTTGGCATGCCAGGACCTGTTGTTGCTGCAAACAAACTCCAGATGCATCATCGCTTTGTGCATCTGGCTTTACATGAGTACTGGGGACTTGAACCCAGGCTGGCAGGCTTTACAATCAAGCACCTTTAACCTTTGAGCCATCTCCTTCTTTTAAAAAAAAAAAGGGGGCCAGGTGTGGTGGCGCACGCCTTTAATCCCAGCACTCGGGAGGCAGAGGTAGGAGAATCGCCATGAGTTCGAGGCCACCCTGAGACTACATAGTGAATTCTAGGTCAGCCTGAGCTAGAGTGAGACTCTACTTTGAAAAATCAAAAACAAAACGAAACAAACAAACAACAACAAAAAAGAAACACTGGGCAGGCATGGTGATGAAACCTTTAACTCTAGCACTCTGGAGGCTGAGGTAGGAGGATGGTTGGGAGTTGGAGGCCAGCCTGGGCTCAAGTGAAATCCAGCTTCAAAAACCAAACCAAGCCAAAATGAATACAAATAAGTCACACAAATATGTATTTTTTTAAATTAGAGGAGAGAGAATTACTCATCACGCAGCACTTACGAGCATTTTACTTCTTTCCCTTCAACATTTCCCCAACACTTCATAGTTCCAGCCCCTGAATGCAAATGCTGCTGCTGCTGTTAGTATGCTCACCATTGTCTTTGCTACCACCTGCACAGGTACTGCCCTGTCCTCCGTAATTCGTTCTCACTCTCTCTCCATTTCTCTCTCCACTCCCCCCTCTCTCATTTGATTTTTAAAATTTTTTTGTTTTTATTTTTATTTATTATTTATTTGAGAGAGAGAGACAGAGAGAGAAAGAGGCAGAGAGAGAAAGAGAGAGAATGGGTGCGCCAGGGCCTCCAGCCACTGCAAACAAACTCCAGGCACATGCGCCCCCTTGTGCATCTGGCTAACGCGGGTCCTGGGGAATTGAGCCTCAAACCGGGTCCTTAGGCTTCACAGGCAAGCGCTTAACCACTAAGCCATCTCTCCAGCTGATTTTTTTTTTTTTTTTGAGGAAGGGTCTCACTCTAGGCTAGGCTGACCTGGAACCCACTCTGTAGCCCAGACTGGCTTCAAATTTATGGTGATCCTCCTATCTCAGCCTCCCAGCACTGGGATTAAAGGCAAGTACCACCATACCCAGTGTCATTCTCTTATTCTGTGTTTTTTCAAAAATAGTTTATTTACTTATTTGTTTATTTATTTGCAAGCAGAGAGAGACAGGAGAGAGTGAGAGAGAGAGAGAGAGAGAGAGAGAGAGAGAGAATGGGCACACCAGGACCTCCAGCCACTGCAAATGAACTCTTAGACACATGTGCCACCTTGTGTATCTGGCTTATGTGGGTCCTGGGGAATTGAACCAGGCTCCTTTGGTTTTGTAGACAAGTGTCTTAACTGCTGAGCCATCTCTCCAGCTCTATTGTTTTTCTTTGCTTTTTTTGTTTTTTGTTTTTTGTTTTTTTTGAGGTAGGGTCGCACTCTAGCCCAGGCTGACCTGGAATTCACTCTGTAGTTTCAGAGTGGCCTCGAGCTCCTCCTACCTCTGCTTCCTGAATGCTGGGATTAAAGGCGCGCCACCAAGTCTGGCTCTTATTCTGTGGTTTTTAAGGTCTCACACTACGCCAGGCTGACCTGGAAGCCACTTTGTAGCCCAGGCTGACCTCAAATTTAGGGTGATCCTCCTACCTCAGCCTTCCAGCACTGGGATTAAAGGCGTGAGCCACCATACCCAGTGTCGTTCTCTTTTTCTGTGGTTTCTAAAGTTTCCATTTTCAGCAGCTTCCCATATCACAAGCAGAGCTGTCTCCATGTGAGACAGTGTAAGCACCCATGTTAAGCCGGGTTCTTAGTGGAGTTAACCCTCAGGGTACTGTCTATAGACAACTGGCTGTTCCCTTTCGCTTTTTGTAGATACCTAGCCCCAGCCCAGAGACCCCAGATCCATAGGTGTGGGATGGGTCCCTGCAGTGTGTCTTTCCGAATGAGCCCAGGTCCAGTGTACCAAGCCCACAGGCCCAGTGAGAAGAAATGCATTTCTTGTTCAGTGTTCAGTGCATTCAAACCTGAGCAGCCCTGAGAGGTGAGGCCTGGCTTTCCACTTCCACTTAAAGGGCGTTCCCTAAACTGGTCTTTACCACCTGGGGTTCTTCAGAAGTCTATAAGTTCTTGGGAACTAAGAATCCAAAAGGGAAGGGCATGTGAGCCATAGCTTCAAGACTGGGCCCTAGGGAATCCCCAGACAGGTTGTCTAGAAAGAGAAGATGCCATGACAGGTTTCTTTCACTAGTTTCTGAGAACCTGCCTTTAAGTGGCTCAAGGTGGGGCCACGAGCAATCTGTGGGGGAGCTGCAGCCTTCCTTCCTTAGGGGATTCAGTGATGAATCAAACTGTTCCTCTAAGCACTAGATGATCAGTACAAACAAGGATGAGCTAGGGCCAAGGCAGTCACAGAGTCCTGGGAGCACAGGGAAGAGGCATGTAGCCAGCCTAAGAGATTGGGAGGCAGGCCAGCTAAGAGGGCTCAGAAGGTGTCCCTGCCAAGGAGTACAGAGGGCGAGGCGACGAGATGCCATCAGGGCTTCGGTGTGGGAAACAGGCTGAAGGAGAAGGCGGGGAGCCAGGCCCAGACAACAGCGCCAAAAGACCCCTGTGGAGCGTCAGAGATTTGGGAGCCTTTGAGTTTTCATCATTTCACCTGAAACATATTACCTGGCTACCTCGGGCCCCATCAGTAGAGCCCCCATAGATGAAATCACATCATCAAGGTTCTCTCTGCCGGTAACACAGACCCCCCAGTATCACTGGCTTAAATGAAGGCACTGCAAACAGCCCATGGTTCTCGGGGTTCAAGTTCAGCATAGTTGACTGCTTCAAGTGTGGCCTAAGCAGAGCGGCACGGGGGGCTTGTTACAAACAGGGCAAGCACTCCTCCAGACCTACAGAGTTGGTAGCCCGAGGCAGATACCTGCATAATGTCCTCAACAAGCTGCCCTGTTACACCGCTGAGGTGAGGGAGACCATGCAGCACCTGGAGCCAAAGGATGTTTTAAAGGTTTCATAGGATTTGGGCTCTGGCTTGATCAATCAGGGAGGGCGTAAGGAGGTCAAGTTTGTTCTGGGAACCAGGACAGTCCTATGACAAGATATCTTAGCTAGCTGGAGAGAAGGCTTAGCGGTTAAGGCATTTGCCTGCAAAGGCAAAGGATCCTGGTTCAATCCTCCAGGACACAAGGGGGCGCATGCGTCTGGAGTTTGAGTTCCTTTGCAG
Source organism: Dipus sagitta (assembly GCA_036346955.1). Lineage (NCBI taxonomy): Eukaryota > Metazoa > Chordata > Mammalia > Rodentia > Dipodidae > Dipus > Dipus sagitta. The sequence goes on along the minus strand of CM070771.1, from coordinate 167,812,520 downwards.
TGGCTGGATGCCTTGGCACGCCCACTCTCTCTCCTTCTCTCTCTCTCCCTCCCTCAAATAAATAAATATTTTTTAAAAGTTATCTTAGTAAATCTTGTCTATACTAAGGTCAATTCAATCAAGGCTGAAGTTGTAGTAGATTAAACAACAACAACAAAAAACCACCCAGAAGCCATCCATATTGAGTGGAGAGGTTAATGGTAGGGGGGAAAGGGACATTGTCTGTGCTTAAAGAAAGTCGTGAAGCAGTCTGCGTTGACTTTGTCACATCTGCAGTGACTTCGTCTCATGTTGGTCCTCTGTGAGGTCACTATCTTCAGCAGCACAGCCAGACCGGCTTCTCAGAAGACTGAAAGCGTCAGGCCGGTATCGAGATGTCAGGAGCGACTTTTCCTGAGCATCAATGTTTTGAATACGTAGCTTCCTTTCTCAGGATAGGCCTCCGGGTCCAATATGGTTGCTAGAGTCTCAGTAATACAATAGTGTTCCAGGGTAGAAGAGGGGGTGGGATGGCAGAGAGCACTTTTCCAAGATTCCTTTGACACACTTTTAGGAAGCTGGGTGTGGTGGTGCACCCTTTTAATCCCAGCACTTGGGAGCCTGAAGTAGGAGGATCACCATGAGTTCCAAGTCAGCCTAGGCTAGAGAGAAACCCTGCCTCAAAACAAATAAACAAATTAAAAAAACACTTTTAGGAAAGCCCCACCCTTAACAATTTTCATTTATACCTCATTGGCTGTTCTTGGATTTCAAAGAATTGGGAAATTGTCATTTGACTAGATATGTTTGCTGTTTCTGACCTCTAAAAACCCAGGTTCTTTTGTAAAGCAGAAAAAAGGAAACTGGGTATAGGGTAGGCAATGAACAATCTCTGAGACAAGGAAGCCAGGTTTTAGGAGTGGGGAAATTCCAGGCTCTTGGAGATTTAATCTCTAATCTTTCTGGACCAGCAAGCACCTAGCCTTTGAGGTAAAAAAAAAAAAAAAAAGCTGACCTGTTTTTTCGGGGTGCACTGAAAATTCTTGCAAGTAGGTTTTGCTTCCGAGGTGGTCCATTACTCGAGCTGGGACAGCAGGAGAGGTATACATGTCCAAGCTAGAGCATCCCAGACCATGGGTCAGGAAGCCTTTGGAGTAAGAAAGGCCATGGCTCTGAAGAGAGCCAGCCTGTGCTCTTGGAAGGCTTATGCTATCCTTACGAAGGTTGTGGGGTTGGCTCCAGAGCATCTCCCACAGACTCATGTCTTAGATGTGTGGTCCCAAGCTTGTGGAGCTCTGTGCAAGGTTGGGGAGCCTTGGGAAAATGGGCCTGTCTGGTGGAAGGAAGTGGGTCATTAGGAGTGGGCCTTTTAGGAAGTCCCACCCCCAGCAACTTCCATTTATAACTCACTGGCTGTACCCACTTCTGGTTCTGACCTGAGCTCTGCCTCCTGGTGTGGGCTATACAAAGATGAAGACTTCCCCACAGGGTGAACTGAAATCCCACTGGCAACCATGAGCCAGAGCAAACCCTTCCTCCCTTAAGTTGTTTCTGTCAGGTATTTTGTCACTTTGAACAAAAAAGTAACAACACAGAGGCCAAGTGGAGAGAGGACTCCTTAGAACTAAGTAGTCAGAGCTGGGAGAAAGTAGTATAGACACTCTTTTCCACATCCCAGCACAATGGCTGCAAGCTTGCCTGTGTGTAGTTACCCCAAGCTGCATGACTTGCACCACACATGGCCACCAGCTCAAGAAACAAAAAGGCTTGTTGTCTTCACTGTCCAGGAGCCACCATAGGGACATCCCATGGGTGTCTCCATGGCAGTGTGCCACTAGCCTGGCTCACTGTTTCACCTCACACTCATTCATGGAACATTTTGAAGATACCAAGTCCTATGCTTGTGACAAAAAGTCTCTCATTACCCAAACTCTGTCTTGGGTTTCCTGAACTATTTTCAGTTAAGCCTAAAGTTAAGGCTTTGTTGCTTAGGTCTTCATTGCCCACGTTAAGTCAGCTTAACCAGAAAGTCCTGCTGTGGTGCTTTGAAGGGGAAACGTCTCCATAGACTCATGTATTGTAAAACTTAATTCCCAGTTGGTGACACTGATTGGGAAGTTGGTGGAACCTTTAGGAGATGGAGTCTTGCTGGAGGAAGTGTATCACTGGGGGTAAGACTCGAGGTGTTTATAGCCCAGCCCCTCTGGCTCTGTCTCTGCTTCCTGCCTGCTGATGTGAAGATGTGGCACAGACTTCCTGCTCAGGCCTGCCACCATGGACATTTCTCGTCGAAGCTGTGAGCCAAACAAAACAAGAAGCTTCTTTCCTCAAGCTGCTTCTGTCTAGGTATTTTGCCTCAACAACAACAAATTAATAGATGCACCCACCCTCAGCAGCATGTGCCCCCACTCCCTAGATGTCCCATCCTGGTGATTTAGCAAGAAATGAAGTCCCCTGTTAGATGGGGGTATTCAAGTTCACCCCTTGCCTCTGAGGATTTGTATGAGTAACTTCCCATTATTAGTTCAGGACTTGCTATCCCAAAATAAGTTCACCTTGATGTGGGACAAAACAGCAGGCACAGAAAGGTCTCTGACCATCTCCACACTTTCCCCCACACAAGGCCATGAACAAGTTCTCTGACCTTCCTCTAAACAAGTCATCAAAACACTTTTTCCCTCTGAGCCAGAGCAAAGGAATGAGAGTCCAGATGCCCAGACGATGAACCGGTCATTCAGGCATTGCTGTGTCTCTAGCTTATTACTCTAGGACCATTCTCCTTTGTCCTCCACTCATACTTCCGCAGAAAATAAACTAGGCAGGAAGCATGATTTTTATGTATTTCTCCACAAAGCTACATGATTGTCCATTCCTTTTGGGGTTTTATTTCTTTCTTTTTGCATGCGTGTATGTGTGTGTGTGTGTGTGTGTATGTATGCTCACACATGTGTGTGTGATATATGTGCATGTGTGTATGGGTGTTCTATTATGTATGGAGGTGCATGTGTGCACATATACAGGGAGGACAAAAGTCAATGATGAATGTTTACTTCGTTGTCTCCCACTCCATTTTATGCAATAGGGTATCTCACCAAACCCGGAGCTCACTAATTTGGCTAGACAAACTAGTCAGCAAGCCCCTAAGCTCTACTGCCTCTACCTCTCCAGAACTGGGATTTGCATGTGCCACCATGCCCATCTTTTTGTGGGTGCTGGGGATCTGAACTCGCAGTAAGCACTTTACCCATTGAGCCATCTCCCAGACTAGGGTCGACTTGGATCTTCATTCCTGATGGTTCTTGTGTCCTATAAAATGTGTATCAAATAAATGTGTGTGTTCTTGTTTTCTGGTTAACCTATCTTTTGGTGTGGAGACTGACATGAGCCTCAGGAGGGGTGAAGAAAAGACCCTCTCTTCCTTACACCCTCCGTTGACTCCTGCCTGTGCCTCACCTATAAATTTCTCCCTGCCCATTCTGGTGGGTCTTTGTTTTGCTTGTACAGTGCTGGGGATAGAACCTGAGACCGCTCACATTTAGACTAGTGCTCTACCACTGAGCTATATTTCCTACCCAATCCCTGCTAGATTTTGAGTGGAGGCCAGCTTCTCTCCCCTACTTCAAAGTCCTCTGTCTCAACCCTGTCGCTGGGACAGATTCCATATAGGGAACATCACTGACTATGTGAGGTTGGATCTCAGAAAGCTCAGTCACCTGGGCCACTTGGGGATGCTATGCAGAGGGAAGGAATATGTTACCCGACCTCTGCGCTATACATTACCTCAGCCTGTCTGGCCTTCAACCTCTAACGACGGGGCTTCATCTCTGGTCCAAGAGATGTGAAGGACAATAGATGCCTGAAGGCCCTGCCCCGCCTCTCCTCTTAGGTGTAGTAGGCCAGCTCCATCCTCTGCAGCTGTTCAATTGGCTAAAAACGTTCTCCTATGGAGCTGGAGAAACGGTTAGTGGTTAAGGCAGTTTGCCTGCAAAGCCAAAGGACCTAGGTTAGGTTCCCTAGGACCCACGTAAGCCAGATGTACAAGGTAGCGCATGCGTCTGGAGTTTGTTTGCAGCTGTTGGAGGCCCTGGCGTGCCCACTCTCTCTCTCTATCTGCCTCTCTCTCTCTCTTTTCTCTCCCCCCTCTTGAATACAAATAAAATAAAAAGACCACTGTGCATGTCCTTGGCCCCAAAGTTGAGATGCAAACAGTGAATCAGGGGCAGCTCTCAGGGCTATGCCTGGCCAATGAGTGTGGAAGGTCCAAACACCACCTTCTGGTAAGCGGTCACCAAATAGCCACCATCACCTGGAGAGCTAGGTAGGGCCAGAGGGAGAAGGAGATGTCCTGAGTCCTAGGCTCCCAGAGTATCTCAGTGTGATGCTGCCATCGTAGCACCCTCCCCACCCTCCCCACCCTCCCCACTTCCAGTCCTGGTCTTTTTTTAAAAATTTTTTGTTCAATTTTATTTATTTGAGTGTGACAGAGAGAGAAAGAGGGGGGGGGAGAGTGGGCATGCCAGGGCCTCCAGCCACTGCAAACGAACTCCAGACACGTGCACCCCCTTGTGCATCTGGCTAACGTGGGTCCTGGGGAATCGAGCCTCGAACCAGGGTCCTTAGGTTTCACAGGCAAGCGCTTAACCACTAAACCATCTCTCCAGCCCCAGTCCTGGTCTTTAGTCCAGGTGCTGGGTCTGTCATTCTAGACACATGAGCTTCCTCTCTTCTCCGTGATAGCCCTTTTCTACAGGTGAGGACACAGGGTTAGCGAGGTTAAATATTTTACTGACGGTCACACAGCTGAGAGAGCCAGGGAGACCTCCTGGAAGAGGAGAGAGGAGGAGGAAAGGTGGGAGGGGGACCTGGGGACCAGGACCAGGAAGCTAAGCCAAGGTTCTTACCCAGTTTGACTTGCCCCAGATGACATCCCATCCACCTGCCACTCACTCCCTTTTGTAACAGGGCAGGCCGTGGCTCAGAATTTGAAAGCTCGGCTCTAGGCCAGGAGGCCAGTCTCGTGCTGGAATCCTAGCTCCATCATCTTCTCCACGTTTCCATTAGGGCAGAAAGGCCACTTCCCACTGCCCAGGAGAGGGTTGAAAGAAGGAAATGTATGGCAGGTGGGGTGACACTCACCTGTAATCTCAACACTTCGGAGGCAGAGGCGGGAGGCTAGTGTGTTCCAGGCTATGCTAGTTACATTCAAGACCCTGTCTCAAAAAAAAAAAAAAAAAATCACATACAAACACACACTGCAAAGAAATATATTTTTTAAAGATTTTTAAAATTTTTATTTATCTATTATTAGAGACAGAGAGAGGGAGAGAGAGAGAGAGAAAGTGAGAATAGAGTGCACCAGGACCTCTAGCCACTGCAAACGAACTCCAGGCACATGCGCCACCATGTGCATCTGGCTTATGTGGGACCTGGAGAATCGAACCAGGGTCCTTAGGCTTTGCAGGCAGGCATGTGCTAAGCCATCTCTCCACCCCAAGATATATATATTTTTAAAGTATGGCTAACAAAATTGCCTCTCACTTGGGAGGCAGAGGTAGGAGGATCGCCATGAGTTCAAGGCCAGCCTGAGACTACATAGTGAATTCCAGCGCAGCCTGGGCTAGAGCGAGACCCTACCTGGAAAAACCAAAACAAAAAAAGATTTGCCTCTCACAGCAGTTTAGGTCAATTTCCCCTAATTGAGGCAACTTCATGAGAAAAGCATCCAGCTGTTGCAACAGCACTACTTGACTCATTACAGAGAAAGATTCTTCTGAACTGGGTGAGGATTTTCTAGAAGTCACATGTCAATTTCACTTTCACCTGTTAAAACTCAGTCAGTTTCACAAGCTTCCTGGCCCAGAGGCAGCCAGCGGGCAGCTGCATGGGCTGCCTCTCAGACCCTGGTCACGGGTCACTGGCCTGAAGAAGCAGAAACGACAAGCTGTGGGCTTGTGTCTGACCTGAACTCGTCCTGAGCCAGGAAAGGCCTGTGAATAGGTCCCGGCGAACAGTTGGTGTCAGTCACCTCTTCACTTTCTTTTGGCTTTGGAGGCTGCAGGTAGCAGAGAGATAGCCCAGTAAGAAAGAGCCAAGGGCCAAGCCAGGAGGAACGGGGGGCTCCTTTGATCAGAACCCCTCACACACCCGATTTCCTGGCTCCTGGGCTCGGCCAGGTGGAAATGAAATCCATCCAGGGTCAGAAGCCAGGGTGAAGGGTCACGTAAAAGGGTCACCTAGTAAGTTCTTGGAGCCCAACGTGGATGCTCTTTCAGCGATGGAGGTGGTTGTGACCACCTTCCCCAGCCCCCTGGCTGCCAACGTCCGGGGGATCATGTTTCTATTTCCTGGGTACAGAGGAGACCCACTGGCGCATGTATTTCGGGGGGAGCGTGGGTATTTGCACAGCACAGATATCTTTGCAGATGCAGACAAACAGGAAGTGTCAGAAGCCAGACCCTTTCGTTCCTTTCACTGTGAATCAGCAGTGGTTTTCTTCTCACGGGGAAGTGAGGACGGTCACGTGGTAGTCAGATGCTGAGGACCGGTGGAGAGCACAGCTGTCTCTAGAGGTGTCTTCTCTGTCCCCCAGTCCCATCCTCCCCCAACCCCCCTTCCCTCCAGCACCCTTCTCAGCCTGCCCAGCTGCCTGGAGTGCTTCCAGAAAGGTCTGAACCCAAGCCTTCCACGCATCAGCAAAGCGGACTTCAGTCACCTACCATATGTGACACTGGTGTGAGAATGAGCAGAGCAAGAGGTAACATGTTTGTCTGGAAACCGCACAACAAATGATGCCCTCTGTCTTTCCAAAACTTCTGAAAGTGAAGCCGGGCGTGGCGGCGCACGCCTTTAATGCCAGCACTCGGGAGGCAGGAGGTAGGGGGATCGCCGTGAGTTCGAGGCCACCCTGAGACTCCATAGTGAATTCCAGGTCAGCCTGGGCTAGAGTGAGACCCTGCCTCAAAAAAACAACAACAACAACCCCCCCCCCAAAAAAAAACAAAAAAACCTTCTAAAAGTGAGCCAGTATGAAAAGATGCTTTACACACGTTACAGACTGGGAAGGAAGGTCTGGCTCGGGTTCTAGCTCTGTCACTCCCCAGCACTCTGTCCTCCGGCTTCTCCCAGCCTCAGTTTCCTCATCTGTCAAATGGCCATGAGCCACACCAGCCACACTGGTAGCACTGGGGTTAAATGAGATGATGCAGGTGAAGATAACTCATTTCACACAGAGCCTGAGGTCATAAGCACGTGGAGGGTATGCGCAGTGATTACCTTTGGGAATAGCACCCGACCAAAAGCAGTTTACAGGGGGACAGGTTTCTTTCAGGCTTACAGTTTATTTATTTCTGAGAGAGAAGGAGAGAGACAGAAAGAGAATGGGCGCCTGAGCCTCTAAACCACCACAAACAAACTCCAGACACATGTGCCCCCTCGTGCATCTGGCTTACGTGGGTACAGGGAACTGAACCTGGGAACTGAATCAGGGGCAGCTCTCAGGGCTATGCCTGGCCAATGAGTGTGGAAGGTCCAAACACCACCTTCTGGTAAGCGGTCACCAAATAGCCACCATCACCTGGAGAGCTAGGTAGGGCCAGAGGGAGAAGGAGATGTCCTGAGTCCTAGGCTCCCAGAGTATCTCAGTGTGATGCTGCCATCGTAGCACCCTCCCCACCCTCCCCACCCTCCCCACTTCCAGTCCTGGTCTTTTTTTAAAAATTTTTTGTTCAATTTTATTTATTTGAGTGTGACAGAGAGAGAAAGAGACACAGAGAAAGAGAGAGAGAGAGAGAGAGACAGAATGGGCACGCCAGGGCTTCCAGCCACTGCTAACGAACTCCAGATGCGTGCGCCCCCTTGTGCATCTGGCTAACGTGGGTCCTGGGGAATCGAGCCTCGAACCGGGGTCCTTAGGCTTCACAGACAAGTGCCTTAACCGCTAAGCCATCTCTCCAGCCCAGGCTTACAGTTTTTAGAAGAAATTTCATCACAGTAGAGAAAGCATGGTAACCAGCTCACGGCTTCATATATCAGTGGCAGGTTGGGAGAGAGCAGCCAGAGCGAACTAGCTCTGAACATTCAGTGGGCTGAATTCCTGAACCGCAATGCTCGTGCCCAGAGACACAAGTCCTCTAGCGAAGCTCCACCTCCCGAAAGGCTCCACCAACTGGGGACTTAGTAGGAAACTTAATCACAAACCACTTCAAGCTGTGGGGGACATTTTCCAGTCAAACCATCACAGTGTCTGATAAATAAATCCCAGCCCAGGACCTCAGAAAACAGTGCTGTTCGAAGGACACAGGCCCTGATGCTGACATCCTTCCTGCCTCAGTTCTCTTGGTTTGCTCCTTCCCAACGGAATCCCTCTCACTCCTTAGACCTAGGGTGCTATCTTGTTGAAGAGCCCATGTTTCCCTCTGACCTCACGCAGGCCCAGCAGGAGAGGGATGCGGGCCAGTCTCCTTTAGACGAAGGTGGCTTACTTGCCCAAGTATCAACTCTTCTCCATGTTCCTCCTGTTGGTACCAGAGTGGCACTCATGGGCCACTCTGTTGGTTGAGGGGCCACAGCCTAGGTGTGATGGGCTTGTGTCTGACCGGCTTGGAATCCAAGATCTGCCACCTACATGGATGTGTGATCTGTGGTGAGCCTTTTGGCCTCTCTCTCTGCTTCCTTTTCTAATCAGAGAAATAGAAATCAATGCTATCTCCGGGGGGCTAGGGGGCTGATGCTGAAAACATTTAGTAACCAGCCGTGCTACTAACCTTTTAAATGGTTACCAGCCAGTTCCAAGATGTCCCTTGAACATCAATCAGCTCCGCTAGCTTCTCCTGCAAAGGCATTGTGGTGCGTGCCATGCGGTGAACACAGTTAAACATCAGCCCTTATCTTTGCTGCTTTTATGTGGAGCACAAACCCAGTCGAGGGTCACTCAGGGAACTTAATGGCTCTCAGCAGCCCCAGGGGTGTTCTCCCTATGGTTAACTAAGGCTGTCTCCTGGGTTAGCTAACACACAGCTCCCTTTGCTCACTAGAAAGTCACTAAAGAGCTGGGGATGACGGGATATCAGTGTCACCTGTCTCATGAAGTGCAGTCCTATGTTACCTGCGTGTGGGGACTGCTTTCCCGTGAACAATAAAGCCAAATGCCTGAGAGCCCAGCCACTGCGTCCACATCTCCCTCCTGTCCAAGTGAAGCCAACACCATACCTTGGCCCCTGAGCATCTGGAAGAACTGTCCTGGGGCTGTTTATTGCGCACATAGCTGGAACATGCTCTGAATCAGGGATCCAGGTACTTTCTCCTGTTCTCACTCTTTGGCCCTATTCTTTTCTTTTCTTTTTTTCTTTCTTCTTTTTTTTTTTTTTTTTTTTTTTTTTTTGGTTTTTCCAGGTAGGGTCTCACGCTAGCCCAGGCTGACCTGGAATTCACTATGGAGTCTCAGGGTGGCCTCGAACTCACAGCGATCCTCCTACCTCTGCCTCCCGAGTGCTGGGATTAAAGGCATGCGCCACCACTCCCAGCTGACCCTATTCTTTTAAAAAAATTATTTGTTTATTTTAAATTTATTATTATTATTATTATTATTATTAGCTTTTCGAGGTAGGGTGTCACTCTACCCAGGCTGTCCTGGAATTCACTATGTAGTCTCAGACTGGCCTTGAGCTCATGGCGATCCTCTTACTTCTGCCTCCCAAGTGCTGGGATTAAAGGCGTGCACCACCACGCCCAGCTTTTTAAAATTCTTTGTGTGGGTTGGTGGTGGTGGGGGGGATGTGGGCATGCACATGCTACTCTGTGTGTGTGTGTGTGTGTGTGTGTGTGTGTGTGTGGAGATGAGAGAGCAACCTTGGGCTTTTCTCCTTTCCTTCCACTTTCTTGGTTTGAGACAGGGGCTCTCGTTGTTTTGCCACTGAGGCATGGGAGCTTTCTCCTTCTCCTGACTCCCTCTGCCATTGTCATTGGTGCGCTGGGGTCACAGACACACACCCCACTCTGCAGTTGGCTTTGCCTGAGCTCCAAAGCAGCGTGAACTCATGCCAACAGGCTTGCAAGTGCTTTTAACTTCTGAGCCCCAGACCTCGGACCCATTCTTTTTATTTTTATTTATTTATCTGCATGCACATGCATGTGTGTGTGTGTGTGTGTGTGCGTGTGTGTGTGTGTGTGAGAGAGAGAGAGAGAGAGAGAGAGGGAGCGCACATGCATGCATGTGGAGGTCAGAGTCCACCTTCTGAAGCAGGGTCTCTTACCACCACAGCTATGAACTTTGGATTGTATCCAACTTTACATGGGTGGCTGAGGAATTCAACCCAGACCGGCAAACTTAACAAACAAACACCTTTAACCTTTGAGCCATCTCCCCAGCCCCAGGACCCATTCTTTTTTTTTTTTAAGTAGTGTAAGCATTAGTCCTTAAAAAAATATTTATTTATGTGAGAGAAAAAGGGAGAGAAAGGGGACACATCAGGGCCTCCAGTCACTGCAAACGAACTCCAGACACATGTGCCTTGTGCCTCTGGCTTATGTGGATCCTGGGAAATTGAACCTGTGGACCCATTCTTTTTTAAATTTTTTTTATTTTTATTTGTTTATTTATTTGAGAGTGACAGAGAGAGAAGGAGGTAGAGAGAGAGAGAGAGAGAGAGGGAGAGAATTGGGTGCGCCAGGTCTTCCAGCCACTGCAAACGAACTCCAGACACATGTGCCCCCTTGTGCATCTGGCTAACGTGGGTCCTGGGGAATCGAGCCTCAAACCGGGGTCCTTAGGCTTCACAGGCAAGCGCTTAACCTCTAAGCCATCTCTCCAGCCCTGGAGCCATTCTTTAGGAAAGGCTTGCAGTGTGCTCAGGGTATAGACCCACTTTCACAACAGAAGCAACGTGAGCTCCAGCATCCCAGGGTCCGCTATCTACAACTCAGCATCACAAGATAGAACTGTCCAGACCCAGCCGTCCAGAGACTGAGGTCATCTCTGCCCCCAGAGCCAGCCTGCAGGAGGGCAGCCTGCAGAGAGGCGGGACAGCTGCTTGCCCAGGGAGGCTCGCGAACTACTTACTGCCTGGGCTATGGCAACTTGCTGGCTCCCGCTGCCAGGATTAAAAACAACCACCTCTCTCCTCAGGCCATGGCAGTACCAGCTGTGCCACACTGCCCGGCTGTGACTTTTCCCCTGGCATTGACAGGTATACCTCTGAGAAGCTGCCCAGGGAGGGAGATGGCTACTACCTCATAGCACTGGCTCAGGAAGTGTCACCTTAGTGACAGCTGCCCCATCAAAGCCATGTGACAGAATACAGACCCACATGGCATTTGCTGATAGCTACTTTTTTTTTCCAGTGAGTTTATTTATTTGTTTACTTATTTATTTTGGAACTGTGCCCTTTGCGAACAGAGCCCAGCAGGAATCCACCCAGAGGTCATTTGAGCATCTGTTCCCATCCCTTGCTTTTACGACGGTGCACAGTATACACACTGCTTTGACCATAAAACTGTCAGCTCTTGTCTCTAAGATACGAGATACAAATTTCTGCCTCTATCAGAAATGTATGTAAATATTCTCCCTCGTGATTTATTCCTTGTCACATCCTATGAGGCAGGGATTATAATAATAAATTGGTAACATTTATTTAGCTTGCTCAGCGTGACAGGCATCATGCACAACATCTCATTGATCTCCTCTGAGATCCTCTGATGAAGTGTGTTACTGTCTCATTTCACGGATAAATAAGGGGAGACCTGGGTCTCCAGGCCGGATCTGGCGCTCTCAGAGGGTGTTAGCTTTTCTATCGCTCCCTCCGGGCATCTTGGCTTAGCCCTACCTGGAGCTATTCGTTTTCTGCCAGGGCAGGCAAAGGCCAGGGGGGCTGAGGAACTTTCTCTGCACTCAGGCAGCTGTCTTGACCAAGCTCCAGCATGGCCAACCTCCCGGGCTTCCCACCACCTCACCCCTGAACCTCTGTCTGTCAGTCACACGGATTCCATTTAACTTCCCTATCTCAAATGAAATCATCAGTCGCCGAGTTACATTTGTTACGGCTGATAGTAATATATTACTGTGAAGCCGAGGGTTTGGTTACCTTGCCATTCATTGTCTACATTCTATGGCTTTGATAAATGGACAGTGATGCGTATATACATGGATATAATCAAACTCATCGTGCAGACATTGTTAGATTTATGAATTTTGATAGATTCCATTTCTTTTTTTTTCCAATTCTGGTTGGGTTAACAGATTGCATTTTTCTTTTTTTCCTTCTTAACATCCATACCCCTAATTTGGAAAACGGCACTCATCCTTTATTAACTTAGCAGAACAGGGAACAACCTTGTCTTTGTCATACCTCAGGAAATACTTATTGAGTGAGACTTCAGGGAAGACTCCCTTGGTTTTTCCCCCTGAGTCTGACAGCCTTTCCAAAGATCATAAACTGTAGGTGTAAGCCATGAGATCACTGCGATGCCATTAATGTACTGATTTCACACTTACTTAAAAGCATTTACTTTCTTCCCCAGGCCAGAGTCTTGGAAGGGGCCATCCAGGGCAAGAGTTGAATCTGAGGTGGGTTGGGGGGGGAGGAGGGTGAGCTCTGGGGTTCTCTGTCTTTCTCCTGAGCTCTGAGATGAGCTCATTGCAGCCAGCAAGGTCCTTTCCACAGTGTCCCTTGGGTCTCATGGATCCCTATACTCCAGTCTCTGCCTCCACCCTCAGCCCTGTGCCACCAGCTTCCCTAGCCTCTCGTATGCCTTGGATCCTTGGGTCCCTACTGATCTCTATGCTGTTGGCCCCATCCTACATTTTCTATTGTCACCAAGCTTTTACAGAAAGCTGCCGTGATTGGCTGGTTTGTTTAATTCATCTCTACTGAAGAGACACAACTAAGTTTCCAGAACATTTTGACTTTTTTTTTTCTTTTTCTTTTATTCTTTTTTGGTTTTTCAAGGTAGGGTCTCACTCTAGCTCAGGCTGACCTGGAACTCACTATGTAGTCTCAGGGTGGCCTCGAACTCACGGCGATCCTCCTACCTCTGCCTCCCCCGAGTGCTGGGATTGAAGGCGTGTGCCACCACGCCTGGCTTGATTTAGTTCTCTAAGACAGTGTCTTGCTTTGTACTGGAACTCCAGTTAATCTTCCTGCCTCTGCCTTCCGAGTGGCAGGATTATAACTATGCTTCACCACAACCCACCTCCGAGGGCATTTTGCATAACAGGGTACACCCGAATCTTTCCCCTTTTTTATTTATGTTTTATTATTTTTATTTATTTGTTTGACAGTGACAGACAGAGAGAGAAAGAGGCAGAGAGAGAGAGAAAGAGAGAGAGAGAATGGGTGCACCAGGGCTTTTTTTTTTTTTTTTTTTTTTTGAGGTAGGGGCTCGCTCTAGCCCAGGCTGACCTGGAATTCACTATGTAGTCTCAGGGTGGCTTTGAACTCATGGCAATCCTCTTACCTCTGCCTCCCAAGTGCTGGGATTAAAGGCGTGCGCCACCAGGCCGGGTCTGAATCTTTCCTTCTGATCATCCTTCTTGGGCGTGGCCCAGAGACAGTCCTACTCATCAAGGCCTTTTTCTCACCTTAGGGCATGGACAGATCTTCCCTCCATTTTTTGTTGAGCGACTAATTCTGGCATCCTGGGTTCTGACCAACTCCAGCCTCCTTGCCACCTTTCTTCCCAGGAACTCTAGTTGAGGACGCTTCTGAAATCCAGCTTTCATCCGAACTGCTTGGCCTTGTGTGGGTTGGGATAGGTGTGCTACCGGCTCAAAGGCTCCTCGCACTCCATGTCTGAAACTGAGTCCTGTGGCCGCTTCTTTAAAAGAAAAAAATTTACTTATTTGTGCACACGTGTATGTGCGTGTGTGTGCATGCGTGCGTGCACGTGTGCACCAGAGTCTCTTGCTGCTGCAAATGAATGGCTGTCCAGCTTTACGTGGGTTGCTGGAGAACTGAACTTGGGCAGGCAGGCTTTGCAAGGAAATTAAAGACTTTGCCTTTACCTGCTGAGCCCACTCCCAGCCCTTCATGTGGCCACTTCTAACTGCATAAGGGGCGGGGACATGTTGTCTAGTTCCTCAGCAACAAGTGGAGAATGGGGATTTTTTTTGTTTTTCTTTTCTCTCTCTCTCTCTCTCTCTCTGTGTTTTTATGTGTGTGGGCACACATGTATGTAGGGGGAGTGGTGCATATGCATGTGTAGGCCAGAGGTTGATGTCCGATGTCCTCCTCCATCACTCTGTGCCTTTCTAAAAAAAATTATTGTTTATTTATTTATTTATTTTTGAGACAGGATCTCTCACTGAAGCCAGAGCACACTGATTCAGCTAGACAAGTTAGCCAAAAAATCCCCAGGAATTCTCCTTCTTTAGCCTCCCCAGTTCTGGGATTACAGACACGGGCCACCTTGCCCAGCATTTACATGGGCACTGGGGATTCGAACTGAGGTTCGCACGCTTTTTCAGCAAGCACTTTACTCACTGAGCTGCCGCCCTAGCTACTAAGAATAGGTTGGAGAGCCAACCAGTTCTGCCACAGAGCACTGTCCGCCCACCTCCTCTCAATGCCACCCATTCTTACCTTTCTCCTTTTCCTTTGATCTCCCTTACAATGTAAAGTATTGAGCAGTGGAGCTCCGGAGCTAACACAATCAAGAACCAGCCACCTCCTGCTTGTGAGGAGCACGTGATAGAATCCACTTAACCGAAGAGTAATGGTTGCTGTCTTAGAAACACATGCCACATCCCAGCGCTGGTCTGCATTAGCGTTCCTGGAGTATATTTGTTTGTTTTCAAATTCATTGTATGTGCTGCCATTCATTCTATCCAGGCCTCGCTGATGTTTACCAGCTCCAGGGGAAATAAAAAAACATTAGCAGACATCTTCCTCGAGCACAAACACATTTCCGAGCTTGCAGCTCAGGCTGTGTCTTGGGATATTCATCTTTGGATAGGCTGTTTGGATCCCCTCCAGACACATTAGCTTTCACGAGACTGTTAATGGGAAATAGGACAAAACTTGGGGTTATAGCCCTTGATCTGACCGTCGTGTGAGCTCCACTCCTACCCCAAATGAAGCTGGTCCCACTTATCTGTCAAGGAACAGAGAAGTCAGGTTGATTGAGGGGAGAGTTGGTGTTTGTTTAGTGCCCTTTAAGATAACAGGAATGCTGGGCCTGAAAACGGGGGTGGGAAAGTGACACCATCACAAATTGTGTGGGGTTGTCTATGGAGGTAGCCACCTGTCTTATGAGATTCCTAGGTGGGTTTTCTTTTTCACTTCAGTTTCTCCTCCTAATTGTTCTAATTATGAGTGTCTCCCCTAGGGATTCGTGTTTCTCTTCCTTTCTCTCTGTCTCTCCTCCCTCCCCTTTGTCCCTCGGAGAAATCATCTTGTCTCCTGACTTCTTGTAATTACTTTTAGAGTCAAGTCTCTCAAATCAACATCTCTCACCTCAGATGTCCCCTCAGGTTCCAGATGGGCAAAGCTAGCAGGAAGCCTTTACTGAGATGATCCTCTGTGGGCTGGGGAGATGGCTCAGGGTGACGTCCCGCCACATAAGCACAGGCGCCTGAGTTTGAACCCCCAGCACCCATGTAAAAGCTGGATGTGGCGGGTGCCTGAACTCCCAGCACTGGGGAGGAAGAGACAGGGGATCACACAGGCAAACTGGCTGGTGGATCTCGCTGAATCTCCAGAGTCAGTGAGAGAGCCTGTCTCGAAAAGTAAGGTGGACAGTGATTGAGGAAAACGCTTGATGTCGATCTCTGGTGCCTAAATACACACACACACACACCATATACACAAACGTGTCCACATACACATGACCATACGTACATATATGCACACCACACACACATGCAAAAAAAAGAAGAAATAGAGATCATTTATCCCATCATACACTATATGCTCAAAACAGAATAGAACTTGATGGTCACACTAGATTTGCAGATGTTTCCATAGAGGCGTCTCCATATTTCATATATATATATATATGTATATATAATTTTTAAAAACTCATTTACTTACTTAGTGAGGAAAGAGAGAGAATGGACATGCCAGGGCCTCCAGCCACTGCAAACAAACTCTAGATGCATGCGCCACCTTGTTCATCTGTCTTATGTGGGTGCTAGGGTATTGAACCTGGGTCCTTAGGTTTCACAGGCAAGCACTTTAATTACTAAGCCATCTCGCCAGCCCTATCTTCATATTTCTAGAAAGGTGTGGCTGGGCCAAGTCTTGCTGTGGGCTGGACTCATGGATTGGTGACATTAGTGTAACACACAGGAGACACCTTTTGTTTGTACACACTACTGCCTCTCCCTTAGTCACTAATGTCTGTTTTCTCACACTGTCTCTTGGCCTCGTTTTTCAGTCCTCACATCCACTTCTACCAGTGCATCCCAGCAGCCTGTCATTATCATTGACCCCACACCCCATGGTCCAACTTGGTTACAAATCATCTTCCTCACAAGGTTATTTCATCACACTCTGGGACCGTGATTTCTTGAGAAATGATCCCCTAAAAGGGATGACAGCTTTCTGGCTGAAATATGTTAGACACTTAGAGAGAGAGGAGATTACTAAGGAAAGGGAGGAAACCAAGAAGAGCTGGGCCTGGAGCCATGAGGACAATCATGCTGAAGGCCTGTATGGCAGAAAAGAGCCAGCGATGCCCGTATAAATCAATGTGGCCACACTGGCCTGGTAAACTCTACTTTAATCCTGGAGAGTGTCACTCTTTAAGAGACTCCTCTAGGGAGGAAGGACTGTAGTACCAGGAGCTGCTGGGCCGTAAGGACAATCAGATGAGAGGTGGTGTCGCAGTGTGGACAGCTCTTTCCACTAGAGCTTCTCATACCTCCCCCTTGCAATCCAGTCTCCTTGACTTAGCAGACAAACCCTTCCAAAACCACCTCACTGGTTCTGCTTCTCAGTACGAGCTGGTATCCTGCCTTAGCTCTTTGTCCCACGTGGTTGCTGAGTTGATCCAGCCCACTACTGCTCTACGGTGGGGCTTCCCTTCCTTGTTTTAGGGTACAGAGCTATTACTGCTATAGGTCCCCCAAAACCTCGCAGATGGTAGCCTTGTTTCTGCATCTTCTGTGGCATTATGTTTGCTAATTTTCCGTCAGTGACAAAAATGCACAAGAAAGGAACAACTTAAGAAGGAAAGATTTACTTGGGCTCATGGGGTCAGAGTCTCAGTCCATGGTTGGCTGGCTCCATTGCATTTTTAGGCCTTAATGTAGAAGCATCATGGTGGAAGGGCACTGTGGAGGAAAGGTGCTTGTCCCCTGGCATCCAGGAAGCACCCACAGAGAGGTCTGTGGACAAGATATGCCCTCCAAAGCTGGGGAGATGGCACAGTGGATAAAGAGCTCAATGTGCAGGTATGAATACGTGAGTTTGGATCCCCAGAGTCCATGGAAAGCTGGATTCTAACCACCTTCTGCAATCTCAGTGTACCGATCATGAGATGGGAGGCAGAGGTAGGAGATTCCCCTGGAAGCTCATGGGCCAGCTAGCCTGGTGAATCCAGCAATGACCAACAAGAGACCTGCCTCAAACAAGGTAGAAGGAGAAGATCTACACCCAAGGTTGTCCTCTGACTTCCACATGCTTGATGTGACATACAAGAGACCCTCCTCCACCCCAAGTGACCCCAACCATCCAACCAGTCCTCACCTCCTAGTTTCTACCATCTCCCAAATATGCCACTGAATTCCAAATCTGTCATCAGAGCCCACACGATCCCATCACCTCTCAATGATTAGATCTAGTAGCTAGGAACATGTCTTCAATACATGAACCCTTTGGGGGGCACCTCTTATCTAAGCCATAATAGGAATGAACTTCAGTTTTGGCCTTTCCTTGGGAATTCATTTTGACCCTAAGGCCAGGCCTGTAGCTGTCTGTTCTGGCCAGCTGCTCATGCCCAGATTCCAGAGGTAGGCCCATCGTGGTAAAATCCTGGCCTTCCGTGGGAAGTACACTCCAGTGGGGAGTACCTTCCAGTGAACGGCTACCTACCCTGAAGCCAGGTCATCAGCGACCTTGCCCTCCCCCCTCCCCAACTCTGAGCCCTCTTCATACTCTGCCTGGGTTACCTGCTAGATTCCTCTTCTAGATTGAACCCAGGCCACAGCCAGTCTTCTGCAGCTAACTCACTGCCTGGCCTCAGCTATTCCAATGCTCATTCCTCTCTGTGCTAGGGCTTAGAATCCTGTTGACATTGTGTTGGGTGACATTAGTATCGCCCATCACCAGGTCCAGTGCTGTCCTCCTTGAAGGTTTTCTAGCTGCAACTCTGCTCCCTTTAAGAGAAGCTTCCACTGCTACTACCTCTCCATTAGACCTTCATGGGTTCCAGTGACTGGACCATTTTCTGTATCCAAGACATGGTGGCCTGACAACCTGTGGGCGCCCTCCCCCTCCTCCTCCTCTTCCCTGGTTGCTGCCTCCATCGACAGTCTGCAATAGAGTTCTTTTTCTAGCTCAGACCCCCCTTTCACTGTCCTCCTCCTCTCCTTATCCAGGGGACTCCCGTGTGCCACCTGAGGCTGATGCTAGAGCAGCATAGGGTCACCTCAAACTTCCCAATCAAACTTTCCTCCCTGCCAGTTTGCAGCCTGGAGTTCTCCAACCGTTCCTTTCTGTCTGTGTCTATCTTATCCTCTGTCAAGGTCAAGCTCTTCTGAGAAGTCTCCTCCGCTGATCCTACAGTGGATTGCTTGAGTCCTCTGTGCTCCTGACTGTTGCAGTGGAGTAGGCCCAGGTGAGTAGACTGGAAGCATGGCTTTTCTGCCGTGTAAAATGACTAGGCCTCAGAGACAATGAAAACCACATGACACTACGGCTTCATAACACTGGAGAAATAATCTGCCCCTCCCAGTTAGCTAACAGAATCTCTCTCTCTCTCTCTCTCTCTCTCTCTCTCTCTCTGTGTGTGTGTGTGTGTAGGGGTGGGGGTAGCCAGATGACAACCTTGGGTGTTGTAGTGGTTTGATCCCACAAACTTATGCATTCTGAATGCTTGAGCCCCAGTTAATAGCAATTTGGGAATTGGAACCTTATTGGAGGTGGATTGTTGGGGGTGAGCTTATGGGTATTATAGCTTCCCCTTGCCGGTGGTTGACACACTTTCCTGCGGCTGTTGTCCACCTGATGTGGGCCAGGACGTGATGTGCAGCGTCTCCTCTTGCTGCCATGGAGCCTCCCCTCGAGTCTGTCAGCCAAAATAAGCCGTTTCCTCCCATCAGCTGTTTTTTTGCTCGGGTGTTTATCCCAGTGACATGAAGCTAATTGCAGCAAGTGTTGTCCTCTAAGAGCACGATCCACTAAGGTTTCTCACTGGCCTGGAGCTCACACATCAGGCTAGAAGACTAGCTGGACATTGAGCTCCCGGGACCCACCTGTCTCCGCCTCCTCAGTGCTGGGATTCCAGGCACATACCATCACACCCAGCATTTCACATGGGTTCTGAGGATTGAATATAGGTATTTATGCTTACAAGGCAAGTGCTTCCCAACTAAGCTGTTTCCTCAGCCCTAGCTAACAGAATCTTTAAATTACACTTATCCTTACATTGACAGGGAATGTAAGGATCACTAGCTGAGTCCACTGTGCAGTGACTGTGGCCAAAAAATATTATAATTGTGGCTATGATTGTGGCCTTTGGAAGTTAGAGTGGAATTGCTACTGTGGTGGTTTGATCCAGGTGTCTCCCATAAACTTAGATGTTCTGAATGCTAGGTTCCCAGCTGATGGAGATTTGGGAATTAATGCATCCTGGAGGCAGTGTATTGTTGGGGGCGGGCTTATGGGTGTTATAGCCAGTGCCCCCTTGCCAGTGTTTGGCACACTCTCCTGTTGCTATTGTCCACCTTATGTTGACCAGGGGATGATATCTGCCCTCTACTCATGCCATCGTTTTCCCTGCCATTGTGGAGCTTCCCCTTTAAGCCTGTAAGCCAAAATAAACCTCTTTTTCCCACAAGCTGCTCTTGGTTGGGTGATTCCTACCAGCAATGCGAGCCTGACTGCAACAGCTACCATATACACTCCTAGAAGTCAAAGTTTCTCCAGGTGTGGTCCCGGGACCACCTGCGCCAGAACCACTGGCGTGGCCTGTTGCAATACGGATTCCTGGTGTCTTCATAGACCTATAAGCAAGATGCTGAGACGGCAGAGCCCAGAAATCAGTGTCTCTCTCAGACACTGGCTCAGCTGTGGTTGAATGCTTGGCCCAGGATGCTGGTCCTTGGACTTTCTGCCCCTTATAGCAACCCCTGGGGTTCCTGAGGTCTTATAGGTCCAGACTGCCATCGCCTCCTGGTTTTGGCAATTTGTCTACATCATTTTGCCCACACGGTCATGCTGCAGATATCTGTTGGATTGCACTAGTAAACTTGAGGTCAGGGCTCTTTTTCTTCTTCTTCCTTTTCTGTTATAGCTTCACCGAAATACTCTATCCCTGACAGAAGACTGATGGATGAGGTCACAGACCCCGGCCACGTCCACAAAAGGACAGGAAGCTCACTGGTCCTTAGGCAGTTTCTGGAGGCAAAAGAAGCTGTGTTGTTCTGTTCGCAAAGCGCAGATTCTCAACCGGGCAGAGGTACCCTTGGCATGACGCAGGAAAAGCAAATGTCAGCGCAGGCGGGGTTGCTAAGAGCTCCTGCTGCAACTCACACGAAACCGACGTCGAGTGTCTGCAGGCTGACCGCTGTCTGGAGAAGACAAGACTTGGTGTGCAGTTTGGGGGTTTTGTTTTTGGGATAAGAGTCATGTTACTGTCCTTGGTGTGTTTCCCTAGGTGGCTGGCAAACTCCCAGAGAGGCCTGGTCCCCATGAGTGTCACGAAGAGACGCTGTTCCATAGCAAAGGTTACAGTCGAGTGTTAATCAACAAACACGGTTGACAGCTCCCTGGTGGCCTGCTTGGTGGCATGCTGCAGCTCCCGACTAGAGCTGACCACTGCAGCCCTCCAACCTACACGGGGCAGTATGAAAGCCAGGAGCTGGGCTGCCTCTCTCCCTTATTCAAGTTAAGGGGTTTGCGGAGCCATGAGACTTGCTTGAAATGGGCTGACCTTGTTTCCTTTTCTTTTTAAAATAGATTTTATTTATTTGTTTATTTGAGAGAGAGAGAGAAAAGAGGTAGAGAGAAAGAGACAGCGAATGGGTGCACCAGGGCCTCTAGCCACTGCAAGCGAACTCCAGACGCATGTGCCCCCCTGTGCATCTGGCTTACGTGGGTCCTGGGGAATCAAACTGTGGTCCTTTGGTTTTGCAGGAAAGTGCCTTAACTGCTAAGCCATCTCTCCAGCCCCTGACCTTGTTTCTTTTTTATTTTATTTTATTTCTTTTTTTTTTTTTTGAGAGCAATAGACAGAGAGAGAAAAGGGAATAGAGAGAGAGAGAATGGGAGCACCAGGGCCTCCAGCCACTGCAAACGAATTCCAGATGCATGTGCCACCTTGTGCATCTGACTTACGTGGGTACTAGGGAGTTGAGCCTTGAACCAGGGTCCTTAGGCTTCACAAGCAAGTGCTTAACCTCTAAGCCATCTCTTCAGCTCCCAGGCCTTGTTTCTTAATACTCCTGAAGTCTTCACCTTCTACAGGGGCTGGCTGGGACCTGGGGTCTTTTAGCATAAAGGGATAGTAGAAGTCTGCACAAGGTTAAAAGAAAAGTTTAGGGGGCTGGGGAGATGGCTTAGCTGTTAAGGCACTTGCCTGCAAAGCCAAAGGACCTTGGTTCGATTCCCCAGAACCCAGATAAGCCAGATGCACAAGGTGGCGCATGCATCTGGAATTCATGTGCAGTGGCTGGAGGCCCTGGAACACCCATTCTCTCCCTCTCTCTGCCTCTTTCTCTCTCTGTCTCTCAAATAAATAAATTAAAAAAATGAAAAGTGTAGTCTTTTGGATTCAACTTTCTCATAAGTCAAATTCCAAAGGATAGGGATATAATGCAAATGGTAGACTGCTTGCCTTACATACACAAAATGCTGGATTTGATCTCAGGCACTAAACTGGGTGAGGTGATACATACCTGTAATTCCAGCCCTGGGTAGGTGGAAGCAGGAGAATCAGAAATCCAATGTAATCCTCAGTTGCATAGTGAATTCAGGCTTGTTTGCAGTACAAGACCATGTATCAAAAAAAAAAAAAAAAATCAGGGCTGGACACATGGCTTAGTGGTTAAGAAGCTTGCCTGTGAAGCCGAAGGACCCAGGTTTGATTCCCCAGGACCCACATAAGCACACAAGGTGGTGCATGAGTCTGGAGTTCATTTACAGTGGCTGGAGGGCCTGAAATACCCATTATCTCTTCTCTGCCTCTTTCAAATAAATAAATGAATAAAATATTCAAAAACATCAAATTCCCGAGAGAAAAATCTGACACAAACATGAGTGGACTCTTGCTGGGGCAGGCAAATGCACAGAATTGGGTGGGAACAGTGGAATTACCGGCCCATGAGGATCGTTGATGCTTGTGGAAAGTGAATAACTTTGTTATTGTCTTAGCCCACAACTTACAAAGCGCTTGCCACACACCATTGTCTCTTGATGGGGTACAAGAAATCCTCAAAATAGCCCCAGGGCCTAGGAGTTTAGAGTCTCAGTGGAGAACTAAAACCAGCTCTGTAAAAAGAATACAAAGGGCCCCCAAAGGAAGTACCCATCCTGTGCCTAGGAAAGTTCTAGAAGGGACTGCTATTAGAATTGTTAGGGTCAGAGCCTGGCCTTTAGCAGCCTCAATAAATCAGACTTGTCTATCTGTTCTCAATAGGCCAATTAAGGAGACAAGCAATAGCGAAGCGCAGAACATGGAGATTCGTTCAATGGGGTCACGCTGAGGAGAGGAACAAAGCGATCAGAGTCTTTGTGTGTGTGTGGGGGGGGGGGGCGGCGGTGTCCTAATGTGAGGTTTAGGTTTAAGCTGAAGGTTTCCATATGCACGGTTAAGCTGTCTTAGTCAAAGTATGTTTCTGTCCATCTTCATTGTGTTCGCTCCAGCCTCTCCTGGAAGGTGGTCTGGCAGAACTGTGAAGCTCTCCTTCTGGTAGACACTAGGCTTCCAATTTTTTTTCTCTTCCAGCTGATATTCCCAGGAGAATTCTAATTTCTTTAGGATCAGTGTTTCCATAGTCTGTCTGGTAGCCAAGGGGCAGGGCACAAGTGTCTTTTTTTGGAATATCTTTATTTCTGCCAGGACAGTTACAGGACAGGCTCTGGGTCTTATTTTGAATCCTAGATCTTCAATGTTCAGTACCTTAAATATTTAAATACTTGAAATTTATTTTTTTGGAGTGTGTAGTTGCAGACAATAGAAACAACCCCAGATGATTTGAGAAAAAAAGGAGAAATTTCATTAAAATATATATTGGTTGAGGGGGTATATTAGTACTTAATTCCCTTGTCTTGCTGACTCCATTCCATCTGAATGAATACTGTGGTTTGTTCACACATTTTTTTGTTGATGGACACTTCCTATATTGCTAGTTGCTGTTGAAAAAGGTGTTTTAACTATGTGAGTGCAAAGCTTTTCAAATTGTTTTCATTTTTCCTAAAGAAATACTTAGGAGTAGAGTTGCCAAGTCAGCCTATCTAATTTTATAGAAACTGCCAGATCTCTTTTTTAAAAGGATTTTTATTTATTTATTTGCGAGGAGAGAAATAGTGAGAGAGTGAATATGGGCACACCAGGGTCTCCTGCCATTGCAAATGAACTAGAGACACGTGCACCCCTTTGAGCATCTACCTTCACATGGGTACTGGGAATCAAACCCAAGCCATTAGGCTTTTCAAGAAAGCACCTTTAACCACTAAACTATCTCTCCAGCCCCAGATCTTTTTTCTCTAAATTGATTGCAATGTATGTGGTTGATTGATATTCTTAGAACATTTCTTATTTCCATGTTCTTAATTTCAGCCATTCTAGTGGACGTGGGGTGGCATTTCCTTATGGTTATAATTTATAGTTCTTTGATGATTAATGATGTTGAACGTACATATGTTTATTGGTCATTCATATATCTTCCTTTGTGAGATGTCTGTTGACATCTTTTGCCTGTGCTCAATGGAGGTGCCTTTTGCTTTGAGACTTAACTTGCTAACTTAAAGATTTTTGCATTCATGTTTATTAAGAATGTTGGTGTATAATTTTCTTACATCAGTACAGCCTTCTTTGGTTTTGATATCAGGGTGGGATGATCTCATAAATGAGTTTGGAGATCTTCTCCCCTCCTTCATTTTACAACATTGTCATGGATGGGTTGGTAGGCCTCCTCCCACACACCCTCCTGTGCTAACCATGAGAACAATCTCCATTCTTGTACTCCTGGAGGAGAGGCATTCACATCTGGGTACAGGAAGAGTGGGCAAGTAGACAAGGTTTATTTTAGCAGGTAAGAAAATGTAGGTGGAAATTACACCCTCCAGAGTGGAGAGTGGACCAAACTGAGAGACGACCACAAGATAGCTGACTCTAGTATCTGCATTTAGAATTTCCGTCTACCATTGTTCCTCTCCATTCCCAGTCTGGTGTGGTCTCCTTCCTGGAATAGGTGGAAGCTTTCTTTGAAGCTGTCCTTACCCACAATTCAGTCTGTTACAATCAGATGCATTAGATGCAGGAGTATTTGCTGTTTTTGTTTTGTTTTGTTTTGAGGTAGGGTCCCACTCTAGACCAGGCCTGGAATTCACTATGTAGTCTCAGGGTGGCCTTGAACTCATGGCGATCCTCCTACCTCTGCCTCCCGAGTGCTGGGATTAAAGGCATGCACCACCACGCCCGGCTAGATGCAGGAATATTTGGAAAGGTGTTAGTTAGCTACCTATAAAGTTGAGAAGTTTATTAAGGGAAAGGGCAACAATACCTTGCTATGCTCTTCAGGGGGGAGCTTTATGGTGTGGGGAGGCAGCCAGAACCTACCAAGACCAGCTTTGTGGTTTTCCCCAGAACCCTATCCTTCCTTTTACCTCCTTAGCTTGGCTAGCCCACACAGCTGCAAGCCTTCTTATTGTCTCCAGTTTCCCCAACCCTACTGTTTTAACCATAACAACATAATTTTCAGTTTCTTTCTCCACCTTTTACTTACAACCCATTGGCTACGTTTGTACTCACTTGTAGACAGGATAAAATTGGCACTTGCTCTTTTTCCTAGTTGGATAATCCTTGACTTTTTAAATGTCACTTTTTTAGTTGATTTATATTTAATGCTGGTGTGGTTATTTGTCATGTGTTTAGTTTTCCCAGTCTCAGGTTCCCCCTCTCTGTTTTTCCCCTCCTTGCTTTCTTTGGAGTTAAGTGATTCTTTTTTTTAATAATTACTTTTAATTTATCTACTGGCTTTTAATCAAATGGAAGATGCTATAGATACTATAGATGGAAGCCACAAATCATGATCCTCTGGCCTCTCATTCCTTGTTACCTTTTCCCCACATCACCCATCATCCTTAATCTTTTTTTTTTTCTTTCTTTCTTTCTTTCTTTTTTCTCTAGCTCAGGCTGACATGGAATTCACTCTGCATTCTCAGGATAGCCTCAAACTCACGGCGATCCTCCTACCTCTGCCTCCCAAGTGCTGGGATTAAAGGCATGCGCCACCACGCCCAGCATCCTTACTCTTTAAGTAACATACTCTTGCTTTACGAAGTTGACCATGGGTTTCATCCACCAGTCTCAGAGACCCTCAGATACCTTGTTAAATAAGGAGATGCTATTATGAAACTTTTCATGCCTTTTGTTTACAGTTGAAGGGCTACCACATGGTGGAGAGACAAAGTTGCATATCCAGCAGTGGGAGAGTCTGGCAAGAGGCTACTCCTATCACACGGACCAGGAAGCACAGTGACCAGAACCACGGATTAGGCTGTAACCATCACGGTCCCACCCCTTGTGACCTTCCTCTGCCAATTAAGCCCCACCTTCTAAAAGTTCCACAGCCTTCCAAGATAGCACTGCCAGCTTAGTAGCAAGTGTTCAAAACATGAGCCTGTGGGGACATTTCAGATCCAAGTTGGAGAATCCAAGATAACCTCGCATCTCAAGATTCTTCATGCAATCACACCTACAAAGTACTATTTGCCATTGTTGCAGTTAGCTTCCAATTGCTGTCAGAAATCACCCAGCCAAGAGCAGCATGTGGGAGGAAAAGGTTTATTTTGGCTTACAAACTCAAGGAGAAGCCCCTTGATGGCAGGATCAGAGGGTGGACATCAATTCCTGGCGAACATCAGATGGACAACAGCAGCAGGAGAGTGTGCCAAACACTGGCAAGGGGAAACTGGCTATAACACCCATAAGCCCGCCCCTAACAATACACTGCCTCCAGGAATATACAATTCCCAAATTGCCACCAACTGGGGACCTAACATTCAGAACACATAAGTTTTGGGGGGACACTTGAATCAAACCACCACAGCCAGGTTAGAAGAAAAATTAAGTCTAAGCAATTCCTAATAGTCACAGGTTTTGATGACTAGAATATGAATATCTTTTTAAAATATTTTATTTTTATTTATTTATTTATTTGACAGAGAAAGAGGGACAGAGGAGAGAGAATGGGCCACCAGGGCTTCTAGCCACTGCAAACGAACTCCAGATGCATGTGCCCCCTTGGGCATCTGGTTAACGTGGGTCCTAGGGAGTCGAACCTGGGTCCTTTGGCTTTGCAGGCAAATGCCTTAACCACTAAGTCATCCCTCCAGCCCTAGAATATGAATATCTTAAAGGGCCAGGGTAAAGTACAACCATACGCATCAACCCAGCAAACACGTATCTTGTCCTTAGGATTTGCTTACACTTAATTTTTCTTCTAACCTGTCCCTCAGTTCTCCCACAGCTGCCTAGATAGACTTCCTCTTGCAGAAGGAAGCAACCTGAATGGAATTGTTCCCCTTTCGTTTTCCTTCTCTCAACTACTTTTAGCAGCTGGAGGATGAAAATCTCACCTACTGTCTTCCTCTTGGCCTCCCCTGGGTGTGGGCACAGAGGTCCCTTATTCAGAGGCTGGAAGGAAGTGGGGCTGTGGCTAGGTGAGCTGGGTAGACAAGGTCACATTATGCCCTCATAGTTATGTCCCTTTTGGTTGGAATCTAAAAATTTTGCAAGGTGTTCAATAGCCAACTAGTAACAGAGACCTGCTGTGCCTCTGGTCATATCCCCAGATCACTGTAACTTTCCTGTTTCCCTGGCCCAGGCACGCCACCCTTGGGTACAAGAGTTTGGAGTCTAACCTTTCTATACCTCCGTGGTGGTCTGTAGCTGGCCTTCTAGACATTGATTAACTTTTCAGGGAAACATAATCGTTAGGCAAATTCCATCCACTTATCCAGGAAGATATAAACATCAGTAAACATTAACCCAGACCCGTAGCTTTATAACTCTCAGTTGCCCTTGGGCATGTTGGTGGTGCCCACTTGCCCCTAAACCAAGGCAAGCTGCTTGAGTGAAGGAATGAAACTCACAGTTCAAGCTTTCAATTTATGCCAACAGATACGGAGCATGACCCCTGGAATGTGGACTTATGCATCACCAGGGTTTATGAATCAACAAGAAACACAAGCATTCATGCCTCCCAAGGCTATGTTCTATGACAAGTTTCTCATGTTTATTCCTGACAAGGCTAACCTAGTTTAGATTATTTACACTAAAACTTATAAAGCCACTGAAACATTCCTACAGACTGGGGTACAGTGGAAAAGAAGTCAGAGAGTTGCATATGATACATTTTTCCCTTTAGCATTCGCTGGCCACAAGCTCTGTTTCCTGGGGTGTCCCCCTGGCTGTGTGGTCCAGGTAGAGTAGGTGGGGAAGGGTTCGGTGTTTCTGTGGGATGGTTAAAAGTGGAAACAAGCTGAGGCGTTTACATTAGCAAAACCTGCTTCCTTTTGAGATGCAAATATCCGGGTAGTACAGGGCTGACCTACCCCTGGTGTGAAGTCCTTGAGGGACACCTCAGCTTTTTCTACCCCCTTTGTGGTCCGCGTGCCGGTGGGTGGGACATTCTAGAACTCACCAAGTACTGGTCCCACTCCATTTCTGGTAGAGTATTGGCCCCTTTCTATATGGGTTGGAGGTTGCGTTCCCCTGTGGCCCCTCAGGGAGCTTCCTCCTACTCTCCACATTCCTGGCTCTTCCCCTTCTCCATAGCTCTAAATTGCTCTTCTCTGTTGCTTTCTGCACTGGCGCTCCATACTCACCTGCCTCCTGAGCTGGGGAGGAAGATCACCACAGAGGGATCCTGGAAGGAATGAGAACTGTACCTATGCCTAACGTAAAACTATGACTCATTAGAAAACTTAGACTTCTGTTCTCTAACACCAACACTGACTTGATGGACAGTTTAGGGTCATGGTTAAGAGCATGAACTTTTTTAAAATTAAATTTATTTATTCACAAGCAGAGAGAGAAGAGAGACAGACAGACAGAACGGGCACACCAGGGCCTCTAACCATTGCAAATGAACTCCAGATGCATGTGTTCCTTGTGCAGCTGGCTTATGTGGGTCCTGGGGAATTGAACCTGGGTCCTTTGGCTTCCGCAGGCAAATGCCTTAACCATTGAGCTGTCTCTCCAGCCCCAAGAGCATGAACTTTGAATTAGCTAGGCTGGGTTAGTGATGGCTCTGTCATTTCTAAACTGTATGCCCGTGAGCAAGCTAGGTTTCCTAAGGAAGCTCTTTCTTAGTTTTCCTTGTCTATGAAATAAAATATCAGTGATGCATAACTCACAATTATGAGATGGAAATGAGAGCATGTATACACGAAGCTTAACAATTCCTGGCACACATACCACATGATGTTATGTTTTTGGCCATTTTCAGTGATAAAATTATGGGGAACACAAGAACAGTAGATAGAAACTTTGGTGAGGGAGTACGGTGAGTCAGTCATGATAGCATCTCATCTTCCATGAAGAGTAGAAAACTTTCCAAATGTACCTGGGGAGATCCATCCCACAGGAATGGAATTGTGAAATCCCAACCCCCCCTCCCACAAATGCCTTCTGAGTCTCTAAGCAAATGAGAATAATCATATTTTGTACCTACATTGCTTTTGTTGCACATCTAATCCAAAGAAAAGTAGAAACTATCTGGCGTAGCTTTCCCATTGGAGAAGGGCCGGCCCACCTGGATTCACAGTATGAGCAAATGAATCAGAGATAGCTTTGACTCGGTGAACCAGGAGCTACTGAGGGTCAAAAGCTACTTCCCACAGGTCTTAGGCTAGAGCCTTTAAAGAAGAAACTATTCAGGAAGGAACAATTCAGGGCTGAAGTAACTACAAACAGACTCAACTGGTTTTTGTGGTGGGTTAATGTTTGTTTAACATTATGTCCAGATGTCTAGATTGCAAGACACATACTGTTAGCATCAAAAAGTGTTTATAAAATTCTTCGCTGAGTTCCATGCTGGGTTGGGTCCTGAGATAAATCAAACTGAAACCAACATGCAGGCCCCACCCTGGGATGGAAGGGCTGGAGCCTGTCCTAAGTTTCCAAAAAGTGCATAAGAAACCAAAAAGAGGGCAATCATATGAGCAAGAGGACTTTGCCCAGTTGTTTTCAGCTGCTTTTCTGACTGCAGGAAAAATGCTGAGTTGTGGACATGGCAACGTAAGCAGGGGTGTGTTGCTTAGGTCTGGTTTCCCAGAGGAGCCCCGGCCCAGAAACAGGTGGCTGGTTTCCACAGCTGGCCAGTCCTTGCGGGTGTGGGAGATGAGGGCTCCACTCTCTCCAGTTCCGCCTCAGCTCCACTCGGTTGGTTCCCTTTTCTGGCCTTTCTGTAAGAGTTAAGCATCGATATCCTCTATATTGGATAACTTCCTGGTCTGGCAAAGAATGAGATTTTTTTTTTTTTTTTAGCCCGGTATTGTCTATAACCTCAAGTTTGTATTTTTAGGTTTGACTTTGAACAGCAGGACAGAACCCAAGGAGATGAAGCCTAGAGTTTCAATATCAAATCAGCTGAAGCCAACATTAGCTTCCCTTCTGGGAGATGCTCAGTGGATTGTTCTAAGAAATGAACTGTCCATAAAGGTCATTCTTGTGGTGGAAAGAATGAAAGACAAATAAAGGCAAAAAGAAAAAGGAAGGAAGGAAGGAAGGAATAAAGAAAGGAAGAAAGAGACTTATAGATAGGAAACTTTACCAGCTGACACATTCTCAAGAAAGGTCAGTATACCTGGGCCTCAGCACAATGACAAGGCTTCCTTAGCATAATAGTATGCTTGAAGGGTCTGAAAAACCATCTGACAGCTCATTAGTAAAGAGCTCTATGGCTGGAAGACTATTATCTTTAAAGTAGTTTTTAAGTTTGATATTTTCTTTGATGGACCATAGGTAGAACACTTGGAAACTAGTGGTAGAGATCCACCTTGTCCATCCATAACTCTTCACTTCCCACCGTTGTTTAAAGCACTCAGAGAAACTTTCTTAAACAACCTGAAGATAAGTCTGAAATAGCTAAAGTAACCGGGACAAAGTTTTTCCTACCGACATTAAAGCAAATAATGTTGCTATCAAACCTTTGGCACTAGGGTCAGCTGGCAATCCGGAGCAATCTTCCCAACAAGAAATTCCAAAAATTGATCAGATGTGCTTGGAGCAGCATTAGAAAGCATGGGATGTTTGATTTAAAAGATAAGGGGAGGCCAGGTGTGGTGGTACACGCCTTTATTCCCAGTACTTGGGAGCCAGAGGTAGGTAGATTGCTGTGAGTTCGAGGCCACCCTGAGATTACATAGTGAATTCCAGGTCAGCCTGGGCTAGAGCGAGACCCTATCTTAAAAAAAAAAGAAAAAAAAAAAAGATAAGTGGGCTAGAGAGGTGGCTCAGTAGTTAAAGGTACTTGCTTACAAAACCTGATGGGCTGGGTTTGATTCCCCGGTACCCAATAGAGCCAGATGCACAAAGTGGTGCATGCATCTGGAATTCATTTCCAGCAGCAAGGGGCCCTGACACACTTCTTTCTTTCTCTCTCTCTCTCCTCACAAATCAAGCAATAAATAAATTAAAATAGATAAGTAAAATATTTATTTCAGGAAAAGATAAGGTAGGAAATTGAGTTGTGAGTGTGTGTGCGCACACACGTGCATGCATGTGTGAGTGTATGTGTGTGGGTAGGTGTGGGTAGGCCAGATGTTGGGTATCTTCCTCAATTGCTCTCACCTTTTTTCTTCCTTCCTTTCTTTCTTCCTTCCTTCCTTCCTTCCTTCTTCCTTCCTTCCTTCCTTCCTTCCTTCCTTCCTTCCCTTCTTTCCTTCTTTTTCTGAGGCAGGGTCTTGCACTTGAGCCCAGAGTTCACCCCTTCCTCTAGTCTAGCTATCCAGTTTACCACGTGGATTCCTTAGCTCCATCTCCAACACACTGGGGTTACAGGCGCTTGCCATACCGCCCAGACTTTTACGTAGGTGCTAGGGATCCAAGCTCCAATCCTCACAGTTGTGGCAAGCACTTTATCCACTGAGCCATTTCTCCACCCCCAAGAAATTGAGTCTTTCCAATCTGTTGAATGAGCACACCAGGGATCTTCTAGAGATGTCTGGGGTTAAAGCATTGCATTCATAGTGAGTGTTGGTGGTACATATAGACTCCAAACTCTTTACTTAAGGGAGTACCAACAAGCAGTTTTCACCGCTGAGCCATTTTCTTAGCCCCCCCCCCCCACAAGGGAGTACAACAAGCTTTCTAAATGAGGCAGATAGAAGAACCTGGAAGGCCAACACATGAAATTGCAAATTCCAGGCCAGCTGGAGCTACATACAGAGGCCCTGTCTCAACAAACCAAACTAAAACAAAACAACAAACAGTTACATTTGTGTGAAGTGGGTGTACTAACGTATAACCTACGGGTTGCTTAATTCTCAGGGGGACCTCTTGTAGGTGCTGTGAGACTCAGACACAGGGCTGGCTACTGGAGGGTGGCAATCACCCTTGGTTACTTGCATCTACAGTTTCAGAGAAATTCTCTGGTCTACCAGTTGCAGTACACTTAAGCCATGATGTTTCCAGGATTTTGTGTCAACAGGGCTGAGTGAGAATCTTAGCTTTTTCAGCCGGGCGTGGTGGTGCACGCCTTTAATCCCAGCACTCGGGAGGCAGAGGTAGGAGGATCGCCATGAGTTCGAGGCCACCCTGAGACTCCATAGTGAATTCCAGGTCAGCCTGGGCTAGAGTGAAACCCTACCTCGAAAAACCAAAAAAAAAAAAAAAAAAAAAAAAAAGAGAGAATCTTAGCTTTTTCATCCACTAGAAAGTAATTCAACCTTTCTGCCCCTCACTTTCTTCATTTGTCAAGTGGAGACTATGATTCGACTCATATCTTTGAATATTATCAAAGGACAAATGAGCTGTCATAGTCAGCTTCTACGATGCTGGGATGAACATCCAACCAGACACAGTCTACGGGAGGAAAGGATTTATTTCAAGCTTACAGATCCAGGGGAAGTTCCATCAATGGTGGAAGAAGCCAGTTCCAATTCATAAATCTAAGGAAAGAGAGAGAGAAAGAAAAGAGAGAGGAAGTCACCAGTCAGCAAACACCAAAGGGCAGCAAGCAAGAACAGAACACCACCAGGGCTCAAAACCTCTCTGCATACCTTTAGGCTGGAATTCAGATCTGCCCCACTGACCTGTCCCCTGTAGCAGAGTCTGCCTGCTAGAGGCTCTGAAGCTGCAGACTGAACTTTAATAAAACACCTGAGTCTGTGGGGTAATGCATTCAAACTACCACATGAGGTGATGGATGTAAAGCTTTAGTGTGGCATAAAGCACAGCCTAAAATGGATGTGACATAAGACTCTCCATTGTCTCCTGAAGGCCAATACATGAAGGCCACTATCAACCAAAGGCTACACCTTAACCTCATCAGGAGGCTTGTGTTTAATATATATATGGTCATTAAAACCATGTCCAGGGGCTAGAGAGATGGCTGAGTGGTTAAGGCACTTGTCTGCAGAGCCTAATGACCCGAGTTCAATTCCCTGGTACCCATGTAAAGCCAGGCACGCAAAGTGGAGCATGCATCTGGAGTCCATTTGCAGCAGCTGGAGGCCCTGGTATGTCCATTCTGTCTCCGTCTCTCTTTTATCATTTTCTGCTTGCAAATAAATGAACAAAAACTTTTTTTTTAAGCCATGTCTAGGTAGGCTTGAAACTAAAGATATCAATATGAACAGTTACTTTGATGGTTACCTATCAACTTGATTAGATCTAGAATCATTCAGGAGACAAATCTCTAGGCATATCTATGAAGAAGTTTCTAGATGAGGTTAATTTAGGCAGAAAGACCCACCTTAACTGTGGGTATCACAATTCCATGGGCTGGGGTCCTGGACTACATAAAAAAACAAGTGGGGTTGAGGAGATTGCTCAGTGGTTAAAGGCACTTGTTTGGAATGCCTCAGATGGCTCAGGTTCAATTCCCAATACTGACGTAAAGTGAAATGCACAATGTTGTGCATGGCACTGGAGTCTGTTTGCAGCAGTAAGAGGTCCTGCCATGCCCATTCTCTCCCTCTCTCTTTCTATCTCATTATCTCTTAAATAAATAATATATTTAAAAAATAGAAAGCGAATTTAGCATTGGAATTCATCACTCTCTACTTCGTGATTGCAGATGAAATGCGACTAGCTGCCTCATGTTCCTGCTGTGTGCCTACTCTTTTTATAAAAAGAAAAATTTTTTTGAGGTAGGGTTTCACTCTATTCCAGGCTGACCTGGAATTCACTATGTAGTCTCAGAGTGGCCTCGAACTTGCAGTGATCCTCCTACCTCTGCCTCCCAAGTGCTGGGATTAAAGGTGTGTGCCACCATGCCCAGCTTTTTAAAAAAAAAATATTAAAATTTTTTTTTTCTGAGAGAAAGATTGAGAGGGAGAGAGAGAATGAGAGAGAGAGAGTAGGAATGCTAGGAATTCCAGCCATTGCAGTCAAACTCCGGACACGTGTGCCACCTTGTGCACATGTACAACCTTGTGCTTGTGTCACCTTGTGCATCTGGCTTATATGGGACCTGGGGAGTTGAACATGGGTTCTTAGACTTCACAGGCAAGCACCTTATCTGCTAAGCTATCTCTCCAGCTCTGTAAGCCTACTCTTGAACTATAGGCCAAAACAAACCCTTCCTCCTCTAGGTTGCTTCCTATCAGGTATTCAGTCACAGAAAATTGGTATCAGGAGTGGGGCTGGGGCTGTGATAAACATGATCGTGTGGCTTAGAGGCTACTGGAATTGTGGGAGGAATGTAGAAGAGTTTAAAGCTTTGGGCTAGGGCTGGGAGATGGCTTAGCAGTAAAGGCACTTGCCTGCAAAGCCAAAGGACCCAGGCTCAATTCCCCAGGACCCACATAAGCCAGATTCACAAGGTAGTGCATACATCTGGAGTTGGTTTGCAGTAGCTGGAGGCCCTGGAGTGCCAATTCTCTTTCTCGGTCTCTCAAATAAATAAATAAAAATAAAATATTTAAACAAAAAAAAAAAACACTTTGGGCTAGAAAAGTCTTTGAGTGCTGTAAGCAGAGCTTAATGGGCCATTTTTGAGGGGGTTTGGAGGACCTGAATGCCAATAGAAATATGGACAGTAGAGCCCTGGCTCATGAGGTTTCAAAGGGGAACAAAGACTCTATCAGGAACTGGGCTAGAGATGGTTTATGTTACAGTCTGTCAGAGAAACTGGCTGCATTCTGACTGACTTGAGAACTTGAATGAGGCTGAAATAAAAAGTAATGGGCTAATTTGTTTGGCAGAGGAAATCTCGAGACAAGATAGCATTCAGGCTGTTTTTTTTAAAATTTAATTTCTCAATGATCTTATTCAGGTGTACAGCAAGAGTGAGAGAGCAAGTGGAAAAAAAGATATGAAAAGTGTATAATTCGGGCTGGGGAGATGGTTTAGCAGTTAAGGCACTTGTCTGCAAAGCCAAAGGACCCAGGTTCTATTCCCCAGGACCCATGTAAGCTAGATGCACAAGGTGATACATGCATCTAGAGTTTGTTTTCAATGGCTGGATGCCCTGGCATGCCCATTCTCTCTCTCTCTCTCTCTCCCCCTCTCTCTGACTCTTTTTCTCTCTCAAATAAATAAATAAAGATAAAATATTTTTAAAAAAGCAAAGTGTACAATTTGGTGAGGAAGGTAGCATGATGGAATTCAAATGTGCAGACAAAGCAGATTTGAAAGTAGCTATAATTATTAAGGGATTAGCACCACTAAAGAGAAACCTAGTTATTTACACTGGAACAGTAGGAAAGATGACAAGACCCCACTTATCAAAGGCTCCATCTTGGGCTGAAGAGATGGCTCA
The DNA here is from genome assembly GCA_036346955.1 of Dipus sagitta. Lineage (NCBI taxonomy): Eukaryota > Metazoa > Chordata > Mammalia > Rodentia > Dipodidae > Dipus > Dipus sagitta. Next base: position 167,777,230 of record CM070771.1, on the reverse strand, counting down.
GTGGTTAAGGCGCTTGCCTGTAAAGCCTAAGGACCCAAGTTCAATTCCCCAGTACCTGCTTAATGCCAGATATAAAAGTTGGCTCATGTTTCTGGAGTTTATTTGCAATGGCTAGAGGCCCGGGTGTGCCCATTTTTTCTCTCTGTCTCACTATCTACCTCTTTCTCTCTCACTCTCTTGCCCAAATAGATAAATAAAATACATATTTTTTTAACAGGCTCCGTCTTGTGAAAATTCAGATTCATTTACAAGGACACAGAGCCTGAACCGAGAATACCGCTGAAGGGGCTCCCTGCTGGAGAGCGGCCACCTTGGAAGTGTTTCTCCAGGGTCAGCACCCACAGATTGATGCCATTGTGATCCCAAGGGGTCAGGCTCCATTCCAAGGTGGCAGCATTAACCTGATAGCATTGTTCACAAGGTACTGGATTTACAGGTGTGAAAGATTAAAATTGGGGGGGGGGTGTCATGGAATCTTGACCCATGGTTTCAGAGTTTCTGAAACCAGGCAACACGTATCAAGGTCCGAGTCTCTAGAAAGGGGCCCAAGAGACCAGCGCATGAAAGTGAGAAGTGAAGCTCAGCTCTCAATGGAGATCCCAAGATGCTGAAGCTGGCCAGGACCGTGGGACATCCACTGAAGAAAGCTACAGGTTTAGAGGGGAGGTACCTCAAGAGAGAGGCTTGTGTGCAGCAGGCAGGCTCTCAAGCCCTTCACAGCCTCGATGATTCCATCGTGCGTCTCAAATGGCCAACATGGAGCTGCAAGTTTTGGTGTTTGCACCACTGGGTATGGGTTGTGCTTTGCTGTCTCCCATCCCTCTCTTTTGGAATGGGAATATTTACTTTGTGTCATTGCATATTGGAAGCGTGTAACTTGTTTATTAGTTTGATAGAAGCTCTTAGTTAAAGCCATTGCTTTGAGTCTCGGAAGAGACTTTGGACTTTTTTTTTCCCCCTCAAACTCATGGTGCTCCTCTACCCCTGCTTCCCAAGTGCTGGGATTAAAGGTATGTGCCACTACACCTGGCAACTTTGGATATGGACTTTAACCAACTGCGATGGCTAATCTCAATTGTCAACTTGATTGAACGGGGAAACAAACCTCTGGGTCTATCTGTGAGACAGTTTCTAGACTAGGTTAATTGAAGTGAGAAGACCCACCCTAATTGTGGATGGCACCGTTCAAGAGGCTGGGGTCCTAAACTGAATAAAAAGGAGAAAGCAGGGCTGGAGAGATGGCTTAGTGGTTAAGCGCTTGCCTGTGAAGCCTAAGGACCCCGGTTCGAGGCTCAATTCCCCAGGACCCACGTTAGCCAGATGCACAAGGGGGCGCACACATCTGGAGTTAGTTTACAGAGGCTGGAAGCTCTGGCGCGCCTATTCTCTCTCTCTCTCTCTCTGCCTCCTTCTCTCCGTCGCTCTCAAATAAATAAATAAATAAACAAATAAACAAAAAAAAAGGAGAAAGCAGGGGCTGCAGAGATGGCTTACCAGTTAAAGCACTTGCCTGCAAAGCCTAAGACCCAGGTTCAGTTCTCCAGGTCCCACATAAGCCAGATGTACGAGGTGGTGCACGTGTCTGGAATCCGTTTGCTGTGGCTGGAGGCCATGGTGCACCCATTCTCTCTGTGTCTTTCTCTCTCTTAAATAAATAAATAAATATTTTTTTAAGTAAAGAAAAGGAGAAAGCAGGCTGAACAACAGCACCCGTTGCTCTCTGCCTCCTGACTGCAGACACAATGTGACCAGGTGCTTCATATTCCTGCTGCCGCACCTCACTTATCAAGAGGAACTATGCCCTCCAACCGTAAGCTGAAGTCAACCCTTCTTCCCTTAAGTTGCTTCTTTTCAAATATTTTGTCATAGCAATGAGAAAAGTAACTAATATAGTTAATCCTTCCTTTTTTTTTTTTTTAAGACAAGGCACTGCCTAAAATCAAACTACTTCAAATGTCACCAAATTTTAACACGTGGATGGTACTAAAATATCCCAAAGTGGTTATTAATTCTTTTCCAATAAAGCCTTCAATTGGCATCTCCCTCTGTAGCCATAGGCTTTTAGGATGAATTGATAGAAATGTGTATTTTCAATGGAAGTCTCACAACATACCAAAATCCCAAAGTCATGCTGGTTATCCCTACTGCACTGTTTTGTTTTGCTTTGGTTTGGTTTTTTCAAGGTAGGGTCTCACTTTAGCTCAGGCTGACCTGTAATTCACTATGTAGTCTCAGGGTGGCCTCAAACTCATGGTGATCCTCCTACCTCTGCCTCCTGAGTGCTGGGATTAAAGGCATGCACCACCATGCCTGGCTTTACTGCAGTGTATTAATCCATCATCTGGCAGAGTTTGCAGTTTAAATAAGCTCACACATATATCCATAATTATTCAAAAATAATTCATTGAGGGCTGGAGGGATGGTTCAGCATTTGAGGTGCTAGCCTGCAAAGAGGAAGGACCCAAGATTGATTCCCTAGGACCCATATAAGCCAGATGCACAAGGTGGCGCATGCTTCTGGAGTTCGTTTGCAGTGGCTAAAGGCCATGGCGTGCCCATTCTCTCTCTGTCTATCTGCCTCTTTCTCTCACAAATAAAAATAAAAAATAACTCATTGAGCACCCCACTATGTAGAAGGAATTATTCCAGACATGAGTAAGCACATGATGTCCTTGTAGTTTCCGTGCTATCGATTACCTATCTGAGCATCTCTTTGGATTCGATCACGAGGCAGGGATGACTTGTTTAAGCAAGACAACCTCAGGGTCTATGCATAGCATAGCCAGATATCTGGAACCTAATAACGGACACTCCTCAAATGGCGTCTATGGGCGCAGCTATTTTGGTGGAGTGCAGCGTTTACAGACTTTACCAATCCACTTCCCAAAGAGGGGTGGCTGGCTTGGCAAAATGTGGGAGGACACACTCAAGAGAAAGTGTGGGATGCCTGGGCCTAATGTTCAGGACAGAAACTCCTGGAGAGATGAGGTTTGGGAAGGGAAACTCCCAGAGCCCTGCCTGAGGCTCCAGCTGCTGTTGCTGGGCTAACCATGGCGGGGGCTCAGAGTATCTGTGAGGAATAATTGAGGGAGCTGTGAGCTGTGGAGCCCCTTCAGAGCCCTCACCTATAAGCCACAGGAGTTCTTGCTGGGAATCAAGCAGGAAAGAGGTTATTCAAAGGAAACTGGCTGGCTCACAGAATTAATGGAGCTGGGGCTGCCTATGGAATATGGTGCTGGCTTGTCCCTGCAGCAAGAAAAAGGAACTGGCACATCTACTCCATTGATCTGTTTTTGTCCCATTCCCCCCCCCCCAAAAGACACCCATGCTATCTACCTTGTCAACAAAATAGGTTCTTCAAGGCTCTCACTTCCAGGTCAAAGTTTCATACAGGTAACTTGACTGGGGAACTTAGCTCATTATACCTGAGCTTTCATGACCAAAGAGTGTGTGGACTGAATTTTTATGGGTCCTTCCTGGTACAAATAAGACTCATAAAGCTAAAAACTTCCCGAAAGAGCAAAGGTGAGTGATCAGTTGCCCCTTCAAAAGGGATCAAGAATGCCAGGGCGTGGTGGCACACGCCTCTAATCCCAGCACTTGGGAGGCAGAGGGAGGAGGATTGCCGTGAGTTCGAGGCCAGCCTGAAAAACCTCGAGAAACCAAATCAAACCAAACCAAACAAAAGGGATCAAGATGTAGTTTCGACAGTACTTGTGGCCTCTGAATTGTGAGTGTTGGCTTTTCTTTTCTTTTTTTTTCCAGGATAGGGTCTCTAGCTCAGGCTGACTCACTCTGTAGCCCCAGGCTGGCCTCCAACTCACAGCAATCCTCCTACCTCTGCCTCCCGAGTGCTGGGATTCAAGGAGCGGGCCACCACACGCTTCTGAGTGTTGGTCTTTCTGAGCTGGGCAGCCCTGAGCCATCCTGTGACACGCTCTCTGTCAGTATTCACAGTCTCTTAATTCCTCTCTGCTTCTCTTTCTTCCTAAACTGCTCTCTGGAAAAGGATCACAGTCACATGTAAAGAACATTCACTCTTTACCCGAGGATACCGAGGATACCGGCAGCTTTAGGAGGCCCCTCAGAGATGGCTTCCTGGGACCTCCGGCTGAGGTCAGAGTTGGAGATCCTGTCCATAGTCTCTCAGAAACCAGAAGTAAAACCAGTACCATAATCCAGTTCTGGTTCTAGAATCCAGTCAGCTGCACCTTAGCATCTCCTGTTCAAAGACCTTTGCATTTTAATAGGGGCTGAAGGCCTACGCCAGAGGACCCAGTCTCTGGCTGTGGAATGTTAGTGAGCCTTGAGCCACGCTAAGGACTGCTGAGAAGGAGCTGGGTACTTCCCAGGAAGCCATATGCAGGCATCAGTATGGTAAGCAGCATTCCAGCCCCGGCATCTGCCTGGGAATCACACTTGACAACCTCCCCTCAGCTCTGTGGGAAGGGAGGAAGGATGCTCAGTGCTGTCACGTCAGCATTCAAGGGCCACAGTGAGCGTGTTTCTCCTTCATTCCTATTGCCCAGGGAGAGGCCAGTCCCTCTGTCCTGCTGGCCAAGGCCAGTTTCTGCTCCCAACCATCTCAGCTGGTCAAGTGTGTGTGGGGTCAGAGGAGAACAATCTACAGCAATTTCAAGTTCCCTCCTCTCTAAAATGAGGGAGTGGGGCTGGAGAGATGGCTTAGCAGCTAAGGCGCTTACCTGCAAAGCCAAAGAACACAGGTTCGATTCCCCAGGACCCTCGTAAGCCAGATACACAAGGTGGTGCATGTGTTTGGAGTTCATTTGCAGAGGCTATAGGCCCTGGTGCACTCTCTTTATCTCTCTCTCCACCTTTCTCTCTCTCTCTCTCTCTCTGTGTGTTTCTCAACAAATAAATAAAATAAAAATACAATGAAGGAATTAAGTGCTATGGTCATTAAAGCCCTTCCTGACTCAAGCCCGGAGAATCACAGCAGGGAAGAAACTGTCACTGAAGAGCCACTTGCAAGTAGATGTCAGGGCCTCAAAGCTCGCAGGCTGTGAACTAATCTGCATTCTGATCAGAACTTGAAATGAAGCCAACAGTCCTTGCTGTGACTCTGACAGCTGAGATGTTCAGATGACAGCTTATTCATTGCATTAGGAGAGGAACGTTCCAGACTCTGTGGGCACAGGGACGTCTGTCTCATGCTGTCTGCACTCACCTTCACTCATTCAACAGTCAGTAGAGCTAAAAACAGGGTGCAGGGTTGCTGTCTGATCTTGGGATGTGCCAGCCTGTCAGCGCTGAGGTTCCTCAATCCTGTTACACAGCTATACAAAAGCTACAGAGTTAATACCATTTAAAATAAAAAAAAAGCTTTGAATCTGATTGGAAGGCAAATGTTTATGTATGCAAAAATGCATATGGCCCCACTACAAGGCCGTGATATGCAGAGCTCCGTCCACCCACACAAAAGCAATTTGCAAGGACTTAAAGTCCTTTGTTTGTATCTTGACCATCACAAAGAAGGAGCTGAGCATTTCCCAGGAAGCCATATGTAGGCATCAGGACAGTAAGCAGCACTCCAGCCCCTGGCATCTGCCTCGGGAAGCTTGACAGCCTCCCCTCAGCCCTGAGGGAAGGGAGGAAGGGAGCTCAGCGCTGTCACATGTCAGCACTCAAGGGCCACATGGGATGTCTTCTAAAATGTCCCCATCCTCCACAGATGCCAAATCTAGTAGTGCTTAACTCCCTTATATATGATGACGTATTGCCTGCCTATGATCCACTCATAACCTCCCATATAACTCAAGTCACCTCTCGGTTACTTACAACACAATATCACGCTACGCTAATAGACTATCCGGTATTGCTGAGGGTATGATGACAAGCCAGAAAGCCTACACACGTTCAGCAAAGATGTAATTCTCATGCTCACGCATGTTGTGTGTGAAGTTAGTTGAACCCACAGATGCAGAGCCTGTGGGTACACAGGCTGATGTCCATGGCAGACTGGGCACAACACCTCATGGTCTCTCTTCTATCCACCCTTGTTACCCCACAGGTGCTCTGACTTCTTCCTATCTAAGATCTTGGGGCATTCTCTCTGTGCTAGTCTAGGTGCTGCTTATTGTTGTACCCCTATGGCTTTCAGTGTCATCCAAAGCCCCCATGATTGACAACACCGAGCCCTGTGGGGTGGGGGAGGGAGGCAGAGAGGGCAGTATTGGCCCATTTGGAAGTTTGATCGACAGATACTGGAACTCACTCACAGTGTCATTCTGAAAAGCGCTTAAACATTTCTAGAGCGGCCGTGGCACCTCTGGGAGAGAGCAGAAGATGGGGCCAAGGAGGAAGTGTCATTTCCTGTGAACGAAAGCTGCTGCGGGTCATGGGCGGGAGTTACTGGCATGGAGAGGGAAAGTTGAAGAGTGGCCATGGTGATGAACTGTGGCGGCCGGTCCGCGCAATTGCTTTGCTGAAGCCGCCCAACACACCATCCTAACACAACACTGACATTACCATCTTGATTGCCTGCCAGGTACTTTACACAGAATGTCCCGTTTATTTCCTTAATAATGTTGCGAGGTACTCTCCCTGCATGGTGGGGTGAGAACTTAAAGCTCAGAGGAGTGCCAGGCGTGGTGGTGCACATCTTTAATCCCAGCACTTGGGAGGCAGAGGTAGGAGGATTGGGGCCGGTCTGAGTCTGTATAGTGAATTTCAGGTTGGCATGGGCTGGAACAAGATCCTACCTTGGAAAATAAAAATAAAAATAAAAAGAGCTCAGAGCTGGAGAGATGGCTTAGTGGTTAAGGCACTTGCCAGCAAAGCCAAAGGACCCAGGTTTGATTCCGCAGTACCCATGTAAAGCCAGATGCTCAAGGTGGCGCATGCATCTGGAGCTCGTTTGCAGTGGCTAGAGGGCCTGCATGCCCATATTCATTCTCTCTCTCTCTCTCCCTTTCAAATAAATAAACAAAATATTTTAAAAATAAAATAAGAAGCTCAGAGAAATGGAATCACTCAAGACTTCACACGGTAGTCAGTGGCGAAGGTGGGATTTGAACCTGAATGCTTTGACCCGGAGACTCTCTTTTTCCCTTCCACCCACACTCGCCTCCTCTTCACAAGGAGAGGCTTTGCTGTGGGTAGTGACACACAGGATTCAGTCAAAGCCACAGGGCATGTGGGTGGGACTGGTACTCTGTGAGCAGAGAGACAGAGAGAGACAGGAGCTGGGGAAAATCCCACCGTGATAAGGCACACTGATTAGATAAAAGTACACAGGCACATCATAGTTAATGCGGGCAGACAGCTGAGAAAACAACCTGGCTTTACTAACAACCCAACCCCAGGGATTTATTCCCTGTGCCTGTAAACTGGAATCAGACAATCGGGTTAGGAAGTCTTCCTGGACTCAGGGTGTGACTCAGGACAGTGACTCAGGGATCCAAGTTCCTGCCCCTTAGTGATCCAAGGTGGGGAAGAAAATGAGGCAAGACGTGCTGAACACTGGCCACCTCAGCCAGAAAGTGAGACATCGCTCAGGTTCCTACTTCACAGGTCAGAACTGATAACGAGGTGGCCTGAAGGGTGGGAAATGTAGTCTCTGACCAGTCAGCTGTTTCCTGAGTAAGTGAGTGTATACTCTGTAGACCAAGGAGTCAAGGAGATCATGACCTTTTAGGGGTCAACTGGTCATTTCTTCTTCTTCTTTTTTAATCTAAGAAGGCTTTCTTTTTTAAAAAATATTTTATTTATTTATTTATTTATTTATGAGAGAGAAAGAGAGAATGGGCATGCCAGGGCCTTTAGCCACTGCATACGAACTCCAGACACATGTGCCCCCTTGTGCATCTGGCTTACGTGGGTCCTGGGGAATCGAACCTGGGTCCTTAGGCTTCACAGGCAAATGCTGTAACCGCTAAGCAATTTCCCCAGTCCCTCAACTGGTCATTTCTATCACAAGCACACTTGAGAGCTAGTGGATAGTCACATGATAGCCTGGCGCAAAGGCTGGTGAATGGCACATGGGTCTCAGATTATATGGGCTGCACTCAAAGAAGATGTACCAGGGGTTTAGATTAGGTACACTTCTCTTGCCAAGTGGCACCAGGAGGTCGAGCCTGTTCCCTAGGCATCTGAGGGTCAGCTGGATCTTAGGCTAAGTGCATTGATCGGGGTCTGCCTGGAATACCATTCAATGTCACTAAAATTTGATCCCAAGTTCAGCCTTGCCAGGACGCTGGTCTTTGAGGGCAAGGTCATCCTTCCTCAGTCTTTAGTTAGAATCAGTTATGTCTGGTCACATGACTTATGGAGTTTTTAAATAAGCTCCTCTTGACTAGATGGATACTTAGGGAGTTCAGACATGAAGGACTGAATTTCAGGATCTAAATCTGCAGACTACAGACATTTATAGAAAGAAGAATTTGAATAAATGTGACTGTCAGAAGGAAAAGGGGGCCAGAAAAAAAGGGTGGACAGATTCTGAGAAAAAAAAAACAAACCATAGATCTATTCTCAGAATCATATTTCAAATTCCAAGATTTTATGTTCTTTTTTTTTTCCAAATTGACATTAATTATGGATTGTGTGTCCCTTGGAAGTTTGTTAATACTATTAGTTTTGGAACAATGTTTCCCACTTCTTTTCCATATGCGGCTGTTTATTTAGTCAGCTGGTTCTCGTTTCTGAGTGTAAGTTCAGTTGTCTAGTCGAAGGATAATGGGCTGAAATATCTCAAATGAAACTCAAGTAAATAAGGACTTGATTCCTGTGTTTTAGGATTGGGTGGAGACAGTATTTACCCATTGGGACCAACCTGGCCCCTCTTTAGGAAAATGCCCCTAGATGGAAATAATGCTGAATTTGAAAACATTTGAGCTGAACATTTTCTGAAGGGTCAGCCCTCCTGTATTTGTTCTTGGAAAATTGTCTGGAGCTACCCGTCAAGATGCTCCTCAGAGGGAAACTGCAAAATTTCCCTTAGTTTCCAGATGAGGAAATAGAACGAAGAGACAAGCCTCTCTCCCGAGGTCACAGGGAGATCACCCAGCAGGAACCCATGAAGAGCAGCGAGCAGTAGACATGAAACAGACCACAGCGTCAGTACGTGGAGAGTCCTCACCCTCGGCAATCCCACCTGCATGTAGCTGGTCTTCCCACCCTGTGGACGGACAGGATGTCGTCAATGCCCCACCAGAGGACAAGCTCACACAGGTTGATGAGCTGTTGGAGAATGTTGGGGACAACTAGAGACACTTCCATTGGCACCAGTGTTGGGGACTTCATCAGTGTTTTAGACATAACATGGTGTTTAACATCACGGAAACCAATGCAAGACCAGTGAGCGGTATGTATTAAAGAGACGACCGTGCCACTAGGGGCAACCTTCCTGCACAACTGTCACAGTCACTCATTCGGTTCCATGAGACCTGACTTAACTACCAAGAGACCTAACCCAGTCTCTCAAGAAAGACGTTAAGCCACCGCAGGGTGAGGTCCCCATGAATTTGTCATCTCCCAAAGGCCTCACCTCCTGCCGCTGCCAAGGCTGAGACATGAAGCCTCGGCATGAGTTTTGTTGGGGACAAGTCACATCCAAATCACAACAGGAGGCCACCCCAGCCAATATTATGTCATTATTCTATAATTAGCCAATGTGCATGTAATGCTGGACATATGCCTCAGGCTGTTCTGCTCATTTTGCAGGATTAACTCGTTCAGTCCTCGGACAACACTGTGGAGTGCATGCTAGCATCAGGTTCAGTGCTGAGTTACAGAACCAGGCCCAGAGTGGTTCTCTAACTGACTGGAGAGCTGGCTTGGCAGCTAAGTGCCCTTCCTGAGAAGTTTGCGAACTTGCCTAGGATCTCACAGCTTTACGGCAAAGTGAACTGGGATTTGAACCCAGGCCACTAGCTCACTCATCTCACAGGGTTGCTATGAAACAATCTTTATAGCGCTCCCAGCTCAGTGCTAGACCCAGAGTCAACACTCTGAAGTAAATATATTGAAATACAAAAGGCTTGAGATGGGGTGGTGGGGGAGGCGGACAGAGATGGGGTTGACAAAGAAGGAGGCAGAGTAGCGTGTGTGGAAAGTTGGGCAGAAGGACAAGAAATATCTGCACTGGACGAGCAGAGTGATTGTCCAAAGTTTAGATGAGGCCCAGGACTGGAGAGATGGCTCAGCAGTGAAGGTGCCTGCCTGCAAAGCCTAATGACCTGGGTTCGATTCCCTAGTACCCACGTAAAGCCAGATGCACAAAGTGGTGCATGCATCTGGAGTTCATTTGCAGTGGCTGGAGGCCTTGGCATACCCTGTTGCTCTCTCTCTCTCTCTGTCTTTGTCTCTCTGTCTCACTCGCGCGCTTGTGAATAAATAAAACATTTAATAAAACTTTAAAAAAAAGAAGGCCCAGTGGTCTCAGTTTCACTGTACTTCCTCCAAGAAGCCTTTTTTGATCTCATGTGACCGAATTGGTGGCTCTCTTCGCAAGGGTACCCCACAGCATGACGATCAGGCCCCTGTCACCACCCTTATCGTACTGGACTGCAATTCAGCTTGCTAATTCTCCCCACTGTGGGCCCAGAGTGACTTTATCTTGCTCATCTTTCTGGTCCCAGGGCTTGGCATCCAGTCTCTTACAAGTCATGGTAGTAGCTCTACTAAATGAATGAATGAACAGAGGTCTCAAAGAGTTTTGGGGCAATAATATTCCTGTCTCCTGGGCAAGCATTTAGAGTCTCACAACAGTGCGCCCCTCTTGGAAGGTCTGTCTGGTCTTCATTCTCACCCTAGGTCCAGGTGGATGGTGGTGCTGAGCCTTCAGGGGTCTGCGCTGATGACTAACACCTAGACCACATCAGACCCGAGAGGGGAGCCGAGGCAGACCTGCCTCCCCATTCAGAGCCCTGGGCCACCTGCAGCCTAGACTTTGGCCGTCCTTAGAGGGCATGGCTGTAGTTCACAAAGCAGCTGGGAACTGAACAAGGAACTTGACACCCACAGAGCAGACCCTACTTCTGTGAGGGCCCAAGAACTTCCAAGGAAGTTTCCATCATGTTTGGAATAGGGCTGTACTAAATGCTCCTCCCAGAATTTTTGTTATTGGATTTTTTTTTTTTTTTTTTTTAATGAGAGAGAGAGAGAACTGGTGTGCCAGGGCTTCCAGTCACTGCAGTCAAACTCCAGATGTATGCACCGTCTTGTGTGCATGTGTGACCTTGCACTCTTGCATCACCTTGTACGTCTGGCTTATGTGGGATCTGGAGAGTAGAACATGGGTCCTTAGGCTTCACAGGTAATTGCCTTAACTGCTAAGCCATCTCTCCAGCCCCGTTGTTTTTGAGGTAGGGTCTCACTCAAACCCAGGTTTGCCCTTTAGCCCCAGGCTGACCTCAAACTCACAGCAATCCTCCTATCTCAGCTTCCCCAGTGCTGGGACTAAGGGAGTGCACCACCACCCCTGACCCAGCCGACTTTCTTTAAGGAGAAGCTTTTCTTCCTACCCACGTCCATTCCCAACAATGGAGGTTGTAGAGGTGAATGAACCACTCCCATAACTCTATCTCGGAGATCTTTTCTCTCCATTGCCCCAGTGCTTCCCAGAGGAAGCTGCTCTCTCAGGAAGGCCCCAGGAGAGCCTCCGGGGGAATTCCAAGCCCACGGGACTGCCTGCCATCTGAACTTGGCCCTTCCAACAGTTGCTCAACAACACTGGCACCGAGACTTGGAGGCTCAGCACAAAATGCCTTGGTTTTTGCCCTGAGTTTCTTTCCCCAGCCAACCCCCAGCCCTCAGAAATGGCCCTGATTATGTAAGCTAGAAGTAGGCAGGCCAAGATGTCAGAAGTTTTTGGCCTGGAATATAAAATCAATGTATAATCACCTAACAGGTCCAAGGTAATTTTTGTGTTTTGTTTTGTCTTAATTTTACTTTGCAGATCCATCAAGGCCAGCTATTTCTATGAAGCGAAGACAGATGAAGTCACCGCTGGGCACTGGGCATAGTTCTGCACATGGCCCTTCCTCACTGGGGAGATTCTGGTCTTCAGACTTGTTACCTCCAACCGACACTCTTCACACCATTTCTTTTTTTTTCTTTCTGGATGCAATATAGGTCAAAGTAGTCATTGTACCAGAGAGATTCAGGTGACTCTTGCTGGCAGAAATCAAGGACTCTCTACTAATCCTTTCTGTGGAAAGTGCAGCACATGGAACATTCCAGGCAGTGCTCGGATCTCCAGCAATAATAAAAGTTCTCCACAAATGACATTACTGGTGTGGGATACAGGAAGACATGTAGCCAAAAGTTGGCTGAGATTGCCTGTGTAGGCTGCTTGGTGGACGAGTGTGCAGCTCATTTTCATAGCACTCTTGATCTATCAGGCCAGGCTGCGGGTCACGTGAGTGGGGAGCTGGCCTCCTTGGCATGATCATGAGACCTCAGGAAGTCACTGAACAGAATGGAGGAAGGCTACTGCACCTGCTCTACCACTCAGGGGTGCACGAGGTTTAAACAAAATGAAGAAGTGTGTGTGTGTGTGTGTGTGAGAGAGAGAGAGAGAGAGAGAGAGAGAGAGATGGGCTAAAGCCGGTGTTCCTCCGCTTTGAACCTCTCTCTCTGTACTCCGAGTTTCTGGGGCTGGGATTGGGCTTCCCACCACTGCCTTTGGCAGCCCTCTGTCCTCTGATCAGTGCTGCCACAGTGAGGGAGGCCGGAGCAGGATCAGAGCGAAGCTCCTGGGATACGAACTCCGCTGGACGCGTTGACTTACACGTGGACCCTGCACTGGCCAGCCCTGGGGAACTGTCTGCAAGATGCAGACTAAAAGTGCTACCTCTTCCCGTCTCGTTCCCTCATCTAGAGAACCAGCATCCCAAACGGTCCAAGATGGCCTGTGTTAAGGATTTTTTTTTTTTTTTTTTTTGGTTTTTCGAGGTAGGGTCTCACTCTAGCCCAGGCTGACCTGGAATTCACTATGGAGTCTCAGGGTGGCCTCGAACTCACGGGGATCCTCCTACCTCTGCCTCCCGAGTGCTGGGATTAAAGGCGTGCGCCACCACGCCCGGCTCTGTGTTAAGGATTTAAGTCTCGATGATCGCTCCGGCAACAGCGGACAAGTGGCTTTTGGTCATGGAGGGAGAGAGTTTACAGGGCTTCGCTCAGGCTGCAGTTGTGGCTGAAGGAGGAATGGGAAGCCCTTGCTTCCTGTCTCCAGGGTTGGCCAGCCTGGACTGAATGAAAGACAAGATGATCCCAGTGGTCTGGCTTCTGGTGCTGTTCAGACAACTACATCCTATACCTAATGACTGGATGGCCAGGGGCAGGGAAAGTAACACCAGGGGCATCAGAGTGACCAGCAAGGGTGGGATTCAGGAATGAAAGTGCACATTGCTGAGAAAATCAGGTAAGTCCTCAGGAGGAGTTAGTGGTCCACCAAGAACAAGCAACAATTCGTGTGACACTGTCACCCCCTGCTCCAATAAAATCATGATTCCATCTGGTGTAAGGAAAATGCAATCTATAGTGTTTAATGATCTTGTTCCCATAATAACATTAAATGAACAACCGACACCTTTAGCTCTGCTCTGAGCGGAGCACAGCCCATTCTAACAGCGTGTTCTTATTTAAATATCAACTTGCTTTGGTTCACCTCTGCCTTGCTTACCTCAGACCTACTCTAACCAGTACTGACATAACAAATGCTAAATCATTAAACTGTTGATATTATGCTTGGGGGCAGCCTAGTTACACCACCACATGATCTTTGTGTCTGTATCCCATCTAAGGCCTAACTCCCGCTAGCCAAATCTCACAGATGGCAGCTTAAGGGCAGAGAACAGAACATGCAGCTTATTATTATTTTTCCCATGCAAGAAAATGGTAGAAACAGATCGAACACTGCAGCTTTCAGAAATATTCCTGATCGTACACTGTTTAACATATCATGTAGCGATACAAACTCTTTCTGTCAGTAATGCTGTATTGATTTTCTTAGGTCGGCCATAAGAGAATAACACAGACTGGGCGGCTTAAGCACCAGGAATTTGTATTTTCATAATTCTGGAGGCTAGAAGTTCAAGAACAAGGTGTCAGCAGAGTAGGTTTGTGTTGAGGCCTTCTTGTTGGCTTGCAGATGACGACTTTTCCCAGTGTCTTCACGTGGCTCTTGCTGTGTGTGTGTGTCCTACTCTTGTCTAATAGGAACGCAAACTGTATGAGATTAGAACCTACCCTGGATGACCTCATGCTACCTTGATAACCCCGTGAAAGGCTTTCTCTCCAAATGCGGTTATGTTCTAAGGTGCTGAAGTCTTCATTACATGGTGGCCCATCACAAGTGCAAGTGCCGATGGTTGTGGCAATAGCTCACCTACCTAGAGGGTTCCTACTTGGAACTGGACTGAATATTCAACCTGAATTTAATCCTTTAAAGCCAAACCCAGATGGTCAATCTACAAACTAGTGATAAAGGCTCTAAGAGGCTAAGTGACTTTATATAACTATGAAGTAGAAGGTTGGGAATACAAACTATGACATAATCTAACAAACTCCAAAGAGATCCGGGCTTTGGAAGGTCTTGTAATTATTGCCTTTCTCAGCAAATTAATCAAGAATAGGGTGAAATGTCTTTGGAAGAGAAATAATATCTTAGATAACTCAGACTTTAAAGGAATCTGACGCTTAGTTCCCAATGATACCTACTTTTGCAGTTATGGAACGAGCACAAAGTTAAGGCGAGCCTAAAGAAAAAGAAAAGCAATGAATAATTAAGCTGCATTTACTGATGTCCTTGGCATTGCATTAGAACACCAATGATGATTATCCATTTTGGAGAAAACCCCAGATCTCAAGTACGTATTTTGTACTATGAAATTTAAACTTTACACAGTCAGGAATGTGAGCTAAATTGAATAGGTAAAAATATCAATGTTAATTTTCTTGTACCTTAGATATAAAATCACAATTTTATTAATAGGCTGGACCTATTACAAGATTATTTTATCCTTACCTATTTCAGGATTCTTACTTATTCAAAACAGTTTTTCAGGGCTGGAGAGATGGCTTAGTGGTTAAGCGCTTGCCTGTGAAGCCTAAGGACCCCGGTTCAAAGCTCGATTCCCCAGGACCCACGTTAGCCAGATGCACAAGGGGGCACACACGTCTGGAGTTCTTTTTCAGTGGCTGGAGGTCCTGGCACGCCCATTTTCTCTCTCTCTGCCTCTTTCTCTCTCTGTCTGTCACTCTCAAATAAAACAAACAAACAAACAAACAAAAAAACAGTTTTTCAGTGATAAACTTTCTCTCCCTTCCCCCCTTCCTCCCTCCCTTCCTCCTCTTCCTCTCTTCCTCTTCTTTCCTTCCTTATTTCCCTTTTCCCTTCCATGGTAGGAATCAAACCCAAAGTCATACACATGACAGGCAAATGCTCTACCACTGAGCTGTATCCCTAGTCCTTGTTTTTATTTTTATTTATTTATTGTTGTTTTTAAGACAGGATCTGACTATGTAGCCTGGACTGACATGGAACTGTGGAGGCTTCCGCCTCCTGAGTGCTGAGATTATAGACATGGGCCACTATGTCTGGCACTTTTAATCTAATGTCACTGTTCTTTCTTCTCTGCCCTTGTTCCTCAGCCATGTAGTCAGATAATCTTATCAGGAAACAAAATGAGTAACTATGATTTGAAATGATTCTTAAACCAATCATTCCAAAAGTTCCAGATAAATATTAACTCTTGACATCTTCTAAATATTCAAAGACTGGCATTTGAATTACTTAATTTTTGCCACAATTCTGTGATTAGCAGTAATGATTATGCCATTGTTATCAGAAAAAGATGCACTTCCTACTCTATAAATGATTTAATCAAAGTTACTGTGAAATGACAGCTGGGAAGATTTAGCCTATGACTTTAAAAAGGTGACATTTAAGATCAACCACCTACTTTATATAGCTTACAGCTAAAGTCCTAAACTTGCATAAGCTGATATTAGCATGCTGACATTGAATTTAATTACAAAGAGTGTCTAATGGCTGAAACAGAGAAAATACTCATTATTTCGGACCCAAACTTTCAATTTGATCACAACATAAATCCACTTAACATTGAGTCCCTAACACATAGCAGTTAATAAAAACATTTGACAGAAGGATTCTGTGACCAGTCAGCAGCAGTGGTTACATTGAGCCTTAACTCCAGTGTATATAAATCAACAAATCCTCCAAGGAAAAATAGTCCTTTTATACTAAAGTCAATACTGCTTTTTGACATCATAAATAATGCAAAGCAGGGCTAATGTCAATAGCAAATTTCCTACAAAGATACACAGGTTCAAAATTGTAGCCACAAAAATACCATTTGGCTGGGCGTGGTGGCACACGCCTTTGATCTCAACACTTGGGAGGCAGGAGGTAGGAGGATTGCTGTGAGTTTGAGACCATCCTGAGACTTCATAGTGAATTCAGGTCAGCCTGGGCCAGAGTGAGACCCTACCTCGAAAAACCAAATAAAATAAAATACCATCCGATGCCTAGCTTCTGTTGGCAAAAGAGGTGTGGGGCAGCTGAGATCTACTTTCAGGAGTGCAGTGTGTGTGTGTGTGTGTGTGTGTGTGTGTATGTGTGTTTAGGTACTGAATACCTTCTCAGCCCCTCTAGCATGTAGAATCCCCTCCCCAAGCACTGTCTTGTCTCCAGAGCCTCCCTTACCTCACCTAGCTCTGTATGCTATGATTCCCGTATGCTCATTGTGTGTGTCCTACAACAGCTTAGATTACCTTATTCCTGTTTGTTTCATTGGTAAGCCTAAGAAAGCAAGCAGCAAATGTTTTGTTCACTTTTCTAGCTATGGACTTTATTATTATAATCATTTTATAAACATTAGCTTAATAAATGAATAATTGAAAAATCAATTGTCTCCTTTTGGCTGCTGTATTATCCATCCCTTCCAGTTTGTTATTACAGAATTATCTTTGTTTTTAAATATGATTCCTTTCCTTAGTAATAACATTTCTAATAACAAAGTCTATTTTCAAAGTATGTTCTCTTTACTGATTGACCATTGTATTACATTCAGCTATTTTACTGAATATGAACTAGATGGTCATAAGACACAGATTGAGCCAAACATTTGCAATAATCTAGAGTGCTCAACTGTGTAGCAGCTAAAAAAACGTACTGAGCCAGCAAGTGTTCTTTTTAAAGAAGAGGGGGCTGGAGAGATGGCTTAGTGGTTAAGCGCTTGCCTGTGAAGCCTGAGGACCCTGGTTGGAGACTCAATTCCCCACGTCAGCCAGATGCACAAGGAGGCGCAGGCGTCTGGAGTTCGTTTGCAGTGGCTGGAAGCCCTGGTGCGCCCATTCTCTCCCTCCCTCCCTCTCTCTCTCTCTCTCTCTCTCTGCCTCTTTCTCTCTCTGTCACTTTCAAACTTAAAAAAAAAAAATCAAAGAAGAGGATTTGGGGAAACACTTACTGAATTACTAATCTTACATTTTACTGTGTGACTCAGATTTCAGGAGTGAGATGACAGGGTGAGACATGACTGGCATTTGGAAATCCCCCCAAATGGGTGCTTATGGTCCAGCTTATTTCAAAACCTCTGTGGTCTGAACCAGTTGCTAGGTGACCCTGGTGATGAGTCTGTGGCTGCCTTAGTGTGCCCCAGCCCAAGTAAACAACCTGCTACTTTAAGTTAGCAAAGGGCCGTGGACACATTTTCATTCAGCGCTGAAAGTCTTCCGTTTCCATAGCCTTGGAGGGTACACAGTGCTCTCTTATAAAGGGGAAGTTTGTGCTTAATATAGAAGGAGATGCGCTTTTACAGATAGGAGAGCACAGAGCATCTGCCTGTCAGGTCTAAATGCTCAGGATGTAGGGTCATCATTTTGTGCTCCGGTGGCGGTTTATCTCTAGAGCCCAGTGGAGGAGTACTGAATGCAGGTGCCCACATTTGCGTATGTAACTCTCACCATGCAATTCTGTTTGCCAGTGCCGCTCACTTGCTGAGTTTGTTTCTGTTAAGCAAGAGACCTGTCTGCATTGACTTAACCTAACAGGAATGCTCTGTTCAAATATCGCGATTTTCGCTTAGACCTTTGCCCAGGACGCAAGAACCTAAAACTGTACCAGAGCTTTCAAAGCAACAGAAAGAAGGGTGAAGGCATGAACGGACCCTTTTCATGCATCCCTCTCTCTGCCTGCACCCTAAGGGGTTCATTTTAGATGCTGCACTCCTTGAGATAGTGAGTTGTCAAAGTATTGGAGTTCCCATAAACTGGTTTTGAATAATTTTCCAAGAAGCCAGGAAACTTTTTTGTTTTTCGAGGTAGAGTCTCCCTCTAGCTGAGGCTGACCTGGAATTCACTATGTAATGTCAGGGTGGCTTCAAACTCACAGCGATCCTCCTACCTCTGCCTCCCAAGTGTTGGGATTAAAGGCGTGTGCCACCACGCCCAGCCCAGGAAACTTTTATCCTTCATATTTGCCCCACCTCCTTTTCTCTCTTCTCTCTCTCTCTCTCTCTCTCTAGGATTTGTTTTGAGACAGTCTTGCCACGTAGTTTACGCTGACTTCCAGCTCATAATCCTCCTGCTTCAGCCTCCCAAGTGCTAGGATTACAGAAGCTTTTTACCATTCCCAACAACTCTGTATTTCTTAATGATATTTTTTCCATAAAATAAGCCAAGGCAAGGCTGGAGAGATGGCTTAGCAGTTAAGGCACATGCCTGCAAAGCCTAAGGACCCAGGTTCGATTCTCCAGGTCCCATGTAAGCCAGATGCACATAGGTGGTTCATGCATCTGGAGTTTGTTTGCCATGACTAGAGGCCCTGGTGTGCCCATTCCAACTCTCTCTCTCCCCATCTCTAATAAATATATGAAAATAAATCTTTAAAAAAATAAGCCAAGGCATTCTGTTGCTCAGATAATGTTAAGATCCATTGGGGGTTATGAAGCAGCTTGGCAAACACTAGTCATGATGTTGTACAGTGGTTTAATAAAGAGTCCACAAATTCTTTGATATGCTTTCCTTCAACCAATAAAACCCACTTCCACTTGAGCCGGGCGTGGTGGCGCACACCTTTAATCCCAGCACTCGGGAGGCAGAGGTAGGAGGATTGCCATGAGTTCGAGGCCACCCTGAGACTACAGAGTGATTTCCAGGTCAGCCTGAGCTAGAATGAGACCCTGCCTCAAAAAAGCAAAAATAAAAAAAAATATTCCCTCTTGAATATGACTTGACTTGGTCACTTGTCTCAAATGAATAGTGTTACAAAACCGTGGCTAGGCCATAAAATCACAACTTCCATCCGGATAGCTCTGGGATTGTTTGCTTTGGTGGAAGCCAGAGGCCATGTTGTAAGGACACTTAAACAGGTCTAGGGGGAGGACCAGGTACAGGAGTGCCAAACCTTGGGCCAAGGGCCACCTTGCCAGTCATGTGAACAAGTCATCTTATTGATCTTGTAGATCTCATATATGGAGTGCTAAGTTGGATCAAAATTATCTGTAATGTCAAATGCAGCACCTACATGTGTGGTTTCAAATCCTTTTTAATTTTTGATTTTTTTATATCTGAACAAATAATATGTTTTGGTAGTGATTAGGTAAGTTTATTTCTTAAAAAAAAAGTAAAGAAATGGATGAATCCTGTAGCTAGTCCAATCACCAGAGTATGAAACCCCACCCAGCATCTTGACTGTGACTTCCTGAGAGTCCATGAACCAAAGACACCCAAACTACTTCCAGGCTCCTGACCCGTGGAAATTGTGATCAATGGTGTGTTAGTTACTTTTATGGCTGCTGTTACAAAACAGATAAAAAGAAACCTAGGGGCTGAAGAGATGGCTCAGCAGTGGAAGGCACTTGCTTGCAAACCCTGATGGCCTGGGTCCCATCCCCAGTGTCCACGTGAGCCAGATGCATGAGGCGGGGCGCAGGCATCTGGAGTTGGTTTGCAGTGGCGGGAGGTCACTCTCTCCCGACCCCACCCCTCTCAACTAAATGGAGAAAAAAGCCACCTGAAGAAGGAAGAGTGTGTCTTGGCTCACAGTCTGAGGGTGCATTCCTTCATGACATGCCATGACAGAGCAGCCATGGAAGCAGGAGTATGAGGGGCTTGTCCCATTCCACCCACAGTCAGGAAGCAGAGAGAGAGGAGTGCTGGTGTTCAGTTCACTTTCTCCTTTTTATTTAGTCGGGACCTCCAGCCAATGGGATGACACTGCTCACACTGAGGGGGGGGGGGGTCCTCTCTCCTCCGTTAAACCTCTCTGGGAATGCCCTCACAGACTTGCCTAGAGGTGTGTCTCCAAGGTGAAACCAGCCCAGTTGATGATGAAGATTAACCCTCACACGTAGAAAATATCTTTTGCAGGGGAAGGGATGGAGGAGAGGAGTGGGCAGGAGGGGGGTTCATCAAAATTAAAGATGTTATAAATAAGCCATATGGAAACCTACTTTTTTACTAGCTAAATAATATCTATGTAAAAAGAGAGGTGGAGAGACCCACATAAGCCAGATGCAGGAGGCGGCACATGTGAGTGGAGTTCATTTGCAAGTGTCTGAAACCCCTGGTGTGCCCATTCTCTCTCTCTCTCTCTCTTTCTCTCTCTCTCTGCTTCCTTCTCTTGCTCTCAAATAAATAAATATTAAAAAAACTTAAAAAGTATTAAAAGAGAGAGAGTGTGAGTTTGGGCAGAAGTATCCTGTGAGGGGAGTCATAGATTGTTACAAAAATTTTCAGAGCTGGTCATGGTGGTGCATACCTTTAATCCAGCACATGGGATCAGTGGTAGGCAGATTGCCAAGAGTTCAAGGCCACCCTGAGACTACCAAGTGAATTCCATGTCAGCCTGGGCTACAGTGAGACCCTACCTCAAACAAACAAACAAACAAACCAAACAAACAAACAAACAAACAAAAAAAACAGAAAGAAAAAAAATCAGTGCCAGGGGTGGGATAATTTCCAGCAAATTGTTGGTCAGGGAGGTTTGTGATTACCCCCAAAACATTACAGGCTATTTCCAAGCCTGTTGGTTTCCCACCAGCACTAGATGGCAAGACCTTATTTCTGAACATACCAAATGTTTGGGCTGCAGGTCACTGAGAAATCAAGCTGGAGTTGAGCTGGAAGCCCCCTCCCAGTTGACTAGCTATCAGAATCCCAGGAAAAGCTATGCAGTCTGTGTGGGAAGAAAAGTCACCCATGGCCTTAACCAGCACTGGACTCTGCAAGCTTCCTGGCTGTCCAGCCAGGCCAAGAATGCCTGCTGGTGCAATGGAGGCATGTCTGTTTGGGGGAAACTGACTGCTCTCTGATTGGGCTTGGGGCTCACTTAATGGTGGGGAATCCATGCTTGGTACTGAAAACCTAATCAAAAGCCTATGACTGGGGAGGTCATAAGCTCTAAGGGGGAGACTACTACTGTTATCTGGCTAAATGGATACATTATGCTCACCAAACTGTCCTCTAAATTCTTTTTTTTTCCAAAATTTTATTAACAACTTCCATGATTATAAAAAATATCCCATGGTAATACCCTCCTCCCCCCCCCCAACTTTCCCCTTTGAAACTCCGCTCTCCATCATATCCCCTCCCCATCTCAATTAGTCTCTCTCTTATTTTGATGTCATGATCTTTTTCTCCTATTATGATGGTCTTGTGTAGGTAGTGTCAGGCACTGAGAAGTCATGGATATTCAGGTCATTTGGTGTCTGGAGGGAGCACGTTGTAAGGAGTCCTACCCTTCCTTTGGCTCTTACATTCTTTCTGCCACCTCTTCCACAATGGACCCTGAGCCTTGGAAGGTGTGATAGAGATATTGCAGTGCTGAGCACTCCTCTGTCACTTCTTTCCAGCACCATGATGCCTTTTTAGTCATCCCAAGGTCACTGCCATCTGAAAAGAGAAGATTCTCTACCAAAAGGGAGAGTAGCATTAATATATGGGTATGAACATTAAGAGAAGTGTTTACTGGGAAGTTTGATAAGCATAGTATACACATTTAGCCAGACAGCAGCAGACGTTATACCCCTAGGGCTCATGACTACCCCTGTTTTAAGTTTTCAGTATCAGGGATGTATTCCCTCCCATGGAGCGGGCCTCCAGTCCAATTAGAGGGCAGTTGGTTTCCACCATGACAGATGAGCCACTATTGCACCCGTTGGCTCATTTGGCCTGGCTGGCCAAATTTAAGACTTGCAGTATCCACTGATGAGTATCTTCACTGGTGATCTCTCTTTCTCCCATTGAACTGCATGCAGAATGATTCTTCTAGCTTTCTGTCAGCTGGTCTATCTGGAGGAGGTTATCAGCTCAGTTCCAGCAGGATTTCTCAGTGGCCTTGCAGCCCAAGTATGTGGAGTCTTCAGCAATAGGGTCTTCTCATCTATTCCTGGTGGGAAGCCAGTGGACCTCGGCAATGGCCTATAATGTTTTGGGGGCATCAGGGACCTCCCTGGCCAACTCACTGGAAGGTATCACATCCCTGGCACTGAAAATTTTCTAGCAACAATCTATGGCTCCTGAGTGTTCCATTGTCCAAAAAAGTCAGTTTCCATATGATTTATTTATATCCTCTTAGATTTTGATTAGCCCTCCCTCCACCTTTCCTTTACTCAATCTCTTCCCCTGACCTCAGTTTGGCCCTTTCACCCCTATTAATCTATTCTTCTACTTATATATATACAATACCATCCTATTAAGTATCCCGCTCCCTTCCTTTGTCTTATATTTAAGCCCATACAGGAATGCTACTCTCACTTTTCTTTAGAGAAGCTTTTCTTTTCAGATGGTAGTAACCATACTGAGAAAAAAATGACACTGGAGTGTTCAGCATTAAATGAGACATCTCTATCACATTCTCTAAGGCTCAGGGACCACTGAGGAAGAGGTGACAGAAAGAATGCCAGAGCAAAAGAAAGGAAG
The DNA here is from genome assembly GCA_036346955.1 of Dipus sagitta. NCBI lineage: Eukaryota > Metazoa > Chordata > Mammalia > Rodentia > Dipodidae > Dipus > Dipus sagitta. Next base: position 167,754,319 of record CM070771.1, on the reverse strand, counting down.
GAGTGCCTTGCAATACAGTCATCTAGACACAAAGTGGCTATGACTGACCTCCCAATGGGTGACACTATCTACAGAAGACCTGCATAATAGGATGAAAAAAATGATGACATCAAAATAAAAGAGAGAGCTGGGTGTGGTGGCGCAATGCCTTTAATCCCAGCACTCGGGAGGCAGAGGTAGGAGGATCACCATGAGTTCAAGGCCACCCTGAGACTACAGAGTTAATTCCAGGTCAGCCTGGACCAGAGTGAGACCCCTCGAAAAACCAAAAATAAATAAATAAACAAATGCATAAATAAAATAAAATAGAGACTAGTTTGAAATAAGAGGGGAGTCAGTGGAAGACGGATTCAGGAGGGTGAAAAGGCAGAAAGGTGGGAGGGGATTATGATCATGGTATATTGTCTATATGTATGGAGGTCGTCAATAAAAAATAAAAAGAAAATTAAAATTAAAATAAAAAAAAAGAAAGAAAATGTCGCTGGGCGTGGTGGCTCATGCCTTTAATCCCGGTACTCAGGAGGCAGAGGTAAGAGAAATCACAGTGAGTTCAAGGCCACCCTGAGACTACATAGTGAATTCCAGGTCAGCCTGAGCTAGAGTGAGACTCTACCTCAAAAAAATTAAAATAAAAAAGTCTTTTGTTGTTTTAAGCCACTGTGGTGGTTTGGTGTCCCCATAAACTTAGTTGTTCTGAAGGCTAGGTTCCCCACTGATTGAGATTTGGGAATTAACGCCTCCTGGAGGGAGCGTATTGTTGGGGGTGGGATTATGGGTGTTATAGCCAGTGTCCCCTTGCCAGTGTTTGGCACACTCTTCTGTAGCCATTGTCCACTTGATGTGAGCCAGGGGGTTATGTCCACCCTCTGCTCATGACATCATTTTCCCCTGCCATCATGGAGCTTCTCCTTGAGTCTGTAAGCCAAAATAAATCCTTTTTTCCCCAAAAGCTGCTCTTGGTCTGGTGATTTCTGCCAGCAATGCGAACCTGACTGAAACAGCCACCAAATGTGGAAATAACTCCTTATACATCAATAGGTACAGTTGCTATGCCTTCGTCCTATGCCCAGGGCAAACAATAACAATTCATTGTGGAATCATATCTTCTGAGTCTGGACATGTTTTATAAATATCACATTAGGAAGCCACCACCAAAATAGATGAAACCTGTGTGCCAACACAGATATAAATAATCAACTAGAACATTCAGCCAAACATACTGGAAAACGCCCCTTTAGTCTTCATTGTAAATGAACACATTTCCATTACCACACAGATGCCAATCATATAGGATTTACAATTGTGTGTATAGATAAAAGCCCTATGGAGGTTGGATCTTTTGTTTAACTTGGATCTGTTTTCTATGACTTTTTTCTTTTTTTCTTTTCTTTTCTTTTTTTTTTTTTTTTTTTTTTTGAGGTAGGGTCTCACTCTAGCTGTCGCTGTCCTGGAATTCACTATGTAGTCTCAGGGTGGTCTCGAACTCACGGCGACCCTCCTACCTCTGCCTCCCAAGTGCTGGGATTAAAGGCGTGCACCACCATGCCCGGCTCCATGACTTTTTTTTTTTTTTTTTCAATTCGAGGATTTGGTCAAAATGCGTTTCCCGTCAGTACTCCAGGCCACAGTAGTAAGAAGATAAAAAAAAAGATCATTATTAAACGTTAACTAGAGAGTAATGTCAGCAAAATGGAATGACGAGTTCTAAGTTCTGAGTCCCCACAGAAACACCAAACAGGAAAAACAATAAAGTGAAACTCTCAGAATTCTGGGAAACAGTCAAAGGGTTATGGCAACCACAAGAAGGCTGACACCAGGAAGACTTGTGGCAGTTTTACTTGTCCCTGCCCCATCCCTGCCCAGCTTGGAAGCAGCCTGGAAAAGAGAGCAGCCAAGGTTGCCAGTGTGGGACGCTGGCCCCTGGTTCTGGATGGAACAAAGCAGGACCCACAACCAAATTATTGCCCATGCCTGCTCTAACCTGTTTGAGTTACCTCAAGGACTGCCACAAGGTGATTACCTTAGTTTTTATAACTTGGACTTTAGACCAGAAAAGCAGAAGGACATTGTTAGGAAACACATAAGGTGAGCTGGCAACCCATTGAAGCCTGGGGAGAAATATGATGGGCATAGATACTCAATAGATTTCCCGGCAGGGGGGGAAATGTTGGGCAAGGGCTGGAGTGATGGCTAAGCAGTTAAGGTGCTTGCCTGTGAAGCCTAAGGACCCAGGTTCAATTCCCCAGGACCCACATAAGCCAGATGCACATGGTGGCACATGCATCTGGAGTTTGTTTGCAGTGGCTAGAGGCCTTGGCGTGCTCATTCTCTCTCTCTACCTGCCTCTCTTTCTCTCTCTGTCTCTTAAATATATTTAAAGTCAGGCAACTTTGCTGTGAAATTAGGACATTCCAAAGCACTTGGGTGTGCAGGAACCTAGAAAACTACACACATGCCCAAAGCAAGAATTATGCTCTGAAAAGACCAGAGGAGACTCTAAACCTTCATCTTGGGCTGATGTTATGGCTTAGATAAGAAATGTTACCCCCGGAATGCTCATGTGTTAAAGGCAGGGTCCCTAACTGGTGGTGACATTGAGGAAGTGACACTAACTTCCTCAGAGGTTGATCCATTCGTGAGTTCATTTGGCATGAGGAGGTGGGACGTGGTTGGAGGAGGTAGGTTATTGCATGGAGCATATGACCTGTGAAGGATGTTTCTTGTTCATGGCCTCTTCCAGTCTCCCTCTCTGATCCCTGGCCACCATGAAGCGAAGAGTTTTGCTCTGCCATACCCTTCTCCCATGAGGTTTCAGCCTCACCCCAGGAGACAGCAATGGAGTCAACTGAAACTTCTGAAACTGTAATCTTTCCTCTTTTAGGTTTCTTTTCTTGGGTCTTTTGTCACAGATAAACAAAAGCCAAGGAATTCTGTTACCCTTCCACCCACCCTCCAGGCATTGCTAAAGGGAATCCTAACCAATGAAAAAGAGTTCAGGCAACAGCATGAGTCATTGTGTAGGAATTAAAAATCAACACACTAGAAAAGTTGGGTCTGTACTTTACACCATACAGAAAATTGATTCAGAGTGGATCAAAGATCTAATCTTACAACTAGAACTATAAAACTGTTAGGAGAAAACATTGGGGTGAATATTTTATGACACTGCATCTGGCAACAATTTTATTGAGCAGACTCCAAAACATGCCAACAGCAACAAAGCAATAACTAGATGGAATTTGAAATGAAGAGTGCTTGTGCTACAAAGGGTGTGCTCACAGAAATGCAAAGGTGCTTACAGAATGGAGAAAATCTGCAAGTCCTATCTGACAAGCAATTCATGGCCAGAGTACAAGCAGAACTCTTATAACAAGAACAAATGGGGGAGGGGAAGCCAGGCATGGTACCACATGTCTGTAATCCCAGCACTTGGGGGAGGAAGGTAGGAGGGTCAGGACTCCAAGGCTAACCTTAGCTAAATAATGAGTTCAAGGCCAGCCTGGGCTACATGAGAACTTGGAAAGACAGAGGTAGAGAAAGAAAGAAAAAAACAGAGAAAAGACCCATAAGCATTTTGACAGAGAGCATGGAAGAGCCAACAACACAGAGGAAAGATGACCTTGAAAGAGGAATAGAGGCACGGGAGAGAGGACAACAGAGGTTAATGTGATAGGAATATGACCAATTTATAGTATGTTCATATATTAAAGTTCTCAGTAAAAATGTTCTTTAATTTTTTTAAAAGAGATTTTATTTTTATTTGTTTACTAGAGAGAGAGAGTGAGAAAGAGAGAGAATGGGCATGCCAGGGCTTCCAGCCATTGCAAACAAACTCCAGAAGCATGTACCACCATGTGCATCTGGCTTATGTGGGACCTGAAGAATTGAACCTGGGTCCTTAGGCTTCGCAGGCATGCGCCTTAACCACTAAGCCATCTCTCCAGCTCTTCTTTAATTTTTTTAAGGGAAGAAAGAGAGGGGAAAGGAAGAAGGAAGAGAGGGAGAAAGGGAGAAAAAGGAGAGAAGGAGAAATAAAGAGAAAAAAAGATTAAATATTTTAAAAATATTTTATATTTATTTATTTGCAGGCAGAGAGAGAGAAAAAAAATATGGGCACACCAGGCGCTCTAGCCACAGCAAATGAACTCCAGATGCATGAGCCACCTTGTGCATCTGGCTTACGTAGGTACTGGGGAATTGAACTTGGGTCCTTAGGCTTCGCAGGCAAGAACCTTAACCACTAAGCCATGTCTTCAGCCCATATATATACATATAATAAAAAAAGTATACAAGCAAAAATAGCCAATAGACCCACAAGAATATGTTCAAATCATTAGGAGGTAAGGGGAAGTCGAAACTGTAGTGAGATACCACTTCACACCCCAGGACTGGTTCTAATAATAATTTTTGAAAATCAATTACTATGCATTGGCAAAAGGAGGGAGAAATCGGAACTCTCAAGCATCAGCTGGAAGGAATGTAAGTACATACCACATCTCACTGTAGGTATCTTTCATGTGCTTCCATTATGGGTCACATTTTCAGCTCGGAGCAATTGTGAATAATGCTGCAATGAGTATTGGTATGCAAGGAGTGCTGATTTCGATTCTGTAGGGCATATACCTAGGAGGGGAATTGGGTCATATAACAACTCTATATGCTCTTTTTGAAGAACGGCTTTCCATAGCAGCAACACCACATTCTCCGGCTGTATAAAGGAATGAATTCTCACACATGCTTCCCAAAGGGTGCCCTGGTGTGCCTAGGCAATGCGATCGGTCCTATGTTCCCCCTCAAGTTTTCTCCCTCCAATAAGAGCTGTCTTAGTGGGCAACTGCACAAGACACCACCATCTGTTCCTCTGTTCCTATGGCGCAGGCCTCCAAATCCCAGGAGACACCTCTGGGAGTAAGAAAGAAATCACTTTGTCTCCCTCTTTGGTGCAAGATGGGGCTGCTTGAAGTTGTCAGTCAAGCAGAGGTTTTAGGAAACGTCTATTCTCTCTTCACAGCTCAGACAGGAAGCCATGGGGGTTAGGACAGAGGTAGAGGGACGGAGTCGGAGGTCAGTCTACATGACAGAGACAGTGTGTTGTTCAGAAATGCCTGTCCTCCCCAGCTTTGATACACTGCTTCTGATCCAAGGGTCAGTCTTTTTCTTTAGGGCAAACTCTGCTAGAAAGAGCCACAAACCAGCATGGACAAATAGATACTGTGAGCTAGCCTCTCTGGGTCCCTGATTTCCCTGGATATAGCAACATCCACAGTGGTGTCTTGCTGATTATTAATCTTTTAAAATTGAGGTTGGCTTGCTGTGTGTCAGGTATAGATGTTAAAATATTAGATATGGAGCAGGGTGTGGTGGTGCATGCCTTTAATCCCAGAACTTGGGAGGCAGATGTAGGAGGCATTTATATATTAGACATTTATATATTAGACATTTATATATTAGACATTTATATATTAGACATTTATATATTAGACATTTATATATTAGACATTTATATATTAGACATTTATATATTAGACATTTATATATTAGACATTTATATATTAGACATTTATATATTAGACATTTATATATTAGACATTTATATATTAGACATTTATATATTAGACATTTATATATTAGACATTTATATATTAGACATTTATATATTAGACATTTATATATTAGACATTTATATATTAGACATTTATATATTAGACATTTATATATTAGACATTTATATATTAGACATTTATATATTAGACATTTATATATTAGACATTTATATATTAGACATTTATATATTAGACATTTATATATTAGACATTTATATATTAGACATTTATATATTAGACATTTATATATTAGACATTTATATATTAGACATTTATATATTAGACATTTATATATTAGACATTTTATGCAAGGAGTGCTGATTTCGATTCTGTAGGGCATATACCTAGGAGGGGAATTGGGTCATATAACAACTCTATATGCTCTTTTTGAAGAACGGCTTTCCATAGCAGCAACACCACATTCTCCGGCTGTATAAAGGAATGAATTCTCACACATGCTTCCCAAAGGGTGCCCTGGTGTGCCTAGGCAATGCGATCGGTCCTATGTTCCCCCTCAAGTTTTCTCCCTCCAATAAGAGCTGTCTTAGTGGGCAACTGCACAAGACACCACCATCTGTTCCTCTGTTCCTATGGCGCAGGCCTCCAAATCCCAGGAGACACCTCTGGGAGTAAGAAAGAAATCACTTTTGTCTCCCTCTTTGGTGCAAGATGGGGCTGCTTGAAGTTGTCAGTCAAGCAGAGGTTTTAGAAACGTCTATTCAGTTTTGTCTCTCTTCACAGCTCAGACAGGAAGCCATGGGGGTTAGGACAGAGGTAGAGGGACGGAGTCGGAGGTCAGTCTACATGACAGAGACAGTGTGTTGTTCAGAAATGCCTGTCCTCCCCAGCTTTGATACACTGCTTCTGATCCAAGGGTCAGTCTTTTTCTTTAGGGCAAACTCTGCTAGAAAGAGCCACAAACCAGCATGGACAAATAGATACTGTGAGCTAGCCTCTCTGGGTCCCTGATTTCCCTGGATATAGCCACATCCACAGTGGTGTCTTGCTGATTATTAATCTTTTAAAATTGAGGTTGGCTTGCTGTGTGTCAGGTATAGATGTTAAATATTAGATATGGAGCAGGGTGTGGTGGTGCATGCCTTTAATCCCAGTTAGATATGCAAATATTTGTTAATTAAAAAAATCTGATGATAGTCATGATTTCTACATGTTTTGAAAATTTTTCAATGTACCTAAAGTGTTTCAAAATTAATTTACCTCGAATCATATTACTCATTATTTCATATAATTTTCTTTTTTAAAAAATATTTTAGGGCTGGAGGGATAGCTTAGCTGTTAAGGCTTTTGCCTGGCAAGCCAAAGAACCCAGGTTTGATTCCCCAGGACCCACATTAGCCAGATGCATAAGGTGGCGCATTCGTCTGGAGTTCATTTGTAGTGACTGGAGGCCCTGGTGTGCCCATTCTCTCTTTCTCTCTCCCTCTTTCTCTCCATCAAATAAATAAACAGATAAATAAATAATTTAAAAATCTCATTAAATCAATCTGTAAAAAAATATTTATTTATTTATTTGAGAAAGAGGCAGATAGAGACAATGGGCATGCCAGGGCCTCTAGCCACTGCAAACAAACTTCAGACATATGTGCCCACTTGTGCAGCTGGCTTACATGGGTCCTGGGGAATCAACCCGAGGTCCTTAGGCTCTGCAGGCAAGTGCCTCAACTGCTAAGCCATGTCTCCAGCCCTCATCTAATTTTCTTAACAATCCAGGTAGTCTGTTCCCATTCTTCTGTCAGAGAAAGCTAAGCTCAAAGAGCAGTTAAGGCCCTTGTCCAAGGTCACATCTTGCAAGTGGATTTGCCCTGGGAAACCTGGAGTTCTTTCTCAATCTGAGACTCCAGCTGCAGAAAATGACGCAAAGCTACCTGCGGGAGGCTCTGTGCTCAGTCCTGCTGAACCGAGGGCTCCCAAGAGAAGGAAGGAGTCCCAGCTATTGCTAGAAGACAACCTCTGATGTCATCCCTGCCCTTCCTACCTCTTTTGAGACAGAGACTCTCACTGGCCACAGCAGCAGCTGCCATCAAGTAGGATCCTTGAGCAAGGTGATTTCCTCATCTTAACGACAAGAGTTTGAGTCAATCCAGGAGCCATTTGAGATAACATATAACCAGCCTGAAAAAAAAAAAAAAAAGCCTGGCACTAATGCATTCTCAGAAACTGTGGCAACCTGATAAGCGGAGGTCAAACATTCCATTCCTGTGCCAACTCTTGGTGTGCGAACAGCAATCACACCTGGACCACGGATGTCAAGGTCACATGAAAGTGAGGAGCGTCCTATACACATAACCAGACGCCTTGAGAATTCCAAGGCTATAGCCCAGGTAGACGGGTTAACCCTGAGGAGGGCGGTCTGTTTAGGTGGCTTTTCGAATTTCACTGATGGTTCTTGTTTTTGCCATTTTTGATAACTCTCAGGGTTTTTTGTTGTTGTTGTTTTGTTTGTTTTTTCTACTCTTCTACCCTCATCAGGGTTTGAGAGTTCTTTCTTAATTACAAGGCATAAAGACCTGTTGGAAAGTCCCCAAGTTATCTTTGTGATAAGTTATTTTCCCAAGTAATTCAGCATCTCTTCCAGTTGCTCTTTCATTTGTGTGAACAGCCGAACGAGTGTCAGGGTTATTGGGCCAGCGAGACTTGCCGGCTTTGGCCATAGCTGATCAAGGACTTCCTGAGTCCTTGTCTTTCCTTCAAAATCCTCAAAGCCGCAGGCAAACATGAGAGAAAAAGATGGTTTTCCATTTTAAAGTCACCCTGGAAAGTTGACTTCCCTTCCCTGGGTCACAGCATCACCGTGAGAGGAAAAGCAGAGCCCTGGCAGCTTCAGGTTGGGCATGTACCCGGCCCACTCCTTCCGTCGGTGTGCCAGCCTGTGACTAACGCTCACTTATCGACGAGTCACGCACGAAGGAGCTTGGTGCAAGCCACCCTCCACACCACTGGAGCTCTCCTTAGAGACTCTTCCACCTCAGGGGAACAGCCCCACCCCTTATCCACTTCCTACTCAATGCATTGGGCACAGCGTCCCCCAGCTCACCCCTCAGTAGAACACAGGTACCTAGGGACAGTAGAGTAACATTTTCAGCACAAAGGCTAGAAGCAGGCAGGCAATCATGAAGGAACCACGTTTGGATCTTTCACGTGTTGTCCGAATGGCCTCAGTCATGTTCAGGAACGTCCCTGGCCCCTGGTCTTCTCATCTGTAGGATGAGAAGATAATTGGACTAAGAATCCCTGAAGGGTTGTAAGGCTCAAACCTGCTCACCTCGAAGTGCCTCGCATGGAGCAGTTATCCCACTCAGAGTGTCCTCCTCACTGTTGCCCCAAACTTAGCATCACTCAGAGCTTTTGGTGGCTCCAGCCCCAGACTTGGACCCAGTGATCTCCTCCTGGTATCTCATACCCCACCGCCTTTCCTTCTCTCCGGAAGTTTCCCGGGACATGCCATCCCTACCTGTGTCTTGGAACTAGTGCTCCAATTTGCTTAGGATGGCCTTCCTCCCCCTATGTCCTGCTTCCCTCCCCCTGATGTCTTCTCTTCCTTGAGGTCTTCACTTAGGTGTCAGGTCCCAGGGAAGCCTTGCCGAGCCTGCTCCCCACCAGTCCCGAAGGTCCCTTGATGCTGTTAAACAATGTACCTCCTTGGAACACTGTCCACAATTACAATTGCGTCATGAGGAATTTAGTCACATGTCCACCGTAAGTGTCGTGAGGATAGGGCCTGTGTTTACGTGGTAGCTGCATTACCATGGGAAATGGCTTAGCACATAGTGAAATGAATCAGGGGGAGAGAGGGAGGGAGAGGTGAGGAAAAGAGAGGAAGGGGAGTGAAGGGAAGAGAAGAGAAAGAAAGAGGAAGGTAGAACTTAACTTGGGGTCTATATAGACCACCTAAAGCAAACTAGTTTCCATTCCAGCCACATGAGCCCAGCTCAGCTGAGGAAGGGACTTCGGTGTCAATTTGCCTACATAGCTTGAGGCCTGATCCTGGATCTCAACCAGCTTTGTAGAGCCAACCCCATACTAAGCTCTTCCAGAGCCTTCCTGGAAGGATTGGCCGCTACTTCCAAGCCCACCAGGCACTATATGAGGTACTTCCAGGCATGAGTTCAACTAAATCCTCAGCTCTCAGCTATGTCCCATGCCCCGCACACGTCAGACATCCAGTCTAGTGTGGGCTAGGTCTTCCCCCTTGCTGAGGTACTGCCCAGCAGGCCCCATACCTGTTCCTGGGACCAGAGAGATAAGGCCTAAGCCACCATCAGTACTTCTGGGATGAGCTAGATCACTTCTTACCAACTCTCCACAGAGAACTGTAGACACATGACACTTCTATGGAAATTTTTAAATAATTCATTTGAAAGAATACCAGTTGTTCAGGGAATTTCTTACTTGTTTAAGATCTATCTATCACAGCCATGTTAAAGTGATCCCCATACCCATCCTTCACACATTCTCAACCCATCCCTAACACACAGAGATTTTAGTCTTCTTGTATTTATGCTCATCACCAGGTATAACCTTTCTGTGGGGAAATGCATGCCCATGGGGTTCCAGTCAGCAGAACTAAACGGCAGCCTTTGGAACATCAGGTCATAACTGGAGTTCTGGGCATCTCCCATCCCTTCTGCCACCCATTCTCTAGGTCTTGGATATCACAGAAAGTGGGGAGCATGAACTATGGCTAGTCCAGAACTCCCAGGATCATACATGCTAACGAAAGGTGTGACTGTTTAGAGCTGTCAAAGGCTCAGCTTGTGATGGGGAAGCCATGTATTTTCTGGGGTGGAAAGACATCTTATAGCTACACCTGCCCAGTAGTTGGATTGGGTGGGGTGAGAGGTAAAGAACAGTCAAAGAAGCCGAGAGAAGATCAAAGTCACCTGAGTAAAACCTGAGGGAGGTATGGCTGAAAGGATATTTTTATTTTCAAGATAGGGACTTACTCTAGGCCAGGCTGACCTAGAACTCCCTCTGTAGCTCTAGGCTGGCCTCCCAAGTGCTGGGATTAAAGTTGTATAGCACCATACCCAGTAGAATTTTATATATAACAGAAGAAGCTAAAATACAGGGAGTTGGCAGAACACCCTGTGTGTTCAAGAAGAGAGAGAAGATGCACACACCTGTGCAATAGTGGCACTTAGCCTCGGAGGGTAACCAATGGCTCTATGATTGGATGAGAGACCCGCTCAACGGGAAGGAACTCAGCTGGTACTGGGATCCAAGTCACAATCCTATGGAGATGAGGGTCATAGACTCAAGTGAGAAGCTCCCAGTAGCCTTTGGCCAGAAAAGAGGCTACACCCATCAAAACCTCTCTTAATTAATTATGCCTATCTCTTTAATCCATGCTGTTCTCACTCTCCATTGGAGGATGTTTTTTTCTCTTTTACAGGAGGTAGTGAAACCTGGGGAGAACCAAAATCCATCAACATGACAAGAAAAGATAGCCAACTTCATTCATATCATGAGATGAGCCGCCTCTCGCACATCAGCCAGGGTCCAGGTGACACCACAGAGGAATTGGTGCAGGAAGCATGAGTGCTGCTCTCACTGTGAGCCTGACAACCTGTGCCAGTGAGATGGCAATAGACACTGAGGACACCCAAAACATATCAAAACAGAAATCCAGAAGTTGCTGAAAGCTTGCAATCCACCCAATCCAGTTGCGGAAGAGGGGAGAAAGATTGTAGGATCCGCAGGGTGTAAAAGAGTACCCAGAGGTGTCCTTGCCCCTCACAATGACTGACTGCTGCTCTCATAACCCGTGACCCCATGGTGAATACCAGTAACCCCACTGAAGAGGGCTCTCAGTGGAATGGGGACAGGGAGGCGGGGAATGGGACCAACATGTGATTTGTCCATACAACAAAGTTTCTAATTAATAAAGAGAGAGGGGGGAGAGGGGGACGTGGAGATGGAAGTGGAGAGGGAAAGATGGAGCAGCCGTTGACAGGGGTGTTGTGTGATGGTTTACACACTCCTCCTCACCTTTCTTGGAGAACTTGAGTAAAATTTCCATTGTTGTGTTCGGGGATCAGCTATGAACGATTTCATTGTTTTCACGAGGCAAAACAGGTTTTCTATTTTAGCAGGGATTTCTCTAGGTAGGTACAGGGTAGGTGAACAGACTCTCAAGGAAACCCCATTTGAGAACAAGTGACACCACACGTTTGTTTGGAGGGTATCTCCGTGTGTGTGTGTGTGTGTTTGAGCCACACAGATTCTTCTGTCTCTGCCTCCTCGGTGCTTGGATTACAGGTGCAGACTACCCCATCTGACGTTTTTATGTGGGTCCTGGGGTCCTCAAGCTTGCAAGGTAAGCACTTTACCAACAGCTTGGCTGAACTATTGAGTGACATGGTTTTTTCTTAAATTAAAAAAAAAATACTGGGTGGGGGGGATTTTCAAGGTAAGGTCTTGCTGAAGCCCTGACTGACCTGGAATTCCCCGTGTAGTCTTAGGCTGGCCTTGGATTCACAACAATCCTTCTACCTTGGCTAGGATTAAAGGCATGATCAGGAGAGAGACAGAGAGAGAGAGAGAGGAAACATCAGGGCCTCTAGACACTGCAAAAGAATGTCAGATGCATGCACCACTTTGTGTATCTGGCTTTATGTGGGTAGTGGGGAATAGAACTCAGGTCATTAGGCTTTTCAGGCAAGCACCTTAACCACGGAGCCATCTCTCCAGCCCTGAGTGACATGGGTTTAAGCCAGGGATCTAGGAAGGCGTGAGAGAGAGAGAGAAATCCTGGTCTTGCCAACTCTTGTCAGACCTGTGGACAGCTGCTCGCTGCTTCCTTGTGTCTCAATTAACAGGGGAAAAAAATCCAGCAGTTCTAAAGAATGTTTTCCTACACTTTTGGGGGAGACTGAAAGGTCAGAAGCAGGGCTCTGTCTTGGTGGGAGGGCATGCTGGCCTGGAGGCGCACCCTGCGGGCTGCATTCCACAGTTACCCTTATAATTTAATTCAAGACTCTGGAGCTTCGAGCCAACAGCTACAGCTTATGATTTGTGGGTGTCAAAACGTGCCAGAAAATGGTCAGTGTGTAGGCGACAGACGGGAGGGTGCACATTTCTCAGCTATGCTGCTGGTGGGCGGCTGCGGATCTCTTCCTTTGTGGACCTGGGGCTTTTCTCTCTGCTCAGGACTGGTGGTAGTCCTGACCAAGGGAAAGTCGGGGCTGCAGGCCTTTGAGCCTGAAGGGCAGTCATGGTCACTTTCAAAATAAAACTCTGTGATGGTGACCCCGGCTGAGCGCATGCATTTGTGGCCTTGGACTGAAGACACTGGCAGCAACTAAGATTGGCATTCACCAGAAATAGTCATTTCACCATCTGGGAGTCAGATAGGAGAGGAACAGCCAAGTTCAATGTCTCACCCTCTTATTGTGTCTTTCTCCAGGAAGCCAAGCAAATTAGTCAGTCCTGTGACCTTCATTCAACCAAAATTTCTTGAGGACCACTTCTGTATTAGGCCCTGTGTAGGACTCCCAAGATTCAACAGTGAATGAAACAGATAAGGGCTCTGCCCTTGAAGACCTTACCTTACTGTCTGTCTTTCTGAATGTCTGTTTGTTTCCTGTGGCTGCTTTAACAAAGGACCATTAAGTGAGTGGATTATAAATAACAGAAGTTTCTTGTCTCACTGAAAGGCTGAAATCAAGGGGTCAACAGGGTCCTGAGCCCTCCAAAGGCCCTAGGGAAGAATCCTCCTGGCCTCACTGAGCTCCTGGTGGTTTCTATCCTTATCCTTGGAATTCCTCCCTATGGCTGTTGCTTCTGTCATCACATGGCTTTTCCTCCTATGCCTCTATATGTCTGTGTCCAAATTTCTCTCTCCTGAGCACGTCATTCATGTTGGATTTAGCGTCCCCCCCCCAATCTAGTATGACCTTGTCTTAACTAAGTATATCTATCAAAACCTTATTTCCAGCCGGGAGTGGTGGCGCATGTCTTTAATCCCAGCACTCGTGAGGCGGAGGTAGGAGGATGGCCATGAGTTCGAGGTCACCCTGAGACTACATAGTGAATTCCAGGTCAGCCTGGGCTAGAATGAGACCCTATCTCAAAAAACTTAACAACAACAAAAAAAAAAAAAAAACCTTATTTCCTAAGGTCTTTGGAAGGTTCTAGGTGAACATGAATTTGAGGGAGAACGCTGCTCAATGACATAGGATATCCAATGGTAAACCCATAAATAGGAAACACAATTAGATGCAGAGCATGACATCATGTTAGTATGGTTGTTTTCTGTGTATTCCTATCTCTGTTCTCCTTCCCACTGGTACTTCAGGTCCAGAGATACCGAAGCAGGGCTGGAGGGATGGCTTAGTAGTTAAGGCACTTGACTGCAAAGCCAAAGGACCTCAGTCCAGTTCTCCAGGACCCATGTAAGACAGATGCACAAAATGGTGCACGTTTCTGGAGTTCATTTGCAGTGGCTAGAGGCCCTGGTGCACCCATTCTCTCTCTCTCTCTTTCTCTCTCTCTCTCTCTCCTTTCCTCTCTCTTTCTTTCTCTATGTGCCTCTTTCTTTCTCAAATAAAAATTTTAAAATATTTTTAAAAAAACGGATGCCAAAGCAATGCTGGATACAGTAGTGAGCTTTGTAATCTTAGCCCCACTATGGTCAGATGGGAGGCCAAGGTCAGACTAGCTTGGCATCTGTAGGGGTGGGCATCAAAGAGAGCTAGCCTCAAGCAAGGTGGAAGGTGAGGACCAAGGCCTAAAGTCGTCCTCTGACCTCTAAATGCGTGCCACAGCGTGTGTACCCACACTCACATACATGAACACATACACATCTCACACACACACACACACACACACACACACAGATTGAAAAAGAGAGAGACCCCCAAAGCAGAATCAAAGGTGGAAAGATGTGGGGCTGGAGAGATGGCTTAGTGGTTAAGGAGTTTGCCTGCAAAGCCAAAGGATCCCTGTTCAACTCTCCAGGGCCCATGTAAGCCAGATGCACAAGGTGGTGCATGCATCTGGAGTTCATTTGCAGTGGCTGGGGGGCCTTGGCATGCCCATTCTCTCTCTCTCTTTCTCTGCCTCTTTCTCTCAAATAAATATATAAATAAATATTATATTTTTAAAAAAATAAAACAGGTGGAAAGACGCGCCTCTCTCAGTGTGGCAGACAGATGCTGAGTGCATCCACTTTGCTGAGGCTATTTTTGTCTCCCTGAGGCCAGATAAACAAGAGCGTGGATTTGGGGAAGTGTCAGAAGACAGCATGACAACAGGAACAGGAAGGCAAGGAGAAGAAAGGAGAAGGCTGGGCTGGAGAAATAGCTTAGTGGTTAAGGTGCTTGCGTGCAAAGCCTAAGGGTCCATGTTCGATTCTCTATGTCCCACATAAGCCAGATGCACAAGGTGGTGCCTGCATCTGGAGTTCGTTTGCAGTGGCTAGAGGCCCTGGCATGACCATTTTCTCTCTGTGTGTTTGTAATAAATGAATGAATAAAAATAGATATTTTTAAAGAAGGAGAAGGCCGTGGCTGGGGAGATGACTCAATGGATAAAGTGCTTGAGTTTGGATCCCCAGCACCCAAATACTAGCTGAGCATGCCACCCCTGATACATTGGCATTGAAAAGGTGGAGACAGAAGGCCTTGATCTTGTCTGGTCAAGAGCCACGGGGCTCGCTGGCCAGCTAGTCTAGCCCAATGAGTGCTAGGTTGAGTAAGGGACCCTATGTCATAAATAAATTCATGAATTAGTTCATCCATTCATTAATTAATGGAGAGTGACTGAAGAAGACATTCAACATCGACCTCTGTCCTTCACTCACATATACATGTGCCCACACATGTGTGTCCACACATATGAACAAGCATACATACATGTTCACATACTGCACACACACATGCAAAAAATAAATAAATAAATAAAAATAAAGGAGCAAAGTTTTTACAAAGAGAGGGAAAGGGAGAGAACAGGTCTGGAGTGACCCCAGACCTGATCAGATAGCAGCATCCACAGTTCCCTACCTCATCAAGAATTCTAGGTCCTGGGCTGGAGAGATGGCTTAGTGGGCTGGAGAGATGGCTTAGCGGTTAAGCGCTTGCCTGTGAAGCCTAAGGACCCCGGTTCAAGGCTCAGTTCCCCAAGACCCACGTTAGCCAGATACACAAGGGGGCGCACGCATCTGGAGTTCGTTTGCAGTGGCTGGAAGCCCTGGTGTGCCCATTCTCTCTCTCTCTATATCTGCCTCTCTCTCTCTCTGTCACTCTCAAATAAATAAATAAAAATGAACAAAAAGAATTAAAAAAAAAAAAAAAGAAGAATTCTAGGTCCTGGTCAGTCCCACTCTGACCAGGGAAGATGATTTTTGGCAAGCTCTGTAAAGACAGGACGGTAGGTGGACTTGAGCAAAACCAACTGGAATGTCCCTCTGAGCTCAAGACATGGTGGAGACACCTTCACTGTTCCTTATTACGGCACGTGGTAAAAAAACGAACAAGCACACTGGCTGGGAATAATGGAGTGGGGGAGGGCTCTCAACTCGGGGTCACAGCGGACCTCCCTGAAGGCATGATTGCTCAGATGTGACATGCACGATGGGAAGATGTACACAGACTGAGGGGCAGGATGGGAGATTTTCTTGAGGGAACAGGCCGTCCAGATCCCAGCTAGGAGCCAGAAGCATGACCAACAGGACTTGGTGATGAAATCATAGCACAGGTGCAGCCATGGGCTAGATGAGAATGAGAAATAGGGGGAGCCTTCATTCAGGAACATGTCTTTGGACTTTTTCAGTTGGTCTTGTGGAAACCCCCAATAGGCCACTGACTGGCTGGATCCACCCAGCGAGAAGTCAAGGGCTGCAGGCATAGGTGTGAGAGTTGTTCGGAGGAGCTGATGGGGTGGGTCCGTCAGCATCTGATGTGAAGCAAAGAGGTTTCAGTTTTAATAAGAAGTAGACATTTCCTCCTAAAAACCAAAGCAAAACACATTGGTTTTAAAAATGTTAGAAATTAGCCGGATGTGGGGGCGCACGCCTTTAATCCCAGCAGTCGGGAGGCAGAGGTAGGAGGATCACCATGAGCTCAAGGCCACCCTGAGAATACAGAGTGAATTCCAGGTCAGCCTGGGCTAGAGTGAGACCCTACCTGGAAAAAAAAAAAAACAAAACAAAAAACAACAAAAAAAAAAAGCAAAACAAAACAAAAAAGTTAGGAATTCATCTCAGCAGTAAGATGGTTAAAAGTGAAACATTTGCACCAGACAACGTGTTAGAAACACATCTCCCTGTCAAAGCAGGATAATGGGGCTCCGTTATGTGGATAGTCAAGTTCTTCCTTCCACTCCCTCCGTCATCCAACAACACTGACCCAAGCACCCTCTTCATTCTTGTGTGGAGTCTTTAATGATTTCTACTGGAGAAATGTCTTGACAATCAAGAAGTTTGCCATTTCCGATGGCTTTTGACCATGTTCACGTCACTTTCCAAACGGTTTGGCCTGTTTTTGAAGCTACGGTATGGTTGGACTGTGAAGAGCACCCAGGGGAGAGGTCTCTCCCCTCTGCGCCCTCAGCCAGGGTGAGGCGAGTCCACAGGGTCTCAGAGATCAGTGGATATGTCTGGATGAGCCTTCAGCTAGCGCAGTGTTGTCCAGAGTGATGTCAGGAACAGAGCTGAGCCTCTCGGGAAAGTCATGGCTACCAGATGAGCGTCACTTACACTGTCGCAGGTACCGTAGACTCACATCTGGATTAGTGTACAGCCTTTCTGAGTCCCACAGCCTCAACTGTCCCTGATCCTAGCCTCTTCCAAGGGTGAGTGATCAGCACCAAGTGGGAGCCAATTGGCTCTGCACAGATACAACCCGAGTGTCTCCCTGGGCACTTCTGAGACCACAATGGGGGAGAGGGGGGACAGGCCTGTGGCCAGCATGTATGCCTCACCTGGAAGGCTCCCTTTCTCATGCCATGACCTGCCCTGACCACGGCCATTCGGATGATATATCTTTGTAATTCCCATAAATTCCCTGCTTTGCTCCCCATGTCTCCCGTGTAGGGATCATAGTCACGGATGAAGGATTTGCCCTTATGGGTTTTTTGTTGTTGTTCTTTATTTTTTTTTTCATTTTTATATTTATTTTTATTAGATATGATTATACTTAGTATGTAAACAACACATGTTGGTACCATCCTTTCCCTCATCCCTGCCCTTTTTTTTGAAGGGGTCCTCCTCGTTGGGGATACAGGTTATCCCCATGGGGATGGTGGGCCGTGCATTGTGGGAGCAGAAGTCAGTTATGGGGGAGAGGCAATGCCTCTGGGCATGATGTCTCAACATGAGGCTCTTACAATCTTTCCACCCCCTCTTCTGCAAAATTCCCTGAGCCATGCTGGGTGTGTTTTAAGTATACTTCAATGATGGACTCTTAAGAGCCCCTGGATCTCTGGTTTGGTAGGTGTTGAGTGTCCACGGTGTCTATCTCCTTCACCTTTGTGCTGATATCAGGTTCACCGAGAAAGCAGCACTCTTGCTCATTTCCCCAATTCCTCTGTGGTTTCAGCTGGAGCTGGGCTGAAATACACTGGGTCGTCTCTCTCCTCCGGTTCCACTCCCATCTGAAAAAGAGAAGCAGATTCTTCAATGGAGAGTGCAGTCAGACAGGTTAAATGGGATAGGCACTATTAATTTAGAGAGAATTTAATGGGCATAGACCCTCTTATAGCCCAAGATGAGTGGGAACTTGATATTGGAGAGCAAAATTGCCTTTATGTTTTATATTAGGTTCTGCTTTGGGAGGAGCCTAGACTAAGACAGCCAGTTCTACTTAGTGACCTTAGGAACACGCTTTATCTCTCTGAGTCTAAATGGTCTTATCTCAAGGAGGGAAATAGGAGCTCTTACTGCAGAATAATGGCCTCACTAGGATGTGTACATCCTAATCCTTGGAATTTCTAAATGTGTAGGTTCTGTGGCAAAGAGAAGTTAGAGTTGCCAATGGACGTATGGCTATTAATCAGCTGACATGAAACTAAGGAAGATTATTCTGGATCATCCCGGTGGGCCCAGTACAATTTGAAACCTTACAAGTGGAAGGGGAAAGCAGAAGATAGATATGGGCACTGATGAGAGATCCAGAGAGATGCCACACCGCTGGCTTTGAAGAGGGAGGAAGCCCCGATCAAGCCAGGGTTGTGGGAAGCCTCTGGAAGCAGAGGGCTGGGGAGATGGTTCTGTGGATAAAGCGCTCACTGCTGAAGCTGAGTTCCAAGCTCGATCCCCAGACGCCATCATGGAAGTGGTAGCAGAAAGAATGTAAGAGCCAAAGGAAGGGTAGGGCTCCTTATAATGCACTCTTCTGGACACAAAATGGCCTGGATATTCATGACCTCGCAGTGCCTGGCATGACCTACACAAGATCTTCATAACAGGAGGAAAAGATGATGACATCAAAATAAAAGAGAGACTGATTGAGGGAGGGAGGGATATGATGGAGAGTGGAGTTGTGAAGGGGAAAGTGGGGTAGGGAGGGAATTATCATGGCTTATGATCTATCATTATGGAAGTAGTCAATAAAAAAAAAACAACAAACAGAGCTGGGTGTGGCGGTGCACTCCTTTAATCCCAGCACTCAGGAGGCAGAAGTAGGAGGATCGCCATGAGTTCAAGGCCACCCTGAGACTCCATAGTGAATCCCAGGTTAGCCTGGGCTAGAGTGAGACCCTACCTCAAAAAAAAAAAAAAAAAACAAACAAAAAAACCAGCCAGACATGGCTGGGTGCAGTAGTGCATGCTTTTAATCCCAGTACTTGGGAAGCAGAGGTAGAGGATTGCTGTGAGTTTGAGGCCACCCTGAGACTACATAGAGAATTCCAGGTCAGCCTGGGTTACAGTGAGACCCTACCTCAACAAAACAATAAAACAACAACAACAACAAAAAAGGCAGCTGTCGTGGTCAGTTTCTGTTATCTCCATAGGCTGACATTAGAAGTAGAAAAGGTCCCAGTGGATTCTCCCTCAGTGCACCTGGAGAGGAATGCAGTCCTGTGGGCACCTTGCTGCCAGCCCAGGAAGCGCCATGCCGGACTCCTGACATCGGGAGCTGTAGTAACGTATGTGCGCTGATTAAAGCCAATGAGTTCATAGCAACTTGCAATTGCGATAGAAAAGTAATGCACTTACCTCATGTGCTATCGTGACACTGCCATGAATTAGTGAGTGTGCTTAGCTCAAGGCCTGCTGGTGCTGTCACTGTCTGCTAGTAAAGTAACCCAAGAGTGCCTGTCTATCTAACACAGCGGGTGGCACCTGCTTCCCAAACCCTGGTGAGTCAAGAGTCTGGGACTGGAGAGGAAAATTGTAGCCTTTAGGAGTTATGCAAGAGACCCTGGTGAAACCACACCTGTAAGCTCCAAATGATAGCCTTGTGGCCACCAGTGCCATCCTACGCTCTGCCGACACCCGTGCCAAGCTGCCTCAGCTGGGCTCCGAAATAGCAGCCGCCGCATCGTCGCTTGGTCTGAAGTTGCTTCTTTTTCTTCTTCTTTTTTTTTTTCCTGCCAAGTTGTTATTTTTGTCACTGAGAATACCACACGCTGCACATTTAAAATATGAAGACTCGGGGCTGGAGAGATGGCTTAGCATTTAAGGCGCATACCTGCGAAGCCCAAGGACCCAGGTTCGATTCCCCAGGTCCCATGTAAGCCAGATGCACAAGGGGGCGCACGCATCTGGAGTTCGTTTGCGGTGGCTGAAGGCCCTGGCACACCCGTTCTCTCTCTCTCCCTCTCTCTTTGTCTCTAATAAATAAATAAATAAGAGCAAATCTTTAAAAAAATAACATATGAAGACTCTATTCAGGCATCACCCATGTGCCTGAGCACATTCTCCAGGTGAGGAGGGGCGGCAGCAAACAACCCTTGAACCTGTGAGAAATAAACATTTCCCATCACATCCCAGCCCTCCTGAGTAGGAGATTCTGAGGCCCCCGGGGCCAGAAATGTGTATTTTCACAAGGTCTCCAGGGGATCCTGGGGACGTTCAAGTATCAGAATCTTTGTACCACCGCACTGGGCTTGGTACCAAATACAGGTGGATTCAGGTCCTCTCATTGGGACGGAGATATACTGTTCTCACTGCCCTTTGGGAGCAGTCACACAGGATGGGAGGCTTAGAAATCCAACGAATATTAATGGAGTGCCCATTATATGTGGGGCACTGGGCCAAAAGGTGGGGAGAACGAGGAATGAGCCAGGTTGGAGACGGACCTCGCAGAGCCAACAGAGAAGACAAACGTTCAACAGATGATTAACCAGTGGCCAGTGATGCTTTTCCAGGTATGAATTTCAGCTTGGTAAAACATTGCTTCTGAATCTTTCACTTGGACTCAAGTTCGTCTGGAGGTTAGAGTGCAGATTCTAATTGTACTGGGCGGCCGCAGGGCCAGCAAGTCTGCATTTCTGAAAAAAAGCTCCCCACAATGGGAGGCTCCTCCTATGAGGGTTATACTTGGAGCAATCTTGTAGGCATAACCCATTCTAGCCTACCTGCCCGCTGCAGGTCAGAAAACCTGAGACTCTGAGAGATACACTAAGGCCTGGGCCCCCAGCCCACGGAATCCTTTGGCCTCTCCCGCTTTATGAAGGCTGATTCAGGACAGAGGCCATTCCCAGGTGAATTCCTGCCTTATCACAGAACCACAGGATATGTGAGCAGACAGTCACATGGTTCTTTCTCTGGACCAGGCCTTTCTTTGATAAGTGAATAGCTGTGACTGTGTGGTCCCCCACCCCCATCTCCCCATGCAAGCTCTTGAGCCAGCTCTGTGTGATAAGAAAGGCACACTCCCACCTTGCTGAAGAGGGGAGAAATAACACCGCAGGCTTGCAGCCCGGGTCTCTAGCCCTCTTTAACAATCAAAGCCTTCCAGGCGCCTACAGACAAGGGGAAGTAGGAAGCAGGCTTTCCCTGGCTTCATTCCAGTCTGGGCAGCTGGAATCTATTGGACATGTTCAAACAGTCACCCTCCCCTGAGACAGGCCGGCTGGCTAAAGTCAGCCATTTCATTCAGGAACCTCTTTCCCTTCTTGGGCCTCCTACCTCAGAACCTAGGGGTTCCCCTACAAGGGCTGCTTGTACCTCAGCTGTTTTCCTTTCCCACAATGAGCTTTTTTTTTTTCTTTTTTTTTTTTTTTAGACTTGGTGTAGGTCATATGATTCCCAGTTACTTAAAGGATTCTTTCTAGAGACCCCATCCCATACCATATCAAACACATTAAAAGGTATCCAGTTAGTACATCTCATGTATTTAGTATGTGGCCAGTGTAAGCAAGCAGTCTGCGTTAGTCATTTGGTTCTAAAAATATGATATGGGGAGATGCATGAGGATCTGAATCTGGGTCCCCAGCACCCATGTAAACACCACACAGGTATGGTGGGGCACTATAATCACTGCACTAGAGAGGTAAGGACAGGCCGTCCCTCAAGGCAAGCTGGCTACCTAGAGTAGCCAAATTGGTGAGTTCTGGGTTCAGTAAGAGACTTTGTTTCAATAAATATGGTGAATAACACATCAGGTGAGGGAGACACCTGGTGTCAACCTCAGGCCTACACACACACACACACACACACACACACACATAGAAGTGTGCATATATGCATGCATGCAACCGCGCACACACTGCCCACACACACGAACATGCATATACACATGCATACAACCACGCACACGTGCACTCAGAACAACAACAACAAAAATAGGCCTTTTGTAATTGTGCTTTTGAAATAGTTTGCCGACAAGGAGGACCTTCGGTTTATGACAGGCTGTTCTTTCCCCATAATCAGTATGCAAGCTAGGAAATCTTCACCAAGTAAGAAGAGCAAGCCTTATTGTTTTAAGCATCATGAATTTTTTATGAATTCCCAATTCATTCGTGAAATTAACATACCATTTTTTTGTAGGCATTTAATCAAGCCTGCTTTCATTTTGATTGTGCAGTTTTCTTTTCCTACTTTGGAATTCCCTGTGGTGTTTTTTTTGGGGGGGGAGGGTCGGAGAGGTCTTATGTGTCTGCAGGTCTGTGAGGACATTGATGGCCTTGCATGGGAAGGGAGCTCCGAAGGACCGGGGCAGCAGCCTCTCTGCCAGCCCCAGCGCTTTCCAGCCAGAGCCTGCTCCCCAGCACTTACTTAGCTTCCTTCCTGCACTTTCTTACCTCCAGGGATCTAGTTTCAGCCAAGAATCTGGTTTCCATGGTGATGGGGAATGTCAAACTAGAGAATACGAGGCAGAAATGTCGGGTCCAGGAGCTCTGTTCAAATTGACTAAATTTTAATTACCGAACGTGTGGTGAGCAGTAGGCAAAGGGAATGGAATTTTGTAGAGTGATCTGGCGTGAAAGGGGGGAGAGAGAGAGAGAGGAGAGAGAGAGAGAAAACATGTGACAGAGGGAGGGGTCAGGGCAGCTATGCACCAGAGTCAGACGGCTTATCAGTTCTGACTCTTGTGGCCCCAGTGCAAAGACACTGTTCTGGTCTGTAGCTAGGGCCACCACTGGCTGAGCAAGCTTCTGGAGCAAGTGTGAACACAGTTCTTGGCACCTATTAGTTCATATTAGGTGCTCAAGTATCTTTCTACTCACATATATGGATGTATGTTTATTGAATTTTATTGAAATCATAGGTATTATTTTATTCTTGGAAGCAAATTCATAGGTCCAAAGTCAACCTCATTGTCTCTTCCCTCATGTGATATGACATGATGACAATCTTAAGAGAGAGGATATGATACCCCATTTTGTTTTGTTTTGTTTTATTTTGTTTTGACATAGGGTCTCAGTGTGGCCCAGGCTGGCCTCAGACTCAGATCCACCTGCCTCAGGCTCTCGAGTGCTGGGATTATAGTCATAGGCCAACATGGCCCAGGGGCATGTTACAACTGTCAATACTTACAGTGTTCATCTGTTCATATATAAAGCCAGTAGTAAACACTGCTGTTACCTAAAGAAAAGATTAAAGGAACTGGGAAGATGGCTCAGTGGGTAAAATGCTTGCCATATAAGTATGAGGACCTGAATTTGGATCACCCATTTAAAACATGGATGTGGGGCTGGAGAGATGGCTTAGTGGTTAAGGCACTTGTCTATGAAGCCTAAGGACCAAGGTTCGATTCCCCAGAATCCATGTAAGTTAGATGCACTTGGCGGCGCAAGCATGTGGAGTTTGTTTGCAGTGGCTAGAGGCCCTGGTGCCCATTCTCTGTCTCTCTCAAATAAATAAATAGATAGATAAATAAATAAATAAATAAAATTAAAAATAAAACTGGATATGGTAGCTTGTATCTATAATCCCATCACTAGGGAGGCAGAGGAAGGAATATCCTCAGAGCTTGCTGGCTAGCTAGTCTAGATGAATCAGTGAGCTCTGGATTCAATGGGAAATCCTGTTCCAAAAAAGAAAGAAAGAAGAAAGAAAGAAAGAAAGGGAATAATAATAAAGTGGAAAGCAATAGAGGAAGATACCTGATACTGATCTCTGGCCTCCACACATATGTACATGGTACCCATCCACATACAAAGACACGTACACACATGCTCACCACACACAGAAAGACTCAAGCAAAAGGGGGGGGGGGAGGTAAGGAATGAAAATAACAGTCTTAATTGAAAGCTAGCCAGGAAACAGCAAGGCAGGTGAGCATGTGTTGGGTTTGTGGTCCTCAAATTTGTCTGTATATTAATCCCTATCCCAGAGTCTTCCAATAGGATGTTGGAATCCAGCTAGGAGAGACAAGGGGGAAGAAGGACTCCAGAGGCTTTAAGAGACAGGATTGGAGGAGACAAGAGCTGCTTCCATTCCCTCTCTATGGGCCAGACTCAGTCACATGCCACCTCTGAGTATAAGGGACTGGGGATGGGTCTACTCACAGCCTGAAGGAAAGCCACCCAGCTACTGCCACAGGAGTGATTTAAAAAATAAACAAACAAACAAAAAAACATCAACTTTATTTTGGGCTGGAGAGATGGCTCAGCAGTTAAGACACTTGATGGCAAAGGCTGACAGCCCAAGTTCGATCCCCAGTGTCCATGTAAAGCCAGATGCACACAGTGGTGCATGCATCTGGAGTTCATTTGCAGTGGCAAGAAGCTCTGGTATGCCCATTCTCTCCCTGCTCCCCTTACAAGTAAATAAAAGTATTTTTTTTTTAGAAACTTTCTTCAAGATGGATGTGGTGGTGCATGCCTTTAATCCCAGCACTCGGGAGGCAGAGGTAGGAGGATCGCCTTGAGTTCAAGGCCACCCTGAGACAACAAAGTGAATTCCAGGTCAGCCTGAGCTAGAGAACCTGCCTTGAAAAACCAAAATAAATAAATAAATAAAATAAATAAATAATAAAAAGCCCCTTTTTTTCATTTTTGACTTGTTCATACATGCATGTAATCTTATTCCCCACAATTATCCCTCTCGTAGCCCCCTCTCATTAACACCTTTCTTCTCCCCCATTAATTCCCATCTTATTTTCTTACCTTTTTGTTGTTGTTTTTAATCCACTGAGTTAAACTGGGGGGAAAAAAGCCATCAACAGTCCTACTCAGCTGTAGATCCAATATATTCCACAACTGACCTACCCAGCAATAGTGACATAAGTGTTAGGAGAGTAACCAACTGCTTTCTAATTGGATTTGCCCCCCCCCCCCACAGGAGAGAACTCATGCCTGGTACTGTATATTTGGCTAAAAGCCTATGGCTAGACACATGGGGGTAAACCTACTACTGTGGTTTATGTTAAATGGACAGCATGTTAAATTGCCTTCTAAATATCTCTATTTATTCCCATACGGGTTATTTTAATGCACAGTTAGGTTCAAAAACTGCTCTCCTTGGGCAAAATGATAAGAAGTGAAAGTTTCAAAAACCAAAGAAAGAGCCAGAGAAAGCAAACCAAATAATACGTTCCAGTGGAAGCCAGGCTGTCGGTTTACAGGGCGCTATCACACCCACCCACCTAGATGTTGCAGATATGCGCACACAGGCTCCCACTTGCCCTTCCAAGTCCGCCCACGGCACCCTGTTCAGGCCGCCCCTTCCCGGCTCACCCACTCCAGTCTGCTGGGTGAGCTGCTTGCAAGGAAGGGTTTCAACCTAACCATGAATCCCAAGTGCCTGACACAGCGTTTAGCACAGAATAATCATTGGCTGAATTCAGTTAAATAGGAGCTAACTGGGGGGGGGGGGGGAGAAAAAGGAAATGAGAGACAGCGAAGTCAAATCCTCATAGCTAAGAGCCCAGATTGTGCCTCTTAGTAGCTGGGTGAACTTGACAGGTGTCTTACCCTCTAAGTACTTTCAGTTTCCTTGTTTGTAAGATGGGGTTTATGGTCACATTGACCTCAAATACTTGTGAGGATTCGGTGAGTCAAAATATCCCAACGTGCTCAGAAAAGGGGCCTCACTCATTCATCTCACGTCTGGGGAATCTTGTGTCTGGCTTTGTTAGAAGATAGTAACAATCCTCACTGCTGAATGGAGGTCAGGAAAGAACTGAGCAATCCCAGAATGGGCCTACCACCCACACAACAGTGTGGGAGGGGGAGAAATCTGATGGAGACAGGTAAGCCTTCCCCTGTACTGTGGCCAAGGAGACTTCAAGGCAAGTCAACATCAGAGGGTGACATTTAACTTTCACAGAACAAATAGAACATCATGGCGCTGGCCCTGCACAGGCTGGGCAGGAAATGGGTCAGCCAGAGCTGAGCAGTTGACATGGGTGACTTAATCAGTCCCACGGTACCAAGTAGAGGCTGACATTCGCAGGGGAAATCTGGTGTGTGTGTGTGTGTGTGTGTGTGTGTATTGGTGGCGGGGCAGGACAGGAGAAGAATGTAGGTGGGTGTGTCTGAGGGGAGGAGAGAGGGAAAGAGAGAACGGAATTTTTTTTCTTAGGGTATCAGAGATCCACTGATAGTATGTGACATAGTCTGCAGGCAAGAGGTGACTGACTTCTCAATAGCATTAAAACTTCCAGAACTGGAACTGGATAAGTGCTGGAAGTCCCAGCACTTATCACCATGAGTTCAAAGCCAGCCTAGGACTACAGAGTGAGGACCAGGTCATCCTGGGATAGAGTGAGAACCTACTTCAAAACAAAACAACAACAACAAAAAGGGGGCTGGAGAGATAGCTTAGTGCTTAAAGACACTTGCTTTCAAAGCCTAATAGCCTGAAATTCATTTCCCTAGTACCCACATAAAGCTAGATGCACAAAGTAGCACAAAAAAGAATGAATTTAATAAAACAAAACAACAATAACAAAAAAGATAAGGTTTCAGGGATTTGGAGGAAGCAATGATATCTCAGTGACCAAAACCCTAAGACTGTGTGCTAAAACCAAGAGGCAGATAGTTGTAGCTTAGTCATTCAAGGTTTATATTCATTTCCCACAAAAAATGAGACACAGGCTACTTGTGATGACACAAGATTGGGATCTAATTTGTGGAAAGAGTCTGTGGCTCTTTCACTACTCATTGGCCTCTCACAGAAGGTGGTCAGATAAAAGACACAAAGATAAGTAAGTCTTCAAATGTGATGAACAAGAGGGGAAACCACTGTGGCCTGCCCTCCAGGAGAGCCTGGTGGTTGTGGACTTTGGTCCAGGAAGCTCAATGATCTCTCCTTTCTTTTGGTAAGACTTGGGATTCTAATCCTGCCCTCTGTGTGGTCATGGCCCTGTGGCCCCACCTTTAGGAATACAGGTCCTAGATGCTTGCATAGCTTCCTTTGAGACCAATCTGACCCTTGGTGAGGTATGTGACCTGAATGGTCACAAGTAAAGAGTGTCCCACCAATTCACTTCTACCTCCCAGTCAACAGCCAACAGCATCAATCCTATAATTATATAATCAACACTTGTGGTCAAGGTTTGGACTACTGTTGTGATATACAATTCTCAGACTGTCTTCTGACATTGACTTCGTATGATTGCAACGTACCTCAGATATCTAGAGGCCTAAGGAAAGCAGCTGAGGTTTTGTGAAGGGAAGGAGGGTATGGCTCCTGGGACACCTTGGGAAGGGGTTAAAGGGAGCCCAGAGTTGTCAAAGTCCAACCTCGGGTCTCTGCTCTGCTTAAACTCCTTCTGCGGTTCTCCTCTGCCCTGAGATGCCATTCATGCCACGCATCATGGCCCCCAACCCTGAAAATCCACCTCATCCTTTGCCACTTTCTGTTCGCTGCCCCGAAGCCACTCTGAATTTGGTTGTTTTATTTTCTTATAACAGGGTCTTGCTATATAACCAAGGCTGGCCGAGAACTTACTATGTATTCAAGTCTGGCTTTGAACTCATGATCCTCCTGCCTCTACCTCCCAAATGCTAGGATTACAGGCGTGTGTCACCACACTAACCTTTGCCCAGCCTCTGCATGACAACGTTTTCCCACTCTCAGAGAATTGACCTCCCCAGGGCTTGCTCTTATTCATTTATTTCTGGTTTTTCAAGGTAGAGTCTCACTCTATTCCAGGCTGACCTGGAATTCACCATGTAGTCTGAGGGTAGCCTCGAACTCACAGCGATCCTCCTACCTCTACTGGAATTAAAGGCGTGCACCACCATGCCCGGCTTGCTCTTATTTTTTATTTTTATTTTTTTTTTTGGTGGGGGGAGGACCTTTCTACCACCAGAATGGGATCTTGTGGTCTTGGAATCACTGGCCTCTGATAACTGCCACCTGAAAAAGTCACCATTCAAGCAGAGGTTGGATGAAGACTCGTTCAACAGTTGGTTAGGCAAGCCCCGTTAACTTGGTTCCTGGTAGAATCAGGCTGGGAAAGTGGGCTGTTACTTTAAGTCTTACTCCCAGGTTCCAACATTAATGAGACTATCTTCACAGGCACAAAAGAATGCACCTGTCCTGTAGCAGACAGCTTCAGGTTCACTGAGATGAACTTCCAGACCAAGCACAGTTATGGAGGAAGGGATTTATTGAAGCTTACAGATCCAGAGGAAGTTCCATAATGGCAGAAGAAGCTGGCCTGCCTACACGGGTCCAAGCAGAGAGAGAGAAGCATGAGCCAAAAGCCACACAGCACAGCACACTTCAGGAACTCCAGCTAGGCACACTTTGCATATCTTTAGATTGACATCTGAAACCCACCACCACACCTTAAGATCCACCCAGTGACATTGCCTCCAGCCAGGTGGCTGCAGATGCAAACTACAAACAAATAAAAAACTGAATATATTGGGGGCCATCTATTCAAACCACCACACATACCGTGTGTGAATTTCCCCATTGCCCAACTGCAGATCACTGTGGGCCGGACACCTGTGCCTCCCGTGGGCGGCATCCCGAGTCTGCACAGCTTGGATGTTACAGTTGATCCTTGGCTAATGCCTCTGTGACTGTCCTGGGGGTTCTGACGTTAGATTCTAAGAACTGAAAAGAGAAATGAGAATAAGAAAGCAAGACCTAGAAGCACTTTCTATTATGTGAGACCCGGAAGTAGAAGACAGGTCTGCCACCCGAGAGTAGAAATGAAGATCCTCTGATCTTCTGTGAGTGCTTACCTGGAATATGTGAGGTCCTAGGTTAGATACTTAGCCACACACAACAAACAGGCAGACAAACGTATCAACAAATACAAATGACCCTCATATGAGGCCTGTGACAGCCACGTAGGCGTAAGCCTTATTTATTTATTTATTTATTTATTTATTTATTTATTTATTTATTTATTTATTTATTTATTTATTTATTTATTTATTTATTTATTTATTTATTTATTTATTTATTTATTTATTTATTTATTTATTTATTTATTTATTTATTTATTTATTTATTTATTTATTTATTTATTTATTTATTTATTTATTTATTTATTTATTTATTTATTTATTTATTTATTTATTTATTTATTTATTTATTTATTTATTTATTTATTTATTTATTTATTTATTTATTTATTTATTTATTTATTTATTTATTTATTTATTTATTTATTTATTTATTTATTTATTTATTTATTTATTTATTTATTTATTTATTTATTTATTTATTTATTTATTTATTTATTTATTTATTTATTTATTTATTTATTTATTTATTTATTTATTTATTTATTTATTTATTTATTTATTTATTTATTTATTTATTTATTTATTTATTTATTTATTTATTTATTTATTTATTTATTTATTTATTTATTTATTTATTTATTTATTTATTTATTTATTTATTTATTTATTTATTTATTTATTTATTTATTTATTTATTTATTTATTTATTTATTTATTTATTTATTTATTTATTTATTTATTTATTTATTTATTTATTTATTTATTTATTTATTTATTTATTTATTTATTTATTTATTTATTTATTTATTTATTTATTTATTTATTTATTTATTTATTTATTTATTTATTTATTTATTTATTTATTTATTTATTTATTTATTTATTTATTTATTTATTTATTTATTTATTTATTTATTTATTTATTTATTTATTTATTTATTTATTTATTTATTTATTTATTTATTTATTTATTTATTTATTTATTTATTTATTTATTTATTTATTTATTTATTTATTTATTTATTTATTTATTTATTTATTTATTTATTTATTTATTTATTTATTTATTTATTTATTTATTTATTTATTTATTTATTTATTTATTTATTTATTTCTCTCTTTTTTACATGGTTTGCCCAGGCCCCCCCCTCCCATCAGGGACCTCTAGCCAGGTGGGTGTCTTTCCTTGGCTCTGTACTTCCCTCAATAAATACAATAATTTAATAATTTTCAAAAAGAAAGAAAAAACTGAAACTGGCTGAAGTCTTTAATCCTAGCACTAGGAAGGCAGATTGCCATGGGTTCAAAGCCAGCCTGGGCTACAAATTGAGTTTCAGGTCGGCCTGGCCTAGAATAAGAGCCTGCCTCAAAAAGGCAAAAAAGAAAGAAAGAGAGAGAAAAGCATAACTATATAAAATTATAATATAATAAATATATGATATAGTCCCATATGTTGGTATTAAGGACAAAGCCTAGGGTTCACACACATCTCCATCCCTGAGATACACCCCCAGTCCATTTCTTTTTCATTGCTTTCATTAAAGAAAGAAATGCAAACTGTAACATAACTAGAACATTGGAAAACTGTCAAAATTACTAGTCATATTTTGGGCTTTTAAAAATCCACGCTTTTAAAAAATAAACTATTTGATCTTATTTAGCATAATGATAGTCATTATATACATCATCTTAACTCATTTTATGATCAACACTTTTCACATTATTTCTTAAGCTCCCCGACACGATTCTAGCATAGAAATAATAGTCTGCCTCCTAACGTGCTGCAGTTGGGCTCTTGCTGGGTCAGTGGGGAACATACAGTGTAGATTTCATTTTAAAGGCAGTGGAAGTCAGTGACAGGATGTCCCGTAGCTAAGTGGCATGATTCACTTTTCATTTGGGGACGTGCTTCTGGCCCAACTGGGAGAATGAAATGACCGGGGGGGGTGGGGGGGGGTGCTGAGGGTGGGAGATGGAGGCCGGCGGGACTAAAGGTGAAACCTCCCTTACTCCCCTTTCACAGCACCCCGCAGTCCCAGTGCTTGCCTTCACTCTACATGCCATTTACCTCTACGGTGTTTGAGTGCCGTGGCAATTCTGACATCCAACTGTCCCACTCTGTAGATGGTCCAATAAGCTCAGAGAGCTTGAGTGACTCCCGGGGTGACTTACGGTTTTGTGGAGAACTGTGCTTGGCACCTGGACTTCCGGCTCTAGCGGCGTGTCCTTCTCCGTAGCAGATTGCACCCTCATCCTGAAACGTTGGTAATTAATGTCCTGTGCATGTTCCGACTGTGTTAACCTGAGGACGGACTTACGCTTTTGTAGAGAAGACCAGGATTCTGCGTGTGTGTCACGGGTGTGCATGTGAAGATCAGAGGACAGCCTCAGTGTTGGCCTCACTTGTTTGAGAAAGAGTTTCTCTTGTTTTTTTTTTTTTTTTTTTTTTTTGTCTTTGTTTCTTTTGCCACCGTGAAGGCCAGCTCTGGCCCATAAGAGTTGGGGTTCTCCTCCTGACCCCATTTCTCATTGCTGCAGGCCTGTAAGGATGACGAACGCATGGGCCACTGAGAGAGACAGACAGAGAGCGAAAGAGGCAGAGAGAGAGAGAGAGAGGGAGAGGGAGAAAGAGGGAGAGAATGGGCGTGCCAGGACCTCCAGCTACTGCAAACGAACTCCAGATGCATGCAGCCCCTTGTGCATCTGGCTAACGTGGGTCCTGGGGAATTGAGCCTCGAACCTGGGTCCTTAGGCTTCACAGGCAAGCGCTTAACGGCTAAGCCATCTCTCCAGCCCCCTTTAATTCTTTATTGGGCTGAGAAGAAGAACCCCACATCTCCTAGCCGCTACAATATTGTAATGGTAGTGAGGATGGTACAGGAGATTATCATGACGGTGGTGAGTCTTTAAATCTCCAGGTCAGATCATTCTCACAACTATGATTTCATTTGATTTTCAAAATGACTCAAAACTAGCCATTATGTATTATCAAGCTAGACATCATGTAAGATGTTTTAGATACCTTATTTCATTTAATTGGCATCACGGTCCTATGAGGTTAGAATTATTATTATTATTATTTTTGTTTTGTTTTTCGAGGTAGGGTCTCACTCTAGCCCAGGCTGACCTGGAATTCACTATGTAGTCTCAGGGTGGACTCGAACTCACTGTGATCCTCCTACCTCTGCCTCCCGAGTTGCTGGGATTAAAGGCGTGCGCCACCACGCCCAGCTTGAGGTTAGAATTATTATCCTTACCATTTTACAGGCAAAAAAAACCCTGTGGCTCAAGGAGGTAAAATGATTCAGAACACAATTTGTGAGTTTTATTGGCTCCCCTCCCCCCCCATAGAATGAACCATTCAGACACTACTTTCTCCCAATGGGCAACTTACAACATGGCTATAGAAGAAAGCAAGCAAGTATGTGGTTGTGGTGGTTTGATTCAGGTGTCCCCCATAAACTTAGATGTTCTGAATGCTAGGTTCCCAGCTGATGGAGATTAGGGAATTAACGCCTCCTGGAGGCAGTGTATTGTTGGGGGCGGGCTTATGGGTGTTATAGCCAGTTTCCCCTTGCCAGTGTTTGGCACACTCTCCTGTTGCTATTGGCCACCTTATGTTGGCCAGGGGTGATGTCCAGCCTCTGGTCATGCTGTTGTTTTCCCTGCCATCATGGAGCTTCCCCTTGAGCCTGTAAGCCAAAATAAACCTTTTTACCACAAGCTGCTCTTGGTTGGGTGATTTGTACCAGCAATGCGAACCTGACTGCAACAGTGGTTTCTGCGACTGGGATGCCCAGTACTTCTAAATGACCCTCCTGCAGGACACCAGGGAGCTTCATGTAGCAACATTCTTCACTAATAAAAGTGGCCATGGCCACAGATCACCAGACACGCCCTGCTCTGCTGTGGTATAGCCACACAGTAACAATGCCATCTTACCACTCAGATATGACAGGCACGGGAGGTGCAACAGGACAGAATTGTTTTTCAACCTTGAACTCCTCTGAACACTGGTCCACCTCTCCCAGGCTCCTATCAGCCTAAATCTCAGTCATTGTTGGTAAAGGCAACAGTCTGTGGGCCAAAAAAACTGCCCCGCCAACGTTCTGCAAGTGTGATGGCAAACATTTCTTGTTGGGTTATTTCAATATGCACTTATCTGAAATAGCTTTGCCTGGCTCAGGTACAACAATGCAGACCGCAGTTAATTTACCCCCATGATTAATTTACGGGGAAAAAAAAATGCAAGACACCAGCAGAATAAATGTCACACTTACTTTTATTTCCTGTCATAAGCAAATAGTAAGTTTAATAGTCTGATATGGTGTCTGAAATATTTGCCCTCTTACAGAAGAATGGGATGGAAGGGAAAGTGTGATAACTGACAAAAACCTTGTCAAGTGAAATAAAGGAACGCTTTTGAAAGAAACGAAAACTCCCCATTCAACGAGGGAGAAAGCCGAGGGCCATGCAAAGCACGTGGCCACATTTCCGGTTCTATGGCCTTCACAGACTGGGCTCTCTCCAGGCCATTGCTTTTGCTCCCCGTGTGACAGTGGCTTCTCTATGCTCCAGCCCCAGTTACCAACCTACCTTACTCTTCCCCCTAGAGTCGCACATGACTTTCTCCATGGCAACCTTCCTAGCTCTTCATCTGAAGCCACGCAGCCCTCAGTGCCGCCTGTGCCCGTCTCTCCCTCTTCAGCTTAGTCCTGGCATTTGCTGCTTCACCCATGTCATACGTTATGAGTCTCATCTCCCTCATTCACATGCAAACTCTGTGACAGTAGGAGCCCGTGTCCATTTCGTTTTCTCCTATTTCCTCAAATGAGCACAGTGCCTGCCACATAGTCAGCTTACACATCAATTGAACCAGTGCATCAATGAATCAATGGGTAAATCCATCTTTTTTTTTTCTCCATTTTTATTAATATTTTCCATGATAACAAAAAAAATCCCATGGTATTACCCTCCCCCCTTCCCCCTTTGAAATTCCATTCTCCATCATTTCCCCTTTTTATTGATAAGCTTCATACATGTACATAATTATTTTGACCATATTCCCCTTCTATCACTCTGTTGTCCTCCCTCACCCAAACCTCTTCCACACTGAGTCCATCACTCCCTCCAACCAGTCCCTCTACCATGTTAATATCTTCTTTCTTTTCTTTTTTTAATTTATTTGAGAGCGACAGAGAGAGAGAGAGAAAGAGGCAGATAGAGAGAGGGAGAGAGAATGGGCACGCCAGGGCCTCCAGCCACTGCAAACGAACTCCAGACATGTGTGCCCCCTTGTGCATCTGGCTAACGTGGGTCCTGGGGAGTCGAGCCTTGAACCAGGGTCCTTAGGCTTCACAGGCAAGCGCCTAACCGCTAAGCCATCTCTCCAGCCCATCTTTTTTCTTCCTTTGTCCCTCCTTCACCATCCATGACTACATGTCGATGGGCCTGATATAGTACAGGTAACAACAGCCTCTCTCTGAGTGTAATAGCCACCTCGTGTGGATCCATTTCTCTAGCGACGTTATTAAGAAGCTACTCAGAGGTGAGACTAAGATGTGAAAACGTGAAATATCACTCATTCATCCCCGACTGCCACGTAGGCACTGGGTAAGTACTTTTCATGACTGGGAGAGAAAATCAAACTGCTGTTTTTAAAGATGGCTGCAACGTGTCCCCTTTGCTATAAAGAGTCAGGACAGAATTCATCCTGCAGATAAAACTGCTCTGCTGTTGGGGTCACTTCATGGTGATTAGTCGCGAGAGCATGAGGGGAAAGATGGGTTGAGGTTGCTCTTCATAAATGAAATAAAATCATCCTGTGACTTCCGGGGCAGAATTTTTAGTCATTTTTATGAAGAGACTGTCGGTTTTCCCTGATAATTATAAAATGCAGAAGGTTTGAACTGAGTGAGAGAGGGGGTCTAGGGTTGGGAGCAGATTTGAGAAGGAACTCGATTCTAGGAGGAAAGACCCCAGAATGGCAGCCAACTGGTGACCAAGGAAACAGATAACACTAGTGACCAAGGAAACAGATAACGATGAGCTTTTCTAATGGGGCCCAACCATGATGTACCTCAACACTGCAGAGAGAATCTGGTTGTGTCTGTGTTGTTCATCAAATCTGTTACACAGGCTACTTAGTAAGCATCTACTGTATAACTGTACTAGGTTTTGAAATTTAAAAAATTCATACGTTTTGGTAAATAGTCACTGTCCTTAGGCTTTTCCCCTAGTTCCTACCTATTTCCTTAATGCCCCCAGCCCTGCTAGCATCCTCTCCCAATGACCCAGAAGCAAAAGGGTTATAGACACAAGAGACCTTTTAGTATTAATTGGCCAGTCCCTGGCCATAGCAGCCATTAACTGTTTTATACTCACTCCTCTGCTTCTACGTGTACCAGCTTGGTTTGGGGGCTGAGAGGAGAGAAAAGGAAAAGGTTGGATCCATACTTGGACTTACACACAGCACAGTGAAGGCAATAATATGCAAAAGAATGAGGGGACCACTAAGAAGAAGGTGTCATGGTGCGTGTGTGCACGCATGCGTGTGCATGAGTGTGTGTGTGCATGAGAGAGAAGGAAAATAAAATGACAAGCAAAGTCCAGGACATTGCTTGAGCCACCCAGAGGGCACAGGTGTCCCGCAGTCCTGGAGAACCATCTGTTGCAGTTAGGTTCGCATTGCTGGTAGAAATCACTCAACCAAGAGTAGCTTGTGGGGGGGGGGGGGCTGGAGAAGAGGTTTATTTTGGTTTACAGGCTTGATGGGGAAGTTCCATGATGGCAGGGGAAAACAATGGCATGAGCAGAGGGTGGACATCACCCCCTGGCCAACATAAGGTGGACAATAGCAACAGGACAGTGTGCCAAACACTGGCATGGGGAAACTGGCTATAACACCCATAAGCCCACCCCCAACGGTACACTCCCTCTAGGAGGCGTTGATTCCCTAATCTCCATCAGCTGGGAACCTAGCGTTCAGAACAACTAAGTTTATGGGGGACACCTGAATCAAACCACCACAGCGCCATTCAATGTGAATGTTAAAAGAAAATGAGCCGGCAGATGGCTAGGAAGCCGGGGCATTTTGAGATTATATATTAGGCAGACAGAAAGAAAACATGGCCCTTCCCATCAAGGGTCTGCTCATTCTGATAGATTCAATTTCATATCAAAGAATAGCTTGTGTCAGCCAAGAACAGGCTGAAAGGAAACAGCATAATTCTCCTGTATTTAATCAGATGTTCAGCTGAGCAGGGGGTGCAGGCGCCTGAGGCTGGCTCCCCCCACCCCAGCTTCAAATCTGACACATTCTACAGGCATGCGCATCTGGGAAGGAACACAGGCCCTGCTGCGCTTATTAGACTCCCTGCTCAGTTCCAGCAGGCTTTTCTTTGCTGTGTTTCTCATCTCAGGAAAATGAATGGGAAACTATGAGGCAGAAATAGAAGCAACCATTTTCAGATGACCCAAGCATACCTTGTGAAGTGGGGGTTGGGCTGGGGTGAGAGAGGCCGCTGCTGGCCAGTCTTCCTTCGCATGGGCCTCTTTGTCCAGACTCTTTCTCCCTCCCTGTGTCTTTCCGCCTTGCACTTTTCCTTTTCTGTTCATACTTGCGTCTTGACCTTAGAGATGAGGTTCACGTCCTGTCCCGTTCATTGACAACCTGGCCAGATTCTGCCTGGTGCTTGCCAAAAGAAGACAAACGGCTCCCATCTCTCTGGGAAAAAGTCAGACTGTGTCCAGAAAGCCAAGGTACGAGAATGGCAATTTGCTGTGATAAGTTAGAATCCAAACAAAGGGCTCTCCATCTACAAGTCTGTGAGCCAAGAGCAGGCAGACCCTTCGCCACCCCTCACCCCTTATCCTAGAGAATGGCGAACACTTTCGAGACAATGTCTCATTTGAGACTGTGGAGGTCTGTGAAGCACTTCAGGATATCCCAGAGAAAAACATGGCTGTTTTTGCTATCTCTCTGAACTCCTTGCTTAGGTCTCTTCTCCTCATTGGACATTGGCCACATGGGCGTTCTTGGTGTCCCTGGGATCTGCCAAGTGTGTTCCCACCTCGGAGATCCATGCTCTTCTCTGCCTAGACCACACTAGATGTCCTTGTCTTCCCTCTGGTCCTGGCTCAAATGTTACCTTGTCTAAGATCCTCCAAGGAGAATTTGCCAAAAATAACACACACCTCTGATTACCCTCTGCACTGTCACCCAGTTTTGGTTTTCTTTCTAGCACTGTCCCCACCAGATACATGAGGTTTGTTTATTTTCTGTCTGTTCCCATTAGTATATGAGGTTTAGATAAGAGACACACATGATGGTTCTGTTTGCTACGAGACCGCAGTACCCAGAAGAGAGCTTGATACAGAGCAGACGCTCAGGGCATGCTGCTGAGTGAATGAATGACAGGTCCCTATCTTACCCCATCCAATACTACTTTATTATTCGTTGTCCTCCCCAGAAATCTGAAGACATTCTCACTTTCACTGAAAGCAAGCCTGACGTTCTGAGGAGGAGAATGTATTCTCACCCACTCGTTAGAATTCCACCCACAGGGGTCGTTAAGCTGACCTTGCTAATGCCATGTCAAGTAAAAATCTGATTTTCATCAGCCTTTCCAGCCTGGTGTGTGCATACATCCCTTGTAGGAGCTCGGGCACTGCCGAAGTACTAGACTCCAGAATATTCCACTTGGTCATTCAGCATTAAACAAATATTTTTCAGGTATCTGCTAGATTCTGGAAATGTAGCAAGAAAATAATCAAGGTCCTTACATTATAGAAATCAGATAGTTGAATGTGTGTTAGCTTGAATTAAAATTGACCTGGAAGTTAGAATCTTCCAAGATACGAATCTATGTGATAAATATTTGTTTTCAAAGTTCTGGAAATGGCTAGTTGGGATGGCTGCACAGCAGTGTAAAAGTACTTAGTGTTGCTAAATTATACACTTAAAATGGCTAAAACACTAAATTTCGTGTTATGTGTATTTACCACACAAACATTTTCTTTTCCCAGGAATATGACTCCGACATGTATTTTGCGGTTCACCAGCCTGTACCTCTTTTACTTAAGTCTATTTGATTAAGCAGGAAAGAAGTTTATGGAAAGGGTGCTGGGTAAGCCACAGAATTATCAGGAAGACTATAAAAATAGGCTGGGAGCTGTGTTTTGAGAAGTAATAGCCACAACCATATTACAGACCTGTGTTGTCACCACTGCCGCCAGGCACCTGATGGGACAGTTTCCAATGTTGCCACTTAAAACAGGATCTTCCTTTACTGATGCTGCTGCTGCCCTCTGCACCATAGCCTAGCACACCAAAACTAACTTGACCTGTCAGTACTGCCCCTACCCAGGAGCCCCTGGACCATCGTCACCAGGAAAGAATTTCTGGATGGTGCTGGCATTCTTCACTGTCCACGTTCAAAATCAATGTGTGTATTTTAGCCGGGCGTGGTGGCGAACGCCTTTAATCCCAGCACTCGGGAGGCAGAAGTAGGAGGATTGCTGTGAGTTCGAGGCCACCCTGAGACTACATAGTGAATTCCAGGTCAGCCTGGGCTAGAGTGAGACCCTACCTTGAAAAACAAGAAAAAAATTATTTTATTCATTTCTTTACAAATATATATATGTAGAGAGATAGAGAGAAAGGAAGAGAGAGAATGAGAGAGAGAGAGGAAGGAAGAGAGAGAGAGAAAGGAAGAGAGAGAACGAGAGAGAGAGAGAGAGAAAGGAAGAGAGAGAATGAGAGAGAGAGAAAGGAAGAGAGAGAATGAGAGAGAGAGAGAGAGGAAGAGAATGAGAGAGAGAGAGAACGAGAGAGAGAGAGAGAAAGGAAGAGAGAGAATGAGAGAGAGAATGAGAGAGAGAGAGAGAAAGGAAGAGAGAGAATGAGAGAGAGAGAGAGAAAGGAAGAGAGTGAATGAGAGAGAGAGAGAGAGAAAGGAAAAGAATGAGAGAGAGAGAGAGAGAGAAAGGAAAAGAATGAGAGAGAGAGAGAGAGAAAGGAAAAGAATGAGAGAGAGAGAGAGAGAAAGGAAGAGAGAGAATGAGAGAGAGAGAGAGAATGAAGGGGCATACCAGGGCCTCTAGCCACTGCTAATGAACTCCAGATGTATGTGCCATTTTGGGCATCTGGCTTTATGTGAGTACTGGAGAATTGAACTCTGATCATCAGGTTTGCAGGCAAATGCCTTACCTGATGCCTTATAACCAGGCAAAGGCTATGAACAGTCCACAGGACAGAGCTCACAGTGGTAGAGTGGGATGGCTGATAATTCTTATCCTGGGAACATATTAACTGCAGGTACTTGAAGAAGTTCCAAATCATGCGCATTCGTTGTCTCAGTGTTGCATATATATGTACTGAAGGCCTATATTGCCCCATTAGCCAGGCCCCGTTACACATTGCTGGGGAACCAGCCATTGACAAACAATCTTCACTGCACTCTCTCACCTTAGCAGGAGAAGATGAGCTACAAGGAAAGAAGAGTACAGTGCATTTTCTAGTAGTGAGCGGTATAAAGAAAATTAGGAAAAGCACTCTAGTCGTTATCATCACCAAACCCAATGGGCTGGGTGGCCTGAACAGCAGAAATGTATTGTCTCACAGTTCTAGAGGCTGGAAGTCCAAGGTCACAGTGCCAGCAGGTTTGGTTTCTTTCTGAGGCCTTTCTCCTTGGCTTAGAGTGTTCTGTCTTCTCTCCATGTCCTCACATGGTCATCCTTCTCCATGCTGTGTCCCAGTGTCCTCTTCACTGACTATTACAGTCAGGTTCGCATTGCTGGTAATCACCCAACCAAGAGCAGCTTGTGGGGAAAAAAAGGGGTTTATTTCGGTTTACAGGCTCAAGGGGGAAGCTCCACAATGTCAGGGGAAAACGATGGCATGATCAGAGGGTGGACATCACCCCCTGGCCAACGTAAGGTGGACAATAGCAACAGGAGAGTGGGCCAAACACTGGCAAGGGGACACTGGCTATAACACCTATAAGCCTGCCCCCAACAATACACTCTGTCCAGTAGGTGTTAATTCCCAAATCTCCATCAGCTGGGAACCTAGCATTCAGAACACCTAAGTTTATGGGGGACACCTGAATCAAACCACCACACCCACGGTATTGCTTGTGATCTCATTCTTTTCATATTAGCTCTTCAAAGGCCCCTGTCTAACTACAATCATATTCTGAGGTTGGTCGGGGGGTGGTTAGGACTTCCACATATGAATTTGTAGACAGCCACACTACAACCCTTAATAGTAGGATTGTAAGAGATTTGGATGTTAACTTTTATCTAGTTTTTTAAAACTTAAAGTATTTTCTATTTATTTGTACAGTCTATGCTATACCAGGATCTCTTGTTGTCAGATTTTTGCACCACTTTTTGCTTCTGGCTTTCATGTGGGTGCTAGGGAATTGAGTCCAGGCTGGCAGGCTTTACAAACAAGTATATTTAACTGCTGAGCCATCTCTCCAGCCCCTAATTTTTATTTGGATGTTTATAATGAAAATTTTCAAACATATTCAAAAGTAGGAAACAAACAAAACTTCATGTGTCAATCACTAGCTCTAATAACCAGTATTACATTTTTTTTTTGAGGTAGGGTCTTACTCTAGCCCAGCCTTTACATCTTCTTTTGTTTATTAAGCATATATTTTTAAATTAACATTTTGCTTTTTTGGAGGTAAGGTCTCACTGTAGCTCGGGTTGGATTAGAACTCACTCACTCTATAGGTCAGACTGGCCTGAACTCATGGCAATCCTCTTACTCAATCTCCTGAATGCTAGGGTTATATGCACAAGCCACCCTACCTGGTGTTTGAGTATATATTTTAAAGAGATTGCAGAATCATATCACTTGAACCCTTAAATAAATCTCCAGCAAAAGAATATTTTCCTACCAAAATTAACAAAAATTCATTAACATTGTTTGATACCAATAATCAAAATTATTTTTCCAGGCGGGAGAGATGGGTCAATGGTTAAGGTGTTTGCCTGCAAAGGCTAAGGACCCTCGTTCAATTCCCTAGTACCCCCATAAAACCAGATGCACAAGGTGGCACATGCATCTGGAGTTCATTTGGTGCAGTGGCTAGAGGCCCTGGTATACTCATTCTCTCTTTCAATGCACCTCTTTCTCTCTTAAATAAATAAATAATATTTAAATTATTTTTCCTAATAGCTATACAAATCAGGGTCCACCCAGTCCATTCATTTTGTCTGGTTGTTATTCTCTTGCATTGTCACTAAATCCCTCTTAATCTAGAAGAATCTTCCTTGCATGTTACTCTTTCACAAGTTGACTTGGAAGTAGCTCACATCTCAGCTTTGACTGGTTCCTATCTTGTAATGTCTTCCAACTTGTGCCGATCCCACCTCCATTTTCTCTATAGATCAGAAGTTAGAATTAATGACTGGACATGATTTGGGTTCTACTTTTTCACCCAGCACATTCTGTTGGTGACACTCTTACTTAGTTGTGTGTTATATCTGTGGGGACATAACATCTGGGTGCATTTAGTCATGCTAAGATTTATCAACAGTTCCTGGTGGACATATGCTGCTCTCTCCATTGTAAAGCTCCCCATCTACGAGATCACGTGATCCTATCCTCCACTGATAACCACTCCTAATCCAGGTTTCTCATGAAGGGCTACAAATGATGTTTCTTCTTTTAACTTTTTGTTTTATTATTTTATTTTATTTTTGGTTTTTTGAGGTAGGGTCTTGCTCTAGCCCAGGCTGACCTGGAATTCACTCTGTAGTCTCAGGGTGGCCTCAAACTCATAGCGATCCTCCTACCTCTGCCTCCTAAATGCTGGGATTAAAGGTGTGTGCCACCACGCCCGGCTTCTTTTAACTTTTAATGGATAATTTAAATATGTGTACATAATATGTTTTGATCATCCTATGTTCTTTTTACTTCCTTTTGTGTCCCCTTCCACATCCCTTTCCATTGAACCCCTTCTTCTTTCCAATGATGTCTCTTTTTTTTTTCCACCTCCTATATCATCCATGGTGACAGGTTGATGGGCCATAAATACTTAGAGGGCAATTTGATGGGCACAACATATCCATTTAGCCAAACAGTAGTAGCTTCCTTCCACTAGTGTCCAAGACCTTCCCAGCCATAGGATTTTGACTAGGTTTTCAGTACCATGTGTAAATTTCTTCTCATGCAGTGGGTCTCAAATCTAATCAGAGAGCAAGTGATTACCCCCGTAACAGTCATGCCACTATTGCATTAGTGGGCACATCTTGCCTGGCTAGTTGGATGTGTAGCTTGCAGGGTCTGCTGCTGGTTAGACCATTGATGACTTTTCTCCCTTTAAAGGCAACATAGCACTTTTCGACACTGACAGTCTCTATATTTCTGTTACAATGTGTTTCAGTTCACCACCATGTTTGTTGCTATTTCCCTGGAGGCGGTTGTCAGGCTAGCACTGGGAGCAATACCTGTCACCGCTTCCTCTCCAGTTTCTTCTGGACTTCATGAATGTGGTAGAGGTGGCATATCTTGTGGTGAGCAGTTAGCTGTCTTTTCTTGTCAAACTGATGGATCTTAGCTCTCCCCAGTATTCTCTGCCATCTGTAAAATAAAACAGTTTCTCCAACCAAAAATATTTCTGTAAGAACAGAAATGTTTCTTAACTTTTTAAAAGTTATTTTTGTGTAAGTGTGTGTGTGTGTGTGCCTGTGTGTGTCTGTGGAGGTCAGAAGACAGCCTTGGGTATCTTTTCCTTCCACCTTCTCTGAGACAGTCTCTTTTGTTGTTGTCTTCGCTGTCACAAAGGTCAGTCTCACTGGTCCAGGACCTTCTGTATTTACCTAGCTCTGCTGCCCATTGCTGCAGGCGCACTGGGATTGCAGATGCATGTGCCATTTTGCATCCAGCTTTTCATGGGTACTGGAAACCAAAATTCGTTTGGCAGGTTTGCAGAGCAAGTGCCTTCAACCACCTAGCCATATCCCCAGCCCCTACAGTGGATAATTCTAAAACGAGAAGATTAAGCCCTGAATTATCATCTTTGAAAGCTTGAAGCTGCAGCAATGACTTTTCTAAGGGAAGCACAGAATGCTCAAACAAGAAAGCTGAGGATGAATACTGACCAATTTGCTGATAGAATGACAAATATCCATTCTAATGACCAGTTCCAGGCTGTCCTTCTCCTGGTAGACACACAACAAATGGCAGCAAGCCCTTCAAGAGGGCTGACTTCTGACCAGCTAGTGCTATTCATTTCTAGATGGTTTTAGAACACCTCTGATTACCTAATAACTGCTGTTTACATGGGGCTCATGATATGCTGGACAAATGTTCTAAGCTCCTTGACCATATTAAAGCTCATTCACTTAGAGGAACCCCATTCTCAGCATTAACTCCAATCCAAACCTCTTCCCCTGAGAAGTCCTTGTTACAGTCAGGTTTGCACTGCTGGCAGAAAACACCCAACCAAGCGCAGATTTTGGGGAAAAAAGGAGTTTGTTTTGGCTTACTGACTCAAGGGGAAGCTCCATGATGGTAGGGGAAAACAATAGCATGAGCAGAGAGAGGCCAATATCAGATGGGCAATAGCAACAGGAGAGTGTGCCAAACACAGGCAAAAGGAAGCTGGCTCTAACATCCATAAGCTCACCCCCAACAATACACTGCCTCCAGGATGCTTGAATTCCCAAATTGCCATCAGCTGGGGAACCTAGCATTCAGAACACCTAAGTTTATGGGGGACAACTGAATCAAACCACCACAGCCCCAAAGAGATCCTGCAGGAACCAGTTAACTGTGTCCCAGTTTCCTGAAGGACCTGCCAGTCCATCTCAGTCCCGCCTCAGACAAGTCAGTCCAAAAGCGCTCAGTGTCTGCTCAGGCTGGTGGCCCATGCTTGGGATGTCAGAAGTAGGAAAATGGAGGCAGGCTTTTGGCCTTTTGGAGCTGATTTTCAAGAGTGTGAGGCCAGCCTGGGCTACACCGAGAGAACCTTCCTAAAGAAAGGGAAAAGCTG
The DNA here is from genome assembly GCA_036346955.1 of Dipus sagitta. Taxonomy (NCBI): domain Eukaryota; kingdom Metazoa; phylum Chordata; class Mammalia; order Rodentia; family Dipodidae; genus Dipus; species Dipus sagitta. The sequence goes on along the minus strand of CM070771.1, from coordinate 167,710,137 downwards.
CGGGAGATGACTCAGCAGTTAAAGGCACGGGCTTGCAAAGCTTGCCAGCCTGGGGTTCAATTTCTTCGTAGGAATTGACTAAAGTTCAATTCCTTAGTCAAGCCAGATGCACAAAGTGGTGTATGCATCTGGAGTTTCTTTGCAGTGATGAGAGCTCCCAGCACACCCATGCTCACTCTCTCTCTCTCTCTCTCTCTCTCTCTCTCTCTCTCTCTGCTCACAAATAAATAAAAAAACATTTAAAAAAATTTTATTTGAGAGCAACAGACAGAGAGAGAAAGAGGCACAGGCAGAGAGAGAGAGAGAGAGAGAATGGGGGCGCCAGGGCCTCCAGCCACTGCAAACGAACTCCAGACACGTGCACCCCCTTGTGCATCTGGCTAACGTGGGTCCTGGGGAATCGAGCCTCGAACCAGGGTCCTTAGGCTTCACAGGCAAGTGCTTAACCGCTAAGTCATCTCTCCAGCTCTAAAAAAATATTTTAAGAACTGAAAAAGGAAAAAGAGAGAATAGGGGAAAGAAAAAAAGTACAGCATTGGTGAGAAGAGGTAACCTCTATGAGGGACTGTTGTTACCTTCTTGAAGCAGTTCTCCCCTCCCCTGCCCACCCAGTAGGGCACTGTGAGACCCTCCATGCTAGATTCTTCCTGCTGTGTCCTGTGTCAGAAATCAGAAAACATGCCCCCCCACACACACACACACAGCAAAGCTGGCAGGCAATGGCAACCTTATTTCGACTTGTCAGCTCCTATGTCTGCGTCAACCTGTCTCTCCCTCTTTAGGAATCATCACATCCACGCATGACTCAAGCCAGATAGTTGTTGCTATCCAAACGCCGCCACCATGCCCAGGTTCTCTTACAGGCCATGAGTCATCCACACAGGAGCCCACTGCCAGCTAGCTCCACCTGACAAGGCCTCCCCTCAAGGCTGCTCGCCAAGGCTGCTCTTCTGCTCTTCGCATTAATTAGCACCCACCACCCACCCATGCTCTGGCGCCCACTCAGGCAGGCTTGCGATGGAGAGTTCAAGAGCTGTGAAAAAAAAAAAAAAAAAAAAAAAGAGCAAAGCCTGGGAAAGGGGAGGGGCTGGGGGACTGCAATGTGGAAGCCCTCCGTGCCAAGTTCAGGGCACTTCCTGATAGAAGTGCAATAAAGCAATAGCAATTGATGTCATTTAGAAGCAAAGGGCTCTTTTATCTGGAGTGGCTGTGTAATGAAGGCACACTCACCAGGGAAAGGAGGGGAGCAGGCTCCGGGAAGGCCTGTGCCTTCCTGCTAGGGAAAATAAAAGGCTGCCAGGCTGCTCGTGAAAGTCCCTGGGGGTGGAGGGAGGGAGCAGGGGACCACCCGCTGGATGCGAGATCGCACTCTATGCTTTTGTGTCTCGTGAATGTTCTCTTCCAGGGAGCCCAACTGTGGGCTCAGCCACAGGGGAGGAGAAGGGATGCTCAGCCCGAACGAACATCACTTATTGCCTGCCTGCGTGATGCAGAAAGAGGGCCAGTAAGTGGCATTTGATAGTAGCACTCTGTCATGGGAATGGAATCATTTCCCAAGACAAGATTGGAGATGCGCTGTCACCAGAAGCAAAAAGAAAACTTTATCACCCTAACGGCCACAGGAGCCAGATTTTCTGCTCTCCAATGAGGGCGTTCTGAACCAGCTAGGTCACTGCCATTCTAGTATGCTCCATGGCCCGCATTAGCATTGGAATTGCCTGCGCTTAGTGAACATGCAGCCTGTTGGGTCACGATCTGTATTTTCACACCAGCATCCCCTGAGGATGCTGCTCAGCAGAGCTCAGTGGGTGACTCCATCCAGGCCTCCTGCTAGGTCGAAGAGACAAGCGTGGCAGAAGCAAAAGACAGAAGTCACCAAGGCACTGGCACTTTGCTCTGTGGGCCTGTAAGAAAGTGACCATCAGAAAGAAATGACCGCAGTGCTCAGCACTGCAATATCTCTATCACACCTTCCAAGGCTCAGGGTCTAATGCGCAAGAGGTGGCGGAAGGAATGTAAGAGCCAAAGGAAGGGCAGGACTCTATAGAACGTGCTCCTCCAGACACAAAATGGCCTGGATATCCATGACCTCACAGTGCCTGACACTACCTGCATAAGACCATCACAAGAGGAGGAAAAGATCATGACATCAAAAGTAAAAGAGAGACTGATTGAGAAGGGGAGGGGGTATGATGGAGAATGGAGTTTCAAAGGGGAAAGTGGGGGGAGAGGGAGGGTATTACCATGGGGTATTTTTTATAATCATGGAAGTTGTTAATAAAAAAATAAATAAATTTAAAAATAAATAAATAAATATAAATTTTTTTTAAAAAAAAGAAAGTGACCATCAGCTCTTCCTGCCTGCAGGGAAGCTTTCAACAGGGAGTCCTCCTCCCACCCCCAAGTCAATCCATCTCTCTTACGTTTCAGGGGTCTGTCTTCCCTCTAGTCAGGTAACACACAGCAGGATGCGATGGCTGCAGGCCTTTGTGTAAAATCTTGGGTTCTCTTTTGCCTATTGGAAAGCATGCAGTCAGGCTTTGCTTGCCTCTAAGGGCTGTGGGGCTTGGAGACTCTCAGCACATGCTCTCACTAGCAGACCTGCCCCCAGCCTTACCCACAGAGGCCCCTGCCCAACTTGCCTAGATGGGTGTTATTTAGTGTTTCCCATGGTACCCGAGGCCAGATACTAGAAGCAAAGAAAGATTATATTACTAAATTTATTTGAAAGCAAAACCTCCCAAGCATTTTTTTTTTAATCTCACAAATATTTTGAGAATGTCTGTGCTGTCAAGATTGTGAAAAAAAAAATGTCTGCTTCATCATTAAAATAGAAACCAGTCTCTGGTGTGGGGAAGGTGAAAAGTGGAATGTTTTTTAAATTTTTTTATTTATTTATTTGAGAGCAACAGACAAAGAGAGAAAGAGGCAGAGAGAGATTGAGAGAGAGAGGATGGGCATGCCATGGCCTCTAGCCACTGCAAACTAACTCCAGATGCATGCACCCCCTTGTGCATCTGGCTTACATGGGTCCTGGGGAATTGAGCCTCGAACCAGGGTCCTAAGGCTTCACAGGCACTTGCTTAACCGCTAAGCCATCTCTCCAGCCCGAAAAGTGGAATGTTTTAAGAAAAAAGGGGGCTCCTCTATGAAACAAACCACGGAGTGGCATGTTCAATTCATGTCTCTATCTGGAACCTGTCTAGCTATATGCCCTCTATACATCCAGAGGCAATTAAGATGGTAGTGTTTATTTATTTGAGCAAAGATGAGTCTGTCAAGCAAAAATCACAGCTCTCTCACCTCAAAGAGAAAAAGAAACTGTTCATTCTGGAGCCAAATTGGGTGACCACGTTCTAGGGGCCAGAGACCTGGGTTGACCCCAAGTCTCATGTAACAATGTGGTAACAGGTCTATGAGGCTTTTCCAGTAATAGAACAAAGAGGGTCACAGATCAGACACTTCAAATGCTTTGGCAAGGAACTGGTAGGCAGGTTAGAGCCAAGGAGGGGAATCTCTTACACAGGCTTTAGATGCTGTCTGATGACATTCTTCGCTTTTGGGCTAGTAGCTCAGGGTCTGTCTATACATGCCAGAAGGATTTACCTAATAGTTACAGGATATTAGATCGCACACGCAGAGGTGAGCAATAAATGGTGATTTAAGGGGCTAAGAAAGCCCAAGATAATTTGGCTCTGAACCTGCAACATTCCGACTTCTCCACAATCAGTTAGGTTCTCATCAGTCGAGCGGCCTTGTAGAATGTTTGATGTAGAAGGCAATTTCTCTCAAGGAACTCCAGCTAACATGTCAAATTGGCTTTTGAAGAAAAATAAAAATTTCCAAGAGCTGGAGAAGGGGCAGAGTACTTGCCTGACATACACAAGACCTTCCGTTTGGCCCCCAGCATCATCAGAAAAGCATTGCTGGGCTGGAGAGATGGCTCAGTAGTTAAGGGCCCTGCTTGCAGGACCTGACGCCTAGAATCTGATGCTCCAGTGCCCACACAGAGCCCGATGCACAGAGTGACACATGCATCTGGAGTTCAGCTGACGTGCCCATTTCTCTCCCTCTCTGCGGGCAAATAATTTCTTTTTAAAAAGAAAGAAAAACATTCCTACTAAAGAAGCTGTGAGCATTTTTTTTAAGCAACTGATAACTCACGAAGTGTGGTCATTCTCCAGGTTAGGTATTGGCAGAGTGACAAAAAGCAAATGTAAACCAGGCGTGGTGGCCCATAGCTTTAATCCCAGCACTCTGGGAGGCAGAGGTAGGAGGATTGTCATGAGTCTGAGGCCACCTGGAGACTACATAGTGAATTCCAGGTTAGCCTGGGCTAGGGTGAAACCCTACCTCAAAAAAACAACAACAACAAAAACAAAACAACACAAAAGAAATGCGTCCCAGGGCTGATGTTAAGGGCCTTGTTACTACGTGTCTGCTCTTTTCCCAGCCCAGCATGGTTGCGGCCACTCTGCAGGGCGGCGGAGATTACATTTCCCCTTTGTCCTCTGAAAGGTTGACCGCTTTGGTCTAGGAAATGAACTGGGAATAAACAGTGACGGGGGAGGAGAAAGGACACAAATTAACACGGCACAATAGGCAGCCAAATGCCTTGTAGGAGACTCTAAGAGGGCTGCCCGTTCGAAACGTGCCTAGGTCCAGAAAGATGACAGATTGAGAGAGGAGGAGGGGAGGCAGCTGTCCTACTATGGTAGTAAGTCTCACAGGCCACCTGTGGTCATCTCTGCCTAGGCCAACTGTCATGCCCCATCCCTTCTTTCTATTTATTTACTTACTTATTTATTAAGGTTTTCAAGGAAGGGTCTCGCTCTAGCCCAGACTGACCTGGAGTTCACTGTGTAGTCTCAAGGTGGCCTTGAACTCAGCGATCCTCTTCCCTCTGCTTCCCAAATGCTGGGATTAAGGGCGTGCGCCACCACGCCCAGCTTCATCCCTTCTTTCTGCAAAAAGAGATTTCCCAGGAAGGTGGGGACATCAGACAGGAAATCCTGTGCTATTTACTTACTAGTGTTGACAGAGGTACATTTAGGTAATGAAAGGACAGTATTTTGGAGCCATTCCTGTGTGAGGCCTGTATAGTCTCCAAATAACCAACTCAAATTATGCCAAAAAAATGTATTTTGGGGTGCTGTTTCAAACAAATGTATTACAGGTAGAGCATCCTTAATCCCCCAAAATCAGGTACAAAATGTTACAAAATTCAATTTTTTGAGGCACCAACATGATGTCACAAGTGGGACATTTCACACTACCATGAAAGTTTACTTTATGCACAAAATTATTAGAAGTATTGTGAAAGGTTACCTCCACACTATGTATAAGTATATAGGACACACACAAATTTTGGTGTTGAGGCTTGGGTCCAGTACTTAAGATGTTGTATTCTATATATGCAAATATTCCAAAAGCTGAAACACTTGAGTGAAAAGATAACTGCAAAGAGCTGTGGCCCCTAGAACTTCAAATAAGGGGGACTCAGTATGTACTGTGTATGATCATTAGAATATACCAGGCTCCACCGTAAGTTTCCTGTGCTATTTCATTTGATCTGCATGTTGCTGCTGAATTTCCATTTTACGGATTTTAAAAAAAGAGTTCAAGTCTGAATTTGAGCTAGGATTTGAGCTGGGCATGGCGGCGCACGCCTTTAATCCCAGCACTCGGGAGGTAGAGGTAGGAGGATCGCCGTGAGTTTGAGGCCAGCCTGAGACTCCATGGTGAATTCTGGGTCGGCATGGGCTAGAGTGAGACCCTACCTCGAAAAACAAAATAACAACAATAACAACAACAACAAAAGGTGCTTGCCTTGAGCTAGATTTCATCCAGGCAATCCAGGTCAGAATCTTTGCTTTTTCTTTTTGAGCTAGGGTCACACTCTAACCCAAGCTGGCCTGGAATTCACTATGTAGTCTCAGGCTGACGTCGAACTCACAGTGATCCTCCTACCCCTGCCTCCCGAGTGCTGGGATTGAAGGTGTGTGCCAACATGCCGGACAGAATCTTTGGTTTTAACCAGCCACTAGTCTCCACTGCATCGGAAATGCAACAGGCAGGTCTTTGTCTTGTGGAGCATGGCTACTGAGGGTTTGGATTTATTGCAGTTAGCTTCGCGTTGCTGGCAGAAGACACCCAGCCATGGTGCAGCTTGTGGGTGCAAAGCATTTATTTTGGCTTACAGACTCAAAGCATTTATTTTGGCTTACAGACTCAAGGGGAAGCTCTACGATGGCAGGGGCAAAGGGTAGACATCACCTCATAGCCAACATCGAGGACAACAGCAGCAGGAGAATGCGCCAAACACAGGCAAGGGGAAGCTGGCTATAACACCCATAATAAGCCCGTCCCCAATAATACATCACCTCTAGGAGGCTTCACTTCCCAAATTGCCACCAGCTGGAGACCTAGCATTCAGAACACATAAGTTTATTGGGGACATCTGAATCAAACCACCACAGGGTTGAAGAATCATTTAAAAATGGGAGCTGGCACACACCTGCATTGCTTGGCATGTTTGGTGGGTATAAGTGAGACAGAGAAGGAACACTGGAATCGGCCTTGGGCTATATACCCAAGATGAAGTAATGTGGCTTCAATTCTCTCCTCCTCTCCGCTTTGAGCTGTACACAAAGTCTGCCACATTCATTATTGTCTTTGTCAAGAGGATTCTTTGTGTAGGCTGTGTGTGCATGTATGTGTATGTCTATAGTGTGCATGTGTGTATGCATGTTCATATGTGTGTGTGGGCACATGTATGTGGGGGGGTGCAGGCGCATGTATGTGCATGTGCACATGCATGTGGAGGCCAGAGGACAACCTCAGATGTTATCCTCAGGTATGTGATTCACCTCGTTTTGAGACAGGATTTCTCACTGGCCTGGAGTTTACTAAGTAAACCGGGCCAGCTGTCCAGAGACCTCCAAGGATCCACTTGTCTCCACCTCCCCAGATTAAGGTTATAGATGCCTCACCATGTCCAGCATTTACATAGGTACTAAGGATTGAATTAAGGCTATCTCCTCAGCCCAAATGGGTTCTTTTCTAGGGAAGAAAATGGAAGAGGAAAGAAGACACAGTTGGCGTTGAGTTTCAGAGACAGAAGGCAGTGTGCTAACATCTTGATCCTGAGTCGTGTACACTAATCCAGGACTCAGCCAGTGAGGGACCTAGAAGAGAAAGCTTGGGGGAAAGGCAGTCTAGATCCCAAACATTTGTGGGCTGCTCAAAACCACCCAGGAGGATTCTTGTCGCCTTGACAACAGATGCTGATGAAAGAAAAGGAATTGAGCGATTGGACTGGGGGAAGCAGGCGATCGTAGGCTAGGAACTAAATCCAGAGCTCATGACAAAATTCTGGATCAGGGCTGGAGAGATGGCTTAATGTTTAAGATGCTTGCCTATAAAGCCAAAGATTCAATTTCCTAGGACCCATGTAAGCCAGATGCACAAGGTGACACACGTGTCTAGAGTTTGTTTGCAGTGGCTGGAATCCCCGGTGTACCCATTCTCTCTCTCTCTCTCTGTATGTATATATGCCTCTCTCTCTTTCTCTCTCTCTCCTCTTAAATAAATAAAACAAAATAAAAGCTCACTTGTCAAAAACAAAACAAACAAACAAAAAAACCTCTGGCTTAGACCTCAAGGAAGAGAGCAGAGAACATGCCTGATGTCTATTTTGACATCAGACAGAAGCCTGGTGAGTAGGAATTTCCCAAGAATTCATCCTAAGCGACAAGAGGCTAGAGGTACAAGGCAAAGAGGAGGCCCCCATTGAAAGAGAAGCGGAGCTAACTAGTTTGGTGTGGGACTCCTCCATGGCTTAGAGTCTCTTTTCCTCCTTTACTTCTCCTTCCCTTCCTCCTTCCCTTCTTTTCCCCTCCCTCCTCCTCTTTTTCCTCCTCTTCTTTCCTCCACTTCTGCCACTTCCTATCTCCCTCCTTGCTCAACTAAAGAGTGATGAAAGTAAGCGAGACAAAGGAAGAAGATAATATGTAGATTTAACCCTTACCTAGGACATATATTTACCCTAAATAAAGTATAATTCATTAGCCCTAAAGAATTTCTTATGGTGGATTTTGAACAGGTGACGGTGAGTGTGTGGGGTGTGCGAGGGAGGTAGTGGTAGTGGACGTTTAGGAGTGAGGCAACCACTGTTGCTTTTCCCTTATTCAGGAGCCCCCTATGTAACAAACACACACACACACACACACACACACATACACACACACACTCATCATGCTCTTCAGTGCTTCTGGGAAGGCTTTCTGTGATGTCTGAAGGAGGGATGGAGCTAGCTGCTGTTAAGAGATTTGAAGAGACTTGAACAGCCACCAGGCAAAGAAGGTACTTAAGGGACAATGTCTTAAACCTGTTTAAAGCTAAAGGAGAGGGAGGCCACTGTTGTACAATGACACCAGCATCTCAACAGTAACCTACCAGGTCCCTGTACCAGGCACTAGGACCTCGGCCTGGTCTGACACCCATGTGCACTAAGCCGCCAGGGAAGGCTGTCCTGGGATACTGGCTTAGTGCAGCCAAGACACTGTTCACCACCCAGCCATTCTCTTCCCAAGGTGGGTAATGCTCAGTTTCATGTTACTGTGGGCTCTTTGTTTTCCACAGGCTAACGAGGTCTGAGGATATCGGGGTTGCGCAGCAAGCATATAAAAACAAATGCATTTGCCTTATTAGCTTCCAATTCAAAGGGTGTCTCTGGTCTATGTCAGCCTGAGCATACCTCATCTGAACCTCAGTGAAATAAATGAGCTCTGTACGTAGTCACCTCACAGTCGCTTAGCCCTCCATTTGAGTGTCCCGCTGATTCCCTGGGCCCACCTCACCACATTCAACGTGTGAGTTCATGGCTGTCAACCATCTGCCTTACAGGGAGCAGCAACTCTAGATACATACAACATTGTGCTTTGGGTGCCAATGACGGGGCTCCTCGATTGCTGTTCCAAGTTCTCAGTTTACTCTGGAAAAGTGTAAGATTGATTTTTTTCTCACACAGTGTGAAGCTGTGGGTTTGGAAATGTTTGGGTGTGGGAAATCCACAACTATAATGAAAGGGTTTAACGAACTCAGTTGTTTCCAAAGCTATGCGTCTCACATCGATATCAACAGTGTCACCATAGTGTCTTGAAGGGTTAAGCTCAGGATCACAGGATTTAGAATCACCATGGAAACAAATCTCTGGGCATGTCTGTGAGGGATTTTCTAGATTAGATTAGTTGAGGTGGGAGGATCCACCCTAAGTGTGGGCAGCACCATCTCGAGCCTCTGGGTCCTGGACTACGTAAAAAACAGAAGGTAGCTCCGCACCAGGATCTGTTACTCTCTGCTTCCTTACTGTGGGTTGTATGTGACGATGGGATGCCAGTTTCCTTATTGTGGGCTGTATGTGACATGGGATGCCAGTTTACGCAGGTGCCGTGCTTTTCCTGCTGCACTGGACTCTACCCTCTTGAACTATAAGCCAAAATAAATTCTTTCCTTCCCTAAGCTGCTTCTGGCTGGGTATTTTGTCATAGCGATATGAAGTTAATTAATATACAACCTGATGCCAGACAAGAGTCAGCGGTGCCCAGGAAACGGAGCTGTAGCCGGGAACACTTTGCAGAGCAAGGGCAGTTAAGCTAGGGGTACCTCAGGCTCCCAGGAAAGATAGCGAGGACAGGCTGTAGCAGGGAAGGCAGGCACTTCACTGTGAAAGCGCATCAGCAGGGCCCAGCCCCTCGCCTGGCTGCCTCCCCTCTGCGACCTCTGGTTTCTGCTTTCTCATCTCATGTCTCACTTTCTCAAGCGATGTGCCTTCTCGTGCCTGAGTGAAGGCTGAAGCCAGAGGTTCATAGGAAGTTACTCAAACTGAAAACCTGAGCTCACAGTTGGTGCGAGCACGTTGGTCTTTTGGGACTACTGGTTAAACATTTTGACTATTAGCCCAATGGCCTGAGGGTTACGCTCAGCGCAGAGGGATGGTCACACTGTGAGAGGCCAGGGAGGGAGCAGATCACTATGCCACACCCTGGCAGGCCCTCCCTTCTTCTGGGAGAAATCATCATCCACTTTTTTTGTTTGTTTGCTTGTTTTTTTAAAAAAAATATTTTTAAAATTTTTTATTTATTTGTTTGCAAGCAGAGAGCAAGAGAGATAGAAAGAAGAGAGACAGACAGAGAGAGAATGGGTGCCCCAGGGCCTGTAGCCACTGCAAACGAACTCCAGACGCATGTGCCCCTTGTGCATCTGGTTTACATGGTTCCTCGGGAATCAAACCTGGGTCCTTTGGCTTCGCAGGCAAACGTCTTAACCGCTAAGCCATCTCTCCAGCCCCTTGTTTGCTTGCTTTTGAGGTAGGATCTCTCTCTAGCCCAGGCTGACCTGGAATTACTAAGTAGTCTCAGGGTGGCCTCAAACACATGGTGATCCTCCTACTTGTGCCTCTCAGAGTGCTGGGATTAGAGGCGTGCACCACCACACCTGGCTCATTCACATTATTTCAATTATTGTCCCTCTCCCTTTCTTCCCTTCTGTCTTATCACCTTCTTTCGTTATGCTGTTAAAAACAAAAATCAGTGAACTATATTTTCTTATGTGTCTATACTGAGTTCCAACTTGATCTCTCGATTTCTAAATGTGTCTAGGTTGCTAATCTTTGGCTCAGCTCAGACCCTTGTATTATTGCCACTCACCCACCCACTCAGCAATATTAACACACATGTGTGACACCCTGTTTTGGAAACAATGCTGAAAGTAACAACCTCAGGCTTTGTCATTCTACAACATCTGTCAAAGACTCATATCTTCCCCTTACTCCTACAACAGACGTTTTCCGGTTATCTTATGAAATGTTGTGCTTAACCACCAACAGTAATACATTTAAATAAGGTTGTCAGATTTGGCAAATAAAAATACAGCCACCCAGTTAAGTTTCAATTTCAGATAAGCAATGACTAAACTTTCAGTTTATTTTCCATGCAATATTTGGAACATACTTACGATTTAAAAAAAAAAAGTCATTGAGCCGGGCATGGTGGCGCACGCACGCCTTTAATCCCAGCACTCAGGAGGCAGAGGTAGGAGGATCACCATGAGTTCGATGCCACCCTGAGACTACATAGTGAATTTCAGGTCAGCTTGAGCTGGTGAAACCTTACCTTGAAAAACCAAAAAGAAAAAAAAAAAAATCATTGTTTCTTAGAATTTCAAGTTTAACTGGATGGCCTGTGTTTTATGTACCAGAAGTAGTTCCAGGCCACACACAACAACAAAATGCAACGTGCTGACTGATATCGCTGAGAAGCCGAGATGTGGACTGGCTTCAGGCACAGCCTGACATGACAGCCTTAAGTGATGTCAGCCAGAACATGACTTTCACTTGGCCATCGAGACCAGCCATTTCTGGGCTAGCTACATTCTCAGATAGAGTTCAGTCCTTCTGAGAAGCAAGATAGTTACCGTCTCGCTGACTTTCTTTTTCAGATAGTCTCAATATTTAGCTCTGAAACTCATGTTGGCCCCCCTTCCTCTGCTTTCTGAGTGCTAGGATCACAGGTGTGGCTCACTGCATTTGGCAAGATACAGGTAAATGTTTAAAGACGAGAATAGATTGCTAACTTTTTTTCTTTTTGTAGTCAAAATACCTGGAGGATGAAGGAAGATGGTGGAAAACTTTCTTCCATCTTCGCCCTAAGCTAAACAGATTTCCCTTACAAGGTTGATCTCAGTCTGAAGAAAGCTCATTGTAACACTTTGATGTGAGAACAGTGATATCTTGAAGAGACTAGTTTTAACCGAAGACTTCTGTCTTTCATAAAGACATAAAGACTAGAGAGACATTATGCATGATTCATTACTTCCCCTGGACCCAGACCCCCTGTTCACATAACTCACATACTTTCGGGGAGCCTGTTCTGAGGCAGACACTGCCCTCAAGCAGCTTATGTTCCACTGGACGAAACAGACATGTAAATAGACAGTTATAAGATAATATGGCCAGTATACAAATAGAGCTCCATGTGTAAAACACATTAATAAAATAGGGTGAGTATAAAATATGAACCCAGAAAAACAAAAACGATCAGGAAAAAAATGGTTCTGTTGGAAACTGTTGCTTTCATGGAAAGAAATTTAACACCAAGTGGCATTATATAGTTGGATGTATACCAACTGTGGTTCCACTAACATAAACAACTAAGATGCTTTAAAAATGAATGGAATTTGTGAGTGCTAATATATTCCACATAGCTCAAATGGTAACATGACTTGACCACAAATTCCTCAGTTGCAAGCAAAAGAAATGTGATATTTAATGAGGAAAGGCTTTTGAATAAAGCTAGTGAAAGATAAGTTATTATGTAACCCAGTGCTCAAGTCAGTGGGAAATGATTTCTCAAATAGGTATGACTGATTTAGATCGTCAAATAAGTCATGTGGGATATAGCAATTAGTTCATTGGCTGGGCCAGGAAGCACTGTGAATGAGTCATTCAGTCAATCAAAGTTAGTAAGTAAGAAAGAAAGAACACTTGGGTTCTAGTCTTGGACTCTGGGTAGGTCAGCTAACTCCCCCGGGGTTGTGTTTCCTAACCTGTACCCTTAAAGGTTTATGGGCTTTTCAAATTGTATTTGGTCACATCACTCTTTGCTTAAGTCAAGCTGAACACAGAAGATAGAGATGAGTGTAGGTGTGTGTGTGTGCACGAGGGTGTGTGTGTGTGTGTGTGTGTGTGTATACCATGCACATAAAATTGCAAGGGTCTGTGATCTTGATCCATTCTCACCTCTCCTTCCCTGTGGCATCCCAGAGTCACCACCTCCAAACATCAGAAAGTTGGACTCCTACCAACAGGGAGGATCCTTTGGCACTAGATGACCATATTATTTGACCACAGAATACTAGGTGAAAAGATATATTAAAAAAGAAAAAACAACAAGCAAAAATCATTTCATCCTGCCTGTGGAGAGAGAAGGTAAAATAGTAGGACATTTTGAACTGAACAAACTTGGCAGTGAATCCGAAAAGTCACAGTGGAAGACAGAGCAGCATTTATCTAGATTCTCCTCAGATTAGATTCCTCGGTGAACAAAGAGAAATGAGCTGAGGTGCAGAGCCAGGTCCTTCAGAAGAATCCAAGGGGCAACTATCACAAGGGCTGGCTTTTCTCAGCCTCCTGTGTTTAACGCTCTCAGCCAAAAAACGTCACGGAGGAAACCTCCAGACAAGGGAAAGTCGAGCCTGTTTCTGCACAGCCCACCCTGCTGATGATAACACACGTGGTTACGGCGGGAGCAGAAACTCATCTCCCCAGCTCGAAACCTCAAGTACATTTTCCATCCTTAGTAACAGACGAGCGAGCGCTGGCTCGAGCCACATGCTGTGCTCGCTCGCTCGCTCGCGGCTGTTGCTTCGAGCGTTTATTGAGGAAGTAGAAACTGAGGTCTCCACTGACAGGAACCTGAGTGATGGCCTGACCAAAACAGCATCCTCTCCCTCGCTTCTAGGAACTGCCGGTGGGCCTGTGGGCTGTCGGGGCTGTTTATGCCAACCTTCCCAGAGATAACACTCAGCACACATTTCTCACATGGACTCCAGGAAGCTGAGCCCTGCTGGGCTGCACTTTAGCAGTCTTATGACTTGCGCCTTAGCCAAAACCACCTTCATAATGCTCAGCCCTGAGCTTCATTTGTCAAGAGCTTGCGTTAGAGCAAAACCACACACCATCTGGAAATAGCCTGGAGAAACTCAGGCAAGGAGAAAAATGAACCCCCAAACTTTACCTTCCCCAAAGCCAAGCCACCCACAGTTGATCACCTTATTAACCCTTGGAAAGGAGACTGAGAAATGAGTAGGTGGTGCATGGGACGGGGGGCCTCATCTGAGCTTCTGGCTTCCAACCTTGCCCCTCAATAAAGGGAGCAAGCCACTTGGTATGAGTTTATTTCTGTAGACTGTGGGCAGAAACCATTGTCAACAGCATGCATTTTGTAGACATAAGTTCCAAACCACATAACATTTCGTTTTTCTCAACACAGTCTTCAGTGCTGAGAGACTAAATCTGTCTCTCAGAAGAGCCTTTGCAGCACTGATCTAAGTCTCTATGAGGAAGGGAGCTGATTTTCCAATGGAGACATATTAACTAAAATCCTTGTCATGATCCATTCCCTAGAGGTCTCTGCTTTGCAGGGTCAGCCCTTGTCCTTGCTGGTGGCAGCCTGAGAGGACTATTAAGGAGCTAGAGTTACACCATAAATGTAAAGTCACCCAGAAAAAAAAAAAAAAAAAACTTGTTTAGACTGGGATTAATGAACTTGACTGGAATCTTAAGCTTTCCCTTGTCTTGATGTCCAAACTCTGGGGCTAGAAGAGCTCCTTTGACAGTCCATAGCACATCTACACTGGGTCAACTGGACATGGGGTTAGCCCACCCGAGCAGATATCCTTGAAATACTGTGGCATCTACTTGCAAGGCCTTGCTTATATTACGACCCATTTGTATTAAAAGATGTACGAATAACTGAGAGGAAATTCTTCAGTGGATGACAGTGTCTTTCTCAGGATGGTAAAAACCTTCATGATTTTTTTGTCTTCCTTATTTTGTATTTTCTAAAATTATTTCTGCAACAGACATTTCTCTCATAGTAGGATAAAAGAATACAGTGTGTGGGTGTGGGTGTGTGTATGTGTGTTTAAATATGTGTGTGTGTTTGTGTGTGTGTGTGTAATGTGGTATGTGTGTGTGTGTGTGTGTGTGTAGTATGATGTGGTATAACCAACAGAGTTTCTTCTTAGAGTTCTTTCTGTTAATCGTCTACTGCTTGCTGAATTTTCTTGAAAAGGTTCTTAGCCTCAGCCTTCCTGTTACATAGAACATTCTATCAACTTCCTGCTTCAGTTGAGACAGTTTAGGAAACACTGGTGTGACTCTGAAGGGCTTGGTTGTTCACACTGATTAATGGAACCAGTTGAGAACAATGGGAATCCAAACCAAAAACATAATCTTCTAAAATTGTTTTTTTTTTCTTTACAAATGCTTATGTCTAATTGATTATTAAATATGTGCTTCCTGACAAAGGAATGACACTTTCATATACTTTTCTTCCAGTACTGGGCTGATGCTGAGCGCTGCCATACGGGGCATCCATTTGTCGGGTGGGAAGATGGAGGAGCACCAGGAAGCTGATTCTGGAATGCCGGGACCAGCAGATTTCTTTTCCAGTTGTCTGGACGGGACCTTAAATGACACACTTCCTCAGTGTATCCATGGGGACAGGAATGGGCTGTATGATTTTGTTATCCAGCCTAATTCTTTTTAACTCAGAGGGGGGAAAAAAAAGGTTTATTTGCATAAGCTGACTAAATACCTCTGATATCATCTTTCTGGTTGTCCAGAGGTCAGTAAGATAGTTTTGAGACAAAATCTGAACAAATAATTTTTAAAAAGCACAACATGCAGAGTACTTTCATCGACCCAAGCTGAAGCGGCGGCAGCAGAAACCCGAGGCAGCGTTCACCCAGTCCTCCCAGATTCTCCCAGTGGTAAAGAGCCCTGACTCCTGGAACCAGCTGGTTCAGACCTTGAGCTCAGTTTTGCCATTTACTTGTTGTAGACAGTTAAAAAAAAGATACCAGAGCCGGGTGCGGCGGCGCACGCTCTTAATCCCAGCATTCGGGAGGCAGAGGTAGGAGGATCGCCGTGAGTTTGAAGCCAGCCTGAGACTACATAGTGAATTCCAGGTCAGCCTGAGCTAGAGTGAGACCCTACCTTGAAAAAAATAAATAAAACAAAACTTTCTCAATCACAGGTATCTGCCACCTGCATGGCTTCCTTGGAGGGAACTTGAGATCATTTCAGCCTGCCTTCAGCTCCATGGGTGGCTAGGAAGAGTCTGTGGAATGACTTCCAGGACCCCCACCCCACTGCTCTGTCCCTGCAGCACCCCTTCACAGACCCCGACCTGGTGCTAGTATAGTAACGAGGGAGGAGGACTTGCAAGTGAAGTGGGAGGCATTCATGACTCAGCATGGCCGCCCAAGCAGGTTGGCTGGAGGATGAACTCAAGGAGCCTCAGAACTCGAATCCTCACCTTCAGCTGCGTTCAGCCTGGCGGGGCGAAGCCTGGGCAGATGGAAGTAT
Organism: Dipus sagitta; assembly: GCA_036346955.1. Lineage (NCBI taxonomy): Eukaryota > Metazoa > Chordata > Mammalia > Rodentia > Dipodidae > Dipus > Dipus sagitta. The sequence goes on along the minus strand of CM070771.1, from coordinate 167,693,984 downwards.
GGTTTTGGACAATGACCAGCCTGCTGCAGCTCAGAACCGAAAGCTGCCTGGCCCTGCCTCTCTGAGAAACCTGGTAAAAGAGCAAAGAGATCCAGGCACCCTCATAAGCATTACTGAGGCCAATGTTACCCTTTAGTTAATGAGCTTTACTCCATCTGGACCCCAGGCGTTCTCGCTGCGTCTGTTCAGGTGGAGAGAGTGTGGAGGAGGGTCAGTATTTATCGTGTTTCCCACATGCGGTGTCTCAGGGAATCACAGGGCCTTCCTGGGCGGTCAGTCAGTACACACAATCATTTCATTTTTTGTGAGCAGTCTGAGGACACTGAGGGTGTTGACTGGAAGAAATCTGCCTGAATTCTCAGGGAGCAAGATCTGAAATGGGGCTGAACCTTTACCCACCAGAAAAAGGATGTTTGCCCGAGACTTGCACAGTAGCCTGAACCAGAGTAGTGCCAAGAATCAAAAAGTCCTCTAAAAGGCAGCCAAAGTACATGGAGTGGACTTTATGTACTTAAGCAAGCATATTTTATTCATAGAGCATCTCCCAGGGCCTGGCTCAGACCATTGTTGTTTTCCTGCAAGAAGCAGAGAAATACTGAGTCTCCTCTGAGATATAAGTAAGTCTCATTGCCTCCCAATGGTGCTTCCCCAGAGCAACAGCCTGAATCCAACAGGCTTGTTGGACTGTGTGATCTCGCTCCTTCTCCACAGGTCTCCTGGACATCTGAACTCATCTTCTCCTGTCAGGTTGGCTTTATGATAAGATACAGAGAGAAAACAACTTTGTTAAAGCTTAAGCTCTGCAGGTAAAAGAGAAAAGGTTTATTTTGAGTCCAAGCACTCAAAAGAAATAAGTCTGGGACTCAAATTTGAGGAAGATCAAGCCTACCTGAATTTGCATTAGAGTGGAGAAACCCAGGCTGGAGAGATGGCTCAGTGGTTAAAAGCACTTGCTTGCTAAACCTGATGGCCCAGGTTCAATTCCCCAGTGCCCATGTAAAGCCAAACACACAAAGTGGTGCTTGCATATAAAGTTCTTTTGCAGTGGTAAGAGGGCCCAGCGTGTTCACACACACACTCACACACATGAAATATATATATTCACGAACCCATTAATGAATAGTCTACTTGAGAGTTTACTGGGAAGAAATTCTTTGAAAAATCCACAGCTATGATCAGAAATAAAAATATATTCTATTCCACAGTTCTAGAAATGTTTCTGGCAATTTGGTATTTATTTCTTCATTTAGTATAAGTATAGACATGTGTGTGTGTGTTGCAGGTCTTTGTGCATGTGTGTGAAGTCCAGAGAACAAGCTCAGGTGTCATACTGCAGGCATCTTCCACGTTTTTTGAGGCAGGGCAGGTTGTTGTGGCTAGAAACGTGTGTGTGTGTGTGTGTGTGTGTGTGTTTCTTTTCTTCTCTTGGAACTGATTTGCAGAAGTAATATAGAAGGATTTGAAACCTTGGTCTAAGAAACACTCTGCAGTGCTGTAAGCAGAGCTTGAGGAACCATTCCATTGAGAGATGAAAGACCTAAATGCCAAAAGAACTGGAACCTGTGAGGCTTGGCTTGTGAGGGGAAAGATGACTTTATTTGGATTGGGCTAGAAGCAGTTTGTGTGAGAGGCTAGCTGTGTTCTACCTGTGTCCTGCAGATTTGAGCGGGTTTGAGTTTAGAAGAAATGGACTAGAATGAGCATAAGGAGATGACACAAAAACAAATGAAACTTTTGGGCCAGATGCTGCAGCCTGCTTCAGCAGCAATTGTTTGAGAGATCACAACCACTGGGGTAGGACCAGCTTTTCTACATTGGGACAGTAGGAAAAGTGCTTCCTACTCTTCAGAGCCAACTTTATTCCCCCTGAATAAACAAATTTGGTAACCCACTTGGAAGGAAAGAAAGGGTTATTAAATTTGCAATGGATTTTTTTTTTTTTTTTTTTTTTTTGCAAGGTAGGGTCTCACTCTAGCTCAAACTAACCTGGAATTCACTATGTAGTCATCTCAGGGTGGCCTTGAACTCAAATCCTCCTACCTCTACCTTCCCAGTGCTGGGATTAAAGACGAGATCCACTACGCACGGCTGGATTTTTTTTTTTTTTGGAATAACCACTGGGCAATGTTGGGCAGGGTTGTCCTGGCTCAGAATGAGGTTTTCCCTGGGCTATGAGCAGCTCAGTTGGGGGGCCAGAATGGGAACCCCAGAGATTTCACTGTGAGTCCCAAGTGGACACAGAACTGAATTGGTTCAGTTTTTCTTGCTATACCCAATTCCATCTTTTGCAGTGTGAATGTTTACTCTGCTACTATGTGTATTTAACTTTTTTGGTTTTGTAGGCTCACAGTTAAGAGACTTTAGATTATGGAGAAATTTAAACAAATTTTGGGATCAAATAACTGTTGGGCCAGGTGTGGTGGTGAATGCCAGCCTGGGACTATAGGGTGAGTTCTAGGTCAGGGACTAGAGAAAGACCCTATCTCAAAAACAAACAAACAAACAAAAAAGCCTTACGGGGACTTTTAAAGTTGAACTGAGGGCAGTTTTACACCTCCAGATGGTCACAAGTCTATGGTGGCCCTGAGCAGCCTGTGGTGGTTGCCCTCCATAATTTCATGTATTTTGGGTATTTGGTTCCAAGCTAGTGGCAGTTTGGGAGGTGGAGACTTGTTGGAAGAGATGTGGGGTGGGCTTTGGGTTTTTAAAGCCAGCTCCCCCTTGCCAGACCTTGGCTTAGTCTCTTGCTGCTGTTTTCCACCTACTGTGGTAGAAGTGATGTTTAGTCTCTCTACTCATGTCATGATGTCTCCTGCCATCATGAAGTTCCCCTTGAGACTGTAAGTCAAAATAAAACCTTTCCTCCCATCAGCTTCTTTTGGTCAGGTGCTATGTCCCAACAACAAGAAGGTAACATGGTCCCTCACTGGCCCAGATCTTACCAAGTAGGCCAGGTGGGCTGGCCAATGAGCCCCAGGGATCTGCTTGTCCCCACCTCCCTAGTGCTCAGACAACAAGGGTGAAATCACACCCAATTCTTTTACATGGATTCTGGGGATCAAACTTAAGGAGAGTAAGCCATCTCCTTAGCCCACAATTTATTTTTCTGATATGAGATCAGTGTCTTGTGGAGGACTTTTCAAAACTGAGATCTGACGGCCAACTTGTCTTCTTTCTATGTTCCAAGAGCCTGGTGGTGTTCCCTATAAGAGCAGCTGCTCACTTCGCCTTATTGACCAGCGAGTGGAAAACAATTTGAGACTCTGCATTAAGAATAATGCAGGGAGGAGAGCTGACATTTATCGTGCTGAATGCTGCAAATGCATTTTAAAGTTTAAAGGAGTGGATTCATTCCCAGGAATATCCATTAGGGCACTTCAGATGAAATGGGTTTTGGCACTTTAGGAAATCCAGTCCCGTCATAACGGCTAAGTGTAATACGGTGTCACTGTGATAGACTGCCGAGAGTCCACAGTGAAGGACCACATAGGCGCAGCCCAGAACACCCAGGCTTTGGGGAATAAAACATTTCCAAAAGGGCAGGAATCGAGAGTGTTTCCCTGGAAAAATGAAATTTTATTTTTGTAAAGTAAAATCTTATTGATTTGTTTTTATGATAGGCTCACGTGAATGTAAGTAAGGAGAGGTTTTTGTTTTCAAAGTTAAAGGTTCATAAGTTTTAGCTTAATTAACTTAGGCAGATAGCAAAATAACTTTATTAGACTCAAAATTGACATTAATTAGATTATCTTTTCTATGTACAACATTCAAGATGCTTAGATATTAAGCAGTTGTTAGGAATACTGTGTGCTTACTATTTTCTACTATTAAATTTCAGACTGGGAGATTATTTTTACAGTAAAATTTTGGAAGTTTATAATTGTATGATTAAAAACTCCGGCTTGCCAGATTTTGATATGCCTTATTTCATTCCTGCCTGCAATACATCTCTTTATGAGGATAATTTGTTATAACGACATTTCAGGAAGGAGGAAGTTTTCGTAATGCATAATTTTGGAAACAGAGGTGCAGATTCTCAGCATTGTCTTTTGATTTCCTAAGCTCTTTCCTGTTTTATAACCCCCCACCTTGGTTCTAATACTTATTATGAAACCTTGGAATGAGTGCTGGAGTTTTCCTTAACATTTCACAAAATCAAAGACCCAAATGCCAAAAAAAAAAAAAAAAAATCCTAACAAAAATTATGATAGAAGGGCAGGCAGAGAAAAACAAGACAAAAACACAAAATGAAACCATGAGGCTTATGTGAGTGGTGCTTTCTCTGAAACCTTTGTTGTAAGCAGAGGGAAAGGAAGGACTGTTCATTAACGGCAATTATGGAATTCTTTCTCAGTGTCGATGAGTCTGAATGACTCCATCCACATGTTAATACATCTTTTGCAAGGAATGTATTTTGTAAGGTGCTGGCCTGGGATGCGGCTTGAGGAGGGGAAGATAAAGGGGAAGAATTGCAAGCCCCAAACAGGCATCTATCACCTTGACCTTAGCTATTTGACCTATCCAGACACACATGAACCAAACTAACAGGCTCGTCCTGGTGCCTCTCTTGTTGTCAAACATGATGCTTAGTTTTCTAGAATGTATGAGAAAGGGGCATACTCCTGCATCTGTTTTTCTTTTTCTTTTTTTTTGGGGGGGGGGGGGAGGGCGTCCTGGAAGGACCTAAAATTTTCACTTTCAGCAGAGGTGAGAGGAAGAAAACATGTATTAGAATATGTGCAAAGACTTAAGAGTGCAAAGTCTTGGGCCATTAGAATGAGTTCAGATCCTGTGTGCTATTGAGGGCTGTATATTTCCATTCTACAGATAAAGACCTTGAGCCTCAGAAAAGCTTACAAAATTATTCAGGTGCATATGGATAGATGGTCCAACTAGGTGTCAAAATCTAGGTACAGCCGGGTGTGGTGGTGCACGCCTTAAATCCCAGCACTCGGGAGGCAGAGGTAGGAGGATTGCGGAGGATTTGAGGCCAGCCTGAGACAACATAGTGAATTCCAGGTCAGCCTGAGCTAGAGAGAAATCCTACCTCAAAACAAAACAAAACAAAAATCTAGGTACATTTGTCCCAGAATGATACTGAATACCGTTCTTGCCCACTTTAGCTGTAATATTATAAACATTTGGCATTGTAGTTTGGCACATCACGTTTCTAATCAGTATTATTGATGAGAAAAATTACTCCACCGTTGTCTGTCTAACTCATCTGAAATAAACTGATCACAATAGGTAAGTCGTACTTGACACCTGCCATTCAGTTACTCTAGGCCTTGGGAGAAAGACCTTCATGTCCTGTGTCTTGGTGTAGTTGAGGGAAGTGGAACGTTATTCTTCCTCGCTTCTTCCTCTCCCTCACCAGACAGGAAGCCGCAGGGAGCACACAGCTGGCTTTCCATAGGGTGACAAAGGCCGGGGCAGTGTCTTTCCTGAGCTGGAGAGGAGCAGCTGGCCGAGCACCAGGCTGTCAAGCCCTCACAGCTCTCCTCTGGGGCGCCCCCAGCGCTCCCGGCACTGGGGAAGAGGGGCTTCAGCACTGAGAACACGCAAGGCAGGAAGCAAGCCTTCCTTCAGGTTGCCCTGCTCAGCTTCCTGGTCACAGGAGTGGCTGAGGGAGGAACAGACAACAGAAAAACACGAGTTAGAAACAAGTAACAAGCCATAGTGTTCGATAGCACAGCAATTAAAAAAAACCCATGTGCAAAAGAAGTGTAGTCTTAGCTGACGTAATTTTCGTCTATCAAATATTGACAAAAGTTGTTTGGAAAAATCCTCCCATGGAAGAGGAAATGGGCATTTCCAGGGTCCAGAGAAGGCCCCGCAGATGAAACACCATGACACCACCATCCAAAAGAGGCTTGCAAGCAAGGGCCGGATCTGCAGGGCATTTGGCTTTGCCATGGCAAGAGAAGAAACCAAGCTGTGGTGGTTTGAATAGATGGCCCCCAATATATCCAGTTTTTTATTGTTTGTAGTTTGCATCTGCAGCCACCTCGCTGGAGGCAGTGTCACTGGGTGGATCTTAAGGATGTGGTGGTGAGTTTCAGATTTCAATCTAGAGATGCGCAAAGTGTGCCTAGCTGGAGTTCCTGAAGTGTGCTGTGCTGTGTGGCTTTTGGCTTGTACTTCTCTCTGTCTGCTTGGACCTGTGAAGGCAGGCCAGCTTCTTCTGCCATTTGTGGAACTTCCCCTGGATCTGTAAGCTTCAATAAATATCCCTTCTCCTGTGCCTGGTCTGAAGTTCATCTCAGCGAACCTGAAGCTGTCTGCTAAACAAGCTCACTGGTACATCCTGAAACGAGTCTGTGATTTTAACCTAGACCCTAACCAGAGATGCCACCAAAGACATTATTTTAACATACTTAAACTTGTGCTTGAAATTGAGATAATAGGGGCTGGGAAAATGGCTTAGTCATTAAGGTGTTTGACTGTAAAGCCTAAGGACCCTGGTTTGATTCCCCAGGACCCACGTAAGCCAGATGCACAAGGAGGGAGGGGCACATGCCTTTGGAGCTTGTTTGCAGTGGCTGGAGGCCCTGGCGTGCCCACTGTCTCTTTTTCTTTATCTGCCTCTTCCTCCTCCTCTCAAATAAATAAAAAAAAATATTTTTTAAAAAATTAAAATAAGCCAGGCATGGTGGCACACGCCTTTAATCCCAGCACTCGGGAGGCAGAGGTAGGAGAATCACCATGAGTCTGAGGCCACCCTGAGACTACATACTGAAATCCAGGTCAGCCTGAGCTAGGGTGAGATCCTACCTCAAAAAAAAAAAAAATTTAAAATAATAGGTAGAACATAAAAACATATACTGTTGGAGAAATGCTCCTAAAAGTGTTCGATCGGGCAGGGTGGTCCTTGCGCTTTAAGTGACACATTGGCTCGTTGCCAGCCCAAGGACCTGTAATTCCTGCAAAGAGTGTTATAATTTGGAATCACGCATTTAGATATTTGAGCCATTATTTTCATGTGTATGTGTGGTGTGCATACATGCATGTTCTCATATGTGTGGATGCACATGCGTGTGGAGGCCAGAGGCTGATGCCAACTGTCTCCCTCAGTCAGGCTCTACCTTATTGTTTGAGACAGGGCCTCTCATTGAACCTGCAACTCACCAATTCAACAAGACTAGCAACCAGAGAGCCCTAGGGATTCTCCTGTCTCCACAACCCAGTGCTGGGCTTACAGGCACGTACCACCGTGCCCAACTTTTACATGGGTGCTGGGGACCCGAACTCATGTCGTCATGCTTGCACTATACCCACTGAGCCAACTCCCCAGTCCTTTGAGCCATTTTTGAATTAATTTTTGTACATGGTGTGAAGTAGGGACCATTCAAAGATAATTCGAATTCTCTGCGTGTCCGTTCTTAAGTCAGTACTATAATCATGATACTATAGCTTTGTAGCAAGTTTTGATATTGGAAAAGCATGACCTCTCCAAGTTTGTTCTTCTTTTCCAAGATTTTTTTTTTTTTTTTTGTTATCCTGAGGCCTTCGAGTTACCACATGAATTTTAGGATCAGTGTGGCAGTGTAAAAAGGGCAGCTAGCAATTTGGTAGGGATTGTATCAAACCTACAGCTCAATTTGGCACTGCTGAAAAACTATTTTTAAATGTTAGTAAACCATTTGGGCATAGTGGCTTTTAGAACCCTAGCATTTAGGCTAAGGTAAGAGAATTGACATGAGTTCAAGGCCAGACTGGTCTATATATATTGAGTTACAGGCCACCCTGTCCTATAGAGTGAGACTTTGTCTCCAAAAACCAAAGCACGTAATACTCACATGCAAAAAGGCATGTTAAGAAACTAAACAGGTTAGCGTCCTCTTGCCCCAAGCTCCCATTTGAAGTCAGCCTGGCTTTGGAACTCTTAGGGCCCTGTTCTCACATCTGCTCATATAGAAAAACAATGCTGAAGAGGTTGCCAAATAATTGATTGACATGTCCCCATGAAAGCACTGTAAAAACTAAAGCATTATAAAGATTAAAGGTGTCATTAAGTCTACTGTTAAGAAGCCATTGATTTATTCTTTCCGTTGGATTTTTTTTTCTTTCTGCTACTGAGGATTGAACCTGGGACCTTGTGCATACCAAATAAGCACTCTGTCATTAAGGCATATTCTCAGCCCTCTTTTTTTTTTTTTTCAAGGTAGGGTTTCGCTCTAGCCCAGGCTGACCTGGAGTTCACTATGGAGTCTCAGGGTGGCCTCGAACTCACGGTGATCCTCTGACTTCTGCTTCCCGAGTACTGGGATTAAAGGCGTGTGCCACCATGCCCAGCCCCAGCCCTCTTTTTATTTTGACACAGATCTCACTAAACTGCCGAGACTGGCCTTGAACTCGCTCTGTAACCCCGGTTGGCTATGAATTTCTATCTTCCTGTGTTAGTCTCCTGAGCAGCTGGAATTGCAGATCTGTGTCAGAAGGCCCAGCTTCAGTGGAATTTCTGATGAAATTCAGATATGTGCTTAGAAGCACAAATGAATCAGAATTCACACATCTGTGTGAATCAGGTTTCTGTCACTGTGACAAGTACCTGAGACAAAGAGGGGAGCTTGACTTTTGGCTCAGTGTTCCAGAGGCTTTAGTCCACGCTCACTTGACCCTGTCGCCGCTGGTGGTGAGGTGGTACCTATGGTGGGGAGAGCTGCTCACCCTGTGGAGAGCGGGAAGCAAAAAGAGACACAAGAAGGGGTCAGGGTTTTAAGAACCCCTCCAAGGGTCCATCCTTCCATTAGGCCCCCTCCTACTAAAGGTTCCAACACCTCTAAGTAGTCCCACAGGCTAGAAACCAAGCCTTTAATGTATGGACCTTCGGGAGACATTTCAAATCCAAACCATAAAAATATTAAAATAAATATTTATTGTTCCCTCCAAACTGATCATCTTGTGAAATTATGCATTTGTTCTGGAAGTGCTTAAAATAATTGTCAGTGATTACTCACATTTCTTCTTTGTTACTTTAATGAGTCGTTCGTGCAGTTGAGCACAGATAAATTTTTAAAATGTATTTAAGCCAGGCATGGTGGCTCACATCTGTCATCCCAACACTTGAGAGACTGAGGCAGGAGGACTTCCATGAATTTGAGGCCAGCCTGGGCTACATAATGAGTTTTAGGCCAGCCTGGAGGCTATATCTCAAAAAAAAGTAAAACAAAACAAAAATGTAGTCAAAATATAAAAATATATTTATAAAGATAAAATGTACCTAAATATGTCCATGTTTATGAGATTACTTGGAAAACAGAAAATTCTATGATTAAAAATGAAAATCAGGGCTGGAGAGATGGCTTAGTGATGAAGGTGCTTGCCTTCAAAGCCAAAAGACCCAGGTTCAATTCCCCAGGACCCACCTAAGCCAGATGCACAAGGTGGTGCATGTGTCTAGAGTTCGTTTGCAGAGGCTAAAGGCCCTGATGTGCTCATTCTCTCTTTTTCTCTAAGCCTCCTTCTCTCTGTCTCTCAAATGAATGAATGAATAAATAAATAAATAAATAAATACCAGAAGCAGTCATATAACTCTTGTCACATAATAAGATAAATGTTTTTTCAATCTAACCAATTAGGGTGAATTAAAGTTATTATAATTTTATGTTAGCCATTCATACTTAAAATTCCATTAAAGCTGAAGATTTCATTACGATATCCGTCATATTACTTTAAATATCCTCAGTGATGGCAAATCACTATACATCATTGTTTGTGAAAGCAATTTGGTTTCTTAGAATAATCTGGAGCCAAGTCTGATGACTCAGAAAAGTTAATGATTAGTCTTGGTAAGGCTTTTTTCTTCTTCAAGATTGAGGTGCGAAATACTACTAGGTTTTGTTTTCTTTAAGTGGTATGTATGCATGTATGTATGTATGTAGGCAGATTCTCACTCTGGCCCAGGCTGGCCTTGAACTCATGACAATCCTACTTTCACCTCCCAAATACTGGGTATATGTAAGATTTTATCACTGGTAGTAATGGCACACACCTATAATCCCAGCACTCATACATTTGAGGCAGCCTGGTCTACATGGTGAGACTGTCTCCAGATAACAGAGAGAGACAGAGAGAGAGAGAGAGAGAGAGAGAGAGAGAGAGATTGAGAGAGTGTGTCTCCTTGGGCTTTTATCTGCTTTGTGGCCTGACTAGACAAATGAGAAAATAATGAGGTCTTGTTTTCTAGCTAGAGGTGAGAGGAGTTTTTGCCTCTCCTTACCCCAATCCATCTCCTAGAATGCAGTTTCCCAAGCCTGCTATTATTGACATGTAGGACAGGATAATTCTCTGTTGTCATCTGCATTGCAGGATGTTACCTCATTCCTCAGTGTGACCCTCTAGATGCCACTCACAACCCTCCAGCCATGATGACCAGAGATGCCTCTAAACTGTCTAGTGTGCTCCAGAGGTCCAAATCCTCCCATTTGTGATCCATGGCCTTCACAGGCATTGTATCCTGGATGTTTGGAGCCTTGCTGAGGCATAGATGATTATTTTTAAAAGACTAGGAGAAGAATATCAACTACAAATGTAACTAGGGGCAGACAGATCTTTTATAGTAATGAGAGAGGGGAGATGCTAAAAAAAAATATGCAGGGGGCTGGAGAGATGGACCATTGGTTAAAGGAGCTTGCTTGTAAAGCCTGCTGGCCTGGGTTCTATTCCCCAATACCCATGTAAATCGAGAGACACAAAGTGGTGCATATGTCTGGAGTTTGTTTGCAGTGGCAAGAGGTCCTGGTGTGCCTTTATTTCTGAAGAAAATAAAGTTATTTTAAAAATTATGCAGATGTAAAATATATTTTCCTTGTCACTATAAGATAAGAAATAGGACAGATGTGATTAATTCTAGCAAATGGTATGACTCACAGGTAAGGAACAATAGGGCTTAGCCAAAACTACCAAACGGAGCTCACACCCCATCTATAAGGGGAAACCTGTTTTTAGCTCTGGCCAACACTGTCTTTTGTGGCCTAATATTGCAGAAATTTCAATTTTGGAGGAAAAAAAACCTTAAGTTCAAATTTTTGTTTTAAAAACCCCCCTTCTTTCTATACAATGTCATTTAACAATGTCATGTCAGCACATGTTTAAAACCTTTTATGTGAATCTAGTGCCTGACCATGGACTCAGGGCTGTCCCGAGTGAAGGAACAGGAGCTGATAGAAAATGAAGAACATGATCCAGCTCCCAGAAGCACTAGATTCTGAAGGACTGGTTTCTGGAGCGATGCCCCACCTCCATAGCACCTCAAAGGTCAGATTGCTGCTGGGTTCTGTGTGAGGGACCAGAGCCTTCAGAGGAGGTCTGCGTGGACAAGTGTGACCCAGAGGGCGTGGCTTCAAATGGCATGAACACTGGCCTTCAAATGGCACAGCCGTCTGTCAGTGAGCCCCTAGATGCTGACCAGGGTGAATTCAAGAGCAGAGACCCTTGTAGGGGTTTCCTAAATATGAGGCCAGCATTCTCGTGATTTTTTAATTTATTTTTTTTTTATTGACAACTTCCATAATTGTAGACAACAACCCATGGTGATTCCCTCCCCCCACACTTTCCCCTTTGAACCTCCACTCTCCATCATATCCCCTCCCCCTCTCAATCAGTCTCTGTTTTATTTTGATGTTATCATCTTTTCCTTCTATTATGATGGTCTTGTGTAGGTAGTGTCAGGCACTGTGAGGTCATGGATATCCAGGCCATTTTGTGTCTGGAGGAGCACGTTGTAAGGAGTCCTACCCTTCCTTTGGCTCTACATTCCTTCTGCCACCTCTTCTATAATAGACCCTGAGCCTTGGAAGGTGTGATAGAGATATTTCAGTGCTGAGCACTCCTCCGTCACTTCTTCTCAGCACCATGGTGCCTTCTAAGTCATCCCAAGGTCACTGCCATCTGAAAAGAGAAGGTTCTCTAACCAAAAGTGAGAGTAGCATTAATATATGGGTATGAACATTAAGAGAAGTGCTTACTGGGCAGTTTGGTGAGCATAGCATATACATTTAGCCAGACAGCAGCAGACATTACTCCCCTAGGTCCTCCCTGTGCAACCTACTGTAGCCCCTATCTCCATCACTTGATTGACATTGTATTTCCCAAGTGGCCTGCTGACATCTTGTCTCTAAGTTGCTCTGTAACTATTCAGCATAGGCTGTGTGCATTAGTTTTATTCTAAACTCTAGGGGCAGTTAGCTGATGTCTGGATGATCTGAACCAGAATTTGCACTCCGAGGTGGTTTGTTAGCCTTTGCAAAACTCGAATTGGGAACTGTCATCACCCTGGGCTTTGTGTCCCCATACCCTAGGCTTTGTGATTTACACAGTGGCTAAGGAAAGGACAGTATCCTTATTGCTCTTTGAAGAAATAAATTGTGAGAGGGCTGGGGCTGGGGCTCATTAGCAGAGTGCTTGCCTAGCATACACGAAGCTCTGTGTTTGATCCCAGTGGCCCCATAAAATCAGGTGTGGTGGTATATGCTGAAATTGCACGACTCAGGAGGTAGAGGCAAGAGGATCAGAAGTGTATCCTAGGTTCACCATAGAGTGCTCACCGTGCAGTGCTTACTATACAGTGATCTTGAGCCTATAAGAAAGAGGCGAGAGAAAGGGGGAGGGAGAGGAGGGAGGGAAAAAGGGGAGGCATGGGAAAGGACTGGAAGTCAAGTGGGCCAGCAGTTTGTTGCCATGCCTTCGAAATTCCCCCCAGTTTCAGGTTGCGTGCTAAATCTTCCATCCTGTTCGCTGGAAATGTCTAGCAGAAGGTTATCTGACTTCTGTCACAAAATACTGTCATATCCACCTCTGGGGAAACTTATAAGCAAGCTGCTTTCAAGGGACTTAAGAGTCAGAAATCTGGAACATTTACTGAATCTGCAAAGCAAGTTGCATCCTGTTTCTGTTTTAATACCTGCTTCATAATAGTGTCTGCGTAGGTAGCAGAGTCCAGCCGGAGCCCCCTTCACTGTGATCGTGGCTGTCTTCTACTTTCACGGTTGAAGACCTTGCGAGCTACCCACAAGAGCCAGTGGACGTAAATATCTACCTTGGCCAAGATCAGTTCTGCACAGTTGCCCACCCTGATAGAAGAGCCAGGCTGCATTTGATTTTGAAGATCGAAAGAACATGTCATTCCTTTCTCCTACTGCACCAAACACAGAACTGTCGCGTATCTTCCTGCGTCCATAGTGCCAAGACTCACACTTGGAGTTGCTCTTTGACAATTACTCTTAGAAGTCAGTCGTTCTCTGTAATAATCACACTCGGCAGGTTGGAGCTGTAGCTCGTTGGAACCCTGGGTTGGTGAGCTCAGCAAGCAAGGCTGCAAGGCTCCACCAGAAGCCATGGCTCCCTGACTTTTGTCTGTGTTTCGTGTGGCTCTTTCCAGTTTACCCTGGGCTATTCATGTATACCTCATTCCTATTCAGTCAGCAGAAACAAGGCACCTCCTTCAGGCCATGTAAAGGACAAGAGATGTGAATTAAATGTGAACCCAGAAACCATTAGTGCGAGAGAAGCCTGTGCAAATGTCAGCCTACAACACCAACCAGAATATTGTCATTTACAAGTGGGACAGGTAACCTGTGGAGGGAGGGGAAGCTCAGAGAGGAAGAGTGGGCTTCAAAGAACAGGGTCCGGCAATCCTGGGGGACTGCTGAGGGGAAATTTGATGGACAATAAGGAAACTATTCCATGTATAAAGAAAGTCCCAGAGACAGGAAAGGTAGGAAAGCGTGGGAGAAGGCAGACTACAATGAGGGCTGGAAACCCTCTCCCCACAGCTCCTAGCTGGCACTTGGGCAACCTGTCACATGGGTTGGTGGAGGAATGCCGCCCTCCAGCCATACTACAGCCAGCCAAAGTCAGATTTCACAGACACGGGGAGGGGGGGAGCGTGGAGCGTAGTTCTTGATGGTCTTGAATGGTGTCCCAAGGACTCTGGCCTTTGTTCTATAGCCAGTGGGAAGCCATTGAGGATTTTTGAGGTTTGAAGGGACTTTAAAAAAAAATAACTTGAATAAGGAGAATAATAACAAGATAGACATTCAGCATATTTTCCTCTGTTGTGCTCTCTGTTTTAGGTACATTTTTGCTCATTCAAATTTTTCTAACCTATGATCAGATCAATCACTTAACTGCTGGGTGAATTTTTCAACACTCCTGTAGATGCAGAGCTATAGCTCTTTGGACTCAGCCTAGAACTTGTATTCTGATTTTTATGGTCTTATTCCTCTATGGATCCCATTCAGTACTTGCTTGAGTGTTTGGATAAAAGTGTAAAATAAGCTGGGCGTGGTGGCACACACCTTTAATCCCAGCACTTAAGAGGCAGAGGTAGGAGGATCGCCGCGAGTTTGAGGCCACCCTGAGACTACATAGTGAATTCCAGGTCAGCCAGAGCTAGAGTGAGACCTTACCTCGAAAAACCAAAAAAACACCGGGCGTGGTGGCTCACGCCTTTAATCCCAGCACTCGGGAGGCAGAGGTAGGAGGATCACTGTGAGTTCAAGGCCACCCTGAGACTACATAGTGAATTCCAGGTCAGCCTGGGCTAGAGTGAGACCCTACCTCAAAAAACCAAAAAAAAAAAAAAGAAAAAAGAAAAACCAAAAAAGGTAAAATAAAACAGAAACACATACAGACACATAATGGAAGAGTCAAAATGAACTTCAAATTTCTCCTGGATGTTTAGAACATTCTTTACTTTTCCGTTTCTCATCAAAAACCTCTTTAGACTTTCTCATAAGGTAAGGCTGTAAAACGGCAGTAGGTATCTGACCCCAGTAAGTTTGAGATTATGAGCAAACGTTACTCCATGGTTCCTTCCTAGCACTCTGAGGTATTTCCATTTGCTTCCACGTTAAATAAGACAGCAATCATCTGACAACTATAAGAAACTGCAGGCCCTCAGCGAGCAGCAGTCTATGTCCTTCCTGGCTACAGAGCCAGTTTCCAAGTCCACGACAGTCCCAGTGCAGCAGCACATTTTCTTAGCGGAGACTTGCCCACCCCTGCTGAGGTGCTTCCCTGTGTTGGGACAAAGGCAAGACTTTGGGGTTCAAGTACAGCTAGCAGGGTATTGGAAGTGGAGCAGGGGCCCTTAAAAGAAATGTCAGAGTCATCAAATATCAAAGGGAGGAGCTGGGGAGATGGCTTAGTGGTTAAGGCACTTGCCTGCAAAGCCTAAGGACCCAGGTTTGATTCCCCAGGTACCCACATAAGCGAGATGCACAAGGTGGAGTTCATCTGTAGTGACTAGAGACCCTGGCATGCCCATTCCCTCTCTCTCTCTCTCTCTCTCTTCTCTCTCTCTCTCTATCTCGTTCTCTCTCAAAATAAATAAATAAATAAAAATTAAGACAAATAGTTGTGCGTCTGTTTTTAGTATATCCCGCTATTGTACAATTATCATCACTTTCTTATGCCAGAACATTTCATCACCCAAAAAGGGACTCCTATACTAAGTAAAATAAACAGTCACAGAAAGACAAATACTGACTGATTCCACTTATACAAGATGCTTAGCTTCATCAAAGCCAGTAAGACAGAAAGAATTGTAATTGCCAGGAATGTAACACATAGGGAGAATGGATAGTTGTTTAATATAGAGTTGCAATTTGATAAGATGAAGAAAATGACCAAGATGGAGGCAGATGACTGCACATTATGAAAATATTTAATACTGGTGAAGTGTATACTTAGAAATGGTTAAGGTATACAGGGCTTGGTGTGCATACCTATAACCCCAGCACTTGAGAGGCTGGGGTAGGAGAATCTCAAGTTTGTGGTCAGCCTGGGTTACATAGCAAGACCGTGTCTCAAACAAATAAATAGGTAAAAGGCTAAAATGATAATTTTATACATATTTTACCACAGGAAAAAAATTGGGAACAAAATTCCTGTGGGTATGTTATGAATAGCAATATGTTAGTGCATTGTTTGTACTAATAGTTCTCATGTAAACATTGTTAAATGTAAACATTTATGAAATGAATAAAAGAAGGAATAAAGGAAAGAAAAAAGAGAGAAAAATCTATTATCAATTATTCTCCATCGTCTACGTCTCCCAGCTCTTGGTACCCACTAATCCATTTTCTGTCTCTTTTGGATCTGCTTTTTCCGGACATGTCACACAAATAGAATCATATGACATGTGCCTTTTTGTGTCTGGTTTCTTTCACTCAGTCTAATGTTCTCAAGGCTCACTCACTCGGCTGCATTTATTAGGATTCTCCCCTATTCATGGCTGTCCATGGGGACTTTTGCTAGCAGATTCCAGCCTGACTTACTGATCTTTCCTCTTCGGAGTTTTTCTTGGGGGAAGAGCTGTGAGCACACAGGCCCTTTCCAGGAGGCTTCGTTGTATGCGACAAGCCTCCCGGTCCTAATTTTCTGCCACCCTCTATCTGGCTTCAGAGGCTTCCTGACAGTGAAGGGTTGCTTTCAAGTGTAGCCAGAATACCATGGCCCCTTGTCAGGTCTTCATCCTAATGTAACTCAGTAGTGACATGGTGCCCGAAGTGCTCTGTAACGTATTCTCTTGCATAAATGTAATAGATTATCTCACAGAAGAAATTATGTGAGACATCCCTGCGAATACTCGCAGAATGTAGCCTAGGAGTTACAAACAAGCTCAATAGTCCCTGTTGCACCCAGGAAAGGCGGACGGGCAGGGCTTAGGCAAGCTCTGGCTACCTATGGTTTCCCTGCTCTGGGTCTGGGGGAGGTGAGAGAGCATGGGTGGTATGTGGTATGATGGTTATTGTTGTCAGCTTTGACTGGATTTAGATTCACCATGGAAACAAAGCTCTGGGCTTGTCCTTGAGCGAGTTTCTTGACTGGGTTAATTGAGATGGAAAGACCCGCCCTAAATGTGGGAGGCACCATTCCATGGAGTGGGGTCCTAAGCTGTATAAAAAGGAGAAAGAGAGCTGGGCACCAGCGTTCCCCTCTCCCTGTCTCTCTGCTTCCTGACTGTCAACTGATGGTGGTCAGCTGCTTCAGGCCCTGGTGTCATGTCTTCTCCACCATGACAGGCTCTATCCCCGCAAACTGTAAGCTCAGAGCTTCCTTCCTTGGGTTGCTTTCATCAGGCATTTCAGTCACAGCAACCAGAAACCTAATAAAGGTGGCCACAGCTCTCTTTCAACAGGATGTCGCTATACTTTCCTTGGATTTCAATCAAACCCAAGCTAGACGTTCTCTAGCTGCAAGAGCAGTAGATCATACATGTGGATCCATTCTAGATCTATTTGGAAACCAGGAGGATTTTCTTCATCCAAATTCATGGATAATTTAGAGGACTTTTTTTTTTTTTGTATGTTTAGCTAAGACTTAATTGGGATTATTTGAAGGCCTGAGGTAGGGAGGAAGATGATGGATTGAAAGAAAGTCACTCCCTGATGGCAGAATATACTCTCGAGGTTCTAGTCATGATTCTTCTATGAACATGGGCTGAGAAAAGTATGCTGCATAGCACTGTTAGACTTCAAGAGTCCTTCGTAGGGGCTGGAGAGACGGCTTAGTGCTTAAGGCACTTGCCTGCAAAGCCAAAGGACCCAGGTTCGATTCCCCAGCACCCACATAAGCCAGATGCACAAGGTGGCACATGCGTCTGGAATTTGTTTGCAGTTGCTGGAAGCCCTGGCGTGCCCATTCTCCAATCTCTCTCTCTCTCTCTCTCTTTCTCCTTCTTTCTCTCAGTTTCAAATAAATAAATATAAATTTGAAAAAAAAGAGTCCTTCGTGATGAGAGAAGCGAGAGCAGAGTGGTGCTATCCATCTGCTTCTGTAACATCATCCATGATCCTCACGCTGATACACCATTCCTATCCGCACGTGCTTACATACTCTTCGATCCTCACATGGTCTCTTCCTTAGCATCCCCGGCGACGAGGAAAGACCATGGGACACTGTTACACATAGAAAGCTTTTGCTTTACAGATGAACGGGTCACCAACTGTGTGACCGTTCTCTTCTTTCCCTGAATGTGTCGTGATCCCTGGAAGCACAGAAGGCTTCTTGTAGCAGTCATTATGATAAGGAAAACAACCAAATGCAGAGAAGTCAGCATTCACCCCACTTCATTGAGGTTAATCATTAACCAACATCAGTGACTGCCTACTTCCGGCCTACCTGTTGTTTGAGAAACAACATCCCTCTAGTTACTGAATTTTACTTTAGTCAGATTTTTGCTATTTGAATATACTGCCAACTAATACAGTTTATGGAAAGAACATTATTACCTATTTGTTGTGGTGGTTTGATTCAGGTGTCCCTTATAAACTTAGATGTGCTGCATGCTAGGTCCCCAGCTGGTGGCAATTTGGGAATTGGAGCCTCCTGGAGGCAGTGTATTGTAAGGGGTGGGCTTATGGGTGTTATAGCCAGCTTCCCCTTGCCAGTGTTTGGCACAGTCTCCTCCTGCTGTTGTCCATCTGATGTTGGCCAGGGGGTGATGTCCACCCTCTGCTCATGCCATTGTTTTCCCCTGCCATCATGGAACTTCCCCTCGAGTGTGTAAGCCAAAATAAACCCTTTCCTCCCACAAGCTGCTCTTGGCCAGGTGTTTTCAGACAGTAAAGTCAAGCTGATGGCAAAACCCATCCCCTGATTTACTAATATGTATTTACACTGATACTTCTGCCAAAATACCCACCATTCCCTCCTTTCCCTTCCTGTGTATTGTAGTATGACCCCAAGTCTGCTTTTATTAGCCTCGTGTTCTTTTCATGGAAATTTAAGAGAGGTTTAAGTTTTCCATTTTGGGAAAAAAAAAAGATTGGCTAAATTCATTTTGAAAGAAATACATTCATAAATTTCATTTTCAAAATCTAATATGTGTCACTCCATGGAGATAAAAAACGGTTTCTGGGACAGTTGCCTCCCACATGTGGCAGAACTACTTGATGTGGGAGGAGAGGGGAAACTGTGACTGTGGCTCTAAGCTCGAAGCCACTGGATGACAGACCAATTTGTGCATAAAGACAATATTTTTAAAAGCCCATAACCTTTAGCAACCTCAAATGCTAAAAGCAGAGTGTGAAATAACCACAAGGGAAAAAAAAAATGGAAGTCTTGTTATTGATCTTTATTATAGTAACCTACCTTTAAACTGTGAAGAAAAGAAAAACTATCCTTTTTAGAAGAAAACCAGGCATCTGTGCTTCAAAATATTTCAAGTTAATACCTTGAGCATGTGTCTGTGCTCTCCTTAGGAAAGAATGGAGAGCCGATGTTGCTTTGTCTCTTAAGGATGCGATCCATTGTACTGGGTAGTTTCCTGTTTGTTAGGACCTTGGAGAGAAATCTCTGGCCGATCATAAAGCCTTGAATATTTGTACCTGAGCGATATGGTTATTTTTATCCCATGAGTAGTGTAAGTGATTTGCCAATAGGCTGCGGACTTGTGTTTTATTAGTGCTTTAAAAAAGTCATCCAAGTGTGGTGGCTCACACTTGTAATCCCAGCATTCAAAGGCTGAGGTAGGAGGATCACTGTGAGTTTGAGACCAGCCTGAGCTACAGAGTGAGCTCCATATCAACCTGGGCTAGACTGACACCCTACCTCAAAAGAAAGGAAAAGAGGGGCTGGAGAGATGGCTTAGTGGTGAAGGCACTTGCCTGCAAAGCTTAAGGACCCAGGTTCAATTCCCCAGTACCCGTGTAAGCCAGAGGAACAAGGTGGTGCATGTGTCTGGAGTTTGTTTGCAGTGGCTAGAGGCCCTAGTGTGCCCATTCTCTCTCTACCTACCTAACTCTTGCAAATAAACAAATAAAATATATTTTTAAAAAGAAAACAAAAGTTAAATTAAAGGAAAACATTATCTACTTTCTGTAGTCTCATCAACTGAGTATTTTATTTCTTTCTTTTTTTTGGTGTGTGTGTGTGTGTGTGTGTGCGTGTATGAAGACAGTTTTCCTTGGTGCTATGTTTTGTGCTTCCTTCACCAGTAATAGTTAGGAATGTTAAAAGAAAAAGTTGTCAGCTGGGCGTGGTGGTGCTCACCTTTGATCCCAGCACTCAGGAGGTTGAGGTAAGAGGATTGCTGTGAGTTCGAGGCCAGCCTGAGTCTACATAGTGAAAACAGCAACAAGAAACAAACAAGCAAAAAAAAGAAAAAAAAAAAGTTGTCTGTAAAGGTGCACAAGTCTATACTAGAAAAGAATGTAAACGGGTCAGATTCCCACAAGATGGACACTCCATCTTCTCTTAAAGGTTTCTACACAATGAATTTTCAAAAAGTTATCATTTTCATGAGTTTTTAGTGATTTTTGTTAAAATGAAAATAGAGATTAACAAGTACTTTAATTGAGATAAACATCTCTAACATCCATATAATTGCTTTGACATTATAGCTGAAATTTGTTTTCCATTCAGGGTAAGCCCAAAATGAATGTTCCTGATCAGCCTATACTTAGCTCTCCAGACTCCTAAATTGTGTCTCTACCATCTTTAGTCTACAGCTTCTAAGACTGACTCATTGCTTTGCTTCAAGCCTACACAGAAAGGAAATCCCCTTGGGGGCTTTATTTAAAAAAGATAAATTGATATCCAATTTGTGATTTTAATTTGAAAGCTTTAAAATAGGCATATTTTTCAACAGTGTCAAGAGAACCTAATTTACTATACAAGTTTATTATGAGTTATTTTAGCTATAGAAAGCCTTTTTTTTTTTTTTTTTTTTTTTTTGCTAGGATTGAAAATGTTGTTCCATCAGGCACTTGAAGTGTTTCAAAAAAAGTCAAACTTATTAAACTTTGTAAAAACAGTTGAAAATATTTTAGGAAATTTAATTATATGTATAAAAGTGGTCAGTTGTTTGAAGAAATTTCATCTTTTTTAAGTTTATAAGTTAATTAAACAAGAAAAGCAATTCTT
The DNA here is from genome assembly GCA_036346955.1 of Dipus sagitta. NCBI lineage: Eukaryota > Metazoa > Chordata > Mammalia > Rodentia > Dipodidae > Dipus > Dipus sagitta. The sequence goes on along the minus strand of CM070771.1, from coordinate 167,673,110 downwards.
TTTATTTTAAAAACACTATTTAAAATAAAATAGCAGGGCTGGGGAGATGGCTCAGTGGCTAAGAGCACTTGTCACAAGCATGAGGGCCTGAGACGGCCTGAGTTCAATTCCTCATATAAACAGCTGGGCATAGATAAGCAAATCTGTAACCCTAGTCCCATGGGAAGCAGAGACAAGAGAATCACTGGGACTTTTGAAAACCATGGCTCTGTGTTCAGAGAGAGTCTCTCTTAAGAAAATATATGGATGGGGCTGGGGAAATGGCTTAGCTGTTAAGGCATTTGCCTGTGAAGCCTAAGGACCCCAGTTCAATTCCCCAGGACCCACGTAAGCCAGATGCAGAAGAGGGCACATGCATCTGGAGTTCGTTTGCAGTGGCTGGAGGCCTTGGCATGCCCATTCTCTCTTTCTCTCTGCCTCTTCCTCTCTCTCTCTCTCAAATAAATAAATAATAAATACAATTTTTTAAAAAAGAAAATATACAGATGAGTGACAGAGGAAGGACACCTGACATTTTCTTCTGGTCTCCAGGCAGCTGTGAGTACATCTTCATATACATCACACACACACATAATAAAATAAACTAGACTTGCAGGTTAAGCTTAAGAGCTTAAAACTAAAGTTTAGGTAGGGGTATAAGGTGATGGCTTAGCACTTACGGGTGCTTGCTTGCAAATCCTGCTAGCCAAGTTCAATTCTGAGCACCCACATAAATCCAGACACCAAAGGTGGCACAAGCATCTGGTGTTTGTAGTGGCAAGAGACCCTGATGCACATGTGTGCACACACATATACCCATAAACAGACTAAAATACATAATAGAAAAATTTAGAGGCTGGAGAAATGGCTTGGTGGCTAAGGCGCATGCCTGCAAAGCCTAATGACCAGGGTTCTATTCCCCAGTACCCATGTAAAGCCAGATGCACAAAGTTGTACATGAATCTGGAGTTTGTTTACAGTAGCTGGAGGCTCTGGTGCACCCATTCTCTCTCTCTCTCTCTCTGCTTGCAAATAAATAAAACATATTTAAAAACAAATTTCAAGTGCTCAACTTTAATAAATTAAATATTAACTAAAGCAGCTCATAAGTTAAATATTGATAGGAGTGATGAAGAGAACAGAACAAACAAAAGACATTCTGCAAACAGCAGAAGTAACAACAATATTTGATATTTAGCAAATATGTTTCTTTTAATGTGTGGTATAAGGGCTGAAGAGATGGCTCAGCTATTAAAGATGCTTGTTTGCAAAGCCTGATGGCCAGGGCTCAACACCGTAGTACCCATGCAAAGCCAGATGCACTAAGTGGCACATGCATCTGGAGCTTGTTTACAGTGGCAGGAGACCCTGGTGCCCTCATTCCCTCTCACTCTAATAAATATTTTTAAATGCTCTTTAAAAATTGCATCTATACTCTGTACTGCATATATACAGACTTTTTCCTTGCTATGATCTCCTAAACAGCACAGGATAACAACTATTTACACTTTATCAGGTATTGTAAATACTCTAGATATGACCTGAAGTGTAGGAGAGGATTGCATAAGTTACATGCAAATATTTAAAAAAATTGATGTGCAGTATAAGGTTCATGAAATCTGCATAAAAAGAAACAATCTTTGGGCATAATAACATGACATGGAAAATTTTTAAAAAGATAACTGGGGGATGGCTCTACTGTGCACATCAAACTCGCAATGTCCGCTATGCAAGCTTGGTTATGTGGCATCTCCTGAGGCCTCCTAAAGATTCAGGGAATTTGTATTTTATTTTATTTATGAGACACGTGGGGGGTGGGGAAAAGAGAGAGACTGGGCACAGCCAGCCTTGTAGACACATGGGCCACCATGTGCATGGGGCTTATGTGGGTACTGGGGAATCGAACCTGGGTCCTTAGGCTTCACAGACAAGCACCTTAACCGCTAAGCCATCTCCAACCCACCAGGGAAATTTTGAGAGTACTCGTCAGCCTGTCTGTTGCTATGTTTTGTCCATAGAAGGGAAGGAGTTCTACTGGCCTGGCTGGGGAGCACTCAGTAAACTGAGGGGGAGCAAGGGCGAAGAGGAAGTGGAGAGTTTGTAGAACATCAGAGACTAACATGGGGGATCGGGAGGGAGGACCTTGCCGTGGAAGCCCACTTCCTCATAGGAAGTAGGATGTTGAAACACGTGAGAGAAGCATCAGAATGGGTGGGCAGAATTGGGTCCTTCTAGGAATTCGGCCCAGGGCAGAGAAAAAGGAAACAGAGACAGGGCGCAGCCTCAGGATATGAATCTATCCAAGATTCAAGATGGCTGCAGGCGCCTTGTGATGACACAGCATTTCTAGGAGGGCACAGAGGATAAAGGAGCAGCTACACCATGATGGAAATGACCACTGGGTGCTAAGCACTAAATATAACCAGCACTCCAGCCAACCAAGGGGCGTGAGAAGGGACAGAGAGGGAAGAGAATGCTCTGGAGAACTGATGGAGCAGACACCAAGTGGCCCGATGCCTTGGCAGCTGCTGAAACGATCATCAGCATTTTAACTCTGAGCCATTTGAGGAAGGGTGAGAGCAGCACATGGGGAGTTTTGAGGTGCAGTGAAGGGGAGGGGGGCGGCACAGTGCTGTTAGGGCTGTGATACAGAAAGTAGAAAAGCAAGAGGCAAGAAATGCGGCTGCATTAACAGCTCCCTGGGCCTCTACCTTCTAGCTGACAGTAATTCCCTACACCTCAAATCAGAACTGCAGAGTGTCCCCAGACATTGCCAAGTGCGCTCCAGGGGACAGAATGATCTGTGAAGTAGGACCTCTGTTCTAGAACATAAGCTCTCATGTAGCTCCAGCATCTGATGGTTGGATGGACGGATGGATGATGGATAATAATGGCAGCACAAAAATAGCATGACAATAAAATTCCAGAAACCTTTCTAGATTCAAACCATTTAAAATCAGTTGATGATATAAGTGAAGCCAAAACACACTCCAGTAAAGAGGGAAATAGTCATTTGTTCATATTTCATAATTCTTAATCAATTTTAGCTGGTTAGACATTGCTCGTTTTATTTTCTCATACTACAGTGATTATATGCTTTTCATTATATTTTAATACATTAAACACAGGTGTGGTACTTGTTTGGACTTCTTAACATTCCAGGTGGAAACCTGCCTCTATCGAATCCACAAAGCTCCATTACTTATGTGAACAGATCACTTATTACCTGGTGAGAATAGGAGGCAGAAGGTAGGGAAGGGAGGATGCAAAATAGCTTTCATATTTACCCTCAAATGCTGGAAATCAATAGCCATACCTCAGAAGAAAGTCCAACCAACTTGAAAGGGTAAGATTGGGGGGGGGGCGCACTAAGGTGTTGTTTGAAGGAAGAGGACTAGGGCTGGAGGGGTAGTTCAATGGAAGAGTCCTTGCCTAGCATGCACAAAGTCTTGGGTTCCACAAAACACACAAACCAAGGTAGTACAGGAGATTGGTGAGTCCTAGGGGAGTACCGTTACCTGTGTCAATAGGGGCTTAACAAGAGTCTTCAGGCAGTGGTGGGCAGGGTACCCAGAGAAGGGAGACCACAGGGATGGCTGTGAGGAGGGGGAGCCAGAGGAGTTGCTGTGTCCCCCCGAGAGCAAAGTGGAGAGCGGAATGGCCGCTGGGTAAAGACAGAGATTGCATTATGCTCACACAAGGTCGGTCTGCAATTTTCTGTATTTAAGAACATAATGATGATAATGGAATTCATTCTCCTTAAAAACAACTGTGAGGGAGGTTACTAAGGCTGGGTCAAGAAGACCTGAGCACACTAGACCTCTCAATGGCTTGGGTAGCCTTGGCCGTTTGAAACAAAACCAGCGTTGTCCGACGGCGAGGGGGTTATTTTGTCTCAAAGGTAATCAGCTTTAAGGCAAGGTGCTGGGATGGAAATGAGTTGAAAGTTTCAATAAGCTCCAGGGAATAATGTTCAGCGATTATGAAGTTAGGTTTTTTTTTTTTTTTTTCCCTTGCTCTTTTGATTTTTGTATGACAGCAGAGGAAGCCAGTGAATTCCTGACCCCTGTGCTGTCTTTTCCTTCCAGTTACAGAATCCTGGGTTGATCAGCGGGGAATATGGATACTCAGTCCATACATCTCATTTCTGAGCTTCCCTTGCTAGATATGATCCTGTTGAAAGTTCTGCAGTGGGACAGTGTCACATGGAAGCTGCTAGAAACTTTTCCTGAAAAACACCCTGGGTCAGCCCTCTGTCTTCTCTCGTTTCTTTTTATTTGCAAAGAGAGAGAGAGAGAAAGATTATGGGCATGCCAGGGCCTCGTGCCGCTGCAAATGAACTCCAGATGCATGCTCCATTTTGTGTATTTGGCTTTAAGTGGACGCTGAGGAATCCAACCGGCGTTGTTAGGCTTTGCAGGCAAGCGCCTTAACTGCTGAACCATCTCTCCCACTCTCGTTTCTTTTTATACCTTTTATTTTCCTTTATTTACTTATGAGAGAGAGAGAGAGAGATGAAGATATAGAAAGAGAGAAAGAATGGGTGCACCAGGGCCTCCGGCCATTGCACACGAACTCCAGACACATGTGCCACCTTGTACAGCTAGCTCATGTGGGTCCTGGGGAATCAAACCTGGGTCCTTAGGCTTTGCAGGCAAGCAAATATACCTGGGTCCAATATTGAGAAGGTCTTTCATAGGTGACGCCAGTCACTGTGAGGTCATGAATGCAACGGCCCCTTCATGTCTGGAAGACAGGGAGTGGCTCAAAGCACTCCTCCCTATCTTCTGTCTCTTACCTTCTTTCTTCCCCTCTTCCCCAGTGTGCCCCTGCCCTTTGGGGAGGGTGACATAAATGTCTCATGTTTTTTGTAGCCCTGAGTGCTTAAGAGTCACTTATTCTCTTGAGCACACTTTAGTGTGCCTTCAATCTCCCCAGCAACTCACTGCCAGTTGAAGAAAACAGCGTCTCTAACGTATGACTGCCCTCCTTTTCTTCCATGCTCCTCCGTCTTGCTTTCTAGAACTTGTGCATGTCTGCCCCAGGCCATGCAGAGGCAGGCCATCCCTAGGGAAGGCAGAGCGGGGAGCCCAAGAGGACCCTTCAGAGCTGTCACACCAGCCCTGGACTGTCTATCTGGGCTTTCACATGACACATAAGTAATCCCACAGTTGGTATAAGCCTCTCTTTGGTAGTTTTCTGTTACTTTCAGTCAGGACAGCCTGTGTAATAGAAAAATGAAATCCTGTTTTATTTCCCCCATATACCCTATTGAAATATTTTTTGTAAGTTCTCTCTTTATCAACATAATTTGTCCCATAAATGGTTCATGAAGGATCTCTGACTTGGCTGAACCGCATCACCTCCAACCCCTGCAAACCATGCCTGAGAATCTTCAGCACTTCTGAGTTGTTGGCCAGAGAGGTCCCTGTTGCCTCCAAAACATTACGTGGGCTAGAGAGATGGCTTAGCAGTTAAAGCGCATGCCTGCAAAGCCTGAGGACCCCTGTTCGATTCTCCAGGTCCCATGTAAGCCAGATGCACAAAGTGGCACATGCATCTGGAGTTCATTTGCAGTGGCTGGAGGCCCTGGCACACCCATTCTCATTCTCTGTCTCTCTCTCTCTCCCTCCCTCCCTCCCTCCCTCCCTCTCTCTGTCTCTAATAAATAAATTAAAAAATAAAATCTTAAAAAAAAATTACAGGCTATTGCCAAGGCTCTTGGTTTCCCTTGAGAAAGAGATGGTAAGACCCTACTGCTGAAGACTTCACATGCCTGAATGGCAAAGTCACTGAGAAATCAAGCTGGTGCTGAGCAGAAAACCTTCTCCCTATAGACCAGCCAACTGAAATCTGGAAAAAGCTGCACTGTATACAGTCTTATGGGAGACCGAAGTCATCAGTGGTGAAAGCAGTGAACACTGGAAGTCTCAAGTTTGGCCAGACAGGCCAAATGACTGAATGAGTGCAATAGTGGCATGTCTGCTCTGGGGGAAACCAACTGCTCTCTAATTAGACTGAAGGTCTGCTCTATGGGAGGGGATACATACATGCCTGGTACTGAAAACCTAATCAAAAGCCTATAGCAAGGGAGGTCATGAGCCTTAGGGGTGTAAAGCCTGCTCTTATCTGGCTAAATGTATATATTATTCTCACCAAACTTCCCTGAAAGCACTACACTTAATGTTCATACTCATATATTAATGCTACTCTCACTTCTGGTTAGAGAAGCTTCTCTTTTCAGATGGCGTTAACCACTGGGATGACCCAAAAGGCAACATAGTGCTGAGAAGAAGTGATGGAGGAGTGTCCAGCACTGAAACATCTCTATCACACACTCCAAGGCTCAGGGTCCATTGCAGAAGAGGTGGCAGAAAGAATGTAAGAGCCAAAGGAAGGGCACTACTCCTTACAATGCAACTGTCCAGACAGAAATTGGCCTCAATATCCATGACCTCGCAATGCCTAGCAATACCCACACAAGACCCTCATAATAGGAGAAAAAGATGATGACATCAAATTAAAAGAGAGACTAATGGAGAGAGGGAGGGGATATGGAGAGTGGAGTTGTGAAGGGGAAAGTGGGGGAGGGGAGGGAAATATCATGGTTTATTGTCTATAAGTATAGAAGTTGTCAATAAAAAAAAAAATCTTTAGTACTTCTTTTCCTTGAGTTGAAATATACCTCTGAACCCTGGTGCTATAGTTTGAATCTGTCCCTGAAGAGTCCATGCATGGAAACAATGCCTATTGTGAAGTATTAAAGTAGAAAGTCAATCCAACTATGACATTTAAAGATGGGGCCTTTGAGAAGCAATTAAGATCAGTCAGCAGGATGGAGCCCCCATGATAGAGTACTTGCTACTTTAAATAAAGACAGACCCTGGGCTGGAGAGATGGCTTAGCAGATAAGGCCTTGCCTGTGAAGCCTAAGGATCCTGGTTCGAGGCTTGATTCCCAGGACCCACATAAGCCAGATGCACAAGGTGGCACACACATCAGGAGTTCACTTGCAGTGGCTGGAGGCCCTGGTGCGCCCATTCTCTCTCTCTCTCTCTCTCTCTCTCCTGTTTTCTCTCTTGAATCTTTCTCTCTCAAATAAATAAATAAATAAAAATAATTTTAAAAATATTTAAATAAAGAGAGACCAAAAGAGACATGTAATGCCCTGTGCTGCCTTAGAACTCTGACAGCAAGAAGGTTAAAATCAAAACTAAGTATGATAGTACATGCCTCTAGTCCCAGCATTCGGGAAGCACATCATAAATTCAAGGCCAGGATGGATGACATAATGAGATCTTGTCTCAAAAAAACAAAAAGAAGGAAAGAAACAAAGAAAAGGGAAGAAAGAAGAAAAGGAGAGAGAGACAGGTGGAAAGGAAGAAAAGATAAAAAAAACGAGAAGAGAAATAGCTATCACCAGATTTAAGCCCTTATCTGCTGAAGTAAACATGCTTTCTGGTGAAGTCTCAGATATTTTACGATAGTAATAGAAAACAGACAATACCGCTGGTGTGGAAAATCTTGGTGATCTTCACCTACTTACCTTCCCAACTTCCTCTTCCGCTGGAATGGGAAGGAACGGCTCTGCTCTCAATGAGCTCTGCCGGCTCCAATTCCTACACAGGCAATGAAGCCAGCTTTATTGTTCAGGAATCAGAATTATGGCAAAGACAGAAGCAGCAAGCTTAATTACAAGCAGAAAAACACCCCTCAGAGTGGGAGCCCCTCAAAATTGGAAAAATTCAACTGAGGGCTGAAATCAGCAAGAGGGGTCGGGGGTTAAGTATGGTGGGCCTGTTCTACCTGTCATCAAAAGTGCTGGGCTGGAGAGATGGCTTAGTGGTTAAGGTGCTTGCTTGCAAAGCCCAAGAATCTAGGTTCGATTCCCCAGTACCTACATAAGTCAGATGCACAAAGTGGTGCATATATCTGTGTGTGTGTGGCACATACATGGCCCTGGCACGTCCATTCTCCCTTAAAAAAAAAGAAAAAGAAAAAAAATAGAGTGTCCTAGACTGATTGTCTATTGAACGTTTAGCAGTAACCAGGAGATACCTGTTGAATTAAAAGAACAAGGTGAGCCATCCCAGTAGGCCATTGCAGAAGCGGTCACTCAGCTAGCCAACCGCAATGTTTCTGGCTGAACTCCCAGGACCTAGGACTCCCAGGGCCTCTCTCCAGTCAACAGTGCAGTTTAGTCAACTATATAATTCCCGGAAACAGTGGGCTTTTCCCTCATCGTAACTCCCTGCGCTTGGCAAGATGGACTCACTTCTCTTGAAACTAATCCCCACTTCTGTTCATGTTCTCTACATCTTTCTATGCCCATATCAAACATCACCTATTCTGTGAAGATGGGGTGGCCACATATTTAGGATTATGTCTCTTGCATCTGAGATTATACCCTGTTGGTGCCTTTGTAATTATTTTGCCCTTATTTCACTCTCATCATACACACAGCCTATAGTTTTTAAAAATTTTTTAGATTATTTTTAAATATATTTTTTATTGACAACTTCCATAATTGTAAACAATATCCCATGGTAATTCCTTCCCTACCCCCACTTTCCCCTTTGAAACTCCACTCTCCATCATATGCCCTCCCCCTCTCAATCAGTCTCTCTTTTATTTTGATGTCATCATCTTTTCCTCCTATTATGAGGGTATTATGCAGGTAGTGTCAGGCACTGAGAGGTCATGGATATCCAGGCCATTTTGTGTCTGGGGGGAGCACGTTGTAAGGACTCCTACCCTTCCTTTGACTCTTACATTCTTTCTGCCACCCCTTCCGCAATGGACCCTGAGCCATGGAAGGTGTGATTGAGACATTTCAGTGCTGAGCACTCCTTCCCAGCGCCATGATGCCTTCTGAGTCATCCCAAGGTCACTGCCATCTGAAAAGAGAAAGTTGTCTAACCAAAAGTGAGAGTAGCATTAATATATGGGTATGAACATTAAGAGAAGTGCTTACTGGGCAGTTTGATGAGCAGAGTATATACTTTTAGCCAGACAGCAGCAAATGTTACACTCCTACCCCTGTTGTAGGTTTCAGTATCAGGGATATATCCCCTCCCATGGAACGGGTCTCCAGTCAAATTAGAGGGCAGCTGGTTTCCCCCATAACAGACATGCTGCTACTGGACCCATTGGCTCATTTGCCCTGGTTGGCCACCCTGAGGCTACATAGTGAATTCCAGGTCAGCCTGGGCTAGAGCGAGACACTACATAAATTTTTTTTTAATTTAAATACTTTCTTTTTATTAAGTAGAAACTTGATATGGACACATCATGTATTGGTACCATCATTTCCCTCCTCCATAGCCCCACTCCACTGAGGGCCTTCCTCAGTGGGATTGCTGGCTTTCACCATAGGGTTGTGGGTTATGAGTTGTGAGAACAGCAGTCAGTCATTGTGGGGAGGGACGGGCAATGCCTTTGGATCTTCCCTCTCACCCTGTGGCTCTTACAATCTTTCCACCCTCTCTTCTGCAAAATTCCCTGAGCCTTGGTGGGTGTGCTTTAAGTCTACTTCAGTGTTGAGCTCTCAGCGGCTTCTAGACTTCTCCTTTGGCATGTTTTGAGTAGCCTCAGTGTCTATCACCATCACCCACAGATTGTTGGACTTGCCATTGAAGCATCACTCTTGCTCATCTCGCCAATTCCTCTGTGGTTTCACCTGGGCATGGCTGATGTGTGAGGGGTGGTTCATCTCCCGACAGGGAATCAGTTATCTTTTCATGTCATGTTGATAGATTTTGGTTGTCCTCAGTTTTTGCTGCCTTATGTAAAAGAAAAACAGATTCTCCAATGGACAGTAAGATCAGGATAGGTTAAAGGGGATAGGTAGAGTTAATTTACAGAGATACTGATGGGCGTAGCCTGTCTTTGGGCCAAAGACCAGTGGGAGCTTCTCGTTGGGGTCCATAATCTTGGTTTCCATAGGAATCTTTTTAAAAAAGTTTTTAATCTTTTTATTTTTATTTCATTTTATTTATTTGAGAGAGAGATGGGGGCAGAGACAGAATGGGTGCACCAGGGCCTTCAGCCACTTTAAAGGAACTCCAGACACATGTGCCACCTTGTTCATCTGGCTCAGGTGGGTCCTGAGGAATAGGACCTGAGTCCTTTGGCTTTTTAGACAAATGCCTTAACTGCTAAGCCATCTCTCCAGACCTCCATAGGAGTCTCTCTGACTTGGTTCCCAGTTGTAACTAATGGGTTCCTTTCCACTGAGCAACTCTTTTAGCCAATCAGAGAGCCAGTATAACAGTGGCTGGGTTCCACTGTTGCACAGGTGTGTGTCTTGTCAGGCTGGTTGCTTTCATATGGCAGTGCCCCCTGCTTGCTTACAACGTTGTTAGCCACCTTTCCCCAGCAGCTCCTGCAGCGCTTTCCAGCACTGCACAGGCTGACCATCTGGGCTCTAGCTTCCTTCCAGATTCTAGCCAGATCTCTCCATGCTCTGCGTCTGCAGCATGTGGTGTCTTTAGCAATAGGGTCTTGTATCTCAGGAGGGTAATTACCTTAAAATAATTTTATTTATTTATTTTTTTATTTGTGTGTGCATGCTCATGTGTGAAAGATAGAGAGAGTATGGGCGCACCAGGGCCTCTGGCTGCTGCCACTTTGTGTGTCTGGCTCCACGTGGGAACAGAGGAATCAAACGTGGTTGACGGGCTTTGCAAGCCAGTGCCTTTAACCACCGAGCCATCTCCTCAACTCCACATAGCAAATTTTGTAATGATAGAAACTATGTTTATTCCCCAGTGTAATCCCTACTGCCTTTCCATGGTCCTTATTTAGGACGGATGCTCAGTAGCCATCTGTGGAATTGAATAGGTAGCACTTCTTGACGCAGAAGCATACTAACATTGCCGACCAGCTTGTTTCAGAGTTGACTGGTCAACAGTGTTCTTGGAAATGGTGAGGATGGTCAGATACTGTCCTGCATATTTGTTGTTTCTTAGTAAGTTGAGACCTTGCATCCCACATCGTACCTCTGATACTCTTAGCTCAATGTCGTGCTCACTGAATTACTGAAGATACTTCCTGAAGTCATGAACGAATAAACTTTGAGCAATGCCAGTACTTCAATATCTCGATCACACCTTCCAAGGCTCAGGGTCTATTGCGGAAGAGGTGGCAGAAAGAATGTAAGAGTCAAAGGAAGGGTAGGACTCCTTACAACGTGCTCCCCCAGACACAAAATGGCCTGGATATCCATGACCTCACAGTGCCTGACACTACCTACAAGAGACCATCATAAGAGGAGGAAAAGATGATGACATCAAAATAAAAGAGAGACTGATTGAGATGGGGAGGGGATATGATGGAGAGTGGAGTTCCAAAGGGAAAAGTGGGGGGGGGGAGGGAGGGCATTACCATGGGATGTTTTTTATAATCATGGAAGATGCTAATAAAAATTTGAAAAAAAATTTGAGTAACACTTTGTTGACACTGTTACATTGTCTTTTCCTAATTTGCTTTTTCTTTTCTGCTTGCAGGGCCTGCTACCCATTCTGATGCTATCATCTTTCTTCTGCTCATTGCCAAGCATCATCATTCATGACAGAACTTCCCCAGATCTTCCCAGAGCTCCCGGAAGTACAATGACCAAAAGAAAAACAAACTGATTTCGTTTGACTTTAATCTCCATATAATAAGGAGACGGTGCTGGGAGGACCCACGGTGCTGAATTCTGATCAAAACATAGAGATTGCTGGGTGTGGTATTGCATACCTTTAATCCTAGCACTCGGGAGGTAGAGATAGGAGGATCGCTGTGAGTTCAAGGCCATCCTGAGACTGCATAGTGAATTCCAGGTCAGCCTGGGCTAAGTGACACCATACCTAGAAAACAAAACAAAACAAAATAAATATATGATATGAATTTATATCATTTTTCAAAGTGGAATTAAGGCAGATTAAAATCTGTTCATGTATGTATGTATGTATGTATGTATGTTGGGGCTGGGGATTAAACCCAAAGTCTTGCACAAGCTAATTATTCTATCAGTTCATCCCTAAATATGAATTTGTTGTCTTCTGAATTCTCCCCCTTTAAAAAAAATTGATTTATTTGAGATTGAAATAGAGAGAGAGAGAGAGAGGGAATGAAAATGATTTGGCATGCCAGGGCCTCCTGCCACTGCAAATTAATTCCAGATGCATGTGCCACTTTGTGCATCTGGCTTCGCATGGCTACAGGGGAATCAAACCTAGGCCAGCAGGCTTTGTAAACAAGTGCCTTTAACCACTAAGCGATCTCTTCAGTCCCCTGTTTTATTCAGACAGGGTCTTATGTAGGTGAAACTGGCCTTGAACTCCTAATCCTCCTGCCTTCAGAAAGTAGAAAAGCAAGAGGCAAGAAATGCGGCTGCATTAACAGCTCCCTGGGCCTCTACCTTCTAGCTGACAGTAATTCCCTACACCTCAAATCAGAACTGCAGAGTGTCCCCAGACATTGCCAAGTGCGCTCCAGGGGACAGAATGATCTGTGAAGTAGGACCTCTGTTCTAGAACATAAGCTCTCATGTAGCTCCAGCATCTGATGGTTGGATGGACGGATGGATGATGGATAATAATGGCAGCACAAAAATAGCATGACAATAAAATTCCAGAAACCTTTCTAGATTCAAACCATTTAAAATCAGTTGATGATATAAGTGAAGCCAAAACACACTCCAGTAAAGAGGGAAATAGTCATTTGTTCATATTTCATAATTCTTAATCAATTTTAGCTGGTTAGACATTGCTCGTTTTATTTTCTCATACTACAGTGATTATATGCTTTTCATTATATTTCATTATATTTTAATACATTTAATACATTTAATACATTAAACACAGGTGTGGTACTTGTTTGGACTTCTTAACATTCCAGGTGGAAACCTGCCTCTATCGAATCCACAAAGCTCCATTACTTATGTGAACAGATCACTTATTACCTGGTGAGAATAGGAGGCAGAAGGTAGGGAAGGGAGGATGCAAAATAGCTTTCATATTTACCCTCAAATGCTGGAAATCAATAGCCATACCTCAGAAGAAAGTCCAACCAACTTGAAAGGGTAAGATTGGGGGGGGGGCGCACTAAGGTGTTGTTTGAAGGAAGAGGACTAGGGCTGGAGGGGTAGTTCAATGGAAGAGTCCTTGCCTAGCATGCACAAAGTCTTGGGTTCCACAAAACACACAAACCAAGGTAGTACAGGAGATTGGTGAGTCCTAGGGGAGTACCGTTACCTGTGTCAATAGGGGCTTAACAAGAGTCTTCAGGCAGTGGTGGGCAGGGTACCCAGAGAAGGGAGACCACAGGGATGGCTGTGAGGAGGGGGAGCCAGAGGAGTTGCTGTGTCCCCCCGAGAGCAAAGTGGAGAGCGGAATGGCCGCTGGGTAAAGACAGAGATTGCATTATGCTCACACAAGGTCGGTCTGCAATTTTCTGTATTTAAGAACATAATGATGATAATGGAATTCATTCTCCTTAAAAACAACTGTGAGGGAGGTTACTAAGGCTGGGTCAAGAAGACCTGAGCACACTAGACCTCTCAATGGCTTGGGTAGCCTTGGCCGTTTGAAACAAAACCAGCGTTGTCCGACGGCGAGGGGGTTATTTTGTCTCAAAGGTAATCAGCTTTAAGGCAAGGTGCTGGGATGGAAATGAGTTGAAAGTTTCAATAAGCTCCAGGGAATAATGTTCAGCGATTATGAAGTTAGGTTTTTTTTTTTTTTTTTTCCCTTGCTCTTTTGATTTTTGTATGACAGCAGAGGAAGCCAGTGAATTCCTGACCCCTGTGCTGTCTTTTCCTTCCAGTTACAGAATCCTGGGTTGATCAGCGGGGAATATGGATACTCAGTCCATACATCTCATTTCTGAGCTTCCCTTGCTAGATATGATCCTGTTGAAAGTTCTGCAGTGGGACAGTGTCACATGGAAGCTGCTAGAAACTTTTCCTGAAAAACACCCTGGGTCAGCCCTCTGTCTTCTCTCGTTTCTTTTTATTTGCAAAGAGAGAGAGAGAGAAAGATTATGGGCATGCCAGGGCCTCGTGCCGCTGCAAATGAACTCCAGATGCATGCTCCATTTTGTGTATTTGGCTTTAAGTGGACGCTGAGGAATCCAACCGGCGTTGTTAGGCTTTGCAGGCAAGCGCCTTAACTGCTGAACCATCTCTCCCACTCTCGTTTCTTTTTATACCTTTTATTTTCCTTTATTTACTTATGAGAGAGAGAGAGAGAGATGAAGATATAGAAAGAGAGAAAGAATGGGTGCACCAGGGCCTCCGGCCATTGCACACGAACTCCAGACACATGTGCCACCTTGTACAGCTAGCTCATGTGGGTCCTGGGGAATCAAACCTGGGTCCTTAGGCTTTGCAGGCAAGCAAATATACCTGGGTCCAATATTGAGAAGGTCTTTCATAGGTGACGCCAGTCACTGTGAGGTCATGAATGCAACGGCCCCTTCATGTCTGGAAGACAGGGAGTGGCTCAAAGCACTCCTCCCTATCTTCTGTCTCTTACCTTCTTTCTTCCCCTCTTCCCCAGTGTGCCCCTGCCCTTTGGGGAGGGTGACATAAATGTCTCATGTTTTTTGTAGCCCTGAGTGCTTAAGAGTCACTTATTCTCTTGAGCACACTTTAGTGTGCCTTCAATCTCCCCAGCAACTCACTGCCAGTTGAAGAAAACAGCGTCTCTAACGTATGACTGCCCTCCTTTTCTTCCATGCTCCTCCGTCTTGCTTTCTAGAACTTGTGCATGTCTGCCCCAGGCCATGCAGAGGCAGGCCATCCCTAGGGAAGGCAGAGCGGGGAGCCCAAGAGGACCCTTCAGAGCTGTCACACCAGCCCTGGACTGTCTATCTGGGCTTTCACATGACACATAAGTAATCCCACAGTTGGTATAAGCCTCTCTTTGGTAGTTTTCTGTTACTTTCAGTCAGGACAGCCTGTGTAATAGAAAAATGAAATCCTGTTTTATTTCCCCCATATACCCTATTGAAATATTTTTTGTAAGTTCTCTCTTTATCAACATAATTTGTCCCATAAATGGTTCATGAAGGATCTCTGACTTGGCTGAACCGCATCACCTCCAACCCCTGCAAACCATGCCTGAGAATCTTCAGCACTTCTGAGTTGTTGGCCAGAGAGGTCCCTGTTGCCTCCAAAACATTACGTGGGCTAGAGAGATGGCTTAGCAGTTAAAGCGCATGCCTGCAAAGCCTGAGGACCCCTGTTCGATTCTCCAGGTCCCATGTAAGCCAGATGCACAAAGTGGCACATGCATCTGGAGTTCATTTGCAGTGGCTGGAGGCCCTGGCACACCCATTCTCATTCTCTGTCTCTCTCTCTCTCCCTCCCTCCCTCCCTCCCTCCCTCTCTCTGTCTCTAATAAATAAATTAAAAAATAAAATCTTAAAAAAAAATTACAGGCTATTGCCAAGGCTCTTGGTTTCCCTTGAGAAAGAGATGGTAAGACCCTACTGCTGAAGACTTCACATGCCTGAATGGCAAAGTCACTGAGAAATCAAGCTGGTGCTGAGCAGAAAACCTTCTCCCTATAGACCAGCCAACTGAAATCTGGAAAAAGCTGCACTGTATACAGTCTTATGGGAGACCGAAGTCATCAGTGGTGAAAGCAGTGAACACTGGAAGTCTCAAGTTTGGCCAGACAGGCCAAATGACTGAATGAGTGCAATAGTGGCATGTCTGCTCTGGGGGAAACCAACTGCTCTCTAATTAGACTGAAGGTCTGCTCTATGGGAGGGGATACATACATGCCTGGTACTGAAAACCTAATCAAAAGCCTATAGCAAGGGAGGTCATGAGCCTTAGGGGTGTAAAGCCTGCTCTTATCTGGCTAAATGTATATATTATTCTCACCAAACTTCCCTGAAAGCACTACACTTAATGTTCATACTCATATATTAATGCTACTCTCACTTCTGGTTAGAGAAGCTTCTCTTTTCAGATGGCGTTAACCACTGGGATGACCCAAAAGGCAACATAGTGCTGAGAAGAAGTGATGGAGGAGTGTCCAGCACTGAAACATCTCTATCACACACTCCAAGGCTCAGGGTCCATTGCAGAAGAGGTGGCAGAAAGAATGTAAGAGCCAAAGGAAGGGCACTACTCCTTACAATGCAACTGTCCAGACAGAAATTGGCCTCAATATCCATGACCTCGCAATGCCTAGCAATACCCACACAAGACCCTCATAATAGGAGAAAAAGATGATGACATCAAATTAAAAGAGAGACTAATGGAGAGAGGGAGGGGATATGGAGAGTGGAGTTGTGAAGGGGAAAGTGGGGGAGGGGAGGGAAATATCATGGTTTATTGTCTATAAGTATAGAAGTTGTCAATAAAAAAAAAAATCTTTAGTACTTCTTTTCCTTGAGTTGAAATATACCTCTGAACCCTGGTGCTATAGTTTGAATCTGTCCCTGAAGAGTCCATGCATGGAAACAATGCCTATTGTGAAGTATTAAAGTAGAAAGTCAATCCAACTATGACATTTAAAGATGGGGCCTTTGAGAAGCAATTAAGATCAGTCAGCAGGATGGAGCCCCCATGATAGAGTACTTGCTACTTTAAATAAAGACAGACCCTGGGCTGGAGAGATGGCTTAGCAGATAAGGCCTTGCCTGTGAAGCCTAAGGATCCTGGTTCGAGGCTTGATTCCCAGGACCCACATAAGCCAGATGCACAAGGTGGCACACACATCAGGAGTTCACTTGCAGTGGCTGGAGGCCCTGGTGCGCCCATTCTCTCTCTCTCTCTCTCTCTCTCTCCTGTTTTCTCTCTTGAATCTTTCTCTCTCAAATAAATAAATAAATAAAAATAATTTTAAAAATATTTAAATAAAGAGAGACCAAAAGAGACATGTAATGCCCTGTGCTGCCTTAGAACTCTGACAGCAAGAAGGTTAAAATCAAAACTAAGTATGATAGTACATGCCTCTAGTCCCAGCATTCGGGAAGCACATCATAAATTCAAGGCCAGGATGGATGACATAATGAGATCTTGTCTCAAAAAAACAAAAAGAAGGAAAGAAACAAAGAAAAGGGAAGAAAGAAGAAAAGGAGAGAGAGACAGGTGGAAAGGAAGAAAAGATAAAAAAAACGAGAAGAGAAATAGCTATCACCAGATTTAAGCCCTTATCTGCTGAAGTAAACATGCTTTCTGGTGAAGTCTCAGATATTTTACGATAGTAATAGAAAACAGACAATACCGCTGGTGTGGAAAATCTTGGTGATCTTCACCTACTTACCTTCCCAACTTCCTCTTCCGCTGGAATGGGAAGGAACGGCTCTGCTCTCAATGAGCTCTGCCGGCTCCAATTCCTACACAGGCAATGAAGCCAGCTTTATTGTTCAGGAATCAGAATTATGGCAAAGACAGAAGCAGCAAGCTTAATTACAAGCAGAAAAACACCCCTCAGAGTGGGAGCCCCTCAAAATTGGAAAAATTCAACTGAGGGCTGAAATCAGCAAGAGGGGTCGGGGGTTAAGTATGGTGGGCCTGTTCTACCTGTCATCAAAAGTGCTGGGCTGGAGAGATGGCTTAGTGGTTAAGGTGCTTGCTTGCAAAGCCCAAGAATCTAGGTTCGATTCCCCAGTACCTACATAAGTCAGATGCACAAAGTGGTGCATATATCTGTGTGTGTGTGGCACATACATGGCCCTGGCACGTCCATTCTCCCTTAAAAAAAAAGAAAAAGAAAAAAAATAGAGTGTCCTAGACTGATTGTCTATTGAACGTTTAGCAGTAACCAGGAGATACCTGTTGAATTAAAAGAACAAGGTGAGCCATCCCAGTAGGCCATTGCAGAAGCGGTCACTCAGCTAGCCAACCGCAATGTTTCTGGCTGAACTCCCAGGACCTAGGACTCCCAGGGCCTCTCTCCAGTCAACAGTGCAGTTTAGTCAACTATATAATTCCCGGAAACAGTGGGCTTTTCCCTCATCGTAACTCCCTGCGCTTGGCAAGATGGACTCACTTCTCTTGAAACTAATCCCCACTTCTGTTCATGTTCTCTACATCTTTCTATGCCCATATCAAACATCACCTATTCTGTGAAGATGGGGTGGCCACATATTTAGGATTATGTCTCTTGCATCTGAGATTATACCCTGTTGGTGCCTTTGTAATTATTTTGCCCTTATTTCACTCTCATCATACACACAGCCTATAGTTTTTAAAAATTTTTTAGATTATTTTTAAATATATTTTTTATTGACAACTTCCATAATTGTAAACAATATCCCATGGTAATTCCTTCCCTACCCCCACTTTCCCCTTTGAAACTCCACTCTCCATCATATGCCCTCCCCCTCTCAATCAGTCTCTCTTTTATTTTGATGTCATCATCTTTTCCTCCTATTATGAGGGTATTATGCAGGTAGTGTCAGGCACTGAGAGGTCATGGATATCCAGGCCATTTTGTGTCTGGGGGGAGCACGTTGTAAGGACTCCTACCCTTCCTTTGACTCTTACATTCTTTCTGCCACCCCTTCCGCAATGGACCCTGAGCCATGGAAGGTGTGATTGAGACATTTCAGTGCTGAGCACTCCTTCCCAGCGCCATGATGCCTTCTGAGTCATCCCAAGGTCACTGCCATCTGAAAAGAGAAAGTTGTCTAACCAAAAGTGAGAGTAGCATTAATATATGGGTATGAACATTAAGAGAAGTGCTTACTGGGCAGTTTGATGAGCAGAGTATATACTTTTAGCCAGACAGCAGCAAATGTTACACTCCTACCCCTGTTGTAGGTTTCAGTATCAGGGATATATCCCCTCCCATGGAACGGGTCTCCAGTCAAATTAGAGGGCAGCTGGTTTCCCCCATAACAGACATGCTGCTACTGGACCCATTGGCTCATTTGCCCTGGTTGGCCACCCTGAGGCTACATAGTGAATTCCAGGTCAGCCTGGGCTAGAGCGAGACACTACATAAATTTTTTTTTAATTTAAATACTTTCTTTTTATTAAGTAGAAACTTGATATGGACACATCATGTATTGGTACCATCATTTCCCTCCTCCATAGCCCCACTCCACTGAGGGCCTTCCTCAGTGGGATTGCTGGCTTTCACCATAGGGTTGTGGGTTATGAGTTGTGAGAACAGCAGTCAGTCATTGTGGGGAGGGACGGGCAATGCCTTTGGATCTTCCCTCTCACCCTGTGGCTCTTACAATCTTTCCACCCTCTCTTCTGCAAAATTCCCTGAGCCTTGGTGGGTGTGCTTTAAGTCTACTTCAGTGTTGAGCTCTCAGCGGCTTCTAGACTTCTCCTTTGGCATGTTTTGAGTAGCCTCAGTGTCTATCACCATCACCCACAGATTGTTGGACTTGCCATTGAAGCATCACTCTTGCTCATCTCGCCAATTCCTCTGTGGTTTCACCTGGGCATGGCTGATGTGTGAGGGGTGGTTCATCTCCCGACAGGGAATCAGTTATCTTTTCATGTCATGTTGATAGATTTTGGTTGTCCTCAGTTTTTGCTGCCTTATGTAAAAGAAAAACAGATTCTCCAATGGACAGTAAGATCAGGATAGGTTAAAGGGGATAGGTAGAGTTAATTTACAGAGATACTGATGGGCGTAGCCTGTCTTTGGGCCAAAGACCAGTGGGAGCTTCTCGTTGGGGTCCATAATCTTGGTTTCCATAGGAATCTTTTTAAAAAAGTTTTTAATCTTTTTATTTTTATTTCATTTTATTTATTTGAGAGAGAGATGGGGGCAGAGACAGAATGGGTGCACCAGGGCCTTCAGCCACTTTAAAGGAACTCCAGACACATGTGCCACCTTGTTCATCTGGCTCAGGTGGGTCCTGAGGAATAGGACCTGAGTCCTTTGGCTTTTTAGACAAATGCCTTAACTGCTAAGCCATCTCTCCAGACCTCCATAGGAGTCTCTCTGACTTGGTTCCCAGTTGTAACTAATGGGTTCCTTTCCACTGAGCAACTCTTTTAGCCAATCAGAGAGCCAGTATAACAGTGGCTGGGTTCCACTGTTGCACAGGTGTGTGTCTTGTCAGGCTGGTTGCTTTCATATGGCAGTGCCCCCTGCTTGCTTACAACGTTGTTAGCCACCTTTCCCCAGCAGCTCCTGCAGCGCTTTCCAGCACTGCACAGGCTGACCATCTGGGCTCTAGCTTCCTTCCAGATTCTAGCCAGATCTCTCCATGCTCTGCGTCTGCAGCATGTGGTGTCTTTAGCAATAGGGTCTTGTATCTCAGGAGGGTAATTACCTTAAAATAATTTTATTTATTTATTTTTTTATTTGTGTGTGCATGCTCATGTGTGAAAGATAGAGAGAGTATGGGCGCACCAGGGCCTCTGGCTGCTGCCACTTTGTGTGTCTGGCTCCACGTGGGAACAGAGGAATCAAACGTGGTTGACGGGCTTTGCAAGCCAGTGCCTTTAACCACCGAGCCATCTCCTCAACTCCACATAGCAAATTTTGTAATGATAGAAACTATGTTTATTCCCCAGTGTAATCCCTACTGCCTTTCCATGGTCCTTATTTAGGACGGATGCTCAGTAGCCATCTGTGGAATTGAATAGGTAGCACTTCTTGACGCAGAAGCATACTAACATTGCCGACCAGCTTGTTTCAGAGTTGACTGGTCAACAGTGTTCTTGGAAATGGTGAGGATGGTCAGATACTGTCCTGCATATTTGTTGTTTCTTAGTAAGTTGAGACCTTGCATCCCACATCGTACCTCTGATACTCTTAGCTCAATGTCGTGCTCACTGAATTACTGAAGATACTTCCTGAAGTCATGAACGAATAAACTTTGAGCAATGCCAGTACTTCAATATCTCGATCACACCTTCCAAGGCTCAGGGTCTATTGCGGAAGAGGTGGCAGAAAGAATGTAAGAGTCAAAGGAAGGGTAGGACTCCTTACAACGTGCTCCCCCAGACACAAAATGGCCTGGATATCCATGACCTCACAGTGCCTGACACTACCTACAAGAGACCATCATAAGAGGAGGAAAAGATGATGACATCAAAATAAAAGAGAGACTGATTGAGATGGGGAGGGGATATGATGGAGAGTGGAGTTCCAAAGGGAAAAGTGGGGGGGGGGGGAGGGAGGGCATTACCATGGGATGTTTTTTATAATCATGGAAGATGCTAATAAAAATTTGAAAAAAAATTTGAGTAACACTTTGTTGACACTGTTACATTGTCTTTTCCTAATTTGCTTTTTCTTTTCTGCTTGCAGGGCCTGCTACCCATTCTGATGCTATCATCTTTCTTCTGCTCATTGCCAAGCATCATCATTCATGACAGAACTTCCCCAGATCTTCCCAGAGCTCCCGGAAGTACAATGACCAAAAGAAAAACAAACTGATTTCGTTTGACTTTAATCTCCATATAATAAGGAGACGGTGCTGGGAGGACCCACGGTGCTGAATTCTGATCAAAACATAGAGATTGCTGGGTGTGGTATTGCATACCTTTAATCCTAGCACTCGGGAGGTAGAGATAGGAGGATCGCTGTGAGTTCAAGGCCATCCTGAGACTGCATAGTGAATTCCAGGTCAGCCTGGGCTAAGTGACACCATACCTAGAAAACAAAACAAAACAAAATAAATATATGATATGAATTTATATCATTTTTCAAAGTGGAATTAAGGCAGATTAAAATCTGTTCATGTATGTATGTATGTATGTATGTATGTTGGGGCTGGGGATTAAACCCAAAGTCTTGCACAAGCTAATTATTCTATCAGTTCATCCCTAAATATGAATTTGTTGTCTTCTGAATTCTCCCCCTTTAAAAAAAATTGATTTATTTGAGATTGAAATAGAGAGAGAGAGAGAGAGGGAATGAAAATGATTTGGCATGCCAGGGCCTCCTGCCACTGCAAATTAATTCCAGATGCATGTGCCACTTTGTGCATCTGGCTTCGCATGGCTACAGGGGAATCAAACCTAGGCCAGCAGGCTTTGTAAACAAGTGCCTTTAACCACTAAGCGATCTCTTCAGTCCCCTGTTTTATTCAGACAGGGTCTTATGTAGGTGAAACTGGCCTTGAACTCCTAATCCTCCTGCCTTCACCTCCCAAGTACAGGCGTGAGCCGTCTGCCTGGTTTGTCTTCTAGTATCAAGCATGCAAATTGCCCTCAGGGAACATGGAGTTAGGAATAGTGCCCAGGACACTTACAGAAGGGTCAGCAGTTGATAAACTACAAATGAGCACTGCCCAGGGGGACGATTTCTATTCTAAAGACCACATTGTTTCCTGACTCAGCTTTCCCCATCTCTCTATAGCATTCCTCTTTGATGATGTCTAGACTAATTCACAATGATTCAGTGATGAGCATCCCCAGAAGCACATACTCTCATTTCCTGAAAATAGTTTTATAGCCAACAGGAGATTTACTTCTTTTTGTTTGTTTGTTTTTGTTTTTGTTTTTTGGTTTTCCGAGGTAGAGTTTCGCTCTAGTCCAGGCTGACCTGGAATTCACTATGTAGTCTCAGGCTGGCCTCCAACTCTTAGCAATCCTCCTACCTGTGTCTCCCGTGTGCTGGGATTAAAGACGTGCGCCACCACCATGCCGGGTGAGATTTACTTCTTAATTTCATTCTTTCATCCAGCCCACCTAAAAGTCCTTTGCCTGGTCATTTCTGCCACTGAGAAATGGAGTTCTAGTATCTATGTCTCTGGCCATGCCCACTCAGTCAGGCAGACTATATGACTTTGGGATTGAAGTGGTGATCTTCCCCTGTTTTCCTGCTCACATAAATAACTTTTTAAAAGGTGACCCTGGGGACTGGAGAGATTGCTTAGTGGTTAAGGTGCTTGCCTGCAAATCCTAACAACCTGGGTTTGATTTCCCAGTACCCACGCAAAGCCAGATGCATAAAGTGGCACATACATCTGGAGGCCCTGGTGCTCCCATTCTCTCTGTCTCTCTTCTATCTCTATCTGCTTGAAAATACATAAATAAAAATATTAAAAAGAATTTCCAGGCATTGTGGTGCATTTTTTAATCCCAGCACTTGGGAGGCAGAAGTGAGAGGATTGCTGTGAGTTCAAGGCCACCCTGAGACTACATAGTAAATTCCAAGTCAGGCTGGGTTAGAGTAAGACCTGACCTCAAAATTAAAAAAAGCAAACAGGGGCTGGAGAGATGGCTTAATGGGTAAGGTGTTTTTCTGCAAAGCCAAAGGATCCTGGTTCAGTTCTCCAGGACCCACGTAAGCCAGACACACAAGGGGGTGCATGCATCTGGAGTTTGTTTGCAGTGGCTGGAGGCCCTGGCTTGCCCATTCTCCTCTCTCTCTTTCCCTCATTCTCTCTCTCTCTCTCTCTCTCTCTCTCTCCCTGCCTCTTTCTCTCAAATAAATAAATAATTAAAAAAAGAAAAAACATATATGTATTATATATATATGTATGTATGTATGTATATTTGGTTTTATCTCATGATCTTGGGGTGTGGCTCAAGGTAGAGCACTTGACTTCAAAAGAAGATGACCTAATTGGACATCCATAGACTTATAGGTGAGTTTGAAGTAGAGAAGAGACTATTTTGCTGCTTTGAAAGAAAATGAAACTAGAGCCTGGGGCATAGGAACCACTGACTGTTCGCTCCTGCTGCTTCTCTAGAGCAGAATGATCCAGCTGTCTCGCATGATTAGCTGATAAGCAAAAGAAGTCCCACCATCAAGAATGAAAGAAGACTGGAATAGCTTTACTCCCTATCTTTGATCTAGAAGGGGTCATCTGTAGCTGTCCCTTGGGGAGTTAATGTTTTGATAGTTTAAATGAAATGCCCCCCCCCCCGATAGTCTCAGGTGTTTTGAATGCTTGGTCCCCAGCGGGTGGCACTTTGGGAGGTGAAGCCTTGATGGAGGTGTGTCACTGGAGGCGGATCTTGAGGTTTATTAGTCCAGCCCACCTGGTATTCAGCCAGCTACCTCATTTAGACTACTTCCTTCCCCAGCTGAGGTGACAGGATGTGATTCCCAGTCTCTGTTCTACCATGTTTTCCTGCCATGATGAAAATCCCCCTGGAGGCTGTAAGGCAAAATAAACCTTTCCTCCCCATCAGCTGTTTTTGATTGGGAGTTTTGTCCCAGCAATGAGAAAATAAGTGCAACAAATCGTGATGGTGATTCTTGGAGAGTCTGTCTACCAAGGAGTCAGTGTCACTTTTTCTGTAGCTGGGCTATCTCCACAAAGATCTCCTCTTTCACGGTTAATCATCTGCCATGAGCAATGTGGTGGTTTGATTCAGGTGTCCCCCATAAACTTAGGTGTTCTGAATGCTAGGTTCCCAGCTGATGGAGATTTTGGAATTAATGCCTCCTGGAGGCAGTGTATTGTTGGGGGTGGGATTATGGGTGTTATAGCCAGTTTCCCCTTGCCAGTGTTTGGCACACTCTCCTGTTGCTATTGTTCACCTTATGTTGGCCAGGGAGTGATGTCCACCCTCTGCTCGTGCCATTGTTTTCCCCTGCCATCGTGGAGCTTCCCCCTTGAGCCTGTATGCCAAAATAAATCTCTTCTTCCCAGAAGCTGCTCTTGGTTGGGTGATTTCTACCAGCAATGCGAACCGAACTGCAACACTAGCTGCTGGAGATTTGGGAATTAATGCCTCCTGGAGGCAGTGTATTGTTCGGGGCGGTCTTATGGGTGCTATGGCTAGTTTCCCCATGCCAGTGTTTGGCACACTCCTCTGCTGCTGTTGTCCACCTTATGTTGGCCAGGGGGTGATGTCCACCCTCTGTTCATGCCATTGTTTACCCCTGCCATCATGAAGCTTCCCCCTCGAGTCTATAAGCCAAAATAAACCTTTTTGTTTCCCACAAGCTGCTCTTGGTCAGATGTTTTCTGCCAGCAATGCAAACCTGACCGCAACAAGCACCCACTAGGCTATGTGTCCAACCTAACTGTAAGACTGCAAAAAGGATGTCTCTTCCTGTGACTTTGAATTTCATTGCAAAGCCTTCTAGAAACTTAGCTTGAGGTGGCAGCATACCTGATAATTTCTTCATGGCCTCCCCCATCAACTTGGAAACCACATGAAGTGTAGGTGGTTTGCACCGTATGTCCCCCATCAACTCATGAGTTCTGAATGCTTGGTCCCTGGCTGGGTAGCAATTTGGGA
This sequence comes from Dipus sagitta, assembly GCA_036346955.1. Lineage (NCBI taxonomy): Eukaryota > Metazoa > Chordata > Mammalia > Rodentia > Dipodidae > Dipus > Dipus sagitta. Next base: position 167,648,002 of record CM070771.1, on the reverse strand, counting down.
GGCGGAGCCATGGTGGAGGAGGTGTGTTTTTAGGGGTGGGTTTTGGGGGGGTCTTACAGCCAGCTCCCCCTTGCCAGAGCTCAGCTTACTCTCTTACTGCTGTTTTCCATCTGCTGTGGCAGGAGGTGATGTCGTCTAGACTCCATCCGTACCATGATTTCGGCCATGCTAAAACTCCCCCTCAAGACTATACAGCCAAAATAAAGCTCCTCTCCTCAGCTGCTTTTGGTCGAATGTTTTGTCCCAGTAATACGAAGGCAACTAAGGCATGGGAGCATCCAAAAAGTCCCCCAGAATAAGAACTAATAGAAAAACGTTTTTGTTTCTTGGACCAGACACCATGACAATCTCTTTGTGAGCATCGTGTCATTTCTCTCTCCCAGGAACAAGATCACAAACCTAGTAATAGCTAGAGCCAAATCTCAGACCCAGGCTGCCTGCTGGCACCTGCTATTTATAAGGACCCTGAGCAATCACAGAGGCAGTTAGTTCCCCAGTGCCACGGGCGGCCAATTCAAACCCAAGAGGAATCATCTCTTCCTGAATCACGTTTGAGTATGTCTGTTTTTGTGAGAGGTGTTTCCCAAGGCTGCAGAGAATGTGAAAAAAAAAAAAAAAAAAAAAACAACAACCCTACAAAATGAAATCAGCTTCTTTTTAAAGAAACTCATGAGAAACAAATAACTCTAGGTCAGGCTGTTGCTCCTCTCTCGTCGGCTTCCTAGCAGGAAATTGCTAAGGTTGCCTGTAGCAGGCACAAGAGACTTGAGAAGGAAGACGGTGTTTGTCCTGGCCTATCATCTGGTTTCCTGTTTTGCTTTCCACAATTTGCATAGACTTCTAAAAACTCTTTTAGGAAATTTTTGCTGTTGTTGTTTTATTGTTTTCTATCCCGTGAGATAACCTTTACAGGAACCGCACAGTAACGGCTGAGTTGCTTGCATCAAATTCCCTTACCTCCTGTGTTCAAGCCTGCTCAGTGTCACTCACCATCTACTTAGAAAGACCCGCCACTTTGTGTTCCAGCTCTGCTCCCTGCCTGGTCTTGTGACCCGGGCTGTGTCAATCTTACTTGCATCTATTCCTGATTCTTCTCCAGACTGTCAGTTCCCTAGAGGCAGGAACTTGCCCCACTGTTTACCCCAGTGTTTCCATGGTTATCAGCCCACAGCAGCCACCTAGGAGCTAATTAAGATGAATGAGCAATGGGATGATAGCTGACGGCTCTCTGAGCACCCAGCAAGCCAGTGCTTATGCCACATCACTTTCAATGGTCATGGCACTGCTGAGCGGGTGCACTGAGCAGAGCCCTTATTTTTAGGCAAGGGCAACCAGGCTCAGGGAGTTCCATGGATCACCCAAGGTCACTCAAGTAGTGAACATGGGAGCCAGGAGCAGGCTGGGTGACCCTTCCCATCGTCACTCCTTGCCTCGAACTGACAGAGGAAGGAAGTGGGCAGCTCAGAGCTTGCTAATCTTTCCAGGTTTGGGGGACCATGATAAGCTGCCTCCTGGGCTGGAGAGGTAGCTTAATGGTTAAAGGCGCTTTCTTGCAAAGCCTGACCACCCGAGTTTGATTCCCCAGTGCCCATGTAAAGCCAGATGTACAAAGTGTTGCTTGCGTCTGGAATTCATTTGCAGTGGTAGGAGGCGCTGGTGTGCCCGTTCTCTCTCTTCCTCTTCCTCTCCCTCTCTCTCAACTAATATATATATATATACATATTTTTTTTTAAAGCTGCCTCCTATTCAGTATGGCCTTCGGTTAGCTCCAGCAGAGGGAAGATATAGAAGCTGTAACTGCCTGATTATCGGTGATCTTTCTAGACCAGGCCGCATGGTCTAACAGAAGGTTGGGGACCAACCAAGCCAGGGCTCAAGTCCTAGCTCTTTCATGTACAAGCTATATGTCTGGCCCCATCTCCAAGAGCTTCATCCTTCTTTGACCATGAGAGTACCCATGAAGTCCTGCCAGCTATACGTCAACCCGGCTAACCTCCTCCAGCTCGATAAGGCACAACTCTGTCCCTCAAAGCTACTCTTCCCTTTGCCCGGAGAGGCTGGAGAGGGTACCCCTCATCTACCTGGATAACAAAATCCTCTCCTTTCCAAACGCCTCCCTGTCCTCCTGCATGGTATGTCTGCTCTTTGTTTACACAGTAGCTGATTTGGTGGTTAGTATAAGGGGCATCTTGAACTCTTGGCCCAAGCCAAGAAGTCCATAAACTAAAACCAGCAGGCCATAATCACTCCTCTCCTATTTGTGTGGCCCACACAAAAAAAGAATTTTATTTTTTAACATTTTTAAATGAATGAAAAGAAAAAGAAAAAACACTATTTCAGGACACAGGAAAACCACGTGAAATTCAAACTTTGGTATCCATAAATTTTTATTGGAGTACAGCCTTGCTTATTCATTAACATGTTACTGACAGCTGCTTTTCTATGATAATGGCAGAATTTAAAGATCATATAAGGGCTGGAAAGATTGCACAGTGATTAAGGCACTTGCCTGCAAAACCTAATGACTCAGATTTGATTCCCCACTAGTCACTTAAAGCCAGATGCCGAAGTACAGCATGCATCTGGAGTTCATTTGTAGTTGCTAGAGGCCCTGGAATTCTGTTTCTCTCTTCTCTCTTCTCTCTTCTCTCTTCTCTTCTCTTCTCTTCTCTTCTCTTCTCCTTCTCCTTCTCCTTCTCTTCTTCTCTTCTCTTCTCTTCTTCTCTTCTCTTCTTCTCTTCCCCTCTCTCTCTTCTCCTCTCTCTCTCTTCTCCTCTCTCTCTCTTCTCCTCTCTCTCTCTTCTCCTCTCTCTCTCTTCTCTTCTCTCTTCTCTTCTCTCTTCTCGTCTCTCTTCTGTTCTCTTCTCTCTCTCTCTCTTCTCTTCTCTCTTCTCTTCTCTCTTCTCGTCTCTCTTCTGTTCTCTTCTCTCTCTCTCTCTTCTCTCTCTCTTCTCTTCTCTCTCTCTCTTCTCTTCTCTCTCTCTCTTCTCTCTCTCTCTCTCTTCTCTCTTCTCTCTCTCTTCTCTCTCTCTCTCTCTCTCTCTTCTCTTCTCTGTCTTTTCTCTTCTCTCTCTCTTCTCTTCTCTCTCTCTTCTCTTATCTCTTCTCTTCTCTCTTCTCTTCTCTTTTCTCTTCTTTCTCTTCTCTTCTCTTCTCTCTTCTCTCTTCTCTCCTCTCTCCTCTCTTCTCCCCTCTCTCCTCTCCCCTCTCCCCTCTCCCGTCTCCCCTCTCCCGTCTCTTCTCTCTTCTCTTCTCTTCTCTTCTCTTCTCTTCTCTTCTCTTCTCTTCTCTTCTCTTCTCTTCTCTTCTCTCTCCTCTTCTCTTCTCTTCTCTCTCTGCTTACAGATAAATAATTTTTTTTAAGATCATGTGGCACTGGGGAGATGGCTCAGTGGGTGAAGTGCTTGCTACTCAAGCATCAAGACCTGAGATTGGATCCCGAGAACCCACATGAAAACCCGACGTGGGGCTTTACTCCACTCCTGCCTTCTCATGGTCAGGGGCTCTCTGTACTCTCATCTTTCCTTCTGTTAAGCCCTTTAAGTTTATATACAATCTAATGAAACCTCTCTAACCATAAAAAAAATGGGGGCTGGAGGAATGGCTTAGCAGTTAAGGCACTTTCCTGGGAAGCCTAAGAACCCAGGTTCAATTCCCCAGTACCCATGTAAGCCAGATGCACAAGGTGGCACACGTGTCTGCACTTCATTTGCAGTGGCTAGAGGCCTTGGTGCACCCATTCTCTCTATATATCTGCCTCGCTCACTCTCTTAAATAAATAAAATAATTTTTAAAAAGAAGAAGCCAGGTGTGATGGCATATGGCATGTGCCTACAATCTCTGGGCTAGAGTGAGACCCTGCCTCAGTAAAATAAAACAAAGTCACTTGATTAGCCTAAGCTTTATTTTGCTGTAAGAAGGAAAAGCCCCAGAGATGTTAATACCAGGCATCCAGCAAAACCTCCACACCAGTAGACCTCCCAGCAAGATCTGGAGGCTCAGGAATGGGCTTGGTAAAATATTGGAATCAGCCCGGCAAAGCACTTCTCCATTTTAAGGCAAAGACCAGAGATGAAGATCACAGGAGCTCTAGTGTTTTCCAAAGCCAAGTCGTTTTCAGCTTTGTTTTCCAAGGGTGCACTTAAGGCAGAAGAGAGACTTTAAAGCAGACAGAACAGAGAGATGTTAAAAGCTGAAAGAAAAAAAAAAAAAAGAGTCATTTCCCAAGATAGAAAATAAAAGTCTTCCGAGCAAAGAGCGGGGCAGCAGGAAAGGAGTGTGCAGCGTTGGTCCTGCTGCCTGCGCCCGCTCGCTGGCCGTTCTCTCGTGCTCCTGCTTCTCCCACGCTGGGCTCTGACATTTCAGATTTAGGGGAGCCTGATCATAAGCTCACGCACAAACTACAGACAGCGCCAACGGCTCGTTGCCAGTTGCCAACAGGTCACCAGATTAGAATCTGTTGTTTATTTGTTTGATTGGGTTTTGAGGTAGGGTCTCGCTCTAGCCCAGGCCAACCTGGAATTCACTGTGTACTCTCAGGCTGGCCTGGAACCCACAGCAATCCTCCTACCTCTGCCTCCCTCCTGAGTGCTGGGATAAAAGGTGTGTGCCACCATGAACCTGGCATCTTTTTTTTTTTTTTTTTTTTTTTTTTTTTGGTGGACATTCTTTTTAGAGGCATGACGGTAAGACTGTCGAATTAGAGGTAGGGAGATCGCCGTGAGTTCAAGGCCACCCTGAGACTCCATAGTGAATTCCAGATCAGCCTGGGCTAGAGTGAGACTCTACCTTGAAAAACCAAAAAAAAAAAAAGAATGTGGAATTAAAAGGGACCACTCTAACCCATAACAAAGCAAGCCTAAGAAACTGTCATAGCCTCGAGAGGATCCAAAGGAAAAATGACTGGAGGTAACAGCATACCTTAGATGGGATTATAGTTTAGAAAATGGACACTAGGTATGGTGGTTTGATTCAGGTGTCCCCCATAAACTTAGGTGCTCTGACTGCTAGGTTCCCACCTGATTGAGATTTGGGAATTAACGCCTCCTGGAGGCAGTGTATTGTTGGGGGTGGACTTATGGGTGTTATAGCCAGTTTCCACTTGTCAGTGTTTGGCACACTCTCCTGTTCCTGTTGTCCACGTTATGTGGGCCAGAGGGTGAATCCCGGTCAGCCTGAGCTAGAGTGAGACCCTACCTCGAAACACCAAAATAAATAAATAAATAAAAATAGAAGAGAGGGCTTGAGAGATAGCTTAAGTGGTTAAGCACTTGCCTGTGAAGCCTAAGGACCCCGGTTCAAGGCTCGATTCCCCAGGACCCACGTAAGCCAGATGCACAAGGGGGCGCATGCGTCTGGAGTTTGTTTGCAGTGGCTGGAGGCCCTGGCGTGCCCATTCTCTCTCTCTCTCTCTCTGTCTCCTTTTCTCTGTCACTCTCAAATAAATAAATAAAAATAAACAAACAAAATTTCTTTTTAAAGATAGAAGACAGACTAGCTGGAAAGAAGGGATTCGGTGGAGGGGGGTTTCAGGAGAGGGAAAAGAGAAGGCAATGGGAAGACTCATCTTGGATGAGGACAGCACCATCCCAGGCTGAATAAAAAGCCACTGGAGCACGAGAATTCATTCCTCTGCTTCCTGACTGATGGTGCGATGTGACCAGCTGCCTCATGCTCCCACCCCCGTGCCTTCCCTGTCACCATGTCCTTAGACCAGCAGTCAAACCCTTCCTCCCTTAAGTTGCTTCTTGTCAGGCATTTGGTTGCAGCAACAAGGAAAAGAACTAACACAGTAACTGTGAGGAGATGTATGTGCTAATAGCTTCACTGTAATAATCATTCCACCATAGAAGTGTATATCAAAAATACTGTGTTGGGCTGGAGGGATGACTTCTTGGTTAAAGTGCTTGCCTGTGAAGCCAAAGGATCCAGGTTAGATTCCCCAGTGCCCACAGTAAGCCAGATGCACATGGTGGCCCAAGAGTCTGGAGTTCATTTGCAGTGGCTAGAGGCCCTGGTATACTCTCTCTCTCTCTCTATCTGCCCCCCGCCTTTCTCTCAAATATAAATAAATAAGATCTAATTTTTAATATTGTATTATACACTTTACACGGATACAATTTATATTTTTTAGAATCTTTCTTGGGGGAACAGGGTTTCAACTTAGGGTATGACTATAATCCAGGCTGACCTGGTACTAACTCTAGCCCCAGGCTGGTCTAGAACTCATAGTGATCCTCCTACCTCTGCCTCCTGAGTGCTGGGATGAAAGGCATAAGCCACCATGCCTGGAAATATATATATATATATATATATATATATATATATATATAATTTGTTGTTGTTTTGGTTTTTTCCAGGTAGGGTCTCGCTCTAGCTCAGGCTGACCTGGAATTCACTACAAAGTCTCAGGGTGGCCTCGAACTCAAGGTGATCCTCCTACCTCTGCCTCCTAAATACTGGGATTAAAGACATGCGCCACCATGCCCGGCTTCAATTCTATATTTTTTTAAATAAAAATATTATTGTAAAGAAGGAATTATTCATTGAACATTTAATAAGTTACAAGGCATCTGTCTGGCTTAGTCCCAAGCATCACACAGAGAAGCAGTGCTCAAGGTATCTGCATGCCAAGCTAGTCAATGGGTCCCTAGGGCTAAGAAAGCAACCCTTCCCCCTTGACCTTACAATGGCCCAAGCCAGTGTTTTTCAAAGTGAAACTCACTGTGGAATTTATTTGGCATTAATTGTTTCTAAGTTAGAAAGAAAAGGATGGGGGTGGGTGGAGGCTGGAGAGATGGCTTAGCAGTTGAGGCGTCTGCCTGTGAAGGCAAAGGACCCACTTTTGATTCCCCAGGATCCATGTAAGCCGCACGCACAGGGTGGCGCATGCGTCTGGAGTTCATTTTACAGGGGCTGAAGTCCTTGGCGTGCCCATTATCCAACCACCACCCCTCACCCGTCGGCCTCTTTCTCTCTCTCTGAAATAAATTTAAAAAGAATTTTTTTTAGCTTTTCCGCCTGTTCCCCGCGTTTGCTCCGAGCTCCTAGGCTAGCCCCGCACCGCCCTCTCCCTCCAGCCGCCAACATGAACGTCTGCCGGGACCTCATCAGCCACTAGGAGCTGCTCTCCGACATCTACAAGATCCGGGAGATCGCGGACGGCCTGTGCCTGGAGGTGGAGGGCAGGATGATCAGTGGGACAGAGGGTGACATTGATGACTCGCTCATCGGGCGAAGGTACTGAAAGCACAGTAGTCACCGGTGCTGACTGTGTCATGAACCATCACCCACAGGAGACCAGCTTCACAAGAGGCTCACAACAAGCACATCAAAGATGACATGAAATCACTCAGAGGCAAACTTGAAGAACAGAAACCAGAAAGAGTAAAAAAGCCTCTTACGACAGGGGCTGTAGAGCAAATCAAGCACATCCTTGCTAATCTCAGTAACTACCGGGTTTTTCTTTAACTGGTGAAAATATGAATCCAGATGGCATGGTTGCCCTCCTGGACCACCGCGAGGATGGTATAACTCTTTCATGATTTTCTTTAAGGATGGTTTAGAAATGGAAAACTCTTAACACACTCGCAGTCATTTGGATAGATCACCTGTCATGGCAGCCGGCTGCTGTTTACCATCCGTACACCACCAGGACTAGAGGAATGGACTGATGTCAGCTTGACCTTTTATTTTGACTGACTTATTTGGAGTGAAGGCATTTTATTTATTGTTTTATTTATTTTTTGTTTTGTTTTCTTTTGTTTTTCGAGGTGGGATCTCGCTCTGGCTCAGGCTGACCTGGAATTCACTCTGTATTCTTAGAGTGGCCTTGAACTCACAGCAATCCTCCTACCTCTGCCTTCTAGTGCTGGGATTAAAGGCATGCGCCACCACACCTGGCCATTTATTTAAAATATTTTATTTTTATTTATTTATTTGACAGAGAAAGAGGGAGAGACAGAGAGAGAGAGAGAGAGAGAGAGAGTGGGCATGCCAGGGCCTCCAGCCACTGTAAATGAATTCCAGATGCATGTGCCCCCTTGTGCATCTGGCTAACATGGGTCCTGGGGAATCGAACCTGGGTCCTCTGGCTTTGCAGGCAAACTCCTTAACTGCTAAGCTATCCCTCCAGCCCCATTTTTTGTTGTTGTTGTTGTTTTTAAGGACAATAAAAAAGCCAAAAAACAAACAAAGAAAAAAAACATGTCATGTAGGTTTGTCTAAAAATGAGTGCATTTAAACTCAAAAAAATTTTTTAATTAAACAGAAAAAGAGGGAAACAAGAGTATGGTTTTTGGTGTGTGCAGGTTTTCTTTTCTTTTAATTCAAACAAAACGAAATTGAAACTCATTAAATGGTTTTCTTTACAATTGGCCCTCTCGGAACTTTTGTTAGGCTTTTGCCCATCGTAACTGTCCAAGAGGAGCTGTAGAATGCAGCATTTCCCCAAGTCACTTGACTGAAGCTCACTGCATAGGAAGAGCTTTCTCTGAAGATACTTTGGGAGCTGCAGAGATGGCTTAGCCATTAAGTTGCTTGCCTGAAGACACTTTGGAAACCACTGGTTTATGCAACCGCACCAAAAAAAAAAAGCAAGTAGAATGGCTGAAGATGCCTAACAGAAGGGCCTGACACAGTGAAGTTAAAAAACAAACACAATGAGAACGATTGAATCGGCCACGACTGAGTTTATAAACGGGTTGCTTCAGGGATCTCAATAGCAAGAAATTTTGCCAACCTAATTTCTGAGACAGTTTCATTTGATGCCCGAGGCCTTAAACAAGAGCCTAATGGACTGTGGACCTTGTTAATAACTGGATGGGGAAACTATTAACATCAGGCTCACATGGCGTCTTCTGTTCCTCAACAAAAGACATTTGTGTCTCAGCCTTTTAAAAACTTGCACAAATTTGGGGGCGGACAATGGATATTTGGTGGAGATTTGTTACTGCAGAGATGAACAAGCCTTCCTTATCCTGAGGAACAAAGACAACCCAATGGTTCTTGAGCAGCTGGAATATTTAGAAGCCACATATAAAAAATTGTACATTTGATTCCTTCAGACATGCAACTTTCTCGAGACTAAATTGTATTTTAATTTAATCATTCAGGGCAGTTGTAGTTCTTCAGCTGAGATTAAAATAACAGGCTTTGAACAGGCAGCGTTTTCTTGTGAATTTGTTCCAAAGCATAGCAGATGATGGGGGAATCAGACTTGAATCTTGACAAGCAGCTCTGTTCCAGGGCACATCAGTAACACTTTCACCTGCCCCGGATTGCTTTTAACATAGTCCTTGAGCAATTGGAAAAAAAATCTTGCTTCAAATGCATTTAATGTAGCAGAAAAAACAGTTGCTGAAGAAACAGAAAACCTGCAACAACAGAATAATGAATCAGAATTTGACAAAATGAAGGCTGGGGAAGTAGCTCAGTGAGTACAATGCCTGCCCAGCAGACAGGAGACCCTGGGTTCAATCCCTGGCATTGCATAAACCCAGCACTTGGGAGGTGGAGACAGGAGGATCAGAAGTTCAAGGTTGAAGGTTGTCTTTGGCTGCATGGTGACTTTGAGGCTAACCTTGGCTTCATGAAACCCTACCTAGAGAAAATGTTTTGCATGTGACAGAAAAAGCATGGGCGATTTAAATCATAGACCCATTCCTTCAAAGCTGAGGAACTTTGGGTATTTTCAAAACTACAGCTTTCTCTTCAATAAGGCATCAACCCCTTTACAAGGTGGGCTGTAAGTAATGAAGATGATATTTGCAAACTGTACCTTTAACAGTACTGGTCACATACAGACATAGCACTTTTACCAGCATAGTTCTAATCAACTCGGTAAATGATTATTATAAGAAAGTAGAAGCCAGGCGTGGTGGCACACGCCTTTAATCCCAGCACTCGGGAGGCAGAGGTTGGAGGATCGCCATGAGTTCAAGGCCACCCTGAGACTCCATAGTGAATTCCAGGTCAGCCTGGACCAGAGTGAGACCCCCCTACCTCGAAAAACCAAAAAAAAAAAAAAAAAAAGAAAGTAGAATTGTCAACCTTACGTAGCAAAAAGTATAGCAAGGACAAAAGCAAATATGTCAGCACAAAATATTAGGCTCATAGAAATAGGAAGGAAAACTTTAGGATAGCTAAAAGTGAATGTTGTATAGAAAGAGTAACTTTATTTACATCAGCAGAATTTTTGGGAAATGAGGCAAGATCAATAAACTTTTGGTCTTCTGGTGTGAGTGAACTCAGTTGCAGTGACTCTGCTGAGGTTTGTGTGACAGGCTACCCTGAAATCCTCAGAACAAAGTCTTCTAAAATGAGTGTTTTCCTAGATGCAATCAGCAAAATTATTGGATCATCAGAAATGAAACATTAAGAATAAACCAAGAGCCAGGCATGGTGACTCATGCCTTTAATCCCAGCATTTGTGAAGCAGAGGTAGGAGGATCGCCTTAAATTCAAGGCCATCCTGAGACTACATAGGGAATTCCAGGTCAGCCTGGGCTAGAGCGAGACTCTACCTCAAGAGAAACAAAAGAATAACCAAGAGTTGTTCTAAAGTACATTCTAGGTGTTAGGTCCAGAAGAAAAGACAATGGGGAGTCAGGTAGGTGGCACACGCCTTTAATCCCAGCACTCGGGAGACAGAGGTAGGAGGGTTGCCATGATTTTGAGGCCAGCCTGGGATTACATAACGAATCCCAGCTCAGCCTGGACTAGAGTGAGACCCTACATCGAAAACAACAATGACGACAAAAAGATGATCAGGGGTTGAGGAGATGGGTTAGTTGGTAATGAGGTTGCTGTGCAAGCATAAGGATCTGGGTTCAGACCCCCCAGCACCCACGTAACAGCCAAACATGGCGGCATTCTCTATAATCCCAGCACCAGATAGGATCCCTAGTGCCTGCTGGCCAGCTAGTTTAGAAAAACCAGTGAGCTCTCATTTCAGTGAGAGATCCCATATCATCACATGAGGAAGGCATCAACCCCTGACCCCCACATACACATATACACATGTGAACCCACACACATACACTTATATACACAGCACTCATACACATGCAAAATAAAGATTATGGAGTTGTATAATTTAGGAGCTCCTGGGTTCAACAAAGTTAGAACATTCTCTAGGCTTTTAAAAAATTAACATATATACATAACGAGCGCACAATAAAATAACAGAAGTTCAAATAATAGAGAAGATCATGAAATGAAAAGTCAGGTTTCTTGTCTCACTTCACCTTTTTGTGGGCGTGTGTTTGTATGTGTGTGGTGCACGCACATGTACAGCGCCCATGGGCACCCCATGAACCAAGCTGCAGATGGGGTGCTTGCCTGCAGTGGCTGGAGTAGGCTGGTGGGTGACCTGCTCCATCACTCTTCTTGTTCTTGTTTAAGCAGGAGTCTCTACTGATACCAAAGCTTGCTGCGTTTTCACAAGTTCTGGCCGTTCCGGGGTCTCTCTTCCCCTACGGAAGTGGGCTTATAGGCATGTGTGGCTATTCCCAGCTATTTACATTGGTTCTGGAGATTCGAACTCAGGAGGTCTCAGGCCCTCTTGCTTGCACAGGAAGTGTACTTAAGCCCTCAGCCGTCTCCCCGGCCTTCACTTCATCCTTTGTCCTCTCATTGTTCACAGAATCAGGAATTGGTCCTAGTTTCTCCTCATTCTTCCGCAGCTGTTGCCAACACACCCTCTCTAGTTCATCAAGCTAGAGACAGACACAGGTCAACACCGCATACTAATGGTAGCATATACTATACACATGCCTGCATCTTAGTATCAGCTTGTTGGCATCGGTGATTTTTGGCTGGGGTGCAATGTCCAGAGACATTTTTGGTGGTTCCAACGGGGATAGTGTCCTCTCTGATCAGCACGTGGCATGATGTTCTGTCTCTGTTTTTTTTTTTAGAAAAAAATATTTCAAAATATTTATTTAAGGTAGAGAGAGAATGGGCACACCAGGGCCTCCAGCCACTGCAAACAAACTCCAGATGCATGTGCCACCTTATGCATCTGGCTTTACGTGAGTACTGGGGAATCGAATCTGGATCCTTTGGCTTTGTGGGCAGGTGTCATAACCACTAAGCCATCTCTCCAGCCCTCTGTCTCCATCTTAACAAGAGACCAAGCAATATTCCTAGGACATACAATCATCATGAGCCAAGTGACACTGGCAAATAAGTTAAAAAGAATTTAACATCTCGTATCTTTGTAGAGCTTAAATAGATTTGCCAATGTTTATAGCAGCATTAGATGTGACAGGGGAGCTCTTAATTGACCAGATTTAGATAGCTAAGGAAATAACTATCTTGCCAGGCGTGGTGGCACATGCCTTTAATCCCAGCACTCAGGAGGCAGAGATAGGAGGATGGCCATGAGTTCGAGGCCACCTTAGACTCCATAGTGAATTCCAGGTCAGCCTGGGCTAGACTGAAACCCTACTTTGAAAAAGAAGAAAGAAAGAAAAGAAAAGAAATAACTATCTAAAAGACTGCCAGTGTGGTCCTGAAACAAGAGTGGAGGTTTCTAAGCTTTGCAAGATCGATACATTCCAGTGGCCACAGCGGTATCTAATGGGGCAAAGTGAACTCAGCACCATAGAAACTTAGAGATGTTACTAGCTAGCTTTCTACTTGCTAGTGTAACAAATGCCACACCCCTGTGGTGGCTTGAACAATGCAAATGTCAGCAGGGCTGTGCTCCTAGAGGGCCCTTGGGTAGGTCCCAGTTCCTTGCCTTTGCCAGCTTCTAAAGGCTGCCTGCATTACTTGGCTCATGGTCTCCTTCCCCATGTCAAACCCAGCAGCAGCAGGTAGAATCCTGCAGCTCATCACTCTAACCTCCCTTCTATTGCCGTAGCTCGTCCTCTCACTCTCACTCCTCTTCTGCTTCTAAGGACTCTCGCGATTACGTTGGGCCCATGTCGATGCTCCTGGGCCGTGTTCCTATCTTCAAGCTTCTTAGCAACCCTGATTCCACCCGAAGTCTTCCTTCTCCTCAGTCAGGGATGTCCCCCGTTCACTGGTTCCAAGCACTAGGGTGCACATATCGGGGAGGCATTATTCTGCCTGCCGCAGAGATTAAGAACTTAAAGACATCACTATTTTCTCTTGAACCATCGAAAGGACAATTGACATTTGAAATACAGATAACCAATGGTGCAGACTATTCCAAAGGCATACTGTGAATGTTAAAACTTAAATGTTGCAAATGTTCAAGACACACAGTTTACATGGAAATGATAAAGTACATCCCTCTATAAACTGACTCCTAAGACCTAACAGGAAGCTTAAACCATTTTTTTAATGTATAATTTTTTTTGTTGTTTGGGTTTTTTTTGTTTTTCGAGATAGGGTCTCACTGTAGCCCAGGCTGACCTGGAATTCACTATGGATAATGTATAATTTTTTTTATTGACAACTTCTATATTTACAGACAATAAACCATGATAATCCACTCCCTCACTTTCCCCTTCACAGCTCCACTCTCCATCATATCCCCTCCCCCTACTACTTTAGTCTCACTTTTAATTTTATTTTTTATTTTTATTATTTTTTAATTTATTCATTTTTGTTAACAACTTCCATGATTGTAAACAATATCCCATGGTAATGCCCTCCCTCCCCCCACTTTCCCCTTTGAAACTCCTTTCTCCATCACATCCCCTCCCCCCTCTCAATCAGTCTCTCTTTTATTTTGATGTCATGATCTTTTCCTCCTATTATGATGGTCTTGTGTACGTAGTGTCAGGCACTGTGAGATCATGGATATCCAGGCCATTTTGTGTCTGGAGGAGCACGTTGTAAGGAGTCCTACCCTTCCTTTGGCTGTTACATTCTTTCTGCCACCTCTTCTGCAATGGACCCTAAGCCTTGGAAGGTGTGATAGAGATATTGCAGTGCTGAGCACTCCTGTCACTTCTTCTCAGCACCATGATGCCTTCTGAGTCATCCCAAGGTCACTGTCATCTGAAAAGAGAAGGTTCTCTAACCAAAAGTGAGAGTAGCATTAATATATGTGTATGAACATTAAGAGAAGTGTTTACTGGGCAGTTTGATGAGCATAATATATACATTTAGCCAGACAGCAGCAGACGTTACACCCCTAGGGCTCATGGCTACCCCTATTGTAGGTTTTCAGTATCAGGGATATATTCCCTCCCATGGAACAGACCTCCAGTCAAATTAGAGAGCAGTTGGTTTCCCCCATAACAGACATGCCACTATTGCACTAGTTGGCTCATTTGGCCTGGCTGGCCAAATATAAGGCTTGTAGTGTCCACTGTTGAGTATCTCCACTGGTGGTCTCTCTCTCTCCCATTGAACTGCATGCAGTGTGGCTTTTCCAGCTTTCTGTCAGCTGGTCTACATGGAGGAGGTTTTCAGCTCAGTTCCAGCAGGATTTCTCAGTGACCTTGCAGCCCAAGTATGTGGAGTCTTCAGCAATAGAGTCTTACCATCTATTTCTGGTGGAATATTCAGTGTCAAGGATGTATTCCCTCTCATGGAGCGGGCTTCCAGCCACTATTGCACCCATTGGCTCATTTGACCTGGCTGGCAAAATATAAGGCTGGTAGTGTCCACTGGTAAACCTTTGTTTTAAAAATCAAGTTAACATATTTCAATTATTTTTTTAAAAGAGATTTATTTATTTATTTGAGAGAGAGAGGCAGAGAGAGAGAGAGAGAGAGAATGAGTGTGCCAGGGCCTCTAGCCACCCACAGATGAACTCCAGATATATGTGCCACCTTGTGCATCTGCCTTTTGTGGGTACTGGGGAACCAAACCTGGGTCCTGAAGCTTTGCAGGCAAGCACCTTAACTGCTAAGCCATCTCTCCAGCCCTCAATTATTTTTCAAATCATCCAGGATAGGAATAATCCAGGAAATAGCCTACCAGCATTAGTACAACTCATATACAATATAATCGTAGAATTATGTAGAACCCAAATGTTACATTTTTATGTGGCGGGGGGAATTCACACATGTGTGTTTTAATACACGTGTGTGCATTGCATATTTGTATATGCACATGTGTATACATGAGTGTGGAGACCAAAGGACGCCCTCAGGTGTAATCCTCAGGGACATTATTTGCTTTTTTTGAGACAGTGTCTCTCAGTGGTCTGGAACTCACCAATTAGGCTAGACCAGCTAGCCAGGGAGCCCCTGGGAATCCACCTGCCTCCACGTCTCCTGTTATCACAAGCAGGCAGCGCCATGCCTAGCATTTTCACACAGGCTCTGGAGATTGGACGCAAGTCATCACACTGTGTGGTAAGTGTTATCCCAATTGTGCCATCTCTCCAGCCCAAACATTCAATTTTTGAAATATTAACTGTCGTAACATAAAGCCAGGGAACAGAAATACATAAATGACACTAAAAGTCCCATGCCTTAAGATTATTCCTTCCTTCTCTAGATGAAAGCGTGTGCATAACACTGTCCTACTAGGTAAAGATAATGGTGATGGAGTTTCCTGCAGATGCATCATGAAGGGGAGAAATAAATCACTGGGCTGAAGAGATGACTTAGAAGTAAAGGTACTTGCCTGTGAAGCCTAAGGACCCAGGTTTGATTCCCCAGTACCCACGTAAGCCAGATGCACAAGGTGTCAAACAAACAAATAAATAAATAAATAAATAAATATTTTTTAAAAAAACAGGCCAGGTGTGGTGGTTCATGCCTTTAATCCCAGCACTCAGGAGGCTGGGTAGGAGGATTACTGTGAGTTCGAGGCCAGCCTTAGACTGCATAGTGAATTCCAGGTCAGCCTGGGCTAGAGCGAGACCCTACCTTGAAAAACCAAAAATAAATCAATTACTTTACTTGTGACCCTATTAAAAACTGAGCCTGTATAAGGGCAGAGGATAGAAATACACTCAGTCACGATAGTGGGAGTGTAGAGAACAACCTGACGAACACACACGCACAAACATATCTGATTTGGGTACATATCTTTCAGTAATATAATTAGACCAGTAAAATACATCTTATAGAAAACAAACTTTCAGGAACACATAAGAGCATATGTGCTACACCTCTTTTGTTTGTGCAGGGAATGACAGCCACTGTGAGATCACACGTACAATGATCCCTTTGGGTCTGGACCACAGTGTTCCAGAGCATTCCTCCCCATTTTTAGGCTCTTACGTTCTTTCCGCCTCTTCTGAGCTTTGATGGTGTGATAGAGATGTCTCGCTTAGTGCTGAACATTCAACTCTCACTTCCTGTCAGCACTTCGATGACTTTTGAGACTCCCCACAGTCACCGCCATGTTGGTTTGTGAGGCTGGTTCCCTCTTTGGCTTCTATTTGTTTGTTTTGACACAAGGTCTCACTTTGGAGCCCAAGCTGGTCTGGAACTTATTTTGTAGACCACACTGGCCTCTCACCCATGGGTATCCTCCTACCTCTGCCTCCCAAGTGCTGGGATTACAGTCATGAGTAACCACACCCAGCTTTGCATCATTACTTATAACAATAATTTCAAGGAAAAAAAATAATTCATAGATGAATGGTTAAATTATTTGCATCAATATCTTGTAGTATTATATCTCCTAATAGGTACAGTCATAATGGAGAAATTGTAATGGAATCTATAAAGAATTATGATAGAAATTCAGTGGGTTAAAAGAATTCAGATTCATCTTTAAACATGGGCAAAAGATTTAATAGACATTTCCCCAGACTAGATACAGAAAGGGCAATAGACAAAAATGTTCAACCTCATTAGTTATTAGAGAAATTCAAATCAAACTCCCAGGGAGATAACACTTCATACTCAGTGGGGTGACTACAATAAGAAAGGCAGAGACTATCAAATGTGGATCAGCATGTGATAACAATTGGAACTCATTTTTGGTAAGAATGTAAGATGAGGCAGCCACACCACTGGATGTAGTGTTTCAAGTTTTTTTTTTTGTTTTTTTTTTTTTTAGGGGAGAAGAAATTATTTTTTGTTTGCATGTGTGTGCATGTGTAATGTAGTATGTGTATGTGTGTGTGCGGTTCATGTACACATGTGTGCCCTTGCAGCACTCCATACACTTGCCTGCAGCCCTGGGCCACTAGCCTGCAGTGGCTAGAGTATTCTGCTCCATTGCTTTTCCTCCTGGTCTTGTTTGAGCCCATCTGTCTTTCTTTTTCCCAGAGTTTAAGGGGCTTCATCAATTCTCAGGTCTCTGTACCCCTGTGTGACTGGAGTTTCAGGCACTCACGGCCATAAAGCTCAGCTGTTTTATGTGGGATCTGGAGATTTGAACTCAGGTCCCCTTAGGCCTTTATGCTGGCACAAAAAGCACACCTTAACCTCTGAGCTATTTCTGTGGCCCACAGATTACTTTAAAATTAGAAAGTAGTAGTTGTTGGTGAACTCCCTGAATATATTATGCTACTGAGTTGTATTTTTTTACTACGTGTGGGTATGTTTATAGATGTGCAGGGGCGTGTTTATGGGCCCAAGTACAACTTCAGAAGTCATCCTCAGGAACATGATTCACCAATTTTTGTCTTTTAGACAAGGTTTCTCATTGGCTTGGAGCTCACCTAAATCCAGCCCTTCAGTAATATATTTACTGACAGCTTACTGAGGGCCATACTTTTTCTAATCATTTTATTCTGTATAGTTCATTTGACCCTTTCAATAACCCTGTAAGTATGCTTAGCCCCACAGATTTAAAAAAAAAAAAAAAAGTGGCTTTGTCCATGATCAAAAAAAAGTTCAGATGGGCTGGAAGATGGCTTAGTGTTAATGCACTTGCCTGCAAAGCCAAAGGACCCAGATTCGATACACCAGGACCCACATTAAGCCAGATGCACAAGGTGGTGCATGTGTCTGGAGTTTGTTTACAGTGGTTAGAGGTCTTGGGGCACCCATTCTCTCTCTATCTGCCTCTTCCTCTTCCTCTCTCTCTCTCTCTCTCTCTCTCTCTCTCTCTCTCTCTTTCAGGGCTGAAATGGGACCTGAAATTAGCCATATAATCCCAGGGCATATCTTTTGACCATTCACTAGACCATACCACTCCTGTGGATAGATGAAGTCCATTACTAGGACACAATTATATGAAAAGTTAATTAAAATAGTGATAGGCACTTGAAGCAAAAACTATGGTTCAAAAAGAGCTTGATAAATTTCAGTCTAAATACATGTACTTTGGCATAACTAAACAATGTAGTCAAGAAGAGTCAATCTACAGTTGAAGCCTGGTTTACCAGAATGTGAGCAGTTATCAAACAAAGCCAGTTACCATAGATAAAAATTCCTTCCTATGCAAGTCCAGTTGATACTTGTTAGTTATTTGTATACCCTTTTAAGTTTTGTTGTTGTTGTTGGTTTTGTTTTTCGAGTTAGGGTTTCACTCCAATCCGGGCTGAACTGCAATTCACTCTGTAGTTTCAGGGTGGCCTCGAACTCACAATGATACTCCTACCTCTGCCTCCCAAGTGCTGGGAATAAGGGCGTGCACCACCACGCTCGGCTCCCTTTTAAGTGTTTTATAAATAAGAAACACAAAGCAATTAGAGAAGACATTATGTACCTCATAAATATTTCTTTGTACAGTATAAAGCAATTTCACATTAAGAAGAAATCTAAATATCTTTAATATCCACTTTGACGTGTCATTAAATTCCTACGACATTAAAATTTTTATTTCTTTGTTCTTTTGTTGCTATTTCTATTAAGCTGATCTGGTGGGGGAAATTGAAGTATATGAGAGGTTAGGGAAGATTTCAGTATTTAAGTATTGATTTTTCTTCATAAAATAAAAAGTAACAGGTATCTGTTAGATGGACACCACATGCTAAGGTGGGAACAGTTCATGCTTTATAATAACTGTGAAATTCCTTTGCTCTTTTGTTTTCAAGTTAACACTTGCTTGGCTAACACTGAAAACCCCAATGTTTTGGGAAAACCTTATTAAACAAAGTATCATTCTTTTTAGAGAACAATGGCGATGCTTAACATTTTTTCCTAAATGCAAGGACATATTTTTGTCTCTGTCTCCCTGTGGAAAGGATTTCTTTAGGAAGCTAGAGCAGGAAGTGGAGTACGCGCTCCATCAGAGGAGGCAGGCTACTTGGAGGGCCTGAATGAGAATCCCAAACTCAGCCCTAGAGAACCCCTGGGAATCGCTTTCACGGAGGTGTTGAGCAGGTGGCAGCTAACCAGTTACTGATCTCTTATTGCTTCCTCCTGTGCCTCACTTGCCCCAGTCCCCAGGCTTCTATGCCACCCTGCCATCTTTCAGATGCCTTCCTAACACCCCTCTCTGCTCTACCCTCTCTGAGCCTTGGTGCACACTGCCCAGACCCCGCAAGGCACCAGCTGTCTTTGAATTCCACCTCTGTCCCCATCACCACCCCCAACAAGCACAGTTTAGGCCCTGTTGGTAACTCTCCACAGAACCCCACCTGCTTTCTGGAAATCCTCCTCGATTATCTTTCATTTATTCATCTGATCATTTTATTTGAGTCATATCAACTCATTTACAGCAAAACTATGTCCAACACCGCCAAAATAATGTCCAGCTGGTTATTCATGTCCTCCAAGCAATTGTGTGATGGTACTTAGCGTTGCTCTTTGTCCCATTGGGGACTTGCCTGATTGTTGTACCTTTTTAAATATATATGTTTATTTGCAAGCAGGTATATGTGTGTGTGTGTGTGGAGAGAGAGAGAGAGAGAGAGAATGGGTGTCCCAGGGCCTTCAGCAACCGCAAACAAACTTCACACACATGCACCATCTTGCGCATCTGGCTTATGGGGCTACTGGGGAATCGAACCCAGGTTGTCAGGCTTTGCAGGCAAGTGACTTAACATCTGAGCCATCTCTCCAGCCCTGTGTCATATCTTTCTGTATTTATTTAATGGGGGGGGGCGGTGGCAAGTGTGCCATGGTGCACGTGTGGAGGTTAGACAACAACTCAGAGGTGTCTGTGCTGTCAGACTTTAAAACAACCATCAGACCAGCTGGCCCCAAAGCTTCGTCTTCTCTTGGCTCCACATGCCATTATCTCAGGCTTGTCAGAATCACACATGCATGTGCCACTTCATATCCACGTTTTTACGTGGACTGGAGAATTACCCAGGCTGGCAGGCTTTGCAAACAGGGGCCTAACCCCTGAGAAATCTCCCTAGCCCTGTACGTGAAACTCTGTCTCAGGCACACAATTGGCACTCAGTACATTTTTGCCAACCTACCAAGAAGCTGATGCTACCAAGAACACTGCTAGGTTTCTAGCCGTTACTTTTTCTTTCATTTATTTATTTATATGTAAGTGGGGGTGGGGGGGGGAGAAAGAATAGATGTGCTAGGGGCTCTTGCCATTGCAAATGAACTCCGGATGCATCTTCTCTGTGATAAGGAAAAGTGTACATGGCCTGGAGAGATGATCAGTGGTTAAAGGCGCTAGCATGCAAAGCCAGATGACCCCAGTTTGAATCCTCAATACCCACATTAAGCCAGATGCACAAAGTGGTGTATGCATCTGGAGTTTGCAGTGGCAAAAGGCCCTAGCACACCTACTCTCTCTCTCTCTCTCCTCACCTCTCTCATTGCTTGGAAATAAATCCATGAAAAAAAAAAAAGTAAACATACTTTGTCTTGTGTTTTGGAGCCACACTCATCCTGAAGAATTTTGACCCATCCTCCTTCCTCCTCTGTTTTCCTCACCAAAAGCAGAAACAGTTCCTGAGCCTACAAGACTGCATATTAGCTGTAAGTTCAAGTGAGATCTCACAATATAGCAGGCAAGAAGACAGGACAAGCATCCCGACCCTGCGACAACTTGGGCAAGCCACAACTTGAAAGTTTCATGTCCTCCTCTGTAAGATGGAAATGCTGACGGCGGCCTTCAGAAGCCTCTCGTGAGAGAGAGATAAGAGGCTGGGCAAGAAAGTGCTTTGAAAACTACAAAAGCTTACAAAAACTGTCTAGGATCCTGTTCGGCATTTCACTGGTCCATTCATTACCTTTGAAAAGTCCCTACAGAGCCTTCCTAAACTTCATTCCACATCAGTGATGAGGCCCTGGATTATTGCCTTTTGACCCCAGAATTTTTAATCAAACGTCACAGCAAGAAGATCCTAACTGACTATCTGTGATCAGTCATTCCTCAGCCCCCTACAATCTGGCTTTCATCCTCAGAAATTTAATGAAGCTGATTTCTTATAAGGTTATCTGTGAACTCAATTTGACAGGTCCAAGGACATTTTTTTAAATACGTTTTCGTTTATTTTTATGTATTTATTTGAGAGCGACAGACAGAGAGAGAAAGAGGCTGATAGAAAGAGTGAGAGCATGGGCGCACCAAGGCCTCCAGCCACTGCAAATGAATTCCAGACGCATGCACCACCTTGTGCATCTGGCTAATGTGGGTCCTGGGGAACTGAGCCTTGAACTGGGGTTCTTAGGCTTCACAGGCAAGCGCTTACCATTAAGCCATCTCTCCAGCCCCCAAGGACTTTTTAAAATTTAAATTGTGTGTGTGTGTGTGTGTGTGCATATGTGTGCACACCAGTCTCTCTTATTGCTATAAATGGAACACCAGATTCTTCAGTCACTTTTTAGGTTAGGCTTTATGAGGATGGCGTGGGAATTGGACCCCAAGTAGGCAAACAAGCACCCTTAACCACTGAGCCATCTTCCTCACCACCAAGTACTTTTTATTTTTACTGGCCAGTCTATAGGTCAAACAATGCTATTAACCATATTTCATCCTCAGCTCTGTGTCATGGCTACAGTACGACTTTTCTTCCATTCCTTTGACCCCTCCTCAAATACTTTGTCTAGGCTTCCTCCTGACATTTACTCACTGACAGTCTCCATTGTCCTGACTTGTCCGTCATTTCCCCCCATGCCCCATTCTTCCATCATGGACTTGCTTACTATGGTGGTTTGATTCAGGGGTCCCTCATAAACTCATGTGTTCTGAATGGTGGGTTCCCCAGCTGGTGGCAATTTGGGAATTGGAGCCTCCTGGAGGTGGTGTATTGTTGGGGGCAGGCTTATGGGTGTTATAACCAGCTTCCCCTTGCCAGTGTTTGGCACACTCTCCTGCTGCTATTGTCCATCTGATGTTGGCCAGGAGTTGATGTCCACCCTCTGCTCATGCCATCGTTCTCCCCTGCCGTCATGGGGCCTTCCTTTGAGTCTGTAAGCCAAAATAAACCCTTTCCTCTCACAGGTTGCTCTTGGTCGGGTGTTTTCTGCCAGCAACGTGAACCTGACTGCAACACCTACTGTCCATGGCTTCAGTGGCCACGTCAAAGCAGAAAACTCACTTTATTTATTTATTTATTTTGGTTTTTCGAGGTAGGATCTCACTCTGGCCCAGGCTGGCCTGGAATGAACTATGTAGTCTCAGGGTGGCCTCGAACTCATGACGATCCTCCTACCTCTGCCTCCCATGTGCTGGGACTAAAGGCATGCGTCACCACACCCGGCTCACGTTTTTAGCTCCAGTCCCAATCTTTCCTCAGGCCTGCTGGATTTTCCCAAGGGATGGCTATGCCCATATCATGTCTAAGATAAAATTCAACATTTCTTCCTTAAACTGGTTCTTCTTTCTGCTTTTTCTCTTCTAAGCTCCCATATTTAGTTAGTTACCCAATTCTGGAAACACCCTTATGTAATGTCTCGTCTTGCCCAAGTCCTAGTTACTTCAGAGAGAGCTCTTGCACTAGTTCTGTGTCTGCCTTGCACACTTAGTGAGCTTTTCTCACTGACGCAAGACAGGGAGAACTCAATCTTTGATCTGTGAGTTAATTACCTAGCAGCTGTTAACTTTATGGAAACAATGTCTAATAACAAACTTTCGCTGGACACCTTTATATAATCTTAGGAGGAAGTAGGCTAGAGTTGATTGTTGTCATTAGTACTTAAAACATAAAGTAGAAGATTAAGGGCTAGAGAGATGGCTCAGCAGTTAAGGTGCTTGCTTGCAAAGCCTGATGGCCTGGGTTCAATTCCCCAGAACCCACATAAAGCCAGCTGTACCAAGTGCTGCATGCACTTAGAGTTCATTTACAGTGGAAAGAGACCCTGTCCCACCCCGTCTCTCTCTTCCTTGATTTCTCTTTCTCTCCCTCTGTTTGAAAATAAATGAATAAAAATATTTTTTAAAAAGTAGAAGATTAAAGATTTGTCACAGACCAACAAATAGGATGACACCTTCCCCCAAAATACTGATGGCACAGTTTTGCCAATGTTATGAACATCTGCCCAATCTAAACTGGGCTCCTGATGTCTGGGTCTTAAAGATAGGGTTTCCTTCACTGAGGACCTGGAGACTTGGTACCTTCCTTAACCACTGTCATCCAGCTGTCCTGTCCACCCACCGACCCTCATCCCCTGACTGGTGAGCACATGAACCCAGTTATGTGTTGCTTCTTTTGCCACCAGGCACAAACTAATTGTTTCCTCTGCTATGTTGCTGCAACACTATCCAGTTGTCAGTATTCCACCAAATGCCCTAGTCCCACACTATTGAGAAAGAATTTGCCTATAGTTCCACTCAGGGAACAAGCTCCCAAATTGGAGTGCAGAACGTCTTGATCTTGTCATTTTGAGTCTGCCTCTTTTTAACTGCTGAGCCATCTCTCCAGCCCCGAGTCTGCC
This sequence comes from Dipus sagitta, assembly GCA_036346955.1. Classification (NCBI taxonomy): domain Eukaryota; kingdom Metazoa; phylum Chordata; class Mammalia; order Rodentia; family Dipodidae; genus Dipus; species Dipus sagitta. Next base: position 167,624,375 of record CM070771.1, on the reverse strand, counting down.
TCTTTATTATGCTATCAATATTTCAACATTTGCCTATCTTTTATAGACTTAAAAGGCACATTATACCACCTCCTCTTATTACATACAGACAGATGATGTAATGTCATCTCAACATTCCTCATCCCTGATGCCCTGCCCTGACCTCAGAACGCCATTCCATTCTTCATAGGAAACCTAGGCTTTACCTTAAAACTGCCTAAACTGAGGTGAGTCCTTTCACAGTCACGTCAATGGATTTTGTGTACCCCACTTCCCTTTTCTTGAAGGGAGAAGCACCTCCCCACAACACATACACACTCACATATATGTATCAATTCTACCATCTACTGCTTCCTTCTCTCCTTCGAACTTCTCCCTCTGTTCTGCAAAAGAATCTCCCCAAGTTCAAGTCTCTGGGTACAGCTGCACTTAGCCTAAACTCACACCACAAAACCCATCCCCAGCGCCCCCCCCCCCTGCAAAAAAAAAAAAGGTCACAATTCTCCAATTCAGGAATCTCTCCAGCAAGCTGACTATTGAATTGACTAAGGATGCCTGTCTGTCTGTGATGTATGTTCTTACACTATTGGTCCATCACAGTCAACACCTTGTGCTGGCTTTTTTTAAAAGTGCAGGCATAGCTGCCAAAGACCAATGGCAAACACCGAGGGATAATTTATCAGCCAGCAACAAAGGAGGCTCCTAGGAAGGGAAGATAAACAATCAGGAGAAAGAAAGGCCTGGAGATGGACTTGCCCCACTTCAGGAGGCATCTGAGTCACCACAATCACGGGAATGTGAACTAGGACACTCACAGGACGCTTCCTCCATACTAATTCACAAAGATGTTTATGCCCTAGTTACCATTCGATTCCGTTTCTTATATTGGGGAGCGGGGAAGATGAGAGTTTAGTGTCCCAGTTTTCTGTTTACCTTTTCTACCTGGCCTACAGCCTCTTCAAATGTTCAAATGGACAAAGCCATTTCATTTTTATCTGTGAAGAAGTGGCCTTTCAGAACCATTCCCCCATTAGAATTGGACGCTGTGAAAAGATTTTCTCCTCTTCTCCACTCCTTTCCTTCCCATCCCTTACCACATAGCCTTTATCTCCTACTGACTGGTCTGGAATTTTCCTAGCAGCTATTCATCCTCCAGCAAAATTAAATGTGTTTTATGCTAAATAAAACTAAAACGCCATGCAGAAGAAGTATACATTGTCTTTTCAAAGTTTGATTTTCTAAAATATTTTTAATTATTTAGTTATTTATTTGCAATAGACAGAGAGATGGGGAAGAGAGAGAGAATGGGTACACTAGGGCCTCTAGCCACTGCAAATGAGCTCCAGACACGTGCACCACCTAGTACATCTGCTACTGGGGAATCGAACCTGGGTCCTCGGGTTTCACAGGCAAGTACCTTAACTGCTAAGCCATCTCTCCAGCCCAAATATTTTAGTTATTAAGTTATTTATTTGCACAGAGAGAGAGAGAGAGAAGAAAGACAGAAAGAGAGAATGGGCATGCTGGGGCCTCCAGCCACTATGAACAAACTCCAGGTACATGTGCCACTTTGTGCATTTGGCTTTATGTGGATACTGGGGAATTAAACCAGGGTCATTAGGCTTTGCAGGCAAGTGCCTTAACCACTGAGCAATCTCTTCAGCCCCCAAAGTTTGATTTTAAAATAAAAAGATTTATTTATTTATTTACTTCAGAGAGAGGGAGAGGGAGAATGGGCTCAGGCAAGCGCCTTAACCACTAAGCCATCTCTCCAGTCCCCAGTGTTTGATTTTTAAGAAAATTAGCTGATGATCTCTTCTCCACCTTCTGCAGAGCAAGAGCTGATGATGAAAAGAGGACCAGCATGTCACAGACATTGAGGAGAACATAAAGCACGGGGACTGAGGAGGTCATAAAGGTCATGGAAGAATGGAAAGTCGTGATGGCTACCTTGCAATCCAGCCCAAAACGAGCTCCTGGGTATTCCTGTTTCCATCCCTGCCACATCTCCTCAGCCTCCTGGTTCATCCAAGTTCACCACGCCAGTCACAATCGAAGAAATGAGAAGTGGATTACAAATCAAAGAATGCAAAAAGGGATAGAGTCAGTGGTTTAGGTGAGGATGTAAATGTTCCTTGAGTTTAGCCTTATTTTTTTAATAAGGGTTTTATTTTTGAAATATGAATTTATTTATTTGAGAGAAAAAAGAAGATATGGGCATGCCAGGGCCTCTTGCTGTTGCAAATGAACTCTAGACACATGTGGCCCTTTGTGAAGTAGCTTTTACCTTGGTACTAGAGAATCTTGTCTGATAGTACAGAGCATACTGCTGGTGCGTGGCCCAAACTACTTAAAGAGATGCACAGAGTAATTGCATTTGATCACCCACTCCACCACTTACAACAGTCGCGGGATTTGGTGACTCTATACACAATACTTTGTAACGTTTTTCAGAAACTAAGGAATAAAATGATTGGCTGATTGCTCCTAACTTCACTGGACAAAGTAGTAAAGGAAAAGAATGAGCTCGGGGACTCCGTTTCCCAAGTCCAGATGTGTGTTAAATAACCCAAAGGCTTCTAAGCGCGCCCTGAGGGGAACTTGTTTTCCTCCAGTAGCTACTGGACTGAAGTTGCTGAGACCCAAGCCCTCGTCAGGCAACTGGGTGAATGTGAGTGTAAGTTTAACTCCCTACCTTGAAGAGTACCCACTGCTAAAGTCAGGGTACTGATGGGAAAAGAATGGAATCCTGTACCTTTAGAATGGAGACTGTGGAAGGGCTGTGGTGAGCCTGGGACATTGAGTGCGGAAATTCTGAGGACTTAATTTTCTCAGAGGAGATGGCCTCACCATCCTCAGTAGTAGTGACATCTCACCCCCTCACCCCCACGCCACCCCCGCCACCATGTTATTGGCCTCTTCACCTCTGCCTAAGAGAACTAATCTTGATGATCTTCCCTGATGTCTTGCCAAGCAAGACAATGTAGGCCCTCCTTAGGACTCTCCATTGCTGCCCATTTTTTGCCCCTAACACCATAACCAGCTGTAAGTCTCTGCAGGCTCCTGGAGATGGGGTACATAAGTATGACCCCTAACTACTCTCCAAAAAGGCCACGGGGTCTAGGAAGTGTGTGTGCTTCCATCCAATAGGCTTTGGCCCTAGATGGATCAAAAAGCAAGAGGAAAGCCAGGCGTGGTGGCGCACGCCTTTAATCCCAGCACTCGGGAGGCAGAGGTAGGAGGATCGCTGTGAGTTCGAGGCCACCCTGAGAATACAGAGTGAGTTCCAGGTCAGCCTGAGCTAGAGTGAGACCCTACCTTGAGAAAACAAAACAAAACAAAAGGGTGGAAGCCCTCCAGTTTGTGCAGCTTGGTTTCTCTTGTGTGGGTGTGCCTTTTTGGCCACCATTGCGGTCAGGCATGAGATGCCACCTTCTTCAGTCTTTAAACCTAGAATCACAGAAGTGACTCTTCAGAGAGCTTCCCAGCCTTCAGTCGTCGGACTGGGGCTGCATCATAGACCTCTCTTGTTCGGAGGCTTCCGGCTTCTTGAACGCCACAGGTCCAGGGTTCTCTGGCTCTCCAGCTTGCAGCCATCTTGGACTATCCAACCCCTCTTGTGTAAGCCAATCTAATAAATCTTCTTTTATAGCTGTTCGTATAATAAATACATGCATGTATATGTAGATATGCATATGTTACTGAATCTGTTCCTGTAGAGACCCCTGATTCATACACTAGACCTCAGAGCAGGTTACTGAACATATTTGATTTTACTTTGACAATGAATAAGATCAGGATTTTGAGAATTGGTCTTTCTGACATGTGAACCAAATGTATATCTTTTCATAATCAGAAAGTAATGTTAGAGCTGGAGAGATGGCTTAGCGGTTAAACGCTTGCCTGTGAAGCCTAAGGACCCCGGTTCGAGGCTTGATTCTCCAGGACCCACGTTAGCCAGATGCACAAGAGGGCACACGCGTCTGGAGTTCGTTTGCAGTGGCTGGAAGCCTTAGCGCGCCCATTCTCTCTCTCTCTCTCTCTCTCTCTCTCTCTCTCTCTCTCTCTCTGCCTCTTTCTGTCCTGTCACTCTCAAATAAATAAATAAAAATGAGCAACAAAAAAAAAATTTTTTTAAAAGTAATGTTAAATTGAATGGGTTCCTCTGATTTACATTTCTCATCACATCTACAATGTAAGAACTAGTTGCTTTTAATAATAGTGTCTAATATTAGAATAGAAAATCACTTTTTGCTATAAATTATTTCATAAGATGCTCACAAGCCACAAGACTGTGAGGTGGGTAGAACAGATGTTATCTACCCCATTAAGCAGGCAATCACTCACTACTGGTGCTACTCTTGTCACTGCCTAGTTCACTGTCCCTTAATAGAAGAGAGAAAGAGACAGAGAGATCACTATCGCATTAGAAACTACTGAGCCATAAAAGTGTTGGTAATACTCTGGAAAGAGATGCACAGAGTAATTGCATTTGATCACCCACTCCACCACTTACAACAGTCGTGGGATTTGGTGGCTCTATACACAATACTTTGTAACTTACATAGACAAGAGAAGAGCCATATTCTCTGGGAAGATAAGAGGATAATTCAGATTTTTGTTTCTTGGGATCTAATTGTAACTCTTAGATAATTTTGAGTTTAAGTATAATAACTTATAATGAATGGATCTGTAGCTTAGAAATTGCTGCTGTCACAAATAATGTATTGCTTCACTTATTCTAATGTGGTAATGACATAATTCACAGAACAAAGCAGAAATAAAGACATATAATATACACAAATTATATCTAAAATGGCATACCAATGTCCCTCTGAAATACAAAATCACAGGGAGCCAAGTAGATCATCTCTTCTAGCATGGAAATAAGCGTGGTTATTTAAGCCCAAATTAGAATACATGAATCAACATAAATTATCTTCACTCCAGAAATTTATAATTTTAAAAATATTTCTCCAAAGCTGGGCGTGGTAGCACATGCCTTTAATCCCAGCACTTGGGAGGCAGAGGTAGAGGGATCGCTGTGAGTTCAAGGCCACTCTGAGACTACATAGTGAATTCCTGGTCAGCCTGAGCTAGAGTAAGACCCTAAGACCATATCTCGAAAAACCAAAAAGTATATCCATTCCTACCATTTTACTTTTTAATTTTTTATTATTTACTGCATTTTTATAAACCAGTTATACCTTTACACCCCTCCACCCCAGTTCTACTGATGGCTTCTAGTGGTGTTATTGGTATTCATTGTGGGGACCAAGAGACCTCAGTCAATCTCTGTGGTTGTGCAGGGGGGGGACAGAAAACGGGTGTCCCAGGCTATTCCCACACATCCTGAAGGTCTCACAATCTTCCCTTCCATCTTCTGCAATGTTCCCTGAGCCTTGGTTGGCAAGATAGGGATCTGCTTTAGTGTTGCTTTCTCTGTAGCCTCTGGATGTCTGTTTTCTTCTTTTCCTTTTTTAATTTTTATTCTTTATTATTGACAACTTTCATAATTATACACAATAAACCATAATTCCCTCCCCCCTCACTTTCCCCTTCACAACTCCACTCTCCATCATATCCCCTCCCCCTCTCAATCAGTCACTCTTCTATTCTGATGCCATCATCTTTTCCTCCTATTATAATGGCCTTGTGTAGGTAGTGCCAGGCACTGTGAGGTCATGGGTATCCAGGCCATTTTGTGTCTGGAAGAGTATATTATAAGGAGCCTACCCTTCCTTTGGCTCTTACATTCTTTCTTTTCTTTTCTTTTCTTTCCTTTTTTTGTTTTGTTTTGTTTTTTGAGGTAGGTTCTCACTCTGGCTCAGGCTGACCTGGAATTAACTATGTAGTCTCAGGGTGGCCTCAAACTCACAGCGATCCTCCTACCTTTGCCTCCTGAGTGCTGGGATTAAGGGTGTGCGCCACCATGCCCAGTTTGGCTCTTACATTCTTTCTGCCACCTCTTCCACAGTGGACTCTGAGACTTGCAAGGTGTAATAGAGAAATTTCAGTGCTGAACACTCCTCTGTCACTTCTTCTCAGCACTATGGTACCTTTTGAGTCATCACAAGGTCACTGCCATCTGAAAAGAGAAGCTTCTCTAACCAAAAGTGAGAGTACCATTAATATATGGGTATGAACATTAAGACAAGTGCTTATCAGGCAGTTTGCTGAACAAAATATATGCAATTAGCCAGACACCATCAGGCATTTCACCCCTAGGGCTTATGACATCCCAACATAGGTTTTCCATACCAGGCATGAATTCCCTTCTGTAAAGTGGGTCTCCAGTCCAATTAGAGAATGATTGGTTTCCCCCATAACAGACATGTCACTATTGCACCTGTTGGCTCATTTGGCCTGGCTGGCCCAACTTAAGACCTGCAATGTCCACTGTTGTTTATCTACACTGATGACTTCTCTCTCCCATGAAGCTGCATGCAGCATAGCTTTTTCCAGCTTTCTGTCAGCTGGTCTTCACAGAAGAGGTTTTCAGTTCAGCTCGAGCAAGATTTCTCAGTGGCCTTGCAGCCCAAGCATGTGGAGTCTTCAGAGATAGGGTCTTACCATCTATTCCTGGTGGGAAACCAAAAGCCTTGGCAATGGCCTGTAACGTTTTGGGGGGCATCAGGAACCTGACCAACAACTCATGGGAAGGTATCCCATCCCTGGCACTGAAAATTTTCTAATAACAATCTATGGCTTCTGGGTACACCATTGTCCAAAAACAGTAGGCTTCCATATGACTTATTTATACCCTCTTAGATTTTGGTTAACCCTCCTCCGCCTGCAGATCTCCGTTTTGATGCAGTTTGAGCGACCAGTGTTTGTTGCTTCCCTGGGACTGGTTTCTAGGCTAGTCATGAAGGCAGTATTCATGTCATTGCTTCCTCTGTGGTGACTTCTAGGCCTGGGGAAATTAGATGGATATAACCAATCTCACAGTAGATAGTCAGCTCCCTCTTGATGTTTTGAAGTGTCCTTGCCCCCCACATGTCCACGCACCACTGAGAAACCCAAAATGTACAATTATACTCCCACATAATACATTTTTTCCCTGTTCATTGTATTAAAATAACCTTTGGGGGGCTAGAGAAATGGCTTAGCAGTTAAGGCATTTGTCTGCAAAGCCAAAGGACCCAGTTTCGATTCCACAGGACCCATGTAAGCCAGATGCACAAGGGGCAGATGCATCTGGAGTCATTTGCAGTGGTTAGAGGCTCTGGCATGCCCATTCTCTCTCTGTCCCTTCTCTCTCTCCCTCTCTCTCTCTCTTCTCTCTCTCTTTCTGCTTGCAAATAAATAAAATTTAAAACATAATCATTTAAAATAACCTTTCTTTTTTTTTTCAAGGTGGAGTCTCACTCTAGCCCAGGCTGACCTAGAATTCACTATGTAAACTCAGGGTAGTCTCAGACACTGTGATCCTCCTACCCCTGCCTCCCCAGTGCTGGGATTAAAAGTGTGCACCACCACACCCAGCTCTAAAATAACCTTGCCTCTAAAAGAATGCTTGACAAGAGTTAAGGCTGGTGCATTAAAATGTGGATTTAAGTATCGATGCAGATTCAGTATAGGTACAGACTAATCTTCTTTCTTGAATTGTACATGTTTTTGCTGCTAATCTCATTTGATACATCTAGATAAGTGAATTTCATCATTAAAAACAATCCCTACAAGGTTTTCTTATGCCTGAGAGTAAGCGAGGAAGCAACATTCTTTGTTTATTGAGCAGAATGATGGAATCACATTTTGGCAAAATTATAGGGAGTTAGCAAACGGGAAATAGGAGAAAAGCCACATGGGTAAGAAAAATCATGAGTTTTCACCACATAACAAAAATATAAAAGAAAGTTCTCTTGGGAACCTCATAGGTCATTTGATTCAACAACAGTGTTTTATTTTCCATTTGCTAAGGGTTCTAAACTTTGGGGATAGGGAGAGTCTTATGACATATGGCTCTCAGCACCAGCTGTGACAGGGAAAGGGGGCTGTTGACAGAATAATTCTGACTCCGATAATGAGATCCTCAGCTAGCTGCATCTAATCTAATAGCTTCACAGGAAATTTTAGGAATGGAAGTCAACCGACAAACCCATCTTCATTTGCTCTTTGTTTTTGGTTAGTACAAACGGTAGGCACTTACTTCTTTCTACAAAAACTAAAATTTTCATGTTTTGCATGGCGTAGTCCAACTTTTATATTTCAAACCAGAAACTTATATCTCAAATTAGAGTCTCTACTTTTCTTGCTGGCTTATCTCATTTCAACCCTGTCTTTGTCGCTTTCTGCTGGGCATCATGCCATGACTACTTAGAGTGGAGGAATCAGTGGACTAGAACCACTTGGGCTGTGAGGGGAGGGGGGGAATGGCCAGCGCGGACTATGGATCTATGTGGAGAAGGATCTGGCATGCAAGCAGAGAAATGGGCAATAGCAAGCCGCAGATGTTTTCTCATCAGGAGTAGAGCATGATCGGCTCTGTGCTTCAAAAAAAAAAAAAAAAAATCATTCTGTTGACAATTCAAAGGATTGATTGGAAGGGAAAGACAATAAACTTGGCAATACCACTTGGAGAGTTCCAGAAGTTGACTGAAGAGACTAGACTAAGACAGTGGGGCTCAGGGGATAGAGAAAACAGATTTGACACATAGGCCCTAGGTCGTATTCGTCTCCCTGAAACTTCTTTACCAGTTTAATCAAATGTCTCAATAATGCCCTTTCTCACACTTTGTTTTGCACTAGTCCAGGAACCAGGCCAGGATCACATATTGCATTTGATTATGTTTTTCCAGTCTCCTTTAATCTGGAGTAATTCATTGGCTTTTTCATTATCATTGATGACACTGACATTTTCGAAAAGCACAGGTCAATTATTTTATAGGCTATTTCTTAACTTTGGTTTGTCTGATGTCTCCTCATGATTAGATTCAGATTATATGCTTCCAGATGGAATGCCACATAAGCAATGCAATGTTCTTCTTATGACCACATCTGGAGGCCACATGATGCCCACCTGACCCTTACTGGTTATATTAATCTTGGTAACCCAATGAGGAAGTTATCTGGTTTCTCCACTGTGCAGTCACTATTTTCCTCCTTGTTACAGTAGGCAATCTATGGGGAAAGCTTTAAGACCATATAAATTTATTTATTTGCAAGCAGAGACAGAGAGAGAAAGACAGAGAGAATGGGCATATCAGGGACTCTTACCACTACATACAAACTGATCCATGCACCACTTGTGTGCCTGGCTTTATGTGAGTACTGGGAAACCAATCCTGAGCCAGGAGGCTTTGCAAACAAGTGTCTTTAACCACTGATCCATCTCTCCATCCACCTCTGATAATTTTTATACAAACAAATCATTACCATAAAGTTTGCCAAACTGGGGGCTGGAGAGATAGCTTAGCGTTTAAGCGCTTGCCTGTGAAGCCTAAGGACCCCGGTTCAAGGCTCGATTCCCCAGGACCCATGTTAGCCAGATGCACAAGGGGGGGCACACATCTGGAGTTCCGTTTGCAGTGACTGGAAGCCCTGGCATGCCCATTCCCTCTCTCTCTGTATCTGCCTCTTTCTCTGTGTCTGTCTCTCTCAAGTAAATAAAATAAAATAAAATAATATTTTAAAAAGTTTGCCAAACTGTGGCTTTCCAAATCCACCATACAAGCCGGGTGTGGTGGTATACACCTTTAATCCCAGCACTTGGGAGGCAGTAGTGGTAGGGGATCACCATGCATTAGAGGCCACTCTGAGACTACATAGTAAAGTCCAGGTCAGCCTGGACTAGAACAAGATACTACCTCAAAAATAAAAACAAGGCCGGGCATGGTGGTGCACACCTTTAATCCCAGCACTTGGGAGGCAGAGGTAGGAGAATTGCCATGAGTTTGAGGCCACCCTGAGACTACATAGTTAATTCCAGGTCAGTCTGGACCAGAATGAGACCCTACCTCAAAAAACCAAAATAATAATAATAATAATAAATAAAAAACAAAACAACAACAAAAAAAAAATCCACCACCCACCAAGAGCTTCCATTTTAGGTAAACATATTTCTACCTATCTTATTCTATTTTGTGCTGATATAACAGGATGTCTGAAACTAGAAAGCTTATAAAGAAAAGAAACCTATTTCTCAGTTCTGGAGTCTATGGAGGCCAAAGTCAAGGGGTGAACATCTGATGAGGGGGTTCTTGCTGCAAAAAGTGGAAGGGCAAGAAAGCATGAGGGAGGTTGACCCATCCCTTCATCAAGAATCCACTCACATGATAACTAACTCCTATAGTGGTGACACAACTCATTTGTGGGTGAAGGCAGAGCCCTCATAATACAATTACCTTTCCCAAGGTCCCACTTATCAATGCCATTCCATTGGGAATTATATTCCCAACACATGGACTTTGGGGGGGACACATTCAGACCATTGCACTGCCTAAAATAAAGGACCAAGTATCCCCAGTCTATTTGTGGTGCTGTGCTCTGTGAGACTTTCAATAAATAGCCTTCAAAGTATAGAGTTCAATCTAGGCATGGTGGAGCCCTCAGGAGGCTGAGGCAGGAGTTATCACCAGTTCAAAGGCAGCCTTTTGGGGCTACATAGTGAGTTCAAGGGCTTCTGGAGCTACAGGGGAGATCCCGTCTCAAAAAAGACAAAGAGAGAGAGAGAGAGAGAGAGAGAGAGAGAGAGAGAAAAGACATAGATTTCAGTATGGAAAGAGGTAGGTACTCTTCTACCTATTTCCTAGAAAAAAGACAGAGTAAAAACATAAAAGAATTAGGCTAAAAATTGGGACCCCAGGGCTGGAGAAATGGTTTAGTGGTTAAGCGCTTGCCTGTGAAGCCTAAGGACCCCAGTTCGAGGCTCAATTCCCCAGGACCCACGTTAGCCAGATGCACAAGGGGGCGCATGCATCTGGAGTTCGTTTGCGGTGGCTGGAGGCCATGGTGTGCCAATTCTCTCTCTCTCTGTCACTTTCAAATAAATAAATAAAAATAAACAAAAAAAATTAAAAATTGGGACCCCAAAGGACACTGACAAGTCTTTGAAAAGTCCAACATCAGGATACAGTGGTGCCTCCCAAATCAAGGTAGTGAGGAAGTTTACTGAGAATGGAATGAACAGTTCAGATACAAGAAGAAGGGCAAATGCAATAAGGACTGAGCAGCCTCCTAAATTTGGCCAAGAAGAGGTCTTTGGCAGCCTACCAAGAGAAAGTTCATGAACGTGAAGGGGAAACCTGGCCTTCAGTGAGCTGAGCACCAAACAGATGACAAAAGATAAGCGTTCGTTTAGATGACTGCTCCACGAAGTTTGCTAGGAAAGGCAAGGGACGGGATTGGGCTATAATTAACTCTCTGAGCATACATTGAAGGCAGCGACAACTGTCTTGTTCATCTTGAATTTCCAGCAATAAACACAGCCTCGGCACATAGCAAACAATGAATAGATACATTCCCTGAATGAAAACTAGACACAAGTCCCCTCCCTTAGAGACGACATACTCAAGTAAGTAAATAAATAGAGCATGGTGGAGCGTTTTCTTTTTTTAGGACAAGAAGGATCGTTTTTAAAGTTTCTTATATTAGGCTTACCACTTCACAGGGCATGGGAAACAGTGTTATACAGCCACAGTTACAGGGCACATCCATCACCACCAAAGTCCCCTACTGTGCCCTCCCCCAAGCCCGGTCCTCAGCAGCCACTGAGCTCTGTTCCTATAGCTTTGATTTTTTTTCAGAATGTCATTAAAATGAGTCATTTTGCTTAAAGTCAGTCACCAGAACCTTTTGCACTTGATTTATTTCTTTCAGCACAATGACTGATTTGAAGGTGTACCCAAGTTGTTTGCTGTGTGTAGTTCATTCCTTTTAAGCGCTGAGAGGGGTCACATTGGCTAGCTAGATCACAATTTGTTTCTCAAGCTGATGGATAGTTGGGTTGCTTACAGTTTGTGACAATTATAAATAATTTTCATGCAGGCCCCTCAGTGAGCACGCAGTTTCATTTCTCCTAGCGAGTCCTTGGGACTGGGATTGCTAGACAAGGGTTTAACTTCATAGGAAAGCTGCCAACTTTTTCCAAGTGGTACTGCCATCTTGCATACCAACCATGCATGAGGTTCCTGCTATTTTGTGTGAAGAGACAGAGATATCCAGAACTTGATATATTTCAGTTCTTAAAAGTTTAGATATTCTTTTAAAACATTTTTTAAGCTATCCTAATGTGCATGCAGATGGTTCTTGACGCAGGATGGTTTCAACTTTACAATGGTGGGAAATTGATACATATTCAGTAGAAATTGTACTTTGATTTTTAAAAAATATTTTATTTATTTATTTATTTGAGGGGGGGAGAGAAATAAAGGGCAGATAGAGAGAAAGTGGGCATGCCAGGGCCTCCAGCCACTGCAAACGAACTCCAGACACATGTGCCACCTTGTACATCTGGCTTAAGTGGGTCCTGGGGAATCCAACCTGGGTTCTTAGGCTTAGTTATGCCTTAACTGCTAAGCCATCTCTCCAGCCCTGTATTTTGAATTTTTAATTTTAATCTTGTAAAGTAGCAAATATTTTACATTCAATGCAGGGAGCCACAGCTCCCAGTCAGCTACACGATCACAAGCAGGGGCTGGTGAGATGTCTCAGTGGTTAAAAGGATACTTGCTTGTAAAACCTGATGACCCCGTTTGATTCCCCAGTGCCTACATAAAACCAGATGCACAAAGTGGCACATGTTTGGAGATCATTGGCAGCGGCAGGAGGCCACCAATGATGTTCCACTATTCTCTCTCTGTGTCTTTCTTTCTCTATTTCTCTATTCTCGCCTCTCCGTCTCTCTCAAATAAATCGATAAAAATATAAGGGGATCACAACCAATAGTCTATCATGTGCTGTGTAGTTAATGTTTTCTGGACACAGAGTTCAGTAAGTTACATGAGATATCTTGCACTTTAATATAAAATAGGCTAACGTAGGCACTCTGAGAATGTTTAAGATAAGTTTGGCTAAATGATATTTGGTAGGTTAGCGATATTAAATGCGTTTTCTACACCTGCATTACTTTGTTGGGATATAACCCCATTGTAAATAAAGCAGCACCTGCAGAGCTACATCACTGAGCTTTTAGTTTGATCTCCCACTGCATTTGCATTCTGCTAATTACATTGAGTTTTCATGTCTATTTGCCATTTATACCTCTTCTTTGCTGAAGTATCTGTCCAAACAAGCACCTTTAACCACCGAGCCATCTCTCCAGGTCCTAAAATGTATGTTCACATCTTTAGCTCAGCTTAAAAATTGCACTGTTGAGCCAGGCGTGGTGGCGCACGCCTTTAATCCCAGCACTTGGAGGCAGAGGTAGGAGGTTCACAGTGAGTTTGAGGCCACCCTGAAACTACATAGTGAATTCCAGGTCAGCCTGGGCCAAAGTGAGACCCTACCTTGAAAAACAAACAAACAACAAAAAAAAAAAGATTGCACTATATTCTTAATTTTGAATTATGAGAGTGTTTACATATTCTGCATTAAAATCCTTTATTGTGTATGTATTTTTCAAATATTTTCTTGCAGTTTGTGGCTTGCCTTATCATTTTCTTCACTGTCTTTTGAAGAGCAAAAGTTTAAATTTTTTAAATATTTCTTTCTTTCTTTCTCTTTTTCTTTCTAGAGAGACAAGGAAGAAAAAGAGTATGAGTGAGTATGGGCATGCGTAGTCTTCTACCCCTGCAAATTAACACTAGATGCATGTGCCACTTTGTGCATCTGGCTATGTGTAGATACTGGGGAACTGAACCCAGGCAGTCAGGCTTTACAAGCAAGTGCCTTTAATGGTTGAACCATCTCTCCAGCCCCAGCAGTTTAAAATCTTGATGAAGTCCAATGTTTCAATTTTTTTTCTTTTATGGCTTATACATTTTCATTTTATTGGAGAAATCTTTGCTGAATACAAGGGTCTCTGTTTTCCTCTAAAAAGTGTGTAGTTCTCAGTACTGCAATATCTCTATCACACCTTCCAAGGCTCAGATTCCATTGCGGAAGAGGTGGCGGAAGAATGTAAGAGCCAAAGGAAGGGTAGGACTCCTTACAACGTGCTCCTCCAGACACAAAATGGCCTGGATATCCATGACCTCACAGTGCCTGACACTACCTGCACAAGACCATCATAATAGGAGGGAAACATAATGACATCAAAATAAAAGAGAGACTGATTGAGACGGGGAGGGGATATGATGGAGAATGGAGTTTCAAAGGGGAAGATGGGGGGAGGAAGGGTATTACAATGGGATATTTTTTATAATCAGGGAAGCTGTTAATAAAAAACAATTGAAAAGAAAAAAAAGTGTGTAGTTCTGCATTTTACATTAAGGTCTGTGTCCATTACATATTTTTATACAAAAAGACAGGAGAGTAGAAAATGTTTACATTTAGATAACAAGCAATGGAAGATATGTAATAGAGTATGAATGTAAGAGGCTAGAATAGGGATTCATGATAGAAATGAGTCCTTCTCATACTAAGGCAAAAACAGAAAGAAATAAATGCTGAAGAATAATATGTTAAATGATGGTCCACCTTTTGGCCTACATTTTCTCTGGTATAAAGAAACAAAACAATCCAATAAAATGAGAAAAACAAAGCTGAGAAATAGGTTGGAGAAGAATACCTAAGATCTGCAATAACTGTATGGAGAATGGGGAGGAGACATAATCAATAACTAAACAAAGTACATTGTCTGATTAAACTCAGTCCCCAAAAGATGATGTCAGGGCTAGTTAGCTCAGCCACTATCAAAAACCTAAAAATGACCCCAATTTGGGTCTCTAGATGGCCATTGCCTTCTCATGGGCAGGGGCTCTTCATACTCTCTCCTCTTTCCTTCTCATAATTTAATAAAGTCTCTCTAAACTTAAAAAAAAGAGGGGGCTAGAGAGATGGCTTAGTGATTAAGGCACTTTGCCAGCAAAGCCAAAGGACCCAGGTTCAATTCCCCAGTATCCATGTAAATGGGATGCACAAGATGGCGCATGCATCTGGAGTTTGTTTGCAGTAGCTAGAGGCCCTGGTGCACCCACTTTCTCTCTCTCTCTCCCCCTCTTTTTCTCTCAAAAAATTAATTAATTGTTTTAAAATGACCCAGAAGAGCCTGAGAACCTTTAAGTTGGGTTGCTACAAATGCATAATAGAGAGAGAGAGAGAGATGGGCTCACCAGGACCTCCTGCCACTGCACATGAACTCCAGCTGGATGCTCCACTTTGTGTATCTGGCTTTACGTGGGTACCAGGGAATCACACACTGGAAGGCTTTGCAAGCAAGTACCTTTAACCACTAAGCTATCTCTCCATCCCCTAGACATTTACTTTAGTTGTATAAACCAACCATCATCAGCATGGGCTAGAGAGATGGCTCAGCAGTTAAGGCACTTGGCAGAAAGCCTAACAGCCTCGGTTTGATTCCTTAGTACCCATGTAAAACGATGTAATACACAAAGTGGTACATGCATCTGGAATTCATTTGCAATGGCAAGAGGCCCTGGCATACCCATGCATTCATTCTCTCTCTTTCTCTCTCTCTCTCTCTCTCTCCCTTCCCTCTCTTCCTCCCTCTATGTCTCTCTCTTGTTGAAGGTTATACCTAAGTTTATCTATGCTATAGATTATATAGCATAGCTATATATCATATAGTTATTTATATATGTATATATATATATATCATACACGCATATATATGCATGTTATGGTTTGGATATGGGCTGTCTCCCAAAGGTTCATGTGCTAGAAACTTTTAAGAGGTGGGCCTTAGTAGAGGGTGATTAGGTCATAGGGTCCCGCCGTCATGAATGGATTAATGCTGTCTCCTGGAGGATTAGGTTTTGTAGATCTGGATTAGTTTGCAATGTTAAATAAAAGAGAAAGCCTTCCCTCTTTGCTTCCTCTCTCACCATGTAACAGGCAGGTGAGACAGACCTTAGGTGTTTTTCAGGTCTGTAAGCTTAGGTCTTTCTCACCTATTACACTGGACAACTGTCACCTTTGCCTCTGCCTCAGCCCCTCTGGAGGGTCCTCGGTCCCAGCTGGCATGACAGTCCTAACCAAGTGGTCCTTGATGTTTCTTAGCCTTGGTTGACTGAGCTGATGGAGTATATGCCCCAGTGCAGTGAGACCACCGGCTGGTCAGGGTTCTGAACATGAGCAGCGGGAAAGTGTAGCGCCACACTGGAGGCTTGGTTCAGCTTCTCCTCTCCGGGATTTGACATGAGGAATTAGAGGTTTGCAGCGGGAGGTTAAAAACAATGTACAGAGAAAGTCAATGGGGTAAAACAAGCAAAAATGATAAGAAACCAGATGTTCTGATAAGCAGAAGTTGTGAGGTAGAAAAGAGACAGCGGGGGTCACACAGTCAAATTCCTTCAGCGGTCAGGCAGGCAATGTAAGTGAGGTGGGGGGTGGGGTGGAGGGGGAGGCAATGGGGCATGGCAAAAATTTGAGGACAGCCACGTTGATGCCACACCCAGAGACTTTGGAATTCTAAACAAGGCGAAGGTACCATGTGGGCCAATCATTATGCGGTCTGCAGGTTGACATAGAGCTGTTAGGCTGTCAATTGCAAAGAAGGCTCTGGGCAGACAGTAAGGGACAGGCAAATGGCCCTTTGAAAGGCACTGACAAGCCGGGCGTGGTGGCACACGCCTTTAATCCCAGCACTTGGGAGGCAGAGGTAGGAGGATGGCCGTGAGTTCGAGGCCACCCTGAGACTCCACAGTGAATTCCAGGTCAGCCTGGGCTAGAGCAAGACCCTACCTCAAAAAACCAAAAAAAAAAAAAAAGGGAAAGGCACTGTCAAGCTGGGGGGTGGGGAGGGAGGCTGGCAGGCTGTCACAAAAACAACTCTTCCCTGAGGTGAACCTGATGCTAAAGTCCTGGGGTCACCTTGGGTTCCTGATGAATTCCTGAGGTCTGGCCCATGAAGCTCCTGTTCTTCTGGGTGTTTTGGCCTCACCCGGGGTTCGTAGGCCTCCCTGTGGGGCTGGGATTCCGGTTTTCTTCCTTCCTTCTACCTCTGTCCCCTAATAGACATAACTTGATTCATTCCTCAGAACCAAAGGAGCCTCAGGAAAACCCTCTAAATGTCCCCAGGAATCCCCCCACCCTTTGGAATTACTGTGCTTTAATTTAATTTTTTGTTTATTTTTATTTTATTATTATTTGAGAGCAACAGAGAGAATGGGCTCCCCAGAGCCTCCAGCCACTGCAAACGAACTCCAGATGCATGCGCCCCCTTGTGCATCTGGTTAACTTGGGTCCTGGGGAATCGAGCCTTGAACCGGGGTCCTTAGGCTTCACAGGCAAACGCTTAACCTCTAAGCCATCTCTCCAGCCCTGGAATTACTGTGCTTTGTTTACAGTGTTTATTTTCTCCTTGTGCTAGGGGGTCAACTGTTACTCCTGGGGTGTGCTTGCCTCTGCTGGCCGCTCTCTCTTATTCTATTTTTTAATTTATTATTTATTATTTATTTATTATTTCTGCTCTCTGTTACTAAGGCTGCTCCATGGCTTGGACATTGGGTCTGGATGGGATTTAAGAACCAAAAAGTAAAAGAAGCAATGAAAGAAAGGTGAATTTTTATAGTATATAAAATTATCTCATCATGGCAGTTATAAAAATCAAGCAAATAGTAAAGGAGGTTCTGGGTCACGTGAGATCTAGTATGCAATATTTGGAAAACGCTTTTCTTGTTTACTTTTAATTTTGGGCTCTAGTCCAATTGATGAATGTCTCACATTAAGTGTCCTTTGCTTCTGAGGAATCAAAACACACTGGAGCCAGCCCAAAGTCATGGGGAGGAGATTTATTTTAAGATATTGAACAGAATTCAACTGAAGAAAACTCGTAAGATCCGACCGCCTATCTGTCTCTCATTTTCTGTCCTCTCTGCCAGTTTCCTAATCTCTCCTTGCCCTTGTTTCATCTCGGTTTAATTTTCTTTTCGAGGGCTTTTCTTGTCTCTGCAAGGTTTCTAGTTTCTTCACTTTCCTAATACTGGCTCGCACGTGGCTTGGGCTGCCATGCGGCTGGGTGGGGCAACTTTTCATCCTTCTTTTGATGTTAACCAAGAGGCTGAGAAGTGGTGAGCGGGGCAGCTCCTCGCGACCTTGCGGTTTCAGCGCCAGCACGGTCCTCTTCCGTCCCTTTATCCGTGAGTGAGAATACGATTGGCTCAATTTGAGCTAAGTGTTTACCGCTGGGCAGGTTAGCTAGTCAGAGAGCAGGACCCCACCAGGTAAGAAATGCCTCCCTGTGGGCCAGCTGGCAAGCTTTCTGAGTACTTTTAGGAAGATGTGAAATGATCAGCTTTTTGACCAGAATGTAACTTCTAAATTTCTGAGCTGTGATCAGAATGTATTATTGCATATGTAATTATATTCATCTCTGCGTCAGTCCGTATTTACCACGTAAAATCCTGCAAGCAATAAACAAATTGTTGGTGGTATTAGTTGTCTGAAGTTACATGCATGACATTAGAAGCAATTTCCCTGTTGTTCTGCCTTTTCTCGGGACCTAATTGTTAACTTTCCTTTGCAAAACTTTAGTTCTTGTTAAAACAAAACATAGTGCAGATTTTAAATTTTTTGTTGTTCATTTTTATTTATTTATTTGACAGCGACAGACAGCGAGAGAATGAGGCAGATAGAGAGAGAATGGGCGCGCCAGGGCCTCCAGCCACTGCAAACAAACTCCAGACGCCTGCGCCCCCTTGTGCATCTGGCTAACGTGGGTCCTGGGGAATCGAGCCTCAAACCCGGGTTCTTAGGCTTCACAAGCAAGCGCTTCAAGCGCTTAACCACTAAGCCATCTCCCCAGCCCCAGATTTTAATTTTGTTTGTTTGTTTATTTATTTATTTGAGAGCTACAGAGAGAAGGAGGCAGAGAGAGAGAGAGAGAGAGAATGGGCGTGCCAGAGCTTCCAGCCTCTGTAAAGGAACTCCAGATGCGTGCGCCCCCTTGTGTATCTGGCTAACGTGGGTCCTGGGGAATTGATCCTCGAACCGGGGTCCTTAGGCTTCACAGGCAAGCGCTTAACCGCTAAGCCATCTCTCCAGCCCCCAGATTTTAATTTTTAACAGCAAAGTGAAGAACTATTTTTGGTGTTTCAGTGAAAAGCCACTGACTGAAAAAAAACTTTTAAAAAATTTATTTATTTTGGTCACCCTATGGTGACCTGCTACTACCCATGTAGCTGAGAATGACCTTGAATTCCTGATCCTAGGATCATAGGCATGTGAGCACCTATGATGGTTCACACTGAGTCCTTAGGGAAGGGTTGAGGGGCTGGAGATGTGGTTTAGCGGGTCAGAGCTCTGGCTATGCCAGCATGAGGACCTGAGTTCAATCCCTAGTACCCACATAATAAGTTGGACATAGCCATGTAACCTCACACCGAGGGCTAAGGGAAGACAGGAGGGTCACTAGGACTCCCTGGCCAGCCAGTCTGACTGAAAAATGGGGAGCTCTGAGTTCACTGAGAGACTCTGCTTCACGGGAAATAAGGTGGGAGAGTGACAGAGGAAGACACTCAATGCCTTCCTCTAACCTCTGCATGCATGCATGCATGCACACACACTATATATACTAAACACATACATACACACAAGGGTTAAATTGTGCTCAGCGTTTCCCCTTTAAGGATACAGTGATGTCTATAACATATTTTGAAATAATCACCATTGTAAATAATAAAAGTGAAAATACTGCTGGGCGTGGTGGCGCATGCCTTTAATCCCAGCACTTGGGAGGTGGAGGTAGGAGGATCATCATGAGTTCGAGGCCACCCTGAGACTAAATAGTAAATACCAGGTCAGCCTAGACTAGAGTGAGACTGTACCTCGAGAAAACAAAAACAAGCGGAAAAAAAAAGTGAAAATACCGAAAGGTATTTAATATGCACTCAAGTACTTTGAAAATCCTTACACTTTTTAAAACCTCATTTTCCTTTGAAATAAAAATAGTCCATAAAGGGGTTAAAAGATAGCAGGGGCTACACTGTCAGACCCTGTATCAAAACAACAACAACAACAACAACAAAAGAATATAACCTCTGAATGTTTTCTAATCTTGGATCTGCCTAGCAAATTCTTTAGTAATTACATGCCTCAATGCTTCATCTGCAAAATGAGGATAACAATACCTACCCTGCAGGGTAGTCAGGTTAAATGAGAAAACCCAAGTAAAGCATCGAGAGCAAGTACCTCATTCCTAGTTACTGAAACTGTTAGCTATTGCTGTCAGTGTTGTTTTTGTTGTTACATAAAATGAAGCTATATACTTGCACATCAGTACATTTTTTAAAATATTGTATTTATTGGGCTGGAGGGATGGCTTAGCAGTTAAGGTGCTTGCCTGCAAAGCCAAAGGACCCAGGTTCGATTCCCCAGCACCCATGTAAGCCAGATGCACAAGGTAGTTCATGTATCTGGAGTTCGTTTGCAGTGGCTAAAGGCCCTGGAGAGTCCATTCTCTGTCTCTCTCTCAAATAAATAAATAACATAAAATATTTACCAAAAATATATATTTATTTATTTGAAAGGGAGACAGAAGCAGATGAGAGAGAGAGAATGGGTACACCAGGCTTCTAACCACTGCAAACCAACTCCAGACGGATGCACCACCTTGTGTATCTGGCTTTATGTGGGTGCTGGGGTATCATACTTGAGTCCTTTGGCTTTGTAGGTAGGCACTTTAACCACTAAGCCATCCCTCCAGTCCCACATCAGTAAATTTTTATAACAGTTGCAATTTTCCTATTTGTACACACACATACACTTGTTTTTTGAACATCCTGTTCTAACTCTGTCATACAAATTGAGCATTTCATTTCCACACTGAATTGCTTCAGTCAGACTGCTTTACTGTAGAACAACAGTGTCTTGTTTGGGGGACCTGAGCTTATTTCAACCCTCGCGCTGGCTTCTCTACCCATTTGCTTATCTTGGTGTCTAGACAGAAAGGCAACCTTCAGAACAGCCCTCATTGCAGAAGACTGTCAGTTAGAAAGTAAACACCTCTGAAAAATAACAAAGGCTATGGCTAAAGCCAAAGGAATAATATAAAGACAGTCTCTTTGGAGTCTGAGCAGTTCTAGGATGACTTCCTGCCTGGAAATAAGACAGGAAAGTACTGAATGGGTGCATGCCAGAAGGACTGGGGCCTGAAAGGCATGGGACTCTATCAGAATCACATCAGGAGTTCTAGAAAACATTTAAGGCTAATCTCACGGTAGACTGAATGATCTTCAAGGCTCAGAGGTGACACTCGGCAAGTAGCTGTATGTTTTTAAAAGCTCTTCAAATGCTTATGGACAACCTGGGTTGAGAAGCCCACTGTTTAGTGTTTCCTGTAATTTGCTTCTGCTACTAGTCACTGCTTCAAACACGGACTTCCAGGCAAAGATCAGGGGAAAGGAGAAAAGATGACACTGGCCCCAAAAGCAGTTTACTGGTCCTTGCCCTCTAATCAGCACCAAGTGGAAGCTCAACAGGAGGTGAGAAGACGATGGTAAAATACTGCCAGCCTTCCTAGAGCCTTCAGAGCTGGGGGACGACCTCCCATAAGCCACAGTGACAGAACAGGAGGCATTGTGTTGTAACTGTGATTAAAACGTGATATGGGTCCAATGGGGACATGAGGAAATCCGTTACACACACAGTGAAAAAAAAAATAAGCAAAGAGAAGTAAGGGTATGGTGAGGGCACCAGGTGTAACAAGATCACTAGATGGGAGGATGTTTACTGGGTATCAGGAAGCAAACTTTGAATAATTTCCCTAGAGTAGGCCCAGTCTACAGAGGGCCGGTGTGCTAGACCATGTAATTTAAACAGCATGCAGTAGATACTAGGAAGCCAGAGGAGGTGCTCAGGAAAAGACAGGCAATAGTTTTTTTTTTTTTTTTTTTTTTTGGTTTCTCTTTTTTTTGTTGTTGTTTGTTGTTGTTGTTGTTTGTTTGTTTGGAGGTAGGGTCTCACTGTAGCCCAGGCTGACCTGGAACTCATTCTATAGTCTCAGGCTGGCCTCAGACTTACAGTGATCCTCCTAACCTCTGCCTCCCAGAGTGCTGGGATTAAAGGTGTGTGCCAAGGCCAGGCGTGGTGGCGCACGCCTTTAATCCTAGCATTTGGGAGGCAGAGGTAGGAGGATCGTCGTGAGTTCGAGGCCACCCTGAGACTACATAGTGAATTCCAGGTCAGCCTGAGCTAGAGTGAGACCCTACCTCGAAAAACAAAACAAAACAAAACAAAACAAAAAAAAGGTGTGTGCCACCATGGCTGGCCAGGCAATGGTTCTTAGTAATGTAACAGAGTACTAAAGGAAACCATACTGAGAGATAGAGTATTACAATAATCCCAATATGGAAACAAATGAAACTCTACAAATAGATTTACATACTTTTTGTATGTTTTCATTTCAGGGTTTTCTTAGACTATAGAACATGAACATTATAAAATTGGAGAAACCACAGAAAAGTACATTTTGAGAATCTCTTTCAACACAAGTAACTACTGCTTTGACTAATTCCTTTCTATTTTTAATACATCTACATAGTTGTGAACATGCTGCATAAGCAATTTGGTGTCCCGCTTTTAATATAATACAAGCATTTTCCTACATCGTTAGTGGCTTTAGCTATTTTTGTAGCCCTGTGACCTTCCTTGGTATGGATGTGCTGTGACTTACCAGTAGTATAACGGCTTTCAATTTTCACAGTAAGACAGTGCTCACCTCTGTGCAGTCATCTTTGCCTATTTCGATGATTGCACTCATAGGGCGGATTCCTAGAAATGCCATTACAGTTATAAAGACTTTTAAAAAAAGTTTAAATCTCTTATTACTAAGAAATTGCCTTCGAAAAGTATTGATCCAATTTGCATTAGCTGCCAACAAAGCCTAAAAAAAAAACACTGGTTTCTCATACTTGCTAGTTTGCTGGAATAAGAACTGAAAACTAATTTTTTAAAGTTTTTTTCACTATGTAGTCCAGGCTGACCTTGAACTCACTGTGTCTGCCTGTGTATTCACTATCCTCCTCCACTATGTCTGCCTTTATATTCACTATCCTCCTCCCTCAGTCTTCCGAATATTGGGGTTACAGGCATACACTACCACATGTGGCTGAGGTTGAACTTTTCTGTTTGTTAGACAGTTCTTCATGTACGAGGAGGCTATTTTGCTTTTCTGTATCATTCGCGGAAAGAGTAAGCAAAATTCCGCCAGGCTTGCTGAGTCACTCTTGTTAGTCCTAGCACTTGGGAGGCTGAGGCAGCATGACAGTTGCAAATCAGATGCCAGCCTGGGCTACATAGTGAGACTGTCTCAAAACAACCAACCAGTGCTGGGTGTGGTGGCTCACACCTTTAATCCCAGCACTTGGGAGGCAGAGGTAGGAGAAGCCCCATGAGTTCAAGACCCTACCTCAAAAAACCAAAACCAACCAACCAAACAAACAAATAACAACAACAACAAAAAACCCACAACCAAACAAACAGAAATAGAGTAAGAGCCGGGTATGGTGACCCATGCCTTTAATTCCAGCTCTCAGGAGGTTGAGATAAGGGATTGTCATGAGTTTGAGATCACCCTGGGCTTCAGAGTGAGTTCCAGGTCAGTCTGGGATAGAGTGAGACCCTGCTTAAAATAACAACTTTTTTAAAAAGTAGAGTAAGAAGGAAGAAATTTAAAGACTTAGCAATATACTAAGGATGAAAATGAAGAAGTTCAAATGTGTGTAAAAGATCATCAAGACAAAGCAGAAAGATTCTCATAAGTAAAATGAAATATTGAATAGCAAACCAGAAAGAAACCATAGTACACATTGAAAAAAACTAATTTCCATAAGATATGAGCAGCTTACACCAATCAATAAAGGTCAACAACCTATTAGAAAAACAGGCAAAGGACAGGAACAAATAGTTCTAGAAAAGCAAGCAAATGCAACTTCACTCACAGTAAGATGTGCAGGTCAAAATAAAAATGAAACAGTATCTCCACCTAGCAGATTTACACAGACCTAAAGGTTTCATTGTATACTTTTTCTTGTTTTTTTTTTAATTTTTATTTATTTATTTGTGAGAAAGAGAGAGAGGCAGAGAGAATGGGCACACCAGGACCTCCAGCCACTGCAAACAAACTCCAGATGCATGCACCCTCTTGTGCATCTGGTTATGTGCATCTGGGTCCTTTGGCTTTGCAGGCAAGCTCCTTAACTGCTAAGCCATCTCTCCGGCCCTCTTGTTTGTTTGTTTGTTTGCTTGTTTGTTGGCACTGTTAGACAATTGAATGATTGATAAGTATCACTTTGGAAAATGGGCACATCCTTTGACCCAGCAATTCCACTAACAGGAATTTCTCTTATAGATGAAACAATATGGAACCCAGATAATGCTTGAAAATATGCTTATAGGAATATAATACTATAAATATGGGAAATTTTTTTAAGTAATATATGGGATATCTGCAGTGTTTAATATTATGGAACCATTAAAAAGAACAGAGTAAGAAAGACTGATGTGGTGGCACACGCCTTTAATCCCAGCAATCAGGATGAAGATGTAGGAGGATTGCCATGAGTTCAAGGCTACCCTGAGACTACATAGTGATTTCCAGGTCAGCCTGTGCTAGAGTGAGGCCCTACTTTGGAAAACCAAAGGAAAATTAAAAAAAAAAAAAAAAAAAGAACAGGGAAGGGCTGGCTGGGGAGATGGCTTAGCGGTTAAGGCACTTGCCTGCAAGGCCTAAGGACCCAGGTTCAATTCCCCAGAGCCTATGTAAGGTAGATGCACATGGTGGTGCATGCATCTGGAATTCATTTGCCATGGCTAGAGACTGTGGCATGCCCATATTCTCTCTCTCATAAACAAATAAATAAAACTAAAATATTAAAATATATATTTTAAAAAAAGAACAAGGTAGCTTTATAGGCTTTATATAGAATTCTTCAAGATACATTCTTTTTTTTTTTTTTAAAGACAGGGTCTCATATAGCCCAGCCTAGGCTCAAACTGAATATGTTGTCAAGTATCACCTTGAACTCCTGATCCTCTGGCCTCTCCCAAGAGTATTGGAATCACAGGTATGTGCCACCATGCCCAACCTCCAGGTTATATTGAGAGAAAAGCAATCTAGCCCTCTTTGAGAGCAGGGCTGGGGAGGGTATCCAGGCATTTTTTAAAATATTTTATTTTTGTTTATTTATTTGAGAGAGAGAGAAAGAGAGAGAGAGAGAGGCAGACAGAGATAGAGAATGAATGGGTATGCCAGGGCCTCCAGCCACTGCAGACGAACTCCAGATGTATGTGCCACCTTGTGCATCTGGCTTACATGGGTTCTGGGGAATCAAACTGGGATCCTTAGGCTTCACAGGCAAGTGCCTTGCCCAGTAAGCCATCTCTCCAACCCCTGGTATACAGGCATTTTATTGGATGTTTAGAGGCTTTCTTTGGATTGGTACATAAGAAGTACCAAGGAAAATGGAGAAGCCACAAATAGAAATGGACAGGTGGATATAAAAGGAAGACCCGAATCAAAAGCATTTAAGAATGAATAGGTTTCCAGAAAAAAAAAAAAAAAATGTCAGGAGGGGAATTGGACTTCAGAAGGCCAGGCTCAGAGCCCTGTAGCCAGTCTGCTCCTTTGGTACTAGTGTGTGTTTGCAGCTAAAGTATCAAGAGAGCTGTGGAGAGGACTGGAGAGATGTCTCTGAGGTTGCTTGCTTGCAAAGCCTGATGGCCTGAGTTTGATTCGCCAGTACCCCCATAAAGCCAGATGCATAAAGTTGCACATGGAGTTTGTCTCTCTCTCTCTCTCTCTCTCTCTCTCTCTCTCTCTCTCTCCTGTTTCTTTCTCTGCTTGCAAATAAATACAAAAATTATATTTATTTATTTATTTGAGAGAGGGAGAGAGAAAGAGGCAGATAGAGAGACAATGGACACACCAGGATCTCTAGCCACTGCAAATGAACTCCAGATGGATGTGCCACTTTGTACATCTTGCGTTACGTGGGTACTGGGTGATCAAATCTGGGTCCTTAAGCTTTGCAGACAAGCGCCTTAACCTCTGGGCCATCTCTTCAGTCCAAATACAAATATTTTTTAAAAATCAGGCTGTGGCCTTCCAAGGCTCTGGGTCCATTGCAAAAGAGGTGGCAGAAAGAATGTAACAGCCAAAGGAAGGGTAGGACTCCTTACAACATGCTCCTCCAGACACAAAATGGCCTGGATATCCATGACCTCACAGTGCCTGACACTGCCTACACAGGACCATCATAATAGGAGGAAAAGATCATGACATCAAAATAAAAGAGAGACTGATTAAGAGGAGGAGGGGATATGATGGAGAATGGAGTTTCAAAGTGGAAAGTGGGGGGGAGGGAGGGCATTACCATGGGATATTGTTTATAATCATGGAAGTTGTTAATAAAAAATTTTTAAATAAAATAATAAAAATAAAAATAGGGCTGTGGGCTGGGCATGGTGGCGCATGCCTTTAATCCCAGCACTTGGGAGGCAGAAGTAAGAGGATCGCCGAGAGTTCAAGGCCACCCTGAGACTACATAGTGAATTCCAGGTCAGCCTGAGCTAGCATGAGACCCTACCTCAGAAAATTTAAAAAAAAAAAAAAAATAGGGCTGTGGAGAGGAATGATACTGGAGAGGTAGGCAGGGACCAAACTTCACTGGGATGAGAAAACATGGAAAGAAAAGTAAGTTAGGAACTGCAAGGAAAATGTTCTGTTCAGCCTGCTTTGGCTTCAAGAGGCACAGCTTAAACCAAATGGGAATTTATTGGCATGGGTAACTGGCAAGTCCAAAAACTCAGCAACAGCGTGGAAATATTCTTTCTCTTTCTCCACTCCTCATGTCCATGTTTATATGTTGACTTCATTCTCTTTCAGACTCTTTCAACATGCTGTCTGTCTGGCTTCTAGCAACTCCAGCTTCACCATTAACAAATAAATGTCCCCAACAGTTTTTAATAGTTCCAGTAAAAATCTTTGAACTAACTCATAATGGTTAGCTTGGGTCACATGGCTGCCCTTGTGTGACTCACTTTTAGGCCAGGCAAGTGTCATATGATCACTTCTACATGTCATCAGCTTAATCTTATGGACCAAGAGTGATGAGGGTGGGGAGGAATCGAGGGCTCATGGAATGTCACCCCTCCCTGAGGAGCTATACTCAGTCAATGATGGATGAATGTCTTAGTGACCTACTTGTTCCTGGGAGGGAAGGGAGGTTCCTGACAGAAATCATGTTATGGGAGGAAGGGTCTATTTCAGGTTAGAGTCCATCAGGGCAGGGAAGACATGGTGGCAGGAGCTTGAAGTAGAGCTGGTAACATTCAGCCCAACGTGAAGAAGAAAGGAATGTATGAATGCTGCCACTCCACCAGCCTTGAAATGGTCCCACTCATAATTCAGGTGGGTCTTCCCACCTTAGTTAACCTCATCAAGATCATCCTTCACAAACAACCCAGAGACTAACCTAATCTACATAACACCACACACGTGGTTCTAGGTCCTTGCCAGTAGAAAACTCAATATAATAAGCCATCACAATGAGGGAAGGAGAGACATTTTCTTCTGTGGGATAGCCACTGGTTAAGGTGCCCATGCTACTGGAAGCAAACCCTTGCTCATGCTCCTTTAATCAGCCCTAGCGGGGACAGTAAGAGGATCAGTGTGAGGGGACAACAGAAAGTAACAGGAGTGAATATGATCAAAATATATCATACAAACGTATGAAAATGCCATGATAGAACCCATTATTGTATATAACTAATACATGCTAATAAAAACACTTTTTAGTAAAGAGTGAGAAGCCAGGCATGGTGGTGCAGCCTTGGGAGGCTGAGGTAGGAGGATCCCATGAGTTCAAGGCCAACCTGGGCTATAGAATAAGTTCCTGGTCAGCCTGGGCTACAGTGAGATCCTGTTTTAGACAACAACCCAGCCTAAGGCCCGATGTTCAACTCTCCAGATCCCATGTAAGCCAGATGCACAAAGTGACACCGGCATGCAAGGTCGCACATGTGCACAAGGTAGCACACGTGTCTGGGGTTTGATTGCAGTGGCTGGAGGCCCTGATGCACCAATTCTCTCGCTCTTTCTCTCATAAAAATAATTGCAAAAGCGCCGGGTGTGGTGGCGCACGCCTTTAATCCCAGCACTCGGGAGGCAGAGGTAGGAGGATCGCCGTGAGTTCGAGGCCACCCTGAGACTCCATAGTGAATTCCAGGTCAGCCTAGGCTAGAGTGAGACCCTACCTCGAAAAACCAAAAAAAAAAAAAATAATAATAATAATAATAATAATTGCAAAAGATAAAATATGTTTAAAGGCCAAAGAAGTGGCTCAGTGGTTAAGGCACTTGCCTGCAAAGCCTAATGACCCAGGTTTAACTCCCTGGTACCCACATAAACTAGATGCACATGGTGGCGTCTGGAGTTCATTTGCAGTGGCTGGAGACCCTGGTAGCACCCATTCTCTCTCTCTCATAAATAAATAAAAATAAATATTAAAATATGTTTAAAATAAGCCCACTGCAGACTGCTATGAACCACTAACTCGGTTTATCAGGTAACTACACTCTGCTTATGGAACTTAAGCTCTCATTGCCTTAAAAAAAAAAAAAAAAGACTGTCATAGCTCACTTGTTTTGAGCTTATGATCAACAAAATCACCAGGTCCTTTTTCTTATGAATAGCTGCCAAGTCAGGCCTTTTGTAATTATGAAAGTAGTGTATTTTGAGCCAAAAGACTGGAACTTTCCAGTTCTTCTTTTAAAATCTCTTCTTGCTTCTTTCAAACTGGATCTTGTTACTTGCCCTGACCAAATGTGACTCTGTGAGCTCAGCGTATAGTCTGGGCACCTTGCTGTCAACAGAGGGAACCTCCCTGTACTCCATTACTTTAGCTGGTCTTTGGACTTTTGCATGAGCTCTTGTGCATGGCTCCTGAAGAAGCTGATTGATATTCCTTACTAATGTCATGATCATGGGGTGTGGCCTCTCTAGTCAGCTGCACATGTGTGTGCCTAGACATGTGCATGTGTGTGTGCTTACATGCGTGAGCTCTGGCCTATCATTTCATTAGTCACTGTCAATCAACCTTTGTTCCCCCCCCCCCTTTTTTTGGCTTTGTGCCAGCTGTTCTGGATGGACAGACGTATTAGTATCTTTATACATGTTGTGCCTCTCTCCACATTAATTGAAAGAAAGCAGCTTGGGCCTAAGGCAATGGCTCTCAGTTAGTAAAGAGCTTGCCTTGCAAGCATGAGGACCTGAGTTTGATCCACAGTACCCACACAAAAATTCTGGGTATGGGCTGGAGAGATGGCTCAGTGACTGAAGGAACTTGATTGCAAAGCTTGATGGCCAGGGTTTTATTCCCCAGTACCCATGTAAAGTTAGATGCTCAAAGTGCTGAAGCGGGGCGTGCATCTGGAGTTCGTTTGCAGTGGTAAGAGGCCCTGCCATGCCTATCCTCTCCCTCTCTCTCTCTCAATCTCTCTTGCTCTCTCACTCTTGCTTTCATTCTCATTCTCTCTTTATGCTTGAAAATAAATAAATGAATGTTTTTTTCATTCTGGGTGTGGTGGTATTTGCTTACCATCCTAGTGCTAGGGAGGTGGAGACAGATCCCTGGGGCTCACTGGTAGCCAGATGAGCTTAATGGGTGAGCTCTTGGCTAATAAGAGACCTTTTCTTAGGGCCCAGGAGATTACTCAGCAGAACAATCAGGGGGGCTCTCAGCATCAAACTTATTTTGTATAACTTTAAAAAGAGGAACCAGATGTTTTCCTAAGAGGAACTTTCCAACACCCCTTCCTGAAAAATAAGATAATGGAACTAAGGAACTCACCACTCAGGATTCCCCAGGTGATGATTATAATGAAGTCATGGATCCTATAGAGAGAGGTTTTTTATTTTTAAAATTTATTTACTAGAGAGAGAGAGAGAGAGAGAGAGAAAGAATGGGCTCACGAGTGCCTTTAGCAACTGCAAATGAACTCCAGACATGTGCGCCACCATGTGCATCTGGCTTACGTGGGACCTGGAGAATTGAACCTGGGTCCTTAGGCTTCACAGGCAAGTGCCTTAACCACTAAGCAATCACTCCAGCCCAGGGAGAGAGGTTTTTAAGTATCAGAGGTAACTTCTGAATCTGGGACTAGAGAGATGGTTGAGTGAATAAAATGTTGCTGCACAAGCATGAAGACTTGGGTTGGATCCTCAGTGCCCATGTAAACACCAGGTGGCACGTGGCTAGTGCTAGGATGTGGACTTGCTGGCTGCCTAGTCTAATACAATTGGTGAACTCTAAGTCTAGCGAGAACCCTTGTTTCAAATATAATATGGAGAGCAACTGAGGAAGACATTCAATGTTGACCTCTACATCCACATGCTCATGCACGTGTATGTGCACACCTGTACACCAATGTCACCTCCACAATACACAAACACACATACCACACACATATACACATGCAAATCAAACAAACAAAAGAACTAGTGAATTTAGGGGATGTTTTATAAGGGTTCTTAGCTACTAAAACGCTTTCTCTTACTAGCCCCAAATCAGAAGGCAACAAAAGAAAACATTTTCTTCTTTACATTTCTATGCTAGGTTAAGCTTAATAACTGAAAAACTAAACCTAGCTATGTGGGACTTTTCCCAGCCAAATAGAAAGTACCTAGAAGACAATCCAAATAAAACCATTTAAGAAGAAGTCATGTTGATATATCTTCTGAGAAACTATTCAGCAGAATGTTTCATCTGGACCCAAGGATATCAATTTATTGGCACTCATCCTGATCATTTGAGGTTAAACACGGATTTCAAAAGGATAAAAGATATAACACAGCATTCAAAGGAATTGCCAGGCTGAAATTTGAAGATACTTCCAAATGTGCTCAGTATTTCTTGGATCCAAGATAGAAAAATAAAATTTTGTGTTTAATACACACTGTTTCATGGGTATAAAAAAAATAACAGTTCTGAATAAAAAAAAATACTGAGAATCATAAGGAGCAAGAATATGGAAGACGAAATGAATTTGAGGGTACATGAGAAGAAATAAGACTAACTCTCCCTCTGAAATAGAGGAAAGATAGACAGGAAGAGGAAGCAGAGCGATGTGGTATGGCAAGGGGGCAGATGAGGGATGGGTGTGTTTCCTGGCTGGATGGTCTCAGTGAAGCAAAGGTAGCCCTGCTCCTCTCAAAGACTGTAAGAGCTATGAAGGCAGTACTAGGGTTTGATAAGAAGCCCCCAAAGGGCATTATTAAAGGCTTGGTCTCATGTTGCTGCTATTGGGAAGTAGTAGGACCTTTGAGAGGTAAGGTCTAGAGGAAAGTCCTTAGACCATTAAGAACATGCCCCCAAAGACTTATGGGACTGTGGTTCATTCATCTCTCTCTCTCTCGCTCGCTCGCTCGCTCTCTTTCTCTCTGTCTCTCTTTCTCTCTCTCTCCTTCTTGGCCATGAAGTGAGCAATTTTGCTCTGCCATGTACTCCCTCCATGATGTGCTGCCTCACTTCCAGCCCAAAGCAAGAAGACCAAACAATGAGCCGGGCATGATGGCACACGCCTTTAATCCCAGCATTTGGAAGGCAGAGGTAGGAGGATCGCCATAAGTTCGAGGCCACCCTGAGACTACATAGTTAATTCCAGGTCAGCCTGGGCTAGAGTAAGACCCTATCTCAAAAAACAACAAAAAAAGGCCAAACACTAAACCTCTAAGATTGTGAGAAAAAAGCAAACCATTTATCATCTTTATAAGCTGATTGTCTTAGGTGTTCTGCTATAGTAACAGAAAGCTAGCTAACACAGACAAGGCATGGGTCTATCTTATTTCCTACTATAATATGGACTGCCTATCAAAATACAGGGCGTATTACTGATTCTAGATTAAGATTTGTTGAATAAAATGAATGAAAGAGTGTGGGCCTTAAAGACTTCACAGCATAGGAGATGCTTGGAATAGCTATGATAGGAACTGTTCTCTGAAATCAATAAGGAATGAATAATAGGGCTGCTAACCCGAGGTTAAGTGGTGATGGTGTACATTTAAAGAGAAGTGAATCATAGTTTTCATGAAGCTCAGATTCAAGAACAGAAATAGCAGTCAGAGGGGAATTGGCAGGACTAGCAGAGGGGACTGAAAAAGGGATAAGAGGAGAGAGTATGTGTGGAAAGGAGGTAGAAATGGGTTGGAAATAAGATCAGGTATAGAGACTTATTTAGAGTCATGACAAACTAACAGAGTCATAAAATTACAGAGTCTCAGGTTCCTCTGAGAACTTTAGGCCACTACAGTGTATAGGTTTGCAGTATATGGAATTGTACTAGGTTAAACATCCAATTCAACTTTTACTTTATTTTTATTCATTAGAGGAGGAGAGAGAAAGAGTCAGAGAGAGAGAGAGAGAGAGAGAGAGAGAGAGAGAAAGCAGCAGACAGGGAGAGAATGGGTGCACCAGGGCCTTCAGCTACTGCAAATTAACCCCAGACAGATGCTCTACTTTGTGCATCTGGCTTACATGCGTTCTGGAAAATTGAACCTGGGTCCTTTGGCTTCACAGGCAAGTGCCTTAACCACTAAGCCATCTCTCCAGCCCCTCCAACTCAACTTTAAATCATAAACCATGGGGCTGGAGAGATGGCTGGCTGGTTAAAGGTACTTGCTTACAAAGCTTGACAGCCCAGGTTTGATTCCCCAGTACCCATATAAAGCCAGATGTACAAAATGACCCATGCCTCTGGAATTTGTTCGCTGCAGCAAGAGTACCTGGTGCACCCATTCTCTCTGTCTCTCTCTGTGTGATCACAAACTAATTCATTAATTAAACTTAATATAAATTGAGCGTTCAAACATGAATTGTGCTTAATTTGTTTTGTCTTGAAGCCTGATTTGGGAGGAGAGAAGGAAGAAATGAACTAAGGGCATACTTCATATGGATTAAGTATATTAAAATTGTGAGATGCTCAGATTTCATGTTTATAAGTATATATTAATGTGTGGGTCTATGTATACATAACATGTGATACTTATCTCACCCATGTATGGCCCTTTCTGCACTATTGGGCTTGATAGCAAGGACTAGAACAATCTGTTCCTAGCTATGCCCTGTGTGTTCTCTGTGTTGTGGGATGGAGCGGAGACATGGTCAATACAGGCTGAGCTTGAGGACCCAGGGGACAAGCAGGTGGGCTGCAGTTTTGTTGATATCAAGAGCCAACAAGTAGAACCAAATTCCTGAGTGTCAGCCAAGTTGAAAGGTCTTGTCCACGGGTCAGTTACTGAAAAGCAGGGACCTAGAGATGACATAATCTGACCGGGATCAGAGGCCACGGGGCTAGCCAGGTCAAGGAGAACAAATCAACAGGCACCATCCCCGGCAGATCCAGAATTCCTTCTGTGTATCTGCCTCTTTGGAAGATTCCAAAGTTAAACTCTGTTAAGACCCTTATTCCCTATGAGTTCTCTGGCCTTTGGTTTGAAACACGTCAAACCCTGCTGTGGTTTTCTACAAAATTTGAATTAATTTTCCTAATCTCCCTTGTTGAAATGTCTTCTCAGGATGTTCTGTTCATTTGCTTTAATTTTTTTTTTTTTTTTTTTTTTTTTGAGGTAGGGTCTCACTCTAGCTCAGGCTGACCTGGAATTTACTATGTAGTCTCAGGGTAGCCTCAAACTCATGGCGATCCTCCTACCTCTGGCTTCCGAGTGCTGGGATTAAAGGCGTGCGCCACCACGCCCAGCTGCTTTAAATTTGTTCATGCAAACATAGATTCATATGTTTCCCAGGTTAGAAATTGTTTGCTTGTGGAAAACCCCATAGGAAGGTATAATAGGCTTGTCATTAGAAGAAGAGAGTTAACTCAGTGTTAGATTGTTGGGGAGGTAGTTATAGAGATTAGAGGCAAAAGAGAATGGCAGACCTTCTACTCTCTTCCATATTTCCAAGTCTTCCAAATCAGACTATTTCTGTTTTGTTTTGTTTTGTTTTGTTTTGTTTTGTTTTGTTTTGTTTTGTTTGGTTTTGTTTTGAGGTAGGGTCTCACTGTAGCTCAGGCTGACCTGGAATTCACTGTGTGCTCTCAGGGTGGCCTTGAACTCATGGCAATCCTCCTACCTCTGCCTCCTGAGTGCTGGGATTAAAGGTGGGTGCCACCATGCCTGGCTAAAACCATATTATTTCAATGGAATCCATTGTTGAAAAACAAAAAGTCCATATCTTTTTCTGTTGGGTCTAAAAATCAGTAAAATATTAAGATGAAGACAAAACAAAAATCTCTTTGTGATCAGGCATCTACTTAAATCATCCAAATCCTTAAATCTGATTGTGTCAAAATCTGTACTTCTGAAAATAGATTGTCCTAGGCATGGTTTCTAAGTGCCCAGGTTGCTTGCTACCGAATTATTCCTCTTGTGTTTGACACTGAACACAGGAAAGATAATTTAACCGAGCTCGTGTAATGAAAGTGACATTACCTCCTCTTTCTGAGGGAGACTGCATTCTAGTTGCAACTTTCCTGGGCGGTGATTTTTATTGCAACAAAGCCATTACAAAATTGCATCTCTGTATACTTTTCCCTTCCTGTCCTTGAGATATAGGGCAGAAAATTTTGCTTTTTTAAAAAATGTATTTATTAGACAGAGAAAGAGAGAGAGAGAGGCAGATAGAATGGGCACTCCAGGGCCTCCAGCCACTGCAGACAAACTCCAGATGAATGTGCCACCTTGTGCATCTGGCTTAGATGGGTCCTGGGGAATCAAACCTGGGTCCTTAGGCTTTGCAGGCAAGTGCCTTAACCACTAAGCCATCTCTCCAGCCCGGAAGTTTTGTTTTTTATCACAGGGTATTAAATCCCTAGAAATGATTTGAAACTGAGTACAGACCTCTGGCCCTGAAACTTCAGATATCCCTTCCTTTTGCCTAGCTAGCTGATTATTTTAAAACCTTATTTTCTTTGATCGTTGATAGGGAATGTCACCTTGGTGCAATCAAGTTACCTCTAAGCTTTTGATGTTTTTTTATTTTTAATTCCCAAATACCGATTTCAACAAGTTAACAAAAGGTCCTAAATTCTCCCTGCTATCCCTTAGTATCAATTAGCCAACACATTCAAGGCATTACACGCCATTTCTTGCCCATCTTTTTACAGCACACAGATTTTCAGTTAGCCATTTTGGGTTCTGACCACATTTGCTGGAAATAACCATTTAAATATGTCTTCCACTAACAGATTTTTAATGGGATTCCCCTGGCAAAGGTAGATGGGATTTTTTAAAACTGGAATTATACTAGAAGCAGAATTGTTTTTGGTAATTGCTCATGAGCTTCCTGGCTAGCGTATATGCAGCCAAAGTGACAGTTCTATTGAACAGAATGGATGGCAGATAATAAAAGGATGAAAGCTTTGCAAAACCAGGTTGTCCAGCTCCTACAAGGGTTAGTTCCTACTTAGTTGTCTTTCTTATTTTTCACTCACTCACTCATTCATTCATTCATTCATTTGCAAGGAGAGAAAGAGGAAGAGAGAATGGGTGTTTTAGGATCTCTTGCCACTATACATGAACTCCGGACAAATGTGCTACTTTGTGTGTCTGGCTTTACATGGGCACTAGAGAATCAAACTGGGCCATCAGGCTTTGTAAGCAAACACCTTTAACCGCTGATCTCTCCAGCCCTTTAATTGTCTTTCTCTGCTGTTTCTCCCTCTCTAAATTCCTTGTACCTTACTGTTTCAATGCTGACATTCTGCCAAATATATTAAACACAGTTTGAAAGGAAAAGGAAAGTATCTAGAACTCCTGAAAAGACATTACTAGGAGGAATAAATTTCTCTTTTTTTCTTTAAGATCTTTATAAATTGCTAGGCATGGGATGGCACACCTTTAGTTCCAACCCTCCAGAAGCTGAGGTGGGAGGATTACCATGAGTTTGAGGCCAGCTTGGGGCTACAAAGTGAGCTCCAGATCAGCCTGGACTAGAATGAGACTCTGCCTCAAAACAAAAACAAAAGCAAAACAAAGGCTGGAGAGATGGCTCAGCAGTTAAGGTGTGCTGGCAAAGCCTAACAATCCAGGTTCAATTCCCTAGTACCCACATAAAACCAGATATACAAAGTAGTGCATGTATCTGGAGTTCGTTTCAGTAGCTAGAGGCCCTGATATGCCCCTTCACTCTCCTTCTCGATCTCAGTCTCTCTCTCTTTTTTTCTCTCTCTCTCCTTGCAAATAAATAAAATATTTTAAACGAAAAAAAAATCTTCAAATAAAGCCATTGAATCAAATATGCACTCACTTTAAAAATAACACGACTGCGGCTGGGGAAGTGGCCCAGCGGTTAAGGCATTTGCCTGCGAAGCCTAAGGACCCCAGTTCAATTCCCCAGGACTCACGTAAACCAGATGCACAAGGGGGCGCATGCGTCTGGAGTCCATTTGCAGTAGCTGGAAGCCCTGGCATGCCCATTCTCTCTTTCTCTCTGCCTCTTCCTCTCTCTGTCTCTCAAATAAATAAAGAAATAAAATATGTTTTAAAAAAATAATATGACTAGTAATAGCTAATCATTATTGAGCTATTACTAGGTACCAGGCATCATGCAAAATGTTAAGCATTTATAAGTACCACTTCCCCTAAACCTCACAGAAACCCTGTGAAGAAGGACTTTTCATCACCCTCATCATGAAGAAGGCCCAACAGACCTTTGTATACAACCACTCATCTGTGTGAACAATTCTAGACCTTTTACTGGAAGCACTCTGAAAATCCAACTGCACTTTTTATTCCCCCCCCCCAAGAGAATATGAATACAATCAGAGTATATGAATGCTATAGTACTTTCAAAATTTACTCTATGGTTATAGCATTTTCAAATTGTAAAAGCGTTTCTTCAGAAATTCTGTTCCCATCTAGAGAAGATCTTTGGCACGAGGAAAAAAGACACACATAGGAATGTTCATTTACATAGCAGTTAGAACGACTGAACTCAGTTTCTATGTATCAACTGAAAAAAAATGAGGCTATAGATGATATATTCAGTAAAAAGCAAAACAAAACAAAAAAGCATTATAGAAAGGATTTTGTCAAGCCGGGCATGGTGGCGCACGCCTTTAATCCCAGTACTCGGGAGGCAGAGATAGGAGGATTGCCCTGAGTTCAAGGCCACCCTGAGACTACATAGTGAATTCCAGATCAGCCTGAGCTAGAGTGAGACCCTACCTCGAAAAACTAAAAATAAAAAATAAAATTAAAAATAAAAATAAAAATAAAAATAAAAAAGAAAGGATTTTGTCTAGCCAGGCAGAGTGGCTCATGCTTTTAATCCTAGCATTTAGGAGGGTTGAGGTAGGGGTTTGCCTTGAGTTCAAGACAAGCTTAGGCTACAGTGAGTCCCAGGTTAGCCTGGGCCCGGGTGCACACCTTTAATCTCAGCACAGAGGTAGGAGGATAGCTGTGAGTTCGAGGCCATCTTAGGACTACAAAGTAAATTCCAGGTCAGCCTGGACTAGAATGAGACCCTACCTCGAAAAGAAAAAGAAAAAAAAATGTTTGTTTAGTAAAACTCATGTCTAAACATAAGGCCACAGAGTACATTATTTGTGAATATGTACTTAATTAATAAAAGTATAAAAATATGAATCGCATGGGTAAAACGTCCAGAATAGCAGTTATCTTAGGATAAAAGGGAATGAAGTTAGAGGAAAATACAAACTAGCTTTAATTTTAAAAATTATTTTATTTATTTATTTGAGAGAGAGAGGCAAAGAGAGAGAGAGAATGGGCACGCCAGGGCTTCTAGCCACTGCAAACAAACTTCAGATGCACACGCCACCTTGCACATCTGGCTTACATAGGTACTGAGGAATCAAGCCTGAGTTCTTAGGCTTCACAGGCAAGTATCTTAACTACTAAACCATCTCTCTATCCCCTAGCTTTTAACTTTATAATGGGTCATTTTTTGTCTTAAGCAATAATTCAAATATAAGAAAAGTTACAGTTGTTCCTACAATGCTATATGGGTTCATTTGATTTTTCTTTTTCTTTTTTCGTTGCTGGGGCAGGGGCAGGATTTGAAGCAGGGTCTCACTCTAGCCCAGACTGACCTGGAACTCACTCTTTAGCTCAGGCTGACCTCAAACTCATGGCAATCCTCCAGCCTCAGCCTCCCATGTGCTGGGATTAAAGGCATGTACCACCATGCCTAGCTACTTTATTTATTTATTTATTTATTTATTTATTTATTTATTTATTTATTGAGACAGGGTCTCATGTAGTCCAGGTTGACCTCAAACTTTCCATGTAGTCCAGGCTTGCCTTGAACTCCTGATATTCCTGCCTCCATCTCCCAACTGCTGGCATGACAGGCATGTGCCACCACACCTACTTTATGTGGTACTGGGGATCAAACTCAGAGCCTGGGGCATGCTCAACAGGCACTCTACCAACTATCTATAACCTTGGCCTTTATATGCTACCATTAGTCTCTGAAAGTTTTGTATTTTACAAAAGACTTCCAGGGATGGAGAGATGACTCAGTGGTTAAGGCACTTGCCTGCAAAGCCTAACAACCCAGGTTCAATTCCTCAGTGCCCATGTAAAGCCAGATGCACAAAGTGACACATGCGTCTAGAGTTAACTTGCAGCAGCTCAAAGCCCTCTCTCTCTCTGCTTGCAAATAAATATTTTTTAAAAAGTCTTCCATCCTAAGAAAAATAAAATAGTAATATTGATACTGCGGGGTGGGGGGAGCAACAAACAAGAATCACCATATCAAGGAGAATGGCAATAGTTTTGATTAAAAATTTTTGGAAGCAGATTTAACTAGATGCCCAATTTAACCATAAAATACTTTAGTAAATGATCTACAGACTACCTGCCTTTCAGTCATCCAAAATGTTGTTAAATGTATTCTTGAGTGACTTAATGATGATAAAACTTTTTTAAAATGTTTTTATTTGGGCTGGGGAGATGGTTTAGTGATTAAGGCGCTTGTCTGCAAAGCCAAAGACCTAGGTTCAATTCCCCAGGACCCACTTAAGCCAGATGCACAAGGTGGCGCATGCGCATGAAGTTTGTTTGCAATGGCTGGAGGCCCTGGCATGTCCATTCTCTCTCTCTCTCTCCCTCTCTCTCTCTAAAATAAATAAAATAATATTTTTTTTAATTTTTAAATGTTTTTATTTATGAGCAGAGAGAGAGCTAGAGCTAGGGTATGGGTGTGCTAGGGCCTTTGCTGCTACAAACTTCAGATCACACACCACATTGTGGTGTCTGGCTTTATTTACGTGGGTACTGGAGAATTGGACCTGAGCCGGAAGGCTTTGCAAGCAAGTGTCTTTAACTGCTAAGCCACCTCCCCAGTCCAGTAAAACTTCTTTATGCAGCTTTACATTAGTTGCAAGCCATAGGATGCCAGAACCTCACACCACAATCCAGGGTAGCAGGAAGGAGAGCTGCCCCAAGACTATTACAGGCCATGTGCTTCTAGAAATGTCTCCTCCTCATAGGTCATCCTTATCATTTGGACTATGCATTCCCAAATCTGAATTCCCCACTCATTCCTCTTCTCCAATAACATAGGATTTCATTGTGAACATCTCTGAATGCTATCTAATTAGGCAATGCAATTTCAGTAGAGAGGGTTCTTTCATTGCCATTATTTGGTATCAAGGTTCTGGGTCCTATCTAAAAACATTCCAGTTTAAAAGTTAATCTAATCCCTTGTATGCTTTTGTTCAGAATCTTTTCACTTTCTAGATAATACTGCAGTTGGAGAATGCTAAAGCCAGCATTAAAGTGCTGTTCATTTGTTAAAATTAGATTTTGTAACTGAGGAAATGATGTGTATTTAAATATGATCCCTTTCAGTTCTACAAGTATCAATAAGTACTGGTTTGTATGTATATACATTTTTAAAATATCTTTCTTGTTTTAAATATGGTCAGAGATGAATTACAGGGCTGGAGAGATTGCTCAGTGGTTATGGCACTTGCCTACAAACCCTAATAACCCGGGTTCAAGTCCCCCGTATCCACATAAAAAGCCAGATGCACAAAGGGGCGCATATGACTGGAGTTTGTTTGCAGTGGCTGGAGGCCCTGACATGCCCATTCTAAAAAGAAGGAAAGAAAAAAAGAGATGAATTACAAATGAATATAACACCAGAAAAAAATTAATGTAAATAAAGCCAGGCGTGGTGGTGCACACCTTTAATCCCAGCACTCGGGAGGCAGAGGTAGGAGGATTGCCGTGAGTTCGAGGCCACCCTGAGACTCCATAGTGAATTCCATGTCAGCCTGAGCTAGAGTGAGACCCTACCTCGAAAAACCAAAAAAAAAAAATAATAATAATAATGTAAATAATCTTAAATTAGAGAAATAAATGAGAAGAGCAGACATAATCTAGAAATTAATCAAGTACAAAAAGGATATCCTGTTGAATCTTCTACACAGGCCTAATGAAGACCACTTATATGGCCCTAAGCTTTCTTAAAGCCAAGGGAAATAGTGTCAGTTCCACAATTAGATATCCATAAGACAAAAACAAATGGGACTAATAAACAAGGGACACAGCTATACCAGATGCAAAAAGCAAAGAAAAATATTCCCCAGCTATTGCTAGAGAGGCTGAATCTAGCAACAAATTTCTTAATGCTTTCTCACAAATGCCTTGATGTGGATTCACTTAAGAAATCTGAGAGGAAAGAGTCATGGCAGGAGACTAGGAGCTAGAAAGGGAGACCACGAAGTGCTCTAGTCACAACTCAGGAGCTAAAATACAGGAACAGTTGGCCTGGACATGATATTCATTATCAGGATGATTGTGAAACTTGCTGTCTAATCTAGGGACTTGTGACAGTGAAAGGGGATACCATTAATAATTAAGCCTCTACAGCATATAAGCAATGACTGAACACAGTGGGGTAACATGCTCACTCTAAGTTACTGCACATACCCATTGGCATCTGGCTCCCATCACCACCTGCTACTGTGCCCCTATTGAGCCAAATTCATCCTACCCAGCATAGAGTGAGTCTAACCTGCTTTAGTTATAGGGAACTCCCTGAGTTTGGGGTCTAGATCACTAGCACAGGGTGGCTTGCCTGTTAGTCAGCCAAGCAGACAAAGGTAATTAAGAAACCTTAGAGTATGTGGTGGTTTGATTCAGGTGTCTCCCATAAACTTAGGTGTTCTGAATGCTAGGTTCCCCGCTGATGGAGATTTGGGACTAAATACCCCCTGGAGAGAGTGTATTGTTGGGGGCAGGCTTATGAGTGTTATAGCCAGTTTCCCCTTGCCAGGGTTTGGCACACTCTCCTCTTGTCCACCTGATGTTGGCCAGGGAGTGATGTCCACCCTCTGCCCATGCCATCATTTTCCCTGCCATCATGGAGCTTCCCCCCTCAAGCCTGTAAGCCAAAATAAACCTCGTTTTTCTTTTTCCTCCTCAAGCTGCTCTTGGTTGGGTGATTTCTACCAGCAATGCGAACCTGACTGTAACAGAGTACATGCTTGGGCTATAGGTCACTAAGAAATCAAGCTGGGGCTGAGCTGGAAACCTCTTCCCTGCTGTCTAGCTGTCAGAAAGCTGGAAAGAGTTGTCTTGCATGCAGCCCTTTGGGAGGGGGGAGTCATCAATGGGGTTAAACAGCAGTGGACTCTGCAAGCCCTAAGATTAGCCAGCCAAGCCAAATGTGCCAACAGGTGCAATAGTGGCATGTCCGTTATAGGGAAAGCCATCCACTCTCTAATTGGATTGGAGGCCTGCTCCACAGGAGGGCATCCATGTTTTGTACTGAAACCCTAGTCCAAAGTCTATGGCTGGGTAGGTCATGAGCAATGGAGTAATGCCTGCTGTTGTCTGGCTAAATGTATATATTATTATGCCTGCCAAACTGCCCTGGAAACACTTTTTATTTATTTATTTTATTTTATTTATTTTTTATTTTTTGGTTTTTCGAGGCAGGGTCTTGCTCTAGCTCAGGCTGACCTGGAATTCATTCTGTATTCTCAGGGTGGCCTCAAACTCATGGCAATCCTCCTACCTCTGCCTCCTGAGTGCTGGGATTAAAGGGCTAGCTTTTTATGATTTGCTTTGTGTCCTAATATATGGTCCATTCTAGAGAATGTTCCATGTGCTGCTGGAAAGAATGTATATTCTGAAGCATTTGGATGAAATGTCCTGTATATGTCTGTTAGGTCCATTTCTTCTATGACCTCATTTAGTCCAGTTGCCTCTTTATTTTTTCCCGGGATGACCTGTCAATTGATGAGAGTGAGGTGTTGAAGTCACCCACTACCACTGTGTTTGGTGTTATCTGTGACCTTAGTTCTAGTAGTGTTTGTTTGATGAATTTGGGGGGCCCATGTTAGGTGCATATATGTTTAGGATTGTAATATCCTCCTGTTGGAGGGTGCCTTTAATCAATATAAAGTGGCCTTCCTTGTCTTTCCTAACTAATGTTGGACTGAACTCTACCTTGTCAGATACTAGGATAGCAACCCCTGCTTGCTTTCTAGGTCCATTTGCCTGAAACACCATTTTCCAACCTTTCACCCTAAGATAGTGTCCATCCTTTGTAGAAAGGTGGGTTTCTTGGAGGCAACAAATTGAAAGATCCTGCTTTTTAACCCAGTCTGCAAACCTAATTGGTTGGGGCATTGAGGCCATTGATATTAAGAGATAATATTGAAAGGTGTGTATTCATTTTTGCCATTTTTTTGTAGTTCTTCCGGTTTTACCTTTGCTCTCTTGTGTTAACTAGTATTTGAGTATTGTTTGTTTTTTCCCAGCTCCTTATATGTGTGCTTTTCTTTTTCTTCAGCATGGAGGATTCTTTCAAGTATTTTCTGTAGAGCTGGTTTTGTCTTCAAATATTCATTTAGCTTGCTTTTGTCGTGGAATGTCCTTATTTCTCCGTCTATTTGAAAGGATAGCTTTGCAGGATAAAGTAACCTTGGTTGACAGTTGTTATCTCTCAGGACTTGGAATAC
The DNA here is from genome assembly GCA_036346955.1 of Dipus sagitta. Taxonomy (NCBI): domain Eukaryota; kingdom Metazoa; phylum Chordata; class Mammalia; order Rodentia; family Dipodidae; genus Dipus; species Dipus sagitta. Next base: position 167,581,337 of record CM070771.1, on the reverse strand, counting down.
ATCACTCCACACCCTTCTTGCTTTTAAAGTTTGTGTTGAGTAATATGTTGTAATCCTGATAGGCTTGCCTTTGTAGGTAACTTGATTTTTCTCTCTGACTGCTTTCAATATTTTTTCTTTGGTTTGTGTGTTTGGTAGTTTAATTATAATATGGCAAGGAGAGGTTCTTTCCAGGTTTTGTCTGGCTGGTGTTCTAAAGGATTCCTGTATCTGCATTGACACCACTTTCCCAATTTGGGGGAAGTTTTCTTCTGTGATTTTGTTGAAGACGTCTACTATGCCTTTGGAGTGAAATTCTTCTCCTTCTACTATGCCCTGAATTCTTATGTTTGATCTTTTCATAGTGTCCCGAATATCTTGAAATTCCCACTCATATTTTTCTATTAGTTTGTCTTTCTCCTTGTTGGACTGTATTAGATCTGCCACCTGGTCTTCTAGCTTAGATAGTCTGTCCTCTCCTTCATCCATTCTACTGGTGAGGTTTTCTACAGAGTTTTTTATTTCATTAACTGTGTTCTTCATTGCTAGTAATTCTGACTGGTTTTTCTTATTATTTCTATTTCCTTATTTATGTCTAGTATTGATCTCTTTATTTCATTAAATTGGTGTCCTGTGTTTTCTTTGATTCCTTTGATTTCCTCTTTCATTCCTTTGATTTCTTCTTTGACTTCTTTGAACATAATCATTCTTTTGAAATCTTTCTCAGGCATTTCCTCTAACTCGTTCTCACTGGAGGTCATTTCTGATGCATTAATACTTTTTGGTGGATTTATATTGTCTTAATTTTTGGTGTTTCTTGTGTTATAATGTATATATTTTTGCATCCTGGATTATTTAATGATTGGATTTTCTAGTTAGCTGGGTATTATTAGATGTATCAATCAATCTGATGTTATATATCTTCAGGGTAGGATCTTAAGGCGCTAGGTGTGGCTCTCAAGACTCTAAGAGTATCTACAAGAGTGACTATAGGTGTTGGATTTGCCTATTATGAGAGTATTCAAGTAGGCTGAGTGGAACCAAATACAGATAGTTTCTAAAATTTAACTAAACAATATACACTTTCAATGAAAAACAGCACAGAGTATTTATCCAAGAGTAGGTATTATGACAACCAGATCCTCTGTCTGTCCCTTAGGCTGTGTGGTGCCTCATCCACTGCCTTAATCCTGACAACAAGGAGGTTAGGATTCTGGTCTGAAGAGGGTTCCAAGTCAGCTTGTGACCAGGTGAGACCCTTCCCTAATGTATAATAGAAGAGGAAATAAAGCCACTATAAATCAAGAAGCAACAAATAACAAGCCCAAAATACAGTTATTTAAGAATGGCAAATCTGACCATCCATCAGATTTAACATATAATTTATCTTGATATCGAAGGTGCAATTAGCACTTCTGGTTCAGGCCTATATAACAGGTTTATTAGGTGGGTACTGACCTGGTGTAATCCCAGTTACCTTTTGGGATGATTTTGGTCTCAGTTATGCTTGGGTCCCCACTGTTGGTTCAAGTAGGCGTGGCTGGGTCCCTGGACCACTGCTCTGTTCGCTGGAGCCGGGCACTGGCCGTGGGGGAGGGGAGGCTGCCGATGCTGCTCTAGTTCTCTCGCTGTTCCATGTGTTCTTCTACCTTGTGATCTGCTCCTCCGTTGTTCACTGCTGTTCTCCCTTCACGTTTCTTGAGTTTGCAGAGAGCTCCAGTGTGAGTGGAAAATCCCCTCACCTGGCTTTTCCTGCGCTCAAGCCAAGCCTCATGCTGGCTAGCGCACCGCCACCGTGGTCCTGCGCACGTGCCTGCTGGAGCTGCTTCTGCCGGCCTGTGTGGGCTCTGGATGCTCTGGATCTCTCCTACTTCTCCGCTGCCATTTCAATTTCCTATACTCCTCACTTTTTAGTAAAAGTGTGCATTTTGCTGGGTTTTTTTTGGCTTTTTCCCCCCAGGCTGCTTTGGCATGGTACCTATGCCGCCATCTTAACCGGAAGTCAGGGCTAGCTTTTTATAAACGATTTTTAAACACATCTATTAATGTTACTTTCACCTTTGGTTTGAGAAGCTTCTCTTTTCAGATGGCAGTGACTTCCGGGATGACTCAAAACTCACCATAGACCTGAGTAGTGACAGTGGAGTGTTCAGCACTGAGACATCTCTATCACATCCTCCAAGGCTGGAGGTCTATTGCCAAAGAGGTGGCAGAGAGAATGTAAGAGCCAAAGGAATGATAGGACTGCTTACAATGCAGTCTTCCAGACATAAAATGGCCTTGCTATTCATGAGTTGCAATGCCTGAAACTACCTACACAAGACCCTCATAATAGAAGAAAGAGATGATGACATCAAAAAATAATAGAGTACTTTAATCCCAGCACTCGGGAGGCAGAGGTAGGAGGATTGCCATGAGTTCAAGGCCACCCTGAGACTACATAGTTAATTCCAGGTCAGCCTGGACCAGAGTGAGACCCTATCTCAAAAAATAATAATAATAATAGAGTAACTGGAAGGGGGCAGGGATTTGATGGAGGGTGGATTTGAGAGGGGGGAATGGGAGTGGAGGGAGGGAATTATCATGGTTTTATTGTTTATACTTATGGAAGCTGTCAATAAAAATAAAAAATAAAAAAGACTGGAGTAAGAAATTGGGAACAGTGGAGTCAGGCATAGTGGCACACGCCTATCGTCCCAGCACTTGCGAGGCTGAAGTAGGAGGATGACTGTGAGTTTGAAGTCATCCTGGGACTACAGAGTGAGTTCTAGGTCAGCCTGGGTTAGAATGAGACCCTACCTCAAAAAAAAAAAAAAAAAAAAAAAAGAATCTAAAAAATAAATTGGGAATGATGGACTGAGGATCTAGTTTCCATCAAGAAAAGATTAAGGGAGTGAGTGGGAAAGACAAAGATGCATTTTTGTAGGCACCGTCAGGTGATTCTAGTAACCATGGTTCTAGCCTACACTTTGAGAAATACCACCGTAAAGATTGTTTAAGTAGCCCGTCATGGAACCTAAACTGTCCCCACTCCCCTAGGAAAGAGCACCTTGGGTCAGCTTTAGGGAAAAGTACAGTGCTGGCTCTCCCTTTGGAAAATGAGGGGTGGGGATTGGGAGGGGGTAGATCCAAAAGCTCTGCCTTCAGCCACATGAAGGACTTTTCCATTGAAGGGTCTGGTCTCCCCTGGAAACAGAGAAGGCTTCTCATGCCCAGGTTCCCTTTATGATCCTAACAGGAGAGCCGCCTGAGCAAGGGCACAGGTGACTGTATTTTAAAAATCCTGGGCAGGGCTTAGTGGCTAAGGTGTTTGCCTATGAAGCCTAAGGACCCAGGTTCAATTCCCCAGGACACACATAAGCCAGCTGCACAAGGTAGCGCAAGGGTCTGGTATTCATTTGTAGTGGCTGGAGGCCCTGGCATGCCCATTCTATCTGCCTCTTTCTCTCTCTCTCTCTCTAATAAATAAATAAATTTCATTCACTGAAAAGGCAGTATAGCTGATGAATGAAAAGGCGTCAAATACATAGTCAGTTGTTTTTTAAAGTGTAGGGCCGTTATCCGACCTTTATATGCTTTGTGTCCCCTCCCCCAGAATAGACTCCCCTCCTTGTTTTATCTTTTTCTTTTTTTTTTTCTTTTCTTTTTCTTTTTTTTTTTTTTTTTTTCAGGTAGGGTCTCTAGCCCAGGCTGAGTTGGAATTCACTATGGAGTCTTAGGGTGACCTAGAACTCACGGCAATATTTCTACCTCTACCTCCCAAGTGCTGGGATTAAAAGCATGCGCCACCATGCCCGGTCCACCTTTTCTTTTTTTAAAAGGATGGTCAGAAGATGGCTCAGTGGTTAAAGGCGCTTGCTTGCAAAGCCTGTCCATCCAGGTTGGATGATTCCCCCCATACCCACATAAAGCCAGATGCACAAAGTGGCCCATGTGCCTGGAGTTCATTTGTAGCCCAGGTGTGGGTGTGGGTGTGTCTCATTCATAAAATTTGAAAAATAAATTTAAAAAAATCCTCTTTGGAATATCCCCACCCTGGCGAGTTTCCATTTACCCAGTAAGCATTTACCGATGACGTTCTGTGTGCCAAGCCTTGTACCACTCATGAGAACAGGCTGGTGGGGTAAGTGCTACTCCTATACCCATTTTAGGAGGAGCGCGTCCAGCTGCGCCACTGTGATCCACCTCCATGGGCCACTGGGTGTGCACAGTGGAGCTTCTGTGCTTCCTCCTTTTCTCTCTGTTTTTGCTCCAGGCATTCAAAGTTGAGTGGGAAATACCTACAGATAGCAACACAGTTGTACAGAGAATTATAGAGATAAGCCCAGGGTTGCTATGGAGCCAGATAGGTTTGCCTTAGCCAGCAAGGACCAGTGACAATTGGTAAAGTGAGCTAGGCAAAGGAGAGGAGAGGAGCCATTCTGGTCAGAGTGGCTAAGACAAGCAAAATTAGGTGACTTTTCAAAAAACAAAACAAAATAAAACAAACACACACACACACACACACACACACACACACATACACACAAATAACAACCCGGGGTTGGGGGAGAGGAAGGAGAAAGAAGGAAGGTTTATGGTACTGCAAGGAGTTTTGTTTGACTGAAGAGCATTTCACTTGGACGGTGATGCTATCGGAAGGGCCTGGGGTACTCTCTGGAGCCAGACTGCCTGGATCATTCAAATCCCAGTTCTGTCACCTACCAGCTATGTAACTGAGCAAATTACTTAATCTCTTGAGCCTCCAATCCTCATTTGTTAATTGGATAACAACAATACCTACCTTTTGGGACCCGTGCTAATTAAATGGCTTAATGCTAATAAAACAGAACAAGTTTGTCATGTGTGCTCAATAAGGAATACCTGTTATTTAACCCTATTGTTCTCTCTCTCTCCTCTCTCCTCCATTCCCCACTTTTATTGCATTCCATGCAGGCCTTACCAATTATTCCTCTAAGACAAATATGCAGATCATCCACTCTGTCTCCACGGTCTCAGCCGCTTTCAGAGACCTGACTTCTTTATTTCATTCCCTCAATAGTCTCTTAACTGCTCTTCCTGTTTCCTGTCTTGGCCTGTCAGTTTGATCTAGAGTGATGGGTTTCAAAGGCAAAACAGATGCTTCAAAATCTATCGCTTCAAGACATGTACTAAAGCATTCCCAGTTTTCCTTACCATGACCTGGACTTTTTGTTTTGTTTTGTTTTTTGTTTTTCGAGGTAGGGTCTCACTCTAGCCCAGGCTGACCTGGAATTCACTATGGAGTCTCAGGGTGGCCTTGAACACAGGGCAATCCTCCCACCTCTGCCTCCAGAGTGCTGGAATTAAAGGCGTGCGCCACTAGGCCTGGCGACCTGAAAGTTTTAAATGACTTGGCTCTTTCCACCTAACCTCTGTCTCCCCTCCGCACCCCCTTACCATGTTTCAAGCCCTCGTCTGCCTTGAACTTGACATATTTTTTTTTTCATGCAAGGCCCTTGAGTCTACTGCTCCTTCAGCATTCCCCACCTCTTGTTTGCCCTCTTGCCTTGCGGAACCCAGCTCCAGCGTCACAGGGGTTGCCTTTAGTTTGAGAGCACAAAATAAAGTAACGGACTAGCTCTTTTATGTTGATCTGGGAAATTAATTTCCTTTTCCTTGTTTGTTCTTTTTGTTTTCCTTCATGACCCAACCTCCAAGGTCAGCACACGCATCAGCTGTACCGTTTGTCCCTGTTTTTTCAGTGCCCACGGCAGAAAACACTCTCTCAGGCTGCAGAGATGGCTTAGGGGTTAAGACGCTTGCCTGTGAAGGCTAAGAACCCGGGTTCGATTCTCCAGGTCCCACATAAGCCAGATGCACAAGGTGGCACATGTGTCTGGAGTCCTTTTGCAGTGGCTGGAGGACCTGGTGCACCAATTCTCATTCTCTGTCTGTCTCTCTTCTCTCTATCTCATTCAGCTTACATATAAACAAATACACATACACACACATATAGATATTAAAGATTATATATAATAAAGATTATAATATATATTATTTATATTATGTTATAAATAATATATTATATATATATTAAATATTCTCAGGCCGGGCGTGGCAGCGCACACCTTTAATCCCAGCACTTGGGAGGCAGAGGTAGGAGGATCGCCATGAATTCAAGGCCACCCTGAGACTACATAGTGAATTCCAGGTCAGCTTGAGCTAGAGTGAAACCTTACCTCAGAAAAACCAGAAGAAAAAAAAAAAAAAAAGATTCTCTGTCAACATAGAAGGAATACAAATACTTGTTGAACTGAGTTGAATGTGTTACAATAGGGAAATAGGAGAATGCTACAAAATTTCCCAGGGGATTTTAATATGCAACTAAACTTGAAAACATAAAGACCAAGGGGGGATATAGAAGACAGAACACAAGGATATGTAACTTTTAAACTTTAATTTTAATTTTATTTATTTGCATATGACCGCATCAAGCCATGGTCTCTAGCCACTGAAAACAAACTCCAGACGCATACGTCGCCTTGTGCATCTGGCTTACCTGGGTCCTGAGGAATGGAACCGAGGTATTTGGCTTTGCAGGCAAATGCCTTAACCACTAAGTCATCTCTCCAGCCTGCTCGCACCACTTTTTGCACCTGACTTACGTGGGCAACTTGGGAATTGAACACTGGCTGACAGGCTTTGTCAGCAAGGGCCTTTAACTACTGGGCCATCTACCTAGCCCCCACTGGGATATTTAGAGGGTGTAAGAAACAGTATTTAGTGGAAGTAACAGATAGAAGAGTGTCTGAGAAGTCTCCTACATTTTCTGGCTTGGGCTGAGATGAATGAAAGAGGCAAGATTTTTGTTGTTGTTTTTAAATATCTTATTTATTTAGTTAGTTATTTGAGAGAGAGAGAGAGAGACAGACAGACAGACAGACAGAGAATGGGTGCACCAGGACCTCCAGCCACTGCAAACATACTCCAGACGCATGTGCCACCTTGTACTTGGGTACTAGGGAACCGAACCTGGGGCCTTACACTTGGAAAGCAAGCACCTTAACCGTTAAGCCAGCTCTCCAGCCCCTGTTGGTTTGTTTTTAAGATAAACTTGAGTGTTGTGGAAAATTCCTATGATCCCAGCACTTGCAAGGTGAGAGCAGGAGGATCAAGAGTTCAGTTACATATTGAGTTTAAGGCCAGCCTGGACTACATGCAATCCTGTCTCAAAAAGAAGGTAAATTTCTGTCCTACCTCTGACAGACCTTTGAGCGTTAGGTGCCTTCATGAATTTGAGTGGAGATATTTCTTTCTTAGTAGATTCGTGTTGGCACAGTGAACACTAGTAAATCCCTTTCATTTCCAGGATGAAAAGCAGGAAAAGGCATTTCTGGAAACTAGAACAATACAAGACAAGACCATTGTTATGTACAACTTCTTTACTCAATCCCCATCTGAGCCAACACTGTGCTGAAATGTTGAGTTTTTCAGAAAATATTTATTTGCAAGATGTGGGGAAGAGAATGAGGGAGAGGAAATGGGCATGTCAGGGCTTCTTGCCACTGCAAAGGAACTCCACATGTAATCGCCACTTTGTGCATCTGGCTTCATGTGGGTACTGGGGAATTGAACCTGGGCCATTAGGCTTTGCTAGCAAGCACCTTCAACCACTGAGCCATCTTTCCAGTTCTTTGTTTTTAAATAGTTTTTTTTTTCAAACTTTGTAACTATTTATTTACTGGACTGGGCATGGTGGCACATGCCTTTAATCCCAGCACTCAGGAGGCAGAGGTAGGAGGATTGCGGTGTTTGAGGCCACCCTGAGACTACATAGTGAATTCAAGGTCAGCCTGGACTAGAGTGAGACCCTACCTTGAAAAACCTGTATATATATATATATCTTATTGGCAGGGAAAGAGAGAAAGAGGGAGAGGGAGAGAGAGAATGGGTATGCTGGGTCTCCAGCCATTACAAATGAACTCCAGATGCATGTACCACGTGGGTACTAGGGAATCAAATCTGGGTCCTTAGGCTTTGCAGGCAAGTGCCTTAACTGCTACACCATCTCTCCAGCCTGTTTTTTTTTTTTTTTTTTAAATTGTGTGTGTGCAGACCATGCACACATGAAGGCCAGAGGTCAACTTTTTGGGTCAGTCCTTACCTTCTACCTCATTTTGAGGCAGTTTCTCATTGTTGTTCATTGCTGTTTCTGGAAAAGTCTTCTGTTTTTTTCCTCCCTTCTTGCCCTAGGCGCAGTGGGATTATAGAAGCCTTCCACAGTTTCTGTTTTTTTTTTTTTTTTTTTTTTTTTTTAATGAGTGAGTGAGAGAATGAATATTGGCACACAGAGCCTCTAGCCACAGCAATTGAACTCCAGATGCCTGCACCACCTTGTGTGCATACATCATTTTGTGCATATGGCTTACGTGGGTCCTGGGGAGTTGAACCTGGGTCCGTAAGTTTCACAGGCAAGAGCCTTAACCGCTAAGCCATCTCTCCAGCCCAGTTTCTGGTTTGTTTTTTTTTCACATGGGGCTGGAATCTGAACTCAGAAACTTAGAGCTGTGCAGCATGCACTTTTATCTTTATCCACTGAGCCATTTCCTCAACCCTTGAATTTGTTTTCTAGGATGACCTATGAGTGTTTCATAAACCTATTTAACTTATTATTCTTATACTGATAATAGGCTTAAAGTGTCCTATAGATTACATTACAGACAGCCTTTAGGTAGCATTTAAATGTACATGTAACAACTCTCAACCTTCCAGTCAATGAAACCAAACAGCCATAATTACTTCTTTAAGATGTGTGGTTGAAGATACCCAGTCCTGAACTGCCTAGCTTGTTTCTAATTGGAAAATATTTACTGAGTTGCCAAAGATACCAAGTACAAACTGACAAGTTAAGGCTCCTTGGTTTGTTCCTAATTTAAATTAGACATACTAAAATAAGGATTGAAAGGGTGATATATTTAGATGATAACAGATGGCAGATGGACATTTTGTCCAGCATCTTTCATACTTTCTTTCCCCACTACCGCAAGGAAATGATCTAAATCTGGAAGAGAAATAAACCAGGACGAAATGGATCAGGACATGAAAGCATGTGTTTATTCAGCTAGGAAGAATTTATCTCAAGTCTTGGTCAGGTTGGAAAACTCAAGGGGGCTACGACTTGGCTTACAAGATAGAAGAGGGCGGGACACCCCGGGCTGGATGAAAGTAATTTCAGCGCGCGTTAAAGCAGCAGGAACACGTTATAACACCCCAGCAGCTCGGCTCTCCCCGGACAGCTGCCAATCAAGTAGGTGAACGGTGAGAGAACACAAAGGAGTGAAGAAAGGCCCAGGGTCTTTCCAGCAGGCCAGCGGGCCCCACCTGTCCCGGGAGGAGACGCTCCCCGGCTCGGCACGCACCGCCCGCTGCAGGTGAAAGCCCCGCGGGGTGGCAAGGGTACCCGATCACCACTATCCCGCACGGGGATCGACGCGGTGGGGGTGCTCCGAGTGCCCCCGCCAAGGTGTAAGGGAGAGCAGCGAGCCAACGGGCGTCTCCCGAGCGGACGCGAGCTTCCGGACGGCCCTGTGGGCATGACGCCGTGACGCAGGCGCGCGGTGGGCGTGGCCACGCGATGGCGTGTCCGCCCTGTGGGCGTGGCCTGAGGGCGGAGGAAGGAGGTGGAGGCGGGGAAAGTGTGTGTGTGCGTGTGTGTGTGTGTGGTGTGTGTGGGTGTGTGGGTGAAGGGGGGGGGGCCATGGCAGTTGCGGCGCTGTGTTCCCGTGAGCGGCGCTCCTGCCAGAACCGCGGAGGAGTTCGTGGGAGGAAAGCGAGCGTCGGGGACCGGTTCCGTCCGCTGCCGTCGCCCTCACGGAGAGGTTCCGCGGCGTGAACTGCTTCCTCCCTCCGACTTGGACATGGGCCCGCTCGCCCGGCCGCCGCCCCGCGTCGCCGCGGTGCCGAGGAGGTGAAGGTACGCCGGGGATGGGTATCCCGGGAGGAAGGCTGCGCCCTACACACCGGACAGGGGCGGCGGCTCCGGTTTCCGAGCCGACGACGAGCTCCGATCCCGGGGCGCGGACTCTGTCGCGCGCCTCCCGGCCGCGGCGGGAAGGGGGTTTGGAAATCCCGCGGCAGGAGCGCCCCGTCGCTGCACGGCGGCGGCCGGACTGGGAGGAAAAAAAAGAAAATTCAAGGCCTCGGGCTCGGTCCCCATCTCCGCCGTCCCCTGCCGGCTTCCGATCCCGGCTCTTCGCCGGCATGTGAGGACCGAAGCGGGGACGCGGGATCCACCCCTCGACCGAGAGCCCCGTTCCCGGCCCCGACAGTGTTGGCACTGACGCCGGAGCTTCCCTCCCTCGCCCTCGGCCAGCGACGCGGCCGAGACCCGAGGGCGGCTGCGGCGGGGAGGCGGCGGGGGCGGAGCGCATTCCTGACGGGTGAAATCGGCCCTAACGGGACGGTTTCCGGGCCTCGCTGCACCGAGGCTCTGGGGTAGGAAGGGGAGCCGTGCACCGGGAGGTTCATCGGCTACCATGACCACCGCCTTGCACAATGAAAATCGTCCACACTCGCAGGAAAACAAACAAACAAGCAAAAAAATGGTGTAGTTTGGGGGTGAAGAATGTGTTAATGGAGGGGGGTGGTCTTCCGCGATCGTCTCTCCCATGCTAAACAGGGTGTTCCCAGCCCTCCACCTCCGCCCCAGCTAGTCGTACCATTGCTATTCATTTTCAGTTTTTTCCTTGTGATGTCGGTTCCACTCTCCCGTTGCTCTTTTTCTCCACCCCACCCCACCCCACCCCCGATTTCCATTAGTGGGAAGAAGTAGTAGTAGTTCAGGGTTCATTAACCCCGAGACAAGGGCAGCGAATAGGAGAGAAGAGAATGGAACCAGGCTGTTTATGGCAGGGACAGGTTTGGGTTTTGCTCGGTAGGTAGCCCCTCAGACGTAGAAATACACGAACGATGCTTTCCTTCGCTTAATATACACTGTTCAAAATGTTGCTAAATGTTAAAAAGGGCGGCCTTTAAATGCCGCTGCAATTTTTCAAACCTAGGTGTTGACCAGAAAGGCTAGTTTTGAAGTGTTAGGAAACAGTTTGTGATTTTTCTTTTCCATTCTACTTTTTTCCCCTCCTGCTAAGAACATGGTTGTCTTTTAGTTGTTGTTGTGTGTGTGTTTCTTATTTTAACCTAGATTCATTGACCCGTTTCGTTTTATGAACTCTGTATGCTTTTAAGTTTTATTTTCAGTTTTGCCATGAACCGGTCCAGTGCACAATGTACCACCTCTGTTTATAATTCAAGTCATTACCATATTTGTCTCCTTAAGCTTTAACACTGAGCTGTCTGAATTGAATTAAAATGTAAATATTTATAAAATGGCGATGACCTTATTTTGAAATGTTCTTTCCTGGCCACATGCAGTTTCAGGGGTGAGGATTGAGAATTCAGTCTTGGAACTTATTGAGCCAAACCTTGCAGAACAAAACACACCCCTCCTTTTGTTAATATTATGCTTCTTAATGCTGTTTAAAAAAATTACAGTATACAATGTAATAGCTTCATGTGACCAAGGAAATTATTATAATGTCATTGCAAGGTGTCTTTCTGAGAAAAAAAATTATGTTTGGCAACTAATGTGAGTGTATGTTTTCAGTGTATCAGGGTTCTTTCTGGAGAGCTGCAGGAAGATTTTTTTTTTTTTTCAGACTGTAGCTTAATTGAAACATAACCTATTTCTTACAATCCACATAGTAACTGCTTGAAGCATCTTATTTGGGAGATACCTCAGTTTACCATTAGATTAGTATAAAGTATTATCCATCTTACTGTCATCCAGCCAATGTTAGAATTTATTTTTAAATATTTGTGATGATTTGTTGAATTTTTGAAGTCTTTTATCTGACTAAATGACACCATCACATTATTTTCTATCTAAGTGCTTTTAAAAATACATCCAACACCTTAGTGGAAAGTAAATGAACTTGCTATATTTGAACATAGGTAAAGTATAAGGAAAATAATTTTTGCAGTTGTGGATATAATACATTGGGAGGATCATCTTTCTTAGTGGGATCATATGGAAATATATATATGTATATATACACAAATGTATATTTTTTGTTATGGTTTTAGATGGAATTGAATATAGATAATGTAGGCTTTTTTTTTTTAGGGGCAGGGTAGTGTTGGGGATTGAACTCAGGGCCTTGCACATGCTGTGCTGGGCAAGTGCTTATCACTGAGCTCTATCCTTAGCCTTTTTTTTTTTTTTATAAGATAAACCTTTTTTAAAACTTGAAAAGATCTTGTATATTATGACAAATGGAGATTTTTCCTAAATACTTAGATTTATCAAAGAAATTCTTTGGTTTCTAATCAATCCTTCCCTCATACACATATACTTAGACTCTTAGCATATGCTTTTGTTTTCTGGGTGTGTTGATGCTTACCTGTAGACCCAACTACTATAGAGGTTGAGGTAAGACTTTGTTAGTTAGAGGCTACCCTTGACAGTATAGCCAGAACCCACCTCAAGAGTTTTAATCTGGAGGGCACTGAGGATTGAGAATGAGAATGAAATTTTCAAGAAGGCAAAATATTTGTGATAACATGTAAAAGTCTCTAGTCAAATACTTGGCACAGAGTAAGCTGGTGATAAGTTTGGTAACATTTACGTCAGAATTGCCCCTTTACATCTTATGTACTCAGGTAATGTAGAAAATTGTGGTGAATTGGTATTTGTTTTTATGATATTAGTAGGTGGCAATTAGCTGTCAAATGCAGGGCAGTAAGTCTTACTGACTAAGCTGATGCTTGCTCATTCATCAGTTTTTATTGTTAAGGCCCAGATAAAAATTAGGCCAAATTGGGTCAAAGTAAAGCTGAATTTCTAAATTTATATTTGATTGCATATTACATTATATTTTCCAAGTTTGCTCTTCATAACAAAGTAGTAGCTTAATAACTGTAAGAGCCCAAGATCATACAGGGAGAACTCTGCCTAACAGACTAGCTTTACTCCTATTTAGCTAAATGCTAATCTGATTGCTTATGGAGAGTGATGAAATTTTCCATACTTAGGCAGCTTTTCCCCTTCTCCAACCAGGAATATTCTTTTACTTTTTATTTTTTAAGTGATTTTCCTTTAAGGAGTCAGTTCATTGTTAGTTGACGGAAGATTCATAATGTTGAAACAACGTATGAATGCACACCTGCACAGCTAAAGATTGAAGGATAATATTCATTGCTAAACACATGTGCTTCAGATGGTGGTGACTTTAACCATAAAAGTCAGTGAGATCACTGTCAGTGTTTATATTTGAGAACTTAATTTTTTTTCCTCTCTGTCATGTATCAGTGATATTTGTAAGGAAGTGGGAAAAATAGTACATTTTGATACAGGTGAATTTAAAATTATTCTTTGTTGGCTGGGCATGGTGGCACACGCCTTTAATCCCAGCACTCGGGAGGTAGAGGTAGGAGGATTGCCATGAGTTCGAGGCCACCCTGAGACTCCATAATGAATTTCAGGTCAGCCTGGGCTAGAGTGAGACCCTACCTCGAAAAAGCAAAATAAAATAAAATTATTCTTTGTTGTATTGCTTTTCATTTGCTCTCAGTAGCACATGGAGAATTGTTTGTATTGCTAACATTGTTTTGGAAACTATGTCATTTAGCTTTAAAACTATTATATGTTTTGCTTTATTGGTGTTAGCTAGTATATTTTTTCCTTAGATTTTTTTTTTGTTTATTTTTATTTATTTATTTGAAAGCGATGGACAGAGAGGAGAAAGAGGCAGATAGAGAGAGAAGGCGCCAAGGCCTCTGGCCACTGCAAACGAACTCCAGACGCGTGCGCCCCCTTGTGCATCTGGCTAATGTGGGTCCTGGGGGAATCGAGCCTTTGAACCGGGGTCCTTCGGCTTCACAGGCAAGTGCTTAACAGCTAAGCCATCTCTCCAGCCCCTTCCTTAGATTTTTGAGACAAGATCTCTTGTAGGTCCAGGCTGGTCTCAAACCAGCTATGCAGCTGAAGCTGACTTTGAACTCCTGATCTTCTTCCCTACCTCCCTAGTGCTGTTACTGGAGTTCTGTCACACCCAGCTAGTATTTTCACTTTAAAAGTTATTTACTAGAGAAAAATAGTTATTTTTTTTTTAAGAAGTTCTGTTGCAGGGCTGGGGAGATGGTTCAGTAGTTAAGGGCACTTGCTTGCAAAGCTGATGGCCCAGTTTTGATTCCCCAGTACCCACTTAAAACCAGATGCACAAAATGGCATATGCATCTGGAGTTCGTTTGCATTGGCAGGAAGTCCTGGTACACCCATACTCACTCACTCTCTCTCTGCCTCTTTGTCTCTCTGTCTCAAGTAAATAAAAATACTTAAGAAGTTCCATTGGGAAGCAAGGTGTGGAGGTAGCCAGCATGGGCTAGAGTGACACCCTGTTTCAAAAAGCAAAATAAAACAAATTATAAATAAATAAATAAATGTTCTGTTGGGAAGGTTTTGTTATGTGGATGTCATCATAGGAGAGAAATGATGAAATGATGAATTTTAGCTCACAGATAAGTTTGTGTGTTGGATTATGAAGTAAAATCTTGCTCAGCAATGACCTGTTTATTTAAGCCCAAAAGAAACTTCATAACTGTCCATAAAGCTGAGCTGTCTTCTTAAAGTTGTATACCATTAACATGCTTTTATTTTGCCCCGTTCTCTCATTCTGAAGACCCCTAGGAATAAAAATAGCCCTGTGGTAATGTGAATAGCTAGACGTGAGCTGCAAGGAGCAAACTAAGGGAAGGAGCAAGAAACCAGACATGTGGTAACTTTCCATAATTAATACTGATTTCTGAGAGTATTAGGCTTCTGGATAAGTATTACATAATAAAAACACTATCACAGGGTTGGAGAGATGGCTCAGCAGTTGAAGGTACTTGCTTGCAAAGCCTGAAAGCCTAGGTTCAGTTCCCCAGTACCCATGTAAAGTCAGATGCTCAAATTGGCACATGTGTCTGGAGTTCAGGCATGCCGATATTCTTCCTGTCTTTCTCAAATAAATAAAAAATATATACTATCATAAAACAAATGGCCATTAGCATTAAATTATGTATTTATATTTAGTAATTTGTTTTTGTTTTTCCAAGGCAGGGTCTCACTCTAGCTTGGGCAGACCTGGAACTCACTCTGTAGCCCAGGTTGGCCTGGAACTGGAGATCTTCCTACCATGTGTCACCATGCCTGGCTATTGGTAATTTCAAAATCAAGTATTGTCATTTACCCTTTAAAGGATAAATTATTGTGCATGATCACAAATGAGATAGTGTAGGAGATAATTCAAACTTTGTGGTGGCGAGGGCCATTCTCTGTTTACTCTTAAGGTCCTAGCATTAAATCAGACATTCTACACAACAAAATCACTTTAGGTGGCAAATAAGTATTAGCTAACTGAAGAAAGTCTGCAGTGTGTGACACTTGTTTTATAACTTTCTCTTCAGCAGTGCTGTTCATTCCATAGGAATATAATGTGAAACACAAATGTAATTTAAGGCTTTCCAGTGTCATATTAAGAAAGAAATAGGTGAAATTAATTTTCATAATACATATTATTAAGCCAAATACCCAAAACATTTCTCAACATGAATAGAGTGACATTGTATCCTTTTGTCATATGAGGCATATATCTCTAGGGATATCTTGTATGACATGTTCCTTTCCACAGAAAATCTTTTGTCTTTTTTTTTATTATTATTATCTTTTTGTTAGTCTTTTCCCAACTGAGCTTCCTTTTAAAACCAAAGAGAGAATTGCATATACCATTATGTTGGAATTACTGAGTTGAATTGAAAGTCAAAGAACCTAGCTTCTGCTCTCAGTTTTACAGCTCCCTTCAAATAACTTTGTACCTCCCTCTCCCGGTGTGTAAAAAGAGGGAGAATGTGCTATTCTCTATATCATTGGATTAATATAAGTTAACTCTGCATTTGAAATTTTGAAGTACCCAAACAAAACTCATATAATAATTAAAGAAGAGATTTTTTGTAATAACGTGTCATAACAAGGCTTAGTATAAAAATAAAGGAAAGAAATCCCCATGAGATTACTGCATGTGGAGTGTCCTATTTCCACTCCATTGCTATCCACCCCCCAAGTTTGGAATCGGTTACAATGAATAAACCAATACAAGGTGCTCTTGTAACATGTAGAATCAAGAAAAGGTGAGCGGGCGTGGTGGTGCACGACTTTAATCCCAGCACTTGGGAGGCAGAGGTAGGAGGATTGCTGTGAGTTCCAGGCCACCCTGAGACTACATAGTGAATTCTAGGTCGGCCTGAGCTAGAGTTGGGGGGGGGGGGCGAGGTTGAATAGGTTTGAGAAATAGATTATATCCCATAAGACACATTCTGTTATGTTTGCTCCTGTCATTTCTTTCTTCTCACTCCCCTTGTATTTTCCTTATTTTTTTTTTAAGATTTAATTGTCCTTGGGGAGTGGATAAGAAATTTAAAAAACAAAACAAACAAACAAAAAAAACACTGACAGAGATAAGCCTACAGGCTCTGTCTTCTTAAGGTATAATTTGTAAAAGATCCCCCATTACCTTTTCTGTCCCCTTTACTGTCTCTCTACTTTCCCTCTAAATATTGGAATGCCCAGGGCTCATTTCCTATATTTCTATATTTACAGTCTTGGTGATTTCATCCATGCTCATGATTTTATACACCATCCTTATAACAACTACTAAATTACATTTCTAGACTTATTTTTTCTCTTTCCTGAGCTCCAGGCTTGTCAAGTAAGAATTTGGAGTTCTCCAACTATATGTAAAAGGAATGTAAAATTCAAGTGTTTGAAAATGAACTGGTATTGGCTCATTGCCTAAAAACTGGTTCTTTGCACAGCTTCTCCATTTCAGTTGATAGTAATTTCAGCCTCCTGGTTGATTATGACAAAACCTGTGACTCCACAGTCCATTAGGACATCCTAACCACTGTCTTCAAAGCACGCATTGGGACAGCCTCATCACCTCAACTGCTGAAGCATCATCATCTTTCCTAGTCTTTAAACTACTGTCCACTCTGGTCTGCCATATATTCTTAACATCAGAATAATCCTTTCACACTATTCAGATTTAAAACCATCTCTGTTTTAAAACCTCTAAATGATTTTGTCTCATTTAGAATAAAAGAGACCTTACAATGGCCTATAACCTCACACAATCTGGTTCCCTTACAGTCCAGTCTGTGGCCACATTCTGGCCTCCTGGCTATTCCTTGAGTATGCCAGGCATATTGTTCCCTTCATCCTTTTGCAGTGATTGTTCCTCTGCCCTGGGTGTTCTTTCCACATGGCTGTTTTACCTCTTTCAAGCTTTATATAAATGTCACTTTTTCAGTGAGACACTTGACATTCCTGTTTTTAATAGTACATATGCCCTTTTTAGGTAGTTTCTCACTCTAGCCCAGACTGACCTGGAAATTACTCTGTAGTTTCAGGCTGGCCTCTAATTTACAGTGCTGAGATTAAAGGTATGTACCACCACACCCAGCTGAAATAACTTTCCTGTTTTGTTTTGTTTTGGCAGGGTCTCACTCTAGCCCAGGCTGACCTGGAACTCACACTGTGGCCCCATGCTGGCTTTGAACTTGCAGTGATCCTCTTACCTCAGTCTCCACGTCTGTCTCCATATATACTCCTGATTTTCTTGACTCTGCTTTAACTTTTTTTTTTCCTACCTCTTAGCAAAGAATCACATGAAAATATTTATAAAATTGTAAATTTCTCTGTAAAATCATGGAACAGTTTTTGGTACTATTTATCATTACCAGTCTAAAATTATTAATGGAAATAAGATACGAGTTGGGCCTTGAAAGAAGAGTAGGATTTTAAAGTAGCAGAAAATATGGAAAAGATGGTTCAGGCAGAGACAAAGTTATAGTAAAAGTCATGGAGGTAAACCTATGTATGTTTTGTTAGGATATTTAACAAATACAGGGTTTTTGTACAGGAGAACTATGAGGGACTAAGGTTGAACTATGAATACTACCTGAAGTTTGAAAATTTTCATTCTCTGGAATTTCAAAGGGGAAAGTGGGGGGAGGGGAGGGTATTACCATGGGATATTTTTTATAATCATGGAAAATGTTAATAAAAATTGAGAAGAAAAAAAACAAAAAAAAAAAAGAAAATTTTCATTCTCTGTGGAAAAGCAATGGAAATTTGTAAGCAAACCTGAACAAAGAGACATCAGGTGTTTAAAGAAGACCTTGTCTAAGAAACAAGATCATAGAGAAAATGTAAAGACTAGCCCTGCCCCATTCATATACTCTAGACTAGTGTTGTCCAGTAGAAATTCCTGTGGTGCAGGAAATGTTCTAGATCTGTGTTGTTCAGTACAATGGCAAGTAACGACTGTATGCTGTAGAGCATTTGAAATGTGACTAATGTGACTGAGGAACTGAAATTTACTTTTTAAAAAAATATATTTTATTTTTATTTATTTAACAGAGAAAGAGGGGAGGGAGAGAGAATGGGTGCACCAGGGCTTCCAGCCACTGCAGACGAACTCCAGATGCAAGCACCCCCTTGTGCATCTGGCTAACATGAGTTCTGGGGAATGGAAGTCCTTTGGCTTTGCAGGCAAACACCTTAACTGCTAAGCCATCCCTCCAGCCCTGAAATTTAATTTTAATTAGTCTTATGTGGCTAGTGGTGCTATACTGAACTGACTAACTATAGACTCTAATGTTTTTACAAATTTTAGAGATTAGGTTGGAATACTAGTGTCACCAGGATAGGTTCTACAGTCATATAAAATTGGTGCAGTCTTCTGAGATGAACAGTGTGTGTTTGAGCAGATGTGCTTGTGCATTCCTTAGGACACCAGTACTCTCTTCTGCTGCTTGCTTTTTCAATTGGTCTCTAGATTAATGGCTCCCAGGAGTCAATAATTGTGTACCTAATACTTATTTAGTAGTATGTTTTAGAATCATAAACTGATTTTTTTCTCAATGAGAAAACCATAATGATAAACATTTAGATTGTTTATGTGATTCTTACCTAGATGCACTTTTTATTTGCTGGGGGCTACAGAGTGAGTTCCTGGTCAGCCTGGGATAGCATGAGACCATGCCTCAAAAAAAGAAAGGGGGCGGGGAGCAGAAAAAAAACTGTCTTAAGGAGAGACATCAATAGCGTGTATCTAGGTCTCGGTAAGCATGTACTTCCCAAATTTGAAATGGATTGTTGGAAACGTGCATTTCTACACTGATGATCTGTTGATAGACCCATGTCCCCCTTATTAAGAAGCAGATAAGCTGAAAATATTTGTTTTCATTTTTAAAAAATACTTTTTTAGGGTTAGAGAGGTGGCTTAGCGGTTAAGGTGCTTGTCTGCAAAGTCTAAGGGCCTGGGTTCGATTCCCCAAAACCCACGTAAGCCAGTTGCATGTGGGGGCACATGCATCTGGAGTTCGTTTGCAGTGGCTAGAGGCCCTGTCATGCCTATTCTTTCTCTCTCCCTCTAATAAATAAAATAAACATAATTTTTAAAAAAAAAAAAAGAAAGAAATACTTTTTAAGCTGGGCATGGTAGCACACACACCTTTAATTCCAGCACTCGGGAAGCTGAGGTGGGAGGAGTTGCTTTGAGTTCAAGGCCAGCCTGAGACTACATAGTGAGTTCCAGGTCAGCCTGGGCTAGAGGGAGACCCTACCTTGGGAAAAAAAAAAATTTTTTTTTTAAATTTATCTGTGAACAGAGAGCTAGAGCCTCTCGTCAGTGCAGAGGAACTCCAGGAGCTTTCTCCACTTTGTGCAGCTAGCTCTGTGTGGTGCTGGAGAAACAAGTCTGGGCCAGCGGGCTTTGCAAGCAAGTGCTTGAACCACTCAGCCATCTCCCCAGCCATTTTAAAAACAGTCTCCATACATATACACCATGATCATAATCCTCTCTCACCACTCTCCTTTGTCCCCCCTCCTCTATCTTCCTTTCACTGAATTCCTTCTTTCCAGATAGTCCCTTGGTCTATTTTAATGTCATCATTTTCTTCCTCCTATTATGAAGGCAGATATCTTAGTCTTTACTTTACTTTTACTTTTTTATGCAGTGCTGGAGATTGAATCCAGGCTAGGTTAGCACTCTGCCACTGAGCTGCAGCACCAGCCACCAGCTTGTGGGTGTTCTTTTTTTTTTTTTTTTTTTTTTTTTTTTTGGACAGGGTCTCGATGTGTAGCTGGTATTATAAGTGTGTGCCACCATGCCTGGATCTCATCTTCTCTTCTCAGATATTTACAGTAGTTACAGGTGATATTTATTAACTGACTAGTATGTGCCATACCCTAGCTGAGTTGTTTGTATGTTGTTTCATTTCCATAATAATTCAGATCATAGTACTACTACTATTCCTATTTCAGTGATGATGAAATTGCAACTCAGTGTCACACAGCTAACTGCTGTATGTCTCAGAGACTTGAACTCAAGATATCCTGGCTCTAAAATACATGGTTGGTTGCAAAATAAGCTTTATCATTACCTTATATTTTTCATAACATTTAAAAAGCTTTCTCTCCCCCCCCCCCACAGTGTACTCTAAATCTTATTACCTTATTTTATTTCCCAACTTCAAGATGGTAAGATAGGTAATGTGTTTGAAGTAGACCACCCCAAAATTTCATGGTGTAGCACAATGAAAATTTCTTTCCACATGAAGAGCCATGTGGATGACTCGAGTATCCAAATTTGTTACTCCCATGACTGCTCTTTTAAGGTCTACTTAGAGTCAACCACTACTCTTAGGGAGCACTTGAGGAGTTGGAAAGAACAGTTTAGGGGCCTGTCCTTGAAAGGTCAGATATCAATGGACTCACATGGAAGTGGCCTGGATTAGTCATGTGATACCTTTCTGCCAGTGGAATGGGAAGTGTCCTCCTTTGTGCCACCACAGTGTTTTCCCTCTTTTACAGGTGATACAGGTAGGTTGTTACTGAGCCAAGGCCATGATCAACTTGGTAGAGGTCCATAGTACACAGATTTCCTTAGGTCTGTGTCTAAATAATGTTCATGCTTCTAAGCAGATACTGAAATAATTGTACATTTAGATTGTGTTTCCAGCACCATTGCTGCCTTTTGCAGTAAGCATTTGCTTTTTTATCTCTTTATGTCTGTTATAGTTATCTTTTTTGGTTTTTTGAGGTAGGGTCGTACTCTGGCGCCCAGGCTGACCTGGAATTCACTATGTAGTCACAGGGTGGCTTTGAACTCACGGTGATCCTCCTACCTCTGCCTCCCAAGTGCTGGGATTAGAGGTGTGCGCCATCATGCCCAGCTGTTATATTTTATTTAGAGATACTGTTAATTGCCTTACTATAGAAGGAATAATAAACATTTTTCAGTGTTGACTGCCAATTTAAATAAGGTAACATAATAGCACTATGATATCTTTACAAACATGTATAATCACCTACTCTTTGACACAGAATATTTATTAACCTTTATTTTTGTTTTTAATACATGTGAAGGATTACTTTAGGCCATTGTTCATCTAATATTTATTTATTCTTACATATCAAAGTGGACATGCATGTTTAGGGTTGTTATGTTTCTTAACCCAAAAGTTAATTCTTGTGAAAAGATTGGTAACTTTAGGTCTTATTTATAATTGGTACAGGTATGAATATTGTCCTTGTAATGCAAATTAGACCAGGAAAGATTTATAGGAACTGGTGTTAATTTTGCTGACATCTGATATCTCAGCAGTAGCAGTTAACCTTTCATTAGACTTGGGGGAATCTCTTGAAAGCTATGCATGTATTCTACTACTAAAATAGACATATATTCATAGTTTCATATATACTTTCATGGGTTTCTCTGAAGGCAGTCCATGCATTCATTTTAAGCAGTTTTCTTTTTTTATATATATATTTTACTGATTTATTTGCAAGCAGATACAGAGGGAAGGAGGGGATCAAAATAAACAAAAATCAATGGGGGATAGTAATGTTCCAGTAAAAAACTGGGCAAAAAAATGTAAGCAGGTAAAACAAGAGAGGAGGATAGTACCTTAGTACAAATGTGTGAGTTGTTGAGTAGTCAAGTAAATTGAAGTCCATATTTTTTTTGCTACTCAAAAAAAAAAATCCAACATATTGACATAAAAAATGAAGAATATCCTTTTTGGGGGGTGTTTTGTTTCTAAGACAGCCTCTTAACTATAGTCTTGCTGGCTGGCCTGGAACTCACTGTTGTATACTAGATTGACCTTGAACTGTGGTTATCCTCCTGCCTCTGGCTCCTGAGTACTGGGATTATAGATGTGAGACACCACCTTCAACTATATTTTAATACTTTATTTTTATTTTTTAAAATATTTTTATTTATTTATTTGACAGAGAAAAAGGGAAGGAGGGAGAGAGAGAGAGAGAGAGAGAGAATGGGCACGCCAGGGCATACAGCCACTGCAAATGAACTCCAGACAGGTGCGCTCCCTTGTGCATCTGGCTAACATGGGTCCTGGGGAATTGAACCTGCGTCCTTTGGCTTTGCAGGCAAATGCCTTAACCGCTATGCCATCCCTCCAGTCCTAGTATGTTATTTTTCTTGATGATGCATATTTATGCATTTGTAATTTTAGAAAAGCTTCCTGGGTTAGATAACCATATGTTCCAGTAATTTGCCCTTGTTCTTCTAGCTTCTTGAGTATTTGTAGTATCTCCATTCAGTCATATATGGTTCTAATTTGATAGCAAGTTATGTAGCTGTGGAACTTCTAAACATGTGTAGTTGGAGATGCTTCCCTGGTGATACAGTAGTTTAATATTCTTAATGGTAAATTCTTAGGACAAGATCTCAGGTAGATTTTCTGTTTAATTCTTTTCTGTGATATGAGAAAGCATTTTGAGACACATGACACAGTAAAAGAGGAATAAATCTATGCTGGCGTTTTTACTAAAGCTTACCACTATATCACCCCATGAATTTGTGTCACAAAATGAGTACACGTGAAATTGCAATACATGTTTAGAAAGTTCCCTTTATGCCCACCCCAAAATGTAGCCACAAGCCTGACTTCTAACATTATTTATTAGTTTCTTTATCTTGAACCTTATATATGGAATTATACAACACATTCTTTTTTAAAAACTTTTTATTGATAACCTCTGTACATATACGCACTATACCATGATCATAATCCCTCCTAGCACCCTATTCCTGTTCCCTATATCCCCTGCACTAAATCCCCTCTTTCCATGTAGTTTCTGTTTTATTTGAATGTCATCATTTTCCCCCTCCTGTTATGAAGACCTTTCATAAGTAGCATCAGCCACTGTGAGGAGGTCGTGAATGCCATGGGCATATTGTCTGGAAGACAGTTTTGCAGAACAGTCCTATCCTTCCTTTGACTTTTACACTTTTTCTGCGACCTCATCTATAGAGGATGCCTCACTCTGTGCTGAACACTCCATTGTCTCTCTTTTTCAGTACTTTGGTGAGTCTTGAGTCACCCCAGTGGTCACTGCCATCTAAAAGGAGAAGCTTCTCTACACAAAGTGAGGAGCATTAACACATAGGAATAGACAGATGTAAGTATCAAGAGGGCAGTTTGGTATAATATGTCCATGCAGCCAAGCAACAGTAATAGTTTCCCCCCTTGGACTTTTGATGTGGTTTTCAGACCCAGGCATAAACTCCCTCCGTGGAGTAGTCCTTCGTATTTGTGTGCACACTTACTAATGATCAGGTTAGCTCAGATGTAAAGAATCTTAGATTTAAAAGTTCTTATTTTGATTTCAGCATTCATTTTATATTTTCCTGTATGCTTTTGCCCTTTCTGTTGTTGTTTTTGGTTTTTCTAGGTAGGGTCTTGCTCTAGCCAAGACTGATCTGGAATTCACTATGTAGTCTCAGGGTGCCTTGGAACTGACATCAATCCTCCTACCTCTGCCTCCCAAGTGCTGGGATTAAAGGCATGTGCCACCAAACCTGGCTTGCCCTTATTTTTCTTTAAATAATGGCTACATGAGAATATCTATTTGAAAAAAATACCTATTTGCAATCTCATAGAGAGTTTATAAGATTATAAAAATGCAAATATAAGTAAAATGATCTCTCTTTTTTTTTGTTCTAGGCCATCTATGACAGCAGCCTACAACAATAAAGTGAACATTTTTGAAAATTCTCTGAAGGAGCCAATAGGATTTTCTTACATCATGACTTAATGCAAGAACAAGAAATAGGTTTTATTTCTAAATATAATGAAGGGCTGTGTGTAAACACTGACCCTGACTCACTTCTAATGAACATTTTAGACATGAGTTTACATCAGCAAATGGGTTCAGATAGAGATCTTCAGTCTTCTGCTTCATCTGTGAGCTTGCCTTCAGTCAAAAAGGCACCCAAAAAGAGAAGAATCTCAATAGGCTCCCTATTTCGGAGGAAGAAGGACACCAAACGCAAATCAAGGGAACTAAATGGCGGGGTGGATGGAATTGCGAGTATTGAGAGTATACATTCTGAAATGTGTACTGATAAGAACTCTGTTTTCTCTACAAATACCTCTTCTGACAATGGATTCACTTCCATCAGCAAGCAAATTGGAGACTTTATAGAGTGCCCTTTGTGCCTTCTGCGGCATTCTAAAGACAGATTTCCTGATATAATGACTTGTCATCATAGATCTTGTGTGGATTGCCTGCGACAATACCTAAGGATTGAAATCTCTGAAAGTAGAGTTAATATCAGTTGTCCAGAATGCACTGAACGGTTTAATCCCCATGACATTCGCTTGATATTAAGTGATGATGTCTTGATGGAAAAATATGAAGAATTTATGCTTAGGCGGTGGCTTGTCGCAGATCCTGATTGTAGATGGTGCCCAGCTCCAGACTGCGGGTAAGGTGATGTTTGGTTTTTCTGAGTTCATTTGTTTATCTCTCTGGGTAAAGTAAGAATTTGCTAGTACTTAAAAGAACAATCTTAACATGCCAAAGAACTTATTCACTCAACAAACATTTTGGATATATACCATATTAGGTAATAAAGGCAGAAATCCTAGCTTATTTTTATATTATCTTTTTGTATTCACTGAGCATTTTGGAAAGAAAACAGTAAAATAGTAGAGAGAACATGATTGAGTTATATGGAAGATTGAATTCCTCATCTATTTAGGCAGTTTTTATTTTGAAATAAGGGACAAAATGCTAAGGGTTCTTTAAGGTGAGTGGGTTATTATCATAAATGACCCTTTTAAAAGATACTTAGGAGGTAGGAGATTGCTCAGTGGTTAAGGTGCTTGCTTGCAAAGCCTAATGGCCTGGGTTCATTTACAAGCACCTACATAAAAACCAGATGCAAAGAAAAGGCACAAGCCAGGCTTGGTGGCGCATGCCTTTAATCCCAGCACTCAGGGAGGCAGAGGTAGGAGGATCATCATGAGTTTGAGGCCACCCTGAGACTTCATAGTTAATTCCAGGTCAGCCTGGACCAGAGTGAGACCCTACCTCAAAAAACCAGAAAAAAAAAGGGCAAAAGTGTATGACTTTTTTCATTTATAGCAAGACACTCTGGCATATGCATGTTTGTGCATGCACACATGCGCATACACACATAAATAAAAATATTTTTAAAAAATTAAGTATTTTAGGGGCTGGGAATGTACTCCAGCTTGTATGAAGTCCCAGGTTTGGTGGCACATGTCTGTAATCCCAAGACCTGGAAGATGGAGGCAGAGGATCAGAAATTCAAGGTAATCTCATAGTTCAAGGACAGTCTGGGCTACATGAGAAGCTAATTTAGAAAAAGTACTTTATGCCACGAAATGTTGTATTCATGTTGACAAATGTAAATGTTTGAAGGTCTCAGGATTTCTTACATAGAGGAGCTATATAAATCTTGCACCTCAAATTTTGAAACACAAATGTCATTTTTCTAACATTTAAAATTAAATAATCTTGCTTTATGTATTTGATTGTTATATTACAGCAGCCTGTTTGTAGTCCATTGATTATGTTCAGTTGTCAGAACTAGGGAAAATCAGTAATAAGAGTTCCAAGTATTGGTTTAAGCAGATGGTATAGCATCTAAGAACACTTTGCCACACACACAAGCATGAAGACCTGACTTTCACCCCCAGTACCAATGTAAAGAGCCAGGTGTGACCCCTACATACCTATAACCCCAATGCTGAGGGGAACAGAGACAGTCATTGAGGCGCAGTGTTGAGCAGGTGATTGAAAACAAGCTCCACTGAAAACAGTAGCTCCAGACAGGGTGATCTCTGTGAGTTCAAGGCATGGCTGGGCTCTGCATGGTGAGGTCAGTCCAGGCTACAGTGAGAACCTGCCCAACAAACAAAAACACATAAAAATTGGATAGTAAATTTTCAGATTGCATAACCCATATTTTATAACTTTAAAGGAGAAAAGTGTAGGCACATTCCTATATTCCTTGTGTAGATAACATTTAGCCATCAAACAAGGATATATTAGATGTGGTCCAAAGAGTCCATGTAGCATTTATAGCAAAAACACGTCACTCAAAGAATTCCAAAAATTTAGAGGCTTCCTTGAAGAAATTAAGACCCAAAACCAAATTCTTTTTTCATACAGTATTGTTGAATGAATTGTGTCCTTCTCAAAATTTATCTGTTGAAAGTCTTAATCCCTAGTATTTGCTACAGTGTCTATAATACAGCAAGTGATGAATAATAAAGAAATGGCCAAAGGAAGGAAGGAAGGCTGGGGAAATGGCTCACTCCGGGTAAAGTACAAGCATGAATACCGGAGTTCGGATCCCCAGCACCTACATAAAAAAGCCAGGTGGTAGTGTGCTTGTGCCTGTAATCCCAGGACTGGGAAGGCAGAGTAGCTGAATCTGTGAGCTTTATTTGTTTGTTTGCAAGCAGAGAGAGAGAGAGCATGGGCACATCAGGGCCTCTTGCACTGCCAACAAACTTCAAAGGCATGCATCACTTTATGCTTCTGGCTTATGTGGGTGCTGGGGAATTGATCCCAGACTGTCATGCTTTGCAAGCAAGTGCCTTTACCACTGAGCCATCTCTCCCATATCTTTCTTAGTATTATTTCTTGTTAGGTTTGTTTGGCTCTCCTCCCTCCCCTTCTTGTTTCTGCAGCAAGGAATTTGCTGCAGGCGGAGTACAGTGCTCTAGCTGCTGTCCCCAGTTCCTGTCCCCAGTTCTGATAACTGCTGTTATCAGCACTATGTTATAAAATACTGTGACACTCCCAGGAAACAAAAGTCATGGTCACAGAAATTCGGAAATACATCATTCTATATAGTAGATATTGAGACGTTAACAGTTCTTTAGGAAATTCTGTAGGGAAAAAAAAAAAAAAAAAACGAAAGCACTTTAATTTTGCATAGCATTTCTAAGCTTGGTCCCTGAGTCTTTTCTTAGTATTGATTATCTGTTAACAGTCCAGTTACTTCCAGAAAGAATGCCCTCCTACTTCATTCTTCCTTCCCTCTTCTCTCTCTATCTCAAACTAAGCAGGGAGTTAACCTTTGCAAGCATTGAAAGTATCTAAAAGTTATCTGTCCATCTTCCTCCTCTCCTCCCTTCATTTAACTATTGACTTGTTTAGATTCCATACACTTGGTACCCTTAGCTTCTAATTTTACCACATTGTGACAATCTCACTGGGTTGCCCAGGCTAGCCTCTAATTCCTGGCCTCAGGTGGTCCTCCTGCTTTAGCCTCTTGAATAGCTAGAACTTTGGGTGTGCATTACTAGTTCAGGCTTATATACCAATTTTTGAGATACGTCTAACCTATATTTTGGTCAAATGATACCATCGCATATTTTCTGGGATACAATAAAAATATTGTTAAAAATTAGGAATTGAGCTGGGTGTGTTGGCACATGCCTTTAATCCCAGCACTTGGGAGACAGAGGTAGGAGGATTGCCATGACTTCGAGGCCACCCTGAGACTACACAGTGTATTCCAGGTCAGCCTGAGCTACATTGAAACCCTACCTGGAAAAACCAAAGTATGTATGTGTATGTATATATATAAAACTTCCTCCCATGCTCTTGGTAGTCTGTTATCTATTTTCCATTTCTTTTTTTAATTTTTATTTATTTGACAGAGAGAGAGAGAGAGAGGTAGATAGAGAAAGAGAATGGGCATGCCAGGGCCTCTGGCCACTGCATGCACCCCCTTGTACATCTGGCTTACGTGGGTACTAGAGAATCAATCCTGGGTCCTTAGGCTTTGCAGGCAAGTGCCTTAACCACTAAGCCATTTCTCCAGCCCCTATTTTCCATTTCTAGCTATTTCTAAAACTATGCCATTTCAAACATTATAGTTACAGAAGCAAGTTATTTTCTGAAATTAGCTATTTCAATTCCCCAGGTATTCGTCCACTTTGTTACCTATGTAAATAATTCCTTTTAGTGTTGAATGGTATCCACATTGTACATACATGTACCACAGTTTAACATTTGCTTGTTGATGGACGTCTGGCTCTTTCCAGTTTAGGGTTGTTATGAATAGAGCTAGCTGTTTGTGGACTGTGACATACAGACATTTGCATTTCTCTGGGACAAATGTCCAAGAATGCCCAGATTTTAAGTCAGAACAATTTAAAGTGACAAAATATTTACTCAGAGAATAGGTATTAGGGCTAGTCACAAATCTACTGTTCTTAGTCTTTTATTTGAAACAAACACCCATTCTACAGTTTACTTTTATAAATTATTTTGTGTGAATTGTTTTTTAAAAGCAATCATGCACTATTGAAACATTCACCTTAGGGGCTGAGTACCAGGTCTTTGTCCCACCCTTTCCCACCTCCCTACTACCCTCTCTGACCACAGTTCTCTTATCAACAGAAGGGCAGTAGTAGACAGCTGATCCTAGCTATTATTTCAAAAAAGGACCAAAATTATTAGCTTTCCAATTTCTATTTTCTATATTTAAAATTTTCATTATATATGTATGCATATGTGTATGTATGTATGTATCTATGTGTGTGTGTGTGTGTGTGTGTATATATATATATATATATATGTGTGTGTGTGTGTGTGTGTATATATATGTGTGTATATATATATATATATATACACACACACACACATATATATATATATATATATATATATATATATATATATATTACATAGTACTATTACATGAGGACACTGTCACACCAGTTCTTACCCATTTGTTCCTCTACACACATGCTGTATTAATTTTTTGTTTCTGTGATAAATTACTTGATAGGAGGCATTTAAGGAAGGAAAGTTGAAAGGGTTTTTTTTTTTGGCTTAAAGGTCAAAAGGGATACATTCCATTATCACAAGGAAGGTATGGTGCCAGAACAGCAGGCAGAGCTGGTGGCATGGGCAGTCAGGAAGCAGAGGACAAAAGGGAAACAGAGCTGGGATATAAAACCTCAAGGCCTGCCACCAGTGACCCATTTCCTCCAGCAAGGTTCCACACCCTCCCAAACAGCACCACCAACTGGGGACCAAGTGTTCAAACATGGGGTACAATTCACATTCAAATTACATTACAACACATTCCAATTTACTTTTTAATTGAATTCCAGTTTGTGGACTTTTTGGTAGGAATTTGACACAAACGTTTTAGCATGTAGCTTAGAAACAAAAATAAGAATATTTGCTGGGTGTGATGGCGCATGCCTTTAATCCCAGCACTTGGGAGGCAGAGGTAGGAGGATTGCTGAGAGTTCGAGGCCACCCTGAGACTACATAGTGAATTCCAGGTCAGTCTGAGCTAGAGTGAGACCCTATCTCAAAAAAACAAAACAAACCAACAAAAAGAATATTCATGCATAAATTATAAGATGACAAAATTTACAATTTGGCATAGTATGTCATTAATATAGATAAAGATGATTCATGTTCATTACATTTTAATTGCTAAGTTGTTTTCTCTCTCTCTCTTTTTGTTTTTTCGAGGTAGGGTCTCACTCTAGCCCAGGCTGACCTGGAATTCGCTATGTAGTCTCAGGGTGGCCTTGAACTCACAGTGATCCTCCTACCTCTGCCTCCCGAGTACTGGGATTAAAGGTGTGCGCCACCACGCCCAGCTTGTTTTCTCTTTTTTCTTAAAGTATTTATTTGAAAGAGAGAATGGGTGTGCATCAGGCCTCTGGCTACTGCCAGTGAACTGCTTGGGTATTATGGAACCCAGGCCAGCAGGCTCTAAAAGCAAGTGCCTTTAACATCTCTTCTCACTGTGTCTCTCTTTTCCTCTCCCTCTCTTTTCTTTCTGTCTCCTACCCCCCCCCCCTTCCCTCCTTTTTTTGGTGCTAGGGCTTGAACCCAAACCTAGTTCATGCTAGGCAAGTGCTCTAGAGCTACAGCCCCAATCACTTCTATTTTGTTCTGACTTTTAAAGTAACGAGTAGGCTTGGGAGATGGCTCAGTGAAGCAAGCATGAGTACCTGAGATTGAATCCCTAGCACCATAAAAGCCAGACACTTAGGGCAGGAATCTAATCTCAGGGAGCCTCCGGTGAGAAAGGTGCAGAGATAGGAGGGTATCCCAGAAGCTCATGGCCAGCTAGACTGGGAAACTCCGTGGTGAGCACCATCCAGAGGCTGAGCCATCTTTTCAACCCCTCTTCTAGTCTTTGCTTTGCACATGTGTTACTAACTTAAAGCAGTTTTTTTTTACAAAGTCAAGATTAGGATAAAAACAGCTTGGCATCCTATTTAAAGTTAAAACGTGAAAATTACAAGTCAAGAATTAAACTTTTAAAATGTTTTTTTAGGAATTTGTATGTTTTCATTTATATTTTTTTCTCATTTTCATAGGTTAATAACTATTAATCCATATATGGTATATACTTTTCAAAATAATATTTTAGTTGGATTCTTTCTTAACAGTTCTTATATCAGATTTTAAATCATTTTTCTCTTCTTTCAAGATATGCTGTGATAGCATTTGGATGTGCTAGCTGTCCAAAATTAACTTGTGGGCGAGAAGGCTGTGGAACAGAGTTTTGCTACCATTGTAAACAGATTTGGCATCCAAACCAGACCTGTGATGCTGCTCGACAAGAGAGAGCCCAGAGTTTGCGTCTAAGAACCATACGCTCTTCATCCATTAGTTACAGTCAAGAGTCTGGAGCCGCAGGTATTTCTGATTCTTATAAAGTAAGGTATTGACACAGAATGCCTAGTGATTTTAATATTAAAAGTATTTAGTTACTGTTACCATCTGTTCTCCCTTCACTGTTGAAAAGTGCCTTATGTTTTAAGTGTTTCTACCCCAGAAGCACTGGTGTATTTCTGTGGAATAAGTAAAGCATAAGGATGTGGTACTTGGCAAGATTTTTTTTTTGCTTGCTTAAAAAAATTATTACTTATTGATTTGGAAAGATTTTATTGTCCCCCAAAAGGAAATGGTCATGATTATTTATGTAATAGACAGCCCAAGATAGTCTGTACCTTTTATTCATAAAACTGTGTTATACAAAATTTAGCAAATACATTTAATAAAATAACTAACTTTGAAAATATCACCTATAATAATTTTATAGTTATTTCTAACTGTAAAAATATTATAAAATTAAACATTAAAAACAGTATTTATGAGCTGGAGAGATGGCTCTGAGGTTAAAGATGCTTGCTTGCAAAGCCTGACTACCTGAGTTCAAATCCCCAGTACCCATGTAAAGCCAGGTTCACAAAGTGGTACATGCATCTGGAGCCCCTTTATGGGAGGCCCTGGCATGCCCATACTCACTCTGTCTCTCTCTTTCTCTCTCAAATAAATATTAAAAATAAAAAACAATATTCTTAAAATCATAATTCAAATGTTTTGTGAAATATGCTTTTAAATTTACATATGTATTTAATCTAGAAGTAAGGACATAAAATTATGTCTTAGGAATATGCTTAAAGTTTCAAGATGTCTTTGGCTACAAATTTGAAAATTAACTGGGGATCTATACATGAATAATGAATGCATCTCACATGATGGTTTGAATGTGAAATGCCCCCCATAGTCTCAAGTGTTTGAGACTTCTATTTAGACCCCAGCTGGTGGAGCCTTTGGGAGGTGGAGCCTTGCTGGAGGAGATGGGTCTGGGGATGGGCTTTGGGATAATATATATATAGGCCAGCTCTGTGCCAAGACTACTACTTCCCTGCTTCATGGGGAAATATGATGCCCCAGCTTCCTGCTCTTGCCATGTGTCCTAGTCAGTTTCACCTTGCTGGGATGAACCTCCAAATCGGAAACAATTTATTGGAGGAATGGGATTTATTTGAAGCTTACAGATCCAGGGACGTTCCATGATGGCGGAAGAAGCTGGTGCACTTTCGCAGGTCCACGCAGAGAGACATACCACCACCAGCACCATAAGTCAACACACTCCAGGAACCCCAGGCAAAACTCAGGCACTCTGTGTACCCTGTGCTGGAATTCAGGTCCACTCCCAATAACACCTTAGGACTGGACCCCGAGGGGATCCACCCATTGTGTAGCAGGAGTCTGCCTGCTAGGGGCAGAGCTACAAACTCAATTTTAATAACACCTTAATCTCTTAGAGGACATAGATTCAAACTACCACACTGTAATAAAACTTCCCTTCAGAACTGTAAGCTGGAATCAACCCTTCTCTTCCATAAATTGGGTGTTTTACTTTGAAATGATCATTCCTTGCACGGGTAGGTATTTATTGGTCATAGAACACCCAGACATAGAGTAAGGGAGTGAACTCCAGAACCCACTGCCTGGACTCAAACTCCAGATTCTCCTCTTGTTCTTTGTATGGCACTGGGCAAGTTATTTGCTTCATCTTTATTTTATTTCTAATATTTTTATTTATTTGAGAGAGAGAGACAGAAACAGACAAACAGAATGAGAATGGATGCACCAGGGCCTCCTGCCACTGCAAACAAACTCCAGACACATGTGCCACTTTGTGTATCTGGTTTTGCATGGGTACTGGGGAATTGAACCCAGGCTGGCAGGCTTTGCAAGTGCCTTTAACCACTGAACCATCTCCCCAACCCCCTGCCACATCTTTAAAATGAAGATACTAACAATTCTTATGTCCATAAGGTTGAAACATGTCCTGGTTTATAATGAATGTTCTAGCCACATCAGTTAGGGATGCAGAAACCAGTCATTTGCTGGAGATTTGTTTTGTGTCTGGACCATCACTAAAAAAAATTTTAAAGCACAGAAATGGCTTATGTTAATTTTTAATTTTTTAAAAATATTTTATTTATTTATTTGACAGAGAAAGAGGGAGAGGGAGAGAGAATGGGCACACCAGGGCCTGCACTGCAGATGCGTGTGTCCCCTTGTGCATCTGGCTAATGTGGGTCCTGGGGAATTGAACCTGGGTCCTTTGGCTTTGCAGGCAAATGCCTTAACCACTAAGCCATCCCTCCAGCCCTTATGTTATTTTTTTAAATATATTTTTTAAATCTTTTTTTTGTTTGTTAATTTTTATTTATTTATTTGAGAGCGACAGAGAGAGAAAGAGGCAGAGAGAGAGAATGGGTGCGCCAGGGCTTCCAACTACTGCAAACGAACTCCAGACGCATGCGCCCCCTTGTGCATCTGGCTAATGTGGGTCCTGGGGAATTGAACCTCGAACCGGGGTCCTTAGGCTTCACAGGCAAGCGCTTAACCACTAAGCCATCTCTCCAGCCCCCTTATGTTAATTTTTAAATGAACATTTTATGAATTAATTATCCAAACAACTGTTAGTCTTCCTCAGAGAAGCCACTGTGATATAGCTTATGTTAGTAGTGCAACACTAGAACGCCTCACTGAAGGAACTTGTAAACTTTGCAAATGTAGTATCAGTTTAAAGACACACAAAATCATTTTAAAAATTATTGCTTATGGTGCTGTGCATTAGTCAGCTTTGTTGCTGGGACAAAATACCTGACAAAAATCCAATTATCAGGAAAGAAGAAAGGCAGTGTTTATTTCAGTTCACAGTTCGTTCCAGGGTATAGTCCATCTTGGCAGCTGGAGCTGAGGAGAGCAGACCGCGTTCAGTGAAGGGAGGAAGCAGAGGGCAGTGAGTGCTAAATGCTGCTGCCCAGCCAGCTGCCTTTTCATATATAAAGTCCAGGACCCCAACTCATGGAGTGGTCCCCCGTGTAGTTTAGGTGAGTCTTCCCACCTTAACTAACCTAATCAAAGTATAATACCTCATTGTCAGGATCACAATATAAACTATCACATGCTGCTTTCAGAACTGTAAGACTAAAGGGATGTTACTTTTGTATCTTTGAATTCGTTTCAGATATTGCATGCACTAGGGTCAAATTTTGTGTCTTGTCACTTCTATCTTTAACTGTCTCAGTATATAGAGTATATAGGAATATACTGTTGAGTATATTACAATATGAGAAAATTTATTGGTTAATCTGATGCTTAAGCAGATAGGATTAGCATTTCTTTTATTTGGTAATGCTAAATGTTTTAGGTATAGCCCTACTTTGTTCCTCTATACCCCATGCTTAAAATGCATAATGCAGGGCTGGAGAGATGGCTTAGTGGTTAAGCACTTGCCTGTGAACTTGCCTGTGAAGCCTAAGGACCCTGGTTCCAGGGTTGATTTCCCAGGACCCACATTAGCCAGATGCACAAGGGGGTGCATGTGTCTGGAGTTCATTTGCAGTGGCTAGCGGCCCTGGCGTGCTCTCGCTCGCGCTCTCTCTCTATCTGCCTCTTTCTCTCTCTGTCTGTCACTCTCAAATAAAATAAATAAAAATAAACAATTTTTTAAAATTTAATTTATAATGCAGATTTTCTGTTCTTTGGAGCATTCTTTTTGTTGTTGTTGGTTTTTCTTTTTTTAAAGATTTTATTTTCATTTATTTATTTATTAGATGCAGAGAGATAGAGAGAGTGAGTGAGAATGGGCACACCAGGGCCTCTAGCCATTGCAAACAAACTCCAGGTGCATGTGCCACCATGTGCATCTGGCTTATGTGGGACCTGGAGAATCGAACCTGGGTCCTTAGGCTTCACAGGTAAGTAGGGTCTCGCTCTAGCCCCAGGCTGACCTGGAATTCACTGTGTAGTCTCAGGCTGGCCTCAAATTCAATGATCCTCCTGCCTCTGCCTCCCGAGTGCTGGAATTAAAGGCATGCGCCACCACCACCACCACCCCCACGCTGGAGCACTTTTTAAATCCTAACTTAGGGATATTTTTTTTTTTTAGTAATTATCATTTGTCTTGGCGTGACTGCATAGTACAAAATTGCTTGAATCAGTAACACACTAATTGTGAACATTACAGTTTTTAAATTTTATTTATTAGAAAGAAAGCACCAGGACCTCTTATGCTGCAAATGAACTTCAGACACATGTGCCACTTTGTGAGTCTGGCTTTTCATGGGTACTAGGGAATTGAACCCAAGTCATCAAGGCTTTGCAAGCAAGCACCTTTCACCACTAAGGCATCTCCTTAGCCTCCATTATCAGTTCTTAAGAATACTGTTGCCCTAGAAAAGAAGTACTAAGGAAATAAATGAACTAATTAATTAATTAATTGATTCACTGATAAACAGTCAAAATTTGAGCATAGGGCTGGAGAGATGGCTCAGTGGTTAAGTGACTTGCCTGCAAAACGTAACAAGCAGGATTTGATTACCCAATAACCCATGTAAAGCCAGATGCGGAAAGTGGCACATGCATCTGGAGTTCATTTGCAGTAGCTGGAGGCCCTGGTGTGCCCACATTCATATTCATTTCCCCCCCACACTTGCAAATAAATTAAAAAATTATTTAAACATTTTGAGCATAAAACTTACAGACTGTAGCTTAATGTTTGTAATATATAATACATTGGGACAAATACTCAAAGTCCATTGTTAGCACTATAAATACCTTTTAAAATTTTTTTTATTAATTTATTTGAAAGAGAGAGAAAGTTATATAGAGAGTGAGAATGGGTGTGTCAGGGCCCTCTAGTCAATGCAAATGAACTCCAGACACATGTGCCACCTTTTGTATCTGGCTTATGTGGGTCCTGGGGGATTGAACCTGAGACCGTTGGCTTTGTACATAAGCACCTTAACTGCTAAACAGTCTCTCCAGCCCTAAATATCTTTCTTAAACTGTATACAGTAGCTAGAAAACACAGCTTGCTAATACTAATTCTTGTCCTTTGTTGATTCCTAAAGTTATCTACTGCTTGATTTTTAACTTGGCACAGTTGTGTATTGTAACCACATTTATTGTGCAAGGAGCATACACAAACAACATTTGAATAAGTAAATAAATGAAGAAAAAGGACAAAAATAACTAATGATGAGGCTGGGTTGTACCTTACTTAGCACAATCCCCAGTGGCAGAGGCCTGTAATCTCAGTACTAGGGAGATGGAAGCAGGGAGATCAGAAGTTCAAGGTTAACCTTGAACCATATAATACAGTAAGTTAAAGACTAACCTAGGATAAATGAGACCCTTTCACAAAACTAATACAGATGTTAAAAAAAAAACCAAAAATATAAAAACAGTCATCAAAATAACTAACAGTGGTTGTGTTTATTCTCCCTGTAGCTTAGTGTTCTTAGTTGATGGTACTAGAAGTGAGAAGTGAACTCTCAGTGCTTTGTATCTAGTACTCAGCTTAGTGCCAAGTTGCCCCTTTCTGTTGGTGTTCCTTCGCTAAAGGAACAGCATCAAGAGTATCTTCCACGGGCTCTGTGTAGGTGAAGGTGTCTGACACAGTGTCCTAGGACATGCCTGTCACAGAAGACAGCTATAGGATCTGCATGAGTAAGGCTTTCTGCTGTAGTCCACTTTGCCCAGGGCTGTCCTTGATCCTCCTTGGTCTTGTTCTCTTATTCTCATTGTTTGGCCATGAAGTTTGGAAAATGTTTATAATTTACTTTTTTTTTTTCAATTAAAAATGTAATATAAAGTATGTTCCCTCACAAAGGAAGAAAAATGTTTTATATACTAAAACTGTGGGCTGAAGTTATCAGTTCATGAACTAACTATACTTGATAAAATTTGGTTTGGCAGTGCTACAGTTGTTAATTACTAGAAATTATTTGCTTAATGTCTCTATCTTCCTAACAGCTGATGACATAAAGCCATGTCCACGATGTGCTGCTTATATAATAAAGATGAATGATGGGAGTTGCAATCACATGACATGTGCTGTCTGTGGTTGTGAATTTTGTTGGCTGTGTATGAAAGAAATCTCCGATTTACATTATCTAAGGTAAGCTTATGGAGGGAACTGCTTATATATGAATATGACTTTATATTGTAAATCAAAAGAACTTTTTTTAAAAAAAATTATTTATTATTTATTTATTAGAGACAGAGGTACAGGGGGGTTGCAGAGAGAGAATAAAAGAGCTTTTTTTTTTTTTTTTTTTTGAGATAGGGTTTTGCTCTAGCTCAGGCTGACCTGGAATTCACTATATAGTCTCAGGGTGGCCTTGACCTCATGGCAATCCTTCTACCTCTGCCTCCTAAATGCTGGGATTAAAGGCATGCGCCACCACGCCCAGTTTAAGAACTTTTTTTGTTGTTGTTCTGAGGTAAGCTCTCATTCTAGCTCAGGCTGACCTGGAATTCACTATGTAGTCCTAGGGTGGCCTCAACTCATGGTGATTCTCATACCTCTGCCTCCCGAGTGCTGGGATTAAAGGCATGCACCACCACACCCAACCGAGAACTTTTTTGTAAAGTATCAGTTTAAGCATTTTTATGCTTGAGATTTTTTTAAATATTTTTTGTTTATTTTTATTTATTTATTTGAAAGCAACAGGCAGGCAGGCAGAGAGAGAGAGAGAGAGAGAGAATGGGCGCACCAGGGCCTCCAGCCACTGCCAACAAACTCCAGATGCATGTGCCACCTTGTGCATCTGCCTTACGTGGGTCCTAGGGAATTGAGCCTTGAACCAGGGTCCTTATGCTTCACAGGCAAGCACTTAGCCGCTAAGCCATCACTCCAGCCCTATGCTTGAGCTTTTATAAAATATTTACAAGGGCAGATTTTATTTCTAGTTATATAGACTTAAAGGTGCCAAATTTATGTAGTCAGAGTTAATAACTAGTCAAAAAAGAAAATAGAGACTCCTTTTTGTTGTTGCTGTTAAACTCGAATACTAATATTTAATATCCTATGCAATTATATTAGTTTTGGGCCTGGAGAGATGGGTTAAGGTGCTTGCCTATAATTATATTAGTTCTTTATTTTCTCATATAAAGTTTTTCATTTGTGGGTTTTATGGTATAATCACATAGTATGATGTAACCACATAATTGTATGCCTAAAATGGGAATAAAATAATCATGCTTTACATTAGTTTATTCTTCAAAAGCTTAGGTTTTGAGGATTTTGGAGAACTAGGGATAAATTTTAAATCACAGCAATATCATGTTAATATAATTATATCAAGGATCTTAATCTTCTGTCTTTTAAATAAACTCAAGATGTAAAGAAAAGGGGAAAAGCCTAAAGTATGAGACATTTCCATGAATAGTCTATTGTTTTAATGTATTGTAGTAATTTGTTGTGTTATTTCCCAACAGTTGTTTTATAATTGTTCCCATTAGTCCATCAGGTTGTACTTTCTGGGGGAAGAAACCCTGGAGCCGAAAGAAGAAAATCTTGTGGCAGCTGGGAACCCTGGTTGGTGCTCCTGTAGGAATTGCTTTAATAGCGGGCATTGCTATTCCTGCCATGATTATTGGTATTCCTGTGTATGTGGGCCGCAAGGTAAACACTTCTTTGTTAGTGCACTGGCTTAATCTGAATTATTAGCCTGTCCCTTTGCATTGTTTTTAGATAAGAGCTCTTTCAGATAAGAGCTTATTTTTCATTATGAAACCTACTGCCTTGGACTGGGGATAAAGCTCCGTTACAATGTTTACCTAGCATGCCAGGAGGCCCTCGGTTCATTTCCTCAGCACTGCATAAATGGGGAAAGTTGTCCATGCCTGTAACCCTATGGGAAACGTATGTAGGGGGGTCAGAAGTTGAAGGTCTTCAGCTACATTCACGTGTGAGTTTACCCTGGCCTGCATGAGATCCTGCCCCAATAAAATAAAGTAAACCAGCACATATACAAAACATTATTATTTTTTTTAATAATAAACTTTCAATGGTTGGCAAGCTAATATGTGTGCAAAATTTAGTTTCCTTTAAAATTAGTTGAATCTTAAAACTTTAGTACATTTATTTGCATTATACATCCAACTTTGAGCATAAAGTTTAAAGGAGCCAGAGAAGGTGGCACACACCTTTAATCCCAGTAATTGGGAGGCAGAGGTAGGAGGATTGCTGTGAGTTCAAGGCTACCCTGAGACAGAATTCCAGGTCAGGATGAGCTAGAGTGAGACCCTACCTTGAAAAACTAAATAATAATAATAAAATAAAAAATAATAAAGTTTAAAGGATGCCTAATGCTTTTCTTACAGGTATGTTTGCTATAAGATTTTTTAAAAAATATTTTACTTTTATTTATTTATTTGACAGAGAAAAGAGGGAGGGAGGGAGGGAGAGAGAGAGCGAGAGAGAGGGAGAGAGTGAGAATGAATGGCTGCGCCAGGGCCTCCAGCCACTGCAGACAAACTCCAGACATGTGCGCTGCCTTGTGCATCTGGCTAACATGGGTCCTGGGGAATCAGACCTAGGTCCTTTGGCTTTGCAGGCAAACACCTTAACCACTAAGCCATCCCTCCAGCCCTGCTATAAGATTTTTTGTTTTATTTTGTTTAGATTTTTTAAGGTAGAGTCCAGGATGACTTGGAACTTACTCCAGCTCCAGGCTGGTCTCAAAGTCACAACAGTCCTCTGGACCTCAGTCTCTTGAATGCCGAAATTAAAGGGTTACACAACCACATCCGGCCGTAAGATTTTTTTAAATGAAAGTTAATGGCTAAATAACACATGTCCTTAAGCAAAGAATGATTAGCTAGTTCTTGAATTCTTTTTTTTAAAATATGTGTGTGTTCATGAGTATGTATATGTATGCAGTCCTTATGTTAAGTCAGAATCTGTTTTCCTTTAAATTGATTGCTAAGGCAATTAAAATTCTATTTCTGAATTGTGGAGCCAAAGTCAGGATAAAATTGGCCCTCTTCCATAAAACTGTTACATTTTTTGTAGTGAACATACATTTGATAATCAGGAAAATCAAAATATATGCTATTTTAAAGTTATTTTGATGTGTGAGTGTGTAGGAGTTGCCTAGTACCAAAATTCAAAACAAAAATTAACTTGAAGAGTGATGATGAACATACATATTTATGTAAGCCATAATAGATCTAATTTTTTAAATGTTTGTTTTTTTGAGGTAGAGTCTCTGGCCTAGGCTGACCTAGAACTCACTCTGTACTTCTAGGCTGGCCTCGAACTCAGCAGTTCTCATACCTCAGCCTCCTGAATGCTGGGATTAAAGGTGTGTGGGACCCCAATTAGCAAAATGTTTTTATTTCTTTGAGAGATAGAGGGAAGACAGAAGGGAGGGACATACCAGGGCTTCTTGCCATTGCAGATGAACTCCAGACCCACATGCCACTTTTTGTATCTGGCTTTACATGGGTACCAGGGAATTGAAACCAAGCCAGCAGGCTTTGCAGGCAAGTGCCTTTAACCTCTGAGTCATCTCCCTAGCCCAATGTAAACTTTCAAAGTCTGCATGGGCCCTAGGATTAATTCTCAGCATTACAAAAATGAAAAATAAGTTGATAATCTCCAATATAGGAACTAATTTATAATTTTTCATGTTGTTGACTTAAACATAGTTTTACTGCAAACAAACTGTTTACTAGGATACTTAAAAGCACATATTACAAATAACTTACAGAGGAAAGATTATTTACTCCATTGTTGAAGTCTTAGGTATAATTATGACTCTTTTCGCCAAACATGCAAAGCCAGACATAACATATACCTGTAGTCTCTGTATTTGGGAGGCTGAAGTGTAGCATTGTAGCAAGTTGAAACTAAACAAGTTGACAGTGTTTTGAATCATGTGTTAACAGTTTTCTTTTGTTAAAAAAAAAAAAAAAACTATTTAGAAATTATGTAGTTTGTGATTTTATAGAGCTACTCTTTAAGGTTGAATATAGTAATTTTTTCCCTTTAATAATCCATCTCCATTATTATTTTTAATTTCAGATTCATAATCGATATGAAGGCAAGGATGTTTCAAAGCATAAAAGGAATCTGGCCATAGCAGGTGGCGTAACCTTGTCTGTAATTGTGTCTCCTGTAGTGGCTGCAGTGACTGTAGGTAAGAAATGCTTAAAAACACAAATCATCTCAAACTTTATGGAGTTCAGAGAATTTTTTTTCAAGCATGGTATTAAATTGTTGATAAGAGAGTTACTTTTTTTTGTTTTTTGGGGGTAGGGTCTCACTCTAGTCCAGGCTGACCTGGAATTCGCTATGTACTCTTAGGTTGGCCTCGAACTCACAGCGATCCTCCTACCTCTGCCTCCCGAGTGCTGGGATTAAAGGCGTACACCACCACACCCAGCGAGAGTTACTTTAAAAAATATATATATACATAAAATATATTTGTTTGAGAGAGAGAAAGAGGTAGACAGACAGCAAGAGAGAGAGAGAATGAGAATGTGCTGCCAGGGCCTCTAGCTGCTGCAAAGGAACTCTAGACACATGTGCCACCTTGTACATCTGGCTTACTGGGGGATCGAACCTGGGTCCTTAGGCTTCACAGGTCTTAACCACTAAGCTATCTCTCCAGTGGGAGAGTTACTTCTTAAGTTTACAGATGATTTAAATTGAACTTTCAGAAAGTTCCTTATTCAAGTAACTATTTGTACCACAGACTGAAGAACCTAGTTTTAGAGTTGTTGATAAATTGTTAATGGATGTAGCCTCTTCCCCCAACACTTAAAAGAAAAAGTTTTACAGAATCAATGACAGTTTCTTTCTCTTTCTCTCATATGTGTCATCTGAACACTGTCTGGGAGCCTTGAATTTGCTTTTGTCCTTTAAGACTAGGCATATGTTCCACCAGGTCATCAGAAACCTAGCACTTTTCTCCTGTGCACCTTCTCTTATAAAAGAATTTCTGTGCCTTGTGTTTCTGTGATTTATTTTTTGTTTTACAATGACTAATTTCCCTTTTAGGTATCGGCGTTCCTATTATGTTAGCTTATGTGTATGGCGTTGTTCCAATTTCTCTCTGCCGAAGTGGAGGTTGTGGAGTTTCAGCAGGCAATGGAAAAGGAGTCAGAATTGAATTTGATGATGAAAATGATATAAATGTTGGTGGAACAAACACAGCTATAGGTAAGTCCTTTAAGCCAAGGAAGAAAATGTGCTCACTAGTAGTTTGAAGTAGGGGGGTCAGAATTTCCATTGTCCTCCTTTTAATAGGCTTAATACTGTTCATCCAGAAGCACATCTATGACATGAGCTAGCAAAGGAAGGTGTATGTGTGAGAAAGAAAGGAACATTCTGAGTGTCTAACTCCTACATGTTTTAGAAATCCTATTTTAGCTATTTTTGTTTTTTGTTGTTTTTTCGAGGTAGGGTCTCACTGTAGCTCAGGCTGATCTGGAATTCACGCTGTAGTCTCAGAGTGGCCTCAAACTTGTGGTGACCCTCCTACCTCTGCATCCCAAGTGCTGGGATTAAAGGCGTGTGCCACCACGCCCGGCTTAGAAACCCTATTCTTTTCATCTAACATCTTACTTAATATATTACAGAGTAATATGAAAAGGATATAAAGAGAAAGACAGTGAAGAGAATTATAGATGCAATAAGTAAAAAATACTATTATCCCAATATTATTCAAAGAAATATCAATTAGAACAATAACTGAAAGAAATTAAGAAGACTAAAACAGTCTTTGTAGAAAGCTTTAAAAAGACCTTTATGCCAGTAGAAGCATAAGTTAATAAACTTTCTTTAAAATGTGCATGTTCTGTTTACCAGCAATTTTTGTTGCATGTATTTGTCTTAGAGAAATAAGATGAAGTGTAAAAAGGAAGACCCCTTTGTTACCTTCTGCTCCCTGTTGGCCTCACTTCCAGTCATACTTCTCTTCCTTCCACTCCAGAATTTTACCCCTACCATTCTACCCAGTCACCAGTGGCCTCCATGTTACCAAATCTAGGGGTCTATTGTTTTCTCATCTAAATAAAACAGTTTCTTTGACAGTTCATTTTTCACTCCTAGCCCCTAGTGTTGGAGCCCACTTCTCATACTTCTCTACAGATATCTGTAATACTCCCTGTGCAAAACCATCTTTTAAAAAATACATAGACTGACAGTTGTGTACATTTTTTGTCCAGGCTAGTAACGCTCTGCTGAACTTCTCAGTTGTGTATCTAACTTACCTCTTCAACTTGTACGTGGGTATCAAACAAGAGCATCAAGCTGAACTTGGTCTACAGACGCACTAAAATCTGCTCTCTTTCCAT
Organism: Dipus sagitta; assembly: GCA_036346955.1. Classification (NCBI taxonomy): domain Eukaryota; kingdom Metazoa; phylum Chordata; class Mammalia; order Rodentia; family Dipodidae; genus Dipus; species Dipus sagitta. Next base: position 167,537,998 of record CM070771.1, on the reverse strand, counting down.
CACCCTGACCCTCAGTGCAGTAGTTCTTTTATTCCCCGTTCATTTACCTTGACTCCCTCATAACCCATTATGCACCGTGACCCATCATTCAACCACTTCTTACACTGCCCCCCCCCCCCCGGCTTTTGCATTACTCAATACTACTGTCCTCTTTCCTCTACTGTTGTAATAGCCTAACTGATCTGCCAGCTCTTCACTCAGTATTCTGTAGTGTAGCCATCATCACACCTCAGAAATACCAGTCATACCATGTCTTTCATGTGCTCACAACTCCCCAGTGAGATCTGACTGCATGGGGCGGGGGGGGGAGTTCAGAGACCTTATTGTTGCCCAGGTGGCCTGTTCTACCCTGTCGAATTAATCTCTTGTTACCTTCCTCTTTATACCACCTCCTCTTGAAGATGACAATTATACTTCTGCTTACTCTTCTAGATAACTGCATGGCTCACTTGTTCACTTCCTTGAATCTCTTGCAAGTGTGACCTTACCAATGCCTTCCCTGATTATATCGTATAGAATGGTGTGCAGGAATTTATGTACACACATTTGTCATTTCTTTCTCACTCACTTAATATTGCTTTATTTTCCCATAGTTTTAAAGTCACAGTATGATTTTGTAGTAAGAATTCAAACTGGCATGAGTACGTGAACCCCTCAGCGCAAAGCATGTGAAAAGTCCTGTAAGATTAGATTATAGTTTTGTTTTGTTTTTTCAGGATAAGGTCTCGCCCTAGCCCAGGCTGACCTGGAACTCAATGTGTAGTCCCAGTCTGGCCTTGATCTCATAGCAGTCCTCCTACCTCTGTCTCTTCACTGCCACCATTAAAGGTGTACATCACCACATCTGGCTTTTTTTTTTTTTTTTTTTTGAGGCAGAGTCTCTTGTAGCCCATACAAGCCTCAAACTTGCTATGTGATATGTGATAGAGGCTGATGGCTTTGAACTTCTGGTCCTTTTACTTCCACTTCCAGAATACTAGGAACCTCACTAATGCCTGTTTGGTTGTATGCAGTGCTCAAGATCTAACCCAGGGCTTTCTGCATGCTAAGTAAGCACTGTTCCAATTGAACCACCTCCCCAGCTGGATCCAGCCATACTCTCTGAAATACATCCCTTTACTCTTCTTTAAAAAATATTTTTTAAGCCAAGCGTGGCCTTTAATCCCAGCACTTGGGAGGCAGAGGTAGGAGGATCGCCGTGAGTTCAAGGCCACCCTGAGACTCCATAATGAATTTCAGCTCAGCCTGGGCTAGATTGAGACACTACCTCGCAAAACCAAGCAAATATATATATATATTTTTTTTAAAGGTGCTTTCTTTTTTAATTTTTTTTTTATTGACAATGTCCATAATTGTAGACAATAACCCATGGCAATTCTCTCCCTTACCCCCCTTCCCCTTTGAAACTCTGCTCTCTATCATACCCCTCCCCCCTCTCAGTCTCTCTTTTATTTTGACATCATCATCTTTTCCTCCTGTTATGAGGGTCTTGTGTAGGTAGTGTCAGGCATTGTGAGGTCATGGATATCTAGGCCATTTTGTGTTTGGGGGAGCATGTTGTAAGGAGTCCTACCCTTCCTTTGGCTCTTACATTCTTTCCACCACCTCTTCCACAATGGACCCTGAGCCTTGGAAGGTATGATAGAGATATTGCAGTGCTGAGCACTCCTTTGTCACTTCTTTATAGCACCATGATGCTTTTGAGTCATCCCAAGGTCACTGCCATCTGAAAAGAGAAGGTTCTCTAACCAAAAGTGAGAGTAGCATTAATATATGGGTATGAACATTAAGAGAAGTGCTTACTGGGCAGTTTGGTGAGCATAGTATATACATTTAGCCAGACAGCAGCAGACATTTCACTTCTGGGGCTCATGACTACCCCTGTTGTAGGTTTTCAGTATCAGGTATGTATTTCCTCTCATGGAGCGGGCCTCGGGTCCAATTAGAGAGCAGTTGGTTTCCCCATATCAGACGTGCTACTATTGCACCCGTTGGCTCATTTGGCCTGGCTGGCCAAATTTAAGGCCTGCAGTGTCCACTGTTGAGTATCTCCATTGGTGATTTCTCTCTCTCTCTACCATTGAACTGCATGTAGCCTAGTTTTTTCTAGCTTTCTGTCAGCTAATCTACATGGAGGAGGTTATCAGCTCAGCTCCAGCAGGATTTCTCAGTGTCCCTGCAGCCCAAGTATGTGGAGTCAGCAATAGGGTCTTACCATCTATTCCTGGTGGGAAACCAAGAATAAAAATATTTTTATTTGCCAGGCGTGGTGGCGCACGCCTTTAATCCCAGCACTCGGGAGGCACAGGTAGAAGGATTGCCGTGGGTTCAAGGCCACCCTGAGAATACAGAGTGAATTCCAGGTCAACCTAGGCTAGAATGAGACCCTACCTCAAAAATATATATTTTATTTATTTATTTCAGAGAGAGAGAATGGGGGTACTAGGGTCTCCTGACCCTGCAAATGAACTCCAGATACATGCACCATGTTGTGTATCTGGCTGTACATGGGTACTGGGGAATTGAACCCAGGATGTCAGGCTTTTCAAGCAAGTGCTTTTACCTGCTAAACCATCTCTTCAGCCATGTCCCTTTACTCTTAACCCATAGTTACGTATCCTTCACTCCAGACATCTTTTCTGTTCCTGTATGTTTTGTACTTTGTGTAATTTAATGTTCCATCTGAAATTATGGAAGAATTTAAGAGGGGAATAAATATTAACTGCTTTGACTTCTTTGCATGTAGACACAACATCAGTAGCAGAAGCAAGACACAACCCCAGCATAGGAGAGGGAAGTGTCGGTGGCCTGACCGGCAGCTTGAGTGCAAGTGGAAGCCACATGGATCGAATAGGAGCTATTAGAGACAACCTGAGTGAAACGGCTAGCACTATGGCACTCGCTGGAGCTAGTATAACAGGAAGTCTGTCTGGAAGTGCCATGGTAAACTGTTTTAACAGGTAAGAAAGAGTCATGTGTTTTGTTTTGGTTTGTTTTCTTTCTGTTTTGTTAAGTAAAAGGTACTAATTAGATAAAAATTTTGAACACAAAGCATGATAATTATTCTAAGGCTAAAAAATGAAATTTAGAACCAGGCGTTGTGGCACACACCTTGAATCCCAGCACTTGGGAGGCAGAGGTAGGAGGATCACCATGAGTTCGAGGCCACCCTGAGACTACATAGTAAATTCTAGGTCAGCCTGGGCTAGAGTGAAACCCTACCTCAGGAAAAAAAAAAAAAAAACAGAAAAGAAATTTAGGGCTGGGAGATGGCTTAGCAGGTAAGGCACTTGCATGTGAAGCCTAGGGACCCATGTTCGACTCTCCAGGTCCCACATAAGCCAGACACACAAGGTGATGCAAGTGTGCAAGGTTGCACATGCATACAAGGTGGTACATGCGTCTCAAGTTCAATTACAATGGTGGAGGCCTTGTGTGACAATTCTCTCTCTCTCACACATTAAAAAAAAGGAGGAGTGCTGGAGAGATGGCTTAGTAGTTGAGGCACTTGCCTGCAAAGCCAAAGGACCCAGGTTTGATTCCCCAGGATCCATGTTAGCCAGATGCACAGGGGGGCACACATATCTGGAGTTTGTTTGCAGTGGCTAAAGGCCCTGGCATGCCCATTCTCTCTCTTTCTGTCTGTCTGTCTCTCTCTCTCTCTCTCTCTCCGATTACCTGCTTGTTTCTGTATCTCTCTCTCAAATAAATAAAGAAAAATAAAATATTTTTTTTAAAAAAGGGAGTGTGCCAGTCTGTTGGGCTTGCCTCCTAAAAACAAAAAATTTAGAGGCTGGAGAGATGGTACAGCAGTTAAAGGCACTTGCATGCAAGCCTGATGACCTGGGTTTGATTCCCTAGTACCCATGTAAAATTAAATATGTATATATATGTGTGTATATATATATATATGTGCATATATATATGTATATATATATATATATATTTTTTTTTTTTTTTTGAGATAGGGTCTCTCTAGCCCGTTTACCTGGAATTCACTAGTCTAAGGGTAGCCTTGAACTCACAGCAATCCTCCTACCTCTGCCTCCCAAATGCAAATAAAAATATTTTTAGGGCTGGAGAGATGGCTTAGCAGTTAAGGCATTTGCCTACAAAGCCAAAGGACCCTGGTTCAATTCCCAAGAACCCATGTTAGCGAGATGCACAAGGGGGCGCATGCATCTGGAGTTCATTTGCAGCAGCTGGAGGCCCTGGTGCGCCCATTCTCTCTCTGTCCCTCTTTCTCTGTCAAATAAATAAGTAAATATATACATATATATATAATTATTACTATTTTAAAAATGAAATAGGCGCCAGGAGTGGTGGTGCACACCTTTAATCCCAGCACTTGGAGGCAGAGGTAGGTGGATCATCATGAGTTTGAGGCCACCCTGAGACATAGTGAATTCAGGTCAGCCTGGGCTAGAGTGAGACCCTACCTCAAAAAAAAAAAAAGAATGAAAGAAATTGCTATGCATGGTGGCACATACCTTTAATCCCAGCACTTGGGAGACAGAGGTAGGAGGATCAGCCTGGGTAGAATGAGACCCTACCTCATAAAAAGAAAATCAGTGAAATTTAGTGGAAACAGTAAGGTGATTATTTTTCTTTGCTTGAATTTCCTGTCACCATATACTCATGTAATGGGTAAAACAAAGTCTAAAACGAGTATTCTGCCAATTTTTATTGCCCTTGCCAAGTTGGATATGATAAATGAATGCCAGAGCTGCTTCCTGTAAAGTAAAGGCAGGCAGTGCTTAACCCAAACCTTCCTTCTGGGGGTGACAGCTGGTTGTTAGGAGATAAGACATTGCCTGAGGCTTGGGAGGGTCAGGACAGCCAGGTTAAGTCAACTAGGGCCAGGATAGTGTTAATAGTCACTTCTCACTAACTCTAACCAGTATAGAGAAATAGGGGAAAATAGCTTGTTTTTCTCCTCCCTTGTTTCCTTTTCTAATTTACTAGCCTTTATTCTGTTTATGAGACTTGATTTAATATAGAAGAAAATTGATGGATTAAAAGATAAATCAGTGATTATCTTTTAGCTTGATTTGAACAGAAACTGTTTAAATTGTAATGGTACATGGTATTATCTCTTATTGTAAAAGTTAGATGTGGGTTGAGAATGAAACTCAGTAGTAGAGCACTTGCCTTGCTTGCTTGTGTAAAGCAAGGCCCTGAATTTAATTCTCCGGGGGGGGGGGGGGAGGTGCTTTATAGAACCATTTTTAAGGATTTTTTTTTTAATTTTGGTTTTGGTTCTGGTTTTTTGAGGTAGGGTCTCACTCTAGGTCAGGCTGACCTGGAATTCACTATGTAGTCTCAGGGTGGCCTCGAACTCATGGTGATCCTCCTACCTCTGCCTCCCGAGTGCTGGGATTAAAGGCATGCACCACCACGCCTGGCTATTTTTAAGGATTTTTGATTCACTGTTCTGTTGTGTTTAATGGTTAATATATTCTGACTTTGTGTTTGGTACTAAAACATGACAAATTACTACATCTTGGGGAAAATAATGGGAATCTTAAGTTAAAATTTGTCTTTTCCTTCTAGTAGTGTTCTCTTAGCACCTCCCTTAGCAGACAGCTCATCTTTCCCTGCTCAGGGTGCTGCAGTAGAATTTGCATCATCAAACAAGCAGCAACAAAACAAATACTGTCAAAAATAACTTCTCATCATTAACGTTTATAACTGAAGTATTTAAAGATATGCCTTACGGTTGCTGAATTATAAATAATGCTGAGTTGTATCTAATACCTTCCTCTTCAAGGCTGGAAGTCCAAGCAGACGTCCAGAAGGAACGGTACAGCCTAAGTGGCGAATCTGGCACTGTCAGCCTGGGGACAGTGAGTGACAACGCCAGCACCAAAGCCATGGCGGGGTCGATTCTGAATTCCTACATCCCCTTGGACAAGTAAGGCAACACTGCTATCAAATCCGTTTTTTAAAATTGGGTAGAATTCTCAGTGGATCATGGTGACCAGCTATTAAGTTCTCTGGGCAGAGGAAATGGTGAGATGTTCAAAGCGGGGAAACTGATAGATAGAAAGTAGATTCGTGCTAGAAGAATGGGGAGTGCTTAGTACAGGGTTTCCTCTGGGGATGAGAAACATGTCCTGAGGCTAGGAAGTGGGGGTGCCTGCACAGCTGAAGATTCTGAAAATCACTGACTTGTGGGTGAATTTTGTGGTGTGTAAGTTACATTGTATTAAAGCTGTAAGCTTAAGAAAGCAGGGGCGGATGTCATCTAGAACAGGATAAACAGTAATTGTATCTATTCATTTTTTAGAAAATTGAATAAGATAGTCCTCTTATTTCAAGCAGTTTTATGTCGGTAGACTATGTCCTGTATTAAATGTTCCAACACCTTCTTCTATATATAGTCATTGACCCCCTTGCTATGACCTGAGTAGAAATAAAAAGGAAACCTTAAATGGTTTTTATTTTATTTTGGCTATTTGAGAAGAAGACGCAGATAGGGAGAATGGCCACGCCACAGGGCCTCCAGCCACTGCAGACAAATTCCAGACGCATGCATCACCTTGTGCATCTGGCTTATATGGGACCTGGGGAATTGAACCTGGTCCTTAGGCTTCGCAGACAAGCACCTTAACTGGTAAGCCATCACTCCAGCCCTTAAATGGTTTTTATTTGTCACTCCTGTGTTCCAGAGAAGGAAACAGCATGGAGGTGCAAGTGGATATCGAGTCAAAGCCATCTAAATTCAGGCACAACAGTGGGAGCAGTAGTGTGGACGATGGCAGCGCTTCCCGAAGCCAGCATGGTGGTTCATCCAGCGGCTTGCCTGAAGGTAAATCGAGTGCCACCAAGTGGTCCAAAGAAGCAACAGTAGGAAAAAAATCAAAAAGTGGCAAATTGAGGAAAAAGGGCAACACAAAGATAAATGAGACCAGAGAGGACATGGACGCGCAGTTGCTAGAGCAACAAAGCACGAACTCAAGTGAATTTGAGGCTCCCTCCCTCAGTGACAGTATGCCATCTGTGGCAGATTCCCACTCTAGCCATTTTTCAGAATTTAGCTGTTCTGACTTAGAAAGCATGAAAACTTCTTGTAGTCATGGTTCCAGTGATTATCATGCCCGCTTTGCTACCGTTAACATCCTTCCCGAGGTAGAAAATGACCGTCTGGAAAATTCAGCCCATCAGTGTAGCATTTCTCTGCTTACCAAAACTGCTTCATGTTCAGAAGTTCCTCAAGCACATCGTTCTGCTGAAGAGCATGGTGACAGTGGAGGAAAACCTAATGTGGATTTATATTTTGGTGATGCACTGAAAGAAACAAATAACAACCACTCACATCAGCCAATGGAATTAAAAGTTGCAATTCAGACTGAAATTTAGACCCACATATGCTGCAAAGTAATAACCACTGAATAACCTTGTTTGGAGCCGGCTGAACTCTTAGGTGACTGTCAAGTTTCAAGCCAGGTTTTGTAATCATAATGCATTTTCTGTGTTCAGCAAAGCATTGTGTTTCATGTGGATCTTAATTCCCCAACTATGAAATGAAGGCTTTAAAAGTGCATTATTATGAGAATAATAAATCTTAAGAACAAAGGATGTTTTGTGTGCGTGTCACAAACCATTGCTTGGAGCACATAACCTGTGTATTTAGATAGAAATGTGGCTTAATTTATAATCATAAAGTACTAATGCTGTTCCACAGCATTCTTAATGAAGAAAAATTGAGGCTTAGGATTAAGTGGTTAGTGACATTTTATTGAAACCACTAAGCAATGCTGTTTCAAAGAAGTTGACAGGTTACTCAGTATATGATATTCTTTGTAACATTTCTATTTATAACCGGGCTATAATTTCATTTTTTTCTTCATATGCAATGTGGACATATAGCTTAATGCAGCCCATTGGCAACCATTTGGATACTTAGACACTTTGAGCAAGACTGTGACTGGTTTTGCACCACTTTGGAATAGAAATACCTGGTACCCAATATATCTTGTGTGTTGTTGATACCATTTTATAAGAAAAATAAAAAGGTAACTGCACATATTGACAGTAACAAATATGACATGTAAAACTGAGGATCAAATCCCGGAAAGTTGTAAGTATTTTAAAGAGTCACCTCTTAGTAAGGGGAAATTTTTACCCCACTGATTCTTGGTGCCTTTGGGATAGACTGAGTTTTAAGGGCGTACTCATTTAAGAATTTTGCTGTATTTTCCATGAAGTCCTCCCTAGTCACCTGGGCTTATGCTGAAAAATACAAGAACTAGAGAAACATGCATGTAATTGATTACCACGCTGAAGAAGTGTTTACCTACCAAAGACACATCCAGGCTTGAGTCCGCGTAACTTTACATAGCCTCAGTTCTAACTATCTTTTGAGCCATGAAATCAGAGCGGAGCAGTGCTTGTACTAAGCTTGCTCAGATGATCCACAGATGGATGGCTTAGTTTCCTTTTGATTTTTTTTCATGGAAGATGCTCAACTGACATGAGCAGAAGTTGGCCAAAATACTGCCTGCACTGTTACCTTGCTACATTATCCACTTAAATAAAGCAGGTTGGCCTCCGTGATAGCAGGTAAAATGTCCCTTCTTTTGTGTTTCTCTTTAAGTATTACCATTATGGTGCTACTGAGCATTTTCTTTTGACGAAAAAGAAAAACGTCATGGGCTGCAGTCTCCTTCCATCACTGTCCTCACCAAGTCCATTAATACGCTTACAACACTAGTGCATTTGATAATGCTTATTATGGTATTTGTATATTTGTTTGCATTCCAGTTTTGTTCAATAATGAGTATGTAAACTGCATATGTGAAATAAATGTGAGTACTAATGTATTCCTGCCCTTTGGTGCCTGTACAGGAGTTTCATTTATTGTGTGATAAAATTCATCAATTTTGCAAGCCATCGAGATGATTCTGCCTTCTGGTCTCAGCCCAAAAGAACACATGTGTTGAACTTTTCAACAAACAACTTTAAAAACTATCCTTTCTTCATGTCTAAGTCTGCCTTTACCCCCGGAGGAAAATGCTTCAGTGGTCAACATAATTTCATTTTAAAAGTGGATGGGAGGCTATGAGGTATGGCTCAGGCGTAGAGCTCTTGCCTAGCATTCTTGAGGCATGGATTCGATCTCCAGTACTGCCCCTTCCCCCCCCCAGAAAAAAATAAAAGGGAAAAGGTGAATTGGTTGAATTTACCTTGAGTAAATTTATCTATCATTAAGTTGTAAAAATAGATTGGTATTGTAAATCCCCATTTAGAAAACAAGACTGGAGCCATCTAGTAGTAATCAAGCGTTTTATATCCTTAGACTAAACTGTGTGAATATGTTGACATTTCTATGAAGGCTAATGGTTAAAATAATTTTTGACAGATACTGCAGAAGTAGTGTATAGGAGTTCATCTCAGCTAGGCATGGTGGCACACACCTTTAACCTTAGCATTTGGGAGGCAGAGGTAGGAGGATCGCTGTGAGTTTGAGGCTACCCTGAGCCTACGTAGTGAATTCCAGGTTAGCCTGGGGTAGAGTAAGACCCTAACTCAGGGCAGGGGGGAGTTCATCTCATCCCTGCTTCTGTTCATGCTTCTCTGCCCTAACCAGGACCACCTCACTCTCACCTGGTATTCTTTCTAGATCTGACAGCTGGCTTTGCCTTCATCTCTGGATCCTTTAAACTTGGGTTAATTAATATAGGACATGCAATTTAAGCCCCAAGTCGGGTTCCTGGGGAACTCACCTCAAGACAAACCTTAACTTACTGAATTGTTTTGGGTTTTTTTCAAAGCAGGGTCTCACTCAAGCCCAAGCTGACTTGGAACTCACTCTGTAGCCCCAGGCTGGCCTTGAGCTCACGGTGATCCTCCTACCTCAGCCACTGGAGTGATGGGACAGAAGGTGTGTACCACCATGCCTGGCTGAAATATTTTTTTTAAACCCTACCTGCTTTGTTTTCTGCAGGCCTGGTGGGAGGGGAAATCACATGGAAATGAGAGAAAAAAAAATACAAAGATTATTATAGTATACCTTACGGCTGAATATGTAAACCACTGTTTTATCCGGGTTCTCTTAAATGTTCAAATTTCTAGCTTCAGAGCACTAAATCAGTTACTTGCTTTTTATGTTAAATTTGCATGATGTGTTACTCTTACTCGTTTTAGAAATTGAGTTGATTTATAAATATAAATATCTGGGCCTCTCCATTGAATTAGTTACATTTGGACTTGGATCACCAAAGGGATAATGTATATAATGTTGAAAACAATCATGTATAAATTTTCCTACATGACACAAGAGTAACAAATCCTTCTTAGATTATTTTGCTTTTCTATTTAGTAATCAAGATATTTTTATAGAGTTCCCTTTTGGGGCTATTATTTTTTAGATATTTTTATTTATTTGCAAGTGCATATGTAGGCATGCCAGGATCTCTTGCCACTACAAACAGAATGCCAGACGCTTTTGCCACTAATTATTGCATGTGGTTTTACCTGTATGACTGGTGAACTAAACCCAGGCTGGCAGGCTTTGCAAGCAAGTGCCTTTAACAACTAGACCATCTCCCCAGCCCCAGGATGGTATTCTTTATTTTGCATGGTTGTATTTTGTTTTAAAGTTTTTTGAGGCAGGGTTTCACATGATCCCAGGCTGACCTGGACCTCACTCTGTAGTCCAGGCTAGCCTCAAACTCGAAGCGATCCTGTCTCAGCCTCCCTAGTGCTGGAATTATAGAGATGAGTCACAACACCGGGCATAGTTCTTGTTTATTGTCATTTTTCATACATGTAGATAGTATATTCTGATCATAAATCCCTTCTTTTACCTTTTCTTCCTTTTACCTTCCACTGAAACGCATTTTTCCAACTAGTCCTACTTTGATTTTTTTTTTTTTTTTGGCCTACCTGTACCATCCATGGCAGAATGTTGATTAGACCAATAATTTGCGCAGATCTTAAGGCGTTTTGAAGTCATAAATGTGACTACCACTTTTCATGTCCGGAAGACAGCATTCCAAAGCATTCTTCCCCATCCTCTGGCTCTTTCTTTCTATCACCTCTTAAGCAGTTTTCTCTGAACTTTATCTCCAGGTACTTGAATTTTTTTGTGTGTGTGCTATTATGTTATCTTTTTAAAATGCCATTTCTGGCTGGGGAGATTGTTCAGTTTGCAAAGCCTGACGACCTAGGTTCAATTCCCAGTTACCTATGTAAAGCCAGACACACAATGTGGCGCATGTATTATTTTAAGTGCTTTGAAATGTCAAGTACTTTCTAAGCACACTTAAAATAGTAACTTGGCTCCCTAGACAACCCTACACTTCTTATCCTCATTCTGCTGGTGATGTAACTGAGGAAACAGATTAAGCACTTTCCCTGGACTTGCATAGCTGGTCATTGGCAGGGCAAGGAGTCCCCTTTAGTCACTGGACTTCTAGGAGGTAACACAGAATTATGCTTATGGGGATAATGTTGATTATATATATATCAAAGGAAACTCTTCAATAATGGTACCTATAGTTGTCTAGGTATTTGTAAAAAATTTTTAAATTTATGTGAGAGAGAAAAAAGAGGTAGTCAGAGTGGGCATGGGCACTACAGGGCCTCTTGCCACTGTAAATAAACTTCAGACACATGTGCCACCTTGTGCATCTGGCTTTACATGAGTACTGGGGAATCAAACCTGGGCTGTAAGGCTTTGCCATCAAGTACCTTTAACACACTGAGCCATCTCTCCACCCTGTATAGGTTTTTTAAATGAAATTTTGATTGCTTTTTTTTTTTTTTTACATATTTTCACCTGTCCTGGATTTATCTTGGCATTTAGTATAATATAAAGGCTGTTTTTTTATTATTATTTGTGAGAGAAAGAGAATATGTGCATATCAGGGTGTCTTGCTGCTGCAAATGCATTACATTGTGCATCTGGCTTTATGTGGGTACTAGGGAATCGAACCAGAGATAGCAGACTTTGCAAGCAAACATTTTTAGTCATTGAGCCATCTCCCCAGCCCAAGGCTGTTTTATTTTCCAGAAGAAAAGCCATTCAGAATGGCACTGATGGCAGTATTTGTTATATCATCTTTCCTTTCCCACAAATTTGAATACTTTTATTTTTACTGGAATCTTTCTTCAAGATTTATACCAAAAAGCCTACTAGAATTTTGATTGAGATTCCATTAACCCTATAGCGATTCTCGGGAAAATTGGGATGTTAATGACATTGAGTCCTCTAATTAATGCATATATTTGTGCTTGTATGTAGTTCTTTCAGCAGAGCCTTCTTGATTTTTTGAGGTTGACCAGTCTGGCCACCCTAGTCTCAGGGTAGCCTCAAACTCATCGTGATCCTCCTACCTCTGCCTCCTGAGTCCTGGGATTAAATGTGTGCGCCACTTAAGCAGCATATAATTTGTTAGGTTTTAGTCTGTTCAAAAGTTTATACAACATACTCTACCCATTAGTAGGTTCCCATTGCTTTCTGTCCTTTCTAATCACTAACTTTCAATCAATGGATTTGTCCATGCTGGGCAGTCATATAAATGGACTCATAAAATGTAACCTGGGTTGGAGAGATTGCTCAGTGGTTAAAGGCTCTTGCTTGCAAAGCCTACCCCCCCAGGTTCAATTCCCCTGTACCCACGTAAAGCCAGATGGACAAAGCAGGCCCATGTGTCTTGAGTTTGTTTAGTGGCAAGAGGCCCTGGTGTTCCCATTTTCTCTCTGTCTCTCTCTCGATATATATATATATATTTTAATTTTTTGTTTATTTATTTATTTATTTGAGAGTGACAGACACAGAGAGAGAACAAGACAGATAGAATGAATAGGCATGCCAGGGCCTCCAGCCACTGCAAACGAACTCCAGACACATGCGCCCCTTGTGCATCTGGCTAACATGGGTCCTGGGGGATTTGAGCCACGAACCGGGGTCCTTAGGCTTCACAGGCAAATGCTTAACTGCTAAGCCATCTCTCCAGCCCTCTATCTCTTTTAAATAACTAAAATGGAACCTCATCTATCTTCTTAATGCTTTCAGACTCATCCATGAAGCAGTGCTGCTATTCATTGGCTCTTTGGCTGAAAGATGTCCTCTTGTGTGGATATACATCTGTTTATGCACTCACAGTACTGGATGGGTTTTGGGGTCATTTCCACTGATTTATGAATAATGCTCCTATGCTAATGTTTGCTAACTTTTTGTGTGAACATATATTTACCGAGTTTTTGGATATAATACTGGGTTTTGGAAATGTTGGGTCAATGGTAACAGTTTGAGGAACTGACAATCCAAAACAGCCTCACTATTTTATATTTTCACCAGCAGTGTGACTTCTGATTTTTCCACAGTCTTGCCATTTGTTTTAGTATAAATGTGGATCAAGAGTAAACCTATTTTTTTTTTAAATAGGCTTCCCAACACATTGTAGAAAATAGTTGGTCTTGCTCACAAATTTAAAAACTGCCATAGAGAGGTCAAATGGCAGATAGATTGAATTTTCAGCTGTTTTTACATGTGACTTATGACACCATATCATTAAAACCCCAAGGAAGGGCTGGAGAGATGGCTTAGCGGTTAAGCGCTTGCCTGTGAAGCCTAAGGACACTGGTTCGAGGCTCAATTCCCCAGGACCCACGTCAGCCAGATGCACAAGGGGGCACACGCATCTGGAGTTCATTTACAGAGGATGGAAGCTCTGGCGTGCCCATTCTCTCTCTCTCTCTCTCTCTCTCTGCCTCCTTCTCTCTGTTGCTCTCAAATAAATAAACAAACAAAAAAATTTAAAAAAAAAAAAAACCCCAAGGAAGATGACTAAACTCAGATTACTGCCTGGCTTGGGGCTGCTGCAGTGACGTGTGCCTGCAGTAGTGGCACTGGCCTCATTCTGGTGCAGGTGACACTGGAGATTCTGCAGCACAGCAACTCAATCCTCCGCGGCGCTCCCTTCTCACGTCACTTAGATTTTAGAAATTTCCCCTTTCAGTCCCTGCGACTCTTGACCCCTCCGTTGATTTTCTTTTTTACTAAAGACTATTGAGCTTGGTAGCGTTGCTGGCTTTTTTTTCTCTCCCAAATTAAGCATAAGCTCAATGAAGGCAGGGTCATGAATAGTTTAGTTCCTTTCAGTGCTTGCACAATTCAGTATTGACTAGTTGCTGCACACTCAGCTTCACGTCCCGTAGGTCACAGATTCCACTTTCTGAAGGAGTCATAAGCGCTTTAGCTCTTTCCCAGTGCCCTGGGCTCACAATTACAGTGACTGTGCACACACTCCAAGAATGGCAGAGCTTAGTGTCTGGGCAAACGTCTCAAGTCTGAATTCTAAAACAAGAGCACTTAAGGCAGTGTCCTTCAATAGCCATTTACTTACTACCCAGACTGCATGTGCGATGGCTTGTGGATTGGCCTCCCTCAAAACCATGTGTGTGCTGTACCAGGGAGCTTTCTGTAACACGACTTATTGCCAGGAGGTGGCATCCAAGCTCCAGTGCCAGCCATTTGTCTGGCTGTAGAATTTCTCAGAGAGGTCTTCTATCTAGTAAATAATTGTTCCAAAAACATAATGCAATCATGACACTGCACGAAGCAGTTCCAGCCATCCATTGCTTGGTATATGCTGAGGAATATGTCAGTAGGTGATGCTTTGCTGTGTAACACTAGCGTGTACTTAAGACATCAGCATCACTAGATGTACACTATATCACGTCAATCTTAGGATCATGTATGTACATATAACACAATCACTTATTTTGTGAAAATTTAATGGCAACCAAGGTGTGCTGGCACACTCCTTCAATCCCAGCACTCGGGAGGCAGAGGTAGGAGGATTGCTATGAGTTCAAGGCCAGCCTGGAACTACAGAGTGAGACCCTACCTCGAAAAAGCAAAACAAAATTTCATGACATTTAAGGGAGAAAACTTTTGTTTGAAGACTAAAATACCAATTGTAGATACTTACAAATGAAGGAGAGAAGAGTTAAAGAGAAAAATGGCAGTTTGAATGGTACCATTTACTCACGGTATTCTTAAATAGTCTGTAATTGTAAAAGATAAATAGGGGACTGGAGAGATGGCTCACTTGCCTGCAAAGCCTAAGGACCCAGGTTCAATTCCCCAGGACCCACGTAAGCCAGATGTACAACAAGGGGTCACACGCGTCTGGAGTTTGTTTGCAGTGGCTGGAGGCTCTAGCATGCCCAGTCTCTCTCTCTCCCTTCCTCTCCCTCTCCAATAAATAAATAAAAATGATAAATAGGGCTGGAGAGATGACTTAGCAGTTAAGGCCCTTGCCTGTGAAGCCCAAGGACCCAGGTTCAATTCCTCACCCACATAAGCCAGATGCATAAGGTGGCACATGCATCTGGAGTTCGTTTTCAGTGGCTAGAGGCCCTGGCATGCCCATTCTCTCTCTGCCTTTCTCTCAAATAAAAAATATTAAAGATTAAATAATGGTGAATATGGAAATAATGAAAGTGGTATTAATTTTTCATCTTAACTACTAAATGAAGATATACTCCAAAGAATTAACTATATAAGACTACAGAAATAACAGTACACTGATCAAGACCTGAATGTTTTATTGTATGAGAAATACTCTCTGATCCAGTCAATGCAGGAGCTCAAGACTTACTCACTTTCTCTCTTAGAGTAAAGGAATAGGTAAGTAGTCGTGAAAGCAGGAAACAAAAAAATCAAATGGGGTCACTTAAAGGTTTGGGAAAACGTGGGAATGATAATTCAAATACAAATGCAGGCTGGGCTTGTGTTATGTTTTATTGCTGATAAGCAATATAAGGGAAAGTCACATTTTAAACTGTAGTAAAAAAGTAGAAATTTTTGGCAATTTTTGTTGGTAATGTAATATTAGAAAGGTCCACATGACTCTAAGAAATAATTATTTCATAGACTTTCAGTGTAGTATTTCATATCAGCCACTAGTATAAATGGGTTTTATGCATATCTTAGTAGGCTATAAGGTGATATAATAATCACCATTAATGACTTTCACTTTCAAAAAAGAACTAAAGAAATTCATTTCTATCAAACTTAAAAGTACTCCACAGCTCAAAGAAATGTTATTTAACTCAAGTGAGTTATTAAAAGAAAATGTACTATAAATTAAAATATATTTTAACAAGTTCCAAATATACTTATTAAATATAAAGATGCTGGCTCTGGTACATAAGAAAATATTTACAACTAATAAAAGCAGATTGGAGAATACACATGCTCTGTATATAAAAATAGATGTTTTACAGTCCAGGCCAAAGGCTGTCTTCTAAGCCAGGTTTTATCCATGCAGCTCTATTGTGATGCCACCGCTGGTATTACTGGAACTGATGCATGCATGGAAGAAATCTAACTGTTATCTTGTGTTAGAGCTCATACTGCCTTCTGAGGGCTTCTATGTCTTCTAAAGTAAAATGATTGGTTTGTGTGTCAGAAAGAGCATCAAATAGCTGTCCGATTTGCTCCTTTTGGCCTTTGCTAAGTAGTGTCAACATCATCTGAAAAAAGGGAAAAACGTCATTAGCTTAAGTAACATTTTGAAGTTATAAACTCCTTAAAAACACCAGTCTCTCGGTAAAATATTGTGCTGCTCACCTTAAAGCGCTCTGCTTTACTCAGATACAGAAGATGCTCGTATACCAGGGAGCAGTCCTTGTCAAGAAGATAGTTTTTCAGAGACTGAACGAGCAGGAGGAGTGTGTCCCCTTCAAGCTTGTTACTTAACAGTATTGGCAGATCTTTTGGTGCAGTGATGGCTAAAAGGTGTGCAAAGGCCTCTTCGTCTTTCCTGGTACTGATTGCATTGATGACCTGGCCGAATTCATAGGCGTTACTAGGCTTGGAGATCTGCAGTTTTTCAGAGTGTTCTGTCAACCCACTGCTTTCGTCCCCGTTCCCAGAAGCCTGGCAGTTAGCAGAGACCTCGGAGGTTCTTTCCGGCTCCTCTTCATTGCCTTCAGTCACCTGCACAAAGAAAAAACACTGTAACCGTACCACACGCATATCCCAAATGTGAACTGAAAACCACAAGCAGTATTCTAGGAGTCAAGTTCTAAGGAAAAATCCAATTTGTAAATAAATATTGAGGTCTATTCTTTCAAAAGAGAATTCTTAGGCTGTAAGAATACGAGTATCCTTAGATTAAAAAAAAAGCCTTGTTGCATGTGTGGGCAGAGTAGTAGTAGTCATACATGTTCTGTGGTGTTGTACCATGTGCATAGTGTATACATGTGTGTGCAGATGTGTGCACACATGAGAACACTGGATGTTCTTTATCGCTTGTCTGCATTGTTTCTTACAGTCACCAACCCTGAGCTACTGCTTTTTGTCAGACTGGCTGACCAGTAGGCCCTCCTGCCACCCCCTCCCCCAGGTTAGCCCCCCCCAGCACACGCATAGGACACGTTTGACCACACCCAGAAAAAGATTTTTCTTAAAAATAACAAAACTCTGGCTGGAGAGATGGCTCAGTAGTTAAAGGCACTTGCTTGCAAAGCAAGCCCAGGTTCAATTCTCCAGTACCCAAGTAAAGCCAGATGTACTAAGTGGCACATGCATCTGGAGTTTGTTTACAACAGCAGGAAGCCCTGACACACCCAATCTCTCTTTCTCTCTCCCCCTCTCCCTGCTTGCAAATAAATAAAATTTTTAAAAGGGGGTGGGCTGGAGAGATGGCTCAGCCTGCTTACAAAGCCTTACAACCTGGGTTCAATTCCCTAGCACCCAAATAAAGCCAGATGTCCCAAATAGCACATGTATCTGGAGTTCATTTGTAATGGCTAGAGGCTCTGGCACACCCATATTCATTCTCATTTTCTCTCTCCCTCTCTCTCCTTGTAAATTATTTTCCTTGCTAATTATTTTTTAAAGGCTGGGCATGGGCTGGAGAGATGGCTTAGCAGTTAAGGTGCTTGCTTGCAAAGCCTAAGGACCCAGGTTTGATTCTCCAGGTCCCACATAAGCCAAGATAAAAATTAAAATAAGCTAAAAGAAAAAAAATGATATTTAAAAAAAAGCTGGGTGTGGTGGTGCACACCTTTAATCCTAGCATAAAGAGGCCAAAGTAGGAGGATGGCTGTGAGTTCAAGGCCTGCCCGAGACTACATAGTGAATTCCAGGTCAGCCTGGGCTAGAGTGAGACCCTGCCTCAAAAAAAAAAAAATAAATAAATAAAACTTGCCTGGCGTGGTGGCACATGCCTTTGATGGCAACACAGCACTTGGGAGGCAGAGGTAGAATTGCTGTGAGTTCGTGGTCAGCCTGGGACTACAGAGTGAGTTCCATGTTAGTCTGGGCTAGAGTGAGACCCTACCTCAAAAACAAATAAAACCTTCCCCCAAACTCCTCTTTATTGGGAACATGTTCTTGGGAATTTTGATTAACAGAATGTTAACACAAACTGATGACCTATATAATTTTTTTCTTTTTCACAATATATTTTATATTTACTTATATTTAACAGAGAAGTAAGCTTATATTTTTAAATTATCTTAAAACAACATTTTTCCTGCTTAGCAGGGAAAAAAATAGTCATAGTTCCCCTAACCTACTGCCTTTTAGTAGAAATGTAAGGACATAAACAGGAGGAATGAACAAGAATTTGAGTCCTAATATTCTTCATTGATGGCAGAGAAAAACAGTTGTGTGGCCAGGAATCAATGGTAGGTGGGACAATGAGATAGTGCAATATCTCTGGCAAGCCTATCTTACTTCAGAGTATTAGAAAAGGGATGAGTCAACCTGGAAAATCTCCACAGGGTGTGGCTTGCAGGGCTCCTAAAGATGGACAAGTTTACCCTGAAGCAAAGCCTGATGGCCAATGACTCCCAGGTCATGTGGGCGTGAGCTGCAGCAGCACAAGTCACAGGCCAGGGAGTGGCGGCAAAAGAAACAAGAACTCCAGTAACTTGGAGTCACCATCCACGGACCCTGCTAAATACAGCGGCTAATTATGCCAGCAGAGACTTTTTCATTGATCATTAAAATAAATGTCTGTAGAACTTGCCAGGCGTGGTGGCACACGCCTTATATCCCAGCACTCAGGGAGGCAGAGGTAGGAGGATCGCCGTGAGTTCCAGACTAGCCTCAGACTACATAGTGAACTCCAGGTTAGTCTGGGCCAGAGTGAGACCCTACCTCAAAAAACCAGAAAAAAAAAAATCTGTAGAACTCATGGGAATATAAGCTTAAATTCTTTATAAAAATCTTTCTAAGATGAGATAAAATTACCTCTTGGATTTCAATTTTCTTCCTCCTCTTTCCTTTGCTAAGTGATGCTGTGTTATCATTCTTAAGGAAGCTGGTAACCTCGTCCAGTTCCATCTTTGCTTCAACAATATTTGGATCCAGAAGAAGGACTTTATTGAGGTCAGTTAAGCTTTCCTGATAATTCTGAGAAGTAAGTAAAATGGGAAAATAATTTCATCAATAAAAGACGGCCTTGAATAGTTAGCCTGGGTGAGAAAGTGAGTCACGTTGAGTGTACACACAGAGTTTCCACTCATTAAAGGGTGTGTGCAGCTAAAAGGGAATCCATAATAGCATGAACCTCTACTATTAAAAACAGCACAGAATCTGGATTAGTAAGCCAAGTTCTAGTGTGTATCACCACAACCCCATCCCCATTCTTAGCAACAGTAGGTACTTGCCTGCTGATGAATAAATCAAAGATTCAACTCATATTAGTCAATATTGATGAAATTTAAGAATCCAAAGCCAGGTGGTGCATACCTGTTGTTCCAGCTACTGAGGCAGGAAGATGGCTTGAGCTCAGAAATTTAAGGGCAGCTGGGCAACAAAGCAAGATTAACTTTAAATTTCTCATCCTTTTTAATTATTTGTTTTTATTGTAGAGAGAGAGAAATGGCATTGCAGGGACCTCAGCCACTGCAATCGAATGCCAGAAGTTTGCGCCACCTAGTGGGCATGTGCAACCTTGCACTTATCTTACCTTTGTGTGTCTGGCTTATGTGGGATCTGGAGAGAGATTGAACATGGGTCCTTAGACTTCACAGGCAAGCGTCTTAATCACTAAGCCATCTCTCCAGGCCTATGTAAATATTTTTTAATTTTTAGTTTGTTTATTTATTTGCAAAGAGAGAAGACAGAATCGGCATGCCAGGCCTCTAGCCATTGCAAATGAACCCAGATGTATGCACCACTTTGTGCACCTGGCTTTATGTAGGTACTGGGGAATCAAAGCAGGGTCGTTAAGCTTTACAGGCAAGTGCCTTAACTGCCTGAGCCATCTCTCCAGCCCTAAATTTATCATCTTTTAAAATACAATGAAAACCTAACTTTCTTAAGGCTATACCAAGGAATAAATGAGTGGTTTAAACTCATAAAGGGCTATACAGTTGGTAGTTGTGTTCTAACAGTCTTGTTCCATTAAATTCTTTGAAACTGTTTACTGGTAAAAAAAAAAAAATAGGCTAGCATTGTGGCTGGAGAGGTTCAAAGAGGCAGCCAAGAGTCTGAGCAAAGAATGCATGAGTCATGCAGATCTATCCTCATTCACCCAACACAGCTCAGGGTTGAGTCAGCTTTGAAGGACTCTCTTGAATTCATTGTGCCATATACCACCCAGGAAATCTTTACCCGGGGTTTACACACGAGGGTGTTGCTACAGAAGGGGGCGGGGGCCACACGACCCTGACTAAATGCGTGCAGCTGTAGAGTCCCTCTGGCAGAAAGTGCAAGCACAGCTCTACCACAGCCTGTGTGGATATGTGAAGGGCCTGATCGTCTACACGCAGAGACGGCTCTCACCTGATACAAACTTAGCACACGGCTCTGCTTCGTCCCAGCGAAGTCTAGCTAGTTCCTCTTTATGAAAGGCTCATACGCCGTGTGTCCAAACTACCTCCCTCACCCTGACACACACACGCACACCCTATATTCTCCATTATCACACCACCCCTTAGCCATCGCAGAGGTCTGCAGGCACCCACCATTCCTTCCCTAAGGCATTTTACTGCTGTGTCCTTCAGCTTTACCACCAAACAACCTTGCATTAACTCCTGGTATAGTCTGCATCTGCCCCTGCCCAGTTCATATATTGAAGTTCTAACCCACAAAACAGGGAGAAGATGGCATCTCTGCCCAAAGAGAGAGGCAGGCCCAGGAGAAGCCACCCCCGCCCTGCCCTGGGGTGTGTAGCCTCCAGAAACATGAGGAGATACATGTCTTGTTTAAGCTGCCTGTCTGCCGCATCTGTTACAGCAGCTTTAGCAGACTAATACTCTCTTTCCTCAGCACTGCCTTCCTCCAGCTCAAGTTGGTGGCCCCTCACTTCTACTCCTCTCTGCCCTGCCTTCCATGTTGTCCCCAGATCTGAGCCTACCCACCCCCCTTTGGTGGTCCCCTCACCTCTAGGGTCAACTCTAGCCTCCTTGGTTTGGCCTACCAGGCCCCTCATGATGTGACCATCTCTCTCTTCCCCATTCCTCCCCCACCCACACACAGCCAGCACATGGTCTCCCTCCAGCTGTATAGTTCAAAAACAAAGCAGCCCCAGCTGGAAAGAACCCAAGTGTCACAACTGCTGACTATATAAACAAACTGGTTTGTACACACAAAGCTCAGTGATTAAAAAGCCATTCCCCATGCTGCCAATATGAACCTCAGGGTGTCGGGCTGGAAGAGCTCAGAGTGGAATGCTCTACAGTGATGCCAGAGAACAGCAGCAAAATCTCCACAGCTAAGCAAAGCCCAGACACAGAAAGCTGCCTTCAGTGCGGGCACAGGAAAGACCCAAAAGGCATCATCTAACTTCCACACACACACACACACAACTTGGCATATGTGCACACACATGAACACATTAAAAAAACTGGAAAAATATTTCCATGCAGAAGAATGTACATAATTATACAGTCTGGCCGGGTGGGGTGGCACACACCTTTAATCCCAGCATTGGGGAGGCAGAGGTAGGAGGATCACCATGAGTTTGAGGCCAGCCTGAGACTACATAGTGAATTCCAGGTCAGCCTGGGCAAGATTGAGACCCTACCTCGAAAAATCAAAACCAAGCAAACAAATTATACAGTCTAATAATTGCACAATACCCTCTTTCTTCAAAATAATGGTGTGGTTTTCTTAAGAGAAGAATGCCATTCTATAGTCTTAATGTTGACCATCAGCTAAGCTAGTTTAAGGCATAACTCATTCTAAGCTTCCAAAACTCTGCACTGTCTCTACCATCTTCCACTGGTGACCCACATGCCATTCCGACGCTTTCCCACCTTATCCCCAGCCCTAACCTTTGTTGGGGAACCAATGGCATTGCTCATGACTTTCAACAATCCACTGACAAACTTATCCCTGACAGTGAGCCCATTCTAACTAGTGCTCCTTAGAAAAGTAGAGCTGGAAGGAACCTTCGAAATTATGTGGTCCAGAGGGCTGGGGAGATGGTGCAGTGATTAAAGACACTTGCTTCTAAAGCCTGCCAGCCCAAGGTTCAATTCCCCAGCCATCCACATAATGCCAGCTAGGCACTTGTCACAGCAAGAGACCCTGGTGTGCCCATACACACACACTCAGTTACAAATAATAAATACATAAAACATTATAGTGGAATTGGAAATCTATGCGAAGGTTTTAGAAGATGTTAGTATGGTACTAGGTATCCCAGATAATCTCACTCCCATTCCAAGATCCCAAGATTAGGTTCAGGAAGCCACTGAATTTGTTCAGAGCTGAAATTCACGTGTGCACGCACAGCTGTCCTCACCTTGAGTCCTTTATGAGCGAGCGCCCGTCTATAGCATGCTTTCACATTCCCTCCGTCTATCTGCAGGGCCTGGTCACAGTCCTGCTTTGCCTCTTCAAACTGGCACAGCTTCAGGTAACACAGAGCCCTGGTGCAATGCAAGGACAGGTATGAGGAAAAATCAAGATTGCATGCCTGTCCCTTTAGAGGGTTAGTAAAGTCATAAACAGTTCAGTAAGTCTATTTCTATGTCACGGCTACCTCAATTGGAATCTTAACATTTAGTTACAGTCACGGAACATGAAACTCCCCTTTCTGGGTGAAATTACAGCCTTGGGAAGGTAACTGCAAACAAAATACAGCCTGGCCCTCAAGAAGAATACACTCTGGTGAGAACAGATAATTAAAATGAGCAGATCCAATCAACCTGTACCTGGCGCTTCAGAGCACACAGCTGAAACCCACCAGAGCTTGTGGAGCAGAAGTTCTATCTAGGCAGAGCAGTCGAGAAGAATTCCTGGAAGATGTATTGATTAAGCTGAAGCCAGAAGTAGGAAGAGAAGGATCTGCTGCCAAGGCACCGGGCTGTGAGTTAAGGGACAGGCAAAGGGCACAGCCTCGGTACAGACTTGGGGAGAGAGCCTGGAGCTCTTGATGAACATGGCCAGAGGGGAGGGATGAGGCTGGAAGAGATATGATCTCTAGATCATAAAAAGCCTGGCAAAGGGGTTGAGCTTGATCCTGAGCCTACCAGAAGTCCACTGAGAGGTTTTTAACAGGGGTGACATGGTCACTATGTTTTAATTTCTTTTAATTTTTGGGTTTTTGAGGTAGGGTCTCACTCTAGTCCAGAACTCACAGCAATCGTCCAACCTTTACCTCCTGAGGGCTGGGATTAAAGGTGTGTGCCACCACACCCGGTGGTCACCATGTTTTAGAAGAATAACTCTAGGGCTGAAGAGATGGCTTAGCGGTTAAGCCATTTGCCTGCAAAGCCAAAGGACCTTGGTTCAATTCCCCAGGACCCATGTAAGCCAGATGCACAAGGTGATACATGTGTCTGGAGTTCGTTTGTAGTGGCTGGAGACCCTGGTGTGCTCTCTGTCTCTGTCTCTCTCCTCTTTCTCTCAAGTAAATAAATAAAAATAAAATATTAAAAACAAAAAAGATCACTCTAGCTACAACTTGGAGAGTGAGACAAGAGCGAACAAGAGTAACTCAGGCCCAGAAAGCAAAGCATCATGTGTTCTCTCTCATATGTGGATCCTAGCTACACATGATTGGACTTCTGTGTGAGTAGGAAGAAAACTCAGTAGCAAAGGCCAGTAAGCTAGAAAAGAGATATAAAAGGAAGAGAAAGGAAGGGAGGGGGTACTTAATAGGATGATATTGTATATATGTAAGCAGAAGAATAGATCAATGGGGGTGAAAAGGCCCAAAGTAAGGTCAGGGGAAGAGATCGAGTAAAGGAAAGGTGGAGGGAGGGCTAATCAAAATCTAAGAGGATATAAATAAATCATATGGAAGCCTACTTTTTTGGACAATGGAACACTCAAGAGCCATAAATTGTTGCTACAAAATTTTCAGTGCCAGGGATGGGATACCTTCCAGTGAGGTGTTGGCCAGGGAGGTCCTTGATGCCCCCAAAACATTATAGGCCATTGTGAAGGCCCTTAGTTTCCCACCAGGAATAGATGGTAAGACCCTATTGCTGAAGACTCCACATACTTGGGCTGCAAGGCCACTGAGAAATCCTGCTGGAACTGAGCTGGTAACCTCCTCCATGTAGACCAGCTGAAAGAAAGCTGGAAGAAGCCATTCTGCATGCAGTTCAATGGGAGAAAGAGAGATCACCAGTGAAGATACTCAACAGTGGACACTGCAAATCTTAAATATGGCCAGCCAGGCCAAATGAGCCAACGGGTACAATAGTGGCACATCTGTCATGGTGGAAACCAACTACCCTCTAATTGGACTGGAGGCCTGCTCCATGGGAGGGAATACATCCCTGATACTGAAATCTTAAAACAGGGGTAGTCATGAGCCCTAGGGGTGCAACATCTGCTGCTGTCTGGTTAAATGTATATACTATGCTTATCAAACTGCCCAGTAAACACTTCATTTAATGTTCATACGCTTATATTAATGCTACTCTCACTGTTAGTAGAGAATCTTCTCTTTCCAGATGGTAATGACCTTGGGATGACTCAGAAGGCATCATGGTGCTGGGAAGAAGTGACAGGAGTACTCAGCACTGCAATATCTCTATCACACCTTCCAAGGCTCAGGGTCCATTGCAGAAGAGGTGGCAGAAAGAATGTAAGAGCCAAAGGAAGGGTAGGACTCCTTACAATGTGCTCCCCCCCAGACACAAAATGGCCTGGATATTCATGACCTCACAGTGCCTGACACTACCTATATAAGACCCTCATAACAGGAGGAAAAGATCATGACATCAAAATAAAAGAGAGACTGATTTAAGGGGGAGGGTATATGATGGAGAATGGAGTTTCAAAGGGGAAAGTGGAGGGAGGGAGGGCATTACCATGGGATTGTTTTATAATCATGGAAGATGTTAATAAAAAATTTTTTGAAGAAAAAAGAAGAGAGAGAACAAGAACGAAAGGGATGTAGAGGGTTGCAGACATCTCAGAGAAGACAACAGTGGCCCACAGCAGGGGAGTGGGGAGTGGTCTCAGAGAAGAGGTAGTTAGAGGTAGGCCCACTCAAGGTGGCCGACTGCCTGTGACACAAGGCCACAGGTGATCAGTAGCCCTGATGTGGAAACGGGGGGGGGGGGGTTGTCTAGAGTTCAGAGATCTGGAGACACAATGACAAGATGTAAGTGAGGCTGGATAAGGGAGGGACAAGCTGGCCTCAAGGACTTATAGTGAATAAGGATGGAGACCTTCTGAGCCCCCAGACACCAGAGGAAGAGAAGCCTGCAGGAGGAGGAGGAACCAGTGATGAGCTTCCTGCCACTGCAGCCAAGAGGCAAGGTGAAGGGACTCCATGGAAATCCTAGTGGCCACTGACGCCCACTGCTGCACAGGTGGAAGAGCAGAAAAACACCTACTGGATTCAGTGACATTTTTAAATTTTTTTATTTATTTGACTGACAAAGAGGGAGAGAGGACGCGCCAAGGCCTCCAGCCACTGCAAATGAACTCCAGACACACTCATCTGGCTAACATGGGTCCTGGGGAATCAAACCTGAGTTCTTTGGCTTTGCAGGCAAACGCCTTAACTGCTAAGCCCTCCCTCCAGCCACTAGGGACATTTTTTGACGAAAAGGTTGCCACTAGAATAAAAGGCTTATAAAAACATGGTAAAAGGCTAACCTGGTGAAGAATTACTAAAGAGCTAGAAAAATACTTGGAACTGATCCTTTACTTTTCTTGTCACTACAGACCCTATCTATTCCTTAAATTCCACCAATGCTGCTGGAAAGAAGTGACAGGAGTGCTCAGTACTGAAATATCTCTTATCACACCTTCCAAGGTTCAGGGTCCTTGGAAGAGGTGGCAGAAAGAATGTAAGAGCCAAAGGAAGGATAGGACTCCTTACAACATGCTCCTCCAGAGACAAAATGGCCTGGATATCCATGACCTCAGAGTGCCTGACACTACCTACACAAGACCCTCATAATAGGAGGAAAAGATCTGACATCAAAATGAAAGAGAGACTGGCTGAAAAAAAAAAAAAATCCACCAATGCCCACAGGTGATAAAGACAGCAAGCACATGGGAGCAGCAGTTTATTAAGATTGTATTTGTGGGCTGGAGAGATGGCTTAGCGGTTAAGTGCTTGTCTGTGAAACCTAAGGACCCCGGTTCAAGGCTGGATTCCCCAGGACCCACAGTAGCCAGATGCACAAGGGGGTGCACGTGTCTGGAGTTCGTTTGCAGTGGCTGGGGGCCCTGACATACCCATTCTCTCTCTCTCTCTGCCTCTTTCTCTGTCTATTGCTCTCAAGTAAATAAATAAATAAAAATAAACAAAAAATTTTTAAAAAAAGATTGTATTTGTGAGAGAGAGAGAGAGAGACAGACAATGAGTGGCAGGGCCTTATTATGCTGTAAATGAACTCCAGATGCATGCACCTCTTTGAGAATCTGGCTTTATGGGGGCAGTGGAATTGAACCTGGGCTGGGAAGATTTGTAAGCAAGTGCCTTTAAACATGGAGCCATCTCCCCAGCCTGGGAGCAGCATTTTAGAACAATCTGCCCATTCCTGCTGTACGCTATAAAAGACACTAGTCTCTTCCCTCAACACTTCAGAAGAAAAAAGGCATTGTTCCATGAGACAGTGTTCTGAAAGGCCTCTGCTTCTTGTCCCTCCCACACTGGCCACACTGGATGGCACCTGGGCCCAGCTGCAGCCAGGCCAGGCAGCCAGGAAGGTGGGAGCAGTGCCAGCCCCATCAGTAAGGGTGGCGCATGGGAACCTGGCGACACAAACACCAGACCCTCAGCCCTCCTACTCCTCGCATTTCTAATCTCTTCACAACTCTTGCAACTGACTCCTTTCGGAAACATTCACTTAAGACAACTTGCCATAGAAATTTCTAGAACCACAAGAGAAAAATCTGGCAACTAATTAATTTGATTAGTAGAGTAGGTTAACTTATCAAAATATTTCAAAATAAAAGCATCACTATAAGACATACACAATGCTACAAAGAACTTGCCTGTTTGTATAGATGGCACACTCCTTATTGTTAATCTTTAAGCATTCACTGTATTTACCAACAGCGTCTTCATAGTTCTTGTCCTTTACGTACTGATTTCCTTCTTCCTTAAGGATTTGAAACATTTTGTCATCTATGGGACCAAAAAAAAAAAAAAAATAGGGAAGGAAAATATTCATGTAAATACCTCAACAAAATCTTAAGAACTAGCCATGAATCCCATGTTATAAATTAACTTGATCACACACCATATAGAGTTAGTCTAAATGGAACTTAACTTTTTCTAGATTTCTTATTTATTTATCATTTTAAAATTATTTTTATTTATTAATTTATTTGACAGAGAAAGAGGGAGACAATGGGCATGCCAGGGCCTCCAGCCACTGCAAACGA
Organism: Dipus sagitta; assembly: GCA_036346955.1. Classification (NCBI taxonomy): domain Eukaryota; kingdom Metazoa; phylum Chordata; class Mammalia; order Rodentia; family Dipodidae; genus Dipus; species Dipus sagitta. Next base: position 167,510,205 of record CM070771.1, on the reverse strand, counting down.
ACTCCAGATGCATGTGCCCCCTTGTGTATCTGGCTAATGGGTCCTGGAGAATCGAACCAGGGTCCTTTGGCTTTGCAGGCAAATGCCTTAAGTGCTAAACCATCCCTCCAGGCCTATTTTTTTTTTTTTTGTCCTTTTTTTTTCTGGAGATAGGGTCTCACTCTGGTCCAGGCTGACCTGGAATTAACTATGTAGTCTCAGGGTGGCTTCGAACTCATGGTAATCCTCCTACCTCTGCCCCCGCCCCCAGTGCTGGGATTAAAGGTGTGCATCACCACGCCAGGCAGAATTTAACTTTTTATATACAGATTAAAGAGATGACTTGGCTATATATAAAAATAATTATGACGCTATTATTTTCAAATTAGAAAACTAAATACAAGTAATCCTGCCATGTTATCCATGGTGGCATCTCTTCTGTGCTATTCTGGAGGCACAAACAGAGGCAAGAACCATGTGAGAGATGGAGAAAGTCAAGCTCCAGTGGAGCGCAGTAAACTAGGTGAGGAAAGAGTCTCAGGGCTGCTCACAGGCTCCTGCAAGCCTCACCGCATGTCCTGTAGCCTCAACGCGTGCAGTGCAGCCTCCTCATTGAGCACGTGGACAACACTGGGTACTTGAGACTTTTTGTTAAGCTCTAGCTATGACAAAATCAGCCTAGGAAACAGGGATACAAATATCACCATGAGCTGGACATGGTAGTGCCTGCCTATAATCCCAACACCTCAGAAGTAGGAATTCAAGGTTATTCTTGGCTACATAGCCTCAAAAAAAAAAAAAAAAATCACAGAACAAGTTACTTAGTGTTTGACGCAGTAACTATTTTATAAATAATAACAACCCTCTTAAAGCCTGAAGTGATATCTACTCAGCACCCCAAATTTCCTGCTATATATTTATATATTATTTTTCTGAGATACAGTCTCATGTCCATTAATTTTTTTAGTTATTTATTTTTTGGTATTTCGAGGTAGGGTCTCTCTGTAGGCCAGCCCAACCTGGAATTCACTATGTAGTCTCAGAGTAGAATTGAACTCATGACGATCCTCCTATCTCTGCCTCCCAAGTGCTGGGATTAAAGGCATGCACCACCACGCCCAGCTCTTAAATACATCTGTCTTATTCCTTTAGCTTTGCCACATACTTGATGTAATAGAGAGCTTATTCTCTCAGTGATATGCCAACTTAACATTAAGAGGCCACTATACATGCAGCACACATGCCAAGTATGTCAGATATATAGTTCCATTTACTTCTGAGAACCATCTCATGAGAGAGTTGCTCATCGCTTCCCCTGTCCAACACAGTGTGATGTGGGAGGTGTGCAGCAACTTTGGGAGAACAAGGACTCAGCCCAGGTCTGACACCAGAGTACAGGCTCTGTGCTCTGCTTCAAGCTGGGAATGTGCTCCTCAGAGGAAATGAGTGTAGGCCATTGTTACAGTTACTTTCTCATTGCTGGACAAACTCCCAACCAGAAGCACCATATGAGAGGATTATAGAATCCAGGGGAAACACCATCAATAACAGAAGAAGCTGGCTTACTTCCACAGATCATAGCACAGAGAGACACCACCAAACAGGCAGCAAATATGAATAGCCAGAGCTCAAGCTGGCTCTTTACACACCCGAATGGGGCTAGACTTAAGATCCTCCCCATGACACCTCCCTCCAGCAGGCTGCTGGAGACTTAAGTTACAAGTTTAATCAAAAATACCTCGGGAGCTGGAGAGATGGCTCAACAGTGAAGGCACTTGCCTGCAAAGCCTAATGACTCAGGTTCGAGTCAGTATCCACGTAAGCCAGATGTGCAAGGTGGCACAAGCTTCTAGAGTTCGTTTGCAGTGGTGGAAGGCACTAGTACACCCATTCTCTCTCTCTCTCTCTCCCTCTCTCTGCCTTTCTCTCTCAAATAAATAAATATATTTTTTAAAACCCCTTTGTGGGGGTTGGAGAGATGGCTCAGTGGTTAAAGGTGCCTGTTTGCAAAGTCTAACAGCCTGGGTTTGATTCCCCAGCACCCACATAATGCCAGATACACAAAGTGGCGCATGCGTCTGGAGTTCATTTGCAGTGGCTGGAGGCCCTGGCGCCCATGCACTTGTTTGTTCTCTCACTCACACTCTCTTGTCTGCCTCTTTTTCTCTCTATCTATATCAAACACATACATAAAAATATTTTTAAAAAACACCTCAGGGGACTGGGGAGATTACTCAGCGGTTAAAGGTTAAGGTGGTTAAAGCCTGCTAGGCCACTTTCAATGCCCCAGTACCCACATAAAGCCACATGCACAAAGTGATACGAGTATCTGGAGTGTTGTCTATAGCAGCAAGAGGCCTGGCACGCCCATATAGTCTCATTCATTCACTTTCTCTCTCTCTCTCTCCTCCCTCTCTCTCTGCTTGCAAATAAATAAATAATTTTTAAAAACACCTCAGGCACTCAGGCAAAGGGAGAAACATATTCACATTGAAACCATCACAGTCCCCGCACCTGTGATGCTGGGCAGGTGACCGCTGCCGGAATCTCTCTCTTGGTCTGCAGTCCTCTCTGCTGCGGGACACCAAGTTCCCAATGGCTTGGAAGTGGGCACCACAGGGATGGGGGAGAGTTTCTCCCGCCAAGTTGGTCCATCCAGCTCCATTAAGATTCTTGTTATCCTGAAGAAAAAAAAAATGTTTTATCTATTAATCATGGAATTGGCTTTTTATCTTACTGATAATGAACTGGAATAAATGGAAAAGCAAGCATAACTATGGGATTCACCAAAAAGAATAGGAAATTTCAAAAATGGGTATTTTATATTAAGAGTAAGCTTGACAAATCTGTACCTAAGTGTAGTGTCAGGTGAAAAAATAGATCATTGTAAACTTTCTGTCCACATGTATTCAGAAGACTTTTAAAAGTTATTATTAGTGATGTAATTCAGACCATTTTCTTCCTCCCTCCCACCATGTTTTTGTTTTTTTTTTGAGACAGGGTCTCACTATTCAGACTAGTTTTGATATGTGATCCTTCTGCCTCAGCCTTCTAAGAGGTTGGAATTACAGACATGCACCGCCAGGCACAGCTTGACCATCTTCTAATCAAGAGGGAAAAAATAAGACTTTCATATTGTTTAAAAATTCCAATACATATACAATAAATTTTTAATTTTTGAAAAAGTGAAATATAATTTTTAAAAAATCTAAGACTAGAAGAAATATTCTCCATAATATTTAATCCGTTACTAAAAATGACCATGTGTCATTCTTGAGAATAATCAGAAGTCCTTTGAAATCGCTTTGTTCAAACTGTACCCTACAGTGGTTGAAGATGGGTATATAAGACTGGTGCTAACACTGAGGTAGGCTAGCTTCCATATGAAATGCTGCTTCTTAAAGCATTACATATGTTAAAGATCATCTTACCTTATACTTCTGCACTTCTATAAGTTATCCACTTATTTTCTCCTCAAATGAATACAGATGGAAAGCAGAATACTGGAATCTAATAGTAAGGCCCTTATCCTCATAGTCATCATAAAATTCAGATTAACATCCTTGCCTATCACTTTTCTATAATTTTAAATATATAAAAAGTCAAACTTAGACTTAAAAACAAATTGAATTATGTCTTTGGGAGCAATATGTGGTTTTTTTAAAAAAAAGATGTTTACAGGATGGAGAGATGGATTAGGGGTTAAGGCACTTGCCTGCAAAGCCTAGGAACACATTTGAATCTCCAGGTCCCACATAGACAGACGCAAAGTGATGCAAGTGTGCAACGTTGCACATGTGCACAAGGGCGAGGACACGTCTGGAGCACGCTTACAGTGGCTGAAAGGCCCTGGCATACCCATCCTCTCTCTCCTTTTTTTCTCTCTCTCAAATATAAAATAGTAATAATAATTTTTAAAAAGATGCTTTTCAAGATTGAGATGGCTAACTGGTGGAATACATTCAACTTAGTTACGTCTATAATCCCATGTACTTTTGTGTGAAAATTTTTATATTTACAAATATATACATATAATTTTCCTGTAATTTCCTAAGCAGAAATTTTGGGCTGAGGCTCAGCAATTCTAAAGGCACTTGCTTGTAAAGCCTGAAGGCCTGAGTTGGGCTGGATTCAATTCCCAAGTACCCACATAAAGCCAGGTGCTCAAAGAGGTGCATACATATGAAGTTCATGTAACAAGTAACAAGAGGCCTTGGCATGCTCATTCATTCTCTCTCTTTCTCTGCTCACAAATAAATAAAAATGATTTTATACAGAAATTTCAATAGGTGTTGTTTTGTTATAATGAATAAATCTTATTATTTTGGTTAAAAAAAGACAAATTTGTAAATTAATGTGCAATTAGCCAGGTATAATGGTGCATGTCTTTAGTTCTAGAACTGTGGAAGCTGAGGTAGAAGGATTGCTGTGAGTTCGATGCCAGCTTGGGGCTACAGTGAGACCCTGTCTCAGAAAAGAAAAAAAAAGAAAGAAAGAAAGAGAAAAGGAAATTAATGTATAATTATCCACAATTGCAGAAGAAAAAAGATTTTGGGGGAGAAAAAGTATTTTTAAGTAAAACTTGTATTACCAGTAGAGAGGAAGGAAGAAGCAGCAGAAAAGAGATGGTGATTGCCAGGGAGTAAGTAAGCATATGCAGAGAAATTAACATAGTGAGTTTCCTAGAGAGGAAGAGAGGAATATGGTTAATGGAAGACAGAAACAAAGTAAGCACAGATGTTTAAATTAAAAAAAAATAATAAACTTCTGGTGCCTAATTTTACATAATGAACTAGAATAAATGGAAAAGCATGCATACCTATGGGATTCACCAAAAGTAATAAGAAGTTTTAAAAATGGACATTTTACATTAAAAAAATACATGGCAAAACCAAAGCCACCTCATCTTTTGTATAAAAATGATAGATAAGAAACATTGAGTTGAAAAGAGCCTTGAGTCTTAAAAGTCAGCTGGTTTGAAACAACATTCTTGGGTACACATGCCAAAAAGTTAAACACAGAAATTGCCATGTGACCCAGAAATTCTATTACTATGGATATATCGAAGGAACTAAACACAGGTAAGTAAACAAAAGCTTATCGATGAATGCACTAAGCAGCACTATTTATAATAATGAAAAGGTAGCCGGGCATGGTGGTGCATGCCTTTAATCCCTGGAGAGGCAGAGGTATGAGGAATGCCGTGAGTTCGAAGCCACCCTGAGAGTACATAGTGAATTCCAGGTCAGCCTGGCCTAGAGTGAGACCCTACCTCAAAAAAAAAAAAACAAAAAAATAGCAATAATAATAATGAAAAAGTAGAAATAACCTAAGTGCCCATCAACTGATGAATGGCTAAACAAAATGTGATATGTGCATAATACAAGGAATAGGACATCTGCTATGAAATGGCTTACTGACACATGCTACACCATGGGTAAACTGTGGAAGCATCATGCTGAGGGAAAGAAGTCAAACACTCAAAAAAGAATCACATAGTCTATGATTCTATCTACATGAAATATCCAAAAGAGAGAAATCTACAAATATAGACAGTAGACTGGTGGTTGCCAGTGATGGGGGAAAGGGAGAATGGGGAGGGTCTGCTTCATGGGTACAGAATTTCCTTTAGGTGTGAATAAAATGTGTTGGAACAAGAAAAAAGTGATGGTTGTACAACCCTGTGAGTTTACTGAATGTTACTTGTAGAAGAGTAGAGGGGCAATGTAGAAGAGGATGGTGGCACAAAAACAGGATCTCAGATATAGTCTTTAACTGAGCGACCTCACAGGACAAATTCTCACTGGAAAAATAACACAGCTGAAAGGGAAGCATACCTATTACTAGGGAAAGTTCACCGTCACTGTTAAAGGTAAAAAGTTCAAGTAGTAGGTAACTAATTATGGAACTTAAAGCACATTTGGGGATTGTTTATAAAGGCTACTCATGGGCTGGAGAGATGGCTTAGCAGTTCAGGTGCTTTCCTGTGAAGCCTGGGGACCCAGGTTCAATTTCCTAGTAACCATGTAAGCCATATGCACAAAGTGGTACATGTGTCTAGAGTTTGTTTGCAGTGGCTAAAGGCCCGGGCATGCCCATTCTCTCTCTCAAATAAATAAAATAAAAACTAAAAAAGGCTAATCATGAAAGGAACTTAAAACATGACAGAGAATAGGAACTTGTCTATGTAGGGAAAGAGCAGAGAGGAATTAGAGTTGCTGACACTGCATGGAGAGGTGGCAGAGAATGTGGCTGACATTCCAGTTTCTAATAATAGAATGTGAATCTATGAAGAAAATATATGTAAGATTAATGAAATGCATCTACTGCTGGAAATTAGTGCTGGGCCAGTAAGGCAGGTGTAAAGTGGGTTAGAAGTTCAACTTTAAATGTCAAGAGTCACTAAACTAAGTTTTATCTCAACTTTTTTTTTTATATTTTAAAAATGCATGACACATATTTCTCCCTTCAAACCATTCCACCCACCACCTGGCCTCCTGAAATAACTTTTTAAAAATTATTTTTATTATTTATTTATTTGTTTGAGAGAGAGATTGTGTGCACGCATGTGCCAGGGCCTCCAATTACTGCAAATAAACTCCAGACATATATGCCACCTTGTGCATCTGGCTTACATGGGTCCTGGGGAATTAAACCTGGGTCCTCTGGCTTTGCAGACAAGTGCCTTGAGTGGTAAGCCATCCCTCCAGCCATGAAATATCTTTTGTTCAGGCCCATCCTCTCTCTCAGAAGCCTTAGTTGATTCCTGAGGATGCTCCTTTTCCCAACTACCTTGAACACTGCCGGGTAGGACTGGAGATGTAGCTCCAAAAAAAGAAATAGAAAGGAAGGAAGGAAGGAAGGGAAAGGGAAAAGAAAGGAAAAGAAAAGAATAAAGCTGTCTGGTAGAGGACAGGCAAAGTAAAAATAATAATAATAAGCAAAGCTCCAAAACACAGGAGCACACAGCTTTCACTGCTGGAGAACACACTCATTCATTCAGACCTCTTCATTGAGGATGTCTACCTTACAAGGTACTATAACTATGAAGACGGACACACCAGCACAGGCTGTGGTGCAGTGCAGAAATACATGATAAGTTGGACAGATGGAACCACAAAGTACTATACATAACTAGAAATGTTATCTAACTCATAATGTTCTTATTTTACCTGAAAATGGATGAAGTCTGGGTACCAGGGCTAGAACCCAGGATCTTGTCCATGTGCATCGCCATTGAACTACACTTCCAGCCTCAAAGTCTGGATTTTTTTTTTTTTTTTTTTTTTTTTTTGGTTTGGGTTTTTTCGAGGTAGGGTCTCATCCTAGCCCAAGCTGACCTGGAACACTATGTAGTCTTAGGGTGGCCTCAAACTTACAGCGATCCTCCTACCTCTTCCTCTCGAGTGCTGGAATTAAAGGTATGTGCCACCATGCCTGGCTTTTGAAATTTTATTTTATTTTTTAAGGTTTTAATTAGATCCAAATTCTGCTATATTAACACGATGAAACTACTCTTAGGTGGGTGTTTCTTTACAAGGGCTTATAAAGCAAGTGTCTAGCAGAAACAATAGATATGAAGCTGGGTATGGTGGTTCATGCCTTTTAATTGCAGCACTTGGGAGGCAGAGGTAAGAGCATCACTGTGAAGTGGAGACCAGCATAAGACTACATAGTGAATTCCAAGTCAGCCTGGGCTAGAGCAAGAACCTATTTCAAAAAAGAAAAAAGGGAAACAACAGATAGGCTTCCATGGTGCCAATGAGCATGTGCAAACCCTATGAGAAGATGCACACAGCAGTTCTTACTCTTTGGAACCTAGTCCTACAGTTAGTACTGATTTACGACATCCATGAAAATACCGTCCTTACAACACTGATCATTTAAGCAACACATACAAGCTACACCCTGTGCTACCGAGACAGATTAACTGCGCAGAAAAAAAGTGAACCAAGATATAAATATAAAGGTGCCAAAGGACAAATGAAGCGATTATCAGAAATGAAGTTAGAGAGACATGTGGTTTAGTGGAGTCAAAGGCGGCATCCATCATTCCTGGGAGTGAGAACATGCCTGCACTTTGGTCACTTTGGTATCATTCTAAGGTGGGAAATAATTCTGTTATGAACACCTGGATGCCAGCTAGCTCCTCAGATTTGATTACCTGTTAATACTGTCATTTGCTAGCTGGACTCCACAATCTATCTGTAACACTGTTTTATAATCCACGTAAGCTTTCCTATACTGCTCTAAGGCTTCATAGGCCGTTGCTCGACGCAGAAGCGGTTTCATTGAGAATGGATGGAGTTCCAGAGCCCTGGAAGAAAAGAAGAGTTCTTATCATTATCTTGGAAATGACTCTTTAATTTATACGTAAATGAATATACATATGCAATTCTGAACTCTCAAATATGGACACGTCAGAAACGTCATCTTTGGGACCTGGTAATATACCAGAAAAGCAAACCCAAAGTAGCAGAGCAATCCAGTTTTTGTAACTTCCTGTGAACTCCATGGCAAAACATGCTCCCCCCTACCACCACCACCCCCCCCCCCCCCCGTGACGTGAGTTCCCTGACAACGTGCATCAGCCTCCCAGAGTAGCAGAACCTGAAGTAACTCCAGGCCTGGAGCAGGGTTTCAACACAGTCACATTATTGAAAGAGTCAAAAGAAAATTCTTATTTGCACCCATAATTTAATAAGGTATCTTAATACTTAGCCACAGAAACTTGCATAGTGTCTTAAATATCAGCTCTCTAAAATTTTCTACAATTCATTGTGATTTAACTGCAAAAAGGCATCAAAAACAGAGCACAGGGAATCAAGGAACTAAACATATAATGATTTCTTTTAAGTCACAAATGTTCATCTTGCACTTTTTATCTAAGAAATACTTCCAGTATCACTAAAGATATACCTCAAGGTTATGTTCTTTGGTTTTGTGTGAAGTAACTGGTTAAAGCTACTTCAGGGGCTGGAGAGATGGCTTAGCGGTTAAGGCACTTGCCTGTGAAGCCTAAGGACCCTGGTTCGATTCTCCAGGTCCCACATAAGCCAGATGCACATGGTGGTACATGTGTCTGGATCTCGTTTGCAGTGGCTAGAGGCCCTGGTGCACCCATTCTCACTCTTTCTCTCCCTCTCTAATAAATAAATAAAAATAAAATCTTTTAAAACAAGCTACCTCAGTACTTAATGTACTTGACTATATTCTGAAATACAGATACACTCAAAAGACTGTAGTTATGAATGAAACTGTTGGACTCTTGGTTTCAGTTTAGTTCATTTTGAGATAGGGTTTCACTATATCTTGAGGCTGTTGCTGCCTCCCAAGTGCTAGGATGTTAAGTGTGCACCACCACTTCTGGCCTTAACAAAATCTTGGTCTTAATAAAGTCATCTTTAGCTCTACAGAAGTTCCTCCACACACAGATCCCATGCAGAGCCTGTGTCCTATATAATCCACACCAGACTGCCCACACTGGCAGCTACAGACTTTGTTAACGCTCATGTTATAAGCAGTTTCTATACAACACATCTGACTTGCCTCTGGGGAACAAGCATGAGGACTGCCTGGGTTAACTTTTGTTTTCCAGCAGCCTTGCAGATCTTGTTTAGCCCTGACTCCAGTGGCACGGCAGGGGGAAAGCATGGACTGAGTGCCTGGGACGTGCAAGGCAGTCATACTTCCTCCACTAAGCGCACAAAGAGCCTCTAACGTAAATATTTATGATGTGGGTGAGGATGTGGAGAGCTGTGTGGAGTAATGTGCCACGTGTCATGTCCTCAGCAGGGCTAGATATATTCTCAGCCCTAGATCAATACCTTGCCATGAGAGACACTCAGCAAACACCTCCTGAGGGAACCCTCTGAACTATGCTTTTACACACACACACACACACACACACACACACACACACATGCATGCACACTTATATACATGAACACACAAATACTGTAAATGAAGGAACTGAGTTGCCTGCCACTTGGACTCCTTCACAATTCTCCACATCAAACAGACTCTCTTGCCACTGTAAATGAACTCCAAATGCATACACCACTTTATGCATCTTGCCTTTACATGGGTACTGAGGAATTGAACCTAAGCTCTCAGGTTTTGCAAGTAAACGCCTTTAACCACTAAACCATCTCTCCAGCCCTCAAACAGACACAATTGCACATGGGGGAGCCCATCTGGACTCTGTACTCTAGAAATAATTCTAGATTTGCCACTAAGACAGCTTCATGTCTCAGAAAATAATTACAATTTCACTCTGCCTCAGGTGTTGCGAATTGATTTTAATGACCATCATACTGCTGTACTGTTTTCCAAAGCCCTACAGTAGATATGTGCTATTTTGTAACCAATAAATATTTTAAAAATAAAAGCAAAAGCAAATATAAATACTTGGGTCCTAGACAATAGACCCTTGGCATCCAAGGGTGGCACTTGTAGCACCTGCTCCCTTAAATCTTCCCTGTTTAGGCCAGAGATTGTAAGTGTGTCCCTCCCACACCATTTGACCACCTCCATTTCCCAACAGGCTTCCACTGCTTTTGGTGCTGCTGATCTAATCAAGAAGGTCCTGAACCAAGCTTGGAATCGAAAACAAAGGATGGAGCATTTAATTTTGGGCATTTACCTGAGTACTGGGCATCTGAACTCCCATCCTCACACTTGCTAGGCAAGAAGAGCTTTATCCACTGAGCCATCTCCCCAAGCTTTCCTGCCCTTTTATTGTTTGATTTTTCAAGGTAGGTTCTCAACTCTGTAGCCCCAGACTGGCCTGAAACTCGCTGCGATCCTCCTTCCTCACTAAAAAGGTGTGCACCACCACGCCTGGCTCTCCTGCCCTTTTGATTATCCTGCTTGCACCTCTGGACCACTGGGGATTACAGCTCTGTGACACCACTCTCAGTTTTTGTGGTGCTGGAGATCAACCCCAGGGCTTCCTTGTAGTAGGCAGGCACTCTACCAACTGAGCTACATCCCTAGCCCTGGGGTTCCTTTTCAATGTCTGACTCCTGGTACCCCTTGTCTGGTAATGAGAGCTCAAAGACTTCAAGGAGCAGACTAATTAACTAAAAAAACTAAAATAAAAAGTGTTCTCAGGGCTGGAGGGATGGCTTAGCAGTTAAGGTGTTTGTCTGCAAAGCCAAAGGACTCAGGTTCAATTCCCCAGGACCCACATAAGCCAGATGCACAAGGGGGGGCAAGCGTCTGGAGTTCGTTTGCAGTGGCTGGAGCCCTGGAGCACCCATTCTCTCTCTCTCCCTCTCTTTCTCTCTGTCAAATAAATAAATAAAAATAAAATATTTTTAAAGTGTTCTTAAAAATGCATGCAATATTTTGAGACTACAAAGATAGTCATACTGTCTGCTAATAGCTTATTCCTCATTCATACAAATTTAAACACAATACATATTTGACTGTCACATGGCACATCATGTTTTCTTTGGCATTAAAACAAGTCTGGGAAGTGTTTGGAATAAAAGCATCCCATTGGGCACCATCTCCAATTCCCTCCTGCTGAGACTCACACATCAGGTATCAAAGAAAACACCTAAGTAGGTCGGCCTGGAGGGAGGTCAGCACTGACCAGCAGAGCCACATTCCTTGGCTTAGAACACAGTTCTATCTAAGGATAGCTTCCCTGAACCTACACCCACAGGCCCTTCCCAGCAGGCCATCTTCTGCTCTCCCCATGACCAGCCCCCATTCTAGCTTCTCTGATCACCCATGCAGGAATCCTATCTTAGGTTTCCTCTTCAGTGATATGTTAGAAACAGACACTTGCCCTGGAAGGATGGTGGTTGTCAATCACAACTTGCCTATCTCACATAGTCACATGGTTGTCTCAGTTAGTTATAGGAAGTGGTAAATGTTTAACAACAGGCTCTCTGGGAAAAGAGCCCAGATTTGTGGCATCTGCCTGTTTGGTACTCAAACCATGACAGATTCCCAGCTACCAACTTGATGTCAACTAGCACACAAAATCCTGAAAATGCAACAATTAGTTCACAGGAGTCAAGAAGCCAAACCAAAACCAAATTAAAAAAAAAAAAAAATGTATTAAATCTTAATGTATAAAAAAAAGTACTAGTGCCTCAAAGTTTTTTTTTTTTTTTTTTAGAACTGTGGGCACATATACTAACTAGCAAGCTTTATTTACTTCATTAAAGTGACTATGTCAGTTAAAGAAATAAATTGTTCACCTAATAAACAGTGCCTGTGTATGGGCTTCTAAGAGTGAAAAGAGGTGATAACTATTAATTACATAAAACAACAGGAGGAAACCAGGACTGTGTCAGTCAAACCAGGACATGATTTCTTAATTGCCTTAGATGTGCTAATAGTAACTTCTTGCCAAAGGGCTTCTGAAGCATGTTCATTACTTAATGGCAAAAGAAAACTATGTGTTTTATTCATGCACATATATTCATCCAGCCTGGCAGGTAAGCACGTGGGCACCAGCAGTGACTACTGTGTCTCCAAAGAGCCAAACCTGAGTAAGAGATTAAACTCACTGCAGTGAACGACCCAAGGACTTGCAGGTGCAACCAAGGGTTGCAACAGGTGTCATACCCCCTGCACACGACACAGAAGGGGGTGGGGATCCTAGGGGAACCAGGCTGGCAGACAGGCAGAGTTTTTAAAGCAAAGGTGTGCAGTGGGCACGACTTGTGCTGCAGTCGGATGTTCAGGGCTCGGAGCGCTGAGTGGAAGAAAGGGGTCCGGCCACTAAAGGGAGGTAGAAAGCTTGTTTGGGGAGAAAGCTAGTGGCAAAGGAGGATATCTGGAAGAAATACTGAGGCATTATCAGCTTGCTGGAAGTAATCTGAGCAGAATGATGGCTCGTGTGAAATTATTCTAACCCCATGGTAGACTGGGGTAGTTATTAGGCATCTCCAGTATCAAGAGTCAGTCACAGGGGGGAAAGGCAACAGAGAAATGAAAAAGATTTGCTTAATTTTCTACAGCTGTCATGTGTAGGAAAGGGAAGGATTTATGATTTTTATACATCACTGAAGATTCCTTAGCCTGTCTTGGAGAAATCAGACCCTTACGCAGATAAACTTCGGAGGATATGAAGTATTGCATTCATCACATTGAAATTATAATTGTTTCTTGACAAACCTGTTACAGTCTTGGATGCAGCCGCTGCAGTTTCCATCTTTGAGGTAACATGCTGCTCTATTTGAATATAAGATACTTAGATCATCTGCACTTTCACTTCCTAAAATCACATTGAATTAAATACGGTTAACATCCAGCAGCAAAATCACAGTTCAACCAGAATTACTGGACTGCGGTGGGTCTCGGGGGCACTGCAGTCCCACAGTCCAGGCACTGTCCACACCGGGAAGGCAGGCCGGGCAGGGACACGCAAACGTGCCTGGCCGGGCACATGCTGGGCATTCCATTCCGAGGTATTGCTCGCATAGGTCGAGTCACCCAGTGCCCTTAGTCAGCAGGAAGGAATGCGGGGCCGGGCCGGGGCCGGGGCCGGGGCCGGGCGGCCACCCCGTCGGGCCCGCAGGCTCTGGGGTCGGGGACGCCGCGGACGCTCCCTACCTGCGGGCTCGAGCCGCGCGATCGCCGCCGAGTACTTGGCGGCCGCCTCGGCGAACCGCCCGTTCTGGAACAGCTCGTTGCCCTGGTTCTTCAGGCCGCCGGGGCCGAGCGGGGCGGCGGGGGGCGCGCTGGCCGCGGCCGGGTCCCCGGAGCCCCGCTCGCCGGCCGTCGCCGTGGCCCGCGGCCCGCCCCGCTTGTCCGCGCGGGCCCCGGGCGCCCGGCCCCGCCGCGCCGCGCCCTTCAGCGGCCGCCTGCCGCCCTCGCCTCGGCCCATCAGCTTCTTCTGGATGTTGCCCATGGCGCGCGGGGCCGCTGTGGGGACGAGGATGCGGGAAGTGAGGGCATCGCCCGGACACCCCGCGCGCCCAGGCCCGTGGCGCAGGGGGGCGGGCTCGCGGGGAAGCCGGCGGCGCCGCCCCGCAGGCGGGGCCCACGGTCCCGGCCTCCCCGCCGCCGCCGCCGCCGCCGCCGAGTGGGCGTCCTCGGCCGAGCCTCCCTCCGGGGGGGGGGGGGACCCGCCCGCCCCGGACTTAACTCGAACACGCATCCTTTAGGAATGAATGAATGAATGAAGGTACCAGAATGATTTGATTTCACAAAAACTAAGGCACTTTTCCCTTATTGTTAAAGAATTGTGAGAAAATAGTCATTTGAAAGTAAAATACAGTCAAAATGACCTTTAATTTATTTCAAAATGAAGTTAGCAGGCACATAAAATAGACATCTAATTCCAAAGCTTAAGAGAACCTTAAAAATAGCAAGTTTCCCACTCATAGCCAAGCATAGTGGCACCTGCCTATAATCCCAGCGCTCGGGAACAAGCAGAGGCGGAGAATGTGGAAAGTTCGAGACCAGCCAGGACTCCGTGAAGGAGAACTTTCTCAAAAAACAAAGAACAGGCCGGGTGTGATGGAGCAGGCTTTAATCGCAGCACTGGAGAGGCAGAAGTAGGAGGATCACCATGAGTTTGAGCTTACTCTGAGACTACATAGTGAATTCCAAGTCAGCTTGGGCTAGAGCTAGACCCAATCTCAAAAAAAGAAACAAACAAAAAGGCTGAAGAGATGGCTTAGTGGCTAAGGCACTTCCCTGCAAAGCCAAAGGACCTAGGCTAGATTCCCCAAGATCCATGTAAGCCAGATGCACAAGGTGGCTCATGAGTCTGGAGTCTGTTTGCAGCGGCTTGGAGGCCCTGACACACTGATTCTCTATTTGACCCCCCCCCTTCTCTCTCAAATAAATAAATAAATATTAAAAAAAAAAAAAAAGAATAGGGGCTGGAGGCTTGGCAGTTAAAGCATTTGCCTGCAAAGCCAAAGGACCCAGATTCGATTCCCCAGGACCCACGTTAGCCAGATGCCCAAGGGGACGCACACGTCTGGAGTTCGTTTGCAGTGGCTGGAGGCCCTGGAACGTCCATTCTCTCTCTCTCTCTCTTTCTCTGTTAATGAATAAATAAATAAATAAATAAATACAGTAATACAAAACCAACACCACTAAGTGCATTATTCAAACCAAAACCATCTTTGAATTTGATTAAAAGTTCCAGGTAGGGCTGGAGAGATGGCTTAGCGGTTAAGGCATTTGCCTGCAAAGCCAAAGGACCTGGTTCAATTCCCCAGGACCCACATAAGCCAGCTGCACAAGGGGGCGTATGTGTCAGGAGTTCGTTTGCAGCGGCTACAGGCCCTGGTGAGCCCATTCTCTCTCTCCTTCTCTCTGCCTCTTTCTCTCTCTCTCTCAAATAAATAAATAAAAGTAAAGTTAAAAAATATTTTTTAAAAAAGTTCCAGGTATTAGTCACTTGAATTTTTAAATGTGAAAGTGATGTATAGTTTAATAGTGAATGTCTTATCAATATTTAAAACAAAGCAACTAATCATCCAAAACACTCTGAGAAAGACTTAAATATCAGATTTCTATGAGGTGCCTTAACAATTTCTAATCTGATTTTTCGAGGCGACATTTTCTATCCTCTTTCACTAATGGTAAGTTAGCCAAGATCTGAAGGGCAAAAGAGAAAACCACAATTATCTAAAGTTATCTGAGTGAAAAGCCAGCGGATGATGATCACCTTTCCACCAGCAGAGTCTGAAGACATATTAACTTACAGGGTCTTTATGAGACACGGTCTCCCACTGTGGTCTCGGTATCTCTCAACCCTGCAGCGGCAATCCTTCTGTCCCAGTGCCCTGACTGCTGTGGATTACCTGTGTGAGCCACCATGCTTGGCTAGAACAGTTTTCAAAGCAACAGGATAATGCTAATAACCGATCTGAATGACCAAACCAAAGAAGCTCAATTATTTGACAAAAGAAAAGATTTTGTTATAGAAATAAATCACCAGATTAGACCTACTAGGAGCAGTAAGTCAGGCTCCTTTCCACTGGATTCTGCTACTGGAGTCCTCACCCCAAGGGCTGCCCAGCGCAAGACCCAACAGAAAGAGAAAATTAACAGGATGTGGGAAGGAAAGGATCCATACACCATGCCTAATGTTTTCTCAAACAAGAGTTTGCACACAAAACATCTGCCTTGACCGCCTGGTGGTCTGCACATAGTAAGGATTCCTTCAACCTTTTCTGACCTGTTTTTATCTCATCGGCCATTAAACCTGTACAATGAACTTCATGAACTACCTTCTTATCTCATTTACTAACGAAAAGTTCTTTAGATAAAAATAAGTACACCAAGAGCTGGACGGGTGGCACACACCTTTAACCCCAGCCCTCAGGAGGCAGAGGTAGGAGGATCCCTGTGAGTTTGAGGCCAGCCTAAAACTACAGAGTGAGTTCCAAAAAAAAAAAAAAAAAAGTACACCAAAAGATTTTTACTTAATCTTTAAACCCTTTAAACAATCAATATAACTTCAAAAGACACATATAAAGCTATTAAATGAAACCAGCTTGAGAAGCCAGCTCTACCCTTGGGTGTGTACAGCTTTTTCTTGGGCTTCTCTTTCTCTCTCCCCTCTTCTCTGTCCCTTGTCTTCCCCTCCCTTCCTCTCTTTCTTTTGGCACCTGTGTTTTAATCTATATTAACACCTTTTCTTCATACTCATCCTGAAATTCTTATGTGGGGTGTAAGTCAGGAATCCCAGCTACACCTGAGTCGCACACACGTCACCGGGAATCCTTGTACCAAGTATTAACATTCACATCTCACAGTTGAGGCAAGAGACACAAGGAATTAGATCAAGTTCAGAGAGCTAGAAAGCAGTGTAATTGGGATTTAAAATGTCCCTGAAAAATGTAGGCAGTCCTTGGAAAGTGTGGTGGTTTGAATAGAATAGATGGCCCCCAATATATTCAGTTGTTTATTTGTTTGTAGTTTGCATCTGCATCCACCTGGCTGGAGGCAGTGTCACTAGGAGGACCTTAAGGTGTGGTGGTGGGTTTCAGATTTCAATCTAAAGATATGCAAAGTGTGCCTAGCTGGAGTTCCTGAAGTGTGCTGTGTGGCTTTTGGCTTTAGGCTTGTACTTCTCTCTGTCTGCTTGGGCCTGTGAAGGCAGGCCAGCTTCTTCTGCCATTATGGAACTTCCCCTGGATCTGTAAGCTTCAATAAGTCCCTTCCTCCACAACTGTGCCTGGTCTGGAAGTTCATCTCAGCGAACCTGAAGCTGTCTGCTACAGAAAGGTTAGCAGAAGGACCTGTGAGGCCTGTGAGTACTGACCTAGCCTTGGGACAATGCTGAGGGGCTGTGGATAGGATCACCGGGCCCTTAGAAGGATAAGCAGAGGAGAAATCTCCAGTATGGATGGAAGAATGAGTAGAAATGACAGAAAACCAGGGGGAAAGCAGCCAACAATAACCAATGTCTGAAGGAATGGTCAGTAGTGTGGACTTGGATCAGGTGGTTTGAGGAGTTGGGACATGCAAAAATTCTCAACAAAATACTAACAAGCCAAGCTGGGCATGATGGCCCACATCTTTAATCCCAGCACTTTGGAGGCAGAGGTAGGAGGATCACTGTGAGTTCAAGGCCACCCTAAGACAGCAGCCTAGGCTAGAGCAAGATCTTACCTCAAAAAAAAAGAAAAAAAAATTACAAAGTCAATCAATGTCAAGCCTGGTGTGGGAGCACACACCTATAATCCCAGCAAGGAAGAGGCAAGTAGATCAAGTTTGAGGCCAGCCTTCACTGTAAGACCCTGTGTCAACAACAAAAAGCCAACATATATTAGCAGAAGAAAGAGAGGGGACACTTCATGATCATCATTATTGATGCTGAAAAGGCATTTGACACCTGGGAAACTAAGGCAGGATATTACAAAGAGATAACTCTAAAATCAAAAGGCAGACAATAACAAATATGGCAAGAAACTGGAGTCAGATGTAGTGCTGCATGCCTCTGTGGTACTTGAGAGACTAGGGGAAGAGGATCATGTATTCAAGGCCAACCTGGGCTACAGAATGAGTTTGGGTCAGCCTGAGGTACAGAATGAAACCCTGTCCAAAAGCAAGTTGCATTTATATATGAAACATAAAGAATAGTCAAATCCATAAAATCAAAGCAGATTGGTAACTGGGGATGTAGTAAGGGACAAAGAGGGAATTACTGCTAATGGGTATGGGACTTCTTTGGAGGATGATAAAAATGTCTTGGAATTAGTGGTGATACTTGTTAGCCTTGTAAATATACTAAAATCTTTTGAATTTGTTTTTTGTTGGTTTGTTTGTTTGTTTTCGAGATAGGGTCTTACTGTAGCCCAGACTGACCTGGGACTCACTTTGTAGTCCCTCAAACTCACAGTGATCCTCTTACCTCTGACTTCAGAGTGCTAGGATTAAAGGCATGTGCCACCACACCTAGCTAAAATCTACTGAATTTTAAAAGGATGAATTTTATCAATATTTTAAATAGTTTTTAATATTCTATTTATTATTGGTTTGCAAGCAGAGAGAGAGATACAGAATGAATGGGTGCGCCAGAGCCTCCTGCCACTGCAAACAGAACTCCAGATGCATGAGCCACTTTTGCATCTGGGTTTACGTGGGTACTGGGGACTAGAGCATGGGCCATCAGGTTTTACAAACAAGCGCCTTTAACCAGTGAGCCATCTCTGCAGCCCTGTATCAATGTTTTGAAAAAAAGTTTTCTCTTTAAAACAAAGAGTACATTTTCCTCCCATTTGGCCAATTTGGTAGGAGAAAAAAAATTACAAAATAATTTTCATTTTTATGTTTCATTAGTTATTTGTCTATTTGTATTCTTCACCCACTTTGTAATGACTCTTTTTCTCACTGTTTTGTAAAAATTGTTCATAAGGTTATTAGCCCTTTGCCATTTTCCTAGTTTGGAGTTTGCCTTTGAAAGACTCAGGAACCAGAGGGATACTATGACAGGCTTCAGAGTCACCAGTAGGCCTAAGTTTCTGTTTCCCAACAGTTACTGAAAAAAGATCACAAACTGCTTATGCCATACATTTCTATAGCCATAAGATAAGTTGCTTAAGTTCCTCAAACACACATAGCCAATCACAGTAAAGGTTACCTAATCTGCTTGAAATTCCCCTAGGCCCCTGCCCACCAGCTTTGCCCCCCAACATCCTAAGCCTATCAGAAAAATACAAGTGCAGTTACTACTTAAATCTCCCAATCAGTTAACCATTCCCCTGCTTCTTTGTTCAAATCCCTATAAAAAACCTGCCCCCCTGCTGCTAGGGGCTCTTGTACAGATCCACTGTGTTGGTGAAGTCAAGAGTCCAAGCTTAAGCCCGAAATAAACCTCCTTGCCTTTGCATACGTGTTTGGTTCTCCTTGGTGGTCACTGGGGGCGCCGAAAACCAGGCATGACACCTTTTAGGTTTTTTTTTTTTTTTTTTTTTTTTTGGTTTTTCTTTTTTATGCTGCCTAACATATATGGGTTTCATATATCTATATATCAGAATTATTTATCTTTCTCCTTATGGTTTTGTATATTATCCTAGGATTTAGAAATCGTTGCCTCCCACTTCCCAATCCTCCCAATTCTAGGGCAAAAGAAATATTTATAAGCTATTTTTTCTGTTTGTGAGTGACTTTGATTTGATTATATTTCACTTTTAAATGGGGAATGGGCAACAACTCTATGAGGAAAGCTACAGGTTCACCTTGTTCACATGTTTGTTTATTGTTTTGAAACAGTGTCTCATGTAGCCCAAGACGGCTTCAGCCTTGAACTCCTGATCCTCCCGCTCCTCCTCCCAAGCGCATCACCACGCCTGGCTTCCATGCTCGCCTTCCTCTGACTGGAACAGATGGACTGAGTGAGTGGCACAGTTTCTGACAGTACATTTGTATGATGACAACTACTTCTAAATGATCCTATTAAGGAAGGCAAAGCACAAATAGATGGGGAGCTTTTGAGAGACAGTCCAGGGACACAAATCTCTAAATCGAATCAGCCTGGCAAACAGCAAGTGTCTCTTAATACTGGTCCTGGGAAGGATAGGTGGAAAGACAGGTGAAGAACGCCCAGCAACTGCCTTTTCTCAGCTCCTGCCAGTCGGAGCTCAGAAGCTGTATATAGAATTCCGTCTGGATGAACTGACCCAGGGCCACCCCAAGCGCAGCTTGTAAAGGAGCAGGGACATCAGCCAAGATTACAAAACACTAATTGCTACATTTTCTCACAATCCTCAAAACTCCCTGGAACATATCCCATAATAAGGAAGAAGTCTTTCCTAGAATGTCCTGGGGTGGGGAGTAACACGGCAACGCTTCTAACTTGATAATGCCCTTGTAGGTTGTAGCATTATTTTCTTTTTTGAGGGGAGTGGGTTTTTGAGGTACCGTCTCACTCTAGCTCAGGCTGACCTGGAATTCACTCAGTAATCTCAGGGTGGCCTCCAACTCACAGCAATCCTCCTACCTCTGCCTCCTGAGTGCTGGGATTAAAGGCGTGCGCCACCACACCTAGCTGGTTGTAACATTATTTTCTTAAACACAATTTGGATTGCCTCTCTCATGTTGAAGATTTGGGGACCTTTTCTTTTTAATTAATTTATTTATATTTAATTAATTAATTAATTTATTTATTTATTTATTTATTTATTTTGAGGCAAGGTCTTGCTCTGGCCCAGACTGACCTGGAACTCATTCTGTAGCTCAAGCTGGCTTTGAATTCACAATGATCCTTCTACTTCAGCTCTGGAGTGCTGGAATTAAAGGCATAAGCCACCAAGCATGGGCCAGGGCTTAGGTGCCACCCAACAATGTAACTTGGCTGAGGTGACCATAAATGAGATAAGTTGCTTTCATTTCATCTTAGGAGGAAAGATTTCTTTTGCGTTTGCCAGGTATTTAGACAACTGTTTCTTTGTTTGCTTTCCTGATAAAGGGAACTCACTGGTCTTAAAATTTACTCTTTTCTACCCAGACATTTTTTTCTGAATCTTACATATTTTGTCCATTCCCTAATCTACAAATAACCATGGGATGGGCACTGAATGAAAGTGCCAAAAATGTTCTAGCTGTCTAGAGGTCTGCATGGGAATATTGCTTCTCTGTGACGTTCACTTTAGGGTTGTTGCCAGACTCAGCCAGAAGCATTTTACCCGTCTGTTACCTAATATTACATCAATGTGGTTTCCGTACTGCAGTGGTTATAACGTGCACCTACAACCATCTTGATTCATATTTCTAATCACAGAAGTAGTACAAAGCTCAATGGTAGAACATATGCCTAGCACATGAGGCCCTGAGTTCAATCCTTAAATATATACACATCACACACACGCACACAACACACACACACACACACACACACACACACACATACACACACACACTCAGAGAGAGAGAGAGAGAGAGAGAGAGAGAGAAAGAGGAATAAATCTATCCTAGAAGTAAAAGACCTCTATAATGAAAACTTTAAAACACCCAAGAGAGAAACTGAAGAAAACATCAGAATATGGAATGCTCAGATTGGAACACTCAATATTATGAAAATGGCTATTATACCAAAAGCAATTTACAGATTCAATGCAACCCTTGTCAAAATTTCAATCAATGACATTTGCCCCATAGAAATAGAAAAAAAAAAATCTTAAAATTCATTTGAAAGCACAAAACACCTCAGATAGCCAAAGAAATCCTGAGCAAAAACATATGGTAGGAGGTATCACCATACCTAATTTAAGCTGTATTACAAATCTGAAGTAAAAGACATGCAGATCAGTGGAACAGGGTAAGGCATGGTGGTGCACGCTTTTAATTCCAGCACTCAGAAGGCTGAAGTAGGAGAATCACTATGAGTCTGAGGCCAGCCTGGAGCTACTGAGTCAGGCTGGGCTACAGTGAGATCCTACTTTGAAAAAAAAAAAAATAGAAGAGAAGAAAGGAAAAGAAAGATCAATGGAACAGAATAGAAGATCCTGATATTAACCCCCATAGCTATAGCTGCCTAAGTTTGGATAATTTTTGTATACCTCTATTTGGAAAGAAGGCCTTCAGTTTTAATAATGATCAGTCACACTATGGTCTTCAACATAGAATCCTTAATGCATCTGTGAGCATTAAGAATGGACAGATACTAAGTTATTTTATGTGTTGAGAATATGGCCTGGTGATACTTAGCATGAAATCTATACATTTTTGAAATTTGCATCTAGTAACCATTTATAGTATATAGACTTCAAAGTCACACAGACCTGGGGCCAGCCATGTGACTTACAAATTGTGCAAATGTGACAAGTAGCTTAACCTCTCTAGTTTCTTTTTCTTTTCTTTTTCTTTCTTTCTCTCTTCCTTTCTTTCCTTTTAATGAACATTTTTTTAATTTTTTTGTTTTGTTTTTATTTATTTATTTGAAAGTGACAGAGAAAGAGGCAGATAGAGAGAGAGAGAGAGAATGGGCACGCAGGGCCTTCAGCCACTGAAAACAAACTCTAGAAATATGTGCCCCCTTGTGCATCTGGCTAATGTGGGTCCTGGGGAATCAAGCCTCGAACCAGGATCCTCAGGCTTCACAGGCAAGTGCTTAAACAATAAGCCATCTCTCCAGCCCTATTTTTTTTTTTTTTTGCATTTTTTTTGAGGTAGAGTCTTCACTCTAGTCCAGGCTAACCTGGAATTCACTATGTAGTCTCAGGCTGGCCTTGAACTCACAGCCCTTCTACCTCAAACTCCTGAGTGCTAGGATTAAAGGCACGTGTCACCACTCCCGGCACCTCTCTAAGTTTCTATTGCCTAATCTATACAAATATGGGTAAACCAGCTGCGTATGATGATACATAACTATAGTCCCAGCACACAGGAGTCTGAGGCAGGAGGATGGCCAAGGCTTAAAGACCTATTGGATAGCAAATTCCTCTGAATTGAGTTACTCTCTTCTGAAGGGAGTCAAGAGGTCAACAGTCTGGAATTTAAAAGATCACACAACCACTCTCTAAGGTTAAAAGAGCAGTAAAGAATGGTTGAAGGTCAGAATTGAAATTTTCCCTCCTGTGAGGGAGGAGGGAGGTTCAGGAGACTCTGAAGGTCAACAAGTAAGGGTAAAATGTTGCAAGGCTCCTCCCTAAGGTCATAACAAGGATAAACAACTGCTTGGGGAGAGACTCAGACCAGCCCAGCTGCCTGCCAAGTCCTGCAGCGTCCTCTGGAGATGAGCTTGCATGAGCCATCACCGATGCTGGGTGGGCTTTTGGGGTGCTGCAGCCTCCTTTGGGTCATCCATGCTCCTGTAAGCAACCCCTCACTGTGCTCTGTAAGTAGCTCCTGTACACTCATGGGTTTACCAAGACTGTACTTTGTTCAGTTGTCTGAGCACTATCTGGGGTAAACAGACATTTGTTCGCATTTCCCAAAGAAAAGAGTTTCATGCAACAAGACCCTATCTCAAAAAAACAAAAAACAAACAAACAAACAAAAAAAGCAGCCTGAGCTAAAGTGAGACACTACCTTGAAAAACCGAGGTGGTGGGGCGGGGTGGGGGGGAAGCAAGGCTCCATACTGAGCAAAACAAGGTATGTAGGTATGTGTAATTATTATAATTTCATTGAGGATTACATATGTAAAATACATCTCTCTCTCTCACACACACACATACCACCACACCAATACTAATGGCAAAAAGAAGTTCCAGTCAAAATGAAATAAAAACAGTTTTTCTCACTGTCTAACCTAAAACTGCAATAAAAAAAACTGGGTGTGGTGGCACACGCCTTTAATCCCAGCACTCGGGAGGCAGAGGTAGGAGGATCGCCTTGAGTTCGAGGCCGCCCTGAGACTCCATAGTGAATTCCAGGTCAGCCTGAGCTATAGTGAGACCCTACTTGGGAAAAAAAAATCCATAGTGGGGATGGAGAGATGGTTCAGCGGCTAAGGCACTTGCTTGCAAAGCCTGATGGTCCGGATTCAGTTCCCAGTACCCATGTAATGCCAGATGCGCCAAGTGGTGCATGCATTTGGAGTTCATTTACAGCAGCAAGAAGCACTAGAGTGCCCATTCTCTCTCTCCCCTTTCTCTCTCCCTGTCTTTCTCTGTTTGCAAATAAATAAATATTTTATTTTATTATTATTTGTTTTCTGAGATAGGGTTTCACTGTAGCTCCACTGCATGGAATTCATTATGTATTCTCAGGGTGGCTTCAAACTCTTTGGTGATCCTCTACTTCTGCCTCCCAAGTGCTGGGGTTAAAGGCATGTGCCACCATGCCCAGCAATATTTTGCTTAAAAAATCCCAGAGAGCCAGACGTGGTGGTGCACACCTTTTACCCCAGCACTCAGGAGGCAGAGGTAGGAGGATTGCCATGAGTGTGAGGCCACCCTGATACTACATAGTTAATTCCAGGTCAGCCTGGACCAGAATGAGACCCTACCTCAAAGACCAAAAAAAAAAAAAAAATCCCAGAGAGACCACTAAAAGAATGTACAAATAGATGTTTTAAAAGCTCACAAAACAAATTAAAATAAAAAGACAGCATTCAAATGCCTCCCCCAAAAAACATGAACATTCAACTAGTAGAGGTGAGGGGGGGGACAGAGAAAAGAAGCAAACCAAAACTATTTGGGGAAAAGAAATGCAACATGAAACCTTTATTCCCTTGACATTCTTAAGGAATAATGTTCAAGATATCTTAATTTGCTAGTTTCTTTTTTTTTTTTTTTTTTTTGGTTTTTTTGAGGTAGGGTCTCACTCTAGCTCAGGCTGACCTGGAATTCACTATGTAGTCTCAGGGAGGACTCGAACTCACGGCAATCCTCCTACCTCTGCCTCCCGAGTGCTGGGATTAAAGATGTGCACCACCACGCCTGGCTGATTTCTTTTTTCTGAGCATCAGACAAGCCAATACAAAAGCTGGAAGTTCTACCTCAACACACTGCCTGGCAACTGCCATCAAGTCAAGATCATCTGAAACTGAACGTCTTTATAAAAGATCATTTATTTTATCTAAGAGGCAGATAGAGAGAGAATGGGCATGCCAGGGCCTTCAGCCACTGCAAATGAACTCCAGATGCATGCGCCACCTTGTGCATCTGGCTTCTGTGGGTCCTGGGGAATTGAACGTGGGTCCTTTGGCTTTGCAGGAAAGTGCCTTAACTGCTAAACCATCTCTCCAGCCCTGAGACTGGACATCTTAAGAGACCACATTATTTGGTTACTAACCTGTCAGACTTACTAGACTATTACACTGGCTTTTCTGTCTTTCCCCAAGTGTAACTTGTTCATACTTCAGTAATTTTGAACACCAAAGTGCTCATATATAACAGACATTATATACAAATTTAAAGACTCTCAACAAGGGAAATAGGACACTTATTTAATAATGAGAAAGGACATTTATCAAAAGCCAACAGCTAATATCAAGTTTAATAATAAAAGACTGAGTGCTTATCCTCTAATGACAGAGGTATATCCATTCTCACCAAACCTATTTAATGTTATATTCCCTCACCAGTAAAATAAATTGAGGAGACAAAAGAGATGTACAAGTGGAAATGAAAAAAGCAAAACCAATCTTATTGCAGATAACATAATTGTCTATGAAGAAAATTCCAAAAAATTTACAAAAGGGATTCTTGAACACATAAGTGAATTACCAGGATGGCAAGATTCAACATCAACATACCAACATACTAATCAATCATATTTCTATGCCAAGAAAACTGAATTTTTTTGTTGTTTTTCAAGGTAGGATTTCACTCTAGGCCAGGCTGACCTGAACAACTGAATTTTTAAATTGATGAAATATTAAGAAAAAAAATAAACTATCCAGAAAATTTAAAGGTGAGTATAAATTTTTCAATGCATATATAGTATGGATGTTTTGCAAGCAACAAAATGAGGGTTGCAGAGAGGGCTCAGTGAGCAGAGTGCTTGCTCTAAAAGACCTGAGTTCAGATCCCCAGAACTCAAATAAAACTCCAAGTACAGTAGCAAGGGCTTTAAGCCTTCCTACAACAAGATGGGAGGCAGCAGTAAGCACTTCTCTTAATGTTCATACCCTTACATTAATGCTACTCTACTCTCACTTTTGGTAGAGAATCTTCTTTTTTCAGATGGCAGTGACCTTGGGATGACTCAGAAGGCATCATGGTGCTGGAAAGAAGTGACAGGAGTGCTCAGCACTGCAACATCTCTATCACACCTTCCAAAGCTCAGGGTCTATTGCGGAAGAGGTGGTGGAAAGAATGTAAGAGCCAATGGAAGGGTAGGACTCCTTACAACATGCTCCCCCCAGACACAAAATGGCCTGGATATCCATGACCTCACAGTGCCTGACACTACCTACACAAGACCATCATAATAGAAGGAAAAGATGATGACATCAAAATGAAAGAGAGACTGATTGAGAGGGGGAGGGGGATATGATGGAGAATGGAGTTTCAAAGGGGAAAGTGGGGGGAGGGAGGGTATTACCATGGGATATTTTTTATAATCATGGAAGTTGTTAATAAAAAATTTTTGAAAAGAAAAACAAATGTGAGGCAGCAACAGGAGAATCCAAGAAGCTCCAGAGACAGCCAGCCTGGCATTCACAGCAGTGAAGAACAGAAAAACCCTGCTTCCAATAAGGTGAAGGCAAGGACTGACACATGCAGGGTTGTCTCTGACCTCCACATGCATGCTATGATATCTATATATCCAGCACTCACATATAGGAACACACACATTTTAACATAATTTGAAAAAAAAAACACAAAATAAGACTTCTGGGTAAGATGGCGGCACAGGAGCCACGACAAACCAGCTTAGCGAGGAACTTAAGCAAAACCATAGCAAAATGCACTCTTCTTCTGAAAACTGAAGGTATATAAGTTTTTATTAGTCACAGCAGAGAATCAGGAGAGACCAACATCCACCAGAAAGGAGGAAAATGGCCAGAATCCCACTGAGGCACTTGCGGCCCCAATCCATGCAATGCACGCGCCTGCCTAGCGCTGCCCCACTTGGCTCTGAGCTGCAGGAGCAGAGACCAAACAAGGGGATTTTCCAACCTCATCAGCCTTGCAAAGTCAAGAAACCTAAAGGGGAGACAGCAGAGATCAGCTAAGGAGCTGCTGAAAGGGACACAGGTAGGACCAGCTGAGCAGTTCCAGTACAACTCCAGGCTTCCTGCACTCTCCCATCCCCCAACCATCAGAACAGCAAACCTCCAGAGAAAGCATTCAGCCCCCAGCAGCAGGGCATCCAGCATAGATGATCAGAACACCAGATCCACAGCACAACATGGAGGGATCAAGGTGGGCACTCAGCATTGGTGAGATTGGAAGCCACCCCAAAAGGTAACAAGGCCAACTGACAAAAATACAGGTACATGGACCTACACTGGAAGTGCTAATCTCTCTTTCCATGTCAGGGCGGGTTATGGGTTACATATTCTTGGTTGGCTTTACCATTCTCAATTAAGCTGTATTTGGGGTTGACTACTGTAGCCTTTGATGCTTTCAGATTTATAGGGCCTTTGTCTTTTGCTTCTGTCATGCTTGGGAGCAGGCTCTGATTCAGATCCAGGCCGACCTGGAACCCAATTCAGAACAGAAATCTCAACCTTCCATCTAATAGGATTAAGAGTGTAGAGTAACACACACCCTTAGGGATTTTGGCTTTATAAGGCTGTCTGTTTGTTTTAATCCCCACAATTATATACTCTGTGCTGGTTTTTATTGAATGTGTAGATTGCTCAGTTGAAGTTTAGAACTTGCCAGTAAATTGTTCCACCTAGCCCACTAGAACACTTGAATAACAGGCAAACTCAACAGCTAGGATTACTTCTGTGGTTAGATTTGGGTACAAGAGCTACACTTGGCACCTTAAACTCATCCTGAAGGTGTATAAAGTTGCAGCTCCACATCTAAGAACATTGCAGATAAGTAGAAAACCCAAGCATCAAATCAACTCATGATGGAAGAGTTGCTACATAATAGAAACACAAAGGATAAAGACAATATAATCCCACCAAAAATTATAAAATCATCAGAAATAACCCCCAATTAGAATGTTTTAGATGAAATGCCTGAAAGAGATTTCAAAAAAATGATTCGATCTATACTCAAAGAAATCAAAGAAGAAAACAAAGGGAATTAAAGAAGAAAACCTACTCTTGAAAGAGAACACAGGAAACCAGCTTAATGAAATAAGGAGGTCATTACAAGACATGGGAAAGGAAATAGAAATACTGAAGAAAAGCCAGGTAGAAATTCTAGCACTGGAAATCACGGTCAGTCAAATGAAAAACTCTGTGGTGGAAACTCATGGTGGAAAACCTCACCAACAGAATGGATGAAGGAGAGAACAGAATATCTAAACTAGAAGACCAGGTGTCAGAGTTAATACAGTTCAACAAAGAAAAATACAAACTACTAAGAAGGCATGAATGGGAAGGGAATTTCAAGATCTCCAGGACACTATGAAAAGATCAAACATAAGAATTCAGGGCATAGTACAAGGAGAAGAATTTCACTCCAAAGGCATAGTAGGCATTTTCAACCAAGTTATAGAAGAAAAATTTCCCCAAATTTGGAAAGAAATACCAGTGCAGATACAGGAAGCTTTGAGAACACCAAACAGACAAAACCTGGAAAGAACCTCTCCTCACCATGTTATAATTAAACTACTAAACATGTAAACCAAAGAAAATATACTGAAAGCAGAGAGAAAAAGCAAGTCACCTACAAAGGCAAGCCCATCAGAATAATAGCAGAATACTCAATACAAACTTTAAAAGCCAGAAAGGCTTGGAATGGTGTACTCCAAGTTCTGAAAGATAACAACTGTCAAAACCAAGATTACTTTATCCTGCAAAGCTATCTATCCAAATTGATGGAAAAACAAAGACATCCCACAACAAAAACAGGCTAAAGGAATTTATGACAACTAAGTCAGCTCTGCAGAAAATACTTGAAGGAATCCTTCACACTGAAGAGAAAGCAAAACACACACATGAAGAAATAGGTAAAAGTAAACCACACTCAAATAACAGTTAAAACAAGCAAGTAAAGGGAAAACAGGAAGCACTACAAAATAAGAAGAATGGAGAGAATAAATATGTCTCTTTCAATAATAACTCTTAATATCAATGGCCTCAATGCCCCAACCAAAAGACACAGGCTTGCAGACTGGACATTTGTTGCCTCCAGGAAACTCATCTCTCAATAAAACATAGACATTGTCTTAGGGTGAAAAGATGGAAAATGGTATTTCAAGTAAATGGGCCTAGGAAACAAGCAGGGGTTGCTATCGCAATATCTGACAGGATAGACTTCAAACCAACATTAGTGAGGAAATATAAAGAAGGTCACTTTATACTGATTAAAGGAACACAACAACAGGAGGACCTTACAATCCTAAACATATATGCACCTAACACAGGGAATCCCAATTTCATCAAAGAAACACTATTAGACTTAAGGTCACAGATGACACCAAACACAATTATAGTGGGTGACTTCAATACCCTACTCTCATCAGTTGACAGGAAAAAAATAAACAGAGAGACATCTGGATTAAATGATGTCATGGAACAAATGGACCTAACAGATATCAACAGAACATTTCATCCAAATGCTGCAGAATACACATTTTTCTCAGCAGCATATGGAACATTCTCTAAAATAGACCATATATTAGGACACAAAGCAAATCTTAACAAATACAGGAAAATTGAAATAATCCCTTGTACTCTATCTGACCACAATGGGATTAAACCACAAATCAGCAATAAGAAAAATGACAGAGCTTATACAAATTCATGGAGGCTAAACAGTACACTATTGAATGATGAATGGGTCATTGAGGAAATCAAAAAGGAAATCAATAAATTCATAGAATCAAGCCAGGCGTGGTGGTGCACGCCTTTAATCCCAGCACTCAGGAGGCAGAGGTAGGAGGATTGCCATGAGTTCGAGGCCACCCTGAGACTACATAGAGAATTACAGGTCAGCCTAGACAAGTGCGAGACCCTACCTCGGAAAAAAAAAAAAATCATAGAATCAAATAATGATGAGAATGCAACATATCAAAACCTTTGGGACACAATGAAGGCAGTCATAAGATGTAAATTTATTAATATTAAGAAATTAGATAGTTCACAAGTAAACAATTTAATGCTTCACCTTAAGGCCTTGGAAAAAGAAGAACAAGGCAAACCAAAAATCAGTAGACTGGAAGAAATAATAAAGAGGGCAGAAATTGATGAAATAGAAACCAAAAACCAATCCAAAGAATATAAAACAAAGAGTTGGTACTTTGAAAGGATAAACAAGATTGATAAACCCTTAGCAAATCTGACCAGAAGACAGAGAGAAGAGACAAAAATTAAATTAGAATATAAAAATAAAATTAGAGATGAAAAAGGTACCATTATAATAGATACCAAAGAAATTCAGAAAATCATAAGGACATACTTGAAGAATATATATGCCTCTAAGTTTGGCAATCTGAAAGAAATGGATGATTTTCTTGATTCATATGAACATCTCTATCACACCCTCCAAGGCTCAAAGTCCATTGCAGAAGAGGTGACAGAAAGAATATAAGAGCCAAAGGAAGGGTACTACTCCTTACAACGCAACTGTCCTGACAGAAATTGGCATCAATATCCATGATCTCACAGTGCCTAGCAATACCTACATAAGACCCTCACAATAGGAGAAGATGATGACATCAAAATAAAAGACAGACTGATTGAGAGAGGGAGGGGATATGATGGAGAGCAGAGTTGTGAAGGGGAAAATGGGGGAGGGGAGGGAAATATCATGGTTTATTGTCTATAAATATAGAAGTTGTCAATAAAAAATTAAAAATTACAAAAAGCCCCCACAAAATAGTAATGAAAGAAATCAAAGACCTAAACAAATGAAAAGACATACTCTGTTCATGGATTAGAAAATTCCACACAGTAGTTGGGCGTGGTGGCGCACACCTTTAATCCCAACACTTGGAAGGGAAAAGTAGGAGGATCACCATGAGTTCAAGGCCACCCTAAGACTACATAGTGAATTCCAGGTCAGCCATGGCTAGAGAGAGACCCTACCTTAAAAAAAAAGAAAAGAAAAGAAAAGAAAGAAGGGGAGGGAGGGTATTACCATGGGGTATTTTTTATAATCATGGAAGTTGTTAATAAAAAAAATTTTTTTAAAGAAAGAAAGAAAGAAAGAAGAAAGAAAAAGAAAATTCCATAGTTATTCTCGCCAGGCATGGTGCTGCACGCCTTTAATCCCAGCACTAGGAAAGCTGAGGTAGTAGGATTGCTGTGAGTTTGAGGCCAGCCTGAGTCTATATAGTGAATTCCAGGTCAGCTTGAGCTAAAGCCAAACCCTACCTCAAAAAGAAAGCAGAAAAGAAAAGAATCAAGCTGAAAGGATCACACCACACAACCTGATTGTAAGAGTCAGTATAAATGTATTAAGATAGTGTGACATTGATGAAAAGACACCTAAGTCAACACAATGACACTGAAAATTAGATTCGACTGGCCAAAGACTGATTTTTTTATATGGATCAAGATTATTTAAAGGAATAGGAACACCTTTATTCCCAGCAATCAGGAGGCAGAGGTAGGGGGATCACTGGGAGTTTGAAGCCACCCTGAGACTACATAGTAAATTCCAGGTCAGCATGGACTAGAGCAAGACCCTACCCTGAAATACCAAAAAAAAAAAAAAAAAAAGTACAACTCCAAAGGAATAAGAACTGTTTTCAGTAAGTGATTTGAAACATGCAGACATCCAGATGAAAAAAAGAAATGCAAGCTAACCCTACATTTTAGATAAGAATCAAGTCACAATGGATAAATATGCAAATGTAAAACACAGGACTAGGGAAATTGCTCAATAGTCACAGGCACTTGCTTGTAAACCCTGCCAGCCCCATTTCGACTTCCCAGTACTCTCATAAAGCCAGATGTACATAGTGGCACATGTGTCTGGAGTTTGTTTGCAGTGACAAGAGGCCCTGGCCTTCCTCATACCCATACTCATTCACTTATTCCTTCATTTATTCATTCATTCAATCAATCTCTCCTTGCAAATAAATAAATAAAAATATTTTTAAAATGTGAAGAAAAGATTCATGGCTTTGTTAAAAGAATGTAAACAGCAATCTACAGACAGAGAAAAATATTTGCAAATAAGAACTGGGTATGAGCCAAGGGTAGTGGCACATGCCCATAACCTCAGCACTTGGGAGGTAGGGGCAGGAAGATCAAAAGTTCAAAGTCGGGCCTGGCGCGGTGGCGCACGCCTTTAATCTCAGCACTTGGGATGCAGAGGTAGGAGGATCTCCATGAGTTTGAGGCCTCCCTGAGTCTCCATAGTGAATTCCAGGTCAGCCTGAGCTAGAGTGAAACCCTACCTCAGAAAAAAAAAAAAAAGAAGGAAAGAAAGAAAAGAGGAAAAGAAAAAAAGAAAAGTTCAAAGTCGTCCTTGACATCGCAAGTTTGAGGACAGCCTGCACTTCATGAGACCTTGTCACAAAATAAAACAAAACAATTGTTTTTTTTTTTAACTGGGTAAATAAAAACAATGAAACTGGGCTGGAGAGATGGCTTAGTGGATAAGCGCTTGCCTATGAAGCCTAAGGACCCCGGTTGCAGGCTCGATTCCCCAGGACCGACGTTAGCCACATGCACAAGGGGGCACATGCATCTGGAGTTCATTCACCATGGCTGGAGGCCCTGGAGCGCCCATTCTCTCTCTCCCTCTCCCTCTCTCTCTGTCACTCTCAAATAAATAAATAAAAATAAATCTAAATTATCTTTAAAAAAAAAAAACAATGAAACTTAGTGGAGCAGGGGCTGGAAGATGGCTCAGCAGGTAAGAGCACTTGCCATGAAAGCATGAGGCCTGAGTTCAATTCCCATCGTCCACATAACAAGCTGGGTGTGACATGCACACCTGAAACCCCATCCTGTGGGAGACAGGGTGGAGATAGAGAACCTTTGGGGCTTGCTGGTGAGCCAGTCTGACAGAAAAATACAAAGGTTCAGTGAGAGACTCCACTGCAAGGAAACAACGTTCTCCTCAGATCTTCACATCATCTACACACACACATACACACAGACACACACTTTCTGTAGTCCTAGAAAAACTGAGCTACCTCCTTATGTAAACAAGTAGGTTTTTGCATAACCAAAATGGAAAAGGATGTTTACTCTTACCTTCACCGCCATCTTCATGTGCATTTCCACTTTCCTTCTCATCTTCATCTTCGGAACCTTGTACCTCTTCAATAGTCATCCTTTTTCCTTTGGTTTGGGTTTGAGCCACAGGCTTCGTATTTTGAAGATCTCTTTCAACCTCTGACAATGTTTTCTGCAACATAAATAATGTAGTTTTCACTTTAATTTAAAAAAAAAAAAAACCACCATTGGGCTGGAGAGATGGTTCAGTGGTTACGGCTAAGATGCTTGCCTGCGAAACCTAACAAGTCAAGTTCGATTCCCCAGTACCTACATAAAGCCAGAGGCACAAAGCAGCGCGTACGTCTGGAGTTCATTTGCAGCAGCTAGAGGCCCTGGTAAACCTTTTCTCTCTGTTTCTCTCTCTCACCTTGCAAATAAATTTTTAAAAATTATTTTTAGGGGCTGGAGAGATGGCTTAGCAGTTAAGTGCTTGCCTGAGAAGCCTAGTACCCCAGTTCAAGGCTTGATTCCCCAGGACCCACGTAAGCCAGATGCACAAGATGGTGCATGCATCTGGAGTTTGTTTGCAGTGGCTGGAGGCCCTGGCACACACATTTATTCTCTCTCTCTCTCTCTCTCTCTCTGCCTCTTTCTGTCTTTGTCTATCACTCTCAAATAAATAAAATAAACAAAAAGAAAAAGAAAACAACCCTGCAAACTGTGATACATTAAAAAATTATTTTTAAATACCATTATTTCTGGTAATATAAAGGCACTTGTCTTCTTGTTTAGTTTTCTGAGATCTTTGTATATTCTAGATATTAGTCCTTTGTCAGATGTCCAGCTGGTAATGATTCTCTCCCATCCTATAAGCCACCTCTTCTCTCGATGGTTTGCTTTGATTATAGAAGCTTTTTGATTTTATGGGGTCTCGTTTGTCAATTGTTGGCCTTATTTCTTGAGTAACTGGGGTCTTATTCAGAAAGTCCTCCCCACTTTTTTCCTAACAGTTTCAGAGTTTTGTGTCATTATTAAGGTCATTGATCCATTTGGAATTGGTTTTTGTACAAGGTAAGAGATAAGGTTCTACATCTTCTATTATGTGGATGCCCCGTTTTCCCAGTACCATTTATTAAAGAGACTGTCTTCCCTCCAATGTGTATTTTTGGTGGCTTTGCAATTTAATGATAAGGCTGGATGTGAATCTGATCACTTGTAAGGTGGAGGGAAGAGGAGTGCTAAATAGCAAGATGCTATCTCAAAAAAACAAAACAGGACTGTGGAGATGGCTCAGTGGTTAAGATGCTTGCTTGCAAAGCCTAACAGCCTGGGTTCAATTTCCCCAGTACCCACATAAAGCCACATGCACAAAGTGGCGCATGCATCTAGAGTTTGTTTGCAGTGACTAGAGGCCCTGGCATGCCCATTCTCTCCCTCCCTTCTTCTGACCCCCCAATTTTTGCCTTACTTCTCTCTGCTTGCAAATAAATAAATACTAAAAACCTTCACTGTTAAATATACATGTATAAACAAAACCAAAAATCTATATAAAGGACTTATTATTGCATTTTTCTTATAGAAATACCTAACAGTAGAATGTAATGGCTATATCATTTTTTATTTATTTACTTGAGAAAGACAGAGGGAGAGAGAGCAAAGTAAGTATGGGCATGTCACGGCCTCTTATCACTTTAAACAAACTCCAGACATATGTGTCACTTTGTGCATCTGGCTTTATATGGCTACTTGAGAATTGAACCCAGGCTTTCAGGCTTTGTAAGCAAGTTCCTTTAACAATTGAGCTATCTCCCAGCCCCAGCACTGTGCTTTAAAATGTACACTTCCCTAATTAATGATATCGAGCATCTTTCAAGTGCTGCTTTTTGCATCTGTGTGTATCTTTTGGTGAATTGTCTAAGCAAGTCTTTTCCATGGTGCTGTGGGTGTAGCTCAGTGGTACAATTGCCGAGCATGTGCAAGGCCCCAAGGTTTGATCGTCAATACCACAAGAAATGTGTTCTGTTGTTCTTTTTGTACTTAGATTTAGCTGTCTTATTATTGAGTTTTCAGAGTTCTTTATGGATTCCTGATCCAAGTCCTCTGCTGAATATGTGATTTACAAATATCTTCTCCTCCTGTTCTGTTGCACACTTTTTTTTTTTTTTTCAAGTTAGGGTCTCACTGTAGCCTAGACTGACCTGACGTGGAATTCACCACGTAGTCTCAGACTGGCCTCATGTTGCTTATCTTTTTATTCTTCTGCTAGTGCCTTTCAAAAAGCAAGTACTTTTAATTCCGATGAAGTCCACCTGGTCAATCCTTTCTTTTATAGGTTATGCTATCCATGTCACAGGTAAGAAAAATTTGTCTACTCTAAAGCTATGAAGATTTTCTCCTGGGGCTGGAGAGATTGCTTAGTGGTTGAAGTGCTTTCTGGCAGGCCAAAGGACCCAGGTTTGGTTCTCCAGGACCTACGTAAAGTCAGATGCACAAGGTGGCACATGTGTCTGGAGTTCGTTTGCAGTGGCAAAAGGCCCTGGCATACCCATTCATTCTCTCCTTCTCTTTCAAATATTTCAAAAATATTTTCTCCTATTTTCATTTTGTTTTCAATTTTGTCTTTTTGTTTTTTTTTTTAATATTTAATTATTTATTTCTGAGAGAGAGAGAGAGGAAGAGAGAGAAAAAGAATGGGCAGGCCAGTACCTCCTTTGAAAACTTTTACTTTAGGTCTTACATTAAGGTGTATCAATCATTTTCAATTAATCTTTCTATGTGGCTTAAGATCAAATTCACTTGGATGAAGCCCAAGAGTTGATATGTAAACATGAAATTACATTGGTAGTAATGTTAAAGGTGGTGGTTTTTCTTGTTTCAAAGTATACAAAGAAGATGTGGAGAGTGCCATAGGTAACCCAATGTGGAGAGAGTGCCATAGGTAACACACCAGGAGCATGTGGGAACAGGAATAAC
Source organism: Dipus sagitta (assembly GCA_036346955.1). Classification (NCBI taxonomy): domain Eukaryota; kingdom Metazoa; phylum Chordata; class Mammalia; order Rodentia; family Dipodidae; genus Dipus; species Dipus sagitta. Next base: position 167,474,124 of record CM070771.1, on the reverse strand, counting down.
TTGTTGCAAGGCAGTTCTCTGGTTTTCCCATAACCATATTGCGAGCAGAGGCACTAAACCACCTTTGTTCTTGACTCTCTTTAAGGATGTTTGTACCAAGGACAGCTTTGAAAACAGCATTTCCCTGTAGAGAACAGTGAAAGTGTGTTTGCTCTCCGATATAAAATGCTATTTCTCTCTGGAACAAAAGTTAGGCAGGTTTGCTTATAAGCCCTCATAAAGGACAGGGAAGGAAGTATCCAAAATTTTGACTTTCCCAGGCATCGTGCAACCATTTGGGTCACTGTGTATCACCACTGTGGGACTTAGGAGCAAGAGGACTTATGAGTAAAAGTCTGACCTGGGATATCTTATATCCTCTGCTAATCCATTTCATTAACTTGAAAACAGGATACAAAATCAGACCTTTCCCGGTTATTGGCACTAACCTCTACTCTTAACTGCATATCTGAGTTGGTCCACTCAGTAGCAATGCTATCAGTGAGGCTGTGTTTACCCTGCAAACAGCATTCCCTTTTGGCCATGGAGTTCACCCTAGCCCTACCTAGGAACTTCTATGTCACTCTGCATAATAAACTGGGATTAGCTCAGGGAAAAGCAGTTCTGTGATAGGTTTATCCTCCTGCGTTGCTTTTCTCTCTCCTTTTCCTCTTTCCTTCCTTTCTTCCTTCTTTCCTTTTCTTTTTTTCTTCATATTTTTTTAGTACTTGGGATTGAACCCAGAGCCTTCAGCAAGCTAGGCAAGCACTCTACCACTGAGCTATATTCACAGCCCCTACACAATTTGTTCTTAAGAGCCTGTTTTCTTGCCTCAAATATATGTTAACATTTAGGGGTTTCTAGACCATACCTTTTTATATCTGCCACCTAACCCTCAGAATATTCATTCACCGAGATTGATACCATTTTAACCTAAACATAAATTCAGAAACAGAAAATTACAAAATGAGACAAGTAATCCCTTTTTTCTTTTCCTTTCCTTTTCTCTTCTTTTTTTTTAAATTATTTATTTATTTACTTATTTATTTATGACAGAGAGAAGGAGAGAGAGAGAGAATGGGCACTCCAGGGCCTCTAGCCACTGCAAACAAACTCCAGATGCATGCCCACCATGTCCATCTGGCCTTACATGGGACCTGGAGAATCGAACCTGGGTCCTTAAGCTTCGCAGGCATGTGTCTTAACCACTAAGCCATCTCTCCAGCCCCTCTTCTTTTCTTTTGAGGTAGGGTCTCACTCTAGCCCAGGTTGACCTGGAATTCACTATGTAGTCTCAGGGTGGCCTTGAGCTCACAGTGCTCCTACCTCTGCCTCCCCAATGAGTGCTGGGATTAAAGGCATGTGCCACCATACCCAGATTTCATTTCTTTTCCTTCCCTTCCCTTCCCTTTCCTTCCCTTCCCTTCCCTCCCCTTCCCTCCCCTCTCCCCTCCCCTCCCCTCTCCTCCCTTCCCCCCCTCCCCTCCGCTCCCCTCCGCTCCCCTCCCCTCCCCTTCCCTTCCCTTCCGTTTCCTTTTCCTTTTCTGAAGCAGTGTCTCACTCTAGACCACTCACGCTGTAGCTGCAGTCGGCCTCAAACTCACAGCCATCCTCCTACTCTGCCTCCCAAGTGCTGGGAATTAGAGGTGTGGCCACTACCACTGCACCCAGCAGTAGGAAATCACTTTCCTCTGTACTTACCTTAGCCAACTCATTGTCAGGCTCAGCCTCCAGGACTCTACTCAAATCTTCCATAGCTTCCTGGAGCTTGTTCTGATGCTTATATGTCGGTGGCACGACGTAGAAGAGCTGAAAATTTACCAAAACAAGTTACATATCATAACACAAGACATTCTAGCTGTAACGCATTTTGCAAGTGGGAAGGCATAAGTAGCACAGGACACTAGCATGTGAAACCTATAAACATTTCCATGGGGGCTGGAGAGATGGCTTAGCGGTTAAGCGCCTGCCTGTGAAGCCTAAGGACCCCGGTTCGAGGCTCAACTCCCCAGGACCCACGTTAGCCAGATACACAAGGGGGCGCACGCGTCTGGTGTTCGTTTGCAGTGGCTGGAGGCCCTGACGCGCCCATTCTCTCTCCCTCTCTCTATCTGCCTTTTTCTCTCTGTCTGTCGCTCTCAAATAAATAAATAAATAAAAATAACAAAAATTTAAAAAAAAAACATTTCCGTGCAGTGAAGCACATAGATAATGACCCTACTACAAACAGGTGAGGCAGCGCCTCCAGCACGAGGGAGGCAGAGGCTGGAGGACTGCTGCAAGTTGGAGCCCATCTTGGCACACAGCGTGAGGCACAGGCAGCCCGACCAAATTCAGGGAAGCTTCTTTTAACGGTCGATGGTGACTACCAAGGAGACTGAAAACTCTTCAAAGTGCCGAGAACACGTGGCGATTGAATGCTCAGTCCTAAATGTGACATCTCTACATTACCCACGGCTCAGAAGACAGAAAGAGTGTACGAGCCAGAGGACGGAGAGGAGTGCTTTGGAGCACAATACTGTCTTCTGGGCATGAAGTGGCTGTGGCATTCATGAGCTCACCTGTACAAAACCTGTCATCCCTGGGCAAGTAGAGGCAGTAAGTTCAGGGCCAACATGGGCTACCAAGTGAATTCCAGGCCAACCTGTGCCATAGTGTGAGACCTTGCCTAGAGACAAGGCATCTTTAACAACGTGACATTTTCTCTATTTTGCATGTGTCACTGAGCACTTGGTTGGTGGTGGCATGGTGCTAGTGGGGGTGGATGGTTTCTGTTGCTGTTAAGGTTTTTTTTCTATCCAGGATAGTTTCTTCATATTTTCATGTAATTCAGTTGTAGTAGACTTTACCTGGCACACCCACCTTTTTTTTGTTTGTTTGTTTTTTGAGACAGCTGGCCTTGAACTCCTGATCTCTCTGTCTTTACCTCCCAAATTATAGGCATGTGAGACCATCCAGCTCTATTTAGCCATTTTTAAAATGATAAAACAAAGCCGGGCGTGGTGGTGCACGCCTTTCATCCCAGCACTTGGGAGGCTACATAATGAATTCCAGGTCAGCCCGAGCCAGAGTGAGACCCTACCTCAAAACACCAAAAAATAAAATAAAAGAAGAACAAGCTTGGTGGTACAACCACAGTACTTAGGAAACTGAGGCAGGAGCACTGCAAGTTTGAGAGCAACCCGGGCTACACAGTGAGACTATGTCTAAATAAAATTAAATAAAATAAAAGATTGGAAAGTTCACTTAGGCCAGACATGGTGGTGGCCACCTGTAATCCCAGCACTCAGGAGGCAGAGGTAAGAGGCTCACCGTGAGTTCAAGGCCAGCCTGAGACTATACAGTGTGTTCCAGGTCAACCTAGTTCACTTAGTATTTTGATGATTAAGCCAGGTTCATAAATTAAGTATTTTGATAATTTGTATCAGTTTTTTTTGGTAGGTTTCAATAAGAGTCTGTTGGCACCCCCTCCCATGTTGCCCATAGGTGTGCAAGAATTACATATGCATGGTGTTGCAGTCAGGTTCACATTACTGGCAGAAATCACCCAACCAAGAGCAGCTTGTGGGAATAAGGGTTTATTTTGGCTTACAGACACAAAAGGAAGCTCCACAATGGCAGGGGAAACGATGGCATGAACAGAGGGTGGACAACAACCCCTGGCCAACATAAGGTAGACAATAAGAACAGGAGAGCAGCCAGGTGTGGTGGTGCACGCCTTTAATCCCAGCACTTGGGAGGCACAGGTAGGAGGGTTGCCGTGAGTTTGAGGCCACACTGAGATTACATAGTGGTCAGCCTGAGCTAGAGCCAGACCCTACCTTGGAGACCCCCCCGGGCCCCTGCCAAAAATAAAAATAAAAAACAACAGGAGAGTGTACCAAGCACTGGCAAGGGGAAACTGGCTAACAATACACTGCCTCCCAGGGGCATTAATTCCCAAATCTCCATCAGCTGGGAACCTAGCAATCAACACTAAGTTTATGGGGGATACCTGAATCAAACCACCACACATGGGTTCTAAGGATCTAAAATCCAGTAGTCAAGCTTACACAGCAAGTGCTTTTAACTACTGAACTGTATCCCCAGACCTATGTAATTTTTTTTTATATTTTCCTTTATTTATTTGCAAGCAGGGGATGGGGAGAAGTGGGCATGTCAGGGCCTCTTACCACTGCAAATGAATTCCAGATGCATGTGGTAATTAGTGCATCTGGATTTACATGAGTACTGGGGAATCAAAACCAGGTCAACAGGCTTTGCAATCAAGTGACTTTAACCACTCAATTAGTTCCCTAGCCCCTGAAATATTTTGTATGTACTTTTTAAAAATCTTTTTATTTTATTTATTTGAGAGAGAAAGGCACAAAGAGAGAGAGAGAAAGAGAGAGAGAGAGGGCATGCCAGGGCCTCTAGCCACTGCAAATGAACTCCAGATGCATGTGCCACCTTGTACATCTGGCTTTACATGGGTACTGGGGAATTAAACCTGTGTCCTTCGGTTTTGTAGGCAAGCACCTTAAGCCATCTCTCCTGCTTTTGTTTTTTTGGGTGTTTTGTTGTTGTTGTTTTGAGGCAGTCTCACTCTATCCAAGCTGACCTGGAACTCGTTCTATAGTCCCAGGCTAGCCTCAAACTCATAGATCTTCCTTCTGCCTCCCTAGTGCTGGGATTAAAGGGGTGCACCACCATGCCTGGATCCCCTGAAATATTTTAAAGTAATATTTTAAATATTTTTTAAATATTTTAAAGTAACTGTACGAGCTATCACAGATGGTCTGCTGGATCCTGCTACAACTTCAAGAGTGGTCAATGTCTATTTACCCTTGATGTTTCCAGGTTCTAACTCCAAGACTTTTTCACAATCTTGAAAAGCACTGCTCCATTTCTCTAACTTGATTTCTGCTTGGGCACGATTGTTATAGGCAGATACAGTTGGAAGGGCTGATATGCTCCTGTGAAAGAAATACTTATTGACAATAGGCAGGCCTAAGGTAAATGTAGTAATTCACAGAACTCAGAAAAGCTGTGTTGAGGTTTGAGTATAAAATATCCCCCGCAGGCTGGTGGCACTGATCTGGGTGGTTCTGAACATTTCAGGAGTTGGGCCTAGCTGAAAGAAGTAGGTCACTGGGCTCTGCAAACGAATTTCAAACATATGCACCACCTTGTGCATCTGCCTTACTTGGGTACTGGGGAATCGAACCTGGGTCATTAGGCTTTGCAGGCAAGCACCTTAACTGCTAAGCCATCTCTCCAGTCCAGTTGTCAGGTACTTTGTTCACAGCTATGCAAAACTAACTAATGTAAACATACACAAGTCAGCTACAGACTATGTATGGGCTACGCTGCATCCTTCAAGAATTTCTCCTAATCCCACAATGTTTTAGAATATGAATATATTGCAGCTTTAAAGAAGTAATTAAGTTAAAATGAGACCATTGGGTGGGCCCAAATCTAATAAAACTGACATCCTTATAAGAATAGAAGATTAGGGTCTGGGGAAATTCAACAATTAATTAATTAATATTTTTTTTTAAAAAATAGGAGATTAAAACTAGAAATGTGTGGACACACAAGAAGTAGAGATTTAATCTAATCTGAGAGGTCAGGAAAGACTCCTTTAAAGAAGTTCAGGCAAGCCAGGGCTATATAGTAAGACTCTGTCTCACTAAAATAAAATAAAAGATTAGAAAGTTCACTTAGGCCAGGCATGGTGGTGTACACTTTTAATCCCAGCAATTGGGAGGCAGAGGTGGGAGGACTGCATGGATTCGAGGCCAGCCTGAGACTATACAGTGAATACCAGGATCACTGTGAGTCTGAGGCCAGCAGGAGTGATTTCTAGGTCAGCCTGGGCTAGAGTGAGAGCCTACCTTGAAAAAAAAGAAAAAAAGGGCTGGAGAGATGGCTTAGCAGTTAGGCACTTGCCTGTGAAACCTAAGGACCCCGGTTCGAGGCTCAATTCCCCAGGACCTACGTTAGCCAGATGCACAAGGGGGCGCACGCATCTGGAGTTCGTTTACAGAGGCTGGAAGCTCTGGCACATCCGTTCTCTCTCTCTCTCTCTCTCTCTCTCCCTCCCTCCCTCCTTCTCTCTGTCACTCTCAAATAAATAAATAAACCAAAAAAATTTAAAAAAAGAAAAGAAGAAAAAGCAAGATAGTCACAAGTGAATTTAAGATAAATCACAAGTACACACCTTGAGTGATTCCAACATAACTTATTTAAATGGGTTCGACAGTTAAAACATCGATTTTCTTTTTGTCTCTCTCTCTCTCTCTCTCTCTCTTTTTTGGGGAGATAGGGTCTCACTCTAGCCCAGGCTGACCTGAAATTCACTGTGTAGTCCCAGGCTGTTCTCAAACTCAGAGTGATCCTCCTACCTCTGCCTTCTGAGTGCTAGGATTAAAGGCATGAGCCACCATGGCTGGCAAAACATTGCTGTTTACATGGAAAATTTAAACCACAACAAAAATTTGCTCACCTGGTATAATACATCACAGCCTCTTCATAATCACCTGAGTGGAAAGCCTCATTTCCTTTCTCCTTTTCACGAGTAGCAAGAGAACCCTTCTCTTTCTCAGTTAGGCCTAGAAATAAGTATTATTTGATAAATGTGAAAATACAAGTTAATATAATCCTTTGTTTTGAGACAGGGTCTTATTCTATGCCACGCTGACTTGAAACATACTCTGGAACCCCAGGCTGGTTTGGGGTTTTGAATTCTAAGCAATAGTCTTACCTTAGTCTGTTCTGAGATTAAAGGCTTGTGCCACAACACTTGTATTAATATAATTCTTTTGTTTGCTTGGTTTTCAAGGATTCGAGGAAGGGTCTCACTCTGGCCCAGGCTGACCTGGAATTAACTATGTAGTCTCAGGGTGGCCTTGAACTCACGACAATCCTCCTACCTCTGCCTCCCATGTGCTGGAATTGAAGGTGTGCGCCACCACGCCTGGCATTTAATAGAATTCTTTCAAAAGCTTAAATCCAGGCCTGGGGAGGTAGTTCAGTGGGTAAGAGTGTGTGATGGTTTATCTCTGGTTGTCAGCATCACAGGATTTAAAATTACCATGGACATAAATCTCGGCGGTGTTTTCTAGAGGTGGGAAGATCGCCTAACTGTGGACAGCACCATTCCAGGGCTGGGGTCCTGGGCTGAATAAAAGAGAGGAAGCTAGCTGAGCAGCAGCGTTCCTACTTCTCTACTTCCTCCCTGCCAGTGTGACCAGGTGACACCACTCCTGCTCCTGCCATGCTTCCCCCCCCCCCACGACGGGCGTCCCCTCAAAACACTAAGCCAAAAATAAACCACTTCCTTCCTTAAAGTGCATCTTCTGCTCAGATATTTCATCCCAGCAATGAGAACTTAGCTAATACAGAGTGCATGCTGTACAAACATGAGGACCTGTGTTCAAATCCTAGCACCTATGTAAAAAAGCCAGATATGGCAGCATGCACCTGGGAGGTAGAGACATGATGACCCCAGGGGCTTGTTGGCTAGCTGCTCTTGCTGGATATGTAACTGCTAAATTCAGTGAGAGACCTTGTCTGAAAAAATAAGGTGGAAGGTGACTGAATTCCACATGTGTGAGCATGCATGTGCAAACACAACCACACACACAGGAACCCACACCTATACAAACATGTATATACACACACCATGTACATATAGGCATGCAAAACCAAAAACAAAACAAGACAGAAATACAAATGTTAGGGGTGGTCAACTTTGACCACCAATTGCTATTGTAATTAAGAAATTTAGCCAGGCATGGTGGCTCACACCTTTAATCCCAGAACTCGGGAGTCAGAGGTAGGAGGATCGCTGTGAGTTCAAGGCCACCCTGAGACTACATAGTTTATTCCAGGTCAGCCTGAGCCAGAGTGAGACCCTACCTCAAAAAAGAAAGAAAGAAAGAAAGAAAGGAAAGAAGGAAGGAAGGAAGGAAGGAAGGAAGGAAGGAAGGAAGGAAGAAACTTAGGGCTGGGGAGATGGCTTAGCAGTTAAAGGCCCTTGCTGGCAAACCCTCCCAGCCCAAGTTTGATTCCCCAGTACCCGTGTAAAGCCAGATGCACAATATGGCACATGCATCTGGAGGTCCTGGAGTGCCCATTCTCTCCCCACCCCTCTATCTCTCTCAAATAAATAAATAAAAATATTTTTTAAACAATGAAATCTAAAGACTACTAAATTACTCCTATTTTCCTCTATTACCTGCTGTGTCTATTCTTGTCTCGATTTTAGACAAATGGGCCTTGTTGTCTACTACAGTCTTTTCTTTGGAATCTTCATCAACTTTTGAACATTCCTTTTCAACATCAAATCTTAAATGAAGGAAGAACAACAACAAAACTGAAAAGAATACAATACAAGCAATAAAATAAAATTCATTGTTGCTGTCATTATACTTGTATTACAGGTTAAGTATTTTTTCACATTTTGGAACATTTGCATATACATGCTAAGGTTATTTAGAGATGGAACCCAAGCCAATACACAATTTATCTATCATTTACATACACCCTATACACATAGCCTAATACATGAAATAAAGTTTCATGGTTTGGAATTTTCTACTGGTTAGGACATCCCAGCACTAAAAAATGTTTCAGGTTTTTGGGCATTTCAGATTTCAGATGTTTGAAATACTGACATTTATTCTGCTGCATCACTCCACACATATTTAAAGCATGTATAATAGTTTGTTTCTCAAGTCAATTGCATTCTTTCACAAGAAAATATGCAATTAACTGAGGGCTTAAATATCAATCAGATCTAACCTGTTCCAAACCTTGTAATTAAAATTATGACTAATTATTCTCCATGTAAAATACTTGTACCTGTTTAGTTTAGACACGTAGAAGGATAGCACTAGTTACTTGTAGTTGGTTTTATAGACAAAATGATGCAGCAGGTTCTTCTTTTTATTGATAATTTTCTTCGGTTTTTTCCCCAAGGTAGGGTTTCACTCTATCTGAGGCTGTCCTGGAATTAACTCTGTAGTCTCAGGGTGGCCTCGAACTCACAGCAATTCTCCTTCCTCTGCCTCCCAAGTGCTGGGATTAAAGGCGTACACTACCACACCCGGCAATAATTTTCATATGTGTACATAATTTATTTATTTTCTTGAAGCAAGCCCAACAAACTGGCATTCATTTATGGAAGGGGGCAGGGAGAGAGGGAATTGGTGTGCAAGGGCCTCCAGCCACTGCAACTGAACACTAGATGCATGTGCCCCCTTATGTGCATGTGCAACATTGCATGCTTGCATCACTGCATCTGGCTAATGTGGGACCTGGAGAATAGAACATGAGCCCTTAAGATTTGCAGGCAAGTGCCTTAACCACTAAACCATCTCTCCAGCCCCATAATTTATTCTGATTGTAGTTTTTATTGATGAGAACAATAAGATCAAAAGCATTTAGACTACCTAGGCATGATGGCCCACACTTGTAATCCCAGCAATTGGGAGGCTGGGAGAGAAAATCTAGACTTTTGAAGCCAGCCTAGGCTATATAGCAAGATCCTGTTTCGAAAGAAAGAAGCCAGGAGTGATGGCACACGCCTTTAATCCCAGCACTTGGGAAGCAGAGGTAGGAGGATCACCATGAGTTTGAGGACAACCGGAGACTACATAGTAAATTCCAGGTCAGCCTAGCTAGAGTGAAACCCTACCTTGAAAAAAAAAAAAAAAAAAAAAAAAAAAAAAAAAAAAAAGGAAAGAGAGAGAGAAAAGAAAAGAGAATTCACTATGTAGTCTCAGGCTGGCCTTGAACTCACAGCAATCCTCCTACCTTGGCCTCCCGAGTACTAGGATTAAAGGTGTGCACTACCATGCCCAGCAAAAAAGTGTTGTGATTAAATAATTTAGTAACATTAATACTTAACTAATTTGGTACTTTTGGTATGTCTATGTTTGTAACAATTACCTTTAAAGTTATAGTATTAAATGGTAGAGAATTTTTCAGTAACAAAATTTTATATAAAGAAATATAGCTGGATATGGTGACACATGCCTTTAATCTCAGCACTTGAGAGGCTGAGGTAGCAGGATTGCCCTGAGTTTGTGGCAACCCTGAGACTACAGAGTGAATTCCAGGTCAGGATGGGCTAGACCAAGATCCTACCTCAAAAAAAAAAAAAAAAAAAAAAAAAAAGATATAAAACATACTTATCCCACTCTGCATAATCCCTTGGAATCTTCTTTTTAACTGGTCTACTTTTAGAATTCTCCTAAAAGAAAACAAAATCATACTTAATGAGACAGATTTAGTTTAAGATTAGCAGGATTGGGCTGGAGGGATTGCTTAGTGGTTAAGGCATTTGCCTGCAAAGCCAAAGGACCTCAGTTCAATTCCCTAGTAATCACATAAACCAGATGCACAAGGGGATGCACGCATCTGGAGTTTGTTTGCAGTGGCTGGAGACCCTGGTGCTCCCATTCTGTCTCTCTCTCTCTGCCTCTTTCTCTCTCTCTCTCAAATAAATAAATTAAAAATAAAGTAAAAAAAAAAAGATTAGCAGGATTTACTGTGAATACAATGTAAAGTACTGAATTGAGACTTACATATAGGGCTGGACAGATGATTTAGCAGTTAAGTCGCTTGCATACGAAGCCTAAGGACCAAGGTGCAATTCCCCAGGACCCACATAAGCCAGATGCATAAGGCAGCACATGTGTCTGGAGTCGTTTACAGTGGCTGGAGGCCCTGGTGTGCCCATTCTCTCTCTCTCTCTCTCTACCTCTTTCTCTCTCTGTCTGTCTGTTGCTCTCAAATAAGTAAATAAAAATAAATAAAACGTTTTTAAAGAAGACTTACATATGGAATAGATCAGAAAAATAGTTGTAACAACTTCAGTTTCCTAACAGTGATCTTCCTACCTCTTGCCTCCCAAATGCTGGGACTATAAGTATGCCCAACCACGCCCAGGCCCTTAAACTTTTAGATATCATGACACTTTTACTCTTCTGAAAAATATTGGTCACTTGAAGTTATACAGATCTTCAAAACATGTACATACTCAAATCACATTGCTGAAATCCCCATGGAGCATCTCAGAAAAGTCAAGTATGCTAAATAAATTTGTAGGAGTCCTTTGACTTGGAATGAGCCCCTACACCAGGCCCCAATAGACCAGCTCAAAATGCAGTCATTCATGTCAAAGTTCCACATAATCAAATGAAAACTAAGTTATGAGACCTTTTAAGAAGTTAGGAGGTAAGTCAGGCTTGGTAGTGCACGCCTTTAATCGCAGCACTTGGGAGGCTGCAGTAGAAAGATCAATGTGAGTTCAAGGCCAGCCTCGGGCTACAGAATGAGTTCCAGAGGTCAGCCCAGGCTAGAGCAATACCTTACTTCAAAATAAATAGAAAAGAAGTTGGGAGGCAAAATAAAAACTTTATTTCCAAGCAGGCCAGTCTTGGCTGGCAGGATAAGGAAATCCCTCTATTTTAACCCATAATGTGACCTAATACTAACAAATTTGCTTTCTATATTATTTGGTCTTGCTCAACATACCTAGTAGAAAATAACTATTCTATCACATCTAATGGAAGACCTTTTCCAAATTAATTATTAATTAATTAATGTGTATGAGAATGAGCGCGCCAGGGCCTCTTGCAAACAAACTCCACACACATGCCATTTTGCGCATCTGGCTTCACGTGGGTACTGGAGAACTGACCAGACTGGCTGACTTTGCAAGCAAGTGCTTTAACTACCAAGCCATCTCCTCAACCCCTTTTCTAAATTTTTAGAAGCAACCAATTCATAAATCATTAATACATGCCAATTGATCAGATGATTAAATTTGCTATAATCTTTTCCCTCTCTCTCTGTTTCTCTCTTTCTCTTTTTTTTTTTTTTTTTTTTTTTTTTTTTTGAGGTAGGGTCTTGCTCCAGCCCAGGCTGGACCTGGAATAAATTCATTATGTAATCTCAGGATGGCCTTGAACTCGCAGCCATCCTCCTACCTCTGCTTCCTGAGTGCTGGGATTAAAGGGGTGCCATCACATCCAGTTTATAATCTTTTCTTTTGACAAGTACAATACTTAAGAGGATACACAAGGGGTCACTGACATATCTGTGGCCGCTTCACATCCTGTCTGCAGCCAGCAGAGTGGAAATTTGTTCCTTTGCAGAAGCAAATTTGACATGAGGACATCTCCGGGCCTCCTCCCACGCGAACTGTTTAGCAACATCCCCAGGGACCATGACTGGTAAGCAGACGCTTCTGCCAACTCGCACTTGGGATATGTGGAGTACACCCCGTTCCTGCCACAAACTTTGTGGAAATTCCTTCCAGGGTTTTCTTTTTCTTTTGTCTTCTTCTGTGAAGTATACTTAAAAACCAAAAGGTCACTATAAAGCAAGGGATTACACCATTTCTTATAATGCAGGCCCAGCAGCTGCTGCTCAGCTAGGCCTCCTTACACAAATGGGAGTACTGGTAGCCTCCAGGGAGGGGACTGTTAGGCACATCCTGCTGGCCTGCTAGTTTAGCCTGTAATCTCAGCACTCCAGAGGCTGAGGCAGGAGGATCACCTCAAGTTCCACGCCAGCCTGGGCTACGTAGTAGGCTCCTATTTTTAAAAGGTGGTAGGGCTGGAGAGATGGCTTAGTGGTTAAGGCTCTTTCTCTCTCTGTTTGCAAATAAAGAAATAAAATGTCTATTTTTTTTTTGAAAAAAGAGGATATGCTTTGTCTTATATAGGTATTTTGAGGAGTACATATGAATATTAACCTCACCAAAATAATAAATAAAAAAGGTCAGATTTTGTCACTGGCAACAAATACTGTTACAGTTCATTTTTTCTTAAAGTGAAAGTCCATAATGTTCATTTCAACAACAATGTCCACCAAGTTCCAAGTTTGAATAACCAGGTTATCAGCCATTCTTCTGGTAAAAAAAAAAAAAAAAAAAAAAAACAGTGGCTTATGAAGTGGCTACTTCAGTTCACAAGTGCTTTCTTTAAGATGCCCAGCAAACAGGCCATGGTGGTGCACGCCTTTAATCCCAGCACTTGGGAGGCAGAGGTAGGAGGATCGCTGTGAGTTCGAGGCCACCCTGAGACTACATAGTGAATTCCAGGTCAGCCCAGGCTAGAGTGAGACCCTACTTCGAAAAACCCAAAACCAAAAACAAACAAACAAACAAAAAAACGATGCCTAGCAAAATTGTACTTTGCTACTCCAAGCTGAGCTTTCTATGTATGTAGTTCAGTATTGTCATACCACATAATATATGAAATGAGACATGTCCTCAGGGTTTAGGTTTGAACAAAGTACACTTTCCTGTTTCATCAAAGGCATTTGGGGGGCTGGGGAGATGGTTCAGAAACTAAAGACGCTTGCTTGCAAACCCTGCCAACCTGTGTTTGATTCCCTAGTACCCACATAAAGCCAGAGGCACAAAGTGACACATGTGTCCGGAGTCTGTTTGAAGCGGCAAGAGGCCCTGGCACGCCCATTCTCTCTTTGTTCTCAAATAAATAAATACAACTATTGTTTAAAGACATTTTTGGCTGGGCATGGTGGTACACACCTTTAATCCCAGCACTCAGGAGGCAGGCATAGAAGAATCACCCTGAGTTTGAGGCCATCCTGGGACAACATAGTGAATTCCAGGTCAGCCTGGGCTAGAGTGAGACCCTACCTAAAAACACACATTTTTTTTGTTCATTTTTATTTATTTATTTGAGAGTGACAGACAGAGAGAGAAAGAGGCAGATAGAGAGAGAGAGAGAATGGGCATGCCAGGGCCTCCAGCCGCTGAAAACGAATTCCAGATACATGCGCCCCCTTGTGCATCTGGCTAACGTGGGTCCTGGGGAATCAAGCCTTGAACCAGGGTCCTTAGGCTTCACAGGCAAGCTCTTAACTGCTAAGCCATCTCTCCAGCCCCACATTTTTTTTATAATTAAACTGGACTTTTTGTTTGCTTCTTTCTCTCTCTCTCTGTGTGATGTGATGTGATGTGTGTGTGTGTGATGTGTGTTCTCTGTGTGGGGGTGTGTGTGTGTAATGTGTGTGCTGTGTGGTATGTGTGTGATGTGCATGTGTGGTGTGTGATGTGTGTGCGCTGTGTGTTTGCTGTGTGTGGGCTGTGTGTAATGTGTGTGTGTGTGTGGTATGTGTGTGTGATGTGTGTGTGGTGTGTGATGTGTGTTCTCTGGGGGGTGTGTGTGGTGTGTGTGGGGGGTGTGTGTAATGTGTGTGCTGTGTGATGTGTGTTCTCTGTGTGGGGGTGTGTGTGTGTAATGTGTGTGCTGTGTGGTATGTGTGTGATGTGCGTGTGTGGTGTGTGATGTGTGTGCGCTGTGTGTTTGCTGTGTGTGGGCTGTGTGTAATGTGTGTGTGATGTGTGTGTGGTGTGTGATGTGTGTGTGTGATACGTGTGTGTGTGTGATGTGTGTGAGTGTGGTGTTTACCTGCAGCTGGGTGGACTCCCCTGCAGTGGCCAGAATGAAATGTCATGTGTTACACTCCATTACTCTTCTGCCCTTTCTTATTTAAGCTAGAGTCTTTCTCGCTTGTTTTGTTTTGTTTTGTTTGATACAGAGTCTCACTCTAGGCCAGGCTGACCTGGAACTCAACTCACACTGCAGCCCCAGGCTTGTAGAGCCTTCTACCTCAGCCTCCCCAGTGCTAGGACTAAAGGTGTATGCCACCACGGCTGGCTCTGGAGTCTTGTAAAGATTCCAGAGCTAAGACACCAGAGTTTGCTGGGGTTTATTGATTGGTTGAATTTTATTTATTTATTTTGCCAAGTCCCAGGGTTTCTCAAGTCTCTGCTCCCCTATAGGACTGGGGTTACAATTGTACCTGGCTGAGCCCAGCTATTTATTTATTTATTTATTTATTTATTTATTTATTTATTTATTTATTGGTTTTTCGAGGTAGGGTCTCACTCTAGCTCAGGCTGACCTGGAATTCACTATGGAGTCTCAGGGTGGCCTCGAACTCATGGCGATCCTCCTACCTCTGCCTCCCGAGTGCTGGGATTAAAGCCCGGCTTGAGCCCAGCTATTTATATGGAACCTCGGGATAAACTGCAGCAGTCTCTCAAGCCCCCTCAGGCCCTCATGCTTACACAGGAAGTGCTCTTAACCACTCAGCCATCTCTCAAGGCCCTAAATTGGATTTTTTTTCACTATGTGTATTAATAGGTTGATGTCACTGCCTCAGATTGTGTTAAGACTCCAGCAATTTTACTCTCAGTGCAAATGTCAACGTACTGGGAAAAACAACGTGCTAATATCATTTTACAAACAACACTGCTGGATGCACTGATGCAAACCTGTAATATCAGCCACTCAGGAGGCTGATGTGGGAGGATCACTTGGGTCCAGGAATTGTGGCCAGCCTGGGCAATACAGCAAGATCCCATCTCAAAAAAGGCATGGGGTGGGGTGGGGCAGAGAGGTTAGAGAGATGGCAGGTGTGGTAGTTTGAATGGATGGGCCCCAATATATTCAGGATTTTATTAAAGTTTGTCATTTAGACCTGCAGCCAACTGGCTGGAGGAAGTTTCCACTGTGGGTGGATCCTAGGGTCCAGCCTAAGGTGTGGGGGTGGATTTGGAATTCCCGTCTAAAGATATGCAAAGTAGCTGAGCTTTGCCTGGAGTTCCTAAAGTGTGCTTGCTTGCTTGTGGTGGTTTTTGGCGCATCTCTCTCTCTCTCTCCCTTTCTACTTGGTCTTGTGAAAAGGGGCCAACTTCTTCCACCATTATGGAACTTCCCCTGGATCTGTAAGCTTCAAATAAATTCCCTTCTTCCATAACTATGCCTGATTTAGAAGTTCATCCCAGTATTGAGGCCAAAGGATGCTTCCCACACAAGCACAAGGGCCTTAAGGGGCTTGAGACTGCCTGAGTTTGAGTCCCCAGTACCCATAGAAATAGTTGGCCATGGCCATATACTAACCCAGTCCACCTCCCTCTCTCTCTCTCTCTCACACACACACACAATATTGCCAGGAATGCTGGTGCATACCTATTTAATTCCCAGAATTTGGAAGGTTGAGGCAGGAGGACTGCCATGAGTTAAGGCCAGCCTGGGCTACAGAGAGTTCCAGGTTAATTTGAGCTAAAGAGAAACCCTGCCTCAAAAAAAAAATGTCCAAAATAAATAAACATAGCACTGACTCTTTGGACTCCTGAACTTGAAACTGAGAACCTCTGGGCTACTAATCTATCTTCTGCACTGAAGACAAAGAGCACGCATTACTCACCGGTATATTTTTAGAGCACAGACTTAGCCTATGTGCCCATTAATAAGTTTGAATTCTGGGCTGGGGCAATGGCTCAGCAGATAAAGGCACTTGCTTGAAAAGCCTGCCAGCCTGGGCTGGCCCCAGGTTGGAGTCCACAGCACCCAAGTAAAGCCAGAAGCACAAAGTGGCATATGCATCTGGAGCTCATTTGCATCAGAAAGAGGCCGCAGTATGCCAGTTCACTCATTCTCTCTCTCTCTCTCATTTCAAATAAATAAATAAATAAAAATTTAAAAAAGCAATAATGAGGGCTGAGTAGTTGGATTAGCCATTAAGGTGCTTGTCTGCAAAGCCTAACAACCTGGGTTCGATTCCCCAGTACCCATGTAAAGCCAGACTCAGTAGTACACGCATCTGGAGTTTGTTTATAGTGGCTGGAGGCTCTGGTGTGCCCATTCATTCTCTCTCTCCTTACTTGCAAATAAATAAATAAATAAGAATATATTTTAAAAAGAAAGAGGCCTGGAATCCCAGCACTTGGGAGGCAGAGGTAGGAGGATTGCCTGAGTTTGAGGTTACCTTGAGACTACATAGTGAATTCCAGGTCAGCCTGGACTAGAGTGAGACCCTACCTCGAAAAAAACAAAAAAAGAAAAGAAAGAAAGAGGGCTAGAGTGATTGCTTAGCAGTTGAGGTGCTTGCCTGCGGAGCCTAAAGACCCATGTTTGACTCTCCAGGTCCCACATAAGCCAGACACACAGTGATGCAAGTGCATAAGGCCGCACATGCGCACAAGGTGGCACATGTGTCTGGAGTTCAATTGCAGTGGCTAGAGGCCCCAGCATGCCAATTCTCTCTCTCTCTCTCCCTTGCAAATAAATAAATATATATTTTTTAAAAAAGAACGAATGAGGTCAGCAGGTTGTCAAATGATCTTGTTTCAGCCTGAAGTGAAATAGCTGGACTTGAAACCCCAACAGGTCCCCTTATATGGACTCTATTAGTTAAAAAGAAAAGTTTGAAAGATCTAATAAGGATGGGCCACAGAGAAATAATGAGAAAAAAGCATGTGGTAAGGAGAAAAATGATGTCTATATGTGCTCAGAAGTATCTATACCATTCCAAATCTGCAGTTAGTTAAATTACATACGATATCCTCTGTATCTCTACTTGGTATATAAGGTTGTTCCCTGAAAGTCTCATACACTGAATGGGACCTCAGGTACTCAGAAAAACTGGCTGAGCAGATGAGACAGAGCAGTGAAAGGAGAAAGATAAAAGGCAGCAATAAGAGGCAAACTTTCAAAGGAAAGGGCTGTTTCATTTTCATCTCCAAGTGGTCAGATATAGCTTTCTCAAAAAATGTAGCTGGGGCTGGAGAATTGGCTTAGCGGTTAAGGAGCTTGCCTATAAAGTCAAAGGACCCAGGTTCAATTCCCCAGGACCCACATAAGCCAGATGCACAAGGTGGTGCATGAGTCTGGAGTTTGTTTGCAGTGGCTGGAGGTCCTGGCATACCCATTCTCTCTTTATCTGCCTCTTTCTGCTTCTTTATCTCTCTCAAATAAAAATTAAGAACAATTTTTTGGGCTGGAGAGATGGCTTAGCAGTTAAGCACTTGCCTATGAAGCCTAAGGACCCCGGTTCAAGGCTCAACTCCCCAGGACCCACGTTGGCCAGATGCACAAGGGGGCACATGCATCTGGAGTTCATTTGCAGTGGCTGGAGGCCCTGGCGCGCCCATTCTCTCTCTCTCTCTGCCTCTTTCTCTCTGTTGCTCTCAAATAAATAAATAAATAAATAAAAACAAAATTTTTTTTAATGTAGCTGGGAGCTGGAGAGATGGCTTTGTGATTAAGGTGCTTGCCTGAAAAGCCAAAGGACTCAGGTTCAATTCCCTAGTACCCACATAAAGCCAGATGCATAAGGTGGCACAGTGCTTGGAGTTTATTTGCAGTGGCTTGAGGCCCTGGTGTGCCCATTCATATTCTCTCTCTCTCTGTAAATAAAATATATAATTTTTAATTTATATAATTGTTTATTTATTTTATTTATGAGAGAGAGAGAGAGAATTGGCATCCCAGGAGCTTTAGCCACTGCAATTGAACTTCAGACGTGGGCACCATTTTGTGTGCATGTGTGACCTTGTGTGCATGCATCACCTTGTGCATCTGGCTTACATGGGTTCTGGGGAGCTGAACCTGGGTCCTTAGGCTTTGCAGACAAGTGCCTTAACCACTAAGCCATCTCTCCAGCCCTAAATAAAATCTTTCAAAACAAAGTAACTGGACCTGGTAGCATAGGCCTGTAATCCAAACTTCTCAGGAGGCTAAAGCAAAAGGATCATGTGTCCAAGGCCTGCCTTGGCTACAAAGAGAGTTCAAGGCTAGCCTAGGAAATGTATGGACTCCCATTCTCAAAATAAAAGGTTTAAAAAAAAAAAAGACCTGGGCGTGGTGGTGCACGCCTTTAATCCCAGCACTCAGGAAGCAGAGGTAGGAGGATCACTGTGAGTTCAAGGCTACCCTGAGACTACATAGTGAATTCCAGGGCAGCCTGGGCTAGAGTGAGACCTTACCTCAAGAAAAAAAAAAAAGAGACAAGAATCTAGCTCAGTGGTACTTACCTAACATACATGAAGTTGTAAGATCAATCCTAGTGCCATAAAAAGGTTAAGAATTAAGAACTGAAGGAAGAATAAAAAGGAGAGAAGGAAGGGAGAGGTAAAAAGCAATCATACTCTGGCTACTCTGACTAGACAGCCACCAATCTCTTCCTTGCCAGCCCCAGCCCACACCAAAAAGACAGACCTTGCCAACATGAAGACAGCTGTTCGAGCCACGAATAGGGGGCAGGTGATCTCCTGCTCCTGAACGTGTCCTGGTGTGATGAAAGTGCATCGTATTTTCTTCCCTTGTAATTTCTGATATCCAACTCTGAGAAGCAGAGAGAAAAAGGCGGTAAATACACAGTTTTATAATAATTAACCTGACATTAGAAAGTGCTATTCAGCAGTTTCCTGAGTCCCCTTTTTGGGTAACAACTTGATCATGTCATTTTGTATGGAACGTCCTATCTACTTGTTCTTTCTTTCCTCTCTCCCTCTCTCTTCTCTCTTTCCTTCTTTTTTTTTTTTTTTTTTTTTTTTTTTTTTTTTTTTTTGAGGCAGGGTCTCACTCTAGCCCAGTGTGGCCTTGAACTCACTATAATGCTCCTACCTCAGCGTCCTGAGATTATAAGCATGAGCCACTACACCCAGCTTCTTTTCTTTTCTTTTATTCTTTTTCCCTTGGTTTTTCAAGGTTGAGTCTCACTCTAGTCCAGGCTGACCTGGAATTCACTATATAGTCACAGGGTGGCCTCAAACTCATGGCGATCCTCCTACCTCTGCCTCCTAGATGCTGGGATTAAAGGCGTGTGCCACCATGCCCAGCTTTCTTTTTTTGTTGTTGTTTAAATTGTGTTAAATACTTATAAAATTTACTTTCTGAACTATTTTTAGTATACAACTCAATTTTGTTAAGAATAACCCTTGGGCTGGAGGGATGGCTTAGCAGTTAAGGCTGTTTGCCTGCAAGGCCAAAGCAGCCAGGTTCGATTCCCCAGTACCCACATTAGCCAGACACACAAGGTGGCACATGCGTCTGGAGTTCATTTGCAGTGGCTGGAGGCCCTGGCGTGCCCATTCTCTCTCTCTCTCTCTCTATCTCTATCTCTGCCAAATAAATAAATAAAAATAGAATATTAAAAAAAAGAATATCCCTTTTGATGGGAAGGGTTGCTTTGTTTAGGGGGATTTTTGTGAGACAGTCTCATTTATCCCAGGCTAGCCTCAAACACTCTATGTAGCCAAGGATGACCTTCAATCCTTGACCTTCCGGCCTCACACCTTCCAAGTTCTGAGATTATAGGTGTATACTACCATATCTGTCTCTTTTTCTTTTCCTGTTTTGGACAGGGTATTGTTCTGTAGCTCAGGCTGGCCTAGAACTTTCAACTCTCCTGGCTGTGCTTCCCAAGTGCTGGGATTATAGGCATATGCCACCATAACTAGCTACTTTTATAATCTTAGGTCTTATTAATGATCCTTTCCAGCAAGCTCCCCTAAACTTCCTGGTTGAGCGACTGGGGAATCAAGCCTCGAACAGGGGTCCTTAGGCTTCACAGGCAAGTGCTTAACTGCAAAGCCATCTCTCCAGCCCTTAAAATATCTTTTAAAAGATAAAGTAGCTGAGAATAATAGCACAAGTCTATAATCCCAGTTCAGGAGGTGGAGGATGGAGGATTAGAAAGTCAGCTCATTCTCCACACAGCAAGTTAGAGACTACCTAAAGTTGCATGGGACTCTGTCTCAAAAATGATTTATCTGGGTGAGGAGAAATGGCTAAGTGGTTAAGGCACTTGCCTGCAAAACCTAAGGACCCATGGTCAACACTCCAGGTCCCACATAAACCAGATCCACAAGGTAATGCAAGTGCACAAGGTCGCATATGTGCACAAGGTGGCACACACATCTGGAGTTTGGTTGCAGTGGCTGGAGGCCCTAGCACACCAATTCTTCCTCTTTCATTAAAAAGAATTATTCAGGGCTGGAGAGATGGCTTAGCAGTTAAGCGCTTGCCTGCGAAGCCTAAGGACCCTGGTTCAAGGCTCGATTCCCCAGGACCCGCGTTAGCCAGATGCACAAGGGGGCACACGTGTCTGGAGTTTGTTTGCAGTGGCTGGAAGCCCTGGCATGCCCATTCTCTCTCTCTCTCTCTATCTGCCTCTCTCTCTCTCTCTCTCTCTCTCTCTCTCTGTCACTCTCAAATAAATAAATAAAAATGAACAAAAAAAATTATTTTTAATTATTCAGAGAAAATCATCAGGAAGGTAGAAAAAAAACATAGCCATACATGTTTGTTTTATTCTTTTCTTATTTTAAGACAGGGTCTTAGTTTAGGTTGACTTCAAACTTACTATGTCAGATGCTGGTCTTGAACTCCAGAATTACAGACATGTTATCACATCCAGTTCCAAATATAGCTCCATCCACAGATGCTAATTAACTTAGTATTCTCTTATATACGGAATCACTTTTTATATTTTTTTTCTATTATATATTGAATTACTTATTTTTAAGGCAGAGTTTCACTCTGGCCCAGGCTGACCTGGAACTCACTCTGTGACCTAGGCTGGCCTCAAACTCATGGTGATCTTTTTACCTCAGTCTCCTGCATGTTGGGATTCTAGGCAAGAGCCACCAAGCCCAGCAGAAGAGTGAATATTGACCAGATATTATTTAAAAGACATACGTAAATTTACAGTGTTTAACTACACTTAAGAAGCAATCGCTATTTGCTCAGTAATCACTAAAAGTCCTTTACTAACAAACAAGCTGAGGATTTCAGATAAATGAAGTGGACATATATTCAGTGTTAATACAGTATCTATCAAAACAGCGTTCGTGGTGTAGCACTAAAGTAGGAGGATCTCTGTGAGTTCCAGGTCAGCCTGGGCTAGAGTGAGAGCCCGCTCTAAAACAAACAAACAAACAAACAAGCAAGGAAACAAGCAAGCAAGCAAACAACCCTGTGTTATTATTCTCTACCTTTATGTCACTGTCAATTTTCTCCCATTCTTCTGCTGTAAAACTGGATGCTGTAGCTGCCGGTCTATCTTTCCTCAAAGCTCTACTTTTAGGAGCCAAGTCTGTAAGGCGCTTTTCACAAAATTCTGTAAGTTCAGGATAATATCCTTCCTCACCAGACCTTAAAAGTGGTTATAATTTTAGAGTTAGCACGTTACTGTGAGATCCACTAGATTGGTGGTTTGCAAACTGGGATCCCTGGAGCCTCCCCCTTCTTGCATCTTTAGGGCCTTACAAGGCTGAAAGTAGGACTACTGGCTCAACCAGGTACAATGGCTATTTTATCTGCTTATCTAGGATGTTATACAGTGATGAAAACGAGAATTTAAAAAAAAAAAAATCAAGCCAGGCATGGTGGCGCAGGCCTTTAATCTCAGCACTCAGGAGGCCGAGGAAGGTGGACTACGTGAGTTCGAGGCCACCCTGAGATTACATAGTGAATTCCAGGTCAGCCTGGGCCAGAGTGAGACCCTACCTCAAAAAACCAAGAAAAAAAATCAATTTGCATCACACACTTTAAAAGTTAAATAGATAACATTCTCCTGCTTAACATACATATGCTCATTTTTCTACATAAGGCAATTTTAAACATTTATTGGAAATTCACCATTAAGAGATAAACAGACAATGTGGGCTTCCTTTCAAAGGAGGAGTTTCTGTTCACTTTTTTCTTTTTTGTTTTTGTTTTTGTTTTTCGGCTGGCCTTGAACTCATGGTGATCCTCCCAATTCTGCCTCCCGAGTGCTGGAATTAAAGACATGTGTCACCATGCCCGGATGTTCACATTTTCTTTTAGGGATAGGAAGAAAACAGAAACAGCTTAGACAAGCACACTCCCTACATTCAAACACTCAAGAAACAGAATTCCTTCCTCAGAAAGCTATATAAAGGCATCTGATCTTTTTGTTTGTTGGTTTTTAAAGAAAATCAATTATTTCTCGTCTCTTAACACTTTTAACAAAATATAATGAATCCCATTTCCAAATGAAATATTATAAAACAATCTCAAGTTAATATAATATAACTTAATAGGCTAGTCATAGAATTTCTTATAGCATCTCTTCTCAGCCTTTTGGCTAAGATCAAGGGTAGACTTTCTTATAACCAACATCACAACTGCAGCCTTCAACCTCTTCATCCCATAAACATCTCGTTTCCAGTCAGTCCAAATATAAAAGAAATTTTGCTGAGAAAAAAATAAAAGAGAAAGTAATGATATGATTTTTCATCTTCCCACTTCATGATTTTTCATCTTCCCACTTCAGAAGTGATAAGGTGGCCTGGCGTGGTGGCGCACGCCTTTAATCCTAGCACACAGGAGGCGAAGGTAGGAGGATCGCCATGAGTTCAAGGCCACCCTGAGACTACATAGTTAATTCCAGGTCAGCCTGGACCAAAGTGAGACCCTACCTTGAAAAACCAAAAAAAAAAAAAAAAAAAAAGAAGTGATAAGGTGAATACAGCCACTTTGGAAGGGAGGACAGTCAAAGGTGACAGCTAAAGAGAAAAACTAAAGTACGCAGAGATAAGATGATGGTCCTAGGAAAGAAATGCAAGAACCAGTGGGGAGCCAAGGAGGACTGCTGTGTCCTGGAAAGAGGGGTTCAGGCTCCAGAGGTGGCTTCTGCAATAGAATTCTGTTCTCCAAGTGAAACAGTTCAAGGAATCCAAAATGGGTGTTCCAGGGTCAGCACTCCATAGGGCCGTGTTTCCTGAAATGGATTCCTTAACCCTGATTTTATATATATATCCATCAGCTGAGTTGTTTAAAACATGTTTCTAGGCCCCACCCATTTCCAAAAGAGTTCCCATAGTAGACAGAATCACTGGGAGTAAGGCCCCCAAAGTTGTGTTTTCAATAACCACATCTAAACTGGCATACGGAAACATAAAATGAGTTTGTAAATGCTTACCTCAGCACACAAAGAATTTTTTCCAGGTGTTTAACATTTGAACAGTTTTCAATATACTTGAAATCCAAATGTTCAATGGGAATTTTAAATGTCTTTGTCGTTCCACAGCCCCACAAAGATGGATAATCCTTGGCAGTCATGGCTGAAACATAGGGGAAAAATGTGAATCTAATATAATTTTTGTGTGTGTGTGTGTGTGCACGTGTGTGGGTGTCATGCTGAATATATATACACACATATATTTATTGAGTATGCCTAGAAAAAGGAGGTTGAGTATACTTTCCAAGGAGGAAGATTTCTCATCTTGAGCGTACTTTCTCTGATAACAATAGTTAACACTGACAGAACTAAACTATGGGCCATGAAGGTATTATGTCAAGCTTTAAACAAATCTGGAATAGAATAGGAACCTGACAAAACAGGTTTTGGTGCTCAAACTACTTTTTTTCTTCCCCCCAAAGAGAGAGTCATACTCTAGCCTAGGCTGACCTGGATTTTACTATTTAGTCTCAGGGTGGCCTTGAACTCACAACACTCCTCCTACCTCTGCCTCCCCTGTGCTGGGATTAAAGGTGTGTGCTACCATGCCCAGCCAAGTCACCACAAACAAACTCCAGACACATGTGCTCCTCGTACATCTGGCTTATGTGGGTCCTGGGGAATCTAACCTGCATCCTTTGGCTTCGCAGGCAAATGCCTTAACCACTAAGCCATCCCTCCGGCTGCCAATCCCCCCCTTTTTTTTTCTGAGGTAGGGTTTTACTCTGTAGCCCAGACTGACATGGAATTCAGGATGGCATCGAACTCATGGCAATCCTCCTACGTCTGCCTCCCAACTATGTTTTTGTTTTTGTTGTTGTTGTTGTTGTTTTTTGGTTTTTCAAGGTAGGATCTCACTCTAGCCCAGGCTGACCTGACTATGTAGTCTCGGGGTGGCCTCGAACTTATGGCGATCCTCCTACCTCTGCCTCCTGAGTGCTGGGATTAAAGGCATGTACCACCACCCCCGACCCAAACTACTTTTTTAAGGTATCTTTTCATGCTGATGTTGAAAGATCATGTATTTGTTAACATTCCAGTCATCCCTTGTGATTCTGCACACGCATAAATGACATCCACTGTGGCTTCTGTTTTCCTGTCTCTTGTCTCCTTATTCTCACTACCACTGCCATGATGACTGTGTTCTAAAACACTCGACACACCTCTCTTACGACATGGCATGTAGTTGCACTATGTTTTTTGTTTTCTAGATTATTAAAGAGCTTATTCATCCTCACAGCTCCAGGATTATTGTAAGTTGTTCTTTATATGCCTCAAGAATGCTGGGCACAATGGCACATGCCTTTAATCCCAACCCTTGGGATGCAGAGGTAGGAAGATGGCCGTGAGTTCAAGGCCACCCTGAGACTAGAGTGAATTCCATGGCTAGAGTGAAACCCTACCTTGAAAAAACAACAACAAAAAGAAATATTTGCTGAATTGCATTAGGAATGAAGAGGCCTTAGATACTTTCACTAGTGTCTAGTGATAGCGGTAATAACTATCACAAAACTGTGACAAATATTGATGTAGTTCTTTTATTTATTTATTTATTTTCTTTTCTGAGGTAGGGACTTACTCTAGTCCAGGCTGACCTGGAATTCACTATGTAGTCTCAGGGTGGCCTTGAACTCACAGCAATCCTCCTACCTCTGCCTCCCAAGCGCTGGAATTAAAGGCATGCACCACCAAGCCTGGCCTAATATTTTATTTTAATTAATTTATTTTAGAGAGGTAGAGAGAAGGAGAATGGGCATGCCAGGGCTTCCAGCCACTGCAAATCAGTTCCAGGTGTATGCACCACCTTGTGCATCTGGCTTATGTGGGTCCTGGGGAATTGAATCTGCGTCCTTTGGCTTTGCAGGCAAGCACCATAACTGCTAAGCCACCTCTCCAGCCCCTGATGTAGGTTTTAATATGTGCTGGGTAACATTAAATATGGATATACCTAGAATATACTCTTTTAATTTTTCAACTATTTTATCAAGTATATTATTTTATGTAGAGAATAATAATAGGCTATCATTTATGGAGCAACCTTAAAATTACCATGTTCCATAGATGATTATCTCCTTTAATCTTCAAAATCATTCCCAGGCTAGTGGTAAAGAACTTGCCTAGCATGCACAAGGTCCTGGGCTCAATCTCCAGGACTACAAATAAATCAACATCAGGCTGGAAAGATGGCTCAGTGGTTAACGGCTCTCGCTTACAAATAAATCAATAAAATAACAATAATAATGATGTCTACCATTTTATATAGAGACAAGTAAGAAGTAAACAGAAGATATGAAACTCATTAGGCTAACTTCAGAGCCCACCTACTTAATCAACATAGCACCAGAGATTTTCAAACAGTAGGAGACAATGCATGAATAGCAATCAGTAGTGTTTTATAAACTAGAAGCAAATTTAAAAACTAGGGCTGGAGAAATGGCTTAGTAATTAAGGCACTTGTTTGCAAAGCCAAAGGACCAGGTTCAATTCCCCACAGAAGCCGGATGCACAAGGGGGCGCACAGCAGCTAGAGGCCCCAGCGTGCCCATTCTCTCTCCCCCTACCCCTGCCTATCTCTCTCTCTCTCTCTCAAATAAATAAAGGGGGGGGGGCAGAAAAAACCTACCTACCCAGGTCTGGTGGCACAGACCTCTAATTCTAACTATGTAGAAGGCTAAGGCAAAAGAATCACAAAGCGGAGGCCTGCTTGGATTGCAGAAGTCATTCAAGGCTAGTCTGACAACTTAAAGTAGAAAGTGCTGGTGTGGAGGTTTGATTCAGGTGTCCTCCATAAACTTAGGTGTTCTGAATGCTAGGTTCCCAGCTGATGGAGATTTGGGAATTAACACCTCCAGGAGGCAGTGTATTGTTGGGGGCGGGCTTATGGGTATTACAGCCAGTTTCCCCTTGCCAGTGTTTGGCACAATGTCCTGTTGGTATTATCCACCTGATGTGGGTCAGGGGGTGATGTCCACCCTCTGCTCATGCCATCATTTTCCCTGCCATCATGGAGCTTCCTACTCGAGCCTGTAAGCCAAAATAAACCTCTTTTTTTTTCCCACAAGCTGCTCTTGGTTAGGTGACATCTACCAGCAATGCGAAGCTGACTGCAATACCTGGGGATATAGCTCAGTGGTAGAGCACTTGCCTCGCATGAATGAGACCCTTGGTTCAATCCCCAGCACACCCTATCCTGACAACGCACCTAGCACATAATAACAATAAATACTGTATTAAAAAAATTCTCATTTCAGGCTGGAGAGATGGCTTAGAAGTTAAGGCATTTGCCTGCAAAGCCAAAGGACCTCAGTTCAATTCCCTAGGACCCACATAAGCCAGATGCACAAGGTGGCACATGCGTCTGGAGTTCATTTGCAGTGGCTTGAAACCCTGGTGTGCCCATTCTCTGTCTGTAATAAATAAATAAATAAATGAATATTTTAACAAAAGTATTTCATGTCTAGGTAGATATAAATTATATGTATATAAATGCACATGTTTGCAAAGTGAAATATATTTCTCATTGACTATTGGGCATCACTGTCAAGGTTTTTAAAAAAAAATACTGCACTAAAACCTACTGGGTGACCTTTTGGAAACAAGGAAGAGCAAAATATCTAATTTAATGACTGCCTTCTGGGAGTATGATCTTGCAAACAGGACACTGTCAGCACCACCTCCATACTCCTGTTGGCTTTGACTGGTGTATAAAATATAGATACAATTTTTCAGCTTTGGGGTAAGAGTCAGCCAAGAAATTAGGCTGTGGCTTCCACACCACACCTTTAGGGCCCAGCATGGTGAATAACTCCCATGACAAGGACAATCTGAGAGGTGAAAGGTATAGGAAGGAACCAAAGAGCTTTTAAATTATTGATTCTGAGCAGAATAAAATGGGTTACCTTGAGAAGTTTTCTCCAAAGAGATGGGAGACTTTCATGGAAAAGAATTAAGTATCTAATGGGATTAAATTACCTCAAATTGAAACTGTTTTACAACCATTGAGATTTTTGTTTGAATATATATATTTTTTATTTTTTTTAATTTATTTATTTGAGAGGGACAGACAGAGAGAGAAAGAGGCAGATAGAGAGAGGGAGAGAGAATGAGCATGCCAGTGCCTTCAGCCACTGCAAACGAATTCCAGACGCGTGCGCCCCCCTGTGCATCTGGCTAACGTGGGTCCTGGGAGTCGAGCCTCGAACCAGGGTCCTTAGGCTTCACAGGCAAGTGCTTAACCGCTAAGCCATCTCTCCAGCCCTTGTTTGAATATATTTAAAAACACAAAATAACAGGCTGTGGTGGTTTGATTCAGGTGTTCCCCATAAACTTAGGTGTTCTGAATGCTAGGTTCCCAACTGATGAAGATTTGGGAATTAATTCTTTCTGGAGGCAGTGTATTGTTGGAGGCAGGCTTGTGGGTATTATGGCCAGTTTCCCCTTGCCACTGTTTGGCACACTCTCTTGTTGCTGTTGTCTACCTGATGTTGGCCAGGAGGTGATGTCCACCCTCTGATCATGCCATCATTTTTCCCTGCCATCATGGAGCTTCCCCTCGAGCTTGTAAGCCAAAATAAACCCCTTTTTTCCCCACAAGCTGCTTTTGGTTGGATGATGTCTGCCAGCAATGTGAACTTGACTGCAATAGTAAAGTTGGTACCAGGAGTGGGGTCATTTGCTGCTCGACACCTGACTGTGTAGCTTTGGCCTTTTGGAATTCATTTTCAAGAAGAATGTGGAATGATTTGAAATCTCGGCCTAAGAGATGCCTTTCAGTGCTGTAAGTACAGCATGATGGACTATTCTGGTCAGAGCTGAAAGACCTGAGTGCAGTAAGAACCAAGGACTATAAAGTTTGGCTTATGAGGGTGAGAAAGAGCTTTACCTGGACTGGGCTAGAAGCAGTTTGTGTGAGAGGCTTACTATTATGCCCGTGTCCTGAGAATTTGTGCAGGGTTGCATTACGTAGAAACAGACTGGTATGTGCAGAGGGATATGGCACAGAAAAAAAAATAAAGTAAAATCTTTGGGTTGAAACTGCTGCCTGTTCAGTTGCAATTGTTTTGCAAAGTGAAATGGATTACAACCATTGAGATTGGGCCAGTTGACCTGCATTGGGACAACAGAAAGAATGCAGTCTTTTGAAGGGGCCTGAATGCTGAAGGAGTGTCCTGTTCTTCAAAGTCTGCTTTATTCCCCCTCAGATTAACAAATTGGTACCCCACCTGGTATTATGGAGTATAAGAAATGCAGGAAAGAGAGGGTCATTGAATATGTAACATGGTTTGTGTTTTGTAAATGGCCATGGACAGTGTGAAGTAAGTTTGCTGGATGCCTGCATGGAGACCAGATAGAACCATGAGGGTGGACTGGCAGTTGCAGTGGAGACCCAGTGGAGAAGCCAGGAGCACGAGACAGCTGCTAAGGAGAGCTGCTGGCACCAGATGAAGTTTTCCAAGACTGTGAGTAGCCTAGCTGGAGAGGTGGAATTGGAACTCCAGAGACTTGTTGCTGGTTAGAATTATCAGAGTTGGAGATTTGACACTGACTAGAGTTATTGGACTTGGAGCTACATAGTTTGATGTCTGCCCTGGTTGTTTTAAATTTTGTATTGGTTGAATATTTCTTTGCTATACCCAATGCCATCTTTTGCAGTGTGAATATTTATACTGTGCCATTATGGGTTTTCAGGGGATTTTTTGGTATTATGGCTCAGTTAAAAGACCTTGGATTATGGAGATGTTTGAACATCATTAGGATTGATAAAAAAAAAAAAACTATGGGGACTTTTAAAGTTGCACTGAATGCATTGCATTTTATGTCGTGTATAGATATCAGTTTACAGGGGCCAAGGACAGAATGTGGTAGTTTGATTCAGGTGTCCCCCATAAACTTAGGTGTTCTGAATGCTAGGTTCCCAGCTGATGGAGATTTGGGAATTAATGCCTGCTGGAGGCGGTGTATTGTTGGGGACGGGCTTATGGGTGTTATAGCCAGTTTCCCCATGCCAGTGTGTGGCACACTCTCCTGTTGCTGATGTCCACCTGATGTTGGTCAGGGGGTGATGTTCACCCTCTGCTCATGCCATCATTTCCCCCTGCCATCATGGAGCTTCCCCTCGTGCCTGTAAACCAAAATAATCCCCTTTTCTTCCCCACAAGCTGCTCTTGGTCAGGTGATTTCTGCGTGTATTTTGAACCTGACTGCAACACAGGGCATCTCCCTTCCTTCCTTCCTTCCTTCCTTCCTTTCTTTTTAAAGTTAGTTTTTACAAGGTAGGGTCTCACTTTAGCCCAGGCTGACCTGGAACTCACAGCAGTCCTCCTACCTCTGCCTCCCAAGTTAAAGGCATGGTCCACCCTGCAGGGTAGGGCCAACTTTTAAATAAATTCATTCTGAATACTATCCTACTATCACTGAGAGTCAATTTTGAGAGTCACCATACCTTTTTCTAACCCCCCCCCACCCCCGCCCTATGGGACACATTCTCAGGATCTCAAGAAGACAAATGTTAGCTGGGCATGATGCCCCATATCTGAAACCCCTGCTCATGGGATATAGAAGAAAGAGGATTAGAAGTTCAAGGTCATCTTCTGCTACATAACAAGTTTACTGCCAGCTTCAAAAAAGAAAGAAGGAAGAATGAATGAATGAACAGAGGGACTAGTTGGAAAGAGGAAAAGGCCAAAGGCCAGTTGTGGTGGCAGATGCTTGTAGGAAATTGCTGAAGAGATGGAGGCAGAAAAGGGGAAAAGAATTCAGTGGAAGTGTTGCAGAGAAAGAGGACAAAACAGAATGGGAGGGGATTATGATCAAAATACAATATGGAGCCGGGTGTGGTGATGCAAGCCTTTAATCCCAGCACTTGGAAGGCAGAGGTAGGAGGATCACTGTGAGTTCATAGTGAATTTCAGGTTAGCCTGTGCTAGAATAAGACCAAAAACAAAACTAAACAACAAAAAACCAAAAAACAAAAAACGATTATGGAGCCCGGAGTCATTGTGCACACCTTTAATCCTAGCACTGGGGAGGCAGAGGTAGGAGGATCTCCATGAGTATGAGGCCACCCTGAAACTACAGAATAAATTCTAGGTCAGCCTGGGCTAGAGCAAGACCCTACCTCGAAAAAAACAAACAAAAAAAAAGCCGGGTGTGGTGGCACACGCCTTTAATCCCAGCACTCACTCGGGAGGCAGAGGTAGGAGGATCTCCACGAGTATGAGGCCACCCTGAAACTACACAATAAATTCTAGGTCAGCCTGGGCTAGAGCAAGACCCTACCTCGAAAAAAACAAACAAACAAAAAAAGCCGGGTGTGGTGGCACACGCCTTTAATCCCAGCACTCACTCGGGAGGCAGAGGTAGAAGGATCGCTGTGAGTTCGAGGCCACGCTGAGACTAGAGTGAGACCCTACCTTGAAGAAAAAAAAAAAAGAAAGAAAGAAAGAAAAAACTTGATTGGAGGCCCGTTCCAAGGGAGGGAGTACAACCCTGATACTGAAAACCTACAACAGGAGTAATCATGAGCCCTAGGGTTGTAAGTTCTGCTGCTGTCTGGCTAAATGTATATATTATGCTCACCAAACTGCCCAGTAAGCACTTCTCTTAATGTTCATACCCATATATTAATGCTATTCTCACTTTTGGTTAGAGAACCTTCTCTTTTCAGATGACAGTAACCTTGGGATGACTCAGAGGCACCATGGTGCTGAGAAGAAGTGACAGAGGAGTGTGCAATATCTACAATGTCTCTATCACACCTTCCAAGGTTCAGGGTCCACTGCAGAAGAGGTGGCAGAAAGAATGTAAGAGCCAAAGGAAGGGTAGGATTCCTTACAACGTTCTCCCCCAGACACAAAATGGCCTGGATATCCATGACCTCACAGTGCCTGACTACCTACACAAGGCTATCATAATAGGAGGAAAAGATGATGACATCAAAATAAAAGACTGATTGAGATGGGGAGAATGGAGTTTCAAAGGGGAAAGTGGGGGAAGGGAGGGAATTACCCTGAGACATTGTTTACAATCATGGAAGTTGTCAATAAAAAAATAAATTAAAAGAAAACAAAAAGAAAAAAGCGAAAAACATGAACATGTATGAAAACTGTCAAAAAGTTAAAAATAGGCCCGGTGTGGTGGCACACGCCTTCAATCCCAGGAGAGGCAGAGACAGAGGTAGGAGGATCAACATGGCTAGCCTGGGACTACAGTGAGTGCCAGGTCAGCTTGGACTAGAGTGAAACTCGACCTCGATAAAACAAAAAATAAAGTTAAAAATATATTAAATAAGTCTCAAGTTCAAAAAAATATTTTATATGCATTTTTGAGAACTCTTCCATTTTTTTTTTCTGCAAGGTCTTTGTCAACAATTAGAAAAAAAATCTTTGGGCCTTGCTGTATTTGATTTCTTCTCCGTCATCCTGATCCACACCTGCGTCCCATATTTCCGAATTAGCTTATCAGTAATACTTCCAGGGCAAAAAAAAAAAAAAAAATCGAACTAGCGGTAACCCTAGAAACGCGAAAACCTCAGCTGCCTCCTTCCCGTCATCCGACAGGGCCGGGCGCCCTCTGCAGCCAGAAACGAGAAATGGCATCCTGCAGCCATAGCAACGGTTTCCATGTCACAGCGGCCCGAGGGAAGAAGGGTCTGGGACCCGCCTGGAAGCTCTACAGCCAACTTGCAACCGTCTCAAGTCGCTCCCCAGACCAGGGCTTTGGTCATCACGGTTGATGCGGTGAGCTGACCAAGAGAAATCGGGTACTGAGACGCCGCCCCAACTTCCATGACGGTCTAACAGTGGCAGCCAGGGAAGTCCCGGGTTTGTCTCCGCGGACGAGGAGGGACGTTCAGCCGACAGCACATTCTTCTCCAGGGCAAGACTTCGGTGTGCGCTCATGCCCGTCCCCGGAGCACCCGCACGTACTCACCCGATTCTGGGGCGCGCACCTTCCCAGGAGGCGGCCAGGTGGGGGCGGGGGCTGCCCGAGGCCAGCAGTGCGGGGCGGAGGCTGAGCCTTCCGGGGAGCGATTGGCTATCTTCCACCTGCCGTCTCGATGATTGGCTTCAGAGGCCCAGGCTGCCCAGCCAGCCCAGCCCACGCCTAACCCAGAAAAAGGACCGTTTGGGCCCAATCCAAGTGGCAGGGTCCCCTTCCTCTCTTCAGGCTCTCAGTTTGCTGAAAGAATGTTCTTCTACCTTAAGGTGCTGCGGCTCCTGCGTGAACTCACACCTACTTCTACTTAACGATAAAACTAAACTTTCAAAGCCTGCCCACATTTACTCCCCTCCTCCCCTTGTGAATAAGCCAAATTTCCCTCTTCCTTTTCATGCCTTGTTTCTGAATGCTGCTGAGTGTTGGGAACACAAAGGTAAGAAGACACAATTCACGTAAATACAACAGATGATATGTGGGGAAACTTATTTCCATTTGTTTTAATCTTTTTTATTTAAAATTTTTTGTTCATTTTTATTTATTTATTTGAGAGTGACAGAGAGAGAGGCAGATAGAGAGAGAATGGGTGCTCCAGGGCCTCCAGCCACTGCAAACAAACTCCAGACACATGCACCCCCTTGTGCATCTGGCTAACGTGGGTCCTGGGGAATCGAGCCTTGAACCGGGTCCTTAGGCTTCACAGGCAAGCGCTTAACCGTTAAGCCATCTCTCCAGCCCTGTTTTAATCTTTTTATTTGCGAGCACACATAGAAAAAGGGGTGGGGAGAAGCACGCCAGGGTCTCTTGCCACTGCAAATAAACTCCAGGCGCATGTGGCACTTTGTGCATCTGGCTGTACGTGGGTACTGGGGAACTGAACCTGGGCCGCAATGCTTTGCAAGCAGTGCCTTTAACCACTGAGCCATCTCTCCAACCCCCTTATTTCCATTTTAAATAAATTTCTGACTAGTTAAAATAGGCAAACAAAACACCTAGTATGTGCCCCCATAACAGTTCAATAAACCTATTTCTCTTCCTTTTGGTACTTTATATTCCAAGTAAGTCTATTAGCAGGAACCATTACTGCTAAAAATTCTAATGCTTATGCTATCACATTGGCATACTTTTCCATTTTGGTGCTGGAGGATGTTAAATTTTATGTTTACAGACAAACACAAACATTAGAACAATGCTTAGGTTGCCTCCTGGTTTTTTGTTTTTTCGAGGTAGAGTCTCATTCTAGCCCAGGCTGACCTAGAATTCACTCTGTATTCTTAGGGTGGCCTTGGACTCACAGCCATCCTCCTACCTCTGCCTCCCAAGTGCTGAGATTAAAGGCGTGCGCCACCACACGCCCAGCTCTGAATTTTCTTGAGACAACAGCAGCACCAGCTCCAGATGCTGGTCTCCACCCCTCACTCTAGGCAGCAAACCCTCCTAACAGCCAGGGCCACTTCATATTGCTGTATACCAGCAGGGAAAGAAATCCTTCCACTATTGTGGCAATAGCTGTCATTCCACATGCCTTGTTGTTGTTTTGTGTATTTCTGCTTTTGGTTCTTACAAGGTAGGATCTCACTTCTAGCCCAGGCTGATCTCAAACTCACAGCTGAGTGCTGGGATTAAAGGCATGCACCACACCTGGCAGCCTTGTAATTTCTTTTTTTACATTTTTTTCTGGTTACAATTATATTGCAATTTATGCTGAATTAAAAAGACCAAAAGTAACCCAAAAAAGACTATGTACGCAATAGAAAATTACCATCACAGTCTTCATATTGATAAAATAGTGCCCAACTAAGAAATAGAAAGAGGCCTAGTAAGAACAAGGGATGTTGTGGACATTTGGATCCAAAACCTGGTTTCACAGCCCATTCTCCTTACTGAGCTCTTATTATCTAGTCTACCTGGGAGCCATAGACTCCGTTTCAAAAGGCATCCTATGCCGAGTGTGCTGGTGTAGGTCTATAGTTTCAGCTACGTGGAACACTGATGCCAGGGGATCACAAAGTTCAAGGCCTACCTAAACTAGAAGTCAAGGTCAGCCTGGACCAATTTGGTGAGCCTGTCTTTTAAAAGTAATCCCAGCATTCAGGAGGCAGAAGTAGAAGGATCTCCATGAGTTCAAGGCCACCCTGAGCCAACATAGTGAATTCCAGGTCAGCCTGGGCTAGAGTGAGATCTTACCATGGAAAAACAAAAAACAAACAAACAAAAAAAAGTAAAGCAGGGGCTGGGGACAGAGCTCAGTAGTACAGCACTTGCTAACACGAGGTTCTAGGTTCAATCCCCAGTACAAATTTTAAAAATTTGTTACTTCTGGTCCAAGCATCATCACTGACTGCGTAGTAAAGATGGTCCCCAGTGTTTTCTGTTGCCATCTGTCCCAAACACCACTGCCCAATTGTTTAATCTTGTGTCGTGCCACTCTCCTGCTTACTACCGATGATGTCTTCCCAGCACAGCACAACACCCTAGGTGAGCTGGCTTCTTCCCACTCTTTGTGAAGTCTGAGTCACACAGGCCTGTGAAGTAGGACACAGTATCCTATTTCAGTAATGCTCCTTTCCCTTGTCTTCCTAGGGCTGGCTCCTCGTTTCTTCAGACTTCTGTTCAAGTAATCATCCTTGGCCTCAACTACCTATGTACCAAAGATGACCTTGACCCCCACCTCCCCAAGTACACGGTATTACAGACATAGCACTACTCCCAGCTCTCCTTGACTAATCTACTAAGGTCTTATTTTATGGGCTTGGAGGTGGAGTCAGGGGAAGAATATGCGTGTATATCTGTGCATGGGGAAATAATTTGTTTTTGACTTTCTCAGACATCTCTGATTTCATTTATTGGGAAGTTTATAATTTTACACTAACACAAGTACAATGGCACTCTGTACCATGTGTTGTTAGAGGTTAGAGTATACTAACAGTGACAGGAATATTCTATCAGACCTTTAGAGGGCTTTAGAAATTTGCATTTTTAATGAAGCTTTTATTAGAAGTATTGATTAGAGAAGCAATTTTATTCCTCATTGTATGGCAGATTATATAATAAATTAAAACTCACAGCAAACCAAAATTTCTTTGTACAGAGTATTAAAATACAATCTTGTTTGTAAAATGAAATTATACATATATTGTGGTACTCATAAGCACACTAACCCAAAGGCTATACAATAATGGGAAATATTAATGAGACAAATTAAGACACTTCTGTATTTTCAGTTTCATCGAGCATCAAAAACCACCACTGTGTTAAATGGAGTTAAGGATTTTAAAAAGCAGTTTTAAGATTTTATTATATAAGACTTGCAAGTCATTTTCTCTTTGCAGTGTTTGCTGTTTAACATAAAATGAACACAAGAATGGACTTCACTATAACTGGAGATTACCTTTAAAAAAAAAAATCACAATTTCAATTCTCATTTTCCATTATACAAAAGGCTAATGCATCAAAAAATTACTGAAATATTAAGGTGAGCACTTGTTTACCTTTTAAGAATTTGATAGTTTCCACATAATGTGCTTTCAGCATTTGAACTAATCTATAAGCTCACTTTTTTTTCACTGTCATTTTATATATATGATATTTATATTTCTTCTGCAATTTAGTTTGTCTATAACTTAAACAAGATTGAATATTTCTATAATTACAGACTGCCTGAAAAATATACCTAACTGAACCCAAATTAACTAGTACCTAGATTACTTAGAGCCTGCAACTGGCCCATGGAAATGCTAATTATGTTTAGTTTTGAACTCATTAAAAAATGTTATTACTACCTTTATCAGAACTTGGTCTGTATCAATTGAAACCTAGTCTTCACCCTCCTCCCACATTTAGAAGGTACAGGTGAAGGATACATCTTTTAGTCCTTTTCTTGTACATTATTCTGTATCCACACTCTCTACATCTGATTGGATCCCTGGATTTGATTTCATTTTCCGTGTGACAGTCTAGAAAAGAAAACATATTTACTCAATGCTTAAAAGAGAAACCAATTATCATAACCGTATGTTTTCATTCAGAACCCAAGACACCCAAACAGTCAATGTCAAGGGTATGCTGCTATTATTAAATTCACTATGTAGCAAAGAGCTGAGGGTCCTATGAAATCTTAACAGGGCTTTATAAGTCTGAAGATCAATACTTACCTAGGGAAAGTTCAAGTAGTTTCAAAAAACTTAAGTAAAATGCTCTAAGTTCAAATGTTACTCTCACCTCCACATATATAGATCATTGGCTGCTGCTTTGGGGGTTGGACGTCCTTCTGGGTATCCATTGTTAATCTCTGAAATCACAGGTTCAAGTGCTGAATATTTAAATTTTGGCTTTTTAAGACAGTCTCACTAGGTAGTCCAGACCGTCCTCAAAATCCTGATCCTCCTGCCTCCACCTCCCAAGTGCTGGGCTCCCAAAGTCTCACAAAACCAAACAGGCTCCATTTTTCAGTTCTTTTTTTAAGGCCCAAAATCCGGGCTGATAACTCAAGAATAGAGTGCTTGCCTAGCATGCCTGAGGCTCAATCCTTAGTACAAAAATAAATTT
Source organism: Dipus sagitta (assembly GCA_036346955.1). NCBI lineage: Eukaryota > Metazoa > Chordata > Mammalia > Rodentia > Dipodidae > Dipus > Dipus sagitta. The sequence goes on along the minus strand of CM070771.1, from coordinate 167,436,855 downwards.
AAAAAAACCCAACCCCTAATCTGTAGTTTTCCCGGGTTCGCTCTAAAGGATACATGTCCCCATAGTTTTGAGTGCTTACCCTCAAAGTGGACACAATCATGACCACTTTATTACACAAGTTCTCTGATTCTACTCAGCCAGTAAAGACAAAGGAAAGGAACTCGGCGCTGACTACAAAGCTCGCGCTCTAGGTAAACACAAATTCCAGTTTTTCAAACTTTTAAAACCATTACCCACGTCAGCAGAGAAGCAGGCTAACCTAAGGGGGAAGGTAACGCCGTGCGCACAGATAAGCTACAAGACACCAAGAGCACCGACCCTATCTCAGCCTTCCGCAACACGACCCCCGACCCCCCGAAGCCGCCCGCGCCCTCCCGCCAGCCTACCTACGCAGCCCACGGGCGCTTCCCTCCGCTTCGCACGCACAGTCCTGCCCCAGTCCTCAGGCACAACGCCTCTGCGCGACGCGGCTCGTCCGCGACTTCCGGCGCCGAAGTGTGACGCAAGCGGAAGCCCCGTCCCTTCCTTCCGCCCGAGGGGCCCCGGGAAACCCGGTGATGCTGAAACGGAGAAGGTGGAATGCTGGTGTTGCAGACTTGGTGTTTTTGTTTTTAACTTTATATTTTATTTTATTTTATTTGTTTGAAAGAAAGAGAAAGAGGCAGAGAGAGAGAGAGAATGGACGTGCCAGGGCTTTCAGCCGCTGCACACGAACTCCAGGCACATGCGCCACCTTGTGCAGCTGGCTTACGTGGGTCCTGGGGAGTTGAACCTGGGTCCTTTGGCTTTGCACTAAAGCACCTTAGCCTAAGCCATTCCTCCAATCCCCAAACTGGGTGTTTTAAATGTGTATTTAGCTCCTATTTCATCCCATTGGGTTTTTTGTTTATTTGGTTTGTTTTGTTTGGCCGCGAAAAAGCCTTTCAGCAGCTTTGCCAGTCGAAGGAGGTTTTGTTTCTGACTAGGGGAACGACACTTATCTGCAGGGCAGAGAGAACAGAAACTAGATGACAAGTGCCCCTGGAATCACACTTATATCAGAGACGCATGCCTTTAATCCCAGTACTTGGGGGGAGGGGACAATCACTGAGTTCGAGGCCGCCTGGGGTTCCGAGTGAGAACCAGATCAGCCAGGGCTACAGCGCTGAGACCCTGCCTCCAATCGCGCCAATCCCCCCCCCCCCCCACACACACACACTAAAAAGAAAAAAAAAAAAAAAAGGACCTGGGGAGATGGTTCAGCCATTAAAGGCACTTGGCTGAGGACTGGAGTTTGGTTCCCTAGTACCTACATAAAGCCAGATGCACAATGCGGCCCTATGCTTCAGGGGGGTCAAGAGGCCCTGGTGTGCCCCTAAATACACTTATTTTTCTCTCATAAATAAAAATTTTAAAAAACTTTTTACACTATGGTTTTTATATTTGAGACCTGTGATGGGCAATGTAGCTGCTGACTGTTTTTCCTCACAAGATTCCATTTCTACTTTCCAATCCTTTCTCTCCTAGGCTCTGTCATCTCGCTCTTCCACTCGTTTTATTGGAGTGAGGCAGGGTTTTACTCTGTAGCCCTGACTGACTTGGTACTATGTAGTCCAGACACCTGGAACTCAGGGAAATCATCTTGCCTCAGTCTGCTAGTGTTAGGGGTTACAGTGGTGAGCTACAATGGCCAGCTTCTTCCTCTTGTTTGCAAAGTACCTACCTCTCTCAAGCAAAGGGAAGAGGTAACCCAAAAGACACAGTAGGTTTCTCTATTAAATATTAAGCCAAGGCATGGTGGTGCACGCCTTTAATCCCAGCACTCGGGAGGCAGAGGTAGGAGGATCAGCCTGGGCTAAAGTGAGACCCTACCTCAAAAAAAAAGAAAGAAAGAAAGAAAGAAAGAAAGAAAGAAAGAAAGAAAGAAAGAAAGAAAGAAAGAAAGAAAGAAAGAAATACTAAGTAAAGCTGGGCGTGGTTGTGCATGCCACTAATCCCAGCACTCAGGAGGCAGAGGTAGGGGGATTGCTGTGAGCTCAAGGCCAGCCTGGGATTACAGAGTGGGTGCCAGATTAGCCTGGGATCGAGTGAGTACCTGCCTTGAAAAAAAAATAAAAGAATGAGAAGCCAGGTGTGGTGGTGCATGCCTTTAATCCCAGCACTCAGGAGGGATCGCCATGAGTTTGAGGCCACTCTGAGACTACATAGTGAATTCCAGGTCAGCCTGAGCTAGAGTGAGACCCTACCTTGAAACCCCCCCCCCCAATAAAAAAGGAAAACAAATATTAGGTAAAGCCATGAGAAAAGTAAGTGAAACTATTTTTTTAGAATATTTTATTCATTTATTTATTTGAAGGGGGGCACGTTCTAGACACTGCAAATTGATTCCAGATGCATGTGCCAAGTAAGTGAAGCTATTTGCAAACTATCCTGGACTTTTTTTTTTTTTTTTTGTCTTGTTATGTAATTCCATCTGGCCTCGAACTCATAACCTTCTTGCCTGAGCCTTCCTTGTGCTGGAATTACAATGTGTACCACCATGCTGGACTCTTGGATTCTAACTCTTCAGTTCAAGGATCAAGATGCTTCTGGCACAAAATAATTTATGGAAGTCAGAATGGATTACGTGTGGAATATAAATGTATCCTGGGGCCCAATAGCATGTTCTTGTAATGACTGGTTATAGGAAGGATGCCCAAATTCACATTGGTGCTAGTTCCCAATCAATCACCCTCTTTCCTATCTGTAGTAAACAATACTTTTGGATCACTATGGAAACATACTCCATAGAAGCTACCCTATTGCCAAGGATAACATCCAGTTGACTTTACTACATGCCAGACTCCATTGCACCATTGCTCTCTCCAGATGCCATCAGAAGGCTTTCAAAGCCTTATAAAAATGGTTATGAGGGCTGGAGACATTACTTAGTGGTTAGGGCACTTGCCCAGGAAGCCCAAGGACCCACGTTCAATCGCTCTACGGATCCATGTAAGCCAGACACAACGGTGAGGCAAGCACAAGGTTGCACATGTCCACTAGGTGACACAAGCATCTGGAGTTCAATTGCAGTGGCTGAGGCCCTGGCATGCCAATTCTTTCTCCTCTGTCTCTCTCTCTAAAAAAAATAAAATAAAGTTTATGAGGATACAAGTTGCTTTTTTCCCTTGAATCTCTGCTTTTCCTTTGTGCTTGATAATAACAATGCATCTTCATAGCTTGAATGTCATGGTCATTGTAAATAAATTCCATTAAGTTTTACTGGATGGTCATAAAAGAAACATTAGATCTTCTGGAAAATAAGTGGGTTCTAGAATTCTGCGTTAATAAGAGGAGCCAGCCTGATCCAAGAAAGCATGATTGTGAATGGCAAAGAATATTAAAACAGCCCAGTAGCTTAGATCTGGAAAATGTAAATGAACTCAATGCAATCTAAATGTTATTAGGTACTGTTTCTGCCCTTTTCAGGGGGCAGGGGATAAAAATACTCTTTTTAAAAAATAATTTTTGGGGGAGGCAACTTTACTTGAGAGACAGAAAGATAGAGCCAGATAGAAGGAGAATGGGTGTGCCAGGGCCTTCAGCCACTGCACACGAACTCCAGACACATGCACCTTGAGTATCTCGCTTATGTTGGTCCTGGGTTATCGAACCTGAGTCTTGGGCTTTGCAGGCACGTGCCTTAACCACTAATCCATCTCTCCAGCCTGAGAAACACTCTTTTTTTTTTTTTTTGTTTTTTTGTTTTTTCGAGGTAGGGTTTCACTCTAGCCCAGGCTGACCTGGAATTCACTATGGAGTCTCAGGGTGGCCTCGAACTCACCGCGATCCTCCTACCTCTGCCTCCCGGGTGCTGGGATTAAAGGCGTGCGCCACCACGCCCGGCTGAAACACTCTGTTTTGAATGCTATACAGGAGATATGCTATGCTTTTAAAAATATTTGGCCAGGAGCAGTGGCACACATTTTTAACCCCAGCACCTGGGAGTCAGAGATAGGAAGATCATTATGAGTTCAAGGCCAGCCTGGGACTACAGAGTGAATTCCAGGTCAACCTTGGCTAGAGTGAGACCCTACCTCAAACCTCCTCTAAAAAATTGTTTGTGCAGACTGTTAGGGGAGAAAAGTCATCAACAACCGGGCGTGGTGGGACATGCCTTTAATCCCAGCACTTGGGAGGCAGAGGTAGGAGGATCGCTGTGAGTTCAAGGCCAATAGTGAATTATAGGTCAGCCTGGACTAGAGCAAGACACGACCTGGAACCCCCCCCCCAAAAAAAGTCATTGTATTAGTCAGGGTTTTCTAGAGAAACAGAACTAATAAAATGAATTTATATTAAAAGGGAATTTATTGGATTAGTTTACAGCAATCCAATAGCAGTTGCAGGCCCAAGAATCAAGGAACCCTGTAGCGGCTCAGTCCATGAGGCTGGATGCCTCAGCAGTCCCAATCCAGCACTGAAGGCCTGGAGGCTTCCTAGAGAGCCACCAGTCTTCAGTCCATGCTAGTCTTCATTCCACACTGGTCTTCAGTTCACACTGGTCTTCAGTCTACGTTGATCTTCAGTCCACGCTGGAAGGCAGCAAGCAGCTCCAGCAGCCAAGTAGAAGGAAGGGGGTTCTTTTCACCCACAGCTTCCTTATATAAAGTCCTTTCCGAGAGGGGCCACCCATTCTGGGGGAAGAGCTCAATCTCAGGAAAGGACTTCCTCCTTCAGTTAATCCTTCCTGGAAGCAACCTCTGTGGATTCCTAAACAGATAACGTTGACAACAATTTAGCCATCACAGTCATCAACAGTCTTAATCAGCAGTCTTAACAGTGAACTCTACAAACTTTACAACTGGCCAGCTGTACAGACTAGTGCAATGATAGTAGGTCAATGATGGGAAACAAGTGCACTCTGACAGCACTTGAGGCCCACTCCACAGGAGGGAATTCCTGCCTGGTACTGAAAACCCATTCAAAAGCCTATGGCTGGGAAGGTCATAAGCCCTAGGGGGTAACTGCTTTTATTGTCTGGCTAAATGGATATATTATGCCACCAAAATGGCCTCTAAATACCTATGTTTATGCCCATATATTAATGCTACTCTCACTTTTTGTTGGAGAAGCTTCTCTTTTCAGATGGTGGTGTCCACTGGGAAGAGTAGAGCTCAGCACTAAATGAGACATCTCTAAGCAAGACATCTCTAGCACACCCTCCAAGGTTCAGGGACTAGTATGGAAAAGGTTGCAGAAAGAATATAAGAGCCAAAGAAAGGGGAGGAGTGTTCTGCAACTGTCTTCCAGACACAAAGTGGCCATGACACTCATGACGTCGCAGTGGTTGATGCTACCTACACAAGACCTGCATAATAGGAGGAAAAAAGTGATGGCATCAAAATAGAAGTGAGACTAGTTGGACAGAAAGGATTCAGTAGAGGGAGGATTTAGGAGGGAGATAAAGGGAGAATGGTGGGAGGGGACTATATGTATGGAAGTTGTCAATAAAAAGTTTTTAAATGATTTATTTCCACATGTTTGTATGTTCGTGGGCATTTCAGGGTCTCTTGATGCTGCAAACAAATGTCCGCCTAGCTTTATGTGGTTGGTGGGGAATTGAACACTGAGCTATCTCTCCAGACTCATGATAATACATTTTTATTTTGAGACAGTCTTATGTAGCCAAGGATGTCCTTGAACTCCTAACTTCCCTGTTTCTGCCTCCCAAGTGCTGAAATAACCAGTGTGTGGCACAAAGCCTGGCTTAGGGCTTCTGTTTTAATTTTACAATTGCTGTTACTTGTTATTAAGTTGTATTATTTTTTTGAAACAGAATCTCACTGTGTTGCACTGGCTGAACCTGGGACTCACTCTGTAGACTAGGCCTTGAACTTCTCAGAATCATCCTGCTGTTTCCCAAGTGCCAGGATTGCAGATATGAGACACCACACCCAGCTTTGTATGATTGATTTTTGCTGTACAAGTTTATAAGGCACTGGGTGTGGTAGCTCAGCCAATAACCACCTGGGCTATAATGTGAGATCTTGTCTCAAAAAGTCAAAAAATAAAAAGTTTAGTAGGTTAATAAAGCACAATGCTTGCATTAAAAAAAACTGGATAAAACTGGACAAAGTAACATATGTCTGTAGAAGAGAGGAAGATCATTTGTTCAAGATCAGCCTCAGCTACCTGAGTTTGAGGACAGCATGAGACTGTTTCAAAAAACTCACTAAGCCAGGAATGGTGTTGCATGCCTTTAATCCCAGCACTCAGGAGCCTGAGGTAGGAGGATAGCTATGAGTTCCAGGCCAGTCTGGGCTATGAGACCCCACCTTGAAAAACCAAAAAATAAAAAAAATAAAAAATAAAAAGGCCTGGATAGATGGCTTGATGGACTGGGTTCAAGTCCCCAGTATCCACCTGTCATAGTCAGGTCCACGCTGTTGGGATGAATCTCCAGACACAGTTAATGGGAGGAATGGCATTATTTCATGCTTACAGATACAGGGGGAGTTCCATAGTGACAGAAGAAGTTGGCCCCCTTTACCATCACAAGCAAGCACACTCAGGAACCCAGGCAGAGCTCAAGCACTCTGCATTGCTTAGGCTGGAATTCAGATCCACCCTCAGTAGCACCTTAGGGCTAAACCCCAGGATCTGCCCACAGTGACACTTCCAGTCAGGTAGCTGGAAATCCAAGTTATAAGCTTTAATAAACTCCTGAGTCTATTGGAGGACATAAATTCAAACTACATTACCATGCAAAGCCTGATGCACAAAGAAAAGAAGAGATGCCAAAGTATAAAACACCTGCTGAGCTGGAGCTCTAACTCAGGGACCAGGTGTATCGAGTTCATTTGCAGTAGCAGAAGGCCCTGGTGTGCCCCTAGTCACTACCTCTCAAGTGTTTTTTTCAAAAAAAAAAGAAAAAGAAAACAAAGAAAAGGCAATATTTATGGTATCTGGGGTTATGTGGATATTTTTAGATACAGGAAAAATTCCCAGTTCTATTTATATTGGGGTAGTTGAGAAACAAATTCAGGGCTGGAAAGATGGCTCAGCAGTTAAATGCACTTGCTTGCAGACAGCCTGGGCTTGATTTCCCAGTACTCACTTAAAGCCAGATGCACAAAGTGGTACATGCCTTTGGAGTTCATTTGCAGTGGCAGGAGGCCCTGGCATGCCTACTCTTTCTCTCAAATAAATTTAAAACATTTAAAAAGAAACAGCAATTAAAAAAATATGTAGATGGAGGCTGGAGCGATGCCTACGAAGCCTAAGGACCCAGGTTCAATTCCCCAGTACCCACATAAGCCAGATGCACAAGGGGGTGCATGCATATGGAGTTTGTCTGCAGTGGCTAGAGGTCCTGTTGCACCTATTCTATCTGCGCATCTTTTGTTCTTTCTTTTTCTCTCTCTCTCTCAACTTTTTCTTAAATATGTAGAGGGCTGGAGAACATGGCTTAGTGGTTAAGGCATTTGCCTGCAAAGCCAAAGGACCCCAGTTTGATTCCCCAGGACCCATGTAAGCCAGATGCACAAGGAGGCACATGCATCTGGAGTTCGTTTGCAGTGGCTGGAGACTCTGGCACTCTCTCTCTCTATATATATATATATTTTTTTTCCTCAAATAAATAAATAAACAAATAAAATATGTTTAAAAATATGTAGATGGCATACTATGTTTTAAAAAGGTAAAAGACAAGGAAAATGCTGCAAAAGAGAGCTGGCAATGCTGAACAGAGGAGAGAGAAATGGCTTCAACACATGACTTACGTGAAGAGGCGGGGATGGTACTGCTTACTGTATATGGGAGTGAGTGCGGAAGAGGCTTCAGTAGGTGCTCTTAAAGGATGTGTAATTCATCCGTTCCTTCCCTTCAGTCCTACAGGTACCTCTATTTAACAATTGTACATAAAGATCATATTCTCTCTCATGCTTGTTCTGGTCCTGCTTTTACCCATTTCCCCCATGTCACAGTCAGCGCCACGCTGTTGGGATGAGCCTCCAAACCAGACACAGTTTACGGGAGGAAGGGATTTATTTGAAGCTTACAGATCCAGGGAAAGCTCCATAATGGCTGAGGAGGCTGGCCCCCTTTCACAGGTCCATGCACAGAGAAAAGCCACCACCAGCACGACAAGCAAGCACACTCTGGGAATCTCAGACAGAGCTCAAGCACTCTGCACACCTTAAGCTGGAACTCAGATCCACCCCAGTGACACCTTAGGGCTGGACACCAGTATCCACCCTCCTGGAGGCTGCCTACTAGGGGCCGAAGCTGCAAACTCATTTTTTAAAAAAATATTTTATTTTTATTTATTTATGAGAGAGAGAGAGAGAGAGAGAGAGAGAGAGAAATAGGCAGGGGCAGGGAGAGAAAATGGGCACACCAGAGCCTCCAGCTGCTGTAGATGAACTCCAGATGTGGGTGCCCCCTTGTGCATCTGGCTTACATGGGTCTCGGGGAATCAAACTTGGGTCCTTTGACTTTGCAGGCAAGCACCTTAACCACTAAGCCATCTCCCCAGCCCATGCAAACTCAATTTTAAGAACACCAGAATCTATTAGGGCACATAAATTCAAACTACCATACCCCATTCTGTTGATTCTGCCAACCAAATATGCTGGTGTTGTTGTTCAGCACACCCAGTATCTTCCAGAGAGATGCAGTAGCTTCCTACAGGTCTCCTTGTAGCCACGCTTGCCTCTCTTCATTATGTCCTCCATTTGTGGTCTTTCTAAAATGCTCTGCATTGTCTAGAAGATAAACCTCAGAGTCTTTTTTAAAAAATATATATTTTTAAAATTTTTTTTGTTCAGTTTTATTTATTTATTTGAGAGTGACAGAGAGAGGAAGAGGCAGATAGAGAGAAAGAGAGAGAATGGGCGTGCCAGGGCTTCCAGCCACTGCAAACGAACTCCAGACGCGTGCGCCCCCTTGTGCATCTGGCTAACGTGGGTCCTGGAGAATCAAGCCTCGAACCGGGGTCCTTAGGCTTCACAGGCAAGCACTTAACCGCTAAGCCATCTCTCCAGCCCTTAAAAAATATTTTAATCTACTTATTTGGGAGAAGAAGAGAGAGGGAGAGGGGGACAGAAAGAGTGGATATGGATGTGCCAAGGTCTCCTGCCACGCAAACAAATTCCAAACATATGCAACACTTTGTGTATCTGCCTTATGTGGGTGCTATTGAGCCCAGGCCATCAGGCTTTGCAAGTGCCTTTAAGCACTGAGGTGTCTCTCCAACCAAAACCTGAGAGTTTTAACATGTACCCACACCTCTCCATGACCTTGCTCCGCCCCTTCTCAAGAGTTTTCTTTTGCCCTTTCATCCAATGTGTCTTAGTTTCCAGCGCTAAGACTGATGTTTTAAGTAAAAGTGTACTTTTAAATTTTTAATTTTTTTATGGGAGAGAGAGAATGAGTATAGGTGCACCAGGTCTCTAGCCACTGCAAACGAACTCCAGATGCATGTGCAACCTTGTGTGTCTCGCTTTATGTGAGTACTAGAGAATCAAACTGGCATTCATAGGCTTTGCAGGCAAGCGCCTTAACTGCTGAGCAACCTCTCTGGCACAAAAATGTTCTTTTAATTGATTTCAGATAAAAACTAAGGGAAGGTCAGTAATTATTTCTGCCCCAATCTCTTAGAACCACATTGTCTACGGTATAGAAAAAATAAGGACTTCCAGTTTTGATGGCAGTTTAGGAACCATGCCAAAGCAGTCTAGGGGAGAAAAAGAAGAAAAAAAAACCCAGCAAAATATGTTCTTTTACTAAAAAGTGAGATGTATAAGAAATTATCAACTGCAGCAGAGAAGTAGGAGAGATCCAGAGTGTCTAGAGCCCACATAGGCAGGCAGAAGCGGCTCCAGCAGTGGCAGAAGCAGGTCTGTGCGGCCACAGCCAGAAGGCTCAGCCTGAGCCAGAGGAAAAGCCAGGTGAGGGGATTCTCCACTCACACTGGAGCTCCTCGCAAACTCAAGAAACGTGAAAGGAGGACAGCAGGGACCAACAGAGGAGTGGCTTGTGAGGAAGAGGATCACAAGGTCCAGTGGGAGAACTTCAGCCACCATCCACAGCCTCCCCTACCCCACCACCAGTACAAGTGCCAGCCAGCACCAGAGACCTGGGAAAGGGAACTCACATAACAACTGGCACAGGTGATCAGAGCAGTGACCCAGCCAGCCTACCTGAGCCCACAGTGCAGCAAAGTGGGAAGCAACCAGGTGCGCAGTATAACTGAGACCAAAACCAACCCAAAAGGTAACTGGGATTACACCAGGTCTGTACCCACCAAATAAGCCTAGTATATAGGCTTGAATCGGAAGTGTTGATTGCACCTTCCATGTCAGGATAAATTATATGTTAAATCTGATAGATGGTCGGATTTGCCATTCTTGAATAAGCTATTTGTCATTTGTTGCTTTCTGATTTATACTGCCTTTGATTCCTATTCTGTCGTTCATTAGGGAACGGTCTCACTTGGTCATTAGCTGACTTAAAACCCTCAACAGACCAGAAATCTTAGCCTCCTACTTGACAGGATTAAGGGTGTGGAGCAACACACACCCTAAGGGACTATGACTTTGTTAGAGGATCTGGTTGTCATAATACCTACTCTTGCATAAATATTCTGTGCTATTTTTCATTGAATGTGTACATTGTTTAGTTAAATTTTAGAATATTTTGCTCCACTTAGCCTACTTGAATACTCTCATAGCAGGCAAACCCAACACCTAGGGTTACTCTGAGAGTCTTAATAGTCACACCTAGCATCTTAAGCTTCTACCCTAAAGATATATAACATCAGATTGATTGATACATCTAATAATACTGCAGATAATTAGAAAATCAAAGCATTAAATTAATTCAAGATGCAAAAATATGTACATTATAACACAAGAAACACAAAAAATTAAGACAATATAAGTCCACCAAAAAGTATTAATGCATCAGAAATGATATCCAGTGAGAATGATTTAGAGGAAATGCCTGAGAAAGAGTTCAAAAGAATGATTATAAATATGTTCAAAGAAATCAAAGAGGAAATCAAAGGAATGAAAGAGGAAATTAAAGGAATTAAAAGAAGACACAGAAAACCAATTTAATGAAATAAGGAGATCAATACAAGACATAAATAAGGAAATATAAATATTAAAGGAAAACTAGTCAGAATTACTAGCAATGAAGAACACTGTCAATGAAATTAAAAACTCTGTAGAAAATCTCACCAGTAGAATGGATGAAGGAGAGTACAGAATATCTAAACTAGAAGACCAGGTGGCAGATCTAATACAGTCCAACAAACAGAAAGAAAAACTAATAGGAAAGCATGAATGGGAATTTCGAGATATTTGGGACACTATGAAAATACCAAACATAAGAATTCAGGGTATAGTAGAAGAAGAAGAATTTCACTCCAAAGACATAGTAGGCATTTTCAACAAAATCATAGAAGGAAACTTCACCCAAATTGAGAAAGAGATACCAATGCAGATCAGGAGTCCTTTAGAACACCAAACAGACAAAACCTGGAAAGAACCTCTCCTCACCATATTATAATTAAACTATTAAACATACAAACCAAAGAAAATATATTGAAAACAGTTAGAGAGAAAAACCAAGTCACATACAAAGGCAAGCCCATCAGGATCACAGCAGATTACTCAACACAAACTTTAAAAGCCAGAAGGGCTTAGAATGATGTATTCCAAGTTCTAAAAGATAACAATTGTCAACCAAGGTTGCTTTATCCTGCAAAGCTACCCATTCAAATAGATGGAGAAATAAGGACATTCCACAATAAAAGCAGGCTAAAGGAATATTTGAAGACAAAACCAGCTGTACAGAAAATGCTTGAAAGGATTCTCCATGCTAAAGAGAAAGAAAAGCACACACATAAGGAACCTGGGAAAAACAAACCATACTCAAATACTAGTTAGTACAAGAGAGCAAAGGTAAAACCGGAAGAACTACAAAATAAGAAAAATGGCAAAAATAAATACACACCTTTCAATAATAACTCTTATATCAATGGCCTCAGTGCCCCAACCAAAAGACAAAGCTTTGTAGACTGGGTTAAACAGCAAGATCCTTCAATTTGTTGCCTCCAAGAAACCCATCTTTCTACAAAGGATGGACACTATCTTAGTGTGAAAGGTTGGACAATGGTGTTTCAAGCAAATGGGCCTAGAAAACAAGCAGGGGTTGCTATCCTAATATCTGACAAGGTAGACTTCAGTCCAATATTAGGAAAGATAAGAAAGGTCACTTTATATTGATTAAAGGCACACTCCAACAGGAGGACATTACAATCCTAAACATATATGCACCTAATATGGGGGCTCCCAACTTCATCAAACAAACACTATTAGAACTAAGGTTACAGATAACACCAAACACAGTTGTAGTGTGTGACTTCAATACCCCACTCTCATCAATTGACAGGCCATCCTAGCAAAAAATAAACAGAGAGGCATCTGGATTAAATGAGGTCATAGAAGAAATGGATCTAACAGATATATACAGGATATTTCATCCAACTGCTGCAGAATACACTCTTTTCAGCAGCACATGGGACATTCTCTAAAATAGACCATATATTAGGACACAAAGCAAATCTTAACAAATACAGGAAAATTGAAATAATTCCTTACATTGCATCTGATCACAATGGGATCAAACTACAAATCAATAGCAAGAAAAACTCTATAGCATACACAAAATCATGGAAACTAAACAATACACTACTAAATGATGAATGGTTCAATGAAGAAATCAAGAAGGAAATCAAAAAATTCATAGAGTCAAATGATAATGAGAACACAACATACCAATACCTTTGGGACACAATGAAGGCATTCCTGAGAGGGAAATTTGTAGCTTTAAGTGCCTATATTAAGAAATTATAAAGGTTGCAAGTAAATAACTTAATTCTTAACATTAAATCCTTGGAAAAAGAAGAACAAGGCCAACCAAAAATCAGTAGATGGGGAGAAATAATAAAGATTAGGGCAGAAATTAATGAAATAGAAACAAAAAAATTAAAGAATCAATGAAACAAAGAGTTGGTTCTTTCAAAGGATAAATAAGATTGATAAACGCTTAGCATATCTGACCAAAAGAAAGAGAGAAGAGACCCAAATTAATAAAATTAAAGATGAAAAAGGCGCCATCACAACAGAAACAAGAGAAATTCAAAAAATCATAGAGACATACTATAAGAACATATACTCAGAGCTGAGCATGGTGGCGCACGCCTTTAATCCCAGCACTCGGGAGGCAGAGGGAGGAGGATCTCCGTGAGTTCGAGGCCACCCTGAGACTCCATAGTGAATACCAGGTCAGCCTGGGCTAGAGTGAGACCATACCTCAAAAAATAAAAAAATAAAAAAAAGAACATATACTCTACTACATTTGAAAATCTGAAAGAAGTGGATGATTTCCTTGATTTATATGACCTACCTAAATTAAATCAAGATGAGATTAACCAGTTAAATAGACCTACAACAAGAATGGAGATGCGAGCAGTTATAAAAAAGCTCCCAACTAAAAAAAGTCCAGGCCCAGTTGGATTCACTGGTGAATTTTACTAGACCTTCATGGAAGAACTAACACCAATGCTTCTTAAACTTTTCCATAAAATAGAAAAGGAAGGAATCCTACCAAACTCCTTCTACAAAGCCAGCATCATCATGATACCAAAAATAGGTAAAGATAGAGCAAAAAAAGAAAATTACAGACCAATCTCCCTCATGAACATAGATGCAAAAATTCTCAACAAAATATTGGCAAACAGAATATAAGAATATATCAGAAAGATCATTCATCCCAACCAAGCAGGCTTTATCCCAGAGATGCAGGGATGATTCAGCATATGCAAATTGATAAATGCAATATATTGTATAAATGGACTGAAGAACAAAAATCACATGATCATCTCATTAGATGCAGAAAAAAAATTTGACAAAATCCAACATCCCTTCATGGTAAAAGTCCTACAGAAACTGGAACTAGAGGAAACATATCTCAACATAATAAAGGCTATTTATGACAAGTCTACAGCCAACATATTGCTAAATGGAGAAAAACTTGAAGCTTTTCCATTAAAATCAGGAACAAGACAAGGGTGTCCACTGTCTCCACTTTTACTTAATATAGTACTGGAAGTCTTAGGCATAGCAATAAGGCAAGAGATGCACATAAAAGGGATACAAATTGAAAAGGAAGAGATTGAGTATCATTACTTGCAGATGACATAATTCTATACATAAAGGACCCTAAAGACTCTGCCAGCAAACTGTTAGAGCTGATAAACACCTACAGCCATGTAGCAGGTTATAAAACTAACACACAGAAATCAGCAGCCTTCCTATATGCTAACAACAAACACACAGTGGGTGAAATCAGAGAATCACTCCCATTCACAATTGCATCAAAAAATAAATAGCCGGGCATGGTGGCACACACCTTTAATCCCAGCACTTGGGAGGCAGAGGTAGGAGGACCACCGTGAGTTCAAGGCCACCCTGAGACTACATAGTGAATTCCAAGGTCAGCCTGGGCTAGAGTGAGACCCTACCTCAAAAAACCAAAAATAAAATAAAATAAAATAAATAAAGTACCTTGGAATAAACTTAACTAAGAAAGTGAAGGGTCTCTACAATAAAAACTTTAAAACACTCAAGTGAGAAATTGCAGAAGACACTAGGAAATGGAAAGACATTCCTTGTTCTTGGATAGGAAGAATCAATGTTGTGTAAATGGAAATCTTACCGAAAACAATCTACACATTTAATGCAATCCCCATCAAAATTCCAATGGCATCCTTCATGGAAATAGAAAAAAAAAACAATCCAAAATTTCATTTGGAAGCACAAAAGAATCTCGAATATCTAAAACAATTTTGAACAACAAAAATAAGGCTGGTGGTATCACCATACCTGATTTGAACCTATACAGAGCCATTGTAACAAAAACAGTATGACACTAGCACAAAAGCAGACATGTAGATCAATGGAACAGAATAGAGGACCCAGATGTAAGCCCAGGTTTCTCTAGCCACCTGATATTCGACAAAAATGCCAAAAATACTCATTGGAGAAAAGACAGCCTATTCAGCAAATGGTGCTGGGAAAACTGGAAATGTATCTGCAGAAGGATGAAAATGGATCCTTATCTCTCTCCATGAACAAGAATAAAGCCCAAATAGATCAAAGACCTTAATATCAGATCTGAAACTGAAACTGCTAGAGGAAAAGGTAGTGGAAACCCTTCAACATATTGGTCTTGGGAAAGGCTTTCTGAATATAACCCCAATTGCTCAGGCAATAAAACCACAGATTAGCCGCTGGGACCTCATGAAATTACAACATTTTTGTCCGGCAAAGGACACTGTGAATAGAGTAAAGAGGCAACCTACAGAATGGGAGAAAATCTTTGCCAGGTATACATCTGATAGAGGATTAATATCTAGAATATACAAAGAACTCAAAAAAATTAAATAATAAGAAATCAAACAACCCCATTAAAAAATGGGCTGTGGCCAGGCGTGGTGGTATACATTTTAATCCCAGCACTTGGGAGGCAGAGGTAGGAGGATCACCATGAGTTCGAGGTCACCCTGAGACTACATAGTGAATTCTAGGTCAGTCTGTGCTATAGCAAGACCTTACCTCAAAACAACAACAACAACAACAACAAAATTGGGCTATGGAACTAAATAGAGAGTTCCAAAATACAGATGGCACATAAACATAAAAAAAAAATGTTCTACATCCCTAGTCATCAGGGAAATGCAGATTAAAACTACATTGAGATTCCATCTCACTTCTGTCAGATTGGCTACCATCATGAAAACAAATGACCATAAATGCTGGTGAGGATGCGGAAAAAGAGGAACCCTTCTACACTGTTGGTGGGAATGCAATCTGGTCCAGCCATTGAGGAAATCGGTGTGGTTCCTGAGACAGCTAAAAATAGATTTATCATATGACCCAGCTATAGCACTCCTAGGCATATATCCTAAGGACTCATCTTACTACCTTAGAGATACTTGTTCAACCATGTTTATTGCCGCTCTATTCACAATAGCTGGGAAATGGAACCAGCCTAGATGTCCCTCAACTGATGAGTAGATAATGAAGGTGTGGCACATTTATACAATGGAGTTCTACTCAGTGGTAAAGAAAAATAAAGTTATGAAATTTGCAGGAAAATGGATGGATCTGGAAAGGATTATACTAAGTGAGGTAACCCAGGCCCAGAAAGCCAAGTGTCACATGTTCTCTCTCATATGTGGATCCTAGCTACACATGATTGGACTTCTGTATGAGTAGGAAGAAAACTCAGTAGCAGAGGCCAGTAAGCTAGAAAGGAAATATAAAGGGAATAGAAAGGAAGGGAGGGAGGCTTAATAGGATGGTATTGTATAAATGTAAGTAAAAGAACAGATTACTGGGGGTGAAAAGGCCTAAATGTGGTCAGGGGAAGAGATTGAGTAAAGGAAAGGTTGAGGGAGGGCTAATAAAAATCTAAGAGGATATATATAACTCATATGGAAACCTACTTTTTTGGCCAATGGAACACTCAGGAGCCATAGATTGTTACTACAAAATTTTCAGTGCCAGGGATGGGATACCTTCCAGTGAGTTGTTGGCCAGGCAGGACCCTGATGTCCCCCAAACATTATAGGCTATTGCCGAGGCCCTTGGTTTTCTACCAGGAATAGATGGTAAGACTCTATTGCTGAAGACTCCACATACTTGGGCTGCAAGGCCACCGAGAAATCCTGTGGAACTGATCTGAAAACCTCCTCCATGTAGACCATCTGACAGAAAGTTGGAAAAAACCACACTGCATGCAATTCAATGGGAGAGAGAAATCACCAGTGAAGATACTCAACAGTGGACACTACAAGCCTTGTATTTGGCCAGCCAGGCCAAATGAGCCAATGGGTGCAATAGTAGCATGTCTGTTATGGGGAAACCAACTGACCTCTAATTTGACTGGAGGCCTGCTCCATGGGAGGGAATACATCCCTGATACTGAAAACCTACAACAGGGGTAGCCATGAGCCCTAGGGGTGTAATGTCTGCTGCTGTCTGGCTAAATGTATATACTATGCTCATCAAACTGCCCAGTAAGCACTTCTCTTAATGCTTATACACATATATTAACGCTACTCTCACTTTTGGTTAGAGAACCTTCTCTTTTCAGATGACAGTGACCTTGGGATGACTGAGAAGGCACAATGGTGCTGAGAAGAAGTGACAGAGGAGTGCTCAGCACTGCAATATCTCTATCACACCTTCTAAGGCTCAG
The DNA here is from genome assembly GCA_036346955.1 of Dipus sagitta. Classification (NCBI taxonomy): domain Eukaryota; kingdom Metazoa; phylum Chordata; class Mammalia; order Rodentia; family Dipodidae; genus Dipus; species Dipus sagitta. The sequence goes on along the minus strand of CM070771.1, from coordinate 167,419,563 downwards.
GGTCCATTGCAGAAGAGGTGGCAGAAAGAATGTAAGAGCCAAAGGAAGGGTAGGACTCCTTACAACGTACTCCCTCCAGACACAAAATGTCCTGGATATCCATGACCTCACAGTGCCTGACTACCTACACAAGATGATCAAAATAAGAGATAGACTGATTCAGCGGGGGAGGAGATATGATGGAGAGTGGAGTTTCAAAGGGGAAAGTGGGGTGATGGGGAATTACCATGGGATCATGTTTACAATCATGGAAGTTGTCAATAAAAATAAATAAATAAATAAACAAATAAAAAAAAATAAGAACCGGGTGTGGTGGTGCACACCTTTTATCTTAGCACCTGGAAAGCTGAGGTAGGAGGATCACTATTGAGTTCAAGGCTAGCCTGGACTACATTGTGAGTTCCAGTTGCTTAGGATGAAAGCGTCTTTTTTTTTTTTTTTTAAATAACCAAGGCATTAGATCATTTCAGGCTACATGTAGCTGGCAACTAATAGAGTCTTACCTTCTGCATTCCTTCTTTGGCTCCTCTACATTGTTGATGTAGGCATTTACGGCCCTTTCTCTTGATGTCCCTTTCAGCTGACTCCAAACATCCCACTGGGCCTTGTCTTTGAGGTCCAACATCCCGAGCTGTTCTGTGTGTATGTCACCCATGTCACTTGTCTGAAGTGGCTACAAATGAGCAACATCTTATCCTTCACTGGCTGGGTTTTGAGGTGCTTAACTTCTTCAGGAACTTAGTCAAAGTGAGCCTGAGACATGCTGGTGAAGTTATCCTCAGAGACAAGGAGGAGGAAGTGTAGTCTGTAACAAATTACAGTTTTATCTATATATACATATATATAATTTTTACTTATTTATTTGAGAGAGATACAGAAATAGGCAGGGAGAGAGAGAGAGAGAAAGAGAATGGGCACGCCAGGGCCTCCAGCCATTGCAAACTAACTCCAAATGTGCGTGCCCCCTTGTGCATCTGGCTTATGTGGGTCCTGAGGAGTCAAATCTGGGTCTTTTGGCTTTGTAGGCAAGCTCCTTAAGCACTAAGCCACCTCTCCAGCCCCAGTTCTTTTTTTTTTTTTTTTTTATACTTATTCATTTATTTGAGAGAGAAACAGAGAGTGAGTATGGGCACACCAGGACCTCCTGCCATTGTAAACAAACTCCAGATGCATGGACAACGTGCTCCCTCCACACACAAAATGTCCTGGATATCCATGACCTCACAGTACCCGACTACCTACACAAGATGATCATAATAGGATGCACCTATTATACAATGCACTCTGTGCATCTGCCTTTACGTGGGTTATGGGAGAATCAATCCCAGGTGGTCAGACGTTGCAAGCAAGTGCCTTTAACCACGGAACCATCTCTCCAGCCCAAAGTATAGTTCTTTTAACGTGTGTACCTCTCAGCTTTCTGCACAGGCACATTTCTGAGTTTGAACTTCTCTGTTTACTTTGCATGGAGAGCAACCTCACATCATTATCATGCACTCTCTTCCAGCAGGGTTAGTTGCTCCTTCTCTGTATCCCTGCTGTTTTCTGTGACAGTACTGCAGGGCACCGATGTCACCAACCCGCTGGCCGGGGCCTTTAGCTCTTTCAGATAGGAAGCATGAGTGGGGGAGAGAAATGTGTTGAGTGCTTGCCTTTGGCACTTTTGCATCCCTCTGGGTTTGACCGTAGCGGGCAGCAGTTCGTGGCTCCTGTCAGTGAAACAGCTTTTATTCAGGCCTTGGGGAGCTGGCCCACGTCACTCACCAAATATCTTAGAGCTCTGCGGGCACACGTCACTCACCAAGGATCTTAAAACTCTGCGGGCACACTTCACTTGTCAAGTATCTTAGAGCTCTGCGGGCACACTTCACTCACCAAGGATCTTAGAGCTCTGCAGGCACGCTTCACTTTTCAAGTATCTTAAAACTCTGCGGGCACACTTCACTCACCAAGTATCTTAGAGCTCTTGTCCTGCATGGAAATCATAGCGATAGCTCCTACCTCAGCCTCTTGAGGGCTCCGATTAAAGGTGCGTGCCACCATGCCCTGGCACAAGAGTATTTTTATTGGGCCTAATGATGCACCACCAGGAGAGGAGCCCAGGAGAACATCTACCAACTGATTTCCCAAGTAAGCCCAACAAGCCTGTTTATATAGCCAATCACATTGTCCTTTTAGCACCAGTAACAGAAGTCCCTCTGCTAGACCACCAGACGAAGTGCTCCTCCTCTGGTCTAGGTGGAAACAGTTCATCCAGAGTTCACTAAGTCTTGGGATAGAAAGACAGGCACCAAAAACTGGAGCAGTCCTGGTTGAGGCTGGACCTTCAGGGGCAGGAGCAGTTAGCTTGAGACTGTTGGGTAATTTTCAAGGCATCTGCAGAGTGTTCAAAGTGCTGGTGTTGGCAGAGGCATACTGGATGCTTGACTCAGTCCTTTATTTGCAATATCCAGGACAGTAGGGAGAATACAAGTAGCTGCTACCTGTGCAAAACTGCCCAGCTGGCAGACTTATGTACAGGAAAATGAGCATCATAAGGAGTACTTACAATAAGAATTTACCATTAATACTCATCGTGACTTCAACAGACTTTAACAGTGCTTTGTGAAATGCTGAACACCTGCCCAGTGTCCCAGGGAAAAGTAAGTCCCCTTCATCTGTCTCACCAACAAGCCTCATCAACACAGGAACCAACCATGCCTTATCATCTTGGTATGAATACCCAGCACACAGTCTGAGCTTAATATTTGTTGGTGAGTTTGAGTTTGGACATATTATATTTAGATATATAAGGGGCATCTAGGTTGAGAATGGCAGAAAGTGATGATTGAGGTTCTGAATGAGAATTATGTTAACCAGGATGGTAATCTGCTAAGGCAGGATGTCTCATTCGAGTCGGCCCAGGAAAAGAAGTTTCCCAAAGGAAACCAGGTAGAAGCTATTAAATGGCCAGCACGACTGTGTCTGACATAAAACACATGCCTAGGAAATATTCAATGAAAACTAGTATTTTTAAAATGTATTTGACATTGAGGGTACTTGGTGTTTGTGATGCCCAAAAAGAGATGTTTGAAAACAATGCATACATTTTAGACTTACTTACTCATGGCTTTAAAAAAAAATTTTTATTTATTTACTTATTTGAGAAAGAGGCAGATAGAAAGAGAGAATGGGTGCATCAGCCACTGTAAACAAACTCCAGATGCATACACCACCTTGTGCATCTGGTTTTACATGGGTTCTGGGGAATCAACCTCTGGTCCTTAGGCTTTGCAGGCAAGTAAGTGCCTTAACTGCTGGGCCATCTCTCCAGCCCAACTTTTTGTTTGTTGAGACAGAGTCATACTATGATAGCCCTGGCTGGCCTGAAACCTGTTATGTAGACCAGGCTGGCCCTGAGTTTATGTGGATCCTGATGTTTCTGCCTCCTGAGTTGGAGAAATTACAGGTGTGTGACAGACATAGTGTTATTCCCGCCCCCCTACTTACAAGATCTATTTGTTCAGTGTAGAAACTCGAGAAGAAAATATAAGCAAAACAAAAACCCACTTAAAAATCATAATCTTGCCAAGATTAATAGCCTGTAATCCTAGCCTTTTGGAGGTGGAGGCAGAAGGATCAAAAGTTCCAGGCCAACCTCTGCTACATAGTAAATTTCAGGCCAGCCTGGATTACATGAGACATTGGTCCTGCTCCTGCCCCAAAACATAATCTTGTCCAAATATACAGTGACAAAGTCATTTTCTTCTCCTGTGTGTATATTTGTGTGTGTATACATGTATGTATATAGACCCTTAGCATCCATGGGGTCATTCCATGTGTCAGCTGCATTCCCAGCTCACAACCTGGGGAAACACGAAAGGTCATGCATTGTGTCTAGTGTCCCGTCCCCTCCAGGTCTGTCTGCAGAGAGGCCCGGAGAGGAGGCTGAGCCGTGCTTGGTGGGCGGGCGGGCGGGTGGCCGAGAGAGACCCGAGGCTGCTCGGGTGGGCGGTTGCTGAGCGCGGGCGGTTCAAACGGAAGGAGGGAAAAGGCGGCGGTTGCCATAGCGGGCGTCGCCGGCCGCTCGGCGGGGGCCCCGCGCTGCGGCCGCGCGTCGCGGGCGTCCAGGTGCGCGGGAGGCGGCCCAGGTGCGCCCGCTAGGCGGCCGGGAGCGTGCGTGCATGCGTGCGCGCGCAGCCCCCGGCCCTCGGCGCTCCGTGCTCGCAGCCGCCCACCCGGCCCGGCCGCGGGAAGGGCCCCGGGAGGGACGACGTCCGAGAGACCGTTACCCGCCGCTCGGCCGCAGCCCCGGGCTCGACGACGGCGCGGAGGCTCACCCTGCCCATCCAGAACCAGCGCAGAACCTGGGGAGTCCACTCACTTCCAAGACCGGCGGGAGGAAACGAGGCCGTGGCAGGGTCTTGGGGGTCCGCCCCCCCCCCCCACAACCCCGCGCAGGGCGGGCGCAAGTTCAGGAATGGCTTAGGCCTTTTCCAGCCGCAGGGACGATTCCCCCAAGCGTGCGCCCCGTGTCCCCCTTCACCCTGCTAAGGCACGATGCAGTGAGTTGTTTAAAGGTCTCTTTCTCTCTTTAAGAGGCATTCCTTTTAGAGGCAAAGATGAGAGAGTTTCTTGTTTGGAAGCCCACCTACCTTTGGCATACCTAAGAGTTCAAGATTTTACTGATGGTAAGATTCCCCCCCCCCCAAACTTTAACCATGAAGGAAATTCGGTTTTGATCCAGCCAAATACGCACTTTATTCTCTGATTTTAATAGGCGTTTTTGAGAGTCTTTCTAGATACGTGTCCTGAGCCCTTTATCGGGAGGCTGGGTTTTGCACAGGAGCATCAGAGATAATGTCTGACCCATCAATGAACGGTTGAGAGTAAAATGAGTCAGGCAGTATGTGTTGTGAGTGAATAATTTTAAAAGGTAAGTTTTGAAGCAGACGTCTTGATAAAATTTATGATAGGAGACATAGCCTGTGGATCTTAGGGGAGGGGATTACTATCAGTGCCCCTACTTGTAAGAATTTGCCGCTCAATTCCCAAATTCTAGGATGGTGAGACACCTAGTGTTGAAGGAGCAGAATAGTTAAACTCGAAGTTACTTGACCTGTTTTACCAAATTGACTGAGAACTAATAAGATGATTTACAGGAGGTAAAGATTCCTGAGTGGGGATGTAATTTGACAACAGAATTTAGTATTATTTTACGAAGCAAAACTTTATTTAAAAGTAGAGAGCCGGGCGTAGTGGCGCACTCGGGAGGCTGAGGTAAGAGAGTGGCTCTGAGTTCCAGGCCAGCCTGAGCTTACCTAGTGAATTCCAGGTCAGCCTGAGTTTGAGCGGCACCCTACCTTAAAAACAAAAACAACAACAAATAGAAAGGCAGCCCAGCGTGGTGGCGCACGCCTTTAATCCCAGCACTCGGGGAGGCAGAGGTAGGAGGATCGCCTGAGACTACACAGTAAATTCCGGGTCAGTCTGGGCTAGAGAGAGACCCTGCCTCAAAAAAACCAAAAATAAAAAATAAAAATAAGAAAGGCTCTCAAGGAAAAAACGAAAAGCATACCTGATCAAATGTGGGCTTCTCAAGCACCAGAATCGCCATAATTTAAACATTTGAAGGCAAAAAATGTTTTAAATTCTAATGCAAATTATGGAAAGCAAAGTTCTTGAGCATGTGTAGTTAGCAATGATCACAAAAGGGTCATTTGATGTCAGAGTTATCAAAAAGGAGTAGAAGTTTAAACAGTTAAAAATGATCTTCTAACATTCATTATTCCATAAAAGAAATAATCTTGTGTTTAGTGTAGCAATTTGCTTTTGGAACATGCCATTTACTCTCATACTTAACTGATGTAACATAGACATGTGTATATACATATTACTATCATCCCATTACAGACAACTGAAATAAATTTTCTCAGGGCCTCTTAATGGAGAAAATTTGCCTTGAAGAATATTTTCAAGGAATGATGCTCTTTGAATTACCTGGAGAAATTTTTTAAAGCCCAATGATATTTTCTTATATTAGTTCCATTTAAGATTCAATTCAGAAGCCAGGTGTGGGGGTGCATGCCTATAACCCCAGCTTCAAGAAGGTTAAGAGTGAGCTGAGAGATGGCTCAGCAATTAAAAGTGCTTGCTTGAGGAAGCCGAGAAGTACGAGGATCTTGAGTTTGAGCCCTGCCTGGCCTATATACTGAGATCATGTCTCAAAAAGTAATTTAAGCCGGGCGTGGTGCCGCACGCCTTTAATCCCAGCACTTAGGAGGCAGAGGTAGTTGGATGGCCTTGAGTTCAAGGCCACCTGAGACTACATAGAGAATTCCAAGTCAGCCTAGGCTAGAGTGAGGCCCTACCTTGAACCCCCCCCCACCAAAAAAAAAAAAAGTAATTTAAGTTTCTATAAAGTGGGAATGTGATAATAGTCCTGTTGCAAAATTGAAGGAGTAAAATATTTCCTAGTGTTCTTTCTTACTCCTGTAACAGCGGATCAAGTATTCTTTAAGTAATTGATTTTAATTCCTTATTTGCACCTTCAGGAACACTATGAAAGGGGTTTTCCTACAAGTAGTTATTGTATAATCTATTATCTGGGATTCTAAGCCTTTAGTGTGGGACCTTATATCGTGAACTATTTAGAAACTGAGACATGAATAACAAGAACCTGCCAGGGGCTGGGGAGTTGGCTCAGTGTTTAAAGGTACTTGATTTCAAAGGCTGCTGGCCTGGGTTCAACTCCCCAGTGCCTACATAAAGCCAGACACAAAAAAAGTGGTGAATCAATCTACCTGACTAATGTAGGCCTCAAAACAACTAAAAATATGTATCTTAGTTAAAACTACAAAGCAAAAACTACATATATGTGGTTTATTGAATCAGGGTCTCATTCTAGTCCAGCCTGACCTGAAACCCACTTGGTAGCCCAGGCAAGCCTCAAACTCATGGCATCCTCCTATCTCAGCCTCCTGAGTGCTGGGGTTAAAGAAGTGCACCGCCATACCTAGTGTAAAATAAAATATTTTTAAAATAAGGCTGTTAGATTGGTTTTAAGTAGGTCAAGATATATTTGTGATGGTTAGTCAAGTAATCTGAATATTCATAATCTGAAATTCTTGGTTTTATAGCAAAAAGTTGTTTTAGTGGAATACATGTCATTATAGAGAATTTTAAAAAAATATATTATTTATTTACAAGAGAGAGAGAATGAGTAAGAGCATGCTAAGGCCCTGTGCCACTACAAACTCCAGACACATGCACCACCTTGTGCATCTGTCTTTAAGTGGGTACTGGGGAATCGAACCGAGGCCAGCAGGCTTTGCAAACAAGAGCTTTAACCACTGAGCCATCTCTCCAACCCAGGAATTATTATTTTTTAATTTTAATTTTATTTTTCTTATGTATTTGAGAGAGAGAGAGAGAGAAAGAGAGAAGCAGATAGAAAGAATCAGGGCAGTAGGGCCTTAAGCCACTGCAAATGAATTCCAAATGCTTGTGCCACCTTGCACATCTGGCTCATGTGGGTACTGGAGAATTGAACCTGGGTCCTGGGTCCTTAGGCTTCACAGGCAAGTATCTTAACCACTAAGGCATCTCTTCAGCCCAAGAGTTTTGTTTTTTTTTTCAAGGTACACTCTCACTCTAGCCCAGGCTGCCCTGGAATTCACCATGTAGTCTCAGGCTGGCCTTGAACTTTTGGCAGTCCTCCTACCTCTGCCTTCCAAGTGCTGGGATTAAAGGTACGCACCACCACACCCGGCTCCAAGAGTTATTTATTTATTTTTATTTTTTTGTTTTGTTTTTTGAGGCAGCCTCTCACTCTAGCTCAAACTGACCTGGAATTCACTATATAGTCTCAGGGTGGCCCAGAATTTATGGTAATCCTTTTATCTCAGTTTCCCCAGTGCTGGGATTAAAGGTATGTGCCACCATGCCCAGCCTAAGAGTTTGGTGGGTTTTTTGTTTGTTTGTTTGTTTCTTCGGTTTTTCTAGGTAGGGTCTCACTTTAGCCCAGGCTGACCTGGAATTCACTATGGAGTCTCAGGGTGGCCTCGAACTCACGGCAATCCTCCTACCTCTGCCTCCCGAGTGCTGGGATTAAAGGCGTGCGCCACCATGCCTGGCTTGTTTGTTTTTTGTTGTTTGTTTGTTTGGTTTTTTTTTTTTTTCAAGGTAGGGTCTCACTCTGGCCCAGGCTGACCTGGAATTCACTATGTAATGCTGGGATTAAAGGCATGTGCCACCACGCCCGGCTCTAAGAGTTATTTTTTAATTAATTTATTTATTTGAAAGAGAGAGAAAGAAAGGTTCTAGGGCCCTTTAGCATTGCAAATGGACTCCAGATGTATGCACCACTTTGTGCATTTGGCTTTATGTGAGTCCTAGGGAATCAAACCCAGGCCAGCAGGCATTGCAAGAAAGCATCTTTTAAGTGCTGAGCTATCTCCCCAACCCTCATTTTATAAATTTCCTATTACTATTTGTACTCAAATATTTTTTTGTTGTTGTTTTTTTCAAGGTAGGGTCTTGTTCTAGCCCAGGCTAACGTGGAATTCACCATGTAGTCTCAGGCTGGCCTCAAGATCATGGCAATGCTCCTACCTCTTCCTCCTAAGTGCTGGGATTAAAGGCATGTGCACCACACCTGGCTCTCAAATATTTTTTTTGAGACAGGTTCTCTCTCTAGCCCAGGCTGGCTTCAAAGTCATGATAATCCTCCTAACCTCAGCCTCCCAAGTGCTGGGACTAAAGGTATGAACACCATGCCCAGCTTCAAATAATGTTTTTTGGTATAAGTTGTTTGGTTACTCATCTCAAAGGAAGAATAAATTTGTTTTCAATTCATAGAAACAGAGAGTTTGAAGATGTCCCGAAGGTACCCAGGTCAAGTTATCCATGGTAGAGGGAGGAAAGCGGAATCGCCTGCCATTAATGTCAAGCACTCCAGCCTCAGAGAGTTTTGTTCCACATCTTCTTTTCAAGATAGTGGCCATCATGAGTTGTCAGAATCTTGCAGCTTTGACAATAAAGAATTCTTTGGGAAGAACGAAAAAGAGCCAACATTAATCTATGAGCACCTTGAAACGTCAGGCCCTGGCTTAACAAAGCCTTTGGAATCTCCCACTCAGAGAAATGTGTTTGTCTCTCCTAGGAAGGGAAAGGGTCAAAGCCCAGAACTTTGTGACACTCCTAAAATCAGAAGAAAAAAATGTTTACTGCGCAGAAGGTTGGACTTATCTTTCCCTGTTCTTAAGGGGGATTTGGAATCACATGGCAGTTCTCTGGACAATGGTGCTAGCCAAGTTCTTAACTTAGAAAAACATAGTCCAAGCAGTGCTTCAGGTTTTCAAAGGCAAAATAATTTTAACCTGTTAGTTAGTAGCACTATAAAAACAGAGGAAGTGACTTCCAACAGTCAAAACAAAAGGCTAAATTTTTCTGAGAGCAAGACTTCCACAACTGATGACTGCAAAGATGATTGTGGCTTATTTGAAGTTGAGTGTATATCTCCAATTCAGTGCAATAGTTTTAAAGATTCTATCACACATGACTTGAGTGATAGCAGTTTAAGTGTTAACGATGAAAATACACATGGTGAACTCCTGGGCTCCGTTGGTAGTGGGACAACCTATGGAACAGATGAGAACGTATTTGTGACTCCAGTAAGTAATCTTGTAGCAAACATTAACTTTAATGCAAGCCAAACACTTTCTCCTCCTTCTGAAGTCAGAGGCAATATTTCAACACCCGAAGACAGTGGCTTTAGCTCACTGAGCTGGGATAAATCAGAAGATTCCCTCTCTGACCAGGAGGGTTCTTTTCAAGAACTACTTCAGAAACACAAGGGGACCCCCAGAGTGGGGGATACGATAAAAAAGCCAAGGCATCTTGTAAGGTCGAGACGACTGTCCACTCTTCGGGAGCAAGGCTCACAGTCAGAGACCGAGGAGGACAAGGAGACCCTCCACGCCAGCGCTGACACCTTGGGCATCTCTGAGAGTCAGCTGAGCAGTGGTACAAAGAGTGAGGTTTTGACTGTGAGCTTTGAGAACTTGTCAAGGACTCCAGCTTTGCAGTTGGTGCATGAGCTCTTCCTGCACAGCAAAAGGAAAAGATTCCCGCAAAAGGATGCCCATGAATTCTTAGAGGAAAGCGATGAGGGGAAAATAGCTATACTGCAGTGTGTTCTTGCAGGACTGATTGGCAAGAAGATGGGTATAGAACAGCTGGACATCTTAACAGAGTTAAAGTATAGAAATTTGAAACATATTCTAGCTATGATTCTAGATTCCTTGACTGCAGAGAGTTTATACAGGTAAGGAAAGTTATTTAGGAAATAAAGCTTTTGTCATTTAAAAAATTTATATATTTGGCAGAGAGAGAGAGGCATATAGACAGAATGGGCATGCCAGGGCCTCCAGCCACTGCAAACAAACTCCAGATACATGCACTACCTCGTGCCTCTGGTTTACTTGGGCCCTTGGGGAATCAAACCCGGGTCCTTTGGCTTTGCAGGCAAGTACCTTAACTACTAAGCTGTCTCCAGCCCTTGTCATTTTTTTTTTAAAGCAGAGAGCCCTGTGGTTTTTTCCATTTTAATTGTTTATTGTTTACTTTTTCTGTGTGTATGCATGTATGTGTATGAGTGCACCTGCCCCAGTAAATGTGTGAAGGTCAGGACAAGTTTGACATGTCTCTGCTCCACTTTTGAGTCAGGGTCTCTTGCTGCTGTAAACGAACTGCCAGATAGCAAAGACTAGCTGGCCCCCACGCAAGCTTCAGATTCTCTTGGTTCTCCTTCTCTCTGTCTAGGCTTGTTGGGATCACAGATGCGCATGCCACTTTTCATCTTGCTTTCTGAGGGTGCTGTGGAACTGAACCGAGATTTGAAAGCAAGCACCTTTAATAGTTAACCCATATCCCCAGCCTGCTTTTCAGTTGTTTGAAGTTGGAAAGTTTTTCTATGACTTGGATAGTTGTCTTTTTGTTTGTTTGTTTTGGTTTTTGAGGTAGGGTCTCCCTCTAGTCCAGGCTGACTCTGTATACTCAGGGTGGCCTTGAACTCACAGCAATCCACTACCTATGCCTCCAGAGAGCTGGAATTAAAGGCGTGTGTCACCACACCCAGCATCCCCCTTTTTTTGGAGAGAGAATCTCACTCTAGCCCAGGCTGACCAGGAATTTATTCTGTAGTCCCTGGCTGGCCTCAAACTCACAGGGATCCTTAGACCTCTGCTTTCCAATTTCTGAGACTAAGGGCCTAATGGCATGTGCTACTACTCCAGCTAAGTTGTCCGAGGCTCTTTTTTTTGTTTGTTTGTTTTTCGAGGTAGGGTCTCACTCTGGCCCAGGCTGACCTGGAATTCACTATGGAGTCTCAGGGTGGCCTGGAACTCACGGCGATCCTCCTACCTCTGTCTCCTGAGTGCTGGGATTAAAGGTGTGCGCCACCATACCCGGCTTAGTTGTTCGAGTTTTTAATTTGTTTTATATCTTTGGTTGTCTTGTATCAGAGGTATTTAGGTGACTTTCCCAGTAGAAGTAGCTAGTATAGTTCCTTTTACTTAAAAGGAAAAATATAAGGTGGGCCTGATGGCACAGGGCCTGTAATCCCAACTATTTAGGAAGCTGAGGCAGGAGAATTTCCTTGAATTCCAGGTTAGCCTGGGACACATAGTGAGTTCAAATCTAGCCTGGGGCTGGAGAGATGGCTTAGCAGTTAAGGTGCTTGCCTACAAAGCCTAAGGATCCATGTTTGACTCTCCAGGCCCCACATAAGTCAGACACACAAGGTGACACAAGCACGCAAGTTCACACATGCGCACAAGGTGGCGCAAGCGCCTGGAGTTCAGTTACAGTGGCTAGAGGCCCTAGTGTGCCAATTCTCTCTCTTTCTCTTTGTCTCTCTCATTAAAAAAAAAAAGGTCAGTCTGTTGGACTTGCCCCCAAAAAGCTAGTCTGAACTACATGGCAAGACTATGTCTCAAATGAAAAAAAAATCAAGAGGTAATTAAAAAACATTTCTATTGACAGCTTTCATAAATATACACAACATACCATGAGGCAAATTTTAAAATTTTCTTTCTTTGTGTGACAGCATTAGCCCAAGCTGGCCTTGAACTTTACTCAAGGATAATCTTGAACTCCTTGATCTTTCTGTCTCTACTCACCAAGTGATGAAATTACAGGCTTATGCCACCACACCTGGAGAAAACAACTGATTTTTCTTTTTGAGGCAGGATCTCTCTCGCCCAGGCTGAGGCTGGCTGCAGACACAGTTTGTCCTCCTACCTCACCCTCCCAAGTGCTGGTATTAAAGACATGAGCACCATGCCCATCTTAATTCTGCAGGTTTTTAAATGATTTATTTAAGAGTTCACTTCCTGGGGCCGAGGAGATGGCTCAGTAAGTAAAGTGTTTGCTATGCAAACATGAAGACTGGTTTTGGATCCCCAGAACCCACATAACTGCCAGGTGGGCATGGTGGTCATCAGTAATCACAGAGCATAGGGAAGGCTCGCTAACTAGACTATATAATAAAGTCAGCAAGCTGTGGGCGTGAGAGACCCTGCCTCAGTAAAATACAGAGATGAGTGGTGGAGGAAGACACCCTGTGTCAGCCTCTCACCTTCACATGCACACATGTGTGCCTGCACACCCTTATGCATGTGGGCCCACATGCATACACCCATACACCTCACCCCGCCATCCCAAACATGTTCAACTTTCTAGGTCCCATGTAAGCCAAACACACAAGGTTATGCAAGTGTGCAAGGTCGTACATGCGCACAATGTAGTGCAAGCGTCTGGAATTTGATTATAGTGGCTAGAGGCCCTGGTGCACCAATTGTCTCTCTCTCTCTTGCTCTCACATTAAAAAAAGAAAAAGGCCAGTCTGTTGGGCTTGTCTCAAAAAAAAAAAATTCTTTTTTTTGAGAGCCTTTAATCCCAACACTTGGGAGGCTGAACTAGGAAGATCACCATGAGTTCAAGGCCAGCCTGGGCTAGAGTGAGACCCTGCCTCAAAAAGAATTTGTGGTGTATGCATTTGTGTGCAGGTATGCATGCCCGTGTGCACACATGGAGTGCAGAGGAAGACATCAGATGTCCTCTGTCACCCTTCCACTTTATTTCCTTGAGACAGGCACACCTGTCTTTTTACATGGGTGTGAGGGGTTGAGCTCAGGGCTTCATGCTTGCACAAGTGCTCTTACCTACCAGGACCGCCCCCGCTCCAGAAATCCGATGTTTTGTGTTTGTTTCTTTTGAGGTAGGGTCTCACTCTATCCCAGGCTGACCTGCAATTCACTGTGTAGTCTCAGGGTGGCCTTGAACTCATGGGAATCCTCCTGCCTCTGCCTCCCGAGTGCTGGGATTAAAGGCATTCACCACCACACCTGGCTAGAAATGCTAGTTTTATTTTTATTTTTGTTTTATTTTATTTTTTCGAGGTAGGGTCTTGCTCTAGCCCAGGCTGGAATTCACTATGTAGTCTCAGAGTGACCTTGAAGTCATGGTGATTTCCCTACCTCTGCCTCCCAAGTGCTGGGGTTAAAGGCATGCACCACCATGCCTGGCTAGAGATGCTATTTCTTATATGTTGGAGTACTTGAATATGAACCAGTTAAAAAGCTGGATGATAATTTAAGGTGATCACTGTGTAATTGATATCTGGTCATATTTCAGCAATGTCTTCTGCATACTCTCCACACATAGCATATATGTACTGCAGAATCTGACTCTATAACCACATTACTAATGCGAGGGGTGTTGAACAAATGGAAGTTGTGGAAAATATCCAATGTTATCATTTGCTTCCCTTTAATGGATGAGTTTTACCAATTTCTCTCTGAGATGTCTTAGAGGGGATGGCACCTGTAGTGACCATAAAAAGTAGTAGTGTTGACAACTCAAGCATTACCTTGGTCCTCCATTGTCAGTGCCTTCTATTTTTTTTTTCAGTCTTCTGGCCTTATTCTCTTTAAGTTATAAAATTAAAACAGAGGCAGGAGAGGGCTGGAGAGATGGCTTAGCTGTTAAGATGCATGCTTGTGAAGCCTAAGGACTCAGGTTCGATTCTCTAGGTCCTACGTAAGCCAGATGCACATAGTGGCACATGTGTCTGGAGTTTGTTTGCAGTGGCTAGAAGCCCTGGCATGCCCGTTCTCCCTCTCCCTCTGACTGTAATGAATAAATAAAAATAAAATCTTTAACAAAATAGAGGTAGGGGAGATAGCTCAGCAGTTAAAAGGTGCTTCCTTGCAAAGTCTGTGAGCCCAGGTTCAGTTGCCCAGCACCCATGTAAAGCCAGATGCACACAGTGGCACATGCATCCAGAGTTTCATTTGTAGTGGAAAGAGGCCCTGGCATACCCATACTCTTCAGCTCTCTCTTTTCAAAAAAAATATCTAATGTGCTAAATTTTTTAAATCTGGCTTTACATTGGTACTAAGGAATTGAAGCTGGCTGTCAAGTTTTGCAAGCAAGGGCCTTTAACCACTGAGCAATCTTTCAGTCTCCCTCTGTCTCTTAAATAAAGAACTTTTGTTAAAAAAAAAATTAACTGGGCAGGGGGCTGAAGAGATGGTTCAGTGGTTAAGCTGCTTGCCTACAAAGCCTAAGGACTATAATTCAATTCCCAGTTACCCATGTAAAGCCAGATGCACAAATTGGCACATGCATCTGGAGTTCCTTTGCAGTGGCTAGAGGCCCTGGTGTGCCCATTTTTTTTTCTCTCTCTCTCTCTCTCAAATAAAAACAAATTATTAAAATTTTTCTTTAAAAAAATTAGCTGAGCATGGTGGCACACACCTTTAATCCCAACATTCAGGAGGCAGAAGTAGGAGGATCGCCATGAGTTCAAGGCCACCCTTAGACTACATAGAGAATTCCAGGTAAGCCTGGGCTAGAGCAAGACCCTACCTCAAAAAAAATTTTTTTAAAGTGTTAAAAAATTAAAAAATAGGGGCTGGAGAGATGGTGCAGTGGTTAAAAGGCACTTGATTGCAAAGCCAAATGGCCCAGGTTCAATTTCCCAGTATTCACCCTAAGCCAGATGCACAAAGTGGCACATGCAACTCTAGTTTGTAGAGGTTGGAAGCCCTGAAATGCTTATTTTCTCTCTCTTTCTTTCTTTCTCACTCTCTCACTGTCTCATAAATATTTTTAAAAAATTAGTCCAAGAGTGGTGATGCACATTTTAATCCCAGCACTTGGGAGGCCAAAGTAGGAGGAAAGCCGTGAGTTCAAGGCCAGCCTGAGACTACATAGTGAATTCTATGTTAGCCTGGGCTAGAGTGAGACCCTACCTCAAAAAGCTAGGGCTAGAGAGATGGCTTAGCAGTTAAGGTGCTTGCCTGCAAAGCCTAAGAACTCACTTTCAAATCTCCAGGTCCCACATAAGCCAGATGCACAGTGATGCAAGAATGCAATGCAAAGGGGGCACATGCATCTGGAGTTTGTTTGCAGCGGCTGAAGGCCCTGGCACACCCATTCTGTCTCTGCCTCTTTCTCACACATAAAAAAAAATATATAAAAAAACAAAACTAAATAGTAATAAAAATTATAAAATAAAAAAATAGAACAATATGGGGCTTGGGAGATGGCTCAGCAGTTAAAAGGACTTTCTTGCAAAGTCTGCTATCCCAAGTTCAATTTCCCATGTAACACCTGACCCACAAAGTGGCATATATGTTTGGATTTATATGCAGTGGCAGGAGGCCCCAGCATGTGCTCTCTCTCCCTGTCAACTAAATAAAAATATTTTTACAAAAACAGTAGAGGGATGGAGAGATGGCTTAGTGGTTAAGGGATTTGCCTGAAAAGCCAAAGAACCTTGGTTTGATTCCCCAGGATGCACAAGGTGGCACATGTGTTTGGAGTTTGTTTGCAGTGGCTGCAGGCCCTGGCATGCCCATTCTCCCTCTGTCTCTCTCTCTTGCTCTCGCTCTTGCTCTCAGTCTCTCAAGTAAATTAAATAAAAATTTAAAAAAAACAATAGGGGGCTGGAGATATGGCATTGTGTGAGCCACTATGCCTGGATCATGTTGGCTTTAAATGACCATTTTTAAAATAGTAATCTGTCAAAGTAATGCCACCATATCCTAACATTTTAATAGAAATTCTTTCATAGAATGAATCAGTATGAAACAATGAGCTGATCATATCCTATTGTTAATGTAAATTTAGGTTACATTTACTATCTATAATATTTAAAGCAAGTTTTTATTGTTAATTGCTCTATATGAAAAGCATAATCTTTTAGAATACAACAGAAGATTAATATTTTTGTTTTAGTGTTTGGAAAGTCAGCAGAAATTGGCGTGAAATTATTGCTCAAGATAAAAAAGCAAATCAGAGGAGGAAGTATTATATCACACAACTGACAGCAAATTCTGAGGTAATGTATATAATGCAGTTCCAAAATGTATTTCTATAAATATCTAATGATTCCAGACAACCTAAATTTTTTTTTGTCTTTTTGTGGTAGGGTCTCTGTGTAGCCCAGGCTGACCTGGAATTCACTATGTAGTCTCAGGCTGGCCTTGAACTCACAGCAATCCTACCTCTGCCTCCCAAATGCTGGGATTAAAGGCACGCACCATCACACCTGGCTCCCTTATCCTTTAACTTTTTCCATTTAACTTTCATCCACTCATAATTTTTACTTTTTCTAAACTTTATAGAAGTGGAATATAGTTGGGTTTGGTTGCTTGTTTACAGCATTTGAACACCATTGATTTGCTGGATCCTCTTCATAACTGGAAACCCTTGTAGTATTTAACAAATATTTTTATTTATTCATGAGAGAGAAAGGGAGGGAAAGAAGGAGTGAGTATGATTGCTGCAGGGCCTCTTGCTGCTGTAAACGAACTCCAGATACTTGCGCTGCTTTGTGCATTTGGCTTTTCATGAGTGCTGAGGAATCAAACTGAGGCTGGCAGGCTTCACAAGGAAGCATTTTGTTTGTCTTTAACCTCTGAGTCATCTCCCCACCAACCCTACTTTTTTTGGTTGTTTTGTTTTTTCAAGGCAGAGTCTTCCTGTAGCCCAAGCTGATCAGGAACTTAACTCTGTAGCTAGCCCCAGGCTGGCCTCTAACATGGCGGTCCTTCTACCCCAGTCTCCCCAGTGCTGGGATTGAAGATGTACCCCACCATTCCTTGCTTACTTGCAGCATTTTTATTTTAGTTTTTTAATGTTATGCTTATGTTATTTTGTTATTTTATTTTTTATTTTACTTTATTATTTTGTTTTATGTTTTTCAAGACAGGGTCTCACTCTAGCCCAGGCTGACCTAGAATTCACTGTGTAGTCCCAGGATGGCCTCAAACTCACAGCAATTTACCTACCTCCGCCTCCTGAGTGCAGGAAATAAAGGTATGTACCACCCAGCTTTTTATTTTATTATTACTTTTTGTTACCTTTTTAAAAATTATTTTATTTATTTTGAGAGAGAAAGAGGCAGATAGAGAGAATGGTCATGCCAGGGCCTCCAGCCACTGCAAATGAACTCCAGACGCATGCACCACCTTGTACATCTGGCTTATGTGGGTAATGGGGAATCAAACCTGGGTCCTTAGGCTTCGCAGGCAAGTGCCTTAACTGCTGAGCCATCTCTCCAGCCCTATTACATTTCTTAAATCCAGCATTGTAAGTCCATATCACATATCCAGGTGTTCAAATTACAGACATTTTGGTACAGCCCTGCTCTCTTGGAGCTCATGCTCTAGAAGTACTGCAGTTAAACAGATGGCTGAAAGTGTAGGGTTAGGGGGAGTCCTAAGTTCTCTCCAGCCCTATTTAGTTGCTATATATATATATATATATATATATATATATATATATATATATGCATTGTATATATATAATATATGTATTTGCAAGCACAGTGAGAGAGACAGAAACAGAGACTGGGAGGGAATGGGTATTAGGGCCTCTTGCTGCTGCAAATGAACTTTAGATGGATGAACCACTTTGTGCATCTTCCCAGCCCTTAAAATTTTGTTTTGTTTTGTTTTTCTTTTCTTTTCTTTTTTTTTTCTTTTTGGTTTTTCTTTTCTTTTTTTTTTTCTCCATTTTTATTAATATTTTCCATGATAACAAAAAAAATCCCAAGGTATTACCCTCCCTCTTTTTGGTTTTTCAAGGTAGGGTCTCACTCTATCCCAGGCTGACCTGGGGATTCACTGTGGAGTCTCAGGGTGGCCTCGAACTCATGGCGATCCTCCTACCTCTGCCTCCCAAATGCTACGATTAAAGGCCTGGCTTTGTTTTGTTTTTCAAGGTAGGGTCTCATTCTAGCCCAGGCTGACCTGGAACTCACTCTGTAGATACACATACACAAACCACCACCACCACCACCACACATACTATACATATGCAAAAAAAAAAAATAAGCAAATTTCTTTTTAAATTTATTTTTTATTTTTATTTATTTGAGAGAAAAAGAAGTAGAGAGAGAGACAGAATGGGTGTGCAAGCGCTATAAGAAAATTTCTAATTTGATTTAATATAATTGAGATGAAGTATGGCAATCCTCCTACCTCAGCCTCCCAAGTGCTGGGATTAAAAGTGTGTGCAACCATGCCTGGCTTGTTTCTTTCCCTTCTTCCCTCCTTCCCTGCTTCCCTCCCTCCCTCCCTTCCTTCCTTCCCTCCTTTCTTCCTTCCTTCCTTCATGTATGCCAGGGTCTCTTGCTGCTGCAAACAAATACTCATTTGGCTTTACATGGGTGGCTAGGGAATTGAACCTGGGCCAGTAGGTTTTGCAAGTAAATAACTTTAACCACCGAGTCTCCCCAGTCCTCCAGTCCTGATTTATGTGGTGCTGGGGACCAAACTGAGCTATATCCCCAGCTCACTCTTTCTCTTTTCTCCCTCTTCCATTGTTTGATTCCTCTATTTTCTTTCCTTCTCTTTCTCTTTTCCTGTCCTCTCTCCTCCCCTTTCCTTTCTCTCCTCTGCACCATGCACATCAATTGCATCAAAGTGCAGTGACTATTTCAGTAGGCTCTTGGATCATGGGCATAGCTTAGGATCAAACCCTGAGTCCTTGAGTAAATTTGCTCTGTTCCGCTGCATCCATTCTAAGTCTGAAGGCCAACACGTGCTCATTATTCGTATGCATATGTTTTAAAACTATTAATTACCCAATTTTTCATAACCCACTAACTGTGTTTCCTATATTTATTATACTATAATTTCTTGTGTTTTAGCTCTCCCTAGTTAGAAGTAAGTTATGTGCAATGGAGTTGGTCAAGGGAGAGGACACACAATTACATTGGTACATATAAAGAAATTCACTCATAGTACATTGTATTCTGATAGTTGATTAAGTCTATGGCCATACCACCTTGGACCACCCAATCTCATCTAATAGTTGGTTAAGAATGCTAATTTCTTTTAAAGAGATATTATTTTTTTTCCATTACCAGCCATAACACGTAGAAGGCTATAAAGATTACTTGTTGAAAATACTTCCTATTTTTAATTATTTTTTCCCAATTTTTTTTTTCATTTTTTTTTTTTTTTTGAGGTAGGGTCTCACTCTAGCCAAGGCTGACCTGGAATTCACTATGGAGCCTCAGTGTGGCCTCAAACTCACAGCAATCCTCCTACCTCTGCATCCCGAGTGCTGGGATTAAAGGCATGTGCCACCATGCCTGGCCCAATTTTTTTTTTTTTTGAGGTAGGGTCTCACCCTAGCCCAGGCTGACCTGGAATTCACTATGGAGTCTCAGGGTGGCCTCAAACTCATGGCAATCCTCCTACCTGTGCCTCCCGAGTGCTGGGATTAAAGGCATGCGCCACCATGCCCGACTATTTTTCTCAATTTTATTGAGGTATAATTGACAAAGACAATGTATATTTTTAGTGTTCAATGTAATTAACATACATTTTAAAAAGTTTTCTATTTATATATTTTTAACTTATTTGCAAGCAGAGACAGAGGAAGAAGAAAGGGAGAGAGAGAATGGGTGCATCAGGGCCGCTTGCCACTGTAAACCAATGCTAGACATATGCACCACTTTGTGCATCTGGCTTCACATGGGTACTAGGGGAATCGAACCCAAGTTGTCAGGTTTTTCAAGTAAACACCTATAACTGCTGATCCATCTCTTCAATCCCAATTAACATATGTTTAACTGAACATTTAAATAATGTGGGAATCCACATCAGATGAGAGATGATTTTTGTTCATTTTAAAATATCAAAGCTGGGCCCTAGGGATATGGCTCAGCAGTTAAAATGTGCCTGTTTGCAAAGCCTGCTGGCTTGGGCTCAAATCTCCAGTACCCACATAAAGACAGATGCACAAAGGTACAAACATC
Organism: Dipus sagitta; assembly: GCA_036346955.1. Classification (NCBI taxonomy): domain Eukaryota; kingdom Metazoa; phylum Chordata; class Mammalia; order Rodentia; family Dipodidae; genus Dipus; species Dipus sagitta. The sequence continues at coordinate 167,399,240 of CM070771.1, read as the reverse complement.
ATGGCAAGAGGCCCTGGTGTACCCATCTTCTCTCTCACACACACTCTTTCTATTTGCAAATAACTTAAAAAAAATCAATGCTGTTTAAAGCAACTATAAAAATGAATCAGTAGCAGATATTTGGAAAAATCAACCAAAGACATTGGTTTTGTTGTACAAAATAGCCTTATTCTTATTCCAACATTTGGATAAGGTAAAAAGCCTTTGAAGAATTCCATAGTAGGCTTTCAAATATCCCATAGCAAACTTAAAAAAAATTTTTTTTGTTCATTTTTATTTATTTAGTTGAGAGTGACAGAGAAAGAGGCAGGCAGACAGAGAGAGAGAATGGGTGCGCCAGGGCCTCCAGCCATTGCAAACAAACTCCAGATGCGTGCGCCCCTTGTGAATCTAGCTAACGTGGATCCTGGGGAATTGAACCTTGAACCGGGGTCCTTAGGCTTCATAGGCAAGCACTTAACCGCTAAGTCATCTCTCCAGCCCTTTTCTTTTTTTGTCTTATTTAAATTTTTTTGTTCATTTTTATTTATTTAGTTGAGAGTGACAGAGAAAGAGGCAGAGAGAGAGAGAGAGAGAGAGAGAATGGGCCATAGCAAACTTTAAAAAGGTTCACCTCTTACCCTCCCTGCGCCCCTTCCCCCCACAAAATCCACCTCTTCTTGGCTTAAGAACATGACTTGCAGGCCCAGAACTTTTGGCCACCTACATTGTTAAAGCAAGTTTTACTGGAGCACAGACTCTAATTTTCCTGCTGTTTCTATGGTACCACAATTGAGTAGCTGTAACTACATGGCCTGAGGTGTCTGAAATATATACTATCTAACCTTTTTCAAAGTTTGCTAAATCACGGCTTTGGAAAATGAAATTGACCACATAAACTGAAAGCTGAGATTTATCGCTTTCTTTCTACATTCCTCTGACTTAAATATTAGATGAGACAAGACGCCCCCCCTCCGAAGAGATGGTCTAGGGAGTCAATCCTGCTTGCATAAATCCATGCTTATCAGAAAGCTGTCTGTCCTGTCTTGGAAGGTTTTGGCCGTCTTAAGGTTGATTCTCCTTGTGTTTTTCCACAGGGGGCTGTGCTAAATGTCCAGGATGCTGCCACCCGGCTCCACCTCCTAAATCGCTCAGCCTTACGATCAGTGCAAGCACAGGCTCGGGCACCCACTTCTCAGAAAGAGCAAAGTCCAACCCTCTCTCCTTGGGGAGAAGTGTTGACACCTGGAGCTTGCTCTTCCATCACCCACTCAGGCAGTAAGCAGGAACGGTTTGTTAGGGTAAGTGTTTGCCATAAACGATTAGAAACATTTACAGAGCTTGAAATACAGCGATTCGCCATGCGACACAGGAGAATTCAGTGTGTGCACTTTCACTGCAGGTCGCCAGAACTCTGTTTACGGATGAAGCCTTAAAACCTTGCCCAAGGTGCCAATCCCCGGCCAGGTACCAGCCTTACAAGAGAAGGGGCCTGTGCAGCCGCAAAGCCTGTGGCTTTGACTTTTGTGTGTCATGTCTGTGTGCTTATCATGGCTCTGAAGATTGTAGCAGAGGAACAGCAAAGCCAAGAACCAGCAAAGGTGCGCTCCCAGGAAGTGCCCAAAGCAAGCGGAATTTAAGACGCCTCTAAAGAGACTGAAGGAAACACTCCCCCATTGATGTTTTGTCTGACTTGAAATTATGACTATTCTGAATACATGCAATCTTCCCATTAATGACAGATGATGATTAATTCCCTGTTTTGTATCTATTATAATCCATGTATGCTTTCTTAAAGTGATGAGTTTTGAAAGAATTTTATTTTCCTATGTTATTTACCCATTTTAAATAACTTGGTGTTTTAAATAAAGAATGTTCAGGGTTATTGTATATTATTGTATTTTACTGTTTGCTGTAACACATTCAATTTGTGTATTTATTCAACTGTGTTGAAATGTTCTTTAATAATTTTAAGAAATGGTTTTCCAAATATGATAAATTTGAACTTGAGACTAATATACTTGAAAATTTAGACAATGAATACTAATAAACTGTTCTCAGAAGTTCTATAAATGTACTATGTAACTTTAGTTCTTCTCTTGACAATTTTTAATCAGTTCTGGTTGGGTAAAATTTAATACTGATAACTAGAGCATGAATTATGGTGAACATGTGGTCATTCTTATTGGGAATCTTAGTTAATAAACTCAAGTCACACACTTCAAATTCTAGAATTACACCAGGCTTGCTGGCGCACAACTCTAATCCCAGTACTCGGGAGGCAGAGGTAGGAGGATTGCCATAAGTTCAAGGCCACCCTGAGACCACATAGTGAATTCCAGGTCCACCTGAGCTAGAGTGAGACCCTATCTCAAACCACCCCCCGCCAAAAAAATATTCTAGAATTATAGTCACAGATTATAATATTTTGAAAGATTTGAGCTAGATAAAAAAAGGTTATAGTAAGAAAAGTTGATAAGTTATTTAGAATGTACATTTTAATTTATATGCATTTACAATGTTCCTCTTTCCAAAATCGGTTTGAAGTTTACTAAGTAAATTTAGTTCTTAGTATCTTTTTTTGTGTTTTTTCCCTTCTTTTAAAAAATTTTTATTTATGGGCTGGAGAGATGGCTTAGCGGTTAAGCACTTGCCTGTGAAGCCTAAGGACCCCAGTTCGATTCCCCAGGACCCACGTTAGCCAGATGCACAAGAGGGCACATGCACCTGGAGTTCGTTTGCAGTGGCTGAAAGCCCTGGCGCACCCATTCTCTCTCTATCTGCCTCTTTCTCTCTCTCTCTTTCACTCTCACATAAATTAAATAAATACAAATAAAAAAATTTTAGATATCTACTAACAAAGAGAGAGAGAATGGGCATGCTGGGACTTCTAGCTACTGCAAATTAACAGATACATGCACCACCTTGTGCATCTAGCTTATGTGGGTCCTGGGGAATCAAACCTGGGTCCTTTGGCTTTGCAGGCAAGCGCCTAAACCGCTAAGCCATTTCTTCAGCCCTTTCCCTTCTTTTTAAATCTAGTTTAGGGACTAGAGTAAGATCCTTTCTCAAACAAATAAATAGGAAAAATACCAAATAAACTCAGTTTATTTCTTCAAAGCATTGATGTAGCCTTGATAAAAAGACATTTCACTTCTGCCCATAGGTAGGTGCAGTGGGTGATGTAGTTTGACACAGTAAGTAGAGGCATTTTTCTCTTGTAAAATTTTAATATTTACTTGAAAACAGAATGAGAGTGAGTATGAGTGTGCTGGGGCCTCATGCCACTGCAAACAAACGTCAGATGCATGTGCCACCTTGTGCATCTGTCTTATGTGGGTTCTTGGGAATCAAACTTGGGTCCTTTGGCTTTGCAGTCAAGCATCTTAACTGCTATGCCATCTTTCCAGCCCAATTTGCTTATTATTTTTTAAATATTTTTATTTGTGACGAGAGAGACGGAGTCAGAGAATGGGTGTGCCAGGGCCTCTTGCCACTGCAGATGAACTCCAGATGCATGTGCACTTTATGCATCTGCCTTTACATAGGTACTGGGGAATTGAGTCTATGCCAGCAGGCTCTTGCAAGCAAGCACTTTTAACCTCTGAGCCATCTCCCCAGGCAGATAGTTATTTTTTTAATTAAAACCACTGTTGTCTATTCTGTATCATTTCAATTGTCACATGCTCCGACATCTGCATGCATTTTAATTATAAAATAATTGAAAGGGAGATAATTCTTCTTTGCTTTTATTCATAAAAAGGTTTTATTTTAAAAATCAACAGACAAAATTAAAAGACACTTCTTGAAATTCTTGGGGAGGTTGATATCAGTACTCCCACTTTTGTTGTTTTTGTTGTTCAAGGTAGAGTCTCACTGTAGGCTGACTTGGAACTCATTCTGTAACCACAGGCTGGCCTTGAGTTTGCAGTGATTCTCCTGCCTCAGCCTCTGGTGACTAAAGACATGTGCCTAGCTTTTATTTTTTTATTTTTATTTTTATTTTTTGTTTTTTCGAGGTAAGGTCTCACTCTGGCCCAGGCTGACCTGGAATTAACTATGTAGTTTCAGGGTGGCCTCAAACTCATGACAATCCTCCTACCTCTGCCTCTCGAGTGCTGAGATTAAAGGCATGTGCCACCACTCCCAGCTTTCTTTTTTTAATATTATGAGAGGGTGGGGAATGGGTCACTGCAAACAAACTCCAGATAAATTTAGCCTTTGTTTATCTGACTTTACGTGGGGTACTGGGGAGTTGAACCTGACTGGCAGACTTTGGAAGCAAGTGCCTTTAATCACTGAGCCATCTCTCCAGCTCAATAACATCTTTTAAAAAATATTTTATTTATTTGAGAGAAAGAGAGGCATAGAGAGAGAACAGGCATGCTAGGGCCTCCAGCGACTGCAAATGAACTCCAGACACATGTGCCACCTTGTGCGTCTGTTCATGTGGGTACTGGGGTATCAAACCTGGATCCTTAGGCTTCACAGGCAAGTGCCTTAACTACTGAGCCATCTCTCTAGCCCCCCAATAATATCTTAAACACAACATTATTTTGCTATTTAAGAAAAATTTCTTGGTGTGCATGCTGGGAGCAGGGAGCCACCCAGAAGTATGTTCCCTTGGAGCAGGCAGACCCCAAAAAGGCAGCAAGAATGGAGGAGATAAACCACCCCTCATACATCAGCCAGGGTCTAGGTGAAACCCCAGAGGAATTGATGAGATGAGCAAGAGTGCTGCTTCCATGGGGAGCCTGACAACCTGTGCCAGGGTGATGGAGACAGACACTGAGGATACTCAAAACGCACCAGAGAAGAAATCCAGAAGTTGCAGAAAGCTCAACACTAAAGTCGACTTAAAGCACACCCACCGTGGCTCAGGGAATTTTGTGGAAGAGGGGGTGGAAAGATTGTAAGAGCCACAGGGTGGGAGGGGATGTCCAGAGACACTGGCCCCCCACCCATGACTGACTGCTGCTCTCACAACTCATAACCCACAACCCCATGGTGAATACTAGCAATCCCACTGAGGAGGGTCCTCAGTGGAATGGGGGCAGGGAAGAGGGAAATGAGATCCAACACATGATGTGCCCATATGAAGTTCCTACTTAATTAAAAAAAAAAAATACCGGGCGTGGTGGCACATGCCTTTAATCTCAGCCCTCGGGGGGTAGAGGTAGGAGGATTGAGTTCAGGGCCACCCTGAGACTTCAGGTGAATTCCAGGTCAGCCCCAGCTGGACTGAAACCCTACATCAAAAAAAAAAAAAAAAATCTTGAGACTACAGAGTAAACCCCAGGTCAGCCTGGACTAGAGTAAGACCAAAAAAAAAAAAAAAAAAAAAAAAAAAAAAAAAAATCAATCATAGGGTTGGGAGATGACTCAGCAGTTAAAGGCATCTGCTTGCAAAGCCAGTTAGCCCAGGTTCAATTCTCCAACACCCACATAAAGCCAGACCCAAATTGGCACATGTGTCCGTGGTTCATTTACAGCAGCAGGAGAGCCTAATATGCCCCCTACACATACATGCACACACAAATAAAAACGATTGTAAAAGTGGGTCTAATGCACAAGCCTACGAATCCCATCACTTAGGAGGCTGAGGCAGAAGGACGCTGAGTTTGAGAGTAGCCAGTGTTGCATAGAAAGTTTGGGGCCGACCTAAGCTGCATAGCAAGACCAAATTAACAGTCAATTCTATTTCTAAATGCTAGCAAAGAATAACTGAAAAAAAATTTTTCAAAGTAACGTTTTTTTAAAAAAGAAAAATTTCTTGGCCTGCCAGGGGAAAATTCTAATTAAGAATGATTCTGCTTGACTAGAACAGTTCTTCCATTCTTGAATGGCTTAATCAACTTCATCATATGAAAGTATAAATGAAAGCCAGGTGTGGTAGTGCCTCACGCCTCTGGTCTCAGCATGCAAGTAGAGGCAGGAGGATTAGTTCAAGGTCATCCTTGGCTATACAGCCAATTCAAAGTCAACCTGGACTACATGATACCCTGTCTCAAAAAACCAGAGGGGAGAGAGAGGGAGACTTATATGAGAGTGCTATTTGTAATATAATGACACTGTCCCATTCCCAAGATCCTATTACCCAAAGAAACAGAAGTAAGGATAATTGTTATTGCCATTCTAGTTACTGCTAGTTATAACTGTTTTGAGTTTTGGATGAGGCAAAGCAGTAAGAGTCTCCAGGCTTTTATAGATGGGATGGGAGTTATTCTGTATTCTTCTAGAAGTTCTGAAATGAGGGGGATGGTTGCATTAGATTTGGCTTTTCAGCTCTGTACTTTGTTTTACTTCTTTAAAAGAACAAAAGAGGGGCTGGAGATATGGCTCAGCGGTTAAGCACTTGTCTGTGAAGCCTAAGGACCTCGGTTCAAGGCTCGATTGCCCAGGACCCATGTAAGCCAGATGCACAAGGGGGCGCATGTGTCTGGAGTTCATTTGCAGTGGCTGGAGGCCATGATGTGCCCATTCTTACTCTATCTATCTGCTTCTTTCTCTCTGTGTCAAATAAATAAATAAAAATATTTTTAAAAAAGAACATAAGAGGCTATCGTGGTGGTGATGCACGCCTTTAATCCCAGCACTGGGAGGCAGAGGTAGGAGGATCACTGTGAGTTCCAGGTCAGCCTGGGCTAGAGTGAGACCCTACTTTACCTTGGAAACAAAAACAAAAAGAATGTAAGAAACAAATGAGTATTAATTTAGAGGAAAACCAATGAGGTATTTTCCTTGTGCTGATTTAGGGTTGACCCCTTGACAGCCTTTCCAGCTAAAGGCAGGAACATTGTTTGACTTCTTGGTATTTTCTGACTCTCAATTGCTAGCTTGAAAAGATGGTAAGAAACTTGTGGCAAATAATATAAAGATAAACCATCCTTTGTGAGCTATCTGATCACCTGACACTTGTTTACCTATGGGCACCAATAATGTCTAATGTTATTAAATAATGATGCCTAATTCTATTCTAGCTATTTGAAGAATTTAGTTGTATCATGGACTTCTGAACAGTAGGGTTGAATTGCTGTTGAGAATTTTTTTTTTTTTTTTTTTTTTTTTTTTGAGACAAGGTCTAAGCCTTGAACTTGCCATGTGGCCTAGAATGTCTTCTTTTCTCTAACTCCCAAGTGCTGGGATTACAGGCATGTGCCACCATGCCTAGTTTATGTGGTAGTGGGGATTGACCCCAGAGCTTTGAGCGTTCCAGAATGGCACTCTAACGACTGAGCCACCTCCCCAGCCCCCCACAAAACATTTTAAATACTTGACATTGTGGAAAGCTAAATTCTATTCCTTAGATTCAATGTATAACACAAGGCAAAACTAAATTCATGACAAAATTTTACTGAAACTTTTTGACAATAAATTATATTCCTAGATTGCATTATTGTTTACTTTGACTTTATTTTAAATTGCTTCTGGTTAAAAGAGCATAGCCTAGAGATCTCAAATATTTCAAAAGATTGAATTAGGGTTGGGGAGATGGCTCAGTGGTGACAGGCACTTGCTTGCAAAGCCTGAGAGCCCTGACATCCACAGGCAAAGCCAGATGCACAAAGTGGTGCCTGCCTTTGGAGTTCCTTTGCAGCAGCCAGAGGCTCTGGAGTGCCTCTGTTTCTTCCTCCCTTTCTTCACCTGTCCCCCTTAGTATTTCAAAGAGCATACTAAAATTTTCCACAAGGGGGCACCAAAGACTCATTTATGACAATGTCAGCCTCTAAAAGTAAATTTAACTTTCATGTATTTGACATTGGTATGTTATGACATTACCAAATAGGGGAAGTGTTCTTTGACTTCATTTCCAAAGTGTATGTAGAAAATTTTTAGGGAACAGTTATATACTCAGAATTGGTAATTAAAATATTTTAGCTGGCTTGCAAGAGTGTGCTGTTTTCCCAAACGCTGTATACTTGAACACCTTGTTGGTGACCTGGATTTGCTTTTGCTATTGGTGTTATCTTGCCCAATAGCTCTACGCTCCTGCATCCCTCATCAGGGACTGTGGAGCTAGAGAGCCGTGGAAACGCAGCAGGTGATTATGACAGTGATGTACTGCCACCAATGATGTCCCTCTGGAATGTCCATTCCTATAGTGCCAGGTTCTTCCCCTCGCTAATTCACATCTGGCCTTCGTTGCTGTGAATGCTCCTAACAGGTCTCTTTGCCTCTATCTATTTCTCCCTTCTGAATCTATCCTAACTGTTCAGTGCCAGGTTATCTGTACTAAACTGTGGCTCCAATCACATGGCTTCATACTAAAAATGTACTAGTATTTTGAGTCTCCAAATGCTCCTAAATTTCTAGCAGTCTTTCCCACCATTTCATTCTGTACACTTTGTTCCAGCCAAATTAGAATTCCTGCTGTTTTCTAAACTCCCCATGTGATTTCTCCCACTTCTCGTACCATGGCAAATTCTGTTAAAAACCTAGCTAATCCTTAGTTTATTTCCATGAATCATGGTCTGATCTTTCTAATAAGATGAACATTTTACCTTTTGTGAATGTAGCTTTTATCCCTTTCATATGGTATTCCTGCCATGTCTTATTTGTATTTACTTCTTTTATTATTTTTTAAAATATTTTATTTTTTTATTTGGCCTACAGAGATTTATATGTCATTCATTTTGGCATTTTTAAAAACAATTTCTTTTAGTTGATTTTCATCCCCACCTCTGATCCTCAAATTCCCTATATTAAATTCTTGTTTCTGGGGCTGGAGAGATGGCTTAGAGGTTAAGGCGTTAACCTGCAAAGCCAAAGGACCCAGGTTCGATTCCCCAGGACACATGTTAGCCAGATGCACAAGGGGGCACATATGTCTGGAGTTCATTTGCAATGGCTGGAGGCCCTGGCGTGCCCATTCTCTGCCTCTCTCTCTCTTTCCCTCTCTCACTCTCTCAAATAAATAAATAAATAAATAAAAATTTAAAAAAGTTTCCAACTACAAGCAAGTTCCTTAGGGACAGAACTCTTACATCTCTCCTGAAGCAGAGTTCTTGTGCATGATAGACTATGCAGAATGTGCTAGTTGAATTGGTAATTTGGTTCTCATATGACTTGAGAAGCTGTATAAATCTCAATTTTCCCTTTTTTAAAGATGGTTAGCATAGAAAACCTCAACTATAGTTTTTTTTGTTGTTTGTTTGTTTTGTTTTTCAAGGTAGGGTCTCACTCTGGCCCAGGCTGACCTGGAATTAACTTTGTAGTCTCAGGGTGGCCTTGAACTCACAGTGATCCTCCTACCTCTGCCTCCCGAGTGCTGGGATTAAAGGCATGTGCCACCATGCCCAGCTATAGTATTTTTTTTTAAGACAGCATTGCATATGTCCCAGGCTTGCCTCAAACTTGCTTATGTAGTTGAAGATGGCCTTGAATTTCTGATCTTCCTACTTCTACCTCCCATGTGTTGGGCTTACAAGCATGTGTCACCATGCCCAGTTTATATGATGTTGAGAATGGAACCCAAAATCTTATGCACGGTAGTAAGCATTCTACCAAGAGAGCTCCAGGCCATAGTTACTTGTTTTAAAGACTTACTTATTTGAGAAAGAGATATAAAGAGAGAGACAGAGAGCTAGATAGATAATAGATGTTAGAGAGAGAGGAAGAGAGAGAGAGAATGAGTATACCAGGGTGCCTCTTAGTGCTACAAACAAACTCTAGTTGAATTCACCACTTTGTGTATATCTGGTTTTACATACTAGGGAATTAAACCCAGGCCGGCAGACTTTGTAAAGCAAGCACTTTTAACTGCTGAGCCATCTCCCCAGAAGTTACTTTTTTTTTTTTTTTTTTTTCCTTTTTGAGGTAGAGTTTTAGTCTAGTCCAGACTGATCTGGAACTCACTCTGTACTCCCAGGCTGGCCTCAAACTCACAGCGATCCTCCTACCTCTGCTTCCTGAGTGCTGGGATTAAAGTCATGCTCCACCATGTTCTGCTAAGTTACTGATTATTTAAAAGTTTATTTTTAGGGTTAGGGAGATTTCTCAGTGGCCAAGGCACTTGCCTGCAAAGCCTAATGATCCAAGGTTTGAGTCCCCAGTACCCACATAAAGCCAGATGCCTATGTGGCATATGCATCTGGAGTTCATTCGCAGTGCCCACACCCGGTGTGCCCATTCTTTCTCTCTCCTTGCAAATCAATAAACATTTAAAAAATTGTTTTGACTTTTTGCATATATGTGTGTGGGTACCTTTGTGTGTATTGGAGCACATACATGTATGTGCAGGTGTGTGTGGAGGCGAGAGGACAATGCCAGGTGTTATTCTCGGTAACACCAACCCCCTCCTTTGAGCTGGGGCTTCTCACTGGAGTGGGCTCCACCAATAGGCTATGCCGGCTGGCCAGTGAGTTCTACAGAGCCTTCTGTCTATACCTCCCTGGCACTGGGATTAAAGGTGCCTGTAGCCATTCTCAGTATTTTAATCTGTGTTCTGGGGACGGAACTCCCAGCCTCATGCCTGCAAGGCAAAGCACTTTACTCCCTGAGCCATCTCCCCAGCCCAGTTACTCACTTTAGAGACAGCCAAAATGGAGACATCACATCCCAGTTCCCAGTCTTCTTGGTCTTTAATCAGTGTTATGTTCCCCCTTCAGTGTTCTTCTCTCCCTTCCTGCTGCCTCCCTCTTGGTGCCTTTGAATTCTCCACCCAAGGGTCACAGGGCTGACCACCTCCTTCCTGCCACAGCCTGGTTGTCTCACTCCTGCAGCTGCAGCCCCTTTGTACTGCTATCTCCACATGTATCAGCACTTTTATGTTCTCTTCCTGAGACACTGACTTCCTCTGACCAGCTCTGTGTCCCCAGTGCTTAGTCTGAGTGGAAGTTCCAGGTTTAGCAGGAGCTTCTCCTGCCACTTGTCTGCCGGTTAGGTTAGGTGCATGGAGCAATATGGGGCAGGGAAAAGCGACCACACGCCACGTCAAAACAGTCTAACGTGTCCTTGGTAAAAAATGAGATGTCAAGGCATTTCTTTTTCTCTTCTGCTGCCAGGGAAATATAAGGTACTGCTTACTTCTTTAAGCCCTGATACACAGTGCAATTTATCCCTGTGCTCAAGCTGCCCTGTAAGGGCTCTTCAGTTATTTCCTGAGGACTCTCAGAGCATTCCTCACCTCTCCCCAATGCTCCAGTCTCTGATCCATAACCCCAGAGTCAGGGCAAATGAGGAATGAAGGGATGCCAGTTTAACTTGTTTGCATATCTTTATTGTTGGTGGCCAAGCAGTGATAAGTGCCTTACAATCTTGTGCTAACAACAATCCTAAGAGAGAGACGTAGTATTACCATTAGTGTCCGTATTCTTTTCCAGATAAGAACTAAGATCTGGAGGGGATTACAACAGGCTGGAGAGATGGCTTAATGGTTAAGGTACTTGCCTATGAAGCCAAAGGACTCAGGTTCGATTCCCCAGTACCCACATAAGCCAGATGCACAAGGTGGTGCATGCACCTGGAGTTTGTTTGCAGTGGCTAGAGGCTCTGGTGCACCCATTCTCTCTCTCTCTCTGCTTCTTTTCTCTCTGTCTCTCTCAAATTAATTAATTAATTAATTAACAAAAATATTTAAAAGATATATTCAACCCAATTAGTGAATTTAAAGTTGAACTCCTAGTGGTGGCAGTTTAATGCTAAATGTTTAGCCTTAGCTTGCCGCTGTCTGTTCATTCTAACCCTCTTTCCCATCAGGAAATCTTTTTGGGTCTGCTGCCTTTTGCTTATTCATTTTGCTAGCAGAGAGAGTGGGAGAAGAGAGAGAAAGAGAGCATATGGACACACCAGAGCCTCTTGTCACTGCAAACAAATTTCAGACATATGCGCCACTTTGTGCATCTGGCTTTATGTGGGTACTGACTGAATAATCAAACCCAGGCTGGTGGGCTTTGCAATCAAGCACCTTTATCCACTGAGCCACTTACCCAGCTCATATTCTGCTTTTTAAATTTTATTTACTTATTTGATAGAGCGGGGAGAGAGAAAGAGGGAGAGAGAGAACATGGGCCCACCAGGGTCTCTAGCTACTACAAACAGATTACAGATGCATGTGCCACCTTGTGCATCTGGCTTTATGTGAGTACAGATCGAATCTGGGTCCTCTGGCTTTTCAGGCAAGTGCCTTAACTGCTGAGCCATCTCTCCAGTCCCCACATTCCGCTTTTTTAGAGAACCATTTGCTATTGGTTTGGGTTCAGATAGGTGGATAGAAAATTTAACTATTGGGCTTTTTTTTTCCCTGACCACTGACATGTCTTTGAGAATAAAAATTTGAGACCTTTTACTTTGATGAATGATGTTCTTTATAATTTTGAATAATATTTTTGTCCTTCATTAAGGAGGGTTATTTGTTTAGCACACATTTATTGAGTAAATACTGTATCATGGAAGGCCTATAGGAAACACCAACACTTAAAAAAAAATCCTGGGCTGGAGAGATAGCTTAGCAGTTAAGGCACTTGCCCACAAGGCCAAAGGACCCAGGTTCAATTCTCCATGACCTATGTAAGTCCTATGCACAAGGTGCTGCATGCCTCTGAGGTTTGTTTGCAGTGGCTAGAGGTCCTGGTGCACCCATTTTCTCCCTCCCTCCCTCTCTCTCTCTCTCTCTTTCAAATAAAAAAAAGCTTCCTTACAGCACAAGTTCACTTTCAAAAAGGAGAGGGACTTGGAGAAGAAAAACAAAACAAGAACAACAACAAAAAATAACAAAAACAGGAGAGGGCTGGAGAGATGGCTTAGCGATTAAGTGCTTGCCTCTCCTGAACTGTTAATTTAGGAAGTGGGAAAAAAATGCTGTTTTCCAGCTAAATGTAATATGGATGTAATTGTTGCCCAATAAAGATAAGGTACATAATTTAACAGAAAAGATAGTAATCAAAAGGAGAATGAAAATAAGCAATGCACAAATTTTATAGTTCGTGTTTCCAAATTCCTTTCCGATGCTTGCAGTTACTTTAGGAACTAGAGGGTGGGGATGGCATCATACATCATTAGATGATGAGTTGCCATCCAGTTTCTAGGAAAAACACTCTAATGTACTGGCCTGTCATTCTGATTCACTTACTTGTAAAAATTAAAAGTGTAGTTTAGCTATGTGGAAATAAATGAAGACAACCCAAATCAGAACAGAGGCAATGCAGAGCTTGCTGTAGCGGGGAGTCAGCCCCCCATCACTTGTATTTTTCAGAGACTCAAAAGCAGGCAGGGTAGTGGTAAAGTTTCACAGCACAAGGAAAACAGAATACTCTGGTATACTCTCACGTCGAGGTTCCTGGCAAGGGAAGCTGGGAGCGAGTTAACGAGAATCTAGCCTGCAGCCTTAACAATTGGTTTGAGGAGCGTATTTGGTTTCATCTGAATGGTTCTCAGTTAGCAGTAGAGGCACAATTAGGGAAGCTGGCGGTCACTGACCAAGTTCAGATCATTCAAAACCTATTGCCGCGAGGATTGTGGTTTGGCCTACAACATGCAGGGGTTATTGTCCAGAGTTTATTACCACAGTTAATTTCTCTATTTGAACTTTCAGCTATGTTAAATATCCTAAACATCAAAAATTAGAGTTGGTCTGGGTGATAGCTCAGCAATTAAAGGTGCTTGCTGGCAAAGCTTGCTGGTCCCAGTTCAATTCTCCAGTACCCATGTAAAGCCAGATGCACAAAGTGGCACATGCATCTGGAGTTTGTTTGTAGCAGCAAGAGACCGTGACATGCCCATTGTCTCTGCCCATTCTCTCTCTGTCTCCTTGCAAATACAAAAATTAGAGTCACTATTATAATTAACATGGACCTTATCTTTTGGTGTTATGCTATTCACAATCAGAAAAGTTGGGAAGAAGGCTTAAGTTGGACTCCAGCACACCAAATCCAAGGACTGATCCTTTAAAATCATTAAACAGCACATAGGATGCCTGAAGTCATGCTCGGTTGTCAAGGAACTGTTTATGCATACACAAACTAGCTAGTCTCTACAACATGCTCAGGATAATCAAGTCCCTGAAATTTCTCACCCTGTGCAGGTGACATAGAATAGTCCCACTGCAAACCGCCCCTTGTAGCTCAGAAGGTCAGCTCTCATGGTGTTTGGCATAGAGCTCATATTTGAAAACCTATAATTTTTTATTTCTTTAGGAGGTTAACATGATGTCACTTTTGCCCAATTCCCATTACACATGTTCCTCTTCATCACACGGCTTTAACTGTTTGTGGGGAAACTGTCTGAAATGTTCTCCAGGGTTCTCTACATTGAATTTCTAATATAGAAGATGGACTCTAAATCAGGCTAACTCAAACCTTTTAGAACTACATCTCTAGAATAAGAAACATAATAAACCTCATTCCATTTATGTATATGTAGTTCCCATAAAAGACTTTGGTTTTGGACTATCTCAGTTTCAACAATGATATAGTTCGGTTGTAGAAAAATAACCTTTTTGAACAAAACTTATCTAGAGTTTGTAATTTGAGGAAGGCAGAGACAGAATAAAATGAGCTAAAAATAAACAGAACTAGTCGTCAAGGAAATGCATGTAAAAACACACACACACACACACAAAGACACCACCAAGAGGATGGCTATAATGAAATCTTCAAAGGGTAATTAAAAAAAATCAAGGGCTGGAGAGATTGCTTAGTGGCTGAGGCACTTGCCTGCAAAGCCTAAGGACTCAGGTTCAATTTCCTAGGACCCACATAAGTCAGAAGCATAAGGCGGCACATGCATGTGGAGTTCATCTGCAGGGGCTGGATGCCCTGGTGCACGGCCCGTTCTTTCTCTCTCTCAAATAAATAAAAATCAAAAAAATATTTTAAAAAATCAAGTGGTAAGCATTGGCCAAGAAATGAAGAAATCAGGACTTGCATCCATTGCTGGTAGAAATGTAAAATGAATGGTATAGCCCATTTGGAAAACAATCTCTTATTTCCTCAAAAAGTTAAGCACAGAGTTGCCATTTGATTTAGAAGTTCTCCTGCAAGATGCTTAAAACATATGCATACACAAAAATTTGTACTAGGATGATCATAGCATTATTATTCATTAGTGGTCAAAAACTCAAGACCCAATATTTATTGACATAAATAAAACTTTGCAGTTATATCATATAAATAAAATGTGATATAATGATATAGTGGAATACTATGTACTCACAAAATGAATGAAGTACTGATTCATGCTACAGCATGGAGAAGCCTCAAAAACAAGTTAAGTGAAGGAAGCCAGAAACAAAATACTACCAGTGATATGATCTGATCTATATGAAATGTCTAGACTAGGCAGAAATATAGAGCTGGAAGGTAGATTCATGGTTGTGTAGACATGGGTGGTATAGACTTAAAAAGCTATGCAATATCTTTGAGGTATTGAAACATGTTCTAAATTTGTGCTGATGGTTGGGTTGCACTATTTTGAACATATGAAAACCAATTGAGTTCTACACTTTAAACTATTTTTATTTCTTTATTTGTAAGCAGAGAGAGATAGAGAGAAGAGAGGCAGAGAGAATAGGTCTGCTAGGGACTCTAGTCACTGCAAATGAACTCCAGATGCATGCACCACTTTGTGCATCTGGCTTTATGTGGGTGTAGGTCATTAGGCTATGCAGGCAAGTGCCTTAACCACTGAGCAATCTCTCCAGTCCAAGTTCTACATTTTAAATGAATTAGATAATACATGAATTATATTTCAATAAAATTGTTACCAGAAAATTGCCAGAATATTAAACCTAGCCATTTGAATTTAAATTACTGTTTTTGTGATTCTCATACTTTGTTAATCTTATGAGATGACAGCGATGACAATTATTTTTGGAGAAAAAGGCCACACAACACAGCCATTAAAGAGCAAAGGCAAAACCACACACACACAAAAATAAACAAATAAAAGCCGCATGCCTTTAATCCCAGCACTCAGGAGGCTGAGGTTAGGAGGATCGCTGTGAGTTCAAGGCCATGCCACCCTGAGACTACATGGTGAATTCCAGAGCAAGACCCTGTCTCAAAAAAACAAATTAAAAAAAAAAAAGAGAGCAACGGCTTTGGGGAGTGAGAAGTAGGTCAATGTGTAGCTGTGTAAAATGTCTTACTTTTTATAGGTCCCAGTCTTCTAAATCATCCGTTCAGAAGAACAATGCTGAGTTGTATTCAGGCTCTGCTTAGAGGTCCCTAGTAAAAGGGTAATGAATCAGCATGTTAAAGCAGATTACTGACTTTTTAGTATGGCTGGACGACACAGGAATTATTAACAAATCATGTCTGCGGGCAGAGCACAATGCAGATGACTACAATGGAGAGGAACTCCAGAAGTTCCTTCAACAAGGAGCTACTGAGTGGTAGGCACTTGATTGTGGGTGTGGCGCAGAGGTTAGGAGGCTAAAACAAAGACATAGTCCTCTAAAACACCCAGGAGCTGACTGTCTGGTGGTGGCACCGAAGGTAAACCTTCTTGTATCAGTGACTATAACATTACTACCGTCTTAAGGCATACATGTTTTGATCAAGTATATACAGGAGCAAGAGGAGAAGTCAGTGATAGGAATTCATAGGAAAGTGTGTGGTAAAAGATGAATCACTCTGGACGAGTGAGAAAATGGTGACTAGCAAAGAAAAGGTCAGAAGAGATTCTCTGGTGACAGAAAAACACACACACACACACACACACACATACTCTTACAAAACTAAGTTGATATCCCACATTCCGTGTTCCTATCAACTGCAAAGTCAAAAATTTTCGTTTTAAAAGCTCACAGTCAGAGGCCCTACTCACTGCCTTGCTGTTATCTGTTGATGACAACCCTAACTCTCCTGGCTCATCAGAGTAAAAGCCTCTGAGTCCTTCCCAACTACTTGTTTCGTTTCCCATATCCAACTTCTCAGAAGATCCTCTAGGCTCTACTTTAAAAAGGTCTGCGGAATTTGAGTCCTGAACTTGTGCTCAGAGACACCATCAGCCCTTCCTTGCCAGTGTTTGAGCTGTCTACATCCCCTGGATAGCGCCCAAAGTGATACTTTTCTCATAAAAGTTAAATCATGATACTTCTCGGTTCCAACTCTCCAGTGGTTCACACTTCACTCAGGATGCAAGCCAGAGTCCTTGCTGGGGTCTCTACAAGGACTGTGACTCATCCCTTACATCTCTGTTTGCTTTCTTCTACAGCCCTCCCTTGGTTTCATTTGGCTCTCTGATTTTGCCCGTTTATTTCATTTTGTTTTTTTCCTATGTTGTATTGAAAAACCAATAAATATAATCAGGCGGATGTCATGCTTCCTTGCAACACAGGCACCTATTGTCTTACTCCTAACACTTAAGCATCCACATACCTGCCTGCTCTGGCCAGCCTGTGTCCATTCCCACACCAGTGGCCAATGTGGAGCCACTGAAGGTCTTAAATAGGTCAGATTTGCATTTAGATAGATGGTTTTGCTTTCAGCATGGATAATGGATTTAAGGGGAAATCCACTGGAAGCAAAGATTGGAAGAGAGACAAGTTAGGAAGTTTTTACAGCAGTCCAGATGGAAGCCGCAACTAAGGCTGCAGTTGCTAGTGAGTAGAGGAGTCCAGATTCCAGAAATATTTTAAGGTAGAGTTGGCAGGGCCAGTGCTTTCTGTATATGGGGTTTAGAGGCAAAGTTTCTTTTTTGGGGGGGGGGGGGCTTCCAGATTTCTGGCTTGAGTCACTTCGTAGATGAAACCATCACTTAATGATCATAAGATTTATGTTAGAAGATGAAAATTTTGTGTGTGTTTGTTGAGACAGGTTCTCATGTAGTGGAAACTGGCTTTCAACTACTGATTCTCCTGCCTTCACTTCCTTAGTGCTGGGATTACAGGTTTGGCCACCATACCAGGCTCAGAAGATTGAAGATGAGGGGGTGGGGAAGTTGCTATGGAGCAGAGGCAATGCAGGTGCCCAGGTATTGTGTTGGAAACATTGCAGTGTATAGCGTGCAAATAGGTTTTTTTTTGGGGGGGGAAGAGTTATTTGGCCTCAGTGGGAGAGGTCTGGGCTATTGATGTATCCATGACTTTTAAAAAATGTTTATTTATTTATTTTTATTTGAGAGGGGGAGAGAATGGGTGTACCAGGGCTTCCAGCCACTGCAAATGAACTCCAGACACACGTGGTCCCTTGTGCATATGGCTTAAGTGGGTTCTGAGGAATTAAACCTGGGTCTTTTGGCTTTTCAGGCAAGTGCCTTAACTGCTAAGCCATCTCTTCAGCCCTTATCCATGACTTTTATGGCAATATCTATATCTATACCTATCTATATCTATCTCTCTATATATATACTTTTTTTTGAGGCAGGGTCTTTCTTTTTTTGTTATTTTTATTTATTTGAGAGTGACAGTCAGAGAGAAAGAGGCAGATAGAGAGAGGGAGAGAATGGGCACGCCAGGGCTTCCAGCCACTGCAAACGAACTCCAGACACGTGCGCCCCCTTGTCTGGCTAACGTGAGTCCTGGGGAGTCGAGCCTCGAACCGGGGTCCTTACTTAAGCTTTACAGGCAAGCGCTTAACAGGTAAGCCATCTCTCCAGCCCTAGGCAGGGTCTTTCTCTAGTCCAGGCTGCCCTTGGAATTCTCTTGGTGATTGTCCTACCTCAGCCTCTGGAGTGCTTGGATTAAAGGCATGAGCCCCCATACTTGGTTTGAAAAAAAAATATATATATATATGATTTAGAATTGTCTTTAAATTTTACTTTTAAACTGCTGCTTGTTTTGATATAAGGTTTTACGTAGTCCTGGCTAGCCTTGAACTCCTATTTCTTCCCACCTGCTGGAAGCACAGGTGTGGTCCACCATGCCAGGCACCGTAATTTACCATAACTTTTTCCTGAACACACATTACAGGGTGATCTCAGTGCAACGTCCCCTCTTCATCAGCTTCTTTGGGTCCGATTTGATGGAAAGGGAGCAGTCCTAATGGACCCGGAGCAAGGGAAGGCCTGGTTCCTAAAGCCTAGAGATACTATCGTTTTATATAGGCGGCCGAGATCAAGCGGGGTGTGTGTGTGTGTGTGTGTTGAGCGCCTGTCCAGCAAACTCCGGTCCCCTTTCGTCTTCCCTTCCTTCCTCCTCTGGGGACTCCGCATCCTGATGCCAGCGGGTCTCTCCTCCTCGGGCAGCAGCCCAGGGGCCCTGGGTGGCGCGTCGGGGCCTAGCGGAGGCCGCTGGGGCCCGAGCCGCGGTCACCACAGTAACGGCCGGCCGCGCTGGGCCTGCAGGCGGGCGGCGCGGGCCGACGGGAACGCTCGGGCCTGGGCGCCCGCATTGTCTCGGCTCCTTAGCAACTCGGGGGGCCCCCCGCGCGCCGCCTCGGCGTCGCTCGCTCGCGGGAGAGACGGGCGGGCCCCCCGGGGCCGAGGCGGCGGCATGCCGGAGAAGCGGCTCACCGCCGGTACGTGGCCGGGAGGGGCGCGGGCCTCCCCTCGGTTCCCCGGGCCCAGGCCGCCGCACGCACGCACGCACGTTCGCAGCGCCCGGGCTTTGACTTCCACTTGCCCGGCGCGCCGGGCCTTCCCGCGTGGGAGATGGCCTCACCGCCCCCGCACACCCCCCACACTCTCTCTCTCTCTGCCTTGTGGGCTGAGTTTTCACCTCCAACCCTGTTCACCTTGGCACCTTGTTGCTTCACCCAGCCTCATTCACCGTTTTTGCAGCCGGAGGGATGGAGTTCCCCATCCCATTAAGGTTAACTCCCCGGGGTCACAGTGGATTCCAAGCTGGATTCCAGAGGGCCTTTTCCTCCCACTTCCACCTTGAATTCCAACTCTAAAATTCAATCCATGTGCGGCCAGTGAACAGAGGGCCAAAAATGTACTGAGCTTGACCATGTTTTATAAAGCAGAGCCAGACAATGTCTGATTATCTCATTGACTCTGAAAGGAAATCAGATTTGAGTGCGATAATGTAATATTTTATCTTGTTTCAGAGCCACCAGCTATCACAGAAGACGACTTTGTAAGTACAATTTAGAGGGGCCCCACCCCAACCCCTGCTTTCGTTTTAATAGCAAACATCAGATCATAGAAGAAAGCTATGTACCTTAGCTTTTTTTTTTTTTTTTCCACCGTGAATGTAGTGGAATAACGGCTATAGTTTTAAGAAGAGTCTGCCTGATTGGTATGGTTGCCATTAATCATTGTTAAACTTCTTCCACATAAATGACCTCACTTAATTTCTCTGGACCCTTTAGTGTCTCCATGAAAGGCAGGTTTTATTTCCATGGCTTTGTTGTGTGTAGTTCCTGGTTGCAGTAAACATTTGTGGACGGCTATGATTAATAGTGGCGAATTAAATTTTTTTTTCTATAAATTGTTTGCCGGTCAGGCTTTAAGCTGTGCACTAAGTATTTTGCCAAAAATAGAACATCTTCATTTAGGTGAAGGTTAACTTTAGGGTATGTTCTATTGTAATTCCTATTGCATATTTAAGGAACTTGCCCAAGGTTACTGACTGGATAGAAAGTAGAGTTTTTCCCTACTAAGGTCCAAGTCTGATTCTAAGAGCTCTAACCACTTCTGTTATTTACTAATGTCCTTAGCACTGAGTTCTCTTGTTGGCTGATTTATTTATTTTGCCTTTGGTTTTTTTCTTCAACAAACATGAGTGATTGTATATTTGAAGTGCAATCCTAGAGGCTAGGGATAAGTATCAAAAAAGTTCATAATCCCTCAGGATCTAAGAGAAGAAAGAGGACTAAGTCAGCATGTGCTGGAAGAAGAAGAGGATTGAGGGAGGAGAGGGGAAGGAGGATGAGGAGGAGAAGGTTACATTCATAACCAGCAAGGCAGAGGCACACAGAACATGTCAGAAATGGTCTTAGTGGGAAATTTAAGTTGCTCCAGAGGTCCTCTTCATTGCTTCAGATGTGCGTTTCTGGGGCCAACTAATGCTTTCCTGTACAACTTCATTCTGAACTCTCTCAAGAACACTTAGTGACATACCACTTGATATTTGAGCAGTTTGAGCTTGAAGACTCCATTGTCCTTCTTGCCTTCACTTCTTTAACACTCACTGTCCTCCTCTGATCTCTGATCTCAGTCTGATCTTCCCTTTCCAGCTTCTCTCTTTTTTCTTCTTCTTCTTTTTAGGAAACACCTTGAAATTCCTTATTAGATACTCCTAATTTTCTGTCTTTAAAATTTTTATTATTCATTGGTGAGGAAAGAGAGGAAGAGGGAGAGAAGGGGCATGGTGGGGCCTCATATCATTACAAACTCCAGATGCATGCACCAGTTTGTGCATCTGGCTTTACTTGGGTTCTGGGGAGTTGAACCCAAGCCATCAGGCTTTGCAAGCAAGCACCTTTAACCATTGAGCCATTCCTCCAGTCCTAATATTCTTTTTTTTTTTTTAAGGTAGGGTCTCACTCTAGCTCAGGCTGACCTGGCATTCACTATGTAGTCTTATGGTGGCCTTGAACTCATGGCAATCCTCCTGCGTGCTGGGATTAAAGGCGTGTGTCACTACACCTGCCTTTATTTTTCTGTCTTTTAATGTGAAACATAAGCTGCTCTTTTTCTGTTCCCACAAAAGTATTGACCTTCTTCCCAGGGTTCCACTTGGAAGGCTTTCCCTGAGTGATATCCTCCTTTGCTCCTGATATCTTCAGCTCCTCCCATTTCATCAGCCTTCTAAGTCCACACACCTCCAGCCTAGGCACTACTTTTTAATTTTTATTTATTTATTTATTTATTTATTTTTTTGTGGTAGGGTCTCACTCTAGTCCAGGCTGACCTAGAACTCACTGTTAGTCTCAGGGTGGCCTCAAACTCATGGTGATCCTCCTACCTCTGCCTCCTGAGTGCTGGGATTATAGGCATGTGCCACCATGCCCGGCTCTTTTTTATTTTTATTTTTGAGATAGGGTCTCACTCTATGGCCCAGGCTGGGGTGGAACTCACTACAGAAACAGGAAGATAGCCTCAAACTTATGATGCACGGGCTTCAGCCTCCCAAGAGTGGTGGGGGTGGGGGTGGCTCACAGGTGTGAGCTATGGCACCAGGCTCCAAGCATCACTCTGGATACCTCTTCTGCCTATTCATTTGTACTGAGCATGTTAATCATCTGAATGTCCCTGTTCCATTTCTGTGGAGCTTTTGTTTCCCTTATCCTACTTACAATTCTGCTTTTCCTTCACTTTCTCCTATTTTGGTGCATTGTGCCACTGATCAGCTGCACAAACCTTCCTTCTTTCTTCACCCCCTGACTACAGACATTAACCAAGTTCCTTTCATCCTCGCTGCTACTGTCTTATTTCAGGCCCCCATCTCTGGGCCCAGACTTTGGCAGCAGTCCTAACTGATATCACTGCCTTCAGCATTCCCTCTGCCAACTCCAGTTTTCCTTTGACCAAAGCATAAAATGTGAACTCCTGTGTATCAGCTGTACTGAATTACCTACATGCTGTTATACTGCTCTTTCTACCTTCTCCTTACCTCGGCTCTCTGAGTGCTGTTAACCCTTTAAAATTACTGGATTACCTGATTGCTCAGAAATGTTCTTGATGGCTACTACTTACTGAACACTGACTACGTACTGCCATTCACCCTCAAAACAACCCTACCAGGAGGTCGCAGTTCAGAGGTTAACAACTCTGCCTGAGGCCACATGTCTAGCAACCTGTAGAGCTATTCAGACTTTTCTAGAACTTTTCAGTCTTTACCCTGACCTACACTACTTTTCTCTGTGATAAATATGACATCCATCCTGTTTTGGGTTTATAAAGTACTTCCACATGCCTTCTGCTCCAGCCAAACTACCCTGTTTGGCTCCTGCCTTTGCTGTCGAATTCTGTCTTAGTTGCCCTTTCTCAGTCCGTTTCACAATTTTGCACATTCTTCCAGGCCCAGCTCATCTCCGTGAAACCTTTCCAAACTAACATCATCCAGACTGCCTTGGAGCTCTGGGCAGCTTCCTGTGGAGACCAGTTTGTGACCAGATCCTCAAATTCACATGCATAACCAAGCATTGTCCACACATTAAATAATTAACTTGTCTTGAACATATGTTTAGTTTTCCCTTTCCAGTTTGTACAAGTATTGTTCTTATTAATAAACTACATATTCTTAGAAACTTATAGTTCCCCAAGCCTCAATTTTCTCCCTTTTCATAATAGATATTCTAGTATCTAAAATAAAGCCTGCATTTTCTGGCATCCTGTGTAGTTAATGTGGTCATATAACTAAATTCTGGTCAATAGGATGTAAGCAGAAGTGCTATGTCCTACTTCTGAATGACTAATTTTGTGTTATCTTGTATCAGAAGTTCAATGGGGGGCATTTCCTTTATATATCCTCAAGTGTTTGTGAATAAGCCTCTTACTTAGTTCCCAGCTGGTGGAGCCTTTGGGAGATGGGGCCTTGCTGAAGGGAGTATGTTGCCAGGGGTCAGACTTGAGGGCTTGCTTGCTTGCTTTCTCTCTCTCTCTCTTTTCAAAGGTAGGGTTAGGGTGGCCTTGAACTCACAGTGATCCTCCTACCTCAGCCTTCTAAGTGCTGAAATTAAAGGCATGTGCCACCAAACATGGCCTACTTCTGGAAAATGGATGCTTACCTCAACTGAGGGTACTAGAGGGGCTGGAGAGATTGATTAGTGGTTAAAGACACTTGCTTGAAAAACCAGAAGGTCTGGGTTACCCATGTAAAGCCAGATAAACAAAAAGAAACATGCATCTGATGTTTCTTTGCAGGGGCAGGAGGCTGTGGGGCATCCATTCTCTCTTTGTCTTAAACAAACAAATGA
This sequence comes from Dipus sagitta, assembly GCA_036346955.1. Lineage (NCBI taxonomy): Eukaryota > Metazoa > Chordata > Mammalia > Rodentia > Dipodidae > Dipus > Dipus sagitta. The sequence goes on along the minus strand of CM070771.1, from coordinate 167,375,514 downwards.
AGAAATTAATAATATTGAAAAAGAAAAGTATTAGGGAATTGATCCTTGAGTGCAGGATTCCATAAGAAAGAAAGAACTTCAAACAGCCCAACATTTTGCATAGGATCTCCGGGACGGATCTAGATTTCTAGACAACTTCTCTATAGTACTGTGGCTCCTAGCTGTGCAGTGTCTTCAGGAAAGAAGGGAAGTGGAGAGAAGTAGCACTGGTATCTATATCTAACTGCTATTGCCCTCCAATTTTCCCCTTAAATATCCTAAGGCTTTTTTCCTAGACAAAGGCCCTTGTAATCTGTTACACTTACTTATTTATTTAATAGATAGCAAGGGACAGATATAAAGAGAGAATGGGCCCTGGAGAGATGGCTTGGCAGTTAAGGCACTTACCTGCAAAGCCAAAGGACCCAGGTTTGATTCTCCATACCCACTTAAGCCAGATGCACAAGGTAGAACATGTGTCTGGAGTTCATTTGCAATATCTGGAGGCCCTGGTGCATCATTCTCTCTCTCTCTCTCAAATAAATAAATAAAAATAAGATATTTCAAAAAAAGAGAGATAATGGGTGTACCGAGGCCTCCAGCCACTGCTAATGAACTCCAGACACATGCACAACCTTGTACAGCTGGCATGGGTACTGGCAAATCCAGCTTGGGTCCTTAGGCTTTGCAGACAAGCACTTTAACCACTTAGCCATCTCTCCAGCCCTCTTAAAAATTTTATTTATTTGTTTATTTATTTGAGAGAGAGGAAGAGACAGATAGAATGGGTGTTATTTTAATTTAGAAGAAATAGTGGCTCTCCTTGTCCTCCTCTATACCTTCCCTATGGTGGGTAAGGATTCCAGGTACTAGTCAGATGATTAGAGGACCAGGAGTTTGTTATTTAATGTAGAGTTCTTATTTAGTACACAGGAGGTTAGGAAGGCTGCACCATAATGCACAGAGAACCTTGGTCTTGTTCCCTTACATATAAGCACCACCCACAACATTGTAGTTATGAAAAAATTTAAATATAAAGTTAAAAGAATTATATAGTGAACACTGACGTATCTGCTAAAATTTCACAATTACTGTTTTGCTCATTTGTTTTACACATGTCTGTCCTGATGACCATCTGTCAACCTGCCTTACTTTTCATGCACTGAAAGCCCAAGTTACAGACATTGATATGCTTCACCCACAAACACTTCAGTGTCAATATCAGATCTGATAACGTGCAGTTTTAGTTTACCATTCTTTTGTTGATTTAAAGTTTATTGTACAAAGTTTATTGTACATTGAACATATTCCATTCACATGCCCCCACCTCCACCTTCAGTCTTTTCCCTTCCCATTCATTTCCGTTGTTTCCTTAGATAGTTTTACTTCTTTTACTTTCATGTCATATATATATATGATTGTATGTATCTATAAAAAAATCTTGAATCCAGCAGAGTGTGGTGGTGCACTCCTTTAATCCCAGCACTTGGGAGGCAGAGATAGGAGGATAGCCATGAGTTCAAGGCCACCCTGAGACTACATAGTGAATTCCAGGTCAGCCTGAGCTAGAGTGAAACCCTACCTCAGTAAACCGAAAAAAAAATCTTGAATCCACCAATGAGAGCAAATATATGATATTTGTCTGTCTAACTCTGAATTAGCTTAATATGATTATCTCCAGTTGCATCATTTTTTTGCAAATGACATAACTATACTTTTCTTTACAAGTGAAAAATTGCATTATATGTATATCTATCTCATACACACACACACACACCCCACATTTTCTTTATCCATTCCTCTGTTAATGCACATCTACATTGGTTCCATGACCTACCTATTATGAATAATGCTGCAATCTTTGTGTATTTTAGTTATGTCTAATTCTGTCACATAATATCTTTCTGTGGTTTGGATGAAGCAATTTATGTTGTATTTCTCTTATGCCATATGTTATATTTTTCTTAGACTATGATTTTTGTCTCTATTTTCTTTTAAATATTTTATTTTTATTTATTTATTTGACAGAGAAAGAGGAAGGGAGAAAGAGAGAGAGAGAGACAGAGAGAGAGAGAGAGAGAGAGAGAGAGAGAGAGAGAGAATGGGCACACTAGGGCCTCCAGCCACTGCAGAAGAACTTCAGACGCGTGCGCTCCCTTGTGCATCTGGCTAATGTGGGTCCTGGCAAATCGAACCTGGGTCCTTTGGCTTTGCAGGCAAATCCCCTAACCACTAAGCAATCCCTTCAGCCCTCTATTTTCTTTTTTTAAAAAAATCGGCATATGCATGTGAGGAGTATGGGTAGGTTCATCAGGGTTCTTGCCATTGCAAACAAAAACCAGATTCTTGCACCATTTTTTGTTGTTTGGCTTTATATGAGGAATTGTGAGGAACTGGAATCTGGGCTAGCAGGTTTTTCAAAGAAGTACCTTTAACCTCTGAGCTATCTCCCCAGCCCTCTTTTCTTTTTTAATAGTTATTATTTGTTTGAAAGGAGAGAGAGAGAAAGAAAGAGATACACCAGGGCCTCCTGCCTCTGCAAATGAAACTCCAGACACATGGACCTCTGTGCATCTGGCTCCACGTGGGTACTGGGAAACTGAAACTGAGCTGCCAGGCTTGCAAGCAAGAGTTTTAAACCACTGAGCCATATCTCCAGCCCTCCTTTCTTTCTTTTTAAAATAGGATCTTAAAAATATCTTCATTGTATATTTTAGATCTTTTAGAATTTTAAGCTGTCATCCAACTGATTTGAGGGTACATTAAAAAAGCAAAATGATTTAACCTGCTGTAATTCGTGAGGATGCATACACTGTTTGTCCCATCCTTCTTTCAGTGAGAAACTTGAAGGTTGGACTAAAAATGGAAAAGCTGGCCTCACTTTCACAGATGGCACGCCTATAATGGATGGAAAGCCAGGTTCAAGAATGTGCTCAATGCTGAGGAAGGTTCCTCCCTCCATACATCACTCAGCAGTCAGATCTATGAGAGGATGTACTGGAGAAACTGATTATAACACAATATTCTCCTTGACTATTTCTTTAAATCTCAACAGTTGACTGGTTATTTGGAGCATAGTAAACCCGAGTGTGGAAACTTAATTCATTTTTAAATATACAAGTAATTGGATTATGGCACTTAATGAGGAAAACAGAACTACTTAAGAATTTTAATATTTTTTTGTATAATTCAAGGGCTTTGGGAGTAAAGGGTTTATCAGATATTCATTGGTTTAGGGCTACAGGTATAGTTTAGTGGTAGAATACTTGCCTAGTATGCACAAGGCTCTGGGTTCAATCCTAGTACTATCTCTTCCAGCCCCCAAAGCACTTGCCTAGCAAGACTAACTGCCTACTGATATGACAAGATATCTGAACATATTGAAGAGTGACTGTAATGGGAAACATGCTCATTCTTTAGAGGAGCACACGTCTACCTGCTGAAATGCCTGCAAGAGGACTGAAAGGGTGGCACTTAACAGTTTGCACTTACTTCCCTTGGCAGAACTGCCCCAAATAAATATAATTAACAGTGTTTAACTTAAAATTTTTTTCTTGTTTTTTTTTTCAAGGTAGGGTCTCTCTCTAGCCCAGGCTGACCTGGAATTCTCTATGTAGTTTCAGGGTGGCCTTGAACTCATGGCAATCTTTCTACCTCTGCCTACTGAGTGCTGGGATTAAAGGTGTGTGCCACCATGCCTGACCTTTAACTTTTATTTATTTATTTATTGAGAGAGAGAGAGAGAGAGAGAGAGAGAGAGCATGGGTGAGCCACGGCCTCTTGCCACTGCAAACGAATTACAGAGACCTGAGCCGCTTTGTGCATCTGGCTTTATGTGAGTGCTGGGAAACTGAACCCAGGCTGTTAGGCTTTGCAAGCAAGTACCTTTAACTGCTAAGCCATCTCTTCAGCCCTAGTGTTTAATCTTGATAGAAATTAAAATACAGTTTTAGAAAATAAATACCAGGTAGAGCAGATAGCTTCAGGTTGCTGGGATGAACCTCCAGACCAGACACAGTTCATGGGAGGAAGAAAGGATTTATTTGAAACTTACAGATCCAAGGAAAGTTCCATAATGGCAGAAGTTGGTACCCCTTTCACAGGACAAAACAGAGAGAAAAAAGCCAAAAGCCACCACAAGCAAGCACACTTCAGAAACACCAGGTAATGCTCAAACACTTTGCTTATCTTTAGACTAGAATTCCAAATCCACCCCCACACCTTAGGCTGACCCTATGATCTTCCCAATGACATCTCCTCAAGCCAGGCAGGGGTATCTAAATTACAAGCATTAATGAAATTCTGGGGATGGGGGCTGGAGGAGATAAATGGCTTAGTGGTTAAGGCACTTGCCTGCAAAGCCAAATGACCTTGGTTTGATTCCCCAGGATCTACGTAAGCCAGATGCACAAGATGGCACATGCATCTGGAGTTTGTTTGCAGTGGATGGAAGCCCTGGAGTGCCCATTTCTCTCTCTCTCTCCCTCTTTTCCTTTCTCAAATAAATAAATAAATAATTTAAAAAATTCTGGGGATGGAGAGATGGTTTAGTGGTTAAGGCGATTGCTTGCAAATCCTAAGAACCCATGTTCAATCTCTCTCCAAGTCCCAAACACACAAAGGTGATGCAAACAAAAGGTTGCACATGCACACTAGGTGGCACATGCATCTAGAGTTCAATTGCAGTGGCTGAGGCTGTGGCATGCCAATTCTCTCTCTCTCTCTTCCTCTCTAAAAAAAAAAAAAAAAAAAAAAAAGTTCTGAATATATTGGGAGACATCCATTTAAACTACCACACCAGGTTTCTTTTTGTTTTTTCAAGGTAGGTTCTTGCTCTGTCTCAGGCTGGCCTGGAATTCAGTATGTAGTCATAGACTGGCCTCAAACTCACAGTTATCCTCTTACCTCTGCCTCCCAAGTGCTAGGATTAAAGGCATGTGCCACCATGCTCAGCTAAACACCAGTTTTGATGTATTGAATAATACTTTAAGTTCCCGTGGTTGTGTGTAAGCACAAACCTGAGTATGTAACAGTGCAAGGACACCAAGTCACCATGGTGTAAAAGCAGAGCTTCCAGAGCTATCTGAGAACTAGCCAATCCATAGCAAAGGTAAGCTCAGTAGTCAAGAATAAGTGTTTAGAAACTGTCACAGTATGACTATTGAATTTGACAATAAAAATTGATATTGCAATGTATGTCCCTTATTTTATTCCTTGTGGTTCATTCTTAGTGTATTTCATAAAAGGTTACATGTGTCTGAAATGGATTAAGGACAAAGCAAAGGCAAAACAGTGCCTCATCACAGATTGTGATGAGTTAGAATCTCTTAGAAGTGAGAAGCATCTGAACATGAACTTAGGAATCTGAGAAATGACTTGAAATTTCTGGCAGTGTGACAGTTTGACCAAATTCTAGCCAATATTTGGGTTCACCAGACTCTATAATATTACAGTTAAACATAAATCTGAAATTCACATTGTAGAAAAACTAGAAGAGATTTCAAACTCCACTGCTATTATTAATTTAAAATATACATCCTTTCCACCTATAGATTTTGGATCATTTGCTGCAGTACTGTAAAATTTGGTTACCCTTATTGTAAGACAATGTCTTCTACCGTGGAGATGCTAAAAATATTTATTAAGTTCAGATGTTTCTTTCATAAGAGAAGAAACTTGATAACTCACTAAATATAGTCCAGAAGCTTGAATTTTGAAAGGTAAAGTTAAAAATGTTATTAGCCTTACAGCTTTTTTCAAAAGGGTATCCATCTTGTTTTACTTCATTAGACCTCTCTCTACCAGTCAGAACTTTATTTGATTGAGCATTGACTGCTAAGGTAGCATTGTGAAGGTAGAAAATTTGTTAAATTCTTAGTTTGTGCTGTGATAATCATTTGAGATCTTTTTTAAGCTTTTGACAATTTGAAAATTTTCATACATGTACATAATATGTTTTTATCATAACTACCTCTCATTACTTTCTTATGTCCCCTTTTCCCATTTTCCCTCCACCAAACCCCTTCTTTCCAACTAGTTCCTTTTCTATTTTGATGTAATTTCTTGTTGTTGTCCTCCATCCTCCATGACAAAATGTTGATGGGCCCAAGTTTGTTCAGGCCCTTGTAGGTAACAGCAGCCACTATAAGATTCATTTGTGATTTTAGTAAACTAAACCTTGTGTTGTTTTAATCAGTTGAAATTTCTAGTAAGTTCCTTGATATAAATCATATGAACTAGTGACTATAATTTTTAAAAATATTTTTATTTACCAAGGGAGGGAGGGAGGGAAGAAGAGAGAGAGAGAGAGAGAGAGAGAGAGAGAGAGAGAGAGAGATTGGGTTTGCCAGGGTCTTTTTCCACTGCAGATGAATTTCAGACACATTCACCACTTTGTGCATCTGGCTTTATGTGGGTACTGGGCACTTGAACCTGGCCTGTCAGGTTTTGCAAGCAAGTGCATTTAACCACTGAGGCATCTCCCCAGTCTACTTACAATTATTTTCTGATACTGTGCTTAAAATTATAAAAAATCTAATTTCCAAAATTGGTATAAATATATTAGTTTTCTTCTGTATGTAGAATTATTATACTTTAGTATTTTTAAAAAATCAACCAGTGCTTCATAGAAGAAAATTATCAGCCATATGGAAATAATAGCATTGTGTCATGTTGTCAACTTTTGTGTTAAATTTGCAATATAATTATGAATAACAAAATAATTGCATGTACTGTTCACTAGAGCGTGCCATGATGTGCTTTAGACACAGTGGAAACAATGACTAATAAAATAAGGTGTTTTATGATTTGGAAGAGCAATTTTGTTCTTGGCAGTGGTTTTTGGAGTTTGCCAATTTTAAAAGTGGCTATATTGGTGGATGAGATAGTTATGGAAAAAATGTATGCAATCTATGCTTAGAATACATGCAACGGCAGAAGTTTCTGGGTGCAAAATGAAATAGCACCTACATTATGAAAATTATCTATTACTGAGGGGGAAAATTAAATGTTTTCTCCACTTAACTTATTTTCTTGAGCAATAAAGACATTCACGTCCTCAATTTCTTTTTAATATTTTATTTATTTGAGAGAGAGAAAGAGGATAGAGAGAGATAGAGAGAGAGAGAGAATGAGAATGAGCATGGTCATGCCAGGGCCTCCAGCCACTGCCAATGAACTCCAGATGCATGCACCACTTTGTGCATCTGGCTTTATGTGAGCACTGGGGAATCAAACCTGAGTCCTTAGACTTTGCAGGCAAGCGCCTTAAACACTAACCCACTTCTCCAGCCCCTCAATTTCTTTTTAGCCATAAACACTACTTCTGCCTTCACTGACTCTGTCTTCATTTTGTTTTATTTCTGGGGTCTTTTGGAGGTAAGGTTTTGCTCTAGTCCAGGCTGACCTGGAATTCACCATGTAGTCTCAAACTGGCCTTGAACTCACAACAATCTATAATGAGGATTCAATGTGCAGCAGACTAAAACAGCTTTGAAGATCTAAATTATAATTGGAGAATGATATAGGCTTGTTTTAAAGCATCTTAGCATGATCATAATGTTATGTTTCTGTGTTTTTGTAGGAAGATTGTTTGGCAACAGATGACTTCCTTGTGGACTATTTTAATGAATTCCTAAGCCTGCCTGTGAGTATATTATATCCTAGTGAGTATGTTATTAAAACAAAATCTTTTAATCATTGGATTATTTTGTAAGACAGATTTATCAGGTATTTTAAAAATATATTTTATTTATTCATTTATTTGAGAGAGAGAGAGAATGGGTACGCCAGGGCCTCCAACCACTGCAAACGAATTCCAGATACATGTGCTCCCTTGTGCATCTGGCTTACGTGGGTCCTGGAGAGTCGAACCAGGATCCTTTGGCTTTGCAGGCAAGTGCCTTAACCACTAAACCATCTCTCTAGCCCCTAATGTTTTTTTTTTTTTTTGTTTGTTTGTTTGTTTTCATTTTTCGAGGTAGGGTCTCACTCCAGCTCAGGCTGACCTAGAATTCACTAAGTAGTCTCAGGGTGGCCTCAAACTCATGGTCATCCCCCTACCTCTGCCTCCCTAATGCTGGGAATAAAGGCGTGCACAATCAACCCAGCTCAGGTATCTTTTTTTGGTACCTTTTTTTTTTTTTTTTGAAGTAGTTTCAGCCTAGCCTCAAGCTCACAGTGATCCTCCTACCTCTGCCTCCCCAGTGCTTGGGACTAATGGTGTGCATCACTTTGTCTGGCTTCTCTTTTTTTTTTTTTTTTTTTTTTGGTTTTTCATGATAGGGTCTCACTCTAGCTCAGGCTGACCTGGAATTCACTATGTAGTATCAGGGTGGCCTCGACTCATGGTGATCCTCCTACCTCTGCCTCCTGAGTGCTAGGATTAAAGGCGTGAGCCACCACGCCTGGCTTTGGCTTGTCATATTTAAAATATATATTTTATTTTTATTTATTTATTAGAGAGAGAGAGAGAGAGAGAGGGAGAAAAAGATAGAATGGGTATGCCAGGGCATCCAGCCACTGCAAACAACTTCAGATGCATGTGCCACCTTGTGCGTCTGGCTTATGTAGGTCCTGGGGAATCAAACCTGGGTTCTTTGGCTTTGTAGGCAAGTGCCTTAACTGCTAAGCCATCTCTCCATGTATCATATTTTATTTAAAAGACAAATTATTGAAAATGTTGGTGTGGTAGCTCATGTCTTCAAACCTTGGGAGGCTGAAGCATGAGGATTGACACAAGTTCAAGGCATGGGCCGGCCTGGGCAACATAGTGATTTCCATACCAGCTTTGGCTACAGAATGAGACCGTGTCTCAGAACAAACAAACAAATAAAAAAGATCAGCTGGGCATGGTGGCACATGCCTTTAATCCCAGCACTTGGGAGGCAGAGGAAGGTGGATTGTCATGAGTTTGAGGCCACCGTGAGACTACATAGTGAATTCCAGGTCAGTCTGGGCTAGAGTGAGACCCTACCTCAAAAACAAACAAACAAACAAACAAACAAACATCAATTAAAGAATTTTGGTAATCTGTATTTTTAATTAAATTTATTTATTTATGTGTGTGTGCATATCAGTGCACATGAACTCCAGATACATGCTCCACTTTTTTTTTTTTTCCAAGGTCGGGTCTCATTCTAGCCCCAGCTGACCTGGAATTCATTATGTAGTCTCATGGTGACCTCGAACTCCTGGTGATCCTCCTACGTCTGTCTCCTGAGTGCTGGGATTAGAGGTGTGCAACACCACACCTGCTACATGCTCCACTTTTGGTGTCTGGTTTATGTGGATCCTGGGGAATCAAACCTGGCCTAACAGATTTTACAAGCAAGTGTCTTTGACTATTAAGCCATCTATCTCCCCAGACTGATTTTTTTTTTTTTTTTTTTTTTTGAGGTAGGGTCTCACTCTACCTCAGGCTGACTTAGAATTCACTATGTAGTCTCAGGGTGGCCTTGAACTCACTGCGATCCTCCTACCTCTGCCTCCTGAGTGCTGGGATTAAAGGCATGTGCCACCACTCCTGGCTTGATTTGTATCTTTTTCTAATCAGTTAGATTTGAATCATATTTAGAAATATACTTATTGAAGAAAGCTGAGTTTTCCTAAGTATCAAAAAGCATTCTGTACAGTCTTGACATAGTTGGATTTGGCAGTATGTTTGACTATGAACAGAATTGATAAGGGCAGAATATTAAAAATTGAAAAAACTAATTGTTTTTACTCTAGGCTATTTTTGCTATTCTTTTGGACAAATATTAAAGTGGAATTTGTATTTAAGGCAATTAGAGTTCATATCAATAGTAAATAAGACTCAGGATACTGATTTTAACATTGGTGAATGCCAGTTAACAATAATTTCAGTTTAGGTAGCAGTGATTGACAGAGTAAGTATTAAGGGATTTAGGAAACATAAAATGAGAATTTCTAGAAGGGGTTATATCATTGTTATGGAAAAAAACTAATCAGGAATGACAATTAAAAGAAAGTTAGATAAGAAAAGGTTTTCTTTACATGCCTCAAAAGTATGAAAACTTTTTTTTGTTTTGTTTATTTGAGGCAGGGTTTCACTCTAGTCCAGACTGACCCAGAATTTACTCTGTTGTTCCAGGCTGACCTTGAACTCATGTTGATCCTCCTACCTCTGCCTCCGGAGTGCTGGGATTAAAGGCATATGCCCCCATGCCCAACTTTTTAAACTATTATTTTATTTTATTTTATTTATTTGGCAGAAGCACGAAAACTTTTTTAAAAATTAATTTACTTATTTGAGAGAACAAGAGAGGGAACCAGGCAGACAGAGAGAGAGAGAGAGAGAGAGAGAGAGAGAGAGAGAGAATGGGCACGCCAGGGACTCCAGCCACTGCAAATGAACTCCAGATGCATGTGTTACCTTGTGCATCTGGCTTACATGGGTCCTGAGGAATTGAACTGTGGTCCTTTGGCTTTGCAGGCAAACGTTTTAACTGCTAAGGCATCTCTCCAGCCCCATGAAAACTTTTTTCATTAAAATTTTTACCAGGAGAGGGCTGGAATATAGCTTAGTTAGTAGAATGCTTGCCTAACATGGAAAAGCCGTGGGTTTGAATCCTAGCCCCGCTTAAACTGGGTGTCATGGCACACACTGTAATCCCAGTTCTTAGGAGGTAAAAGCAAGAGAATCAGAAGTTTAAGGTCATCTTCAGCTTGAGGCCAGCCTGGGCTACTTGAGACCTTGTTTCAAAAACAAAACAAAAAAATTTTTATCAGAAAAAATTAGAACATATAGAAGTCACAAATAATTCTGAAAGGGTGTGAACTATAAAAATTTAAAAAATTTCTCAAGCCTAACTGCTGAGCATGTTGTTGTTGTTATTATTATCATTATTATTGGTTTTTCAACATAGGGTCTCACTCTAGCTCAGGTTGACCTGGAATTCACTATGTAGTCTTAGGGTGACCTCGAACTCATGGTGATCCTCCTACCTCTGCCTCCTGAGTGCTGGGATTAAAGGCATATGCCACCATGCACAGCTTTTAAAATTATTATTATTATTATTTATTTATATTTATTTGAGAGAGAAAGAAAGAAAGAAAGAGAGAGAGAGAGAGAGAGAGAGAGAGAATGGGTATGCCAGGGCTTCCACCCAATGCAAACAAACTCCAGACACAAACCACTAAGCCATCTTGAAAGGAAAGTACTCACCAGTGCTTTCTTGTCTCAGCTGTGTTGTGTGTTCTTATGTACCTGTGCATGCCACATGTTTTATGGAGTTTCATGCTCTTTCCTCCACTGGTACAGTGAGGTTCTGTGCAGCCCGTATAAGAGTTAGACTGAGAGGCCAAGCCACCCTCTCCCTTTCCAAAAACAGACCTGATGACAGTATATTATATTCAGTGTTCTCATTGGGTCTGATTCCAACATTTATTTCCAGTTATATGTTATAAAATCCCCAGTAGCATCAGAATTTTGCTTTTCCAGATTATGTAATCTTTCTTCTGGGGTCTGAAACCTTCATTATTCCTCCCAAAGAAGTACATTTTATAACATGTAAAAAGAACTCTAAATCTAAAATTTAATTTTATCAACATTTAAATTTCAGCTGATCAAGATTTGAGGTTATCTTCACTTTTACTTGCTCCAGAAAATAAATTCCCCTGCCTTTCTTATAAAAAAATCTTTAAAAAATTTTTTAGAAGTAATACAACAATAACATAGAAGCTAGGTATGGTGGCTCATGACTGTAAATTGGAAGGCTGAGACAGAAATACTGCTACAAGTTGAAGCCAGCCTGGGCTACTGAGTTCTAGGACAGTGAGATACTGTCTAAAAAAGGTAAAAAGAAAATTTGTAAAACTTTAGAAAAATTTAGCCATAACCCTGTCACCTAATGAAAATAGACATTTTCTTTTTTTTATGTTTTATTTCAGGTATTAAGTCATACAGCAGTGTGATGTCCATTGGACTCTGTGTAGTCATGCTTTTTGGTCCCTTGCTAGCAGACACTTAGTTTGAGCCCTTTGTGTAGCCAATGCAGCTTACTTGGGCTCTTTTCTGTCTTTTTTCTTCCTTCTGTCTTTCCACCTCCCTTTCTTTTCATTATTTTTAACACCTTTTGTATCTGTGTTTTATACTAATCAACCTATAGATTATCAGTTCTTCACACCACAAGATAAGGGACAAAGTTGTCACAAGTTTTCAAAAAGAATTTGAGGGCAAGAAGGAGAAAGAACAATAGACTCTCAAACCAAGTGTCTGGCAAAATTCTAGGACAGATTAGTAATGTTTGGTTTATGAGCATTTAGATAAAAATTAGAAGCCCACACGGGCTTACCAAGAATAATCTGTCTTTTTTTGGATAGTTATGTTCTGGTATTTTAGGGAACTGTAAGTTTAGTGTATTGTGATTTTAATATAAAAGTAATAAATTGAATCATGTTACTTCCTGTTGTGCTCAGAACTCTGTTTAGCAGTTTCTCATTATTACATTACAAATAAAATCTAGAATCCAATGTAATCCTGCTCCTGCTATGCCTTCTGTTTCTCTTGTTGATTCTTTTTCACCTGAAACTACACAAGACCTTCATAATAGGAGGAAAGATGATGACATCAAAATAAAAGCGAGACAAATTGGAGGGAGGAGGATTAGATGGAGGGTGGGTTTGAGAGGTGGGGAATGGGAGTGGAGGAGGGAATTATCATGGCTTTATTGTTTATACTTGTGTATACTGTCAATAAAAAGTTTAAAAAATGCCAAGTGTTCCGAGCTTGCAGTCTGGAATACTCTTCCCTAAGATGTTTCTATCATGTTCTCTTTGACTTAAATCACTCCTGTTCAAAAACCCTTTTTATCAGCCTTATCTAAAACAATATGCCCAATACACACTGTCGTTATATTGCTTAATTTGTCCCCAGATCTCTTATCATTATCTGTGAAATTAGTTTTCAAGTCTGTATACTGCTTCACTAATTATAACCAGTAGGAGTTGATTCTTAATAGCGTTCAGACTGAGCTCCACATTCCTTAGTAGGGAATTCAAAACTCTTTCCAGTTTGGCCTTAACTTAACCTTTCTACTTTATCTTTACCTACATAGTACTTGTGTTACCCAGCAGTTTCCTGCCTTATTTAACCCACCAGCCCCATATAAACCATACATATTCTTTGCTCGGCAGTCACTATATAATGGTTAGTAACAGGAGTGAGGAAGCGCTATTTGATTCTGGCCCTTTTACTCTTTACTCCTGTGTTCTTTGAAACATCAACTCTTTAATTATTTGATTTCTTTCTCTGAAAAAGTATATCTTACAAGATTGTTATAGAGTGAAGGAATGTATATTATAGATTAATGTTTCATTTTCCTTTCACCTTACTAACTAGGCCATCTCTCATTTCAGCAATACAGCAGGAGATCACTTTTTAGCTGGGCAGGTGGATCCTTGTCAACCTGGAGGATAATTTGCTGTGCCACACAAATCTGTCATTGACTTTGCCTTTCAAAGAGTGTTTTTATTAGACACTTGGATGAAAAGTTCTAAGAGAAATAGAATTCTTCTAGTTTATGGTCATTCAGCTAGTAAATGAGGGTCCACTCAGGACTACATGGCTCAGAAAGTTTTTTAGTGTCCTCCTACTCTTGTGATGTCTACAGACTGGCAACAGAAATGAACTGATCATTTGGATAATGGACTCTGGTCTCAGGCTTATTCTGTTACATGAAATGAAGTAAAACAAACAAAGCTAATGTATTTTTAGGGTACATTAATAGAAGTATAGTCCAGATCAAGAAAAATATTTGTCTGAAGCATGGAAGGCACTTGGTAAATGTTTTCTTGAAGAGGGTTGGATTGTTAGATCACATTTGGAATATTGTGTTCCATTCTTGGTGCCATATGTTAAGAGTTGCTCTGCCAAACCAGACTTGGGGAGACTCCACATGGGAACACTCAGGAAACCATGTCAGATGAGGAAGGGTTGAAAGAATTGTGAATGTTTAACATGGCTTGGGATAGGTGGCAGGGATGGAATGGAGTAGCCTTTTCAAATATTTAAAGATCTTGTCACAAGAAATAGGTTAACATATTCTGTCAAATTAAAAAAAAAGAGGGCAGAGCCAAAACCACATTTATGAAGGAATCAAAATTTCAAATTTGTTTTCAAATAATAAGATTGGATGGCTAAGGAAGCAATAAACTTTTTGTGTTTGGAGGTATTCAGGTAGAGTTTAGCAAAACATGACAATATTAAGCTGGGCGTGGTGGCGCATGCCTTTAATCCCAGCACTTGGGAGGCAGAGGTAGGAGAATTGCCATGAGTTCAAGGCCACCCTGAGACTACATAGTGAATTCCAGGTCAGCCTGAGCTAGAGTGAGACCCTGCTTTGAAAAACAAAAACAAAACAAAACAACAAAGAAAAAACATGACAATATTGTAGAGGGAAGATGTATAGATAGGTAGGTAGATAGATAGATGATAGATAGATAGATAGATAGATAGATAGATAGATAGATAGATAGATAAAATCTCCCCACTACAATATTACTGTAAGATGGTTTACTATGATAAGAGGTTAGGAAATCAAAATGTTAATAAATGTGTGATGGGATGAATCTTGTGGCATTTTGCGTAGAAGAGATTATGTATCTATCAGCTATCTAATCTATCTATCATCATATCTCTATTTCCCTGGCTCCCTGCAATGGTGGGAGACTAGATTTGTCTAAACAAAGAAAATTTTTAAAACGTTTTAATTTATTTATTTGAGAAGGGCAGAGAGAAAGAGACAAGGCCAAGTGAGTATGGGCACACCAGGGCTTCCTGCCACTGCAAATGAATTCCAGATGCATGTGGTACTTTGTGCATCTGGCCTTCTATGGACACTGGAGCATTGAACCCAGGCCATCAAGCTTTGCAAAGAAGCACCTTTAACTACTAAGCCATATCTCCAGCCCAAGACATTTTTATTGATTCAATCTTTTTTTTTATGTTATCTTAGAATCTGCACAGTAAATTTCTTAGACAAAGATAAATCTCTTTTGTCTTTATCTCTCCAAACTTTATGAAGATCATTCCATTAAAATTTTTTTTGTCTTTTATATAAAATCCTTCTAATCTTTTCTTCTGCTTCCTTTACTTTCCTATCTCCATGTTACATCATAAATAACCATAATTTAAGCTTGAGAATATAGATAAAGAACATAGGGCCGTTAGGTCATCTAGAGTTTTGAGACTTGTTCTGTATTTGTAGTGCCATGTTCAAGGTCCTATAACTGGGTTGTGGCAAAAATGGGCCTAGGAATCAGTCTTTTGGGCTCCTCCAATTCTTCTTTCCATTACACCATCATACCCTTGGGACACATTGTAAGATCCAGAAATTGATGGCTGGTAGCCTGCCTCCATGTTATTTCTTGATGAGGGGAACCCAGGACAGTTGCAGCTATTATAAATGATCATGGCACTTTCCAAATCCTAGCTTTCATAACTTCATTCTGTTTGTTCATGTGCCAAGTTTGCATTCAAGATATTGTTTTCATTTGGTGTCTGGGAGGGTTTTTTTTTTTTTTTGCTGTCAACTTTTTATGGACAAGTGTTTGCTTATTAGGTTTTCTTCTGTGCTATAGTGTGAAACTTTTTTTTTTCCTTTTGGTTTTGTTTTGTGTGTTTTATGATCAGTGACTGTTGTGGGATTGAATAGATGATCCACATAGATTTAGGTTGGTCCTCTGTGGGTGGTTTCAAATGTTTGTGACATTTATGGTTTGCAGAAGCTGAAGGGGTGGCCTGTTCTATACCCTCCTTGCAAGGATAGGTATGCCATGTGTTTGCCAGACCATGCTTAGCTATGTGCTTTTGGAATTTTACCATAACTTTTTTTTGGACTGATTCTCCACACTTTTATAATCTGTAAACTATTATAATTTCTTGCAGCTTTATGAAACAGTTATATGCTAGATGGGTTGTTGGTTGAGGGGGATGGAGAGGAAGAATGTGGATTTGGAAATGAGTGGGATGAAGGGAGATGGAGGGCTTGGGCCTTCTCTTGATGTAGCTGTAGGTAACTGCTTAGTTCAGCATTTATATCTATGAGTATTTTGATAAACCTTGTAACTTTAACATGAAACACTCAAATTACTTAATGTAACTCGTTTTCTTAACTAAGGATATTTTTAATACATTGTATGTGGCACATTATCCCTTGGTATTGGTGAATATCTAGTAAACAGTTTACAGTTAAACATCTAAAATGTCAATAAAACTTAGATTAAAAGAAGTTGTTATTGGTAACTGACTTGTTATAGTCAAGTAGTCAGATGTTTTTTATTCCCTGACTAGGATGCATGTTTAAAATATAGCTTTGGAGCTCAATTAGTAGAGACAGAGTTGGAGCAGAGATGAACATGTATTAAATTAACCTAGTCATTAGTTTTTAATTTAAATAGTGTTCAGCTAAATAATTTGGCACTCAGTAAGTTTCAGTGGTGCTGGGCTGGCAGTTTAAGCACATCACTAATTATTCACAGGTTTTTTTTCTCCTTTTTTCAAAGAAATGTGGAACCAGCAATTTATTGTGGTAAAAATATTTTCATGCACTTGCTTTTTCTGTGAAAATATTTTTCGCACATGGATGACTAGTACTACAAAGTTAGCTTTCACCACCTTCAGGTCAATTTGTTTTAGAACATTTGGAAAATGATACCCTTGACATAAGAAAATGAAGGAAGGAAATGGGCAGTCTGCAGCAGCTTGTAGAGGACTATGTTTGAGGCACAAACTGGAGACTTTTTTCTGTCATATGATTAAAAAAATTAAAAACTGAGTGTTGTCTAAATTGGCTGATGCAGCCTTTGGGGAAAAATATCTTCTATATTATTCATGCTTTTTATTGTTATGTAGCGAGCTAACTCTGGTAGTTTTGTAGATAAATGTAGAAATGGTAAAAACAATTTCATATGGGAGATTCTGTTCAATTGGTCAGTAGCAATCTGGGCCATACTGAAACGACAGGGAGAGGTCTTTCTTTCACATATAGAACCACAGTGTCAGCGCTATGACATGTGTGGGGACATGGAAGAGTCAGTGTGGGGAATGGACAGACTGTGGGCTTTGGAGTTTGTCTTAACCTGGAACCTGCCTCTTTTCTACCAAAAACTCTCTAGTAGCACCCTATAGCAGACAGCTTCAGGTTCGCTGAGATGAACTTCCAGACCAGGCACAGTTATGGAGGAAGGGATATTTATTGAAGCTTACAGATCCAGGGGAAGTTCCATAATGGCAGAAGAAGCTGGCCTGCCTTCTCAGGACCAAGCAGAGAGAAGCACAAGCCAAAAGCCACACAGCACAGCACACTTCAGGAACTCCAGTTAGGCACACTTTGCATATCTTTAGATTGGAATTTCAAACCCACCACCACACCTTGGGGTTGGACCCTAAGATCTGCCCAGTGACACCACCTCCTGCCCGGTGGCTGCAGATGCAAACTACAAACTAATAAAACACTGAATATATTGGGGGTCATCTATTCAAACCAGCACACACCGTCTCGTTCCCAAGCATTACATTTGAGAGGACATTAGAATTACCCAGGGCTTGTTAATGCCAAGCCATTCTATACCTGACTCTAGGCTGGGGCCTGTGGCATGCAGCAGAGAACCAGCTACTCAAGAGAATCCATAGCACACCGCTCTGTGTAATGGCAAGTCATAGACACCTTTTCTCCCCAAGCTGAGATACCATTTTCTCCTCATGTATTCAATTTTGGCAATGTTATACAGCTAGTAGTTTACCAACAGTGCCCTGTTATTTTGTGCTTCTCTATCAGGATGCTGTGGCTCTTTCTTTTGCTGAATTTTCTTTCCTCCATTGTCTTCCTGATGAGTGCCCATTTATTGTTCAAGATACAACTTGAGTTCTCTACAGTTCTTTCTTAATTTCCTGAAGATAAGGATTCCTTATTTGATCCCACTGCCCTATGTATGCATCTATTTTGCTTCTTATATGTTTAAGTAGTGTTGCAGTCTATGCGCTACTGTGCAAATTGAAATGCTCATGCTCTGTACACCTTCAATCTTGAAATCACCCTTGTTCTTTTTTTTAAATTTTATTTTTATTCATTTATGACAGAGAGAGAGAGAGAGAGAGAGAGAGAGAGGAGGGGGACTGAGAATGGGTATAGCAGGGCACCCTTGTTCTTTGTACAGAGCATGAGCATTTCAATTTGCACAGTAGCACATAGACTGCAACACTCACCTGTACCACTCCATGAAGCTGTGACCTTGAGAGTGTGTGAGATGGACGATGAGAATATGCCATTCTTATATGGGTCTTATCCTTCCTGCCTCTTAATAATCTAATCATCTCATTATGCTAAGGAAAATTACAGCATTAAGCATAACATTTTTTGTGCAATGTAAATTTTAAACACTGGTCCACCATTTTATTTGGTCCCTAACTGAAGAATCAGTTACCCATTTCTATGAGGAAGGAAAACTGACAATAATCAGCTTGAGAATGTATTAAAGGTAACGTTGTCCATGGTGCTTTAAAAGATTTCAACTGTATTTTTTTTTAACCTTAAGATTGTCCTTTATTGTATAAAATCTACTTAAAACAAGGAAAATCAGGATAAGACACAATAGTTAAGCATTAGAAATAACCTATATATTTACAGGATTGAGATTGTTTTCATTTTTACTGAGTCAGAGGGACTCTTATTATTGTTTCCTACTGATATGCAACAGTAGTATTAACAGTGCAATGTGAAGCATACATACATTTAAAATATACATTTAGCATTTTGTTTACACAGAATGCTAATGTAATAATTATGGTCACTATGGTCACTCCTTAACATGTCTGTTAACATATTATTATTCCCTCTTCAGATGTTTTCTTCCACTGATGTCATTATTCTGTGAATGGTCCATTAACTCCCCAGCTCAGCCCAGTGGTTTTGTCTCACTACTCCTGCACAAAGTCCTGTTAATTCACTTCATATACTCTTCCTACCTTCCTCTGCCCACAATCTATTCCCTTATCTTAGGCAAAAATGATCTCTTCTGTGTCTACCTACAAAGACCTTCCACTTGATTTTTAATTATTATTATTAAACAGGAACTTGTTATGGATACATTATATGTTGGTACCATCATTTCCCTCCTCCTTGCCCCCACTCCACTGAGGGCCCTCCTTAGTGGGATTGCTGATACTCACCATGGAGTTGTGAGTTATGAGTTATGAGAGCAACAGTTAGTTATTGTGTGTGTGTGGGGGGGTAATGTCTCTGGATATTCCCTCTCACCCTGTGTCTTGCATTCTTTCCACTCCCTCTTCTGCAAAATTCCCTGAGCCTTGGTGGGTGTGCTTAAAGTTCACTTTAGTGTGGAGCTCCGGGCAGCTTCTGGTTTTCTGCTTTGGTGTGTTTTGAGTGTCCTCATTGATTGTCTCCATCACCCTGGCCCAGGTTGTCAGGCTTACTGCGGAAGCAGCACTCTAGCTTGTCTTGCCAATTCCTCTGTGCTTTCAAGTGGGCCCTGGCTGCTGAGCAAGGGGTAGTTCATCTCCTGCCAGGGAGTCAGCAATCTATTCTTGTCTTGTTGATGGTTGTACTTGGTTCTTGCTGCTTTCTGAAAAAGAGAAACAGATTCTTCAATGGAGTGTGAGATCAGGATAGGTTGAAGGGGATATGCATTGTTAATTTATAGAGATTTTGATTTGTATAACCTTTATTTTGTACAAAGACTAGTGGGAGCTTCTCATTGGAGTCCATAATCTTGGTCTCCATAGGATTCTCACTTGGTTCTCAGTTCTAGTTATGGGTTCCTTTCCACTGAATGGATCTCATAGCCAATCAATAAAGCCATTGGTTACCCACCTAGGCTGGGTGCCATTATTGCACAGGTGTGTAAATCTTGTCAGACTAGTTGCTTTCAGATAGCAGGGTTTCTTGCTTGCTACAACATTGCTGGCCATTTTTCCCCAGCAGTTCATGTACTGCTTTTCAAGCACTGTATGGGCTAACCATCTGGGAACTGGCTGCCTTCCAGATTCAACCAGATCTCTCTCAATGTTCTGCACTGGCAACATATGGTATCTTTAGCAATAGTATCTTACCATTTACCTCAGGTGGGTAATTAAATGCTTTGACAGAATCCTGTCTTGTTTTGGAAGCCTTGTGGGTCTTTCAGATCAACAGCTCTACATGGATTATAACCAATTTATGGTACTTGGAGTTACAAGCCGGAGTTGTAGGGCTAGGTTGCATCCCACCCTCTCCAGGGCCCTTCTTACCAGATGATCACACCATGCTTTTATTGAGGGTTATATTTTTTCATTTTTTATTGATAACTTCCATAATCATAGACAATAAACCATGATAATTCCATCACCTTCCCCATATTCCCCTTCATAAATCCACTCTCCATCATATCCCCTCCCCCTCTCAATTAGTCTCTCTTTTATTTTGATGTCATCATCTTTTCCTTCTATGAGGGTCTTGTGTAGGTAGTGCCAGGCACTGTGAAGTCATGGATAACCAGGCTATTTTGTATCTGGAAGATTGCATTGTAAGTAGTCCTACCTTTGGCTCTTACATTCTTTCTGCCACCTCTTTTGCAATGGACCCTGAGCATGAGGAAGGGGTGATAGAGATGTTTTGGTGCTGAACACTCCTCTGTCGCTTCTTCTTAGCACTGTGGTGCCTTTTGAGTCATCCCAGAGGTCACCTCCATCTGAAAAGAGAAGCTTTTCTAACCAAAAGTGAGAGTAGCATTAATATATGGGCATGAATGTTAAGACAAGTGCTTACTGGGCAGTTTGGTGAGCATAATGTATGAATTTAGCCAGATACTAACAGGTATTACACCCTTAGGGCTCATGACTTCCCTGTCATAGGTTTTCAGTATCAGGCATGTATTGCCTCCTGTGGAGCAGGCCTCCAGTCCAATTAGTGAGTGGTTGATTTCCCCCATAACAGACATGCCACGATTGCACCCATTGGCTCATTTGGCTTGGCTAGCCAAACTCAAGCCTTGCAGTGTCCATTGTTTATCTCCACTGATGACTTCTCTATCCCATAGGGCAGCATGCAATGTAGCTTTTTCAAGCTTTCTGTCAGCTAGTCTACAGGTAGGAGGTTTTCAGCTCAGCTCCAGCTTGATTTCTCAGTGACCTTGTAGTCAAAGCATGAAGAGCCTTCAGCAATAGGGTCTTACCATCTACTGTTGGTAGGAAACCAAGAGCCTTGGCAATGGCCTGTAATGTTTTGGGGTACCAGGGACCTCCCTGGCCAATAGCTCATTGGAAGGTAACCCCTCCCTGGCACTGACATTTTTGTTTAGTAACAATATATGCTTCTGGATGCCCCATTGTCCAAAAAAGTAGGTTTCCGTATGGTTTATTCATACCATCTTAAATTTTGTAACCCTCCCCTTACCCTTCCTTTATTCAATCTATTCCTCTGACCTCACTTAGGCAATTCCACCCCCAGTAATCTGTTAATCTACTTACATATATATGATACCAACCCCTTAAGTCCTCCTCTCTCCTCCCTGCCTTTCTAGCTTACTGGCCTCTGCTACCGATTTTTACTCCAACTCACAAGTCTAAACATTTGTAGCTAAGGTCCACACATGAGAGAAAACATGCAGCATTTGGCTTTCTGGGCCTGGGTTACCTTACTTAGTATAATCCTATCCAGATCCATCCATTTTCCTGCAAATTTCATAATTAAAAGATATTTTATTTGTATTTATTTGAGAGACAGAGGCAGAGAGAGAAGAAGAAGAAGAAGAAGAAGAGAGAGAGAGACAGAGAGGGAGAGAGAATGAAAGAATGGTTGTGCCAAGGCCTCCAGTCACTGCAAACGAATGCCAGACACATGTGCCACTTTGTGCATCTGGCTTACGTGGGTCCTGGGGAATCAAACCATGGTCTTTTGGCTTTGCAGGCAAGTGCCTTAACTGCTAAGCCATCTCTCTAGCCCAATTTTGTCTTTCTTTACCGTTGAATAGAACTCTATTGTATAAATGTACCACACCTTCATTATCCACTCATCAGTTGAGGGATATCTAGGCTGGTTCCATTTCCTAGCTATTGTGAATAGAGCAGCAATAAACATGGTTGATCAAGTATCTCTAAGGTAGTGAGACAAGTCCTTAGGATATATGCCTAGGAGTGGTATAACGGGTCATAAGGTAGATCTATTTTTAGCTGTCTCAGGAACGTCCACACTGATTTCCACAGTGGCTAGACCAGTTTACATCCCACCAGTGGTGTAGGAGCAATATACACATTCAATCAAAACCAGCACAGAGTATTTGTGCAAGAGTGGGGATTAAAGCAAGCAGGTAATCTAATAAAGCCAAAGTCCCCGCACAGTTAATCCTGTTAACTGGGAGGCTGATATTTCTGGTCTGAAACGGGCTCCAGGTCAGCCTGGGGGTTAGTGAGACTCTGCCCCCAATAATGACGGAAGTAAAAGACAAAGGTCCCATAAATAAGGAAATGTCCAAGACAACAATCATCAACACCAAATATAGCTTATTTGAGAATGGTAAAGCTGGCCAAGAATACATCAGTCAAATCTAACACATAACCCCCGGACATGGAAGGTGAGATTAGCCCTTCTGGCAGGCCTGTGTAACTGGCCTTGCTTAAGTAGGCCCTGTTACCTTTTCAGATGGCTTCCAGTCTCACCTATGCAGAATGCCCACCTCAGTCCCTCTCTGTTGTGTTGTCGATTTGGTTAGGCTGCTTGGGTCACTGGATCTGGTGTTGTGATTGGCTGTGCTGAATGCTGTGTGAGTGGGGGGGGGGGCGGTTATGGATGAGTTCTCTGCAGGAGGAGTAGATTCTGGCTGTTTCCTGTTTTGTGGAGGCTCTATGTCTCTCCTGCTTCTTTGCTGTGGTTGATAATTCCTTATACACCTCACTTTTCAGTAAAAGAGTGTATTTTGCTGTTTTTATGCTTATACCCCCCCCTCCCGGGTGCTTTGGCATGACTACTATGCTGCCATCTTACCCAGAAGTCTGAGTGTTGTATCTTCTAGTCTACTATCCAGGAGGAAGATTTCCATGGTACCAATTCATTTTGTTTTTGGTTTTGTGTCTATCGCACCCATCCTTCCCATTCTCCTTCTCCCAAAGCCTTCCATCCCTCTTACTTGTTCAATTGTAATTTTAACCAAATATGATTTGACCTTATATGCTAGTGGTAGAGTCCATTCCTCTTATAGAATAAGTATTTCTTGTCTACATGTATTTAGTTATCTTTTTCTCTTAGATTATGTATTCTCTGTGCCCCATTCATTTCAGTTAGGGATATGTGGTGGATACTCCCTCAGTGTAGCAATGTAGCACACACCATACTATCTCATTTAACAAGGAATCAGTAAATACTGAGTAAATGAATGAACTAACATGAGTTGTAGACTTGGGTGATTTTACTAGTGAAGACACAGACTCATTTTTCCTGGAGAAGCAATCACGAACTAATAGAGTATTAAACATTATGATATTTTTAGATTATCTATTTAAAGCCCTATTGTACTCAGAAAAGCACCAGTAGTTTCCCCAGCATTTCTTCCATTTAGTCATTTGCTTATTCTTCTCTAGATAGTTTCTAGTTTAGCCAAATCATTTTTCAAGTACATTGACGGTACCAGACATAGCATATTAGTATTGTTCCCATTGTCTCTGTGGAATATTTCCCCACTGGCATTTGCATTTATGTGAGCTTTAATTTATGTCAGTGTTTTGTTGACCTTTCATCATAGAGAATAAAATGAATGTTCATATATACTCCTTCAAGGGAAGAAGCATTGTTGTGTTTACCTTTTATTCTCTAGGCTTAGGAAAAATCACTGGCACTTTGGTTTTATTTTTATTAATTTATTTGCAAGAAGGGGGATGGGCATGCTAGGACCTCTTGCCACTGCAAAAAAGCTCCATATACCTGCATAATATTACCTAACACATGGCAGAGAAAAGAAACAGTAGTTCTTCTTTTTAAAGATTTATTTATATTTATTTATTATAGACACAGAGAGAGAGATAGAGAGAGTGAGAATGGGCACACCTGTGCCTCTAGCCACTGCAAACAAACTCCAGATGCATGCACCACCATGTGCATCTGGTTTATGTGGGACCTGGAGAATTGCACCTGGGTCCTTTTGCTTTGCAGGCAAGCGTTTTAGCTGCTAAGCCATCTCTCCAGCCCAAGAAACAGTAGTTCTTAGTTCTTATCGCCCCTGTTATTTCTGCTAATTGTTCCTTTTTAATTTTTTTGGAATTCACTATGTACTCTCAGAGTGGCCTCAAACTCTCGGTAATCCTCCTACCTCTGCCTCCCAAGTGCTGGGATTAAAGGCATGTGCCACCATGCCTGGCTCGCTAATTGTTCTTTTTAAAAAATATTTTATTTATTTATTGGTATTCTGAGGTAGGGTCTTACTCTAGCTTAGGCTGACTTGGAATTCACTATTTAGTCTCAGGGTGGCCTCGAATTCATGGTGATCCTCCTACCTCTGTCTCCTGGGTGCTGGGATTAAAGGCATGTGCCACCACACCTGGCAAATATTTTATTTGTTTATTTAAGAGACAGACAGAAAGAGGGAGAGAGAGAGAGAATGGATACACCAGAGCCTTCAACTGCAAATGAACTCCAGATGTATGCACCACCCTGTGCACCTGGTTTATGTGGGTACTGGGAAATCGAACCCAGGTCTTTAGACTTTGCAGGCAAGTACTTTAATCGCTATGCCATCCCTCCAGCACCTAATTGTTCTTTTTAGTAGTATGAAGTAATCTTGGTTATGTAGGGATCATCACCATCATGCTAACAGTTTTTACTTGATTGGTAGGAAATTTTTCTTTGTCCATTGAACTAATTAATTGGCATTCTTTACTTTGGATTAGCATAGTTTTGGGTTCCTCTGGCTGAGGAATGGAGGTCTGAAGGCAGATGCAAGAACAAGAAAGGGAAACAATAACTAAAGATTCTCTTGTTCCACAAATACTCAGAAGAAATCTTTTCCAGATGGTCTTTCACATTGCAGAGCTTTATTTCCCTCACCCCTTTAATAGTTGATATCATCTCTACCACTTCTAAATCATTTCCTTTCTGAAACCAGTCAAATCGGGCCTGTTTTACCAGCAGACATTTAAAAAATTGTTTTGTTTATTTTTAATTTATTTATTTGAGAGCAACAGACAGAGAGAGAGAGAGAGAGAAAGAATGGGTGTGCCAGGGCCTCCAGCCACTGCAAACAAACTCCAGACACGTGCACCCCCTTGTGCATCTGGCTAACGTGGGTCCTGGGGAATCAAGCCTCGAACTGGGGTCCTTAGGCTTCACAGGCAAGCACTTAACCACTAAGCCATCTCTCCAGCCCCAGCAGACTTTTAATCTCTTTAATCCAGTAATACTATATCAGGGACCATATTTTAAAATATTTTTATTTAGTTATTTGAGAGTGTGTGTGTGAGTATGGGCATGCCAAGTCCTCTCAATACTGTAAACAAACTCCAGATGCATGTGCCACTTTGTGTCTGGCTTTATGTAGGTGCTGGGAAATTGATCTTAGGCCACAAGGCTTTGTAAGTAAGTGCCTTTAATTGCTGAGTCATCTCCCCATTCCAGGGATCTTATTTTTGATATTTAGGTAAGTAGTGCTTGAGTCCTGTATTTGAAAGACAGATGTAGTGAGCCACCAATAAAGTATATTCATTTATTTATTTTTAAAAATATTTATTTAGGGCTGGAGAGATGGCTTAGCAGTTAAGGTGTTTGCCTGCAAAGCCTAAGGACCCATGTTCGACTCTCCAGATCCCACATAAGCCAGCCGCACAAAAGTAAGGCAAGAGCAAGGTCCACATGCCCACTAGGTGGCACAAGTGTCTGGAGTTCAATTGCAGTGGCTGACATCCTGGGGCATCAATTCTCTCTCTCTAAAATAAATACATAAAAATATGTATTGATTTATGAGGGAAAGGCAGAAAGATAGCATGGGCATGCCAGGGCTTCCTGCCAGCGCAGAGGAACTCCAGATGCACTTGTCACCCTGAGCATTTGGCTCCACACAGGCAGCAGGAAATTGAATTCAGGCTAGGAGGCTATGCAAGCAAGCACCTTTAAATGCTGTGCCATCTGACCAGTCCCTAATATGTATTTATTAAATAAACCTTATAGGAAGTTTTTAAACTTGTTAATTAATTAAAAATATTTTATTACTTATTTGAGGGACAGTGTGGGAGAGAAAGTGAAAAGAAGCAGATAGAGAGGAGAGAGAGCACAAGACAGGGAGAGTGAGAATATGGATACACCAGGGCCTCCAGCCAATACAAGTGAACTCTAGATACATAGGCATTTGGCTATATGTGGGTGGGTACTGGGGAATTGAAAATGGGTTCTTAGGCTTTGCATGCAAATGCCTTCACTGCTGAGCCATCTCACCAGCCTTATTAATTTTTTAACATAAGTTGTAATATGTCCCTTCCCCCAGTCCCCGTTTTTCTGTGGGCCCTCCTCAGTAGGGTTATTGGTTTTCACTGAAGGGTAATTAGGGCCTCTGACTTTGGAGTGAGCTGTGTCTCTCAGGGTGTTTCTATCTGCCTTGTGGCTCTTAATAGTCTACCCCCTCCCTTCCACAACAGACCCTGAGCCTTACTGGGTGTGTTATCAGTTAGTGTTGATTTCTGTGTAGCCTCTGTATTTCTCTTATAATTTGTTTTGGTTCATCACAGTGATTGTTGCTATGTTCCTGGATATGGGTGTCAGGCCAGCACTGGGAGCAGTACTCCTGTGGCTGCTTCCTCTGCAGTTTCTTCTGGACCCCAGTAAATGTGGAAGAGGTAGCACATCTCCTTGTGAGCATTCAGGTGTCTTTTCTTGTGTTATTGATGTTTATACATTGGGCTGAACTTGCCATTTTGGAACCAAGTTTTAGCTCTGAGGAGATAGTGTGGTCTGATACTCATCTTGAAGTCTGTGTTGTCCATGCACCTTAAATTGCTCAGAGAGAAACAGTCTGACTAGAGATGGGATATCTCACACAGGTCCGTGGAAATCTATGTTTAGACATAATCTTGCAAAGATATCCTGCCATTTATTGCATTATAACTATAGTGTATCTGGCAATCTCTTAGTAAAATGTGGCAGAATTAATGCTTTACCTAAGGTATTTTCTGATCCTTGAGAGTTTAATTTCTTCTGTCACTTGGCTAAACATATATAAATTATATTAATGAGTGGCCAGTTTACTGAAGGCACCTTAAAATAAGTGAATAGTGGCCGGGTGTGGTGGCGCACACCTTTAATCCCAGCACTTGGGATGCAGAGATAGGAGGATCACTATGAGTTCGAGGCCACCCTGAGACTATATAGTGAATTTTAGGTCAGGCTGGACTAGAGTGAGACCCTGCCTTGAAAAATAAAAAATAAAAAACAAAACCAAAACTAGTGAGTAGTTTGAAAAAGGGATCTGAGCTTAGATATGGAGAGCAAACTTAAAGCAAAATATCATCAATTCACCATTACTTCCTCTGGAGATAAAGGACCTAAAAATGTTCAGCAATTTACTCAGTTACAGAGGTATTTCTGACAAGCTAGCATTCCAACTCAAGGCTTCTGATTGCTGTACATTCACTGCCTAGCTTTAAATAAAAGTCACTGGTATTTAGTAATTACTGAGAGGAGCTCAAAAATGTTATTATCTTTTACTTTTTGTCACAGTATGAGGAATGATGTTGAAATAGTCTTAAATAAAGAACTTAATTGCCCTTTTGGGAAAATAAGATTGTTAGCTTTCATGGTTCCTGGGAATGAAAAATAATAGGAATATAATTTTTTTCTTATTTTATTCGGCCCCAGTGATCTACCCCCTTCTAAGAAGAAAATACTGTGTCTTAGAGACCAAGTGTGTACTTTATCTAGTCTCTTTCTTTCTTTTTCTTTATTTCCTTCCCTCCCTCCCTCCTTCTCTTCTTTTTTTCTTTCTTTTTTGAGGTAAGGTCTCACTCTAGCCCAGGCTAACCTAGAACTTACTCTGTAATCCCAGGCTAACCTCGAACTCACAATGATCCTCCTGCCTCTGCCTCCTGAGTGTTGGGATTAAAGGTGTGCACAACCACACCCATGTTCTTTTTCTAGTTTCTTTTTTTTTTTTTTTCAGTTAAAAAGTCAGTGTTATTTGTCATTTATACACTGTGTCTCAGTTTTGGTGTCCACAGTGACACTCCTCTTAGAAGCCAGGGTCAGCCCTTCTCACCTACCCAGTGACCACAGCATGAGCCTGAGGACTCCACCAGGCCTGGTCTTTTTCTAGTTTCAATGAATCACAAAGGTAAGATGTTTATATACATGGAATCAGAAGGTCATCTCGGTCCCTTACCCCTAGCCAAGGGATTTCTATGCATCTAAAAGGAAAGAGATAATGATTAAGACCACAAATTAGGGGCTGGAGAGATGGCTCAGTTGTTAAGGCACTTGTCTGCAATGCCTAACAACCTGAGTTGGATTCCCTAGTACCCATCTAAAAACAAAAAAAGGGGGGCTGAAGAGATGGCTTAGCAGTTAAGGCATTTTTCTGCAAAGCCAAAGGATCGATCCCAGTTTGACTCTCCAGGACCCACGTAAGCCAGATGCACAAGGGGGCGCATGCATCTGGAGTTTGTTTGCAGTGGCTGATGGCCCTGGCATGCCCATTCTCTCTCTCTCTGCCTCTTTCTCTCAAATTACATATATATAATTTATATGTATATAATAAAAACAAAAAGGAATACAAAGTATAAATGCATATATAACATTAAGTTCTGTTAGTGACAGTGAGTTTCTGTATTTTAAATTTTTTCATCCCCATACTTTACATTTCAGACATTTTCAGAGGCAATTAGATTTAATGTGGATTTTGGTGTATTTGAAGTAATTAATGATGCTCCACAACTTCTGGACAAGCAACTGAAAAAAATTCTACTAAACCAGCAACCTCGAAATCCCATCTATGATGTTGTGAGGAAAGGAAAGAATGATGCTAAACCTTTTCAAAAGAGTGTCTCCTTTGAAGAGGAGGCCATCAATGTCAACTACAGTATCATGGTAAGAAAGTATATTCACGTCTATGTCTTACAAGATCAAGACAGCATTTGGTGAGAGAGCATGATGTTCCTTGGGCTTCCCTTTCTGAATTGTAACCATATTTATTATTATGTTGTACTTGCACATGGTATTTGTTACATAATATACATCATTCTTATCATTCTTAATAAACATCTGTTCATATCTTCTTGCCAGTTTAGTCTAGCAATTTGCTAATGTTTATTATCAAGATAAGAAAGGTTCATGTGATTTACCTTGAAGATATAAAATTCCAGGGCAGTATAAATATTTGCAACCTCTATAGTTTAGTTTCATTTAAAGGAATGTGGGTATAAAAGGAGAGTTTACCTTATTTGGGATTTAAACCAATCCTATTAACAGGTGAGAGTGGATACTGTTTTTTTTTTTTTCAGATTAAAAGATACTTTAGGGCCAGGCGTGGTGGCGCACGCCTTTAATCCCAGCACTCAGGAGGCAGAGGTAGGAGGATTGCCTCGAGTTCAAGGCCACCCTGAGACTCCATAGTGAATTCCAGGTCAACCTGGACTAGAGTGAGACCCTACCTCGAAAAACCAAAAAAAAAAAAAGATACTTTATTGTGATAAAGATCTCCTCCCAAAAGTCTTGATTAGTGTTTTTCACATATATATGCTTTTAAGTTTTTAAGTTTTTGTATAAGTATATATTGTATATTGAGTATTCTCCCCAATATACCCCTATCCCTCACATTAGTCCCCTTTACTTCCCTATGCAGTTTTACTTCCTATCTCAGCTTCCCGAGTGCTCAGATTAGAGATGTACGCCATCATGCCTGGCTTGTTTAATATTATTATTCTAGTACTTTTCTGCAAACGGCATGGCTTCATTCCTCTTTATGACTGAAAAATATCCTGTTGTGTATAGAAACCATATTTTCCTTATCCATGCCTTTGTTGTTGGATACTGAAGCTGGTTTGATAACTTAGCTATTTTGAATAGTGCAAGTATCTCTGTAATATGTAATATATAATATGTTGACTTGAAGTCCTATGGAGTAAATACCCAGGAGTGGCATAGCTGAATCATATGGAAAATCTATTTTTATTTATTTATTTATTTATTTGTGAGAGAGAGAGGGGGGGAGAGAGGGAGAGAGAGAGAGATTGGGCACACAAGGGCCTCTAGCCACTGCAAATGAACTCTAGACAGATGCTCCAACATGTGCATCTGGCTTATGTGGGTACTGGGGAATCGAACCTGGGTCTTCGGCCTTCACAGGCAAGTGCCTTAACTGCTCAGCCATCTCTTAAGCCCCTATTTTTAGTTTATTTTTATTTATTTAATTTATTTATGGTTTTTTTAAGATAGGGTCTCGCTCTAGCCCAGGTTGACCTGTAATTTACTATGTAGTCTTGGGTAACCTCTAATTTACAACAATCCTCCTACCTCTGCCTCTGGAGTGCTGGATTAATGGCATGAGCCACCATACCCAGTTTATTTTAGTTTTTAAAGAAACCTTCACACTTACTTCGGTAGTGGCTGGACTACTTTACTTTTCCCCAGCAATGTATAAGGGTTTCTTTTTGTCTACATCCTATCCAACATTTGTTGTCTTGTTTTCTTAATGACTGCCATTCTGACTGGAATAAGATGGAATCACAATGTCGTTTTAATTTTCATTTGTCTGGTAGCCAGTGAGGTTGAACATCTTATCATGTTTTTTGGCCATTTGTATTTCATTTTTTGATAACTATCCATTGTATTAGCATATCCATTGATGGTGTTTAATTTTTTATTATTATTTGAGTTCTTTATATAGTCTAGATATTAATTCTTTGTCAGATATGTATCTAGTGAAGATTTTCTCTGATTCTGTAGGCTGCTGAGTCTACTTTTAAAAATGATTTTTTATTGTTTTTTAGTAAAAATGTAATACTCTTAGACCTCCTCATCCTGCCCCAGTTCTGCTGAGGGACTTCTTTGGTGGGGTGATTGGTATTGATTGTGGGGCTTAAGAGGCCTCAGTCAGTCTGGGGGGGGGGCTGGAATACAGTGCCTCAGGCTATTCCCACCGTGTCTGGCTCTTACAGTGTTTCCACTCCTCTTGTACAATGTTGCCTGAGCCGTGGCAAACAAAAAGATCTGACTTAGTGTTGAGTTCTGTGGAGCCTCTGGATCTGTTTTGATGAGGTTTGAGTGTGTTGCTGTCTCCCTGGAACTGGTTTTCAGGCTAGCTGTGAGAGCAGTATTCTTGTCACTGCTTCCTGTGAAATGACTTCTGGACCTGAGGAAGATGAGGTGGAGGTGACCCATCTCATGCTAGTCAGTCAGCTCTCTATTCTTGGTGTATTGGTGTATTCGTCTGCCCATTGCATGCCTGCCCAAGAACCCTTGCGTACCCTGAGGCTACTTTTGATCCTTAATTTATACTGTGCCTTTTGCCTCCTGGGTCTTATTCTGTTATCAGCTTCTTGTTTTGTCTCCTTTGCTTGACATCAGAAAACCCAGGTTCTAACATTAACTGTTAACTTCCTAGCTCTGTGACCTTAAACAAGTCTATTTGATGAGCCTCATTTTTATCATCTCTCAAGTCTTCACTATCTACTACTGAGATTTGTTATGTGGGTCAGTAACAACAGTAATGCATGTTTGAAAGTGTTGTTTTCATCTAATAAAATTAGGCTGAAATAAGTCTGTCCATTGCTTCGGATATCTCCAATTTTTTTGTTATTGAACTTAAATATATTTTTCTGTTTCCTGTTAGTATCCATCAAATTAAATGGTATAATAATAATAATAATAATAATAATGTAAAGTCATTGTTTTGAAGGTAAAACAAGAAACAAACTTAGAATTATGTAAGTTATTAAAAGTCTTTTTTTTTTAAGGAGGGGCTTCTAAGTTTTTATTTATTTATTTGAGAGAGAGAGAGAGAGAGAATGGCATGCCAGGGCTTCCAGCCACTCCAGATGCATGTACCACCTTGTACATCTGGCTTACATGGGTCCTGGGGAATCAAACCTAGGTCCTTTGGCTTTGCAGACAGGCACCTTAACTGCTAAGCCATCCCTCCAGCCCTAAAAGTCTTTTAAAACTAGGAATATTAGTATTCATTAGCAACAATAACCAGTAGCACATTAATAATTACATTAAATATGTGGTCTAAGCATCCCAATTAAAAATTAGAGCCAAATTGGATTAAAAAATCATTCAGGTATTTATCTGTAAGAAACCAACTTTAAATATCAAATAAACAGGTTAGAAATAAAAGAATAGAAAAGATATACCATAAAATTACCAATTATAGGAAAGCTAGCATGGTCAGAGTAATATCAGACAAAGTAGACTTTAGAATAAGGACTCTTTGTTGAGAGGATAAAGAGAAGTATCACATAATAATAAAATGTCAATTTGCCAAGAAAGCACAACTCTTACTATATATGTATGAGCTATATATAAGCACAGTGCTTCACCATGTTTGATAAATGCTGATAAAAGTAAAAAGCAAATAGTCAAACCCATAGTTAAAGTTTTGAGATTAAAACACACTGCTTTCTCAATAATCAATATAACAAGTAGATCAGTAAAGACATAACAGTTCTTCATACCTAGCAATGAAGTCAGCCAGTTGATGTTTATGAACAGTTTATCCCTGAAAGCCAAAGTACATATTCTTTTTTCACATGTATGTGGCATGTGTTTATGCATGTTCATATACATGTGAGTGCACATGTGTGTGCAGGTGCACTTGTGTACACAGGAGTGTGGAGGCTAGATGTCATCATCAGGTGTCTCTCTCAATTGCTCTTCCACCTTAGTTTTTGGGACAGCCTCTTTCATTGAACCCGAAGCTCATTAATTCATCTAGATTAGCTAACCAGCAAATTCTGGGTATGCTCCTGACTCCATCACCTCAGTGCTGGGATTAGAGATGCACACCACAACCCTCAGCATTTTATGTGGGTGCTGGAGATCTGAACTCAGATCCTTACGTTTGGGTGGCAGGCACTTTTACTGACTTTTCCCCTAGTCCCTGTAATTCTTTTTCTAAAATATCATTTATTTATTAATTTATTTGAGAGAGAGAAGAGAGAGAGGAAGAGGCAGATCGAGAATGGGTGCCAAGGCCTCCAGCCACTGCAAGTGAACTGCAGATGCATGCACCACCTTGTGCATCTGGCTTATGTGATTACTAGGGAATTGAACCTGGGTCCTTGGGCTTCAAAGGCAAGCGTCTTAACTGCTAAGCCATCTCTCCAGGTCCTGTAATTCTATTTTAAGTACACTTGAACTATTTACCAAAATAGACCAAACTGTGGCATCCAAAACAAATTTGTTACCTAAAATATTAGAAATGCAAAATATCTTCTTAACTATCCCAGAATAAAACTGTAAATCAATAACCCTCCCCCAAATCTGGAAAACTTCCCAAATATCTAAGTAATAAGCAGTACACTTATAAATAACCCATAGGTCAAAGGATGTCTCAAATGAAATGAGAAATAATTTTTATTTTTAGTTATTTTTTATTGATAACTTCTATAATTATAGACAATAAACCATGATAATTCCACCCCTCCCCCCCTACTTTCCCCTTTGCAACTCCACTCTCCATCATATAACCTCCCCTTCTCAATCAGTCTGTCTTTTATTTTGATGTCATCATCTTTTCCTCCTCTTATGATGGTCTTGTGTAGGTAGTGTCAGGCACTGTGAGGTCATAGATATCCAGGCCATTTTGTGTATGGAAGATTAAATTGTAAGCAGTCCTACCCTTCCTTTGGCTCTTACATTCTTTTCACCACTTCTTCCACAATGGACTCTGAGCTTTGAAAGATGTGATAGATAGGTTCCAGTGTTGAACACTCCTCTGTCAATTCTTCTCAGCACTGTAGTACCTTTTGAGTCATCCCAGAGGTCACTGCCGTCTGAAAAGAGAAGCTTCTCTAGCAAAAAGTGAGCGTAGCATTAATATATGGGTATGAACATTAAGAGAAGTGCTTACTGGGCAGTTTGCTGAGCATAGTACATACATTTATCCAGACACCAGCAGGCATTATACCCCTAGGGCTCATGACCTCCTGTCATAGGTTTTCAGTACCAGGAGCAGTGGAGCAGGCCTAAGAGACATGTCACTATTGCACCCATTGGCATACCTGGCTTGACTGGCCAAACTTAAGGCTTGCAGTGTCCACTGTTGTTTATATCTACTGATGACTTTTCTCTCTCCCATGGAGCTGCATTTAGTGTAGTCTTTTACCAGCTATCAGCTAGTCTATAGAGAGGAGGTTTTCAGCTCAGCTCCAGCAGGATTTCTCAGTGATCTTGCAGCCCAGGCATGTGGAGTCCTCAGCAATAGGCTCTTACCATCTATTCCTGGTGGGAAACCAAGAACCTTGGCAATGGCCTGTAATGTTTTGGGGGCATCAGGGACCTCCCTGGCCAACAACTCACTGGAAGGTATCCCATCCCTGGCACTGATACTTTTCTAGTAACAATCTATGGCTTCTGGGTGAGTCATTGTTCAAAAAAGTCAGTTTCCATATTTTTGTTATTTTGAGGTAGGGTCTCACTCTAGTCTGGGCTGACTTGGAACTCATTCTGTAGCCCTGACTGGTCTTGAACTCATGGCAATCCTTGTAGGTCAACCTCCTACATCCTGGGATTAAAGGCATGTGCCACCATGCCAGGCCAAGAATTAATTTTGAATAACATATCACGGTTTGTGGCATATAGCTAAATTAGTCTTTGGAGGAAACTTACAGTTTTAAGTAGTAGAAAATATATGACAGAAAAGAAAATCACTAAGTATAACATAGAGCCAATGGTCTAATTGCTACCACGGGTAAGCAAATAAAGAAAAACAAGGAAAATAGAAGTTAAATTAAGCACAAAATAAAGAAATAAATAACATAATCAGGAAATTGAAAGCAGAATATCAAGAGGTAAAAATCAGTGCAACGAAACCTAGCTCTTTGAATAAAAATTAATAAGCTTTTAGTTAGATGGATAAAGAATGAAAAGAAAGAAGATATAAATGATCAGTATCAGAAGTAAAGAGAAGTAATTATAGACCCTATAGAAATTCAAAGAAACATAAGGGAGTTTTATAAACAATATTATGTATATGAACTCAGCAATTTAAATTAAAAGAGCATTCCATGAGAGACATAAATTACCAATGTTTCCTTATGAAGATAGAGATCATCAAAATAGTTCTATATTAAATAAGATGCACCTACATTTAAAAACTTTCCCAATAAGGAATACTTTACATATGAATTACTGCATTAGTGAAGGCAGTCTGTTGATTGTTTCATTTATTAGTACTGGCAAGTTCTTAGAATTCTAGAAACCATAAGAAAAACTGGAGTCAATAGTTAATAAATGTCTTTATATGAGTAGCCATCAATAATTTTTCCTTCACAACCTCAAGATGAACTCTAAGCTCGCTAATATTAAGCCTATCCACAGTCAGGCCACTTCTCTCACCTCCCCCCTCCATTCCTCACGCAGGCATCCTGGGATCCCCTGTTAATAAGTTTGCCGTTCTCTGCTCTGCTCCTCTCTTAAAACTACAGATTAGGCCCGGCGTGGTGGCGCACGCCTTTTATCCCAGCACTGGGGAGGCAGAGGTAGGAGGATTGCCGTGAGTTCAAGGCCACCCTGAGACTCCATAGTGCATGCCAGGTCAGCCTGGGCTAGAGTGAGACCCTACCTCGAAAAACAAAAACGAAAAACCAAACAACCCCCCCCCCCCCAAAAAAAAAAAAAAAAAAACTACAGATGAGTGCTTCCAAGTGTAAGAGTACAGGGCATTTTCTGTGGGAAACTTCTCCCGGAGAGTGCTACAGGATTTGGAGGTACAGGGAGTTCTTTCCCCTGGCCTATGACTCCCAAGTTACAGATTTTTTTTTTGTCCATTTATCAAAGAATTGAGGAAACGGACTCTGAGAAGGTTAAATTATGAGTTATGCGATTTATTTAGGGAGAAGTGGTATCCAACGAATGGTTAGGAAGGCTCCGGCCAGAAGGAGATTCCTAGCTGGGCTGGAGAGGGGAGTCTGGGGAGTGGAGAGATGTGAAAAAGAGATTTCCAGGGAAATTGGAAAAGGGCCAGAACTCAGAGGAAGGTAACAAGGTAAGAGGGAAGATATTCTCTTTACCCTACCCCAGCCCAGCTTACCAGAACAGGCAGCTGGAGGTTCAGACGCCAGGAGGAAAATGAACAGCTAAGACTTCTTGTCCACATGCAAGCCCCCACCCCTTTTTATGTAGCTCATTAGGAGGAACTTCATGATCAGGCTCAGGCGGGCAAGGGACAGAATGTATTGGGTTTAGGACTCAAGAGGCTGGGGCCAAGAGGGCCAGTGACTCAGGTGTGTTAGATTAGGGGAGAAGACAGGGGGCGCTGTTGCTGAAGACTTGTTCATAGTCATCATGGATGAGACTGGGTCTTGCTTCTATTTTTCTGCCAAGATTGCATGGGGGTGTTAAGTATTTAACAACAACAACAAAAGTCTAAAACTGGAAGAACAAGAGGTCAGTGATCTTGGTAACATTATTGAGTTGTCTTGTTGGTTCTTTTTCTGTTCATGACTATCCTTTGCTCATTTTCTGACATTAAAAATATTAAAACTGGGAACCGGGCGTGGTGGTGCACACCTTTAATCCCAGCACTGAGGAGACAGAGGTAGGAGGATCACTGTGAGTTCTAGGCCAGCCTGATACTGCATAGTGAATTTCAGGTCAGCCTGGACTAGAGTGAGACCCTACCTCGAAAAACAAACAAACAGACAGACAGACAGACAGACAGACAAAAGTAAAACGGGATAGAGAGATGGCTTAGCAGTTAAGGCACTTGCCTGCAAAGCCAAAGGACCCAGGCTTGGTTCCCCAGGACACAACTAAGCCAGTTGCACAAAGGGGGTGTATACATCTGGAGTTCATTTACAGCAGCTGGAGGCCCTGGCACACCCATTCTCTCTCTCTTTCTGTCTGCCTACTTCTTTCTCTTTCTCAAATAAATAAAAAATATTAAGACTGAACTGGCTCTTTTATTATTTCTCATTCCTCAGCAAGTTATTTAACTAGCTGAATTTAATTTGTTAATTTTTAAAATTGAGATAATAGCATGGAATTGAAAGAATTAGAGAGGTACTAGGGGCAAGAAGATGCCTGATTTACATTTGTGGCTCAAGGCTTTTTACAAATTGAAGGCAAGGGTAGAGCTCTTAGGGGGTAGCTGGAAGTCATAAAGATGACTTTCTTTGATACTTTCTTTTCCATGTTCTCCTAATAGTGTCTCAATCGGGAACAAGGTATTCAGTGGATCAAAAAAGAAAGACTTCCAGCATTTCTGGAAAGTGATTGCTACTTTGAATACAGGTATTATAGTCTCATGTATATACATATTTTAAATTCCTGTTTGTTTCATCTACAGTTATTTACTTATTTACTTATTTTGTGATTTCTTAGTTATTTACTTATTTACTTATTTTGTGATTCTATGAGGTCTGGAATAAGAGTGACAAAGCACTGGTAAAAATCCCTTAACTTTTCCAAAGAAATTTCAGACTTGTATCTCTCTATCATTTTATTATAAAAATTATTACAGGTCAGAATGATATGTGTGTGCAAGTGTTTACAAATATTAAAAACCCAGAATGGGACCAGAGAGATGGCTAAGCAGTTAAGGTGCTTGCCTGTGAAGCCTAAGAACTCATGTTCAGTATAGGGCCATTTTTTTCCTTTAAGGTCCCTGACTTTTTAAAGTATATAAACAAAATTTTACTAAAGTTTGAACTTTACTTAGAATAATTTTAAATAATATATAAGTTAAAACTAAAGAATTATTGACTAGTAAATAATTGTTAATGAGACATTAATTTGTGATTTCTACAATGCAGGCTAGCCAAATTGGTCTCACAAGTAACATGGAGCAAGTCAGGCATGAATTTCACAATAGGTGCAAATTTTTCTCCCTGGTTTACAAAGAAACCGCCCACTCCACCGCCTCCCATCATGGAAGATGACAATCTTCCAATAATGAAAAAGTTCTACATTTCTCTTGGAGAGGTAAAAGTATTTTTCTCATGACTTGGCATCAACAAAACTTTTCATTTTAGAGGCAAGAATTTCATCTGTACCACTTGAACGGGAGAAATGATTTAAAACACCTCTAAATCAGAATTAAGACTAATTCTTATAGATTTATGCTGATTCAAATAGAAGTGTAAATAAAAATATCCCCATGCATCTGAAGCAGCAAAAGCAAGGCTGAGAAACTTGCTCAGAATCACCCAGGAAGCAAGGGTATTTGCACTTACTCCATTATATTCCAAATAGTTGTTATTTAGAATTACTTTTGTAGAAACAGATGATGAGTATTGGCAAGATAATTCCTTACTAGTAAAAATGCATTACTGTTTAACTGTTAACAGGCAGATTTGTGCTTTGTTACAGAAGTGTGGACTTACACAAGTGATTTGAATGTGTGTAACCTAGAATCAAATGTTCTTTTAGACTGTCTTGGTGTAGAGAAAACTTGTATTTTCTGTTTGCCCTCTAGTTACCATCTCTTTCCTCTTGCAGTATGCACTTTGGATACACAGTGGCATATAACATCAGGAGTGACAAATTTATGGACTATGTGCTTTTCTCTAGTTTCTGTTCATGACAGACATTGCTAATCAAGTGTGGCTATTTTTCTGCTGAGCTAAAACTTGGCTCCAAATTGTTTTAAACAAAATATTCTAGACAGGAAGTTGCTTAAAGATATCAGACAAGAAGAAATCTCTGACGTTTGTGTTAGGATAGATAAGCTTGGGTTACTTTAACCTTTTGTTTTCTGTTTCACTTCAAAGTTCCTGATTTTGTTGTATGGGCATTTCTTTATATTTTTCTTTTCTTTTCATTTTCTTTCTTTCCTTTTTTTGTTTTTTTAATGCAAGAGAGTGAGAGAAGAGAGAGAATTGGTACACCAGGGCCTCTAGCCACTATAATCAAACTCCAGATGCATGCATCACCTTGTGCACATGTGCAACCATGCACGCTTGCATCACTTTGTGTGTTTGGCTTACATGGGACCTGGAGAGTCAAACATAGGTCCTTCGGCTTCACAGGCAAGCATCTTAACTGCTAAGCCATCTCTCCAGCCCTCTTTTTTTTTTCCCCCCAAGGTAGGGTTTCACTCTAGCCCAGTCTGACCTAGAATTCACTATGTAGTCTCAGGGTGGCCTTGAACCCACGGGAATCCTCCTCTGTCTGCCTCCAGAGTCCTGGGATGAAAGGTGTGTACCACCATGCCTGGCCAGCCCTCTTTATTTGAAGCAGGGCCTCTGTCTAGCCCAGGATGACCTGGAACTAACTCCATAGTCCAAGTTAGCCTTGAACTCACAGGGAGTCTTCTACCTTAGCCTGCCAAGTGCTGGGATTAAAGGCATGCACTGTGAGGATTTTTTCTATCAAATTTATTAAAATTTGTCTTAGTTTCATTACTTCTGCTGAATAATTTTTGATTATGTACAAAAGACACATTTTCTTCAGTATTATACTTATTTGAAGCATTTGTTTTTTCTTAATTTATATATCATAGAAATATCAGGAATTTCATAACATATTTGCTGATATTTGGGACCAGTAGACATAAAAAGAGAAGCCATTTAGTTCAGGGAAACTACTTATGACACTTGAAATTAATATGGAGAATAAAACTCCAAGCTAGTTTACTTTGACTATTTTTCTGAGATATGTTCTCTTGATTAATACTATAACTTGATAGGATCATAGGTTTGGAAGTTTGAATATTTAAATTTCTTTGGGTCCTTAATTGTTTAAACCAGACTATAGATATGGATTATACTTTTTTTTTTTTTTTTTGGATGTAGGGTCTTGCTCTAGCCAAGGCTGACCTGGAATTCCCTGTATAGTTTCAGGCTGGCCTTGAATTCACAGTGATCCTCCTACATTGGCCTCCTAAGTGCTGGGATTAAAGGTGTGTAACACCATGACTGGCATTTTTTGGTATTTTTGAGGCAAGATCTCACTCTAGCCCAGTCTGTCCTGGAGCTCTGTAGTCTCAGGCTGGTCTCCAACTCACAGCAATCATTCTACCTCAGCTTTCCAAGTGCTGGGATTAAAGGCAGTACCACCACAATGCCCAGCAGAGAGAGAGAGAGAGAGAGAGAGAGAGAGAGAGAGAGAGAAGAGAGAGAGAATGGGCACACCAGGGTCTCTAGCCACTATAAACCAACTCCAGACACATGTGCTACTTTGTGCATCTGGCTTTACATGGGTACTAGGGAACAGAACTCGGGTTGTTAGGCTTTGCAAGCAAATGCCTTAGCCATTGAGCTATCTCTCCAGCCTCTTGATTATTCTTTATGATAATTTGTGACATCTCTTTGAGTCTTCTAAACACAAATAATTGGCCTATTTCTTAAAAAGTATCAAATGTGACAATTAGACTGACTGCTAATTTCTTTCTCTGTCTTCAACTTTCATCTTTTTTAAGCAATTGACACTTGTGGTGTCTCAACTCCATGAGCATTCCTTAATTGCCTTAGCTTTTTCTCAGTGTTTAGGATACTGCTTGGAATAGAGTAGTGGCTTAATTAATTAATGTTGAATGAATTTATAGATATTCATAATAATAAATGACTTGGTTTTCAAGAAAAATCTAAGCTGGGTGGGGTGGCACATACCTGTAATCCCAGCCCTTGGCATGCTGAGGCTAAAGGGTCTTCAAGGCCACTATGTAGATGGGAGTTTGAGGCTATCCAAAGCAATGCAATGATATATGATATACTGTCTCAGAAAATCAAAATAAATAAAGAGGTAACCAAACTGACCTAGACTTTTTCAAAGCTCTTATATACTCTAAGGACCTTGCCTCTAACAGGGTCAGTGACTACACTGAGGGCACCTCTCAGTGTGGTCTGCTTTGCCCCATGAAATGTCTACAGTAGATGGGGATACTATCTCTTCCTCCTCCTGTGCAAATTTTAGGTTGAATAGCAACAAGCTGGCAGCTGGAGAAAGGAGAAATGAGAGGAGTACTAGATAGTCTTTTCTCTCTTCCATAGATTCTGTAGGGAAGACAGGAGAGAATATTTCTGCAGGAAGCAGGCAAAAGCATTTTCTCAGGACAACTGGGATGGGATAGCTTCCTAGGGCTGGACTTCTAGGAGCTAAGGGTCAGCTAGCTTGGAGCTACACGGAGAAATTCCCTTCAGTTTTTTAAGTTCGGATTGTATTTCTGTTTGAGAAGCAGATGATGTCTACAGTGGGGAGCTTTTGTGGATGATATAAAGGAAAGGAAAGGAAAAATTGAAGCTTGTACACAGGTGGAGTCAGGGATAATTTGAACAAAGTGTTTAATACAAAGTTGTGAAAGCCCAGTCCATGGCAAAGGGATTGCTAAGTGGGGAGATTTCACATGGTGTTGAGTGGAGTCTCAGACACACTGGGGGAAGAGGTTACCACTGAACCAGGTCTGACCAAACAGGGGCATGAAATAATTGGAAAGGCTGTAAACGGGAACAGCTAGCAAAAGACACATCACAGGAACCATAGTGAATCCAGGATGTAGGGTTCATGCTTGAGAGTAAGAGTAGAGAAAAATTTGTTGGGCATGGGGCACAATTTTTGCCTTTAGTAGGTAACCAATATGAAAAATTCTCAACTGAAATTTCCTTCCCATTCTTTTAGCTAGTGAATTTTTAGCATACTTTCTTTTTTATGGAATATTTTTCTCTTACATATTATACTATACAAATTGAATATAATTGCATGAAACCATAGTTTAACTCAGTGGGTCACACACACACACACACAAAACAACATGAAAGTAGAAAGGGGACTAGTCAGGAAGAAAAAGGGGTTTAGCAGGAGTAGAAGGTAGGTAAGAGAGGGCAGTGGGTGTGAATATGATCAAAATATACATGTACGAAATTGTCTGAACTAAAATTAAACTTTTAAAATTGAATATTATAGTTATCTAGGCGTATGATTGGAAAATACTGTTAAACTAATATGTCTTTTCCTCCCTAGGCCTCCTACACTCAAACAAAAGATTGGTTTGCATTAGCAAAACAAAGTCAGCAAACAGTATCTACTTTTTCATTGCCCTCCTGTATACCCCACTGCAAAATTGAATCACCAACTATCTGTTCTCCTTCTGGTAAGCAGAAAAAGAAAAGAATGACTTCTGAGTTCCTCTTTAAGTTCTTTGTATCAGTCTTAAACGACAAGACTCCATGGTCAGGGACAAAAAAAAATTGTTCACGTAGCCTTGCTTCCTTTCAATTTCCTACTAGTTTTTGTTTGTTTGGCTTGATTGTTGTTGGTTATTATTATTTTTTGTTTGCTTGTTTGCATTATTTTCAAGGTAGGGCCTCACTCTTTCCTAGACTGACCTGGAGTTTACTATGTAGTCTCAGGCTAGCCTTGAACTCACAACAATCCTTCTACCTCTGCCTCCCTGAGTGCTAGGAGTAAAGGCGTGCACCACCATGCCCAGCTGGTCGTTGCTACTTTTGAGATTCTTGCTCTGTAGTCTAGGCTGGCCTCAAACTTGCAGCCCAGCTGTCTCAGCTTCCTGATTGATGGGTACCCAGCCTGGCTTATCTCATGCTGTTTTGGGGGCAGCAAGCTGATAAAAGGAGATGGGGCTTAGAACTCAATTCTGATATTATTAGCTGTGTGCTTTTTTATTAACATTTTATTGACTATCTCTGTACATCTAGATAATATACCATGATTATAATCTCCTCCCTTCATCTTCCCTTTTCCTTCTCCTCTACCCTTCCTCCACTGAATCCCTTCTTCTTTCTAAGTAGTCTCTCTTTTATTTTGATGGCATCATTTTTTTCCCTTCCTATTATGCAAGTCTTGTGTAGGCAGCATCAGCCAGTGTGAGGTCATGAATGCTATGCCACATTCTGTCTGGAAGACAGTATTACTAAACACTCCTCCCCTTTCTTTGGCTCTTACAGTCTTTCTACTACTTTTTAAAATTTTATTATTGAAAATTTCCATAATTATAAGCAATAAGCCATGATAATTACCTCCCCCCTCACTTTCTCCTTTACAACTCCACTCTCCATCATATCCCTTCCCCCTCTCAATCATCTTTTTTGATGTCATC
This sequence comes from Dipus sagitta, assembly GCA_036346955.1. Taxonomy (NCBI): domain Eukaryota; kingdom Metazoa; phylum Chordata; class Mammalia; order Rodentia; family Dipodidae; genus Dipus; species Dipus sagitta. The sequence continues at coordinate 167,332,338 of CM070771.1, read as the reverse complement.
ATCCTCCTATTTTCCTTCTATTATGATGATCTTATGTAGGTAGTGTCAGGCACTGTGAGGTCATGGATATCCAGGCCATTTTGAGTCTGGAAGAGTGCATTGTAAGCAACACTACCATTTCTTTGGCTCTTACATTCTTTCTACCACCTCTTCTGCAATGGACCCTGATCCTTGGAAGGTGTGATAGAGATAATTTCAGTGCTGAGCACTCCTGTTACTTCTTCTCAGCACCATGGTGCCTTCTGAGTCATCTCAAGGTCACTGCTATCTGAAAAAAGAAGCTTCTCTAACCAAAAGTGAGAGTAGCATCAATATATGGATATGAATATTAAGAGAAGTGCTTACTGTACAGTTTGGTGAACATAATATATGCATTTGTATTACTTTGTATCAAGGTCCATGAGCCTTGAAGAATGTGACAGAGGTGTCTTTCTTAGTGCTAAACACACCACTTATCACTTCTCAGCACTTTGGTGAGTTTTGGGTTGCCCCAGTGGTCATTGCCATCAGAAAAGAGAGGCTTGTCTAACCAAAAGTGGGAGTAGCATTAATATATGTGTATGAATGTAAGTATTTACAGGGAAGCTTGGTGTGCATAATATAGTCATTTAGCTAGACAACAGTAGTTTGCCCCCTAGGGCTTATGACTTCCCAAGCCTTAGGCTTAAAAAAAATAATTTATTTATTTGTAAGCAGAGAGAGACAGAAGAGAGAAGAAAAAAGAGAGAGGAAGAGAGAGAGAGAGAGAGAGAGAGAGAGAATGGGCATGCCAGGAATAGCCTCTGCAAACAAACTCCAGATGCATGCTCCACTTTGTAGTGTGTGCGTCTGGCATTACATGGGTACTGGGAAACCAAACCCAGGTTGTTAGGCTTCACAGGCAAGTGTTGTAACTGCTGAGCCATCTCTTCAGTCCCAGCCGTAGGCTTTTGATTAAGTTTTTAGTACCAGGCAAGAATTCCCTCCTGCGGAGCAGGCCTCATGTCTAGTCATTGGTTTTCCCCATAACAGACAGGCACTAGTTCTGGATAGTAGCTATAAAGCTTGCAGAGCCCATTGCTATTTAAATCCATTGATGACTTTTCTCCTCTAAGTAGCTACATAGTTCTTTCCAGCATCATCACAGCTAATCAATAGGGAGGAGGCTTCCAGCTCAGCTCCAACATGATTTCTTAGTGACCTGCCACCCAAGTCTGTGGAACATTTTGTTTTTTGGAAGACAGAGTCTCGCTCTAGTAGAAGCTATCTTCAAACTCACTGTATACTACTGGCTGGTCTCATACTCTCAGTGATAATCTGGAGTATTGGCATTATAGACCTGTATCACCATTCCCAGATTTTAGTGATGAGATTTTTTGATGAGTTATTCTGCTCAGAATCTTGCTTTTCTCATCTATGAGATTAAGCTAATGATTCTTAGTAAGTGTACAAAAAATGCCTGGCCTAGTGTGTGGTACCTCATCTGCAGGGAACAAGTTTCTGTCTTTATTGTTGTTCCACTTTGTAAATTCCTATTGTTACATCTTTGGAGTAAAGTGGATATGACCTTTCTGATTTCTTAAATATAAATAGGTTGAGCCTGAATATTCTTGTAATTCTAGAACTCAGGATGTTGAGGCAGAATCTTGGCAACATAGCCAGACCTTGTCTCAAACAAACATAAAACATGGAAATATTCATTGGTGGGTATCAAGTCTTTTTTCAACCTTTTCTACTTTTAAATGTTTTTAGTAGCTTATATTAGTTTTACACAAGTATGGGTTTCATTATGGCACTTTAATATCTGTAAATAATCTATTTTGATCATATGCATTCCTACATTATACTCTTTTGTCCCCCTTCCTGTCTTACTCTCCCTAACTTGTCCACTGTGATGGTTAATTTCCTCTGTCAATTTGACAGGACCTAGAATCACCTAAGAAGTGAACCTTTGGACATTGCTATAAGGGATTATCTAGATTAAGTTAGCCCCTGGGCATGCCTTGAGAAATTATTTTGGTTAGGTTAATTGAGGTGAGAAGACCCACCTTGACTGTGAACAGCACCATTCCATGGGTCATGGACTGTATGAAAAGGAGAAAGTGAGCTGAGCCCCAGCATCCATCACTCTCTGCTTCTTGATTGTGGTCACAATGTGACCAGCTCGCTCTGTTTCATGGTCCTGCTGCTATGTCTTCCCCACCATGAGGGACTGTAACTTCAAACTATAAGCCAAATTAAATCCTTCTTTCCTTTAAATTATTTTTTTATTTGAGAGAGAGAAAGAGGCAGATAAAGAGAGATAGAATGGATATGCAAGAGCCTTCAGCTTCTGCAAATGAACTCCAGAAGCATGCACCATCTTGTGCATCTGGCTTATGTGGGTTCTGGGGAATCAAACCTGAGTTCTTAGGCTTTGCAGGCAAGTGCCTTAACTGTTAAGCCATCTTTCTAGCCCCCTTAAGTTCCTTTTGTTAGAGTATTTAGTCACAGCAATTTGAAAAAAATACTAATAAAAAAACTTGGTACCAAGAAGTGGGTTTGTTGCTGTGATACCTGAACTTTGAGATTAAAAAAAAAAAAACAAAACATCATGAATACTATAAGAAACTTAATTGCTCCATAGTGGTGGGTGTTTGGATAGCAAGAGTACTGAGAGAAGTCCAGACAGTAGAGGCCTGGCTCATGAGGTTTCAGAAGGAAACAAGGACACTATCAGGAACTGGGCTAGGGTCCATTCATGTGTTATTCTAGTGAAGAAACTGTGTGCAGTCTCTAGTGTCCTAAGAACCTGAGTGAAGTTCTGATTGCAGGCACAGTGTATCCTGTTAGCTCTGCTTCATGCCCTGCTGCCACACCTTCTCCACCGTGAGGGAGTGTAACCTCGAACTACAAGCTAAAATAAACTCTTCTTTCCTTAAGTTGCTTTTGTCACAGCAACATGAAAGGAAACAAAAGGTATTAATATAGCCCCCTCCTGCTTTCTTGTTTTTTTTGGGGGGGAGGGGAATAACATTGAGTTTTATTAGGGTTACTTATAGGAACATGGGTAAGGGTTTGTTTACAGGGTCATGTACCTTATCAGTACTACACCACTGAAGAAAACATCTCACCCTCTCCCATCAACTATTAACTGCTTATAAATTTTTATGGACAGGTTAGGTCCTATGAGTCCCTCCTCCTCCAGAGCAGGATGCTGATGAACTCAATCTGTGCAAGTAATCACAACAGCTGTGAGTTCAATAGTGCAACAATTGTGCCGTGCTTGAAGGTCACTGTTCCATACCACTCACCCATCTTATTCCAACTCTTATATTCTTTTTTTTTTTTTTTTTGAGGTAGGGTCTTGCTCTAGCCCAGACTGACCTGGAATTTACTATGTAGTCTCAGGGTGGCCTTGAACTCACATAAATCCTCCTACTCTGCCTCCCAAGTGCTGGGATTAAAGGCATGTACCACCATGCCTGGTTCTTGCGTTGTTTTTTTTTCTATATCCAACTGTGATATTCCATGAGCCTTGGAAGATATAATATAAATGTCTAATATCATGTTTGAGCACTCAACAGTCATTTATTATTGGCACTATGTCTACTAGTGAGTCTTTGCAGTTTCCACTGACAACTGCAAAGAGAAGCTTCTTTGACCAAAGCTGACAATAGCACTAATCTATGAGTATAAACGCATTTATTTAAAAACATTTTAAATCTCTCTTTCTCTCTCTTTCTCTCTCTCTCCCTCTTTTCTCTCTCTCTTTCTGTGTGTGTGTATGGGAATGGGAATGCCAGGGTATACAGCTACTGCAAATGAATGGCAGACACATGTGCCACTTTGGGTCCAGCTTTATGAGAGTGGCTGGGGAGCTGGCAGGTTTTGCAAGCCAATGCCTTTAGCCACTGAGCCATCTCTCTAGCCCCTAAAATTTTTCTATTGAAAATGTTAATATAGGAACATACTATAATTTGATCATCTTCCCATCCTGTTACCCTCTTTTGTCTTACCTCACCCCTATTCCATTGAGTACCCTCCTCTTTTTAAGTCCATCTGCTAAAAGGCAAAGTTAATTCTTTTTGGCTGGTTTCCCCTCCTGGCTTCAAATGGGGTTTAGAAACCTTCTGATACTGGCCCATGCAGTTGTTCCTTGTGATTGTCCCATTTGATATGGCTATATGGCATGATTAATAATAGAAAATTCTGTTATTAATATCTAATCTCATAGCTTTTTATAATTCAATACAGAGAGTTTTATCTTTGATGATGGAATTTACCCCAGAACAACAAAAGACCCATCTACAACCACTAAATTAATTTCTGAATTGGAAGTAGAAGAAGAAGAAGAAGAAGAAGGGTCCACATCTGTAAAAGACACTCCTTCTCAAGCACTTTTGAGAATATATCTTGAAAAGAAACCAGACATTTCTCGAAAAGGCCTGACAGTGCACTTTGCCACTTGTGAAGACTTTTTAAATTCCTATATAACCTTCATTTTTAGAGAAGCCATTCAACGTATTACTGGACAGATGTTTAGTGAAACTCCAGACTACATCAACTTCTACAATGTAGCCCAAGTGATATTCGAGGAGTCTTTTGAATCTTACTTTGCCAAGAAAATTTTAGGTGAACCAGTTGAAACTGTAACAAAGGAAACATCAGAAGAAGATATGTTAGAAAACATAAGTTTAAGTTCAAAGAGTGAGAGCATTGGACCTGAGAGCAGGGCTGGCTGGTGTATTTCTCACAAAACCTATGACATTGGCAATAGAAAGGAGTTTGAAAGATTTAAGAAATTTATAAAGGGCACATTAGGAGAGAGATATTGGTGGCTGTGGATGGACATTGAGAGGCTAAAAGTTCTTAAGGATCCTGGAAGACATCAAAGGTATTTCTACTTTTTATTTTTCAATAGTTTAAAAAAAAGTCATGGACTATTTTGGCTATTTAATCACAAGCTGAAAACCTGAAGTAAATATGAAAATATGGTTTATATTTTGGAATGAAAAATTATAATATTTATGATAATAAATTGTGATTTTTATAAATTTTCTGATTTTATAGCTTTCAGGTACTAATAGTAGTTATTTGGGTTTGAATTAAAGTTTCCATAAATCATAGAATGGCTCTGAAGTTACATATTGTTATATTATTCTAATGATGCATAATTTTTATTATTATTATTTTATTATTATTATTATTTTGGTTTTTCAAGCTAGGGTCTTGCTCTAGCCCAGGCTGACTTGGAATTCACTATGTAGTCTCAGGTGGTCTTAAACTCACAGCAATCCTCCTACCTCTGCCTCCCGATTGCTGGGATTAAAATGTACACCACCATGCCTGACAATGTATAATTTTTAATAGGAGAAAATAATTTATCAGTTATATGGCAACATTCAGATAAGCTAGGTACTTATGTTGTGTAAAGGGCTGTTGCTCCTAGAAGCCTGATTAGTTAAAACATTACATGGTCTTTGGTCACATGCCACATAGCTGGCTATCTGTGTGCATCTGTCTGCTGGAGAGCCTCCTGTAGGTCTACTGTGACTCAGGTCTTCATTTGACTAACTCCATGTTTTAGGTTATTGGGAGTATTAAGAATCTTAACAGAACACTACATTAAGAAAGTCTGGGAACCGGGAGATGGCCTGGTGGTTAGAGGTTTTTGCTGGGAAGCCAAAGGAACCCGGTTCGAATCCCCGGGACGCATACGAGCCCGACGCACAAGGGGGCGCTCATGTGTGGTAGGGCACCTGGTGTGCCAGTTCCCTCTATCTCTCCCTTTCTCCTCCCTATCTCTGTCTGTTTCTCTCTCACATTTAAATAAGTAAAAAAAAAAAAAAAGCCGGGCGTGGTGGCGCATGCCTTTAATCCCAGCACTTGGGAGTCAGAGGTAGGAGGATCGTCGTGAGTTCGAGGCCACCCTGAGACTCCATAGTGAATTCCAGGTCAGCCTGGACTAGAGTGAGACCCTACCTCGAAAAACCAAAAAAAAAAGAAAAAAAAAAGTCCTTATGTCTGATTTCCTGACATAATATGAAGTAGGCCAACTGTAGGGAACTGTAGTTCCTGTTAAGGACTGGATGAGTATGTGTTACTCTAGTTACTCGAATGGTATTTAGATAATAGAATAGGGATCACCAAGTTGTTATGAACCATGACTTGACTGAACATAGGGTGGAAGACCATTACAACTTTTCAAGGCATATAGGGGAAGTCATATGCAAGAAACCTTAGGTTTGATTCAAACTTAGTGGCCTAAACGAACAGTTCCATAAGTCAGAAGGCTCTAGGGGACATCCATTTCCTTGTGTTTTCCAATTTATGAAGGCTGCCTACACTCCTTGGTTTATTGCCCCTTCCTTCAGCCTCAAGCATCTTTAACCACTGTGTCATCATTCCACCGCCCCCCCTTCCTCCAACTTCAAAGTCAACAACATGTCATTTTGGTCCCTCTTTGACCTCTCCTTCTGGCCTCACATCTTTATGATTCTTACACACCTATTTCCCTTTTAGAAAGATTCTTGTCATTCCCCTGGGATCACCGAGACAATCCATGATCTCTTTAAAGTCCTCACATCTACAGAGTCTCTTTTACCTTATAGTACAGGTAGCAAATATACAATTATAGAGATTAGGATGTGAATAGCTTTGCAAGGCATTCAGCCCAAGGAGCAAGGCAAATGTATAACTGTGAGAAATATTTTTATCTCTAACCTTTAGTGTTCTATAAATGAATGTTGGCTAGGATAGCTTATTACTTATCTGAAACAATTGCTTTCAGGTAGTTGAATTGATGTGTGTAGATATGGATATGTGTTTCATTTCAGACATATTGATAAGATGAAAAAATGCTATCTTGTGAGCAGTGGGGATTACTACCTTTCTACAGAAGTCCTATCAAAACTTAAACTGCTACATGGATCTCATTGGACTGAAGAACATTTGAAAAATATTCAGACTGAGGTCATAAAACCTTTACTTCTTTATTGGTAAGAAAAGTAATGTGAATTAAAGTTATTTGCTTTCACTTAGAATAATTATGAATAATGCCTTTTGTTTTATTGTTATATGTTTTGTGGAAATTTAAAATTGCAAAATTAATTAATCTTTGGCCTTCATTAAAAAATATCTCTTAATGCTGGGCGTGGTGACACATGCCTTTAATCCCAGCACTTGGGAGGCAGAGGTGGGAGGATCACCATAAGTTTGAGGCCACCTGAGACTACATAGCTAAAGGAACAGTGGACCAGAGTGAGACTCTACCTTAAAACAAACAAACAAACAAACAAACAAAAAAAATCTCTTAAGCTAGGTGTGGTGGTGCATGCGTTTAATCCCAGAATTTGGTAGGCAGAGGTAAGAGAATCACTGTGAGTTCAAGGTCACCCTGAGACTATTTAGTGAATTCCAGGTCAGCCTGGGCCAGAGTGAGACCCTACCTTGAAAAACAAAAACAAAAAGAAAAAAAAATCTTACATAATTAGGATGTTGAGGACCTTAATTATTTTATTTTATTTTTGAAAATTTCATACATATATGAAATTCATAACCCCATTAGCCATTTTTTGAAGTTTAGAAATTTTTTTAAAGATAGTATTACAGGGAGAGAGAGAATGGACATTCCAGGGCCTCTAGCCACTGCAGATGGACTCCAGATGTATGCGCTAGCATGTGTATCTGGCTTATGTGGGTACTGGGGAATTGAACCTGGGTCCTTAGGCTTCACAGGCAAGCACCTTAACCACTAAATGATCTCTCCAGCCCAGAATGTTTTATTATAGCACTTAAGAGAAGGAAAGAAGACAGAGATCTTTTAAAGTAGGAAGAGTCCCTCCAAATAGGGAAATCTTACCTAGAGACTATGATCAGAGTCTTTTATGGGAATGGATTTCCTTTAGAAATAAAGAGATGAGGAAAAATTAATCAAGTTTCTATGAAGGGAGTAATCTCAATTACATCTTTATGTTAGGTTTCTAGGGAAGGGAAATGTTTTTAGGGAAAGGAGGTAAGGAAGAACAAGATTCCCACTTGCAAGCTCAAGAACATTTTTGCTTTTAAAAATAGTATTTGTGGGCTGGAGAGATGGTTCAGAGGTTAAGGTGCTTGCCTGCAAAGCCTAACAACCTGGGTTCAATTACCTAGTACCTAAGTAAAGCCAGATGCACAGAGTGGTGCATACATCTGGAGTTCATTTGCAGTGGCTGGAGGCCTTGGTGTACCCATTCATTCTCTCTCTCCCTCCCTCCATCCTTGAAAATAAACAAAAATATGTATATATATATAATTTTTAGAGAGTATGAGAGAGACAGAGAGAGAGATAGAGGAGAGATCGATAATTGTTGTGCCAGGGCCTCAGCCACTGTAATAGAACTCCAGACACTTGTGCCACCTAGTGGGCATGTGCAAACTTGTGCTTGCCTCACCTTTGTGCATCTGGCTTATGTGGGATCTGGAGAGTCAAATGTGGGTCCTTAAGCTTCTCAGGCAAGCACCTTAACTGCTAAGCCATCTCTCTAGCCTTAAAATATATAGTTTTTAAATAGTATTTGCTTTAGGGTTCCTGCTATGCTTAGTTGCCTCATTCCCCCCCCCCCCTCCGCAAGATGTAACCCTAATTGTCATTAGGAAATTGGGAGAAAAGTGAATCTGGCTTCAAGTGAGTAAGGTCATCTGTTGTGGCACTTGAGGTGCTCTTCCAGTGGGCCTATCTATAGTATCCCAAAGTGCATTGATTTTATTTGTATAATGTGGAAAGAAACTCTTTGGTTCATGGGTAAAGACACTGGTGAGAAAAAATAAAAGTAAGAGGCATTCTGGAGAAGTGGGCACCTAGAAAACTGGGTCTCAGAAGGGTCTTTAGGGTTCCCATTCTTTAGGCCTTTGAGAGTGTTCAAGGGACACAGGTAGATGAAATTAGATTGTTGCAGGACCATCTGAGTGTGGATTGACTATGAAGAGAAAGTATAAAATTAAAACAGCAGCTGAGCATATAAGTCTATAAACTAACATTATTATAATTACCAGAAATTATAGACATAATTCCCTTTGACCATGAAGATCCAGAAATCAGTATTTTTTGTTTTTTTCGAGGTAAGGTTTCACTGTAGCCCAGGCTGACCTGGAATTCACTATGTAGTCTTCTTAGGGTGGCCTTGAACTCACAGTGATCCTCCTACCTCTGCCTCCCAAGTCCTGGGATTAAAGATGTGCTTCACCATGCCTGGCTCAGAAATCATTTTCTAAAGCTAGTCACTAAATGGTATGGTGGTTTCTGACATGGTCTGAATCTGTTCTTATAGATCTTATAAATCAGATGAGATATTAGTAGAATTATCAGGAATATATTCATAGCATTTAACCCTGAAAATGGCACAGATGCTGCTCTGAGTTGCCATGAGTGAACTCTAGCTATATGCACCACTTTGTACATCTGGATTTTTGTGGGTACTGGGGAATTTAACCCAGGCAAGCACAATTTGCAAGCAAGCACCTTCGGTTGCCAAGCTATGTTTCCCGCCCTTACCACAGGCACATCTACAGCTACACTGCTCTGTATAATTACTCTTCTCATCATTTGAAATTCTGAATGAAGAAGGGAAATTTCCTGGACTATGTTATAAAGCTTTCAAGGTGTATTTTACTCTCTGGTTATGCACTTCTTCTGGGTGTTTAAGTAGGTAGTCAAAGTGTATGTGTGTGTGTGTATGCACCCATGTACATGTGAGCCTATGCACCAGCCAGTTTTAGCTCTTTAGGAGATACTTTTAGGGACCTAGGAGAAGCCCTGTAGCTCTTTTACTATACATGCCATTTGCTGGGATGAGTCAGGGTCTTCCTGACCATGTGGCTTCCTTGGAAACACTGAGGATCTTTTCCTCTGACTTGACCCTCCTCTGAGTCAGAGGGACTTTATTAATATGTTTCATACTGATGTGCAGCAGTAGTATTAACAGTGCAATGTGAAGCATACATACATTTAAAATATACATTTTGTATTTTGTTTACACAGAATGCTAATGTAATAAATATGGTCACTATGGTCACTCCTTAACATGTCTGTTAACATATTATTATTCCCTCTTCAGATGTTTTCTTCCACTGATGTCATTATTCTGTGAATGGTCCATTAACTCCCCAGCTCAGCCCAGTGGTTTTGTCTCACTACCCCCTGCACAAAGTCCTGTTAATTCACTTCATATACTCTTCCTACCTTCCTCTGCCCACAATCTATTCCCTTATCTTAGGCCAAAATGATCTCTTCTGTGTCTACCTACAAAGGCCTTCCACTTGATTTTTAATTATTATTATTAAACAGAAACGTGGTATGGATGCATTATATGTTGGTACCATCATTTCCCTCCTCCTTGCCCCCACTCCACTGAGGGCCCTCCTTAGTGGGATTGCTGATATTCACCATGGAGTTGTGAGTTATGAGTTATGAGAGCAACAGTTATTGTGTGTGTGTAGGGGGGGGTAATGTCTCTGGATATTCCCTCTCACCCTGTGTCTTACATTCTTTCCACCCCCTCTTCTGCAAAATTCCCTGAGCCTTGGTTGGTGTGCTTAAAGTTCACTTTAGTGTGGAGCTCCGGGCAGCTTCTGGATTTCTGCTTTGGTGTGTTTTGTTTGTCTCCATCACCCTGGCCCAGGTTGTCAGGCTTACTGCAGAAACAGCACTCTTGCTCATCTTGCCAAGTCCTCTGTGCTTTCACCTGGGCTGTAGCTGCTGAACAAAGGGTTGTTCATCTCCTGGATGGTTGGAATCCAACTTCTGGTCATGGGTCAATGACCTCCATGATCAATAGAACAGGCAACTTAAAGAACTTTAGGATCTTTTAGGAGTGTCCCATTGTCTTTTGGGGTCTGCTTGACCTGGGAATAAGATACAAAATATTGACTGCCCTTCTAACTACAATATCCTCATTGATTTTAGCTTCTACATATGGTTATTAAGCACCCAGAAGGACAGTTACACCCATCATGAAGAAAAGTGTGGATACAGAGCATATCTTACCACTCTTTGCCTTTAACAAAACAAATCTAGTTAAAGAATGGTATAGCTTAGAGTCATTTTGTCTAATATCTAACTTCAGTTGTCTGGTAATATTGTAAGTCTTATTTAAAAAATAGAATGCAGCCAGGTGTGGTGGTGTATTTCTTTAATCTTATCACTCAGGAGACAGAGGTAGGAGGATAGCTGTGAGTTTGAGGGTAGCCTGGGACTGCAGTAAGTTCCAGGCTAGAGTGAAACCCTACCTTGAAAAACTAAAACCAAAACAAAACAAGCAAGCAAAAAATAGAAATGCATTCATATTTGCCTTTAAATACTTAACAGTTGTAAGTACAGGGAAAACATGTTAACAGCCTTTGAGACAATTTTTATCAACAAACTTAAATGAATCAACTTGATAAAAATTTAGTAAACACCTAGAAAATGTTTCTGTTAAAAAGCAACTAAAGAAGGATAAAGTTCTGATACATTTAAGAAATTTCTATTGATTGGTGTCAGGTAAGAGCAGCTTTCTTTACTCTGCCTGGAGCCATTCTGTGGGCTGTAAGACATGTCCCATAAAGTGGCTCATTCTTTCTCCTTTTGGGGATATTGAGGTTGTATTCCCACTAGATCATCTTCTCAAACTAGGAGTACCTGTATTAGCTCCAAGGAAGGGGTTGTTTAGCAGCCACCTTGCCAGCTTGGTCAGCTAACATGATGTCCTCTGATGTTTCATCTAACCCATTTTGATGCTTTTTTCAGTACATTACTGCAAGTTTAGAAGAAGGAAAGGGTGTAGAATTTCTTCTTTAAATAGTGGCAAGAGCATGGAGGACCAGAAAGACATATTTAGACTCAGTGTAAATATTGACTCTCTGATCCTTGTTTAGTTTTAGTACCCTGGCTAAGAGCCATCATTTCTTTTAGGTGGTGCCTGCAGAGAGGTGCCTCTCTTTACTCCTTGGGCCACATAACTCTGGGAGATTATTTCTTCTCGTGTATGTTCTGGTCTGTTCCCTTCTAGAATATCTGAATAGCACATTCTTCCAGGAGGGCAGCCTGGTGGTATCTTCAGATCAACATCAGTGAACTGAATTTTAACCTTGATATCATAGCAACATTATGTCATTTGGATATTTTTTCTTTGAAGGTAGGGTCTCACTCTAGCCTAAGATAACCTGGAATTCACTCTGTATTCCTAGGCTGTCCTTGAACTGACAGTGATCCTCCTACCTCGGCCTCCTGAAGATTGGGATTAAAGGTGTGTTCCACCATGCCCAGCTTCATTTAGATTTTTAAAGGTTCTTTTACATATTTATGTCCCCCAAAATTCTGAAAACTCCATTCTAGCCAGATATATCACAGCTTTAGTGACTTTGGACAGTGAAGTATCTTGTAAGCCATTATAGCCAGAGAGAAAATATACAGGGAATCAAAATTACTTATATTAGACCCTTGTGATATTATTTATTGTTTTCCTTTCCTTTGTCACTAGAAAAGGGGATCATCTTGCCCCAGGAAAAGTCTTTGAGGAAACATGAGACACATCTGTTTGAGTCTGAAGTAGAGGAGCTTACCTTGCTGTCTCAGAACTAGCTCTCAACAAATTTAAATAGCATGTGCCAATTTATTCATATAATCTATATTACAGTGAGCAAGAAAAAGAGAGAGAAAACACAAAGGGAGCCAAAATCCTCCATGTTAACCCTGACTTAAAGTCTCCACAGCCTTGTGTATCACTTTTAATTAGTAGAAAAACAAGTGCCTGGGGACCTCAGGGTCATGCCCTTAGCTGGAGATCAGCACATGTAGTACACACATAGTACTATAAGCTCAGCCAACAGTGCTGAGTTTTTGTAGCATTCCAGGCACAAGACTTGGTTGTCTCTTAGAGCAAAGAAAGCCTGTAATTAAAATTATAATTCTGTCTGGAAGCCAGTTTTCTGTCTTCCAGTTTTTCTTTAAGCCAGGCTAAAGTACAGAAAAATATCAGGCATTTTTTTTTTAAGGTCTTTGGATCAAAGAGATTCCAATGGGTAAGAATACAGGGTAGGGGAGCCTATGCTGAAGACATGTGACTACCCATCTACTTTAAAAGGCAATAAATTGGAATGCCTTTCATATCTCTTTTGTTTCCTTCTGAAGACCATCCTATGGAGACTCCATTTTCTTCTTGTTGTGGCCACAAAGAAAATAAGACCTATGTAGACTAGAGGCCCTTACCAATGTGGTCTGGGTTCCCTATGTCCTGTTTCCCCTCATTAGTAATGATGAAGTAGGGTAGAGCCTGTAGACTAACCACTCTCACCATTGTGACTCCATATATATCTTTTTTTTTTTTTTTTTTTTTTTTGAGGTAAGGTCTTGCTCTAGTCCAGGTTCACCTGGAATTCACTATGTAGTCTCAGGCTGGCCTTGAACAAATAGTGATCCTCCTATCTTGGCTTCCCAAGGGCTGGGATTAAAGGCTGTTAGTACCCTGTGATGTAGGTAACTTCCTTTAGCATTTTGTCTGTGCAAGACCCATCATTCCCATCCTGGAGCAAACCATGACTGTTCTCTTTGTCCCACTGCTCAAATCCCCACACTGGAGGTTTCTTGCATCCTTTTGGAGTTCCTTAACCCCACACATCAGAGGCTTCTTGCTTATCTTTTTGGACTCATGCCTATGGCACATCTTAGCCCCACTCAGCCTCCAATACTGTAAACTACCAAGGCAGTACTAGCAAAAAAAAAAGTGTATTATGTGAATATTGAACCTCATGTGCCAGGGAAGTCAAATAATTTCTAATAACTACATGAGGCAGGGAGGGCCATAATACCCTCATGGATTGAGCTACTAACATTCTCTTAAAACATAGGGCTGGAGCAATAGCTCAGTGGTTAAAAGCACTTGATTGCAAAGTCTGACACCCCAGGTTCAATTACTCAGTACTTGCATAAATCCAGATGTAAAAAAAAGTAGTACATGTATCTGAAGTTTGTTTGCAGAGACAAGAGACCCTGTTGTGCCCATGTTATACACACACACACTCTCAAATAAATGAATAAAAATATTTAAGCAATTCAAAACACAATAACAAAAACCATTACCTCTTTTTTTGTTCATTTGTTTTTCGAGGTAAGGTCTTACTTTAGCCCAGGCTGACCTGAAATTCACTATATATTCTCAGGGTGGCCTCAAACTCATGGAGATCCTCCTACCTCTGCTTTCTGAGTGCTGGGATTAAAGGCGTGCACCCACACACCCAGCCAAAAACCATTATTTTTTACTCTTCTCCTCAGGTTGATAATCTACCAATCTATATTCCTCAATATAGATAGAAGTCAAACATGATATTACTCAGGGTGAGTCCCCCATTTAAATGGGTTATCCATTTGGCTTTCTGGGTTAAGAGCAGTATAATTTACCACATTCAACCCAGTTTAGCTCAGCCTCAACTAAAGGCAGACCAAAAGATGTCAGACAAAGGGCAATCATCAGCACCTTGCAGATCCTGAGTCTTCAGTCTCCTTCCCTAGTATGCTGATCTGCCTATGTGGCCTGTTTTATTTTTTTCTCCAGGTAGGGTCTCCTTCTAGTCCAGGCTGACCTGGAATTCCCTATGTAGTCTCAGGGTAGGCTCAAACTCATAGTGATCTTCCTACCTCTGCTTCCCAAGTGCTAGGATTAAAGGTGTGTGCCACCACACCCAGCTGTGGCTTGTTTAAAACACATAAATCCTAGTCGTAATCTGTATTTCTCTTAAACTCAACTTTAGGCTGCCACAAATCTGTCTGGGCCTCTCAAATCTAGTCATCTAAAAGAACTAGTTCTCCTGGCACTTGCCAGTGTGGGACAGCCTTTTTTTTTTTTTTTTTTTCTTTTTTTTTGGTTTTCTGGGGTAGGGTGTCACTGTAGCTCAGGCTGTCCTGGAATTCACTATGTAGTCTCAGGATGGCCTTGAATTCTCAGCGATCCTCCTACCTCTCCTTACTGAGTGCTGGGATTAAAGGCATGTGCCACCACGCCGGCTATTCTTTTCTTTTTTTAAACAAGGCACAAACTCAGTGCTCCACAGAGCACATACATATACAGCTTGCTTTGGGCTTTACAAGCATGTAGAAAGTGAAGGTTCAATAACATGTCTCCCATAAAAATTTACCAAATCTATCTACCTAGTTTTAAGTACTCTGTTCCAAGCAGAACGGAGTTGCAAAGAGAAAAGGAAAAATTAGGAGATAGAACAGATCATACTTCCTGAGAAAGGTGGGTAGGTGGAGAGTATATATATTAACATTAAGGCAGTAGAAATAGAATAGAATCTGTGCTCTTGCCCTCTAATTCCTGGCTAATGCACCAGAAACGATACAGGAATGTGGATTGTCTTTGAGATTGACAGAGCTTTTCTTAGCTCTTGGTTGAACTTTAACTCATGAGTTAGGGTGCTGTTCATGCAAAACTTCCATTGAGCCAGTGGTCTCCAGGTTCTTGTAAATTGGAAGAATAAAATCTATAGACCATAAAGAGTAACATTTAGAAAGATTTCATTATAGAGTGTGGGTGTGGTGGCATGTACCTTTAACTCCAGAATTTAGGAGGTTGAGGTAGGAGGATCACTGTGAGTTCGAGGGCAGCCTGAGACTATATAGTGAATTACAGGTCAGCCTGGGCTAGAGTGAGACCCTATCTTGAAAAAACAAAGCAAAACAAAACAAAAATCATTATAGAGATTAGGAGAGGGAAAGAAGGCAGAGCTCCTATAAAGCATGAGGGGGTGGGGGCAGAAATTGGAAACCCCCATTAATCTTTATTAACTCACTCCAACTAAACCCCTTCTTCCCAACTGGTTCTCTTTCTGCTTTCATGGTTTTCTTCTTCTTTTTTTATTTTCTTTTTTGGTGACCTACTGAGTTTAATTAGGGTTGCTTGCATGGGCACACCAGGGCCTCTAGCCACTGCAAATGAACTCCAGATGCATGTGCTACCTTGTACATCTGGCTTACATGGATACTGGGGAATTGAACCTGGGTCATTAGGCTTTATAGGCAAGTGCACCTTAATTGCTAAGCCATCTCTTGAGCCCTTTCATCCTTCTTTCCTTCCTTCCTTCCCTTCCTTCCTTCTTCCTTCCCTCCTTCCCTTCCTCCCTTCCTTCCTTCCTTCCTTCCATTTATTTATTTGAGAGAGAGAGAGAGAGAGAGAGAGAGAGGCAGATAGAGGAAAAGAGAAAATGAGCACACCAGGGCCTTCAGCGACTGCAAACAAACTCCAGGTGCCTGTGCCACCATGAGAATGTGGCTTATGTGGATCCTGGGGAATTGAACCTGGGTCCTTTGGTTTTGCAGGCAAGCACCTTAACTGCTAAGCAATCTCTCCAGCCCCTTTATTTTTTTTAACTTTTTATTGCCAACTTGCATAAATATAGATTACAATATACCATGATCATATTCACCCCCCCCAACCATTCTTCCCCCTCCCCAATCCTCCCTCCACTGAATCCCTTCTCCCCAACTAGTCTCTTTCTATTTTGATGTCACCACTTTCCCCCTTTTATTATGTAGGTCTTGTGTAGGTAGCACCAGTTACTGTGAGGTCATGAATATCAAGGCCACTAGTATTATTAACACTCCTCCATTTCCTTTGCTTTTTATATTCTTTCCATCACCTCTCTTCAATGGTCTCTGATCCTTGAAGGGTGTGATAGAGATGTTTCACTTAGTTCTGAACACTCCACTGTCACTTCTTCTCAGCACTGTGGTGAGTTTTGAGTCACCCCAGTGTTCATTACTATCTGAAAAGAGAAACTTCTCTAACCAAAAATGAAAATAGCATCAATATATAAACACAAGTATTTAGAGGGCAGTTTGGTGGGCATTATATAGCCATCTAGCCAGACAACAGTAGTAGTTTCCCCTTAAGGGCTTATGACCTCCTAAGCCACAGGCTTTTGATTAGGTTTTCAGTACTAGGCAGGAATTCCCTCCCATGGAGTCAGCCTCAAATACAGTAAGTGAGCAGTTTTTCCCCTGTAACAGACATGCCACCATTTTACCAGTTGGTACATCTGACCTGGCTGGCCAGCAGTAAAGCCTGCAGGATCTACTGCAGATTAAGGTCATTGATGACTTTTCTTCTGCAAAAGGCTATATAGCTCTTTCTAGCATCCTGACAGCTAGTTAACAGGAAGAAGTCTAATGGATTTTCCTGTCTCTATTTCCCCCCTCGTCCATAGATGTGACTGGGATTACAAATGCCTGTCAGTGCCTGGCTTTTTACATGGGTGCTTAGAGTTCTGAACTCAGCTATTCATGCTTGAATGGCAGGTGCTTTATTCCCTGAGCCATCTCCCCAGTGGCCCCTATGCCTATAATGTACTCCTACTTTTTCCTTTCAGAGTTTCACGTCTTATGTTGGGTCCGTGGAGTTGAATTTTATGCAGAGTGAGAGAGAAAGATCTAGTTTCATTCTTCTATATGTAGATATACAGTTTTCTCAGCACTATTTGTTGAAGATGTTTCCTTTTATCCAGTGTGTATTTTTGATGTCAAAAAATTAGGATCAGGCGGCAGCTGGGCGTGGTGGTACACGCCTTTAATCTCAGGTAGGAGGATTGCCTTGAGTTCGAGGCCACCCTGAGAGTGCATAGTGAATTCTAGACTAGCCTGAGCTAGAGTGAGACCCTACCTCAAAAATCTAAATAACTAACTAACTAAATAAATAAACAATAAAATCAGGTGGCTGTAGTTACACGAATTGATATCTGGGTCCTATATTCTATTCCATTGAACTATGTGCCTTTTTGTGCCTGCACCATGATGTTTTTATTGCTATGACTCTGTAATATAACTTAAAATCAGGTATGGTGATACCGCCAGCATTTTTTTTTTTTTTTTTAGTTCAGGAATGCCTTAGCTTTAGGGGATCTTTTGTATTTACATGTGAAGTTTAGATTTTTTTTTTCTATTTCTGTAAAGAATAGTGCTAGAATTTTGATTGGGTTTTTATCTATAGATTATTTTTATAGTATGGCCATTTTTAAAATATAAATTCTTCCAATCCAGGGGTATGGGAAATCATTTAATATTCTAATGTCTTCTCTTTACTAACATTTTAATTGTCTTCACAGTCTGTCAGTCTTTCACTTCTTTGGTTAGGTTTATTCCAAGGTATTTTATCTTTTTTGAAGCTATTGTGAATGGGATTGTTTCCCTGATTTCTTTCTCAGATGTTTGCCTTTCGTATGTAGGAAGGCTGATGAGTTTTGTATGTTTTGTATCCTGCCATTATGGTTAAGTATTTATCAGCTCTAGGAATTTTATGGTTGGGGTCTTTAGGGTCTCTTATGTATCCTTTTATTAATTTACATATGCTGAACTATCCCTGCATCACTAGAACAAAGCCTACTTCGTCATGTTGAATAATCTTTTTAATGAGTTTTTCTGCTTGCATGTAAGAATTTAAGAATTTTTGCATCTATGTTCATCAAGGAGATTGGTCTATAATTTTATTTTTGTCTTTATTTTGTTTTGTCTTTACCAGGTCTTGGCATCAGAGTAACAGTGGCTCATAAAAAAAATTTGGATATATTTATTCCCTTTCTATTCTATGTAATGATTTGAGAAACATTAGTTTTAGTTCCTTTTTAAAAATCTGGTGGAATTCTGCAGTGAATCCCTCTGGACCTGAGCTTTTTGTTTGTTTGTTTGTTTGTTTGTTTTGGTCAGAAGATCATTTACTATTTATTCAGTCTCTTTGTTTGTTATAGACCTGTTTAAATGACTTATCTCATCCTTGTTTAACTTTGGTATATTATATGCATCTAGAAATTCATCCACTTTTAGATCTCCCAATTTAGTGGAAATGTTTTATACCATTCTATTCTAAATTTCACTGATATCTGTTGCAATGCCTCCCTTTTGATCTCTAATTTTTTATTAATTTGGGTTTTATTTGATTTGACTAAGGGCTTGTTATTTTTTTTAATCTTTGTTTCACTGATTCTTTGTATGTAATTTTTTTTTTCCTGCTTCATCAATTTCTGCTATGATCTTAATTCTTCTTGCCTACAGTTTTTGGGTTTGATTTTCTCTTGTTTTTTAAGGTCTTAAGGTTAAGTTTCTTGAGTTCTCTCTTTTTTTATTTTTTAATATAGTCACTTAGAGCTATAAATTTACCTCTTAGGACTGCCTTCATTGTATCTCTTAGGTTTTTGTATGTTGTATTTTATTTATTGTTTTTTGGGGGAGCAGACTGTATTTTCATTCAGTTCTAGAAAAATTATAAATTTCCTTTCTTATTTTTTTCAAGGACCCATTCATCATTCAATAGTGTGTTTAATATCCATCAGTTTATGTTTTCTGCTAGCTTTATTCTACTGTGGCCAGATAGAATTAATTTTTCCTGTTTGTTGAGATTTGCTTCATATCTGTGATAGTTTGAATGGATGCCCCAATAGATTCAGGAGTTATTAAAGCTTCTTGGATTTCCAGCTACCTGGCTAGAGGAGGTGTCACTGGGTGGATCCTAGGGTCCAGCCCTAAGGTGTTTGGGTAGATTTGAAATTCCAGTCTAAAGATATGCAAAGTGCTTGAGCTTTGCCTGGGGTTCCTGGATTGTGCTTGTTTGTATGTTGGTGGTTGCTTTTCTCTTTGCATTAACCTATGAAGGGGGGCCAGCTTCTTCTGCCATTATTGAACTTCCCCTAGATCTGTAAGCTTCAGGAAATCCTTTCCTCCCATAACCTGTGTCTGGTTTGGAAGTTCATGCCAGCAACCTGAAGCTGTCTATTACAGTATCCTAATAGTGATCTATTATTAGAGAAAGTTCCATGTGTTGCTGAGAAGAATGTGTATTCTGTAGTGTTTGGGTAGAACGTTCTGTAAATGTGTATTAGATTTATTTGATCTATCATATCATTTACTCAAATATTTCTGTGCTTATTTTTCTCCAAATGATATGCCTATGGTGAAAGTGGGGTGTTGAATTTACCCACTATGTTTATTTTGGGATTAATCTCTGATTTTTATATCTAGTAGTATTTGTTTTATGAAATTAGGTGTACCTGTGTTCAGTGTTCTGAATTTTATTTGTAATCAGAGAGAGAAAGAGAGGGAGAAAATGGGCATGCTGGGGCCTCTAGCTGCTGCAAACAAACTCCAGATACATGTGCCATGTTGTGCATCTGACTTTACTTGGGTATTAGGGAATTGAACCCAGGTCATTAGGCTCTACAGGCAAGTGCCTTAACCACTGAACAATCTCTCCAACCCCTGTGCCTATAATATTAAACTTGCTTGAAATTTTCCAACTTTAAATTACATATCCTTCTGTTCTATATCTTCTGCCAAGCACACTAGCCTATCCTTAAAATTCAGCCTGGCTTAAATTCTCTGAGCATGGGCAGAAAAATGGAGACAGCCTTTATGCCAGTAGTCGAGTCCTAACAAAGTACTTTGCTGTTTTTTTCTTTCTTTTTGAAAGTTCATAAGCCTAATACAATTCTCTCTGCAGTTAGCATTTTCAAACTCTCATCCAAATAATCCATAAAACTTGACTTACCATTCTGTAGGGCTTCTGCATTCACAAGTTCCAAATCCATACATATTCCTCCTTCAACACACACATTCCAAAAGACCAAAATCCCATGGTCAGATTCATCTCAGCAACACACCCCACTTCTGGTACAAAATTTCTATTGTAGTCAGCTTCCCATTGCTGGGATTAGCATCCAAACCAGACACAGTTTATGGGAGGAAGGAATTTATGTCAAACTTACAGATCCAGGGGAAGTTCCATCAAATACTAGAAGAAGCTGGCTCCTGTTCATAAATCCAAGCAGAGAGACACCACCAAATAGCCAGTACTATAAGCAAACACAGCCAGAGTGCAAAACCTCTCTGTACACCTGTACTCTTTCAGGGGCAGTGTTTCCAGTGTTTGATGAGATAGCAGTAGGGTTGAGATGTCATTTTCTTCTGTTAAACTGTTAGACTGTTATTCAGGGTGTGAGGATCTATCCCAGCTTTCCCATGAAAGAATACTGTCTATGTAGGGGAGAACCCATTATGAAGATTGAATAATAATCTACTGCAAACAATCTCCCTTTAAGCAGTCATAATTTTAGGGAATAAAGAGACATTGAATAGCATTTCACATACTAATATATTAGTTATTATGGATATAAGTACAAAGAAAAAAGAAGCAACAACAATGAGACTAGTGATTAGTATCAGAATGATATAGAGAAAGATGACGAGGTGGTGTAAATAGAAGGGGAAGCTGTAGGAGTAAAAGTGTTAGGGGAAAATGAGGAGATTTTGGCTAAAGGTAGACTGGAGAGAGGTAAAGATATATTACAGGTAATGTAGAATATTCCTGTTTCTCAAGATGCTGAAGCAGAGACCCTGCAAGCTATACTGTACATTCTTTGGCAGAGGAAAAAGTAAAAGAAAAGATAAACAATAAAAAGATAAAGGTAAACAAGGAAAAACATTATAAAGGGCTAAGCTTGCTTGCTAAAGTAACACTGGATGTTACAGACAGAATAGGGGGCATGGTGTGGTGGCACACACCTTTTAATCTCAGCACTCTGGAGGCTGAGGTAGGAGGATTGAGGTGAGTTCAAGTCCAGCCTGGGTCTACAGAGTGAGTTCCAGGTCAGCCTGGGCTACAGTCAGACTTTTCCCCAAAAAGACAAAATAAATAAATAAATAAATAAATCTACCTTTTGTTTGAGCTGGAGAGATGGCTCAGCTGTTAAAGGCACTTGCTTGCAAAGTTCAGTTCCCCAGTACCCATGTAAAGCTGGATGTACAAAGTGGTTCATGCATCTGGAGCTCATTTTCAGTGGCAATAGGCCCTAGTGCACCCACTCTTTCTCTCTTTTTCTATCACTCCCACAAACAAATAAATAAAATATATTTTTTAAAGAGGGAGAGACCAATGGGTGAAAATACAGAGTATGAAAACTGCCTGGCTTGCATATTGTCTTATCACCTTCTTCCTTCCCTTCTGCCTCCTGGAGTGCTGTATTCTCCACTGGACCTCCTCTGGGATGGGTGGTTCCACTCTCCCTTCTGAGTCTTCCTTTGGATTGCTGGCATTGTTCAGGTCTGTGGGCAGTACTTTCAAGGTGGAGTCTTAAATCTGGCTCCGCTCCTCCTTTACAAACTCCTTCAGGGCTCTGATTGGGAACATTGGCCCAGCAACTCTGCAGTGCTTGCCAATGTTCTGAGTATTGCTCCGTACTTAAGGTCCCACATATTCTTTTGTTCCCACCAGTATTTTTCTTAAGCCTATTTTGTCAGGCTTTGCAAACAAGTGTCTTTAAATGCTGAGATATCTCTCCAGCACTTCTTTTCTTCTTCTTCTTTTTTATTTTCTTTAATTTTTTTTTATTTTTCAAGGTAGGGTCTCACTCTAGCCCAGGCTGACCTGGAATTCACTATGGAGTCTCAGAGTGGCCTCAAACTCACAGCGATCCTCCTACCTCTGCCTCCCAGTGCTGGGATTAAAGGAATGCACCACCACACCCAGCTTCCAGCACTTCTTTTCTTTTCTTTCTTTTTCTTTTCTTTTCTTTCCTTTCCTTTTCTTTTCTTTTCTCTTATTTTATAAAAGGTTAAACTTGAGATCCCCTCATTCCCTGCAGCTCTGCTCCCCTTTCCTTGAGGGGCCCTCCTCTGTGGGGTCATGAAGGCCTCCTGTATGTGGAATACTGTGCCTCAGGATATTCCTACCGCTCTGTGACTCTTACAATCTTTCTATCCCCTCTTTCTTCCATAATGTTTCTGTACCATGGTGGACTTGTTAACAGTCTGATTTAGTACTGAGTTTTCTGTGGCTTCTAGTTTTCTGCTGATGTGTTTTGATTGGCCATGTTTATCTGTCACCATTTCCCTGGTTCTAGCACTTCTTTTCTAATTAAACTTTTATTTTGAGATAATTGTAGATTTATGTGCAGTTTTAAGGAAGAATATAAAAAGATACTATGTGCATTTTGTCCAGTTTCCACAAGTGGTAACATCTTACATAATTGTAGTACAATAGCACAATGAGTAGAAAATGACATTGATACAGTGGACCATTTCCATATTTCACATGCACTCATTTGTATATGTATGTGCATTTTGTTCAAAGTTACTTATGTATTCATGCATGTGCCACCAAAGTCAAGCATGCATTGCTCTGTCTTAGAACCTTACCAACCTCCTTCTCCCTCCCCCCAACAACTCTAGGAAATCATTAATAAAGTTATATAACATGTAATCTTTTGACATTAGTTTTTCAAATTCAGCATAGTTTTTGTTTTTTTGTTTTTTTGGTTTTTTTTTTTTTTTTGAGATGTAGCCACTATGTACATCACCAATTTGTTCTTGTTTATTTCCTGGCTGCTCTTCTGTCTTATGTATGCACTATTTGTTTACTCACTCACTGAAGGGCACTCTTCCAGTTATGGACACACACGCAAACACACAAGAAACATTCTTAATGGTTATGTTGCAAATATCTTCTCCCACTCATTAGATTTTGAGAAAAAAGTTGTATAAGACAGACATAAACTCAGGGGCTCTGGAGCATGCAGTGGATTGAATACCTTGCCAACCTAAGAGTTGTGATGTCAGGACAGCCAGAGTGGTCAGCAGTGCTGCACAATATCTAGTGTAGAACAAATTTAAGCATTGAAGGATATGTTCAGCAAGACAATGCCCCCAAGTTTAAATGCCATATAGGAACTTGCTTCAAAGATGTGTCTTAGTGAGGCAATAATAAAGACATGGTTTAAAAACCAGTAAGCTGGGGCTAGAGAGATGGCTCAGTAGATAAAGAAACATGCTTATAAAGCCTGATGGCCTGGGTTCAATTCCTCAGTACCCATGTTAAGCCAGAAGTACAAAGTGGCACATACATCTGGAGTTTGTTTGCCTGGAGTTTGTTTGCAGGGGTAGGAGGCCCTAGAATGTTCTCTCTCCCTTCCTCTCTCTCCTTGTGAAATAAATAAATTTAAAAAACATAAAAAATAAAAGCCAGCAAGCTATCTGGAAGAAACAGCAGCAAGAAAGCCAGTTATGTCCATTACCCCAATAACCAGAGCACCTAACCAAGCTGAGTTGGTGAAAGAAGAGAAGAGAAGATATCTGAGCCTATGATTGTGGAAAATGTTGATCCATGGAATTCTAGTGGCTCAGGTGACTATGACTGTAAAGCACATGAGACATCTGAAGTAAAGTAACTGGGAAGGCCAGTGTCCCTGTGTTGAATTCCCTATGGGATCTCCAACAGATATGCTTGGACGATTCAGATCTTCTCTGGCCCTCCATTCTCTACAATGTAGACACACTTGTAGAACTGTATGCCTTATCTGGGGAGAATGATCCTGAAGGCTTCAAAAGTATCTCTTTCCAGGGTGGCTTGATAGAAGGGTAGTGGCTAACATGATCTTTGGACATACCTGCAGCTTATATGAGAGATCTGGGATAAACATTTCCAGACCCCACCCATGGGTTGACTCCAGCCTACACAGACACAGGGTATTATCTTTTCCTGCAAGACAACAAAACAAACAAACAAAAACAAACCAACTTACTTTCAATTAAAAACAAAGATGTGTAAGGTAATGTGTACAAGAACTTCAGTTGAGGCAGCATCAAATATAACACAATGAGCCCAGCGTGGTGGTGCACGCCTTCAATCCCAGCACTCGGGAGGCAGAGGTAGGAGGATTGCCATGGGTTTGAGGCCACCCTGAGACTACACAGTGAATGCCAGGTCAGCCTGGGCCAGAGTGAGACCCTACCTTGAAAAACCAAAAAAATAAAATAATAATAATAATAATAAAATAAATAACACAATGCTAGTATATTTCCAGTGAAATGTCCCATGATACTGAATGAATTCATATAATAAGATTAAATTAAAATGGTGAGGGTAGGTGAGATAATGAATATACTAATGATATGAATAAACAAATTGAAGTATCTAGATTTCCTGGCCATCACATATATGATTTGGCAAGGGTTTTATAGATATGCCCACTTAAGGCCAACATGCAGATAAGAAAACATTTTGGATACTTCCAAGTCTGAAAAGAAAGGGTCAGGAATATAATATAGATTTCAGTGGAGAGGGGATATGGGAGGGGGAAAGGAGAATGATGGAGGGGATTATGACCACAGTACGTTGTCTGGATTTATGGAAGCTATCAATAAAAAATTAAAAAAGAAATGTAATGCAGAATAACCATACTGACTACAGGATTTTCTGATCCTAATGAATTATCGAGGTTAATTCTCTTCCACCCTTAATGTGCTCACAATGGAAGCATACCTAGCTTTTTCCTATTTTAAAGGGAAGCAGTTTTCTACCAGCCCCTGTAAAATGGAATAGTAATTAGTACTTGGGCTGTGGCCTGGGTCAGAGGAGGAGAAAGGAGAGGAACCTTGTCCAAGAAGCAATTAGCTATAGGCCTTGACATCTGTATTCACTTTATATATAATAAGGACTGAGTACCAGGATTGCCATCCAAATAAGTGTGACTTTAATAGTATGCTAAATATTCTTTTCCCTAAGTTTCCAGAAGCAGGGTTGATCTTTTATTTTTATCAGTAGTAAAATTAATTCCTACCTTCAAAGTTAAGACTTGAAAATATATCGTATGACTCATAACCCACTTTAGTGGCATGCAAAGGCATTATAAAAGTGTTTATATATTTTTAAGTGCTAACTTAATTTTACCAATTTCACTTTGCTATTATAAATACAAAACTGCTTTAAAATTACTACAGTACATTTTATGTTTATTTTACTTGGCACTACAAGTTATTTAAAAAATTTTCTTAGCCGGGTGTGGTGGCACATGCCTTTAATCCCAGCACTTGGGAGCAGAGGTAGGAGGATCGCTGAGAGTTCGAGGCCACCCTGAGACTACATAGTGAATTCCAGGTCAGCCTGAGTCAGAGTGAGACCCTACCTCGAAAAACCAAAAAAAAAAAAAAAAAAACTTAATAGATTTTGTGCTTCTTTCTCTTTTTAAGCAGAGAATAATTTGAGTAAAAATTTATTATTTTAAATTTATTATTTTTTCCTAATAGATATCATCTTTTTCCATGAGTGAGTGTGACTGTAATCAGTAACATATATAAAATTAGTATGGGGCTGGAGAGATGGCTTAGTGGTTAAAGTGCTTGCCTACAAAACCTAAGGACTCAAGTTTGATTCCCCAGTACCCACATAAATCCAGATGCACAAAGTGGCACATGTGTTTGGAATTTGTTTGAATGGCTACAGGCCCTGATGCACCCATATTCCCCCCCTCTTTCTCTCTTTATTTGCCTCTTTCTCTTTCTCAAATCAATAAATAAAATACCTTATTTATTTTATTTATTTATTTTTAGTTTTTTGAGGTAGGGTCTCACTCTAGCCCAGGCTGACCTGAAATTTACTATGTAGTGTCAGAGTGGCCTCGAACTCATGGTGATAGTTCTACCTCTGCCTCCTGAGTGCTGGGATTAAAGGTGTGTGCCACCATGTCCAGCAAAACAAATAAAATATTTTTAAAGTATCTTTGAGAAGCAGCTGAGAAAGAAATAGAAATTGCCAGCTTTATCACCAATGCTGATAAAGATGACAATTATATATTTTGTAGGCTTTTTATTTTTGAGGCTTATTGTCTAGTTTAATGTTAATGTCTTTAATCTTAAAATTGTTTTTCCAATGAATAGGGCACCAAGATTCTGTGTTACTCATTCATCCTCAACAAAATATGCTAGTGCTGAACTGAAATTCTGGCACCTCCGTCAAGAGAGACCAAGGAAGGATATTGACCCCTTTCCACAGATGGCAACCCTCTTGCCACTAAGACCTAAGTCTTGTATTCTGCAAGCCCCTGCCTTCCAGGTAGGGTGTCCACTGGATGCTTTGATCTCTGTTAGGTATACTGCTAAGATCCATGGCTTGAGAGTTTGTCCACTATTACTTACATTCCATCCCAAGCTTTGCTGTTGTTACTAACATATAAGCTTCCACAATTAGGAGGTAAGAAAATCTACAGTCTGTTTACCAAGCAAAGGGATCCTTCTAAAACACACCATCATGTCACGCATCTGCTCCAAGTTCTCCCATGACCTAGCTGTGCAGATCCCTGTTAGCCTCTGAACCAATTTCCTACCACTCTTCTCGACTTCTTCACTTCTTACTTCACCCTACCCGCATTGTTCCCTTTGCCTCTCTTTGGATATCAAGTGCCCTACTCCAGATCTTTGCACTTGCTGTTCCCCTTTCCTGCAGATATTCATGCCCTTTGCCCCTAACTTCCTTTACATGCAAGCTCAAGTTCAAGCATCACCCAGAGAGGCTGTATTTGACTCATATATAAGCACAATGTACAATGATGCAATCACCCTTCACCACTACAGTTCCCTTTGTTCTGTTTTAATTTGTGTTACTGTATTTAGGACCTCATGATTCACATATTTATTGTCTTTTGCTTCCTACAAGACTATCAGGAAGCTTTATTTATTAACTGCTTATCCTAATGCCTAGAACAGTGTCTGACACATGAAAGTTGCTTAGTAAATATAACTTGAATTGAAGTGAATTGAATAAGCAAGAAGTGGCACAGCAAAATTTGAGGAAGTGAACTTTTGTCCCACATGGAGAATAAAAACACAAAAAATAAGGGGGAAATCTTCAAAGAGAAGAAATGGTAATTAACCAAGAAAAGGAGTCAATAACCTTACCTATGTTGGCATAGAGATGCATTCTGTAGGTAAGACCTGCATTTTTAGCAGTCATGATCCTCACTAATCTTAATGGCTTTAAAAGGTGTTGCAGAATAGTCTGTTATTGTTATACATAGTCTGTTCAAAAGATTGTTTTAGGGCCAGGGCATCTAATTTTACAAGGGAAGCTATGTTATATGTTCTTAAATGTTTACTTCAACAAGTAGTGGTTTAGAGCTGTGGAGATGTTAGTTTCCTCTGTCAGGCTTCTCAACTCTAGGCGCACATGAGAAATCATGAAGATCTAAAACATAGCAGTGTCTGTGTACTACTTCCAAAGATCTGGGCTTATTTGATCTGGAATGGGTTGGGGTCACTCTGAAAATCAGTAAGTTGACATGGAATCATTGTTCTCAGCTCTGCCTGAGCATTAGATGACCTGCATTTGAATAAGATTCCTGTTTGATTTGTGTTGAAGCACTGATGGAACTAGTGGGTCTCATGCTGTTAGCATGCTGAGACAGGATCCTGGCTGCCCAAGATCACGAGTCAGCAGGTCAATGGTAGGGCCTGAGGACATGTGGTTTTCTAACCAATGCTCTCCTTGCTAATACTCTTGCTTCTGGCAATCTTACTTTGAGGTAGGGCTTCTTTAGTTTTTTTTTTTTTTTTAATATATTTTATTTATTTATTTATTTGAGAGAAAGAAAGAGGCAGAGAGGGGGAGAGAGAGAGAGAGAAGAGAGAGAGAATGGGCACACCATGGCATCCAGCCACTGCAAACGAACTCCAGATGCATGTGCCCCCTTGTGCATCTGGCTTATGTGGGTCCTGGGGAATTGAACCAGGGTCCTTTGGCTTTACAGGCAAACGCCTTAACTGCCAAGCCATCTCTCCAGGCCCTTCTTTAGTTCTTTTTTTTTTCTTTAAATCCATTGTTTTGGCTTTCCTGTCCTCCTTTGAACCTTGTGGCCTTACTGCACATCTCTATTGGTAAAGTAGGTTAGCCCATGTGACTTGGTGACCCAGGTACTACGTGATGACACATCTTGGAGTCATAGTACAGGGAGCACACCATCTGACAGCATGAAAACATTTGTAAAAACACTATCAAACTGAGAGTTAATGGGAGAGAAGAAATAAATGTCGTGGTTAAGAAAAGAAACTTGAGCAGATATGGTAGCACACACATAGGAGGATTGCTGTGAGTCTGGGAACAGCCTGAGACTACATGTAAATTCCAAGACAGGCTGGGCGAGAGTTAAGACCCTAACTGAAAAAAAGAAAGAAAGAAAGCAAGAAAGGAAAAGAAAAGAAATTTGAATAACCTAACAGTATGAAAAGAAATGATAGATTAGCTTGTGTGAAAAGTGATATAAACATGATTTTTTTTCCCTCTGTCATCTTCATCTGGTTTTCTGAGAGTCACCACCATATATTGTCATTGATGGTTTCGAGTTGGACGACATGTTGTGATCTTACTCTTACTCACTCTATCTTTCTTTGGCAGAAAAGATTAATAGAATTTGATTCCAATTTATTTCTCCCATTTTAAAATTAAGGTATAATTTATCTATTGTAAAATATGGTCTTTTTAGTGCACAGTTGCATCAGTTTTGTCAAATGTGTACAGGATGCTATGATAGAGGGCACTTCCTCTACTCCCCAATATTACTGTGCTGTCTTTGTCATCCTATCCCTCACCATTTACTTTCTGCCTATTCTTATGGCTTTCACTGAAGCCCAAATTCCAACTTAGACTTTTTCTGTATATTTTTCCTAAAGCTGTGCTCCACCACACCCAGCTTTTTAAAAAAAATATTAAATTAAATTAGTTAATTAATTTGAGAGAAAGAGGTAGAGAGAGAGGGAGGGAGAATATGGGCGCACCAGGGCCTCCAGCCACTACAAATGAACTCCGGACGCATGCACCACTTTGTGCACTTGGCTTACATGGGTACTGGGGAATTGAACCTAGGTCCTTTAGCTTTGCAGGCAAGCACCTTAACCACTGAGAAATCTCTCCAGCCCTTTTCACTGTATTTTATACTTCAGAATTTGGAACACTTTTTTTGTGTGTGCTGAGGAATGACTGGTCTTGTGTGTGCTGAGCAGACACAGTTACCACTGAGCTATCTCTCTGCCCTAAAAAAAAAAACTTTAGAAAAATTACTGTGTGTTAATTTTATTTATTTATTTATTGGAAAGAGGGAGAAATAGAGGTGGGTGGGGGAAGAATGGGAACTCCAAGGCCTACAACCACTGCAAATGAAATCCAGATTCATGTGCCGCCTTGTGCATCTGGCTTACGTGGGTACTAGATACTGGGTAATTGAACCTAAATCCTTAGGCTTCACAGGCAAATGCATTAACTGCTAAGCCATCACTCCAACCCCAATTATTATTATTTGATTGGTTTTTTTTGTTTGTTTTTTGAGGTAGGGTCTCACTCTGGCTCAGGCTGACCTGGAATTCACTATGTAGTCTCAGGATAGCCTTGAACTCACAGTGATCCTCCTACCTCTGCCTCCCATGTGCTGGGATTAAAGTCATGCGCCACCACACCCGGCTCCAATTATGTTTTAAAAAGGCATAACATAGAAGCCACCATTTTAACCATTTTGAATGCAGTGTTGATCCAGGACATTAACATTCTAGTTTTTGTTTTATTGATTTAACTACTTTTTTTTTTTTTTTTTTTTTCGAGGTAGGGTCTCACTCTAGCCCATGCTGACCTGGAATTCACTATGGAGTCTCAGAGTGCCCTCAAACTCACGGCGATCCTCCTACCTGTGCCTCCCGAGTGCTGGGATTAAAGGCGTGATTTAACTACTTTTGTATGATATATATTTAATTATAAGTTCAGCCTCTTGTGGAACTTCTTGTTTATTGTTTAATGTCTCGCTGTGTTTTGAATTACTAAAGCAAGTGTGAGCACTGACACCTATGAAACTGCATGTAGAATATACTTGAAAATTCTTAAACTTATTAATATTTATTAGGTATATAATGGCATTAGGTATATTAGGTTTTATTGTTTTTCTAGATAATAAAACATCAAAAATGCTGTTCTTGGTCTTGAATAGTGCATATAACATTCTCATTTAAATATTTTATTTATTTATTTATTTATTTATTTATTTATTTGAGAGAAACAGAGGAAGAGGCAGAGAGAAAGAGAGAATGGGCACGCCAGGGCCTCCAGCCACTGGAATTCAAGATGCATGTGCCCCCTTGTGCATCTGGCTTACATGGGTCCTGGGGAATCAAACTGTGGTCCCTAGGCTTCTCAGGCAAATGCCTTAACCATTAAGTCATTTCTCCAGCCCAATCTTCTCATTTTATTCTCACATTTAAAAAATTTTGTGTTTGGTATTCAAATTGTAAATATAAAACTAATAAAAGCCGGGTGTGGTGGTGCATGCCTTTAATCCCAGCACTCGGGAGGCAGAAGTAGGAGGATTGCTGTGAGTTTGAGGCCACGCTGAGACTACATAGTGAATTCCAGGTCAGCCTGGGCTAGAGTGAGACTATACCTCGAAAAAACAAACAATAACAACAACAACAACAAAATAATAAAATTTGAGGAATAGAAAAGAGACAACTCTGATCTTACGTACTTCTAGACAACTACCAATTTATTTTTAAGTTATTATGAATTTTATTATTTTGTATCCTGTTAATTTTAAATTTAGTATTTTTCCATGTGTATCATTTTCATAAACACTATTTAAAGCATATATAATGTTATATTTATGTATATCTTACATACAATCAAGCATTTCTCCTCCATTTGCATATTTATTTGCTTAACCTTTTTTTGTTTCATGCATGTAATACATTATATCATAGATTGAAGTTATTAAATTTCACCCCCCAAAAATTATTTTTCCTAGTTTTCCAAGGTAGGCAGGCTGACCTGGAATTCACTATGTAGTCTCAGGGTGGCCTTGAACTCACGGTGATTCTCCTACCTCTGCCTCCTGAGTGCTGGGATTAAAGGAGTGTGCCACCATGCCCAGCTTCACCAAAAAATTTTAAGGATGGTATATTAGGGTTCTCTAGAGGAACAGAACCAATAGAATGAATTGTATTAAAAGGGACTTTGTTGGATTATCTTAAGGCAGTCCCACAATAGCAGATTCCAAACCCGAGAGCCAAGGAACCCGGTAGTTGCTCAGTCCATGAGGCTGGATGCCTCAGCAGTGTCAATCCTTCACTGAAGGCCTGGAGGCTTCCCCGAGAATAGCTGGTCTTCAGTCCATGCTGGAAGGCAGCACCAGCACTGCAGCCAGGTAGGAGGAAGGGATTCTTTTCTCCCAGAGCTTCCTTAGATAAATCCCCT
Organism: Dipus sagitta; assembly: GCA_036346955.1. Classification (NCBI taxonomy): domain Eukaryota; kingdom Metazoa; phylum Chordata; class Mammalia; order Rodentia; family Dipodidae; genus Dipus; species Dipus sagitta. The sequence goes on along the minus strand of CM070771.1, from coordinate 167,300,329 downwards.
CTTCAAGAGGAGCCGCACACTCTGGAGGAAGGGTTTACTCTGGGAGAAGGACTTCCTCTTTCAGCTTATCCTTCCTGGAAGCAACCTCAGAGACCTACTCAAGAGGAATTTCTGTGGATTCCTAAACAAATCAAGTTGACAATAAAACTTAACCATCACAGATGGGAAAAATAACCAAGAAAATAAAATGTCCATAAAAGGGAGAAAATAGTGATATTAAGACACTTATCCCTTCTTCTAGGCCAAGGGAATTTTGGTTTATTCCCTTTTCCTAACCACTTGTGGCATCTCTACACTAGCTCTAAGTCTATTCTGTTAGAGAGAGGAAAAAAAAAAAAAAGAAGAATTGAAGAATTTCTGCCGAGTTCATTCTTCTGGAAAGACCCTGCTTTTATGGTGAAGGAAGAAAAGATATTCCAGCCTTTGGCTCTTCTTTTCTTATAATGTAAACTGCTAATGTATTTCACTCCATTTGTATCATAAAACTAGGATTAGGGAAGGAGAAAATTTCTTTTTTAGTGTGAAGTATGGTAAGTAGAGAAGCTAATCTTCCAGTGATCAAAAAAAAAAAAAAAAAACAAAAAAAAACAAAAAAACAAAAAAACAAAACCTTGAGGTCTATGTACAAAACTATGATTTTCTCATTTTTTTCATTTTATTTCATTATCTTTCCACTTTTTAGAAAGAAGAATCCAGTTTATCACAACCTCCTAAATATCCCAAGAAGTCACTAAAAGCAAGCACAGGAAACCAAAAGGTCTTGAAGAGTGAGTCTTTGAATCCAGTTTCCTCTAAGGATGATGGGTTGGAGAAAGGGTAGGTGCGACTTTCTGTGTCTCAAGTGCTTTTCTGCAATAGTAATGTTTCAATAATGTTAAAATTTAAATAGAAACTTAAAGCAAGTATGTTGGTTTTTAATGTAGGTTCTTAGGGTTCAGTGGTATTTATTAGAAGCTCATGTGTACCATGCCTACTTAAAATTGGGAATAGAATCATAGATATTAGTAATTTTAAAAGACATGGTATTTCTCATGAGCTATACAATCAAGAATTCTCTGAGTTGCCTTCTGAGATAGTTACCTTCACCTTCACATTGTTGGGACAAAAAAATCCAATGAAAAGCATCTGATGAGAGGAAAGGTTTTATTTTGGCTTATATTCTTGAGGGGAAGCTTCATGATAGCAGGGGAAGGCAGGGCACAGGTAAATGCTGGGCATCAAAATTTACCATAGTAAGTGGAAAACAGCAGCAAGAGAGTGAATCAGACTCTGGAAAGGGAGAGCTGGCTATAATACTAAAAAGCCTACACCCCAACAACACACCTCTTCTAGCAAGGTTCCACCTCCCAAATCACCACCAGCTGGGGACAAAGCATTCAAAACACATGAGTTTTGGGGACATCTGATTCAAACAACCATTCTGCCCCTGGTCCCTATAGACTCATGACCATCTCAAGGTGTAAAAATGCATTCTGTTCAACTTTAAAAGTATACATATTTTTTTGGTCAACCTCAACACTGTTCAAACCTCCCCATTGCCCAAAGTTTCTTAACTGTGAACCTGTAAAACCAAAAAACAAGTTATATTCACATAATGGCACAGAGTAAACTTCCATTGCAAATAGAAGACACTAGACATAGCAAGGAAAGACTGAACCAATGCAAGATGTAAAGCAAGCACAACAACTAATCAAGTCCTGCAACTCCTTATCCAGCAATTGTAACCAGTGACAAAGTCTCAGGGGTTCCAATTCCACTCACTCTAGTTGAGCTGACCACAGCCTTGGGAATACTCCATCCTGAGCCAGGAATTCTTGGCAGCCCTTCTATAGTCCTGGCATCTCCACATTCTTCCAATATCCACTGCAACCCATGGTTCATGTCATGGTTTCACCTTGCCTCCATACAGGGACTCCAACAATCCTGCATCACATTGCCCAGTTATCTGGAAAAAAAAATACTATGCTGCAAATCCAAAGACCCTCTTTCTTGCATTGTTACAGGTCCGCTTTCAAATTTGTTAATCCAGTGGGAAACAAAACTGACTTTAAAGAGCAGGAAAATTCCTTTATACTCTTTCTGTTGTCCTAATGCAAAACAGCTGGTCCAATCTCAAGCATGGTAATCTCTCAAACAATTGCAGATGAAATGGGCTGCCATTTCTGGCTTGAAACTTTTATTTCTTTCTGTGCCATATCTTCCTGCTCACATCAGTCAATTTCTTCTAAATTCAATCCTGCTCAAGTTCTCAGGACATGGGAAGAACACAGCCAGATTCTCACACAAACTGCTTCTAGTCCCGTCTAAACAAAGCTCTTTTTCCCCCGATAAGCCAAGCCTATACATTCTATAGTTCTTTCTGCCTTTAGGTTTTTCATCTCTCAACAGAATGGTTCATCAAGCTCTATTAACAGCATTTCAGGCCATCTCTTAATCCAGGGTTTCAAATCCTTCCACATTCCTCCTCTCACAAATCAGTTCAGAAAACCAACAGCCACATTCGTTAGGTTTCTAGCAGTAATGATTCCATTTCTCTGGTATCAATATTCTGTTGTAGTTACCTTCTCATTGCGGGGACAAGCAATTGATCAAAAACAGATGATGGGAGGAAAGGTTTTATTTTGGCTTATAGTCTTGAGAGGAACTTCATGATGGTAGAGGAAAGCATGGCACAAGCAGAGGCTGGACATCATTTCTTCCATAGCAGGTGGAAAACATCAGCAAGAGAGCTGCACTCTGGAAAGGGAGAGCCTGTTATAAAACTCCAAAGCCTGCCCCTAACAAAACATCTCCTCCAGCAAGGCTCTCACTCCCAAATTGCCACCAGCTGGGTACAGAGCATTCAAAACACATGAGTTTATGGGAGACATCTGATTCAAACCAGTTCACTTTCTAATATATATTGGGGATCTGGAAGTTCACCACTTGCCTGGCTCTAACACCTTGAGTGTGGTGATCCACCATTTCCTCACCTAGTCAGCCTGTACACACCAAGTGTAGAAGTCCGGTAATTCCATGCTTGCCTGACCCTAACACATCCAGTGTGGAGATCAAGGACTTTTCACTTAACCAACCTGAGCACAACAAGTGTGGGGATCTGGTAGTTTCCCACTTACCCCATCCTACCTGGTGCCTGCCACCAGCAGCCTCAGCTGACCCACTAATAAGGACCAGAAAGCAAGGAGAATGGGGAGAGCAGGACCCTGCTTGGTCACTATGTTGGCCAGGCATTCCAGAGTCTCACCCAGAATTTCCAGGAGACTGCCCACAAAAGAAAGACTCAGCTCAGACTCAAGTGCACCCTGCCAAAACCTGACGATATACTGGCATCCCACTCCCACCTTGATCAAACCTGAACAGGGAAATCAAGGCAGATTCCACAAGAGTTGCTAACTGCTACATTCTTAGCAAAACAAGGTGGCTACCTTGATATGGGCAAACCCCAACACACAACAAATAATGCAAGACACCAAACCAAGAGATCCCCACCAAAAATGTCTAGTACCATAATGGAATCCTCCATTGCAAACATAGAGGAAACTGCAGCCATAGAATCCCCAAATGAAACTATGATGAGCATATTAAACAAACTTCTCGAGGCCATGAACAGAAAGCTATAAGAAATAGAAGAGAATTGATATAAACTACTCACAACAGAAATTAAAACAAGGCTGAATGAAGAAAATCAACAAAAAGCACTCACAAATGAACTCAAAACATGACTGAAGGAAATGGAAAGAAAAAGAACTCAATACATGTCTCAATAAAATAGAAATCAAAAGAACTTGGTAGAAGGATAAAGGATATAGAGGAGAATCCACAAAAAATGAACTCAGTGGGCAATGGAATAAACTCAGAGAGGTTATAAACAAATGCAGGAACAAATTTCAAAAAACAACAAGCAACTCAAATCAAGAAATGAAATTGGAATTTAACAGAGTTGGAGATTCTGAAAAAAAATACAATGGAAAACAAAAATGAAGTTACTCTTTTAAAAGGCCCCAGGAAAGCTTTACCAACAGAATAGACCATGTGAAAGATAGACTATCAAAACTCAAGGAGAAGACAAGAAATAGACCAGCAGTCCAAAATTAATGACAACTTAAAGAAATGTGTGAACAGTATATCAGGGTCCTACATTTGTAGGACACCTTTAAAAGACCAAATATTTGGGAGGCTGGAATATGGCTCAGCAGTTAAAGGCAGTTTCTTACAAACCATCATGGTTTGGTTTCAGTTCTTTAGCAGCCACACAGAAGCCAGATGTACAAAGTAGCCCATGCATCTGAAGTTAATTTTCAGGAGGCCCTGGTGTACCCATATTCTCTCTCTCATAATAAATAAATAAATATTTTCTAAAAAGACAAAATATTTGGATCATGGGCATACAAGAAGGGGATGAAATACAGGCCAAAGGCACAGAGAGCATCTGCATGTTTAACAAAAATATTGAAGAAAATTTCCCTAACTGCAAAAGAAAGGCCCATCAAAGTGTAAGAGGTGCACAGAACACCAAACAGACAGGACCATATAAGAAATCTCTTGTGTCACGTTATAGCTGAAACAATTAACACTATAAACAAAGACAGGGTACTAAAAGTACCAACGAAAAAATGCTTGTATTATGTGAAAGAGCTTGAGAAGTATTGGTATTAGATATTCCTCAGAGCACTGTTCTTTTAACATTTTATTTTAAGAAAAGTATACTTTACATGTAGTAATGAGAAATGATACTGGGTCTGAGGTCTCAGGACTATAATCTCAGTTATTTGATAGTATGAGGCAGGAAGATCACATGTTAAGACCTGCCTGGGCTCAGAGTGAGACATATCTCAAAATAAAAAATAAATAGAGATATGAGAATATAGCTCAGTAGGAAAGCCTTGCCTCAGCAAGAGACCTCAATACTAGAGCAAGGGGAAAGTTGTGAATAATTATAGTTATTTTAAAAAATATTTAGAAATAGGAAACTGACATTCATTTAATCCATGCTGCTGACAATCACAAATATGTTCTAAATTTCTATAATTTTGTTATATCAAGAATGTTATATAAATGGAATCATGAAATATGCAAGCTTTTGACCTTGACTTTGTTCACTCTGCATAATTCTTATGAGAGCTATCCCAAGTTGTTGTATATATCCAGAGTTTGTTCCTCTATTGATGGATAATATTCTATGGAATTTTTCTTTGTAAATTCTGGACATAGCTTGTGTGGTGGCACATGCTTGAAAATCCTACTTTTTGGAGGTAGAGGCAGGAAATTGGTGAATTTGAAGCCAGCTTGGGTACATAATACAACCTTGTATCAAAAATAAATAAATTGTCAAGGTGTGGTGGTGCACGCCTTTAATCCCAGCACTCAGGAGCAGAGGTAGGAGGATCACCATGAGTCCGAGGCCACCCTGAGACTACATAGTGAATTTCAGGTCAGCCTGAGCTAGAGTGAGTCCCTACCTCGAAAAAGAAATACATAAATAAATAGGGCTGGAGAGATGGCTCAGCAGTTAAGGTGTTTGTCTGCAAAGCCTAACGACCCCAGTTTGATTCCCCAGTACCCAGATAAAGCCAGATGAACAATGTAGTGTATGCTTCTGGAATTCATTTGCAGTAGCTGGAGGCCCTGGTATGCCCATTCTCTCTTTGGTCTCTTTCTGCTTGAAAATTAATTAATTAAAAATATTTAAAAATGCATGTATGCATACATACATCTCCTAAAATATTGGCCCTAATGATTTTAAATAATAATAGTTAAAAGTCACTGTTTTTGTTGAAATTTGATTCAAAATATTTTGTTTTTCCTTAAGGCTACCATGAATGGAAATGTCCTCTTGTTTTCAGTTTTGCACTGTTTATTGCTAGTATATAGAAGTATAATTGATTTTTGAATATGCAGCTTATATCATATGGTCTTACAAACTTATTTAGTTTTAGTAGATTTTTTTTTTAGTGGATTTTGTATGTTATCTGAGGACAAAGAGAGTTTTCTTGTTTTCTTTTGTTTTTTCAAGGTAGGATTTCACTCTACTGCAGGCTGACCTGGATGTCACTTTGTAGCCCAGGTTGGCCTCACACTCATGGTGATCCTCCTTTCTCTGCTCCCCCAGTGCTGGAATTAAAGGCATATGCCACTCATGCTGGATTTGGGGGTCCAGGGAGGGATTAAATTCTGTAAAGATACAGGAGATCCAAGGCTTATGGTTCCCAACTTTTGGATTCTAATCTATGTTAGCAAAGAATTGAAGGAAATGGACACTGAGATGGGTAAATTACGAATTATAAGGTTTATCTTAGGGAGAGTTAGAATCTAAGGGGAAGACTAGCTGAAAGACTCCAGCCCAAAGGGTTTTCCCAGATGGAAAGGGAGAGATAAGAAAGGAGAAAATCTCAAGGGAAGACGCCTCCAGAGAAGGCACACGTCCGTGTGCCTGCACACACACACACGCACGCACACACGGAAAGCAAAGCACGAGAGCCACAAGATCCTGCTTCACCTTCACATTCACATAGGGGCCAGAAAAGACGCCAGAAAAGACTAAGGAAAGGGTAGTGAAGGACTCAAGGCTTAAAGAGAGATCATGCATTTAACAAAGTGAGAAAGGAAAGCACTGGAAAGCAACCCGGGAAAGGACCCAGACAAGAACTCCTACCCATTTCCCAGCCTGGCTGAGAGTCAAGAGCTTACCCAAGCAAGGTCCAGGAAAATGAATAGTATAGAGAGCTATACACATGGGCCAGGCCCATTATGGATGAATCATGCAATTAAGATGAGCCTTGTCATCAGGTCTGTAAGTTGCAATTGGTTGGTGGACTTTAAGAGGTTGACCCAGGAAGGGCAAGCCCACAGGCATGCTGAGCCTGGAAAAACTTGAAAAAGATGCAGGAAGCACTGCTATTGAGGAGTTGCTTGCAGCCACCTTGGATGAGTCTGCATCAGACTCAGATACAGGTTCTAGTACTGCCAGCGCAGACAAAGTAACAGCCGTATTCTCCTTGTGCCTTTGTTCCTGGCGGATTACCGATAAAAATGCTACCTTTCTTTTATTCCTCCTTCATCACCATGCCTGGCCTAAAGATAGTTTAATTCATTCTTTTTTAAAAATTGTTTTTGTTTATTTTCATTTATTTATTTGAGAGCGACAGAGAAAGAGGGAGAGAGAGAGAGAAAGAGAGAGAGAGGGAGAGAGAGAGACAATGGGTGCACCAGGGCCTCCAGCCACTGAAAACAAACTCTAGACGCATGCGCCCCCTTGTGCATCTGCCTAACGTGGGTCCTGGGGAATCCAGCCTGGAACCAGGGTCCTTAGACTTCACAGACAAGTGCTTAACCACTAAGCCATCTCTCCAGCCCTAATTTCTTTCTTTTATTAATTTTTATTTACAAGAGGAGAGAGAGAGAGAGAGAGAAGGAAGAGGGGGTGGGGGAGAGGAAGAGAGAGACTGTGAATGCACATTAGGGCCTCTTGCCACTACAAAGAAACTCCAGACTAATGCACCACTTTCTGCATCTGGCTTTATGTGGGTAATGAGGAACTAAACCCAGGTTGTTAGGCTTTGCAAACAGTCGCCTTAACTGCTGAGCCATCTCTCCGGCCCTAATTCATTCTTTTTAATCAGGATATCTTGTAGTTGTTTTTATTGCCTCCTTGCCTTGCCTGAGACCTCTAGTGCAAGGCTGAATAGAAGTGGAAAGAGCAGAAATCCTTGTTTGGTTCCCAATTTTAGGGAAAAATATTCCTTCTTTCACCATTAAGTATGAATTTTTTGTTTGTTTGTTTTTTTGTTTTTCAAGGTAGGGTCTCACTCTGGCCCAGGCTGACCTGGAATTCACTATGGAGTCTCAGGGTGGCCTCGAACTCATGGCGATCCTCCTACCTCTGCCTCCCAAGTGCTGAGATTAAAGGTGTGCGCCACCTCGCCCAGCAAGTATGATTTTTAACTCCATATCTCTCATTGACTTTCTATAATGTTGAGAAAGCTCTTTGGTACCATATAGACCAACAGTATTTGTCCACTGATTGATTTGTTTTCATGTCTATAATTAGGTCAAAGTCCATGTCAGAGAACCGCACAGTGATTCGTCTCACATCCTTTACTGACATTTCTGAATGTTTGAAGCCCCAGCTGGATAGAAGATTTATTTATACAGAAAAGCCTAGTGTAAGTACTTTGAGAACTAAATAACCTTAATCCTCATTTAGCCAATAGAGGTCCCTGATTTTAGCAAATTTACAGATTCATCATATTTTTTTCTCTACTAAGCAATGCTTTTTGTTTTTCCCTTGCAAGAAGATTTTTCATTAAAATCTTTCCATTGCCTTTCGTAATGTCATGCAGCTGTATCCTTCATTTACTGTTTTTGAAACCAACTGAGTTTGGGTTGATGACATCTTAGACACCAAATAAGACCCTTGTTGCAGCTACCTTCTTGTTGCTAGGACAAACACCTGCCCAGAAGCAGCTTATGGGAGGAAAGGGTTTATTTTAAGCTTTCAGATTGCAGGGGAAGCTTCATCAGGGTGGAAGAAGCTGGTTTACTTCAGCATACATCCATCCAGAGGATGGTCAGAGAGACAACAGTCAGTACCAGCAAGCATGAGCTGACTCTGGACACACAGTGAGCTAGACTCAAGATCTGCCCCTAGTGACACACCTCCTCCAGCAGGGCTCTGCCTGTTGGAGACTAAGTAGGAAGCATAATCAAAAATACCTCAGGCTATAGGGGACATTTACATATAAATTACCACAACAATCTAGTGTTTTTGTTTAATTTTTAACACTTGATAAAAAAATGTTTTGAAAATCTAGAATGTTTTTTAAAGACAGGGTGTTTCCAGAGTACAGCTACCTTGATAAGTATTTAATTCACAAGTTCTACATGAAGGTTTCACAGCCCCTAAGGATTATACATTAAGTAGAAACCTTAGCAGTTCCAACACTTTCTGATTTCTTGATTACATCTACATATAAGTACTTATTTTATTTTATGCAAATAGTTTACCTTTTCTTCTAGGTAGTATTTTATTTATTTATTTATTTATTTGAGAGCAACAGACAGAGAGAAAGACAGATACAGAGAGAGAGAGATAATGGGCGCGCCAGGGCTTCCAGCCACTGCAAACGAACTCCAGACGCGTGTGCCCCCTTGTGCATCTGGCTAACGTGGGTCCTGGGGAACCGAGCCTCGAACCGGGGTCCTTAGGCTTCACAGGCAAGCGCTTAACCGCTAAGCCATCTCTCCAGCCCCTAGGTAGTATTTTTTTCCTACTTAAATAACGATCTTTTGGAATGCTGATAAATAGGCAACTAAGAGAGAGACAGAGAGACACTATAACAGCAGAAATCTTGTTTAAACCTGCTCTCACCATACTTGTTTCAGGATTTTATAAAGAAGTCTGAGTTCCACAAAACAAATAACAAAGAGTTCCCATGAACACTAGACACCCTTTCATATTTTGGAGTCACTCATGTGCTAGGAGAAATAGCTGTTCTCTGTTGCTAGCATTGTTGGCAGAGAAAGCCATAAACAGCAGAGTTTTATGAGAACTTATACTGCCATTTACACTCAGAAGGCCATGACCTGTGCAGGGTGAGACTGTCCAAAGAGGGGCCCCCTAAGGATGGTTAATGAGCAGTACTGAAAGGCCTTGAAGATAGTTCTTTTTATAACCTTCTTGTAGCTATAATAGCAGCACCTCAAGGCTAAAATAACAGTAAATATGTAGGAAATAGGCCACCAACAGAGATTTGGAAGACTTCTTAAATAAAATCCCCATGTCTGAAACGTGAAAGCAATTGAGGTTAGAGAGTCACTTTAACATCAAGTTTGAAATCAGACTGGTTTATAATAAAATAAATTATTCTGCTGTAATTGGGTAAATAAACATTGTGTGACAGCCACATGCAAACATACTGCATTAATTACATATATGCTACAAAAATAAAACAAAATTGTATAGTGGGAAAATGACAGTCTGACAGAATTTATGAAGCCTACTTGTACAGTGCTGTAAAGAATTATAATGCTTTTCAGTGGATAATGGACTTCTCTTTTGTTATCTAGGTTAAAAATATATCAGATGAAGGAGCCTTGGGAGGATTTGACATGGAAAATTTGTTGCAATCTTTATATGTAGAAAATAGAGCTGGATTCTTCTTTACTAAGTTCTGTGAGGATTCAGGGAACAAGGTAGAAATCACTTATTTAAAAATCTAGTTTTATAATTTTGCTTCACATAAAATAAGTGCTGTTGAAATAATTTAGGTGCTCAAATGATTCTAGTTTTTGCTCATATTCCCATTTCTGGTAAATTAAAATCAATACTTGATATTTAGTAAAAACTTAACCATATAAATTATAATTCTCTTTGGCTTGCTATCTGTTTTTAAATATAATTTTTATTTTTATCTTATTTATTTGAAAGAGAGAATGGGCACGCCAGGGCCTTTAGCATCTGTAAACGAACTCCAGAAGCATGTGCCACCTTGTGCATCTGCCTTATGTGGGTCCTGGGGAATTGAACCTGGGTCCTTTGGCTTTGTAGGTGAGCACCTTAACCACTAAGGCATCCCTCCAGCCCCTGGCTTGCTATCTTTCAAAAATATTTATTTAAGCTGGGTGTGGTGGTGCACGTCTTTAATCCCAGCACTTGGGAGGCAGAGGTAGGAGGATCGCTGTAAGTTCAAGGCCACCCTGAGACTACATAGTGAATTCCAGGTCAGCCTGAGCTAGAGTGAGACCTTACCTCGAAAAACCAAAAAAAAAATTATTCATTTGTATGAGCGTGTGTGTGTGTGCACGCGCACGCGCACTGCACCAGGGTCTCTTGCCACTGAAAACAAATGCCCATCCATTTGGGGCTAGAGAGATGCCTCAGTGGCTAAAGGCACTTGCTTACAAATGCCCATTTGGCTTTACATGAGTGGCTGGGGAATTGAATCCAGGTCAACAGGTTTTGCAAGCAAGCACCTTTAAGCTGTGAACCATTTTCCCAATCCCCAGGTTTACCATCTTACTAAAATTATAAAGAAAAGTAAGTACAGCTAAAGATTGACATTCATTACTAACAATAGTTTATTTTCATACAATTTTATCTTAGTGTAACATATTTTGTATTTATACTTGATCTAACAATCACAAATGACAATGAATAGAAACAAAATTATTTCCAGCACTAAAAAAAAAACTCACAACAGTATTGATTTGACCTAAATGAGAAGTGTTTAAATGGCTGACTTATTAGAGTTGCCCATGTATATTAAAATGCTGTTAGATTTTGGTTACATGTCAGAAAATATGCTCACTCTTTAATTATGAACTAGAACACTTGTAATTTTATTATTGTTCATTTTTAGTTTTAAACATTTAGTATTTTAATGACAAATTATATGGGACAATTGCATGTAAAATATGTTGTAGTGACAATATCAATAAATATTTTCATATTTCCAGTTTGTGAAAGATTGAAACCATTATATATGGAATTTGACTTATAATAATAGCAAGGAGATAAACAATTATTTATAGATTCCAAATTCAACCTTTGTGGGCCTTCAATAATCAGGTGGTAATAATTTATGTACTTTCCCATCTGCAGTTGTGGAAGAACAGTGTGTACTTTTGGTTTGACCTACAGGCTTATCATCAGCTGTTCTACCAAGAAACACTTCAGCCTTTTAAAGTATGCAAGCATGCACAAGTAAGTGGTAAATAATATTGGCTGCATGTGAAGTTGTAAATATACAGAAAAATGAAAATTGTGTCCAGCCCCAAATAAGAGAAAGTTGTAATTTCAGGCAAAAAGGCAGCAATTAAATTGTTGCCATGGGGTCACTTTATTTAAATGTTAGCTGAATGTTGTTTTATATGATTTGTGAGTTTTATGTTTTATCGGTTTGATTTGTTCTATTTTCTCTTTCTTGCCAACGACTTGTTCTTCCAGTAAAGAATGCCTTATCTTTCTTTTTCTCCTAATTTATATCTCTCTGGTTTGGCTGTGGGGATTTAAAAGAACCCCAGGAGTGGACTTGCAGTGCATCATTGGAGTGGTTGGGAGCAGTAGCACTGACAAGTCTTCTCTGAGCTTCCTCAGACATCAGCTGTTGGATGGATATCCCAGGCTGCTCCAGTTGACTCACTATGTGTTTGCAAGCTCCATGGAAGTGCCTGGGCTTCGGTGCCACATGCCATATGAGGCAGATATGTAGAGGGTGGAGGAGAGCATTTCAAGACCACCCCCGAAGCAAAACAGAAGGAACAAAAAAAGTAGAGGAGGAAGAGCAGAAGATCATCTGCAAATGGAGACAGAAAGGGTGGCCTCTTCTAGGGGCTGGAAGCAAAAGGAACAGACTTGAGCTGTCTTTTTGATTTTTTATTTTTAGGCTCTTCTCTGATCTTTTATGGAGTGAGGTCTCCATGACTAGAAAACTCCTAACCATTTCTCCACCTGTTGATCACTTAAGTGATTCTTGTAGCTGGAATAACCTATCTGGAGGATATCCTCCCCCCAAAAAACAAAACCACTGCTGAGAAAATTAGTTTCATCATCTTGTTAATTATTTTGTAATCTTAGGACACCAGAATGTACTGCTGGATGTCTATTGCTGCTTCGCGCCTCCCTGACTCTGGCATGAGTAACTATGCTTTGTAAATCAGTGACAGCTTTGTACTTTTTTACCGTGAGAATAAGAACTTTGGCTCCTACATAGCCCAGATGTTTCCATGAAATCATGAAATTAATTTTTGATTTACCAGTACCATTTTCTGAGACCACACAGTTGACTGTTCTGCTTGTTAATCCTTTACCTGTAATTCACTGTTTATCCTCCTTCCCCTAACCTATCAACCTCTCTCCTACAGTACCATCTGTTATTTTTATTATGTTTTCACTACTACAAAGAGTATTCCTCCACAACTTTTCAGCTGCTCAATGAAGTGAGATTATTTGGGGGGAAGGGTTAATAATTAACCATATTTCCGTATACTTGTGAAGAAGGAAATTCTATTTGAGTTTGGAAGACTTATTCTTAGTAATGATATTATTCAGCTAGTTATAGATGGTTATTCAGAAATGGGCTTCTCTGCTTGGGAATTTTCAAGGCCTATAAACTTGTCCCCTCAGTTCTCTTGTTTGGAAGTCAAAGAGGATGGGAGAAGGAGAGCAGTGGAGACATTTGCTTTTAGGAAGTAATAGAAGAAGTAAAAGGAGCAAATTTAGGTGAGGTTTTTGAATGTATTTTCATCTCGCATCTATGGTCATTTTACTTTGCTTTGAGTAAGAGGAACAATTGCCTAAATTGGCCTTTTTTTTTTTCATTGTATAAATCTTCACATTTATCTTAACAAAGTTTTTATTTACCTTATCAAATGTCACCCAAAGCATTAGGAAGGAAATGAGAAACATGAATGTTTAAGGCAATCCCTAGAGTATTTTTAACCTTTTATTAATGCATATAGACAATATACTACAATCAAATCCCCTCCCACTACTCTCCCTTTCCTCCTTCTTCCAACCCCCTACACTAAATCCCTTTATTCCAACTAGTCTGTTTTCTATTTTGATGTTATCATTTCCATATTATGCAGGTCTTGTGTAGGTAGCATCAGCCACTGTGAAGTTGCGACTATCACAGCCACTTTGTGTCTGGAAGACACTATTGCAAATCACTCCTAACTTTTCCTTTGGCTCTTATATTCTTTCTACCACCTTCTCCCCAATGGTCCCTGAGCCTTGGAGGTGTGATAAAGATGTCTCAGTGCTGAACTCTCCATTGTCACCTCTTCTCAGCCCTGTGATGAGTTTTGACTCTCCCCAGTGGCCATTGCTACCTGCAAAGAGAAACTTCCCTAGCACATGTTTTGAGAATTTTAACACATGAACATACTGCAAGTCAGTCATAATTCCCTCCCATTACTCTTTTTGTCCCCTTCCCCCACCCCATTCCACTGACCCCTGACTTCTTTCCAGATAGTCCTTCTAGTTTGTCCTCCTCCATCATCTATATCAAATGTTGATGAGCTCATTATTATGCAGATCTTAAGGAGATCCACTGAGAGGTCATGAATGAATGTCAGTCACTTCATGTCCAGAGGATAGTGCCCCACCCTCTGCAGCTGCATGCTTTCCACCCACTCTTCCTTCATGTTTGCTGAACCTTGGAGGGCATGAAAAAGGTGTCTTATTTAGCACTGAGCTCTCAGCAGCCTCTTATTTTCAATACCTTGATGAGGATTTCGGTCTCCTCAGTATCTACCATCTTCTCCAAAAAGAAGCTTTGGATTTGGTTTTTATTATCTAAACTTTCTATGCTCCAGATAGAGGAATTGTTTGAGACCACTGTGTTACAGGTTTTTTTTTTTTTCACAGAATGAAATGCCACTCATTTCTTTGTAATTGAAATATAACATGGCTGTCTTCACAAGTATATTTATAACAATAGATCGGTGGATTGATAAATAACACCAAGAGAATATATTCAGCTGGAATTACATGTTTAAAGTGGCTATGGCTGGGCATGGTGGCACATGCCTTTAATTCCAGCACTTGGGAAGCAGAGGTAGGAGGATTGCCGTGAGTTCGAGGCCACCCTGAGAACATATAGTAAATTTCACATCAGCCTGAGCTAGAGTGAAACCCTACCTCAAAAAATCAAAAAAAAAAAGTGGCTATGAATGATTTTATATCCTTTTTATACATTTGCCGAAGTAGTATGCTGAGACAGATAAGAGTTGAAACCAAAGGGCCTACATGATTTTCTATACACATGCCCTAAAGTTTTAGTCTCTCAAGGAATGTTATAGACATATCTGTAAGCAGACTAGATGGAGGAAGGTCAGTAATAATGAGTTCGCATTATAAAGAGTCCAAGAGTTTGAACATGTCTTGAGCATACTTTGCATTGTCTCAAGAGAGCAAGTGTCCAATTAGGAAACAGTTGAGAAGTCTTGGTGAGGATAAAGAGAGTCACTACCATTGTAGAGAAACAAATTTCTGACTCAAGCACTAGTTTGCAAAGGGACAATGTACCACTGTCAAGATTAGGAGATTAGAGTTTGCACCTTTTATGTTGTTGTTATTTTGAGGTAGGGCCTCATAGGCTGACCTGGAACTCACCCTGTAGTCCCAGGTTGGTGTCAAACTCACAATGATCCTCCTACCTCTGCCTACTAAGTGCTGGGATTAAAGGTGTATGCCTAGAGGCACCTTTGTTTTTAAAAACTACATTATTTGCTTGTTTTAGTGAGAGAATTAACCAGTCTTGGGTAGAGTATCGCTTACTGTAACTTGTGTTCTTGTGAATATTTCAAACAAACTTTATGTCCCAACAAACCTCGTGTTTAGACTCTATCATCCTCTATAACATACACATTGATATTTTAGCAAATAGTAAGTGTCAGGGTCTTGGAGTCCCAGATAAAGGCTTCTGAGGCCAGTATGTGGGTAAAAATCCAGAATACTTTATTATTGGCTCTAAGCAGAGTGGTGTGGCTTAAGAAAAGGAGTGATAGGGAGGGAGCCCTGCAAGGTGTTTGTGGCTGGAAGGAACTGCCTGTGCAGCCCACGAGGAAGGAAAGAAGTTGGGCGGGGGGGGGGGGGGCATGAGAGCAGGAGGCTGCTGGCACAAGGGCTGAGAGAAAAGTGAAGAAGGGCGAGGGAGGGGGAGAAAGGAGAGAAAGAGAGAAAGAATGAAAGGGAATCAGAAGGTGAATACCTGAGCAGAATGGGTAGCTGAGTCAGACAGACATGAAGATATAAAGAAATATAATGACATTGGGGCTCACAGAAGAACAGGACAGAGAGAAGGAGTAGGGAGTGGGTCAGGGCATGGGGGACTGGCCAGTGGGAGGGGAGATTGTGGGGATGTGAGCTCAAGAGGGCAGCCAGGTTGTCTGGGTCCCCCATGGAACAGAGAGAGCAGACCCTTTGAAGGAGGCCTTCTGTCTCAACTCGAGGAAGCTCTGAGACTGACAGTAAGCATGTATGATACATTCGTAGTATACATGCTCACATATATATTGACATAGGAAAGGTTTAAGAAAATAAGAAATTGGGCTAGAGGTTTGGTTCAGTGATGCAGTACTTGCCAGTATATATAAAGCCTGGGTTCAATTCCTATCACCACAAAAAGTTAAAGTATGGAAAAGGAAAAAGTAGTAAAAATTGCCTCAGGTTTCATTTGTCTTGAAATGTTCATTTTATTCTGATTGGATAATTTGTCTCAATATAGAATTATAGACTGAAATCACCTTGAGAATGTTACACTTTGTCTTTCTTCTAGTTCAGAAGTTAGTTAAGATTCTTGCGCCTTGGAGAATTTTCTTACTACTTTTACAGTCTTCCCTTTGAATTTGTGTTTCACTACAATGACTCTTCCTAGGATTAAGTTTCTTCTAGAATCTGAAAAATCATGTCTTTTTCATCATTTCTGGGAAATCTTTAACTGCTATTTCTTTCAGTCTCATTTCTACATTTTCTGTATTCAGTAATTACTGATTTTCTGTTGATCAATGTTGGTATTTTACAATATCTTCTACCTCTCTTAATCTTTTAATATCTGGGTTATATATTACAAATTTTAAAATTCAATTTCCTTTTATCTGTTTTCCAACTCGTGTTATCTCTTTAGCAGATTTCATTTTGATTTTCAATTTATCCATGGAGTTATCACTTTTTTTTTTTTTGTGAGGTAGGGTCTCACTGTAGCCCAGGCTGACCTGGAATTCACTAAGGAGTCTCAGGGTGGCCTTGAACTCACGGCAATCCTCCTACCTCTGCCTCCTGAGTGCTGGGATTAAAGGCGTGCGCCACCATACCCGGCAAGTTATCACTTTTTTATTATTAAACATTATATTGGTGTTTTGCAGCTCTCCCTGGTGTTTTTCTTTTGTTTATTGTGTTTTATTTCTTCATATCTTTGATCACTTAAAAATGTATTGTCATCTGTTGCTGTATTCTTGCATCTATTCTTGCATAGCTATTATGGCACACTTTGTGACTTAAAACAATATGGATTTGTGATCTCTTAGTTGGTGTGGGTCTGGATTCTGGTCCCACCCAGCACAGCTGAGTCCTCCACAGACTATAATCACGGCTGGGCTGGTTTTTCGTATGAAACTTGACTAGGGAGGGCCCTGTTAATGTTCACACAGACACTAGCAACACTCAGGTCCTAGCAAACTTCCAAACTGCCGACCTCAGTTTTTGCTGGCTGTGAGCCAAAGGCTGCCCTCAGCCCTGTGCCATGTGGTGCTGTCCATGTGGCAGCTGACCACATGGCAGGTTGCTTGTCCAACCAGCAAGACAGCCATGGCCATTGTACCTGACGTGGCTGTGTCCACGTAATCATGTGCACATCACCACCACTGCTGTTCCCTGTTGGGTAGAAGAAAACCACACGCTATGCCACACTTGGGGGAGAAATTCAGAGAGGACAGGACACCAAGAGCCACTATGTTTACGGGGGCCACCCTAGAATCTGGCTGCCATAATATTCAATAATTCTGTGATTTACAGTTCTTGGAAGAGCTAATTATTAGTTCTGCTGACACTGTAGATTCTTTCCTGGTGTGCTTTGTAATTTTAATTTATGAGCTCTTTAGTGGGATTTTTTTTTTATGTCATCCTTCTGCTGGGCACATTTTAAATGCTAATTTCTTATCTTAGGCAAGTGTGAATTTGAAAACCAAACTCACATGAGGAAACATAATAACAAATTCTCAGGAAATGTGTTTTTCTTTTTCTTTTTTATATAAAGTTCAGCCAAGACAAGCATGCTTCTTCTTCTTTTTTTTTTTTTTTTTTTTTTTTTTTTTGTCTTTGGTTTTGGTAGGTATGAAGGAAGTTGTTTCTATGGCACTTACTATGGGTACTAAATAAGAAAATATGTGATTTCTTTCAGACACTTCCTTCTCTGGCATTGTGGCAGCCTAGATTACTCGAAAACTCTCCTCTATAAAATGTCTAGAAATAATGGATAAAATAAAGCAAATACTCTTCTAGATACATGGCTGGAATAGTCAGGGCAGTTGTAAGAGACCAGAGCTCAGGAGTGCCCTGAGAACCTGGGAGATGAGCGTGAGCTGACGGCGGGCCTGGAGCAGGGAGCAGGAGCCAGGAGCAGGACGCAGCAGCCACGGCCTCCAACCCTCCTGAAATGAAAAGTTACGCTGAGACCCCACATGTGCCAGCCAGCATCTTGAAGGTCATACACCAAATAACATGCAGGAGACAAAAGATATTTTTTACATGAGTCAAAATATATTTTAACATAAAGTATAAAAATTTATGTATTTCTGCTCTATGTTTTACTTTGTATAACTCATAGTAAGCATTTGAAATATTTTATCCTTTTTTATTGACAAAAGACATTTATATCTCTGATATATTAATCTTGTCAAGGTCATATAGCTAGGAAAAAACTAAGGTCATTTTAAAGTTAAAATGTATTAAGAAAAAAATTTAAGGTAGATGTAAGTATAGGCATTAGAGAGATAGGAAGCAAAAGAGAAGCTTAAGGAACAGACAGCTGTGTATACTCAAGGCAAGGCTGGGTGGGCTTCCCAAAAGAAAGTTTCCCTCAGTTCAGTCTTGAGGTCAGACCCTACTTCAGTGTTGGACTTTGTTTTTTCTAGTACATAAAAGTTCTCATGTCTTCCTTATAGAAGTTTTGTAAGGACTATGCAAGATAATGTAGGTGAAAGCATTTTGTAGTTTAAAGTTAATCCATAGTATACACTATAGAATAAACATTGTCATTATTAGGGTCAATAGTTATTTAACAAGGGAGAAAATTGGATCTTGTAGTAACTAGAGAAAATAGGGTGGGAGAACTGTAGCTTTTAAATCAATAGCTATTCACTCAGCCAATAATGCTTATTCTAAGTTTTAGAATACCACTTAAAAAATAGATTGCACAGGCTCCCCACATTTTAAGAAGCTCTTTCACAGTTTTTAGTTGGTTACTTATTAATTAACACTCACTGAGAGACCTGTAGGTGCCAAGTAATGTCCTCTGAATATGAGGATAATTAGAACAATATTCTTGGAGCAAAGAATTCATTATCTAAGGAGGAGAGAGAGAATTACCAAAGTACTCCAATTGTGTTTGAAACAGAAAAAAACAGACACGGCATCTTAACAGGGAAAGATGAGATATGTTCTTCCTTTACTGGCAGATAATAGTGATGTTTTACTTTTAAATAGTGATAAATCTCTTTTAAGATACATGTGGAATTGAGGACCTATTTAGTTTTTTCTTATTTTTGTAATAGTAATGCAGAATTCATTAATGTATCCATTTAGCAATTATTTACTGCTGTCCTCAGCCTTGCTGTTGGGTGGTATTAGTGTTGGTTTAAATGATGTCCACACTAGCCTGTACCATGTGGTCTGCCTGAGGATTCTCCAAGTATATCATTTTGGATTTGGATTTGTCCCCTCTGTTCCTATTCCTGTTTCTACTATAGCAACAGGAAATAAGTCAACTGAATAGTAGTTAAACCTGCAAGTGCATGCATATTTTCCTTAGCCTAAAAACTTCACTGATACTCTCACAAGCCTTACCACTGAAGCTAGGCTCTGATCCAAACAGAGAACCCATGGGTACACACAGGTGCTGTTCCAGATCTTGTCCTATCTGGGTTCAGGGGCATGTTGTCTTTGCCCACATTGCAGAAGACCATAGAAAGATAGAGAAAGAATAAGCTGGGTGTGGTGGTGCACGCCTTTAATTCCAGCACTCGGGAGTCAGAGGTAGGAGGATCGCCATGAGTTCGAGGCCACCCTGAGACTCCATTGTGAATTCCAGGTCAGCCTGGGCCAGAGTGAGACCCTATCTCGAAAAACCAAAAAAAAAAAAAAAAAAAAAGAGAGAGAGAGAGAGAGAAAAAAGAAAAGACCAGCTGGCTCTTTTCTAATAAATATTGTACATTGTCATGGAAATATTTTCCAATGACATCTGAGCTGTGTTTAAATTATGAAAACCTTGAGTGTTACTACAAATTCATGTGAAAAGAAAATGTCACCGCACTTGAGGGACAGTGTTGAAGATGTGTCATTGATAATCACTTCAGTGTTTTCTTTGCTTACTGTCATCCATTACCTTAATTGCTTAACTCCTTTCTTTACTTGGTTTTTATAGGACCTAAACACTTCGGGGTGGTCCTGGCATCTCCATTGAAGTGCTGTGAGCTAAGTACTTCTTCCCCGGGCAGCGGTGTGTTTTCAGGTGCACTGACAGAACTCATGAAGTCAAGCTGTATTTCCTAAAAGTTGAATGGATGTGGGTGAGGGGCAGTGTTGGCTGTGAGTGAATGTGGAAAATCATGAACCTCTTTAGAGTTGTGTGGTTAATTTCAATGTCTTCACAATTAGATTACTGCTTGAGAGCTAGGCAGTTACTACTAAGCTTTGTTTCATTATTTGTTTTTGTTACCCGAGTGATGGTACGCCAAGCAGCAGCCGGGCTTGGATTCCTAAGCTCTGTGAATCACTGAGCACACAGTCAGGGTCCTTGCCTAGCATCCCATTCTGTTATGTTTGTGGTGAAATGGATTTTTAAAGAACATGTCCAGCAGCCAGTTTCCTGGCTCATAGCTACCCATTCGTTCCCAATCCTATTACTTGATGGTTACACTAACTACCTGAATGGGGTCTGAAGATTCTGAACACTGTAGCATGATGGATCAAAAAGTGATCTCCAAAGATGCTCTTTCAATCTCATTTTCAAGAAAGGCCAACACCTGAACTTCTATGATCCCTAATCATCATTACATATGACAGTTATTCAATATTTACTGTCTGTTGGGTTATGTGGTAATAAACATGTGGACTGTTTAGTTCTTGAAGTCCTAAAAGAGCTAGATATTGTCATCATCCTTATCCTATAGATTAGGAAATTTATACTTACGGATGTTGAATACTTTTCTAAGGCTATTCATTTAGCAGTTGGTGAAGTTAGAATTAAAATCAAGTGTTCTGACTATAGACCCTTTATTGTTGAGCTTCAAGCTATTTTATATTAAGAATTTCCTCTACAAAATGAATATTGCCTTTGTTTAATCTTTTAGTTTAGTAACTTAAAATATCTTTGTGAACATTATATGTCAAGCCTCGGCCTTAACATTTTCCCTCTGGATTGTGAGCACGTGAAGATATCCCCTTGTCTACCTTGTGTGTTCAAACTGCCTGGAGGTGGTTTATAAATGGTATTCCAATAGTTAATTAATGAACTCATCAGCATGTTTGTATTCTCAGCAACATGGAAGAAATCTAATTATAGTTAATTATTGATTCTTCACTGCGACTACCAGCCATATTGTTTAACTTGGGTTTTCTTGATGTAAGAATAGTTTAATGAGCCTTCATATTACCATCGTCCGCCTTCAATAATCAACATCCCAGCCTTCCAGACATGCTGCATTTATTATAGTTCAAGTCTGCTCCTACAAACTGCACTAGGACAATAATGAAGTCTCCTGTGTTCTCTTATCTCATACTTAAGGAACCTAAATTGCTTTTTGAAAAACAGACTAAGAAATTAATGTGTAATAGTTCAGAACAGTGATGAGAGAGAATGGTTTCACAAGCCTGCATTTGTAATGAAAATACTGACACAACTAAAGACAGAAGGGTTGGTTAGCAGTGACATCCTAGAAATAGAAGTGTCACGGAAGCAGACTTTGGCTACGTTTTTGAAGCCCTGTCATGAGATGTCTATTCTTCTGAATATATGGTCAGCTTAACACATCATTAAAAAAATTTAATGTGTGTATGTGCATATTCACATTGGTGGGGGGTACTGTCATGCCACAGCTCATTTGGAGGTCAGAGGATAACTTTTATGTCAGTCTTTCCACCTTGCTTAACGTAGGGCCTCTCATTCTCATTGTTGTTTATGGCTGTGCTCACCAGGCTCTCTGGCCCTTAAGCTTCTGAGAAATTGTCTTGTTTCCACCTCCCGTTGCATCACAGTTACACCGGGATTACAGAAGCCTGGCACAGCTTTTTGCTTTTACACAGGGCCTGGGGGATCTGAACTCAAGTTCTCATGCTTGCATAGCAAATGTCTCATCCACAGAGTCATCTCTCCAGACCAGCCTGCCACATCTTGATAAAGAGAATATTCATAGTGATCAGACAGTTAACTCTCCAGATTCCAGGCAACCTGCTGCATGGAGGCTTGTTTTCTAAGGTGGTGTGCTAGTTAATGTCAACATAAAGCCTTACTGATGGTTGATTTTCTCATTATAATCACTTGATGCTCCAGTTTCATATGTTAGTCTATGTGCTTTGTTAAGATGGATTAATATCCAGCTGAGACTTCTTTTTTTTGTCTTTTAAACTTTTTTTATTGATAACTTCCATACATATAGATAATATACCGTGATCATAATCCCCTCCTACTACCTTCCCTTTTTTCCTCCCAAATCCCCCCTCCACCAAATCCCTTCCCCTTTCCAATTAGAGACTTCTTTAAATAACAGCAAAAGAATGTGAAAATGCATGTTCTCCCCATTTTATTATTGTTCAGT
This sequence comes from Dipus sagitta, assembly GCA_036346955.1. NCBI lineage: Eukaryota > Metazoa > Chordata > Mammalia > Rodentia > Dipodidae > Dipus > Dipus sagitta. The sequence goes on along the minus strand of CM070771.1, from coordinate 167,277,796 downwards.
GATTTCTAACAAATTATTTTAAAGGTCAAATATTTTTATTAAGTATATATCTTGCTTTTTAAAGTTTTTTTTAAATAAAAATTAATTAGATAGACCTCTATTTGTTTATTAGGTTACTTTAGACTATTTATTGAGTAGTAATTCTTTTGTGTATGTGCTTGTCTATTTTATTCCATCATTTGCTTAATCAGTTTTACTTAAAATGTGTTAAGCAATGGCCCAAATCAGTTTTTAAAACCTCATCTATTTTGCCCCTTGAGTTTATGGTGTGTTTCTGGCATTTTTAACATGTTCTGATTTCCCCTCTGGATTTTTCATTCTGCCCAAAATGATTCAAGTTTGTCTTATTCTTTATCAGATTGGCATCTTCTAAAGTTCTTTTGCTTTGAATTCTCTTTAGCAGGGTCCAAGCAACTGCCAGAAATTGTCAGTATTCAATTACATTTTGTGTTGGTCCCTGCAATCATTCGCCTTTCAGTGTTAGGATGTTGCAATCCCTATGTCCCTGTCTTTATGATTCCTGATTGAAAACCTCACTCAGATGCTTCACATGACAGTCCATCTGTGGAAAACTTCCTCCGTAATTTATTCCCTCTCTGCATAACTTCTCAGTAATGTTTTTGTGCTCCTACTGAGATATGAGAGGTCATTAAAAATCATCATTTTTTCCTTATTTTGTAAAAAATAAAAGGTTGGATTACTTGAACTTGCTTGTTTTTTTCTGCCTCATACGAACTCAGATGATGATGTTCTGTGCCCACTAGAACTGTGAACACTTATAAAAATAGGCTTTTATTTTGGCTGAATTTTGTGATTTCTGAAAGTATCTTGTATCAGGGCACTTAGATTCCTTTATAAACACCTCTAGGGACTCTCTTGCCTTTAGCTTTTTGGAAAACAGTTTAGTCTCATTGTTGTATCTAAATTCCAAGGAAGAGTTATTGCACGCAGTTGAGAAGACCTCATGGAGGGAAGCTGCTCTCTGCCATTGAGCACACTGTAGCTGGGTGTTTGGTTGTCACAGCTTAGCGTACAGCTGCCGTGTTGTGTTTCAGACGACCTGTGAAGTAATGCGGCTGTCTTTGCAGTCCAAACGCACAGTTAAGCCTCAATAGGACAAATTTTATTTCTCTTTATGTCTTAATGTTTCTGCTTCAAAGCTGTTCCTTGTTCTTTCTCATGAGGAAGAAAATTTCCAAGCTTCCCCACTAAACTCGAACTCTCCTGACTCACTTATCAGAGTGAAGTTAATGTAACATTGAGAGTTTAGTTTCACTGCTTTCTAAATATTTCTGAGTGTAAGGAGACAATTGAAAAAAACTTCATAGCTCTCCTGTTGATCAGCTTTTCTCCAATGTAAATATTAAAAGAGACTTTATGGTATTTTATATTTTAAAAAATAGAGTCCAGTTATATGCTTTTAAATAAACAGTGTTATAAACTGGCATATGTTGGTGAGCTCAGTATATTCTAGTATGTGACTTTACTTCCAGTAAATATTTGAACTAGTTGGTGCCATTTACCTTTTCTCCATTTTATTTCTTTCTAGTGATAATAATAGGGAAAGAAAACTCTACTTGCCTTTTAATCAGTGGTATAATGGTAAATGTTTAACATTTAACAAGCAGCTGGGTGGGGGGAAATTCCTGCAGCATGTGTTGATCTCTAGGTGTAAATACTCTCACCATGGGTGACTTCAAGCTACCAGTATGCCATCATGGAATTCAAGACTAGATAGCATTTCCACTATACACAGAGGCAAGTTACCTCAAGATCATGAATAACAGTCCGACGAAACCATAGGAAGCAAATGAATTTTGAGTTTATTTGTCTGTAGTATAATTTCTTTAATTGTAAGTTTAGGTGATTTAACTTTTGATAATGACCAGGTTTAATAATTGATTCAAAAAATTTCTGAAAATTTGTGAATTGGTTTCTGCAAGCTAGGACATGCCTGTATACAACTGCTTAAAATGGTGGGAAAGAAATAACAACAAACGGAGTATACTCTGATTCTCCCTGCTTAAAGTTTCTCTAATGTTAGAGCTAGAAACGCTGATCCCACCTTCAGAATTTTTTCTTGCCTTTTAGAAACTGTTCATGACCCTCTTGCTTGCACATATCAAAGACAGCATATAACCTTTGCTCCAGAATTATCTGGTCCTGCAGATAATTGTTTGCTATGACCTTGAAGAGTTTATTTAAAAAACCACTTTGTACCAGGCAGGGTGGCTCACACCTATAATTCTAGTACTTAGGAGGCTGAGGTAGGAGGATTGCAGTGAGTTCTAGGTCAGGCTGTACTACAGAATGAGTCCCAGGTCAGCCAGAGCTAGAGGAAGATCATGCCTCAAACAAACAACGTTGTACCTTTAGTAGCTGAAAGATTCTCTTGTTTTTACAGTACAGGAAGTAGCATCATGGAATTTGAGGAATCTCTCCTCTGAGCTTTAGCAGGTCCTGTCAATTAGTAGAACGAACTAGTAACTATAGACAGATCTTTATTTCCTAAACTCCCTTGGTAGGCATCTGGAAAATTCATAGGAAATGAAAAAGAAACATATTAAAATGCCTTTTGTTGGCCTTTCTCATTCTAGTACTGTGATAGGTCTAAGAACAATGGGTCTGTTGAAGCATGAAGGTTTTCTCCTAATCTCTAGACCACTTTATTAACTTATATTAAAAGTCTACTGTTTAAGTTAATTTTTACATTAACACACAATAATTTCACATATTTATGGGACACGTTTTTTGGTTTGTCATGTATTACTTGGTAGAATGAACAAATTGGGGCAATTAGCATATCCATTGCTTCATACAGTTATCATTTCATTGTGATGAAACCATTTTAAAGAAAATTTACTTTTAAGTGTTCCCAATTTTAGTTAGCTTGTTTATATGGTCTGCTAATTGTCCTACAAGCTAGTGTTAAGGTCTCACAGCATATAGGCTTTTAGACATCTTTAGTATTCTGAAGGGACATTTTGTCATGCAGTTTTAAAGTTTTCCATTTTTCCTTTCTTACTTCCAGTCCTGGCCTGGTGGTGACAGTAAAACATCATAAAATGAATATTACCAGGCAATCATAGAAAGATACATGCACATGATCATTAAATAAATACATCAAAAGGAAGTATGTGAAACTATTCCATTAACATTACTAACAGCTGAAATATAACATGACAAATCCACACATGTGCTGCAACATTTGGTATTATTCTTGACTTTGCCTTTTAAGGCTGCACAGAAATTATTCTTGTTTTCATTGGCACACAGATGAGTGGCAAGCTGCAGCTCATCACAGGGCTGTGTGCATGGAAAAGATGCTCACCTTCAAGCAAGACTGCTTTGCTGGGCACATCTACAGCATGATAATTGGAATATAACCCTAAAGCTGTCATAATTTAGTCTTTGGTACAAAGAAATCCAACTAACACAGTCAGCTGTGGAAAGTATGCATTGTTAAAAAACAAAAACACATTCAATGAACCCACCATTGTCATTTCTTAGGTAGCTTTATGGTATAATAAGAAATCATTAACATGGTAATGATAAACCTGTAAGGCAATGTGACATATTAAGAAAAGAGTTTAGAATCCACTTCTGCCCAAGAAGATGTTCATTATTACCATGGTGTGTGTGTGTGTGGCTAAGGATCAAATCCAGGGCCTTATATTTGTTAGGCAAGTGGCACACCCACAAAGATGCTGATTAACAAACACTTTCAAAATGATTTTGAAAACTGACTAATCTAAAATCTTGAACACAAACTATCATGGGATCAGAAAAATATAAACTGCACTTGCAAATGTCATCATTTGTTTTCTCCCTCTCCTTCGTAGTAAAGCATAGTTATCATTTATAGGATATTGTTTCTAATGAAGCATCTGTAATTCCCTTAAGGAGCAAAAATAGAAATGTTTTCTCCCTATTCTGCCAAAAAACTAATGCACATTACAATTAATTTAAATTAACCAAGCATGTGCTGCATTGTGTGCCTGTAATCCCAGCAGTTGGGAGGTGGAGACAGAAGGATGACAGTTGTCAAGATCAGCCTTAGTCTTATTCCTCCCCTTAAAGTTTAGTTGAATATTGTTCTTCATTTAATGCCCATTAGAAAGCAAAATATTTATCAAAACATCATTTTTGTCTTTCATGTCCTTTAAAAAATTATTTTTGAGGTTTGTTTCTTCTAATTCATTTATCCATCCCTTTTTTTTTATTTTTATTTTTTATTTTTTGGTTTTTCAAGGTAAGGTCTCACTCTAGCCCAGGCTGACCTGGAATACACTATGAAGTCTTAGGGTGGCCTCGAACTCATGGCAATCCTCCTACCTCTGCCTTCCGAGTGCTGGGATTAAAGATGTGCGCCACCATGCCCGACTTATCCATCCTTTTTATTCCCAATTCAGTTCTTCCTGTCTCCATGATATCCAGCCTACATATTTCTTGCTAGTCTTTTTAGCAATGAGAAAATCTTAAGAGTTCAGTTCAAGAAGAAAATGAATGGCCAGAGTTTCAAGACTGTAAAAGATTTTTTGGGGGGAAAGGCCTTGCTGTATCCATCCCCCCCCCCCAACACACACACACACTATTTGATACAGTTGCCAAGAAAGTGAGTCACAGGCACAGGTGTAGAGAGGTGTGGGCAGGCCGCCCATTGTGCACTTCCTGATTACATAACCTTTGAGTGTCTCCAGGAGAGATGGAGCTCAGAGCTGTGTTGTGTGCAGTGCCAGGCAGTTTGATCACAGACAGGCAGTGCTTGTATCCCTTCTCAAAAGTTTCCTGCTGGGCTGTGAAAGCCTCCTAGGTTAATGTTTCAGTTGGAATCATGTTGGCCACAGCTGTGTGTGAATCTATACTTTCGGTGAATCAGATGGCTGGGAACATGAAGGGAGCATTTTCTCTCTAACAGGAGCTCCATTATTATTTATTCTGAGGTTGGAATGGAAGAACTGGGTGGCCAGTAAAGTAGCAGATGACCCACGGTATTGTAACAGTGTTACTAACTCAGAATCACACTGTTATTCAGGTAATAGATGATAAAGTCTTTTTACGTGCATGCTTGTGTGCATGTTCATTTGTGAAGGTGCACATGTGTGTGCACTAGTGTGTAAGCACGTGTGTGTGGAGGCCAGAGGAAAGCCTAGGGTGTTAGCCTCAGAAACATACTGTGCTGTTTTTGAGAAAGGATCTCGAATTGGCCTGGAACCCACCGTTTAGGCTAGACTGGCTGGTCCATGAACCCCAAGGATCGGGCTGTCTCTGCCTCCCAGCACTGGGATTGCAGGCGCATACCACCATGTCCTGCATTTTTAACGTAGGTATTGAGGATCAAACTCCATTCCTCATATTGGCAAGGAAAGCACTTTATGGACTCAGCTATCTCCTCAGCCCAAATGGTGTAGTCTTTACATTGCGTCACAAAGTCAGTTAAGGACTGGAGCGATTGCTTAGTGTTAAGGCGCTTGCCTGCAAAGCCAAAAGACCTAGGTTCGATTTCACAGGACCCACATAAGCCAGACGAACAAAGTGGCACATGCATCTGGAGTTAGTTTGTAGTGGCTTGAGGCCCTAGCATGTCCATTCTTTCTTTCTTTGTTTCTCTCTCAAATAAATGAATAAAAAATCAACTTAAAAATGATTTACATCTTTATATATTATATATATATATATGTTTTTTTTATTTTGTTATAGATATATGTTTACCTCTTTTGTGTTTGTTATATATCATTACTTATCCACTTATACATTGTTTCTTGATTATTAGAAAGGAATTTAGGTGTTTTTTAAATTTGTGTGTGTGTGTATGTGCGTGTTTATGATGTGTGTGGAGGAGGGTGGGTACAAATATTCATATGCCACTGTGCACATATGGAGGTCAGAGGATAGCCCTGGGTGTTGGTTCATGCCTTCCATATTGTTTGAGCTGGGCTATCCTGTTGTTCACTACTGCATATGTCAGGCTAGCTGGAATAGAAGCTTCTAGGGATTCCCTGTCTCTGCCTCCCATCTTGCAGTATTCATGATAGTATTACAATGCTCAAATTTATGTGGGTTCTGGGAATCCAAACTCAGGTAGTGAGGCTTGCTCAGTAAGCACTTTTACCCACTGAGCCATCTCCTCAGCCCAACAATCAGGGTTTAATACCAAAAGTCAGTTTTGTGTGCCCTGGCATTGTAGAACACTGTCCTGTGGGCATAACATATAGCTATTAACATCTTGAAATCAGGGCAGCTATGATTACTTTCACAAGATTGAACCCGTTATTGTTCCCTTCCAGAGGAGTAGGTGGGAAGGGCCATTAGACTCTCACATGAGACTTACGTCACTCCCTCCCTCTTGCACCACCCCCACACTCAGCAATATGTATTTATATCTCAGTTGCATGTGGTCTCAGGAGGTGCTATAATATATACAGGAGGTGGAAGATTGGATGAAGGGGAGAATTCTAGTTCCTCAGCTTTGAGGACATAGTAGTGAGACTTTTTGGTGATGCAGCTATTTTGCAGTCAACTGTATTCCTCTACATGAATCTTCACCCATACTCCTGTAAGTAAGTTCATTGACTTAGCAAGCTGGACTTGGATGGAATCATTTGTCTTTGGTCTGTCATTGGTGCTCTATGTTTGCTGACATCTCCTCAAGAAAAGTAATGCAACGCCTGATAAAGATCGACACTTGAATTCCATTGTCCTTACTCTCTGATCTAACTTTGCTCCTCCTATCTTGAGGAGCTGAGGAGGAGAAAATACATCCTCCACTGATGATAGTAAATGTCAAATAGGCTTTGAGGGTAGATGCCAGGGGACAGATGACCTCTCAAGCCCATTCCTAACACCTCTTGTTCTATGATTTTATAATAACATGGATAAAGAATCAAGAAGATGGGAAAATCCCTTAAGGACTGTGCTGATCATAACAGGAACTGGCACTTGAACAAAGAGAAATTGCTTAGATGACGTGGTGATTTGAAGGTCAAATGTTCCCATGTTGTCATGTGTTTGAATACTTAATTGCCAAGTTTAGCAACTAGGCAGCAGGAAACAATAGTTTTGAGTTGAGGGGAAAAGTTGAGTCTATGCCAATAGGTCTGCCATGGCTCAGGGAACATTGTGGAAGAGGGGATGGAAAGATTGTAAGAGCTGCAGAGTGGATAGAAATACCCTGAGGCAAGACCCCCCCCCCCACTATCCCATAGGGACTGACTGGGGCCTACCTGATCCCACAGTGAAGAACCCCACTGAGGAGAGCTCCCAGGATAACGGGAGCCAGGGTGAGGGGATCTAAAGAGCACATCCTGTTAGAAAATATATATAAAATAAAATTTAAAAATAATTGAGTCTAGCCAGCACTTGGGAGGCAGAGGTAGGAGGATCTCTATGGGTTTGAAGCCAATCTGGGACTACAGAGTGAGTTCAAGGTCATCTTGGACTAAAGTGAGACCCTACCTCAGAAAAAAAAAAAATGAGTCTAAAGCTAGGTGTAGTTGGATTGCTTGTACATATAGTTAGTTGACTGTAAAGTCTTTGGGAATGTATAAAATCATTCATTTACTCTACATTTTTACATTATTCTTATTGGTAGAGAAGTGTTAATAAATCTATGTTCATAGATCTTAAAAGTATAGGGTTCATAGGAGCACACTGTCAGTATACCTAAACCAGAACTGAGGAGTCAAGGAAGCTGAACCCATCTGGATAAAGAGTAGTTCAGTGAAACAAGAATGAGAGTAGAGGGACTAATGGTCTTGAGTGCATAGTAGAAAAGTGCTCTGAGAGAGGCCTAGCATGTGTGACAAAGTGGAGAAACGTGGACTGAGAGAATGTGGTTGGGCATGGAACTTTACTGAATGCCCTTTAATGAGGGGTAGAGACGGAGTGGAAGTAGGCAGAGTCAAGGGAAAGGGTTGGAGAACTGGGAGTCAAGACAAGGAGAGCAGAACTAATCTGTAGTCAAAGCTCTGTAAGAGATCCAATAGGAGAAGCTTAAAGAGAGAAGCTGTTGAGCTGGTGATGAGGTTGTTGATCTTGGAGGTCAGTTTCACTCACATGGATGTTGCATGTTGCAGTACATTGAGAGGATATAAAATTCTTAGAGAAAACAAAGAAGAGGAGTGAAGGTTTGAGGGAAAACCCTTTTAGATTGGGAGCAGCACCTCACTCATACAACTAGATTTGGGGAATAAGGCGATGGGGATATAATCCATTTGAGAGTCCTGGAGACACATAGAACACATATGTGTGGTTTAGGCTTGGTAAGGCGATGCCTTTAAGCCAGGAAAGAAGGGCTGCAGAGACTGATCAGCAGGTAAAGGCGCAGGCTTGCGAAGCCCGCTGGCTTGGGTTCCACTCCCCAGCACCCACGTAAAACAAGACGCACAAAGTGGTGCGAGTATCTGAAGTTCATTTGCAGTTTTCAGTGACAAGAGGCTCTGGCAGACCCATTCTCTCTCTCTTTCTTTCAAATAAATAAATGAAAATATTTTCCAAGATTCACAAGAGAACTGCTGGAGTCTATAGTCATACCACTCTAAATGCATCAGAATTTGTCTGAACTCAAGCTAAGCAGGGTCAGGCCTGGTTAGTACTTGCAAGGAGAGCTGCTAGAGAAGAAAGCTGAAGACATTCATACAAGTGATTTTCCACAGTGACACAGTAGGTAAAGCCCATGAAAGTGCAGAGGCAAAAGGTACAAGCAGGAGCTTTAAAGAGGATGGCAATTTTCAGAATGTGGAAATGTAGTTGATTAAAAATAGAGAAGCTTAACCAGTTTTGTGATCACAGACGAAGTATTTTGTTTATTTATAGCCTTTATATAATGGAGCCAATCATCATAGTTTTATTGAAGATAGAATGGAAAAAAGAATGAATAGTCTAGCCCAGAATATACCTTTGATCAGTGAAGGAAGAATCTACATATATTCATGTAGGTGTAGTTGACACAATGAATGGTTTTCATTGTTGATTGTGGAAAAAAAAAATAGGTGGTGCAGGATTTATTTGGGTGACAGCAAAAAGCTACAGGGTATACTAAGGCTAGGAAAAGCTCCATGGGAGATTTGAGAGGATAGAGAGTTTAGCCAGAGAGAGGAAATTTTTGTTACTGATGTGTTAAGCAGCAAAGAGAAACTTGTCCTCAGTGAACCTCAAGAGAACCATAGAACAAAATTCTGGCAAGGTAAATCCCAAAACAACCAGTTTGGATACAATTGCTTATGACAACTAACTTTAAGATGACATTATGGTGTGCCAATGCAAATGTCATTACAGCAATGGACTATAGGAGTAGAAATAGTATATGGAGCATCTCTTGGGACTGAAGATAACAGTAGGTCTTAGAAATCAGAGAGAGTGTGGCATGACTGGCAGCAAGAGAGAAGGGAATAGACTGGGTGTGTGCCACAGGCTGACAGTCAGTGTCTGCCACTGTTACTGTATTCACCATTTCAGCGTCGTGCATACCTTTTACTCTCTTTAATATTCTCATTTAAAAAATCAAATGTGCAAGCCGGGCGTGGTGCGCATGCCTTTAATCCCAGCACTCAGAAGGCAGAGGTAGGAGGATCGCCGTGAGTTCGAGGCCACCATGAGACTACACAGTGAATTCCAGGTCAGCCTGGGCTAGAGTGAGACCCTACTTCGAAGAAACAACAACAACAACAACAACAAAATCAAATGTGTTACCTTGATTTTTGCCCCCAAATTTTATATTCATCAAATGTTTTGAAGCTCTAGCTTTGAACATAGCTGACCCAAAGACAATGCATTTGCATTAGTTTGCCACTGGGGGATATTCTTGCCCAAATTTATCCTGACTACTGAGTGATCTAGACGGTTGGATTTTTTTTTTCTTTTGAGTAGAATTTGGAACTGGAAAAATTCTGGAAACATTTTAATTATTTCCTTACCTTCTTGTAATGCTTGTGATCAAACCCAGGGCCTTACTCATATTGGGAAAATACCGTACTAAACTATATCCTCAACCCAAGAGACATTTTAAAATGTTAATTTGGTAATTTTAAATATACCTAAATATGAAATATTATATACTTAAACAACTTACATCTTAGAAAAAACTTAAATCTTAGAAGTTGTTTCATAGATTTGAATTTTACATAATCCTACTTGTTACTAGGTTAGCTTTCCAAATCATTCTCTCAAATCACTCTCAAGATAAGAAAAATTTGTTATTTGCACTGTGTGTGCAGCAAATTTTGCTTTAAATATTGCAGATTCATTGGTAAGAGTATGTTTCAGTTTGGACTATCATTCTCAGCAGATTATGTAATGATCCTCTATAGAAGGAACATTCCAGTTCTCTGTGAAACTGCAGAATCCATAGGTAAACAAAAGACCTAGGATGACTTACTTGCCTCACATTTCATAAACTGATAATGAATGCTGTTCCCTGCTGCACTTCACGACTCTTATTTTTTATCCACTTAAAACAAATGGTAATATGTCCCTTCTGCTAATTTTCTCTCACACAAGCCTCATTAATTAAGGAGCTTTTAAGCTGTTTATATTCCTGGAAAATTTCAATATGTGACTGGAATTTCTTCCTTTCTTATCATCTTGAGGCTGTTCAACATTCACACCAATGATATATAAAGCTGCTTACCCGATTCCAAGGCCTTTTAGCTCCATTTCTTTTTAGCTGTCTACCTGGGGATGACCATATATTAGAATTCTTCATAACCTTCAAGTACTCTAGGAGCTTTAAATTCTTGAACTCTGAAATACCCCTTTCAGATCAGTTTCACTTTAAGTCACCAAGCTCCTGTTCATCTGTTTAACAAATATTTGTTGAGTGCCTGCTGTATGCCAAATCTGAATATACTGTTTAATATTGTATAATATACTGTATAATACTGTTTTAACTACTCTGTGTGTGCTTCTCCTTTATAACCTCTAGTTCTTTCTACTCCACCCTGCATGTCATTGTATTACAACTCTAGTTTTTCTCATTTACTTTCCTACCTCATGTTAGCTCATTTAAGTTGCACTTTAACTAGCTCTTTGAGTTCTTTTGCTGCTTTATTTTCACTTTACTGAACCCCTTCTAGTGTATACAAATTGTGTGTGTGAGAGAGAGAGAGAGAGAAAAAGAGAGAGAGATGAGATAGGATTTTGCTGCATAGCCCTGGCTGGCCTGGTACTTGCTTTGCTTCAGGGTAGCCTCAAACCTGCAGCACTCCTATGGTCTGAACCTTCCAGCTACTAGGGACCATGGGAACCACCATGGCAGGCTGTCTGTGTGTATTGACACTGTTGTCAGCTGTGTATTCCTTCTGCTAACTGTTCCTTTGGCTTCTGTCAACTTGAGAGTTACCTTCTTCTTAGTATTTCTAGTGTTTCATCCTCATTCCAATATATAAATGAATCTTCTTTGTGGAATTCAATAAGTGTCTATGGAATTCTCTGCCAAGAACAGTTGGAAATTCACAGATGGATAATTTGGGGTTTTGCCCTCAAGCACCACAGTCTAGAAGAGAAAGCACATACATTCATAATTGCATTATAGTGTGACAGATGTAGAAAGTATGCTCTTGGGAGAAAGTGAAGGCTTCCTAGAGAAGGAGAAATTTATACAGCAATTTTTATATTTTCATCTTTTTTTTTTTTTAGGAGACTTGTGGCTAAGTTTTCCAAACTGGCCTTGAACATGCATTTCTCTTACTTGGCCCTCCAAAGCAGCTGGAACTATCAGCATACACCATTACGCTTTGCTTTTTTGTTTGTTTTAAACCCGAGTTTACTAAGCAGAACACATGTGTGAGGTCAGGTAAACATCCAAGATTAAGGGACAATATGTGCAACAATATTAAATGCCAAAACAGCAAAATTTAGAGACATTGGACTGGGGAGATGGTTCAACAGTTAAAGACACTTGCTTGCAAAGGCTGCTGGCCCAAGTTCAATTCCCAAGCACCTATGTGGGGCTGGATACAAAGCAACACATACGTCTGGGATCCCAGCAGGCTGTGACAATGGGAATCAAAGCCAGAAGAGCCTGTAGCTCACAGGCTAGCTGTTCTGACAGTTTGCCATTTCTCTGCAGTAGCAACCAACACTGTTTCAAAGAAGGTGGAAGCCTGAAGAGATAGCTTAGAGGTTAAGGCACTTGCTTGCAAAACCTAAGGACCCAGGTTCAATTCTTCAGGTCCCACGTAAGCCAGATGTACAAGGTGGTGCATATGTCTAGAGTTTGTTTGCAGTGGCTAAAGGCCCTGGCATGGCCATTCTCCCTTTCTCTCTCCCTCTCTATCTGTCTCAAGTAAAAATAAATTTAGGCCAGGCATGGTGCACCACCATGCCTTCAATCCCAGCACTTAGGAGGCAGAGGTAGGAGGATCACTGTGAGTTCAAGGCCACCCTGAGACTACATCGTGAGTTCCAGGTCAGCCTGGGCTAGAGTGAGACCCTACCTCAAAACAAAAAAGAAAATGGAGGTGCAGCACAGATACCTCCAAAGTGTCCTCTGACTGCCACATGGCACTGTGGGATGCATGCCCATACTCACACACACATATAAAACAAATAGCTTTTCAAAAAGATTTAGGATGATTACAGAAAATTTGATATTTGAGTCTAATAGTTTGAAAGGTAATTAATATGAGAATAGCATAAAAGAAGTACGGGCAATCATTGGAGAGCTTATTTGACATGCACACTTCTTATATCACTTAAAAGTGTTTTGTAATCACTGATTTTCATCTCTATGTGTCATAGTCAGTTTTGCATTGATGAGATGAACTTCCAAACCAGACACGGTTTATGGGAAGAACAGGATTGACTGAAACTTACAGATTCTGAAGAAGTTCCACAATGGTGGAAGATGTTGGCCCCCTTCCACAGGTCCATGCAGAGAGAAATACCATCAGCACCATAAGCAAGCACCCCCCAGGAACCCCAGACAAAGCTCAAGCACTCTTCATACTTTTAGCGTGGAAACAGATCCACTCCCAGCAGTACCTCCTCTAACCTTGAATAAAACTGACTCTATTGGGAGACAGCCACTCAAACTTCTACAATAACTCAACACCAAATGGGTGGGCCCCTTCAAGGCAGGCATTAGCTTTCTCAGTGGTCTTGCTTACACACCATATAGCCATGTGCTTTAAGATATAGTAGACACTCAGTAAATTCAGTGCTAATGGTATTACTGTGAGCTTAAAAAAACTTTTAGCGGATTATTTTTTAAAATATTTACCTATTTATTTGACAGATAAAGAGACACACACACTCTCTCTCACCAGGGGAGAGAGAGAGATAGAAAGGGTGCACCAGGGTTTCTTACCATTACAAACAAAGTCCAAACACATGTGCCATTTTGTGTATCTGGCTTTATGTGGGTCCTGGGGAATCAAACCTGGACCAGCAGGCTTGGCAAGCACCTTCAAACCACTGAGCAGTCTCTCCAGTTTATTTTATTTAAATTATAAATTTAAATTTAACTTATAAATTATTTTAAATAGCATGATTATTTGATATGAAATCACTTGAGTTCAGACAAAATATAATCAGGACCAAAGATTAAGAATATGAAATAAAATTAAAATGTAATTGTTGCAGTCAGGTTCACATTGTTGGCAGAAAACACCCAACCAAGAGCAGCTTGTGGGATAAAAGGTTTATTTTGACTTGCAGACTTAAGGGGAAGCTCCATGATGGCAGGGGAAAACAATGGCATGAGCAGAAGGTGGACATCACCTCGTGGCCAACATCAGACAGACAACATCAGCAGGAGAGTGCCTAACACTGGCAAGAGGAAGCTGGCTATAACACCCATAAGCCCTCCCCAAACAATACATGGCCTCCAGGAGGCTTTAATTTCCAAATTGCCATCAGCTGAGGACATGGCATTCAGAATACCTAAGTTATTGGGGACAATGGAATCAAACCACCACAGTAATTAATTTGAGATTCTTACTAAAACTATATCTAACTCTGATATTCAGGGGCTGGCATATCTAGTACATAAAGCTTTCAAAATTAAAATGGTCTTAAGAGCTGGAGAGATGGCTTAGCAGTTAAGGCACTTGCCTGAGAAGCCTAAGGACCCAGGTTTGATTCCCAGTACCCACGTAAGTCAGATGCACAAGGTGGCGCATACGTCTAGAGTTCATTTGCAATGGCTGAAGACCCTGGTGTGCCCATTCTCTCTTTCTGCTTTCTCTTTCTCTCAAAATAAAATAAATAAGTAAAATATTTTTAAATGTTCTTAAATTACTTCTCAGATATACATAGCTGTTATTGAGCAAAAAGACAAATGGGCAGAATGGAATGGATGTTTGTGGTAGGTTTACTAGAAGTTGTGTGTATTTCCCATTTACTTTTAGCACCCTTCCTATATCCCTTTTGCAGCTTTGGACACAAGATGGAGATATTTTATGGCAGGAAGGGTTAGTTGGCTACAGTGTTACAACTCTGCAGCTCAGTTAGATAGGATACATAGTCTGTTTGGTGTCTAGAATAAAAGAACAAACGCCATATTTTCAGCCCTATTGTGCTCTTGGCTGTTGTTTCCAAAAGGGTATTTTAAACAATTTAGAGGACTGGGTATGTGGCTTAGAGGTAGGATTCTTGCCCAGCATGCATAGGGCCCTGGCTTTGATTAGTACTTCAAAGTTGGGGAGGGTTCTTTAGAAAGTAGCACACATGTATTATAATTATTGTAAACATAATGGAAGATTGTGATCCCAAATCGATCCTTACAATGTTTAGCATATACTTATATCTTTGTCACCTGAGAAAAATTGACCAGTTGCTAATTTCCAGTAAAAACTAGAAAAGTTGTCTTTTGGATAAATACATTGCTTTGTCACATCTTTTCAAGAAAAAGAGAACACTTGAGCTTTTTTTTACCCTCTTTACTTCTTTTAAAAATTCCTTTGCCTGGCTGGAGAGATGGCTTAGTGGTTAAGTGCTTGCCTGTGAAGCCTAAGGACCCCGGTTCGAGGCTCAGTTCCCCAGGACCCACGTTAGCCAGATGCACAAGGGGGCACATGCATCTGGAGTTCCGTTTGCAGTGGCTGGAAGCCCTGGTGCACCCATTCTCTCTCTCTCTCTCTGTCTGTCACTCTCAAATAAATAAAAATAAACAAAAATAAACAAAAATAAATTAAAAAATTCCTTTGCCAACTGGTCTACAAACCACTGTGGTTTCTCTCCCCCCTCTCTTAGTATCTTTTTGCCACATATGTTGCTCCATCGGCCACTCTTGATATTGGACTCCAGCAGGAAAGGAAAAAGGAAATTTATATGAAAATACAACCACCATTTGAAGACCTCTTCGATACAGCAGAAGAGTATATCCTTCTCGTCCTTCTGGAGCCTTGGACAAAGATGGTGAAGTTAGACCAAGTTGCTTATAGAAAGGTATTGAAGCACTGGTGAACAGTATGGGCCTTTCTGCTGTGTGCTGCACTGAGGAGAAACTCACAGGAGAAATAGGGCTCACATGGGCCAGGGCTTCCAAATTAAGTGTTTTCTGCTATTGCGAAAGGAGGTCCTTTGACTTCAGTGCTTCTATTTTATTTTAAATATTCATTTTTATTTTTTATTTATTTAAAAGAGAGAGAGAATAGGCATGCCAGGGCGTCTAGCCACTGGAAATGAACTCCAGACACATGTGCCACCTTGTGTATCTGGCTTATGTGGGTCCTGGGGAATCGAATCTGGGTCCTTAGGCTTCTCAGGCAACTGCCTTAACCACAACACTGTCTTTCCAGCCCCAGTGCTTCTATTTTTAATTTTTTTTGGTCTTTTGAGGTAGCCCAGGCTGACCTGGAATTCACTATGTAGTCTGAGGGTGGACTTGAACTCAAGGAGATCCTCCTATCTCTGCCTCTGGGATGCTGGGATTAAAGGTGCGTGCCACCACACCTGGCTCTTAGTGCTTCTATTTTAAAGCCCCAGATGTTCTTCAAGTCACACAGCTTGGTTGGATAAGTTCAAGCACATTTGTTTACAAAAGACATCATTTTTAAAACCTTGGTACTTAAATATTTTCATTATTATTATTGATGGGTAGAAGAAACTTCTTTAAATATTTATTTTGAATCACAAATTAAAACTGTCCTTGGTGGGGTATGGTGGCACATGCCATTAATCCCAACACTTGGGAGGCAGAAGTAGGAGGATTGCTGTGAACTTGAGGCCAGCCTGAGACTACATAGTGAATTCCATGTCAGCCTGGGCTAGAGGAAGACCCTACCTCAAAAAAAAAAAAAAAATACCCAACTGTCTTTGGATACTATTAGTTAATGCCTATACCCTGTGCACGAAGTCATTTCAGGTGGAGCTTTGCTCAGCTCCTTATTTGTATTTACCCAAGGACTTCTACTAGGAAGGATAAGTTAGAGAATTAAGACAAAATTAAAACCAAAAATTAACACTAAACACTTTGCATAGATTTACTTTACGGATTGTGACTCTAAGAGCTTAATAAATTTAGTGAGTTCTCACTGTTCTGAAAAATTAGCACAGTATCCTTTCTACTATAGAAATGTATGAATTATAACAGGAAAATTGGAATATAATATGACATTTAAAATGTTTTTTTTTCATTTTTAAAAATACATGCTCTATTTCATAGATAAATACATTTTATAGTGAAAATATAGAATTATAAGTAACTTCCCTACAAAAGAAAAATTGGGAATTAGCAAATGAATCTTATAAAAATGGATGGGACATATTATGTACTGGCCTTTTTGTTTGTTTTTTTCGAGGTAGTATCTCACTGTAGCCTGGGTTGACCTGGAACTCAATCTGTAGTCCCAGGCTGGCCTCCAACTCATAGTCATCCTACCTCTGCCTCCCCTCTGCTGGGATTAAAGGCCATTACATTCAGCTTATATCCTGTTCATAATAGAGTAAAAATTAATCTTAGTTCTACAAATTTCCTTAGCACAGAGGACATCTCTAAAGCCTTGCCAACCATATTATTTGAACTCTTTTCCAAAAGAATATTTAAGCAGACTACCAAAGCTAGCCATTAAATGAAAAAAGTTCTCAGCTAGTTAGCTAAATGAACTTTTCACTGCAGTAGAGAATTAGCGAGTATACTTGTTCTGAAGATATAGACCTGCTATGAGGATTAATTTTCAATCAGATTGATTGTCTGATCATTAGCTATAGTAATAAAATACTTAGCAGGGCATGGTGGCTTACACCTATAATCCTATAATTTAGTACAAGACCAGACTAGGTTGCACTGGGCTAACGTGAGACCCTACTTCAAAAAAATTATTTGTACATACAGGGCTGGAGAGATGGCTTAGCAGTTAAGGCATTTGCCTGCAAAGCCAAAGGATCCCAGTTCAATTCTCCAGGACCCACATAAACCAGATGCACAAGGAGGCACATGCATCTGGAGTTCATTTGCAGTGCATGGAGGCCCTGGTGTGCCCATTTTCTCTCTCCCTCTCTCTCTGCCTTTTTCTCCCTCAAAAAAAAAAAAAATATATATATATATATACATTATTTGCACATAGACTAGTAACAATATAATCTCTTCTTGTTCTCCTGTGAAATATTTTGTTCATAAAGCTAACAACATTTGCATTCTTCATAACTTATGCTATTGTATTGATTAGAAACTAAAAATGTGACCAATAAATATCTTTGTGGGTATCCAGAAAGAAGTGATCATTGATGGCATTATATCATTAAATAGAAATGTGTTTGTTCATTATTCAAAGTGTGATTTTTGTTGTAGCTAGTCTTTTTAATTACATATACCTTCCTGCTTATGTGTTATTGGCAAAAGTTTTTGATAAATTGTACATTAAATTACCCATTTTTAAAAACTTATTTGAGAGAGAAAGAGGCAGAAAGAGAGAGAGAGAATGGGTGCACCAGGGCCTTCAGCTGCTGCTAATGAACTCCAGATGATTGCGCCACCTTGTGCTCATGTGTGACATTGTGCAGTTGTGTCACTGTATGCCTGGCTTATGTGGGACCTGGAGATTTGAACATGTATTCTTAGGCTTCACAAGCAAGCACCTTAACTGCTAAGCCATCTTTCCAGCCCAATTTCCCCATTTTTTAGTAATGCACATTCTACTTATGTTATAAGCTTTATTATTTTTTAGGTGGAACTAGAAAGGGAAACTCGGCAGCTAGACTCTACATACTTCAGAAAGCTGCATGCCTTGCATAAAGAGACGTTGTCTGATAAAGCTAAGGTAAGGCAATTTTCTCCTTAGAAAAACAAACCTTTTTATCCTAGAAACTATTAGTTACTTGGTAGCAGGAGACCATATATTGAGATCAGCTGTTAGTAACATAGGGGCTAGGAAGTATCATTTTCCTGTGTCTCTGTGCATTTGACAGGTGTATATTATATCAACACATTTAACATAAGAGCTAGTAAAACAAAGCAGGTAAAGTAACAAGGGTGCCAAGTCATGGGTTCCCCTTTGCCAAGACCAGAAAGTGGAGCCTGTAGTTCTTTAAATAATACTGACTACTTTTTCTATATTTGCAGCTCTATTTATTATCAGATGATAAAGAGAGTTAAATTGAGTTTTCTGAAAAGAAACTATCATGCCATAGCAACAGATAAAAAAAATAAAGAAAAATATGGTCAGGAACTAGGGAAGTCAATGAAAAGATCATAGGATTTATTAGAATATTAACGTTTTACTTTCCAAATTTGCAACTTTTTGTTTTCTGAGATTAGTCTCATGCAACCCATGCTGGCCTTGAACTCACTACGTAGCTGAGGATGACCTTGAACTCTTGATTGTCCTGCTTCTACCTCCCTCTCAAGGGCTTATGTGCCACCATGCCTGGCTCAAATTTGAAACTTTTGTATTCATTAGATAAACTGTGATAGATCCATAAAACTATATATTATATGTGTGCATCTATATAATAAGGACAGTTAATTCACCTGGAAATACATGTCCAGGACAGATGTTATGTCAAAATATATGAAACAAAAACACTAACGTGGTCTGATCTTAGGTAAAGTTTTAGATGTACTTACATGTGTGTAACTATATGCAAAAAGAGATAACTAGAACAGTGTTCATCAAAATATTTCAGGTGATTTTTTCTTTTACTTTTTTTTACATATCTGAAAATTTTATTTTAATGTAAATGAAGTTTTTAAAAACAATAGTATTTAATACATAACATTCATTATGCCTTACTGATACAGGGGTTCTTTGTTTGCTATACTGTTGATGTCTGAAAAGTACGAAGAAATTTATAAAGGTAGCACATAATAAAATTGTATTTTAAACTATGAACAAAAATTTGTAATGTTCTGTATATGCCTTCTACATAAGGAACATTTAGATATTGGTAATTTATCTCATTTTACAAAAACAAATGTGGAGGTGAATTGGTTATATTAGGAATTATAGGAGGAAGGGCTTTTCAAAAAATAACCTTCTCTACCTTTTTTATCCTTTGGGTTTTGTAAACTACAAAACACCTACATCTTTGCTGGGGGATGTTGCTCAGTTGGAAGAATACTTGCCTAGCACGCACAAAATCATGATTTCCATCCCCAGCACCACATAAAACCAGTGTGATGATGCACACCTGTAATCCCAGTGTTCAGCAGGTAGAGGCAGGAGGAACAGAAGTTCAAAGTTATCCTAAACTAAATTAACAAGTTGAAGGCTAGCTTAAGGTTACATGAGACCCTGTCTCACAGAATAAAAATGAAAATAAATAAATAAAGTAAAATTTTAAAGTCAGAGTCTTAAAATTATCTTGAAATTGACTCTTATATGAAGAAGATTACATTAGAAGGGTACACTATTAGTCAAGCATTTTGTATTACTCTATCACTTTAAAAGTTATTATAGGAAGATAGTTTATGTTCATGATATATTCTTAAGAAAAAGAACATGGTACTGATTACTCTGTAGTACAAGTCCTGCAAGGAAGGAAAAAATGAACCTGTCTATAAGACCATTGATATGTAATCCTATCTTTAATATTTATATACATATATACGTATATAAAAGGCAGGAAGGTATATGTATTATTGATAGTTACCTCAGGATAGTGGTACTAGTCATGGTTTTTCTTTTATTTTTATAAGAAAATACATTGCTACTTTACCAGGAAAGATAATAAAATTAGTATTTTTAAAACAACTGCTATGAATATAGTAAATGTTTACTAAATATTCATGAAAAGAAGAGAATAACTAGTTGGAAAGAAGAAGGGATTCAGAGGAGGGGGAACTTGGGAGGGGGAAAAGAGGACTGATAAGAAGGGATTATGAGCATGGTGTATTGTCTATATGTGTGGAAGCTATCAATAAAAAGTTTAAAAAATGTTTTTATTTATTTACTAGCAGAAATAGATGGAGAAAAGAGAAGAAGAGAAAGAGAATGAGAGAGAAAAGGGTGGAATAGGCAGGCCAGGGCCTCTTGCCACTGCAAACTAACTTCAGACACAAGCACCGCTTTGCACATCTGGCTTTATGTGGGTGTTGGGCAATTGAACCTGGGCCATTAGGCTTTGCAAGCAAGCACCTTTAACTGCTGAACCATTTCTCCAACCCCAATAAAAAGTTTTTTTTTAAATTATTCATTTATTTATTTTAAAAGAGAGAGAAAGGGATAGAATGGGCATGCCAGGGCCTCTAGCTACTGCAAACAAACTCCAGATGCATGCAACCCCTTGTGCATCTGACTTACATGGGTACTAGAGGATTGAACCTGAGTTCTTTGGCTTTGCAGGCAGGCGCCTTAACTACTAAGCCCTCCACCCCAAAAGTTTCTTTTCTTTTCTTTTTTTTAAAGATTTTATTTTTATTTATTTATTAGAGACAGAGAGGGAGAGAGAGACAGAGAGAGAATGGGCACACCAGAGCCTCCAGCCACTGCAAATGAACTCTAGATGCATGCACCACCATGTGCATCTGGCTTATGTGGGACCTGGAGAATAGAACCGGGATCCTTTGGCTTTGCAGGCAAACACCTTAACCGCTAAGCCATCTCTCCAGCCCTCTTTTTTTTTTTTTTTTTTTTTAAGAAGAGAGTAGGGCTGGAGAAATTTTTCAGTGGTTAGGGAACTTACCTTCAAAGCCTAAGGACCACACAAGGTGGCACATTAGTCTGGATTTCGTTTGCAATGGCTAGAGGCCATAGCAGCCCATTCTCTCTCTCTTTCTCCTCCTTTCTGTCTCTCTCTCTCTCTGCTTCTTTCTCTCAGACTTTCTCAAAGAAATAAATAAAAAATATATTTTTTTAAATAAGAGAATAGAGTGTGACAAGGAACAACAGAATCTGATATGAGCCAAAATCTGAACCATACAGACTTTTCTTTTCTTTTCTTTTCTTTTTTCTTTTTTCTTTTCTTTTCTTTTCTTTTTTTTTTTTTTTTTTTTTTTTGAGGTAGAGTCTCACTCTAGCCCAGACTGACCTGAAACTAACTCTGTAGTCCCAGGCTAGCCTGCAATTTACAGTGATCCTCCTATCTCTGCATCCCAAGTGCTGGGATTAAAGGCATGTACCTGGCTAGATTATTTTTTTATCCACTCCTACCAATTATTAATCAGCCTTGGCCTAACAGGTTTTTTTTTCTTCAATTTCCCTGTTTAAAATTATAAATAATTTCTTGGATTTAAGAGATTTTTATGGAACGTTTTATGTTACTAGGACACTGAGGGTGAACCTGAAACTGATAAATTATCACTCTGTGATGTCTCCAAATATACTGAATACTGGAATAAAGTCCCTGAAGAATTTAAACATTTTAGATTTAATGATCTACTTACCAACAAACTGGAGTTTGAACATTTCCGTCAGTTTCTGGAGAGTCACTCTTCAAGGTAAGGAAGTATCTATTTGTAAATATATTTTTCACTTAGAAAATCTTTTCTTTAGGTGACTGGTTTAGATCCAATATGCTAGAACAACAATCCGGTATTGGACAGATTCTACCTGTCATAGACACTAAAGGTCCAAAGCATCTGAAGTTTGTGTGGTCACATTTCATTAGTGTGCTTTGTTGTAGCAGCCTCCAGAATGTTCTTTCCAGTGGTTATATGATCCTTGTTGGGATTTGTAGCACTAACTTTGTTTTGTGGGTGGGGGGAGGTTTGAGGTAGGGTCTCCCTCTAGCCCAGGCTGACCTGGAATTCATTATGTAGTCTCAGACTGGCTTCTAACTCCTGGTGATACTCCTACTTGTGCCTCTCGAGTGATGAGATTAAGGCATGTGCCACTATGACCAGTGCACTAGCGAATTTAAAACACCATTATACCGTTCTTTTTCCTTTTTCTGCCATTTAGTTTACGTTGCTCTAGACAGGCACTTTTATTAGTACTTCTGGAGAGTGTCTGTATTTCACTATGCTATTTAAATTATTGTACTATTTTATAATTTTTTTGCTTATTTTTATTTATTTGAGAGTGACAGAGAAAGAGGCAGAGACAGAGAGAGAGAGAGAGAGAGAGAGAGAGAATGGGTGCACCAGGGCCTCCAGCCACTGCAAATGAACTCCAGATGCATGGGCCACCTTGTGCATCTGGCTTACGTGGGTCCTGGGGAATCAAACATTGAACCGGAGTCCTTAGGCTTCACAGGCAAGCGCTTAACCAAGCCATCTCTCCATCCCCCTATTTTACAATTTTATTAACTAATATATAAATGAAACACTGTAGTTTTAGAAAAATAACAATTATAAATTGAAATATTCATAATATGTTTTTATCTCTCAAGTTAACATTATGTGGTTAAAACTGGGAGCCAAATTCCATTCTGTGTAATTTCTCTTCATTGTGATGAAGATTATACTAAATTTGACCTGTTGTCAAATGGACATGCCATATGTGGAAATTTCTGTATATTTGAAATTTATGACACCAGTCCATCACTACTGGAACAGCTCTGAGCAAATACCAATAATGATGCTAGACTTGTTTCTGATCTAGTGCTCCTTGTCATAATTTATTTATTTCAGTAAGATTAAGATCACAATAATAGAGTGAAGCTAGCTGAGCTAGGGTGGGATTACACACAACATGGGACTCATTAGTTCCTTGCTCCAGTCACACATACCAATTATTAAAGACAGTCACTTTCTAAGTGCTGTCAGACCAGCTTGGTTGTGTAGAGAAATGAATAAGGCTGTACATTTTGTTTCTACTGTAGCATCGACCTTATGTGCTGGATAGACATCGAACAGTTCCGAAGGATACTTTTTAAAGATCGAAGCCAAAGGGAGGCAAAATCTATATATATTAAGAACAAATACCTTAATAAAAAATATTTCTTTGGACCCCGCAGTCCAGCTTCTGTATATCAGCAGAACCAGGTATGAACATGCAAGCCTACTTTTTTCTTGAAGTACAGAAGTCATTTATTTCTTTTTACCAACAACTTGAAGGTCGCTTGTTTTGCCTTATGACTAGTATGCTACACACTTTTGATACCTTATTTAGATATTCGTGAGTAATTATAAACAGCTCTACAATTAACTCAAGTGGCACATGCTATAAAATTATGTTATTTTAAAATATGCATTGCTGGTAGGACTGGCGTGATGACTATTGGTAAAGTGCTTGCCATGCAAGTCTGAAAACCTAAGTTCAGAAGTCCAGCACCCATGCAAATGCTGGGTAGCTGTGATGGCCTACGTGTAACCCAGTGCTTGGGAGACAGAGACATGGGACCCCAGCACGAGCTGTCTAGCAAGCCTAGCTGAATCAGTAAGCTCTGGATTCAAGTGAGAACCATGTCTCAATAAAACGGGCAGAGAGCAACCGAGGAGAACACCCAACACCAACCTCTGGCCCCTACATGTGTGTACAAACACGTGTACATGCACCTACACTCACACCACCCACACATACACACATATAAAAGTACTTTTAAAAATGTTTTTGTTTATTTTTATTTATTTCTTTATTTGAGAGTGACAGAGAGAAAGAGGGGGAGAGAGAGAGAGAGAGAGAGAGAGAGAATGGGTGCTCCAGGGCCTCCAGCCACTGCAAACGAACTCCAGATGTGTGCACCCCCTTGTGCATCTGGCTAACATGGGTCCTGGGGAATCGAGCCTTGAACCGGGGTCCTTAGGCTTCACAGGCAAGTGCTTAACTGCTAAGCCTTCTCTCCAGCCCTAAAAGTACTTTTTATCTAGAGCTGTATGAAGGAAAATGTTCCTAAATATGGGGGAACAATCACAGTTTTACGCCTATCATGCCAGACACTGTTTTAGATGATGAAAATAAAGTAGTAAATAGTATGGACAAAGTCCCTGCACCTTCAACAAGTAGAAAATGGGCGTGGTAAACCATTAAGCCTAGTTACTACCTCTTTTCTCCTCTCTTACCTGCTAATATTCAAAACATCTTTTGAAAGTCCTGTTTATAAATATCCCTGGAAACTATTCTTATTGACCAGGAACACAGGTTTAACCATTTTGTTGTACCAGAGTATGGCCCAAATCACAGTTACTAATACCAATTAGTGTCATCAGGTTTATAGCAAAAAATCCTGTTGAATTGAATAGTGGGCTCACGGATTTGGTTCCTTAACTTTTATTCTGTTTGTTGTTGTTGTTTGTTTGTTTCCCCAAGGTAGGGTCTTGCTCTAGCCCAGGCTGATCTGGAATTTACAATGTAGTCTCAGGCTGGCCTCGAACTCAGAGTGCTCCTCCTACTTCAGCCTCCTGAGTGCTGGGATTAAAGGCACATGTGCCACTATGCCCAGCTTGCTCTTTTTTGTTGTTGTTGTTGCTAACTTTTTATTTATTTACAAGGAGAGAGAAAGAATTGATGTGTGTACATGGGCACAGCAGGGCCATCTGCCTCTGCAAATGAATTCTAGACACATACGACATTCACCATTTTGGGTATCCAGCTTTTATGTGGTAGTGGGGAATTGAATCCAAGCTGGCTTGTGTTGTAATCAACACCTTTAACTGCTGAGCCATCTCCCCAGACCAATTTTTATGCCTTTGAAATATCAAGTACAATTAATTTATTCTGAGGTTTATTATCTAAAGATCAAATGTATAGTATATGACATATTTTTTTTATTTTGGGAGCTTACTATGGTATGTGCCCTAATGGTATATACATTTATAAAAACACAAATTTAAGGTTAACTTAAGTGTGGTAAATTAAAAAGCCTAAAAGATGTTCATGAGTAGAACAAATTAAACAAATAAGCTATTTCTCTGTGGAGGTAGAATAAACAAAATATTTGGGAGCAAGAGGAAGAAACAAATCCAAAATGAAAATAATTTTGAGAAAAAAATGCCTTCCCGTCAGTTCCCAGAGATACAAATCTGGGACACATTAACAAAAGTGGTTGGGTATCTTAATGAGCACAAGTATGAAATAAACACATGGAAAGCATTTGTTTTCTATTTGGCTTGTGGTGCATCGCGTGAGGTTTCATGGTATCTGATGCTACTGTGTGAACCTTTTGTAGTACATGCAACATGCTGAGAATTTAAAAGTTAGTGGGAAAATCACCCATTGCTATCATAGCAAATCAAGCACCCATTGCTTACAACAGAGTTTTCCCACTGGTCAGTCTTTTTACTTATTTATTTTAAGACTGTGGTGGTTTGATTCAGGTGTCCCCCATGAAGTTAGGTGTTCTGAATGCTAGGTTCCCAGCTGATGGAGATTTGGGAATTAACAGTCTCCTGGAGGGAGTGTATTGTTGAGGGGGTGGGCTTATGGGTGTTATAGCCAGTTTCCTCTTGCCAGTGTTTGGCACACTCTCCTGTTGCTGTTGTCTATCTGATGTTGGCCAGGGGGTGATGTCCACCCTCTGCTCATGCCTTCATTTTCTCTGCCATCATGGAGCTTCCCCTCGAGCCTGTAGGCCAAAATAAACCTCCTTTTCTCACAAGCTGCTCTTGGTTGGGTGATTTCTACCAGCAATGCTGAACCTGACTGCAACAAAGACAGTCTCAAGTAGTCTTGAACTTGCTATGTAGTGGAGGACCTTGACCTTCTATTCCTCCTGCCTCTACTTTATGAGTGTTGGGATTACAGGTATGCACCACCACTCCTGATCTAGGCAATTCTGGGATTGAATCCAGGGCTGTATACATCCTAGGTAGTACTCTACCAGCTGAGCTACATCCCCAGATGCATCAGGTATTTTTTACTGCTAGGGCAAAAAGGCCAGACCAGAAGCAGCTAATGGAAGGAAAGGATTTATTTCAGCTTACAGCTCAAGCAGGAAGAGTCAATCATGGTAGGGGAAGAATGAGAGGAATAGAAGAAGCTGGTGTCACATCATCATATCAGCAGGGAGGAAGCAGAGAAAGAACTACAAGCAGGGCTTCAAGGACTGCCCTAGTAACATACTCCCTTCAGCAAAACTCTACTTCCTAAAGGTCCTATAATCCTACAGAACAGTGCCACTAGCTGGGAATTAAGTATTCACACACATAAACTTATGTGAGACATTTTACATTCAAACCATCACATTACACCCTTCTCCATGGGCATTTCATGTTTCAAAATGCATTCAATTCAACTTAAAAGTTCTCATAGTCTATTTTAGTTCCAACACTGTTCGAAGTCCAATCTGAGACTCAAGACATCTCTTAACTATGAGCCCTATAAAATGAAAACACAAGTTACATACTTCTGACATATAATGCCACAGAACAAACATCCTCACTCTGAAAGGGAGGAGAGGGAGCATAGCAAGGAAAGATTGGAACAAAGCCAAAACAAAACCTAGTGAGGCATGCACCAAATCCTCAGACACCATGTCTGGTATCTGAGACTTGTAATGAAGTCATCTGGACTCCAAAAGGTTTGGGTAGTTCTATCACTCCATCTGTGCTACCTGTAGCCTCTCTGGGCTTGATCTGCCCCAAGCCTGCAACTTTTCTTGACAGATATCACATGGTCCTAATATTTCTAACATCTTGAGGTCTTTATTGTAACTTACAGTTGATCTTCACAGTGGAACACACTGACCTTTTGTGGCATCTGTTCAGGGACTTTCACCCTGCCTCATATTGCTTACCTAAAGTGGCTTTCTGGAACTGTAGTGAAATATTTCATGACCCCTTCATTTGGTATCTTTCATTATTCCAAAAACAGTACCATGTGGGCTGTACTACCAAGTTCTGCTGCCAGATTGGGGTTAATCATGGTACCTATGGAACACAACTGTGGCAGCCTCTGTATGCTGACCTTGGGGAGCAGAGAACTGAATTCTTCCTTCAGGCCTTTTCTGTTCAAAAGAATTTGCATTCTTGCTATTTTGAACCTTCAATGTGTTGGTTCTTCCATTCAGGGCACCCTCCTTATTGTCCTAACGTAGAGTAGTTGCATTATCTTTAGTGGTAGTAATAGCTTCAACAATTACAGCTCAAGTACCTGCAGTTTTTATGCATAGAACTTTAAATTTGTTCACATTTATTTCCATGCCAAACTTTACATTGTTCATATCCTCCTGTTCTTTTTCACTATAGATCTGAATCAGAGTACCTAAGAGAATCCATATCACATAATCAACACATTTCTGTCTTGACATTTTCTCAGCCAAATATGTTACTATCAAATTGAATCTTGTTCACATTCTCTGGGTACACATGAAATGCAACCATTTTCTTTGTCAGACTATCACATGAATTGCCTCTAGCATATTTCCCAATAGGGTCCTTGTTGCCCTATGAATCCTCACATGCCAAGCTTTCACCATCCATATTTCTCTTAGCCTTGTGGTCTTTCAAGCTCCCACCAGCATGGCACATTAAGCTCTGCTTAAAGCATTATAAGGCTTCTCCAGTCCAAAGCTCCAAAATCTTACACAGTCCTCCCACAAACCAGTTCCAAGAGACTTGGCACCACATGATCAGGTTTGTAACAGCATTAAACTGCTTCTTGGTAAGAGTTTTCTGTATCAGTTACCTTCTCATTGCTGTGAACAAATACCCAAGTAGAAGTAGCTACTAGTGGAAGGAAAGGACTTATTTTGGGTATAAGATAGAGTTGATTATGACAGGAAAAGCATGGCAGAAGTAGGAAGTCAGTGTCACATCATCACATCAGCAAGGAGGAAGTAAAGACAGAACAGTAAGTGGGCTGGACTTTATAAACCTCAGTGCCCACCCCCCAGCAAGGCTCTACTTCCTAAAGGTTCTGTAACCTTTCAGAACAATGCCACCAGCTGAGGGAGTAAGTAAAGTATCCAAACTCATGAACTTTGTGGGGGGGGGGGCATTTTACAGCCAAACTACCACACCAGCCCTTGTGTTTTTACTAATTTTTTGAGGATATTTTGAGAATATTTCATAAAGATTATTCCCATCATCATTTCAGTGTAGCCAGTTTACTCTTTGGTCAACATGTTAGTCTTCTTATTTTTTATGTAAAAACAATAATATTGTTTGATTATTATTTGATTTCTATAACTAAGAAAGATAAAGAAGATTTCTTCTTTGTTTTATACACAACTATTATTAGTTGTATTTTATTAGTTATTAATCAAAGGAGAACTTAAAGAGGAATTATTTCAGTAAGCAATCCAGAAGTTTTTAATTGTTTTACAAAGAGAAATTGCTGTCTCAAATGGGTCAATTTGACTAGAACTTCATATTATAACACCTATGAAACCTAGAAGAAAAATTGGAAAAGCAATATGTCAAGGCCCTAATTTAATGTGTACACACACATGCATGTGCACACACACACACACACACACACACACACACGTTACTTTTGTGGGTTTTGTTTCAATATTTCATATTAAGTAAAGTCATACATTAACCACTAGCACATGATCCACAATTCTGTGTTGATGTTGTCTGTTATTCCTATGTACAATCTAGCCAGAAGATGTTATGTTGGAAATGAAAATGCACCTGTCAGGTATGCTGAAAAAGCTTTGAGTTAATGAATTAATTAATGGATATTAGTGTGTCTTTAACAAAGGACAAGCATGTGGTCCCTGTTTCATTTTTATTTTTTTAGATAATGCAGTTAAGTGGTGGATGGGGAAAGATTCTTCATGAGCATCTTGATGCACCTGTTCTGGTTGAAATTCAGAAGCATGTCCTGAATAGGCTAGAAAATGTTTGGTTGCCATTGTTTCTTGCCAGTGAACAGTTTGCAGCACGACAGAAGATAAAGGTACCACGATTGCCATATGGTATAATCATAGGACAACAATTGGTAGTACCTAACAAAACCTCAAATATTTGTACCTATTGACTCAGCCATTATTATTCTATATAGGAAATGATTGAAAGCATGGAGTCAGGCTTCTGAAGTGTGTGTGTCCCACTTAGCTAAACTAGTATTTCTTGTATATGCATGAGTTTTAAGGTTATTTACTGGAGCACAGGAACACTTGCCAGTGGCTACACGACTGAAGAAAAAGCTCCTTCACCCTTAACTCCCAATAGTTCCTCTGGGAGGAGTGGGGTCCCAGGAGCCTCTCCCTCATCCATGGTGGAATGTGGATAGTGTCAATTTTGTGTAGGAAACCAGGCTTCTGAAATTTCAATCTCAATATTTGCCACATATTGTACCAATTTTAAGATATATAAATTTAGATTCTGCCTCTGAAAAATAGGACTATTATATTATTGTACTAGGGGTTATGGAACATGACTATTACACTTGGGAGGCAGAAGCAAGAAGATCACTGTAAGTTTGAGCCAGGGCTACATAGTAAGACCCTATCTGAAAAACAACAACAAAAAGTAATTGCTTCATAACATTGTTTTTAAAATGAAAATTGGGACTGGAGGGATGGCTCAGTGGTTAAGGCATTTGCCTGTAAAGCCAAAGGACCCAGGTTCGATTCCCCAGGACCCACGTTAGCC
This sequence comes from Dipus sagitta, assembly GCA_036346955.1. Taxonomy (NCBI): domain Eukaryota; kingdom Metazoa; phylum Chordata; class Mammalia; order Rodentia; family Dipodidae; genus Dipus; species Dipus sagitta. Next base: position 167,247,993 of record CM070771.1, on the reverse strand, counting down.
AGATGCACAAGGGGGCACAAGTGTCTGGAGTTCATTTGCAGTGGCTGGAATCTCTGGCGCAACCATTCTCTCTCTCTCTCTCTCTCTCTCTCTCCCTCTCCCTCTCCCTCCATCTCTCTCTCTCTCCTTTCTCTGACAAATAAATATTTAAAAAGTTAAAAAAAAGAAAATTAGTGTGTGCTTAGTTTCTTAGCATGGTGTGTGGCACACAGAAAACACTTGAATGTTACTTATTAATATCACTGATGATTTAAATAGTATTAAGTCTTCATATAGATGGCTAAGAATATACAAGGGCATTTGTTGCAATATCGTATGGGAGACTTAAATGAATCACACAAAAAAATTTCATTCTATGGAATGCTGTGCAGAGTCCCAAATAAAATGAGATTAGAAAAATGAGATTTTAAAATATAAAGTGTCGCCAGGTGTGGTAGCACACGTCTTTAATCCCAGAACTTGGGAGGCAGAAGTAGGAGGATTGCTGTGAGTTCAGGACCACCTCAGGCCACATACTGAATTCTAGGTCAGCCTGGGCTAGAATGAGACCCTACCTCAAAAAACCGTACACACACACACACCACACACACACACCAATGGCCACATGTACTGATGTGAAAGATATTATTTAATTCAACATATAGAAGATTAATCTCATTATATTTACTTCTATCTATATGTCTACATACATACATCTATCTATGCATATCCAACTGCTTATTTATGCAGCCATCATTCTATCTGTCTGTCTGTCATCCATCCTTTTGTTTTTGCTTGTGGACAAAGACCCAAAAGGATCTGGCTCATGGGGAATAGGTTTGGGGATTGAGGAGGAGTTTTTACTTTTTATTTCATAAAGCAGATTTGTTTACTTTGCTTTTGTGCTATATGATTAGCACATCTAAAAAGAAGTGATCTTAATCTTCACAAAAATAACAGAAAAGTAAGAAAATGTGTAATTTTGAATTTGAACAAGCTTGAACTTAAAAAAGCTGAAACAAACTTCCCTTTATATTGTGTTTAATTTGTCAAACATTTGAGGCCTACTTATGTGGAAATATCTTTGGAGCTGAGAAACTTAAGGAAAAAAATAGTACAGCTGGAATACAAAATTTATAATATGGGGAAGAGCTGACTTGTTTTAGGCAAAATGTTTCTGGAAATAAGCCTTGGGAAAACTCAATAGCATTCCTTTTCTTTAGGGAAACTCCAGTTGTCTATCCAAAGCCAAGTAAAATGACATTTGGATTACAAATATTATTTACCACATTTTCTCATTATGTTTACCACAGTCATGTTATTGTAACTTGTAGTCATTTCCTGACAGCATTCTTTGGGTGGTCAGCAAAATAAACTACTTCTAGCAGCCTTCGGCCAAAGACAGAAAGGAGTGATAATTCCTGATAAAATGATGTTGGGGTGTCTCCCACACTGAAGGAAAGAGGTGACACCCAAGCTTTAGAAAAGATGTAGGCCAGGATAGGTCTGGGAATTCAGCAAAGATTACCAGATTTCTTCTCAGGTTGTAGCTATCAGGAAGACTCAGGTCTAGGCTTGTGGCTCAGTGCTGTTGGGCTTGACTAATATGCACGAAGCCTTAGCTTCAAGCTATAGTATTGTCAAAAGCAAACAAAAACTCAGCCCGTGGATCCTAGTCATTGTCTCTTTAGATGAGCTATCTGCTTGGACAGTGAGCTAGACACACAGCACAGATTCAGCTGGAACAGTTGTTCAGGAAGGGGAACTATTATAGTCAGTAACCCCAAGCAATACAGTTCTCCCTTGGTATCTAGGGAGGACCCCTACAGTACCAAAAATCTGAAGATGCTCAAGTCCCTCAGCTGAAATGAGGTCGTGTTTGCATATGATTGTGTTCATGCTGTCTTATGATTTAAATCATCATTAGATTTCTTGTCAAATGCAGAACCCCTGGTTACAGGTGGTCACCAGTATCGTCTGCATTTCTGTGTTAAGAGTAGCTTTGGGGCTCTTCTAAAATTAGTTATGGAAAAAATAGAGTAGAAAAAGAGTATAAAAATCCAAGAGTTGTAGTTAAGGCTAGCGTCAGTTCTCCTGTATTTTGCATTTGAAGCAGTGCAGTGGGGGTTGTTATCTAGCAGATGGGGAGACCAGGGCCTGGAAATGAGTAACTCCCCCAGAGCCCTGAGCACAGGGCTCTCCCTTCTCAGTCTGTCTCTTCCTTCTCAGTGGCACTTTCTTATTCAGCTTGACCTTCACCTCATTCCTAAAGCTTATTAAACTGCTAAATGATTCAGTTTGGATGTTCTGAATAACTGGATAAAATAATTGATTTTGCTTTTAGCTACAGATGGAAGACATAGCAGAGGAACTTTTACTACAGAAGCATGAAAGGAAAATTGGGGTTTGGAAGGCAAGTAATTATATTCATCCTCTTGTAAAATCTGCTCTGTCAAAGTATGACTTTCCTCTCCTTCTTGTTCAAGGCCCTCACCATGCACACTGCTTCCTAAACCTCCAACTGAAGCTGGCAGTGCTCTTGCTCAGCAGGTGGGATTCAGGAAGAGAACGACTGCAGAGAGCTCTTCTTGAGTCCCTTGCCCTGCCCAACCGTGGAAGTGTGTATTGGCCTTTGAACATGAATTTTTCTAGTTGTGTTCTTGATTTGATCCTCAACATTGAGAAACATATTTTAAAATGTGACAAGCTGTTCTTCTGAACATATGGTAGTTTCTTTATGATGGGGAGTGGATTGCACAAAAAGAATGAGTAGTGTATAGTAAAATCAGTCAGTTAAGTTATTTTACATTATCTTCTTGAAATTAGTTTAGTTTTGAAAGAATTGAGGTGACTATCATTTTGTAGTGATTGCCCGTTTTGCTTCTTAACAAGCATAGCTTTCTTTGTGAGTCTGTAAGCTCATGTATATTTATTTAGCCTGTGGAAGTTATGACAAATGTCCAGCTAGACTTTGGTGACCCCTGCAAATTAACAAACAAAGATAAAAAATTTATTTGCATTCTAGAGGAATGCATTTATCTTTGGATACTCTTTCTATATTTTTCTCTTTTAAGTGTTTTTATTGAAATACTAAGTATAATAAGCTTGTATTTTATAATATTATAAGTTTATAAGTATATTATAAGTTCTATTTCATATTATTTTCTATTAGTTAAATTACAAGTTTCCATTAAATTACCAAGTTTTGGGATCTTAAGAAGCAGGTCTTAAAAATTATTTGTTGAGTGGGTTTTTGAATAAACATCCCAGTTTAATCTGTAGTTGCTCCTATTTATAGGGCTATAATTTTAATATGGACCAGATGTTAAGGGTCTTAAGAGCATAGCATGTGCCTCACTAAATAATGATAGACATCTATGTACTTTATCTGGCTTAATGGCACCACCATTCATGCAAACTGCCTGGAGTAGCTGTCACCTCCTAGTTCCAAGTTGGATGTCCTCAAGGCCCTTCACTGTAAAGGCTTTCCCTCTCCGTAGAGAACTAGTTACTGTCTCCTTGATAGTCATTTAGTATGTTTTACACAACTTTCTTAAACATTTGTATTGATGGTCATATATGACTTGCTTCAAGGAATTTAATGTAATGTCAGTAATGGATATTTTTCATGTAACTTAATCATTAACATAATTTTATGTCTACCTAAAGTATTGCCTTTAGAGTGATGCTTCCTTGTATGGACATATGCTAAAATCAACATTGGGGACTACAACAAAATTTAAAAATATTTGGTAATTGAATAAAATCTATTTATAGTTTCGAATCTGAGAGAGTAAAGGAGATTGATTATGTGATTTGAAATGGGCAAAGTATACAAAAAGATCTATACCTCAAAATTTTGACAATATAAAACAGATATAGATTAAAAATACCCTTAAGCATTACTAAAATATCATGAGTACTTCTAGATGTCATAATATGTGAAGTAAAACTTTCAGTCAGAGGAATGGTATTATTTTAAAAAAGCTGGGGGAGGGGGGGTTATGGGAGGATTGCTTAGCAGTTAAAGCATTTGCCTGCAAAGCCAAAGGACCTAGGTTCAATTTCCCAGGACCCACATTAGCCAGATGCACAAGGGGGCACACACATCTGGAGTTCATTTGCAGTGGCTGGAGGCCCTGGCATGCTCATTCTTTCTCTCTCCCTCTTTCTCTATCAAATAAATAAATAAAAATAAAATATTAAAAACAGCTGGGGTGCAGCTGAGTCATAGAACACTTGTTTAGCATGCAGTATCCTTGCTTCCATCCCTAAACCATAAAAATAATCCATTCACTGATATTATGAATTATAATAATTATTAATCAATATTCATCATCTATTATTCCAATTATCTAAAGATCTCTTGTCTGAAAACATTATCTAGTCAGATAAAATTATAGTGAAGTAAAATTTAATAAATTATAGAATTGATTTTTCTTAAAAAAAAAAACTCACCTTGTCAGTCATGGTGGTGCAGGCCTTTAATCCCAGCTTTCAGGGAGGCAGAGGTAGGAGGATCTCCGTGAGTTCAAGGCCACCCTGAGACTACAGAGTTAATTCCAGATCAGCCTGGACTAGAGTCAGACCCTACCTTGAAAAACCCAAAAAAATAAAAACAGAAAATAAAAAAATAAAAATAAAATCACCTTAAATGTTCAACCATCTTACATTTCAAAAGACAGGAAAATTATGTAATAATAAGATAAATAATGTGATAATATGTAATTATAACATTATAATTACTATGTTCTCTTTCAGTTCTGAAATCACACTATGCATGTGTAAACAGTTTTTCACCTTGGTCCCAAACTGTAATGACTGTTAGTATTCTTAAATGGTATAGCTATGTGCAGACCATCCAGTCACTTCTTTTTCTATTTACCATCTAAAAAAAGACAGCCATTAAAAAAAAAAAAAATCAGGCTGGAGAGATGTCTTAGTGGTTAAGACCCTTGCCTGCAAGGCCTAAGAATACTTGTTCAAATCTCCAGGTCCCACGTAGCTAGCTGCAAGTGTTGCAAGCATGCAATGCCACAGATGCACACAAGGGGGCGCATGCATCTGGAGTTCGTTCACAGCAGCTGAACGCCCGGGCGCTCTCATTCTCTTTCTCTGCCTCTTTCTCTCTCCCTCTGTCTCAAAAAAATAAAAAATAAAAAAAAAAAAAAAAAAACGAAAGCAAGTTTTAAAAATACTTAATTTCTATTTATCTACTAATTTATTTATTTAAGAGAGAGACAGAGAGAGAGAGAGAGAGAGAGAGAGAGAATGGGTGCACCAGGGCCTCTAGCCATTGCAAAGATGCATGCACTACCATGTGCATCTGGCTTACATGGGTTCTGGGGAACTGAACTTGGGTTTTGCAGGCAAGTGCCTTAACCACTGCACTAAGCCCAGGATTAGTAGTGGGAGGGGACTGTGAAATTCTTTTTTTGTATCCATACCACAACTCTCTATAGCCAAATTAAAGGAAATAGAAATTGGTGGCTTTAGCATAGTTAATAGTTTTCTTACTACATTTTAGAGAATATCTGATTATCTATATTGTTTTGCACAGCCTGCGGAGAGTAAATGGATATCTTCATGTGCTGATATTATCGCTTTCCGTAAAGCATTATTGAATCCAGTTACTGCAAAACAGTTTCAACGTTTTGTGGCTCTAAAAGGAGATTTATTGGAAAATGGGGTACTTTTTTGGCAAGAAGTACAAAAATACAAGGTATTGTATTGAGAATGGGAGAAAACCACTTTTGGAGGAGGGGGTGCATAAGAATATCAGATTTTTAACTATAACTTTATGGATACGATTTGTATAATATATCCAAATTTTGCCAAACTTCATACCAATATTTAAATATTGAGATGCTTATTATCTGTTGTCTAGATACACTTATTATCAGATACACTTATTCTTATACAGTGTATAGTAAGCCCTGAACCCCAATAGTTAGGAAATTGAACCAACCTAGATGCCATCAACTGATGAATGGACAGTGACAATGTGGTGTATATACAATGGTATTTTATTCAGCTGTAATAAAAAAAAATGAAGCTATGAAATTAAAGGAAATTGATGGAATTAGAAAAAAAGAAACCACCTTTCTCTCTTATATGTGGACCCTAACTTTTAAGGCTTGTGTATGTAAATAAGGGGACATAGGAGTGAGTATTGGCTATGATTCAAGATAGGAGACTACCGAGAGAGGAACAAGAGGTAACAAGAAGGGGGGGGAAGGATAAAAGGAAATGTAATATGAAAGCAGAAAGGAGGTGATATTGTGAAGGAAGACACAAAAAAAGAGGGGAGGAGGAAATGGGGAGAAGGAAAACAAAAATTGTTTGAAAACACCATAATAAATCACAATTCTTTGTATGCTAGTTAAAATTTTTAATTTAATTTTTAAAAGATCTTGAAAATGTGATCCCTAAAATTATAGTATTAGAAATTGTAAAATATTAACATGCATTATGGTCTAGTGTGTATATTTATGGTTTTTAAGTGTATCTCTACATCTCATGTATCTATAACTGCATCATACACATTTTTTCCTGAAGATATCCATATATAGTATATCTGTATAACCAAGATCTTTTCATGAAAATTTTTTTTTAATTTTTTTTGTTTATTTTATTTATTTATTTGAGAGACACAGACAGAGAGAGAAAGAGGCAGAGAAAGAGAGAGAGAGAGAGAGAGAGAGAATGGGCGCGCCAGGGCCTCCAGCCACTGCAAACGAACTCCAGACACGTGCGCCCCCTTGTGTATCTGGCTAACGTGGGTCCTGGGGAATCGAGCCTCGAACCGGCGTCCTTAGACTTCACAGGCAAGCACTTAACCGCTAAGCCATTTCTCCAGCCCGAAAATTTTTTATAATTATAATAGATAACCGTAACCAAAGATACTGGTTTATAGATAACCCAACAAAGGTGAGTAAGGCTTTTTTAAAATATATATTTTTTATTTTATTTGAGAGACAGAGAGAGGAGGGAGAGACAGAGAGAGAGAGAGAGAGAGAGAGAGAGAGAGAGAGAGAGAGAGAAGGAATGGGTACACCAGGGCCTCTAGCCATTGAAAACAAACTCCAGATGCATGTGCTGCCTTGTGCATCTGTCTTACATGGATCCTGGGGAATTGAACCTGGGTCCTTAGGCTTCTCACGCAAGTGCCTTAACCGCTAAGCCATCTCTCCAGTCTGAGAAAGGGCTTTTTAATTAGAAAGAGTGGCCAAATTCTTAACAAAGGAAGTCAAAAGACAAGGCGTTAGGTGCGTTATGAGCAGACTCCTCTTCACAAATTTCCTCCAAAATACCAACGACAGCAGCAGGCTTGATTCTTGTGTTCCTGGGGGAGAATTCACCCTGGAGAATACACAGAGCAAGGAAGGAAAGTTTACTTTCAGTAGAGGAGTAAGTGAGAGCACAGTGAGCTCTGGAAAGTGAGGGTGGACAGGTCCACAGTGACAGCAAGGTTCTAGCACCTCTAGCATTTCTCTTCCCCTTGTCTCCTCTTGGGAGAATGGTCTGGAGTGGTTCCCTTCCTGGAATAAGCAGAGGTTTCTTTATGGGTCCTACCTATAAAGCGGAGAAGCTCACTAGGAGAAGGGGCAGTGTTGCCTCGCTGTGTGCTCTTCAGGGAAGGTCTCCATGGGAGCTGGCCAGAGCCTGTCGAGGCTGGCTTTGTTTTTCCCAGAGCCCCATTCTTGCTCTTATCTGATTAGCTTGAATGTCTCATAACACAGCTGCTAGCCCTCTTATTTATCCTCCCTGGTGTTTCTGGCCTCACTGCTTTAACCCTAATAGGTACAAAGGGAATTATTTTCTTTCCTTTTTTTTTTTTTTTTTTTTTTTTTTTCGAGGTAGGGTCTCACTCTAGCCCAGGCTGACCTGGAAGTCACTATGGTGTCTCAGGGTGGCCTCGAACTCATGGCAATCCTCCTACCTCTGCCTCCCGAGTGCTGGGATTAAAGGCGTGCGCCACCACGCCCGGCAAAAAAAGGGAATTATTTTCAAACTAAAGTGTTTAATAAAGTCATAAAGACTCTTTGCCTTGAACAAGAGGAAGGGACTTGTGTGTTGCTGTCTAAATGTACCTAAAAGATACTGAGCCTGTGGTTAAATGAAATGTTCCCAGGAATGTGAGCTAATTTCCTTGAAAGAATCCTAGTTTGTCATATTGTAAAAACAACAAAAAAGGAAATAAAAACAAAATTATAATTTCAGAGAATAATGTTTTGTTGGCCTATAAATAAGTGTATATTGCACATCTTTTATAGAGTTGTTCATTGTACTAGTAGCTGCTCATTAAAACCCAAGCTTTCAGGCTGGAGAGACTGCCTCAGCAATTAAATGCACTTCCTGCACAGCAGGAAGGTCTGAGGGGGCCTGAAACTGCCCAAGTTCTAATCTCCAACTCTCATGTAAGCAGCTTGGCCTGACCTAGCATTCCTGTAACCCCAGTCCTACAAAGGAGAGCAGAGAATAGAGAGTCGCCCAGGCTCATGAGAAACAGCAAGCTACAGAGGCAGTAAGAGACTCTGGCTCAAAGAACAGTAGGAAGAACATTGTAGAGTGACACTCAATGTTCTGCTCAGGTCCCCATAGGCAAATGACACCCTCCATCACCTGCTGGGGATAGTGCATGGAATGATGCAAGGGCACACAGCTTTGCATACACCACACCATATTACACTACACCACACCACGCCACACCACACCATGCCACACCACACTACACCACACCATACCACATTACATCAAACTGTATCATACACACAAGCAAGCAAAAAAAAAAAAAAACAAATCTGTGCTTTCTTCAACATACCTTGAAACTTTTGTACTAGTCTCAGCTTAGGCTGTAACAGAAAAACAATTGGCTGAGCATATTCTTTCCCAAGAATAACATTACCATATTGTTTGAGAATTAGAAATAGGCAGTCTCTGATTAATGAGTGAGCAGAACTGTCTAAGCAGGTATGAATATGAGTAAACACAACCCTGCTAGTACATGAGGTAACTAGATAAATCTTATTTAAAGGTATTTTAGGGCTGGAGAGATGGCTTAGCAGTTAAGGTGCTTGCCTGTGAAGCTGAAGGACTCATGTTTGACTCTCCAGATCCCCATAAGCCGGGCACACGAGGTGATGCAAGCATGCAAAGTTGCACATGCACACAAGGGGGACACACATGTCTGGAGTTTGATTGCAGTGGCTGAGGCCCTGGTGTGCTAATTCTCTCTCTCCCTCTTTCTTACTCTTGCTCTCACATTAAAATATATATATATATATATATATATATATATATATATATATATATGAAAAAACACAGACTCTTAGAGTCCTGCCTTAGTTTTCTGACTTTCCTTAAAGTCCATTTCAGTATTTATTCTGCAGTACAGCATGACAAATTTATAATACTTGGAGCTGTATTTAAAAAAATAAATAAAATTATTTTGAAAGAGTCTCACTATATAGCTCAGACTTCCTCAAACTCACTATGTAGTCCAGGTTGGCCTCTAACTTATGGTGATCCTCCTACCTCCCATGTGGTGGAATTACAGGTATGTGTCACCATGCTTAGCTAGCTATGAAGTTAATATGATTTGGAGTGTACTGATCAGTGTTCCATCACTGTGACCAAAATACATGAGAGGACACCTTAACAGGAGGAATTAATGGTTTTGGTAGAAGGTTTCAGCCCATCATGGTGGGGAGGGCATGGAAAAGAGCAGTTCACATCATGGCAGTCCAGAAGCAAAGAAGGGAAATACAGGCAGGGCCAGGGCGAAAGACCCAGTGACATGCCTTCATCTCCTACTTCCTCCAAGTAGGCCCCACTCTACCTCCCAATCATGCCATCATATCATACATCCATACAGGAGCTAAGCCATTCACTACGTCAAAACCCTAATGATGCAATTGTCTTTGGAACCATCCCAGGCACACTCAGAATTAAGCTTTTGTAATCTTCAAGGCACTTCTCTTTTTTCTTTTATTGTTATTATTATTATTATTATTAACAACATATTTTGATACATCATGTGTTGGTACCCTCTTTTCCCTTATCCCTGCCCCCATTCCACTAGGGACTCTCCTCAGTGGGGTTGCAGGTATTCCCCATGGGGTTGTGGTTTAGGCGTTGTAGGAGCAGCAGTCAGTTATTTTGGAGGGGCGGGAATGCCTCTGGGCGTGATGTCTCAACCTGCGGCTCTCACAATCTTTCCATCCCTTCTTCCGCAAAATTCCCTGAGCCATGGTGGGTGAGTTTTAAGTTTACTTCAGTGATGAGCTCTTGGGAGCCTCTGGATCTCAGCTTTGGTAGGTGTTGAGTATCCTCAGGGTCTGTCTCCTATACCCTGGTGCTGATTATCAGGAACAGAATGGAAGCAGCACTCTTGTTTGTCTCCCCAATTCCTCTGTGGATTCAGATGTGGCTTGGCTGAAGTGAGACGGGGTAGTTTATCTCCTTGGGTCTCACTACCTTCTGAAAAAGAAAAACAGATTTTCCAGCAGAGAGTCAAGTCAGCATAGCTTAAATGGGATAAGCATTATTAATTGAGGGAGAATTTGATGTATGTAACTCCTTTTAACCAAAGACTAGTGAGAGCTTGACACTGGAGAACATAATCTATGTCTCTGCAGGATTCTGACCTGGTTCCTGGTTCCAGATATGGGTTTCTTTCCACTGAGCAGATCTCTTAGCAAATCAAAAAGCTATTGGTTACCCACCAAGGCTGTGTGCCACTATTGCACTGGCGTGTACATCCTGTCAGGGTGTCTGCTTCTGAGTAGCTTAGACCTCTGGTTGCTCAGATCATTGTTGGCCACTTCCCCTCAGAAGCTCATGTAGCACTTTCCAGCACTAGTTGGGCTAACTGTCTGGGGTCTGGCTTTCTTCCAGATTCCATCCAGGTCTCTCCATGTGCTGTATTGACAGCGTATGGTGTCTTCAGCAATGGGGTCTTACCTATTTCCTCAGGTGGATAATCAAGTGCTTTGACAGAAACCTGTCTTGTTTTGGGGACCTCATAGATCTCTCCGACCAATAGCTCATTGTGGGTGGCAACCAATCTAATCAAGTTGACAAGACGAATGGTCACAGGGAATAAATTTGTTCATCAAAGAAGCATATCTTATCAAATGTGTCAGACATTCTTCTAGACCGTAGGAATAAAAAGGTATCTACTACACATTGCCCTTCCTCAAAGAGAGTGACATCCATGGAAACAAATATTAGGAACCATGCTCCGACAAGGTATTGTTTTAGCAGAAATTTTTAGCAGTGGTTTTAACAGGAGTGGGGAGGTGGACGGTCACGGAGGTCTCAGCACAGGTGTGGACATATGCATTGGGTCTTGAGGGAGTTTGACAGTTGAAAGACATTCCATCCAGCAAAATCTTACTGAGCTCTTATTGGTTCGCTCATAAAAATTTGTTTGGAGGTTCTAGCAGGGCAGTTTATCTGCCTATATACCCTTGACTGAAGAATAGTCCTCTTCTGTCTGTGAAGATCATGCTCCTCAACTGAACACACAGCTCCATCTGCCAATCAACCAGGGTGATCAATGAGGTGACATTGTCACAAGATTGCCCTTACAGCCATGGCTTACTTCTATCATTTCCTATCTGCCTTATATCATCTTAATGCTTTTCTTGTTGTACTGGGTTTATTCATCACAAGAGCACTGTCAGGTCAAGGGTATTGTTCTCACCATTCCACAGATGAAGATGCTGAAGGACAGACATGCCAACATGCTCTCAGTGTCACACAGCTACTTCCATGAGCCAGGATTTCAACCAAGTCCTTCCAATTAAAAACCTGTGTCTGTAACATAAAGCTGTGCTGCTTCCTGTTGATGATGGTGGTAATATGTGAGGAGATGGCTACAATGATCATGGTCAAACATTGTTCTTTCTGGATTGTGAAAAATTGAAGCCAAATGTTCAACAGGACATTTGTTGCTTAATACATCTCTGCAACAGAATCCTCTGCAGCTAATATGAATTATGTTATAGAAGAATAATGATGAGAAAAGATGTATATATCATTGGGATTTTTTTTAAACTAGTTAGTGGAAAATGTGATTTAGTATAATATTTGTGTTTATGAGATTATATGCATCTACCATGTATTTGTTGAGCTCCCTTCCATGGGCCAAACTAAATTCTGAAGATACAACAATGATCAGAGCAGTGTTCTCTCCTACACTTATGGTGTCAAGGAAGGAACAGTGGGTATTCAAGGCAATTCAGAGAGCAGACCCAGGATGCTAAGTGAATTGGTAAAATGTGCATATCTCATAGACTGAAGGAGTCACAGAAAGCTTACTGGAGGGAAGCATGCTTAACCTCAGTAATAGGTAAGAGTGAACTAGGCTAGTGGCATGATCAGGTAGAACAATGAGGAAAAAATATCAGCTATGATTCTAAGTTCTATCCCTTTAACCACACTTAATTTTATTTTACAAACTTATATTCCATAATTATAAATCAGGCTCACATATAATTATATTATAATCCCATCAGAAATGGTAGACTGCATATTTGGTAACATATCAAACATGTGCAGTATAAATATGTTTTCCCTGAGGTGATATTAATAATAATATATTATAATATATACATATATTGTGTTTTTCCAACATAAAATAATAAAATGTACATAAACCTTTTACTATGACTTATACCAGGATTTTCCTTTCTTGACCATCCCTAAGACAAGTATCACAATGATGGTATTCACTGAGTACTTAATAAAGAAATGCTAGATCCTCTCTGGCCTAGAATTAGAAGTTTCCAAATTTGTTTGTTTTCATTTGATTTATACAGCAATGTTTTTGACATAAAATGCTAATCAATGATAGGCTAAGCTATCTATTTAAAAATAAAAAGGGCTGGAGAGATGGCTCAGAAGTTAAGGCATTTGCCTTTAAAGCCTAAGAACCTGGGTTTGATTGATTTGATTTACCCATGTAAAGCCAGATACACAAGGAGACCCTTGCATCTCGAGTTTGTTTGCAGCAGCTGGAGGCCCTGGCGTGCCCATGCTGTCTGTCTGTCTCTCTTCTATCTCTCCCTGCTGACAAATAAATAAATACAAAATATTTTTAAAAAGAAAGAATTAGCCCTACATGTGTAACTTTTAAAAGCAGATTGTTGTAATGTCATACCATTACTTTAAAGGATTTTCTAAAGAGGATAGTGTAATGGTATGGCTTAAATTTCACCTGTGTCACAGCTCATGTGGTGAACAGCTAATGACACTGTTTTGGGAAGTTGTGGAAACTTTAGGAGGTGGGGCTTACCTAGAGGAAGTGGGTAACCGTGTGTGTTACCTTGAAGATTATGTACATGAGCCAGGTGTGGTGGAGCACACCTTTAATCCCAGCACTTAGGAAGCAGAGATAGGAGGATTGCCATGAGTTCGAGGCCACCCTGAGACTCCATAATGAATTCCAGGTCAGCCTGGGGTAGGGTGAAACCCTACCTCAAAAAACAAACAAACAAACAGAAAGATTATGTACATGAACCCTGATTCCTTTCTATGTACCATGAGAGGAGTAGCCTCTGCCACATGCCACCCTGGCAGGAAGTTCTTCCATCTCAGTGTCATAGTCAGTTCAGAACCATGGGCTTTAACCTGAAACTGTGAGCCAAAGTAAGTAACTCCTCCCTTTAAGTTGTTTTTCCTGAATATTTGGTCACAGTGACACTTACATGACTAATACAGATGGTGTAAATGAAGCAGGATAGATACTAAATGACATATGACCATATAACTGTTTAGCAGCAGTGGGCCCATTTTGTTGCTAGCCCTTTTGTAGAAACAGCCCAAATGGAAAGTTTTTATGTCCACTTGTAGTCAGAGTTTGATTGTATTGTAATCAGTGTTCGAAGAAACCTGTGTATACCCCTGTTATAATGTTTATTAACTATTCCATATTTGAGTAATGTGCTTTCTTGCTTCTCCTTCATAGAGATTGCTCCTTTTAAAGGCAGAGGCTGTGTCTGAGAGTTCAGCTCAGTGTCTGGCATGTAGCATGCACTCACTATATAGCTGTTCAATGAGTCAAAGTAGGCACTAACATTGTTCCTTGGCCCAGGAAAATGTAAGTAAGGTATGTGTGTCAGAGTTTTAAGTTCCTCAAGTCTAAACACAATGACTTTTAAAGATAGTCCTGACATATCACAGTGCCCTGTTAAGCTGAAGGGAAAATATAGATAAAGTAAGATGCTTGATGGTGCCTCAACCACATACTGTTCTGTCCTGGTTCAGGACTTGTGCCACTCCCACTGTGACGAGTCCATCATCCAGAAGAAGATCACAACGATCATCAACTGCTTCATTAACTCCTGTATCCCACCAGCCCTCCAAATTGACATTCCAGTTGAACAAGCCCAGAAGATTATTGAACACAGGAAGCAATTGGGACCATATGTATTCAGAGAGGCACAGGTAAGAGGTCAGGGCACATGGGTAAGCAAATTAAAATACACTGACAATCAAGAGATCCTTTTAAGCTGGGTGTGGTGGCGCACACCTTTAATCCCAGCATTGGGGAGGCAGAGGAAGGAGGATTGCTGTGAGTTCTAAGCCACGCTGAGACTACATAGTGAATTGCAGGTCAGCCTGGGCTAGAGCAAGACCCTACATCAAAGAGAGAGAGAGAGAGAGAGATTCTTTTAATGCTCTTATATCTATTAATACTTGGTAAGATTTTAATCCTTTTAATATTGGAATTTATTCTCTGTATTTTTTAAATTTTCATTTATTTATTTATAAGCAGTGAGGAAAGGAGAGCAATTGGCCTCTTGCCACTGTAGCCAACCTCCATGTGCATGAGCTACTTTGTGCCTCTAGCTTTATGTAGGTAATAGAAAATCCTACCTGGGACATCAGGCTTTACAAGAAAGTACCTCCCATTTCTCCAGCCTGGCATTTATTCTCTTTAGGAAAGATATTATCTTTTAAAAAATTATTTATTTTTTTAATTTTTATTTGTTTATGTGAGAAAGAGGCAGAGAGAGAGAGAGAGAATGGGTGCATCAGGGCCTGTACCACTGAAAAAGACTCCAGATGCATGTACCATCACTGCATCTGGCTTATATAGGTACTGGGGAAATGAACCTGGGTCCTTAGGCTTTGCAGGCAAGCATCTCAACTCTAAGCCATCTCTCTAGCTCTGGAAGTATCTTTTTGTCTGTTTTTGAGGTAGGGTCTCACTCTAGCCCAGCTGTCCTAGAACTCACTCTAGTCATAGGCTGGCCTCAAACTCACAGCAATCCTCTTACCTCTGCCTCCCAAGGGCTGGGATTAAAGGTATGTACCACCATGCCTGGCTTATTTATTGTCTTTAAGTAATCTTTGCATGTGCTATTGAAATATAAGAAGCTAGTAACTTACATGTGATTTTGATAAAACACAGTAAATAACATTAATAGTATACTTTGACTTTCTATGGTTGCTATTTTTGTCTCTAACTTGTAAAAATACTCCAGCTAATTCCTTCTTCCTTTTATGCCATTCATATTCCTTTTAAAGCATCTGCTACCACAAAATGTGTAAAATATGTGTGTCCTAAAATCTGTATATTTTCCAAGATTGAAGTATTCACATAGCTCATAACGTCAGTGAGAGGAGACTCAAGTGCTTCACCAGCGTAAAGTACATGAACTCACAAAAGGAAAACCATGCCTCTCAGCCTGCACAACTCACTTCTTTTTAAGATAAATAATAGAGAACATTGACATGGCGAACATAATTTATTTGCATTTTAAAAAACCTTTTAGTGATGTTGTTCCTAAAAAATGATCAAGAAAAATAAATTATAATAGAGTAGTAGGGAAGGCCATGTCATGAATTAAGTGATATGAAACAGAGATTTGGAGTATGATTGCCCTCGAGCATGGAAAAGGGCCATTATTCCTTAACATTCATTTGCAAGCCAGCTGTGTTCTGAGTCCTCCAGGGATTGAAAGTGGACTCACAATCCAAACCATGCATTAAAACAGGCAAAACTATGGAGGAGTGATTGAAGATGTGCTAGAGAGCAGTAGAGAAAACATGGTGCCAGAACTGTTGCATCTGCTGGTGAAGATAACTTAGCCTCACCTTGTAGTACTGACAGCCAGACTCAGACTTGCCCATCTGGGTCAAAGACTTGAGTCTGAGGGTTGATGTCGAGAGTGGCTGACATAGCCTGTGGCACACTCTTCAGGAATGCAGCCAATAAACCGTATTGGTGCCCTCTAGTCTACGATTTGACCTGATTTCCTAAAGGTGAGTCACGGGAATAGCTTAAGTATCGTCTTTGAAACATCTGGAAATTTAAAAAAAAAAAATCTTGATTTGGAGTTCTTCACTCCTCCAAATTCATTATTCTTCCTGTTTTCTTAGGAGATGTTCAGGAAATGGCACCCTCTCCTACCCAGACATGCAAGCCAGAGATCTGGTTGCCATCATCATTCTCTTGCCTCTGCATCTCCTCAGTCCCCAAAACTCAACCATGTTATGTCATTCTCTCCACTTTTCTTCACTCTATACCACTACCTCACTTCCCATCAGCCCGGTCTCATTTACCAAAACTCATGCCTCTGGGCTTTTTCTAAACCAGCTCACCTGTAGGCAGAGCACGCTTGTATGTCTCTGGTCACGCCACTTTTCTTCCTACAAGGTTTCATTTGCTCCCACTGCCCTCGGGATGAAGCCCATGTTGCTGCACACCTATCAAGTTATATCTCTTACTACTCCCTGCTATCTCCCCCAGTCTTGTTGAACTGTCTAGAGTTCCATAAAATTTGTGCAGTGTTATCCTCTCTCTCTTGTATTTGCCCCATCTTAAAACGTACCACATTAAATTCAAAGCAACTGTCCTCATGTCTGACTTTCTCATTGTGATGGCAGGGAATATTTCTTATTTATCTTTGTGGCCCAAATGCCTGGTGCAAAGTAGACATTTTTTTTTAAACCACAAAGTCATAAGGGATGTGTCATGACACGATCAAATTGGAAAAGAAGGCAGTGTTGAACAAGAGGGTCGAATAATCACAGTTGCTATTCTTGCTTCATCGTCAAACATAGCCTTTGCCCTTCCCCGCTCCTCACTGCCAGTGACCCGTGACTCTCTCCACCAGCCAGACGTTTACTGCCTTTGCGCATGAAAACCGCTGTGCATCTTCTGACCGTGAGCAAGGTTGTTCTATATAGGGTAAAATAGTTTCCTATCCACAGTTTAACTTTTAAGGTTCTAAAGGTACAAGGTAATCCTTATTATAATGATAAATATTAACGTCCGTCTAAATTGCAACTTTTGAGAATATAGAATATTAGGAAAAATTGTGTCCCAATTGAGGGCCTTTTACTGGAAAGGCTACTGTATGAAAATATGCATATTTGGGAGCAGAGGATGCCTTGGGTTTTAGAGGGAACTGGGAATTAGGGTCACATGATGGCAAGTAAAGAAGGGGGAGAGCCGGGCGTGGTGGCGCACACTTTTAATCCCAGCACTTGGGAAGCAGAGGTAGGAGGATCGCTGTGAGTTCGATTCCACCCTGAGACTACAGAGTGAATTCCAGGTCAGCCTGGACCAGAGTGAGACCCTACCTTGAAAAAAAAAAATTTAAGAAGGGGGAGTATTGAAGCTTCAGAAGTTCATACTAAGATGATTCCTTATCACTGGAAGAGAAACCGCTTAACTAAGGGAAGGGCAGGTACATGTAAACGAAATTTCTTAAAGGCATACATTTCATCAAATGAAGTATCTCCACCTTTTTTTTTTTTTTTTTTTTTTTTTTTTTTTTTTTGCTTTCTTGAGGTGGAGTCTCACTCTAGCCCAGGCTGACCTGGAATTCACTAGTAGTCTCAGGGTGGCCTTGAACTCACGGCAGTCCTCCTACCTCTGCCTCCCAAGTGCTAGGATTAAAGGTGTGTGCCACCACGCTTGGCTGTATCTCCACATTTTATATTCATACTCCCAAGAAGCTACAGAATTCAATGACAAACTGTATCTTAAAATAGGTGAATAATTTAAAAATTGTAATATTCATGCATGAAAATGAGGGGTAATGAATATGCCAATTCAGGACTGCTGATTACTACAGAATTTACTTTTTAAAAATTCCCCCTTTTTCCTTCCCCTTTTCCTTAAGAGTTGGCTTAGAGCCTAATGGTTCATTTGTCTTCACAGCATTAGGTAAAGGCTCTTCCTAGCCATAAGATGTTGGGCTTGATTTGATATGGCAATTCCTACCTTCTTGCAAGTAATGCATGCCTGTGAAACTAATGGAAAAACTTGGCATGGAAATTACAACAACTATTCTTATCTCTATAAATATCACAATTAATCACTTAATGTAAAATGTCCTCATAGAAAGCATTTGTCTAAGATACCATTCTACTTTTTAAATGTTACTTTTCTTGCTCTCACATAAAAGAGAGATTGTATCATTTAAAAGTTACTCAAGATTTATTCTTAGATCTGTAGCTTTGTTTAAGAGCTTTTCCAGAGGCATAATGGTATTTCCTTTCTCTAAAAGAAAGGGAAGGGGGGGCTAGTTTTCCCTGATAAACTGAATACTTGGAATACTTACATAAGACAGTCAGTGTACAAGTGTGTGGCAGATAAACTAGTATTAAGTTTAAAAAGAAAACATAAATTTCTTATTTAAAAAGACCTAATGGATTCTTTATTAATATAATCAGTTGGTTGGGGAAACAAAGAATAAAGTGACTTAAGTATACTTGATGGGCATGTGTGTATTAAAAGCTTCTTATTGGTAGTAAAAAACATTTATGATAAGCATGTGCTGAGCTAAACTATACTAAATCTGGAGACAATAAGTAAGGAAACATGGTGTATATCAAAGATAGAATAGTTGATATATTATTATGGTGAATTAGAGTTAAAATTGGTACATTTGTGTAAAGTTGTAATTTGAGACAATTTTTTTTACAGGTGACGATTTTTGGGGTTCTATTTAAATTTTGGCCACAGTTTTGTGAGTTTAGGAAGAACTTAACTGATGAAAAAATTATGAGTGTTTTAGAGAGAAGACAAGAGTATAATAAGCAGAAAAGAAAAATATCACTTGTAGATGATGAAAAATTTGGAAAGGTGAGAAAAGATTCATTATGGATGTTTTCACCCTTAAAAGATAAGGTGATATGTATGAATTTGTAGAAGAATTTGGGCTGGGGAAAGAGGCAGAGGGGTGACTTTTAAGCCTGTAGCAACAGGCTTCAGACATGTTCTTAAATTCCTCAACATTTACATCAAATGTTGTCTGTGAAAGTGTCCTAAAACCCCTGGGCAGTACAACAGTTTGCAGCCACTAGAATAATATTCCTCCTGCTTCACAAGCATGCTGTTCATTGTCACGAGATTGAAGAGTTTGCATCTGCAATGTTTGCCAAATGGGACTCCTTAAGGATAGCATCTGTCACATTCATTGGTGTTTCATAAGGACTTGTACTAGCATCCAACAACATTTTCGTTAGATAATCGTGTCATTGACTAGGATAGGAGATGAATATGCAACTCATGTGTACTAGAGATAGAATTCTCAAGATTAAAATTACAGAATGACATATTGACTGTGAAATGTGTAAATATGAGTCTCAAATTGGTCAGCCTGCTTCCTTTTCTCCGGAAGGTCCTGGGTGTATGTTTATAGCATCCATTTTGGATTTGAATATCGAACTACAAATGTATTTGACTTACCCTCTTATTTGTCTACCTCTCTTAACTACTAACTAATAATGGGTTACGATTTGACAATTCAATATCCAAAGTGGAAATTTTTTAAATTTAAAAAAAATGTATTTTTTATGAGAGAGGGAGGGAGAGACAGAATTGGCACTCCAGAGCCTCCAGCCACTGCATTCAAACTCCAGATGCATGGACCATCTTGTGCACATGTGTGACTTGCGTGCTTGCCTCACCTTGTATGTCTGGCTTATGTGTGATCTCAAGAGTCGAACATGGGTCCTTATGCTTCACAGGCAATTGTCTTAACAACTAAGCCATTTCTCCAGCCCTAGAATTTTTTTTTTTTTTTTTTTTTTTTTTTTTTTTGGTTTTTTGAGATAGGGTCTCACTCTAGCTCAGGCTGACCTGGAATTCATTCTGCATTCTCAGGGTGGCCTCGAACTCACAGCGATCCTCCTACCTCTGCCTCCCGAGTGCTGGGATTAAAGGCGTGCGCCACCACGCCCGGCTGAGCCCTAGAATTTTTAAAAATATTTTATTTATTTATTTATTTAAGAGAGAGATACAGAAATAGGCAGAGAGAGAGAGAGAGAGAGAGAGAGAGAGAGAATGGGTGCGCCAGGGCCTCCAGCCACTGCAGAAATCCAGATGCATTCACCCCCTTGTGCATCTGGCTTACATGGGTCCTGGGGAATCGAACCTGGGTCCTTTGGCTTTGCAGGCGAGTGCCTTAACCGCTAAGCCATCTCTTCTCCCCCAATTTTTTTTCATTAGGATTATACATCCTACTTTTACATATTCTATTTTTTTCTTTATTTTGAGATAAAGTCTTATTGTATTGCTAAGGCTGGTCCTAAACTCAGGCCCTGAAAGTGATCCTATTGCCTCAGCCTCCTAGATAGCTAGGACAACAAATACACATTACCTTACCCAGCTACTTTTAAATACTCTTATTATATATTATAAATATATTTGTATCACTAGTAACTGCAAATTTCATATATGTGTTTGGTTTAATGAAAATATAAGGAAGACCAATAAGGCAGATGTAGATTTTATTTAAAAATTTTATTGTCAATAAAGATGGATGAGTAAATGTGAAAAAAATGAATACAGAAAACCTTTATGTAACATAAAAATATATTCTGGGCCAGGTATGGTGGCACACACCTTTAATCCCAGCACCAAGGAGGCAGAGGTAGGAGGATCACTGTGAGTGGAGGCCTGGGCTAGGGTGAAACCCTACCTCTAGGTAACTGTGGGCATGACTCTTAAGGGCATGACTCTTAACTCTGATGTCAATTTCACCTATCAACTAACAGTAGTGCCATTAATCTTACATGGTTTGAGGGAGATTAATTGGCACAATCAGTCTACACAGGCCATTCAGCCAGATAGTTGTATGGTATTATTTGATGTTTTGAGGCGGCACAGTAGAGTAGGTAGCGTCCTCTCTCTGGCAGGACTGCCTGGCTTTGAAACCTACCTGATCATTTATCAGTTCTCTTACCTTAGGCAAACTACCTTACCTCTCCATTTATCTTATTTTCAGTGAAATGGAGCTAGTTACAAAACTTATATCACAAAGTGAGCTTTAAAAAAAACATGAGACACAGTGCACGTTACAAAGTAAATATTACATTAACAGTAGCAGTAATTGTTCTTTATAATGGAAATACCAACTATGTCTTCCATTTTTATTCTTGGTAAGAATTAAATGGAGAGCCGGGCGTGGTGGCGCACGCCTTTAATCCCAGCACTCGGGAGGCAGAGGTAGGAGGATCACCGTGAGTTCAAGGCCACCCTGAGACTCCATAGTGAATTCCAGGTCAGCCTGGGCTAGAGTGAAACCCTACCTCGAAAAACCAAAAAAAAAAAAAAAAAAAAAAAAAAAAAAAAAAAAAAAAGAATTAAATGGAGTTGGATAATGTGAAGATGACTGGAGAAAGAAAAATCTTACAAAAAGTTTTATTTAGTTTAATATCTAGATTACTACCAGTAACTTAAAAATGGACAGTGTTCAATTAATTAATAAATTTAAAAAATCATGGAACTAAATAAAAATTTTAGACTTACAAGTGGACAAACAAGGTTAGAAGACAAATTTAAAAGCATAATATATGATGTAAGTTATAAAAATAAGTCACAGAAAAGATTAAATCCTCTTAACAGAAGTTTGGGCAAAAAGTATTCACAGGCAACTCACAAAGGAAATACAGTAAGTAAAAGCATTAAAAGAAGGATAACCTCTCTGGTGTCCTAAGAGATAAAGCTGGCAAAGAAAAAAATATTGACAATACCTAGTGCTGTTTGAATGTATGAGAAAAAGGCATTCAAACTCATATATTATTGGAGAATAAGGTGAAATCATTTTTTGAAAGGCAGTTTGAAAACATATTGTTGAAAATGTAGATCATTTTAAATTAGCAGACATATTTCTAAAAAATTATTATAAATAAAAGAATGGAAGGAGGTATATAAACATCACATCATTTCTAATAGTACAGTGTTGAAAATGACCTAAATTCCTTTTTTTTTTTTTTTTTTTTTTTTTTGAGGTAGGGTTTCACTCTAGCCCATGCTGATCTGGAATTCCCTATTTAAATCTCAGGGTGGCCTCAAACTCACAGTAATCCTCCTACCTCTGCCTCCCGAGTACTGGGATTAAAGGTGTGTGCTACCACGCCTAGCTTAAATTTCTAATAAGAGATATTAGATTAGGTATTAGATATATCCCCTTATTCATCCATGGAAAATTATTACTTTTATTTATATATTTAATCACTCAACAAGTATCCAAGTGCATAAAATTCTTCAGCAATTGAAAATGGTAATGTAATTTACATATCATGCAACTAAAATTTGAGTATATCCTATGTTACATACACTGTTCTACAAGCAAACATCTAGTGGTAGGCCCTTCTTACATTCCAGATCTATTTTTTGTTCTTTTTTTTCTTTCTTTCTTTTTTTTTTTTTTGTGGTTTTTCAAGGTAGGGTCTCACTGCAGCCCAGGCTGACCTGTAGTGTCAGGATGGCCTCGAACTCATGGCGATCTTCCTACCTCTGCCTCCCAAGTTCTGGGATTAAAGGCGTGTGCCATCATGCCTGGCCAGTTCTATATTTCTTTACAGTGGAATATTTTCACAACAAACTTGCATTAAAAAGCAAATTTCAAAGGAGCACATGTAGTTTGGTTCTGTTTTTACAAAACCTGTGCAATAGAATAGAAAAATATTTGAATTATGGATTATAATCTTATTTTCCTAGTTAAAAGTCTAGAAAACTATTTAGAATGGTTTTTCTTGGCTGCTTATATTGTTACAGTAAATTATATCATTTATCTTATTTATTTCTTAGTGTTTTATAATGATAAGAAAAAATTAAATTTAAAATGACAGTGGTTTGAAACTTCAAGTGTAGCACTCACCATAAAATACTTTTTCAGATGACATTATGACTTGCTAGCTATAAGTTTATATTAATCTAGCATTATCCCTTGTTTGGAATAATTTAATTTAATTTAATTTACCTTCAGACTGGACTCAAACAGCATTCAAGTGCTTCAGGATTTGCTTCCAAAACTGATATAGTCACTGGTTCCTTCCTAGGCCAGCAAAGCTATGGCAGACAGGTAAGCAGGGTAGAATACACTCACTCAGTCCTGGGGCAGCATTAGAGCTGTGTTTGTCTGAACATGTGTGAAAATTGTAATACCAGGAGGGATTGCAAGGGGATGGCCATGAACCTGCAGAGAACATTAAATTTTTATCTGATTGTGGACAACCATAACCAATGAGAGTAACTTCTTGGGTTTTGTTTTTCATGGGGTGCTGGCGATGAAAATTCAGGGCCTCGCACATGCTAGGCAAGTGCTGTACCACTGAGCTACATTCCCAGCCCAGAAAATAACTCCTTGATACACATGAAGGTTTCACTTTCAGAAATTGAAATGATAATCTTACTGGAAAAGAGAATATAACAACTGTAATAGAACAAGACAAAATATGTATAGATTGTTATTTACATGAAGAAATGACAGAAGAATGCCAAATGCTTAGTCTGAATTTCTTAATTTGTTGGAGTGGTCATAAAATTAGCTAGTACATAACCACCAACTAATCCATTTATGTTTTCATGTTTATAAGTAGCACATTAGCATCAATTCTCTGAAATTTTATGAGTTTAATTTATATCTGTTTTGGTGACTTGTATTGAAAATGTTTATATCTTAGGATAATAGTAATCTACCAAGACAATCTTTGCTGTGTTTAGGAATGCCAAATAAGTTCAAACAGCCAGTTGAAATAACTGATAGACTATACATTTGTTATTAGGAGGAGAGAAATCTCTAATTTTGTGGAAGTATGTAATGAAAGAGATACATCATAAAGTGTTTGATATCTAGTAATATATTCATTGGCAAGTGATTAACATTGTTTCAAAAGTCAGAATTAGTTTCCTAATTTTTACCTCTGTCTTATAAGTCATTATTACCTTGCTGCCTAAAACTAAGCAGTTATTTCCTCTTAGCCTCCTTCTGTTAAGAAGAGAAAAGGAGAGAAGCTGGGGAGAGAGCTGAGTCAGTAAAGCATTGGCCTCTCAAGCATGAGGATCTAAGTGTGATGCCCAGAACCCACGTTTTTAAAAAGGCAGACATAGTGGTCTCAGAGCAGGTAGAAGGGTCCTGAGGAACACTGTCCCTGGCAGACATATGCACGCATACACATGTGCTTGTGCACCTGAGCATGTGCATATGCACACACACACAACAAAAAGGGAGAAAAGGAAATGATGATTGTAACATTGATAATGAATATGTCATATCAGATAGCTCAAAATTTTCGTAGGAAATTAAGAAGCCTTTAGAAACCAAAGGTATTTAAAAAATATACATATAAATTATTTTTATTGCTTTTTAAAGTATACATGTTGAATTAATCTAGAAATTTCTAAAATAATAATATATTTCCATTTGCAAATGTGGTTGTCCTCTGTATACATTTACTTAAGATAGATTTTGCATACAAAGAGTTGTAATTAATCCTATACATTAAGAATTATAATTAACATAAAAGCAAAATTATCCTCCCCCTAAAATACTGGATATTTTATAAGCACTTAAATTCATAACTGAGTTGAGTACATAAAGGTAACTGAGTAACTTTTGATACATTTATAAAGCTTTCTGTGACATTGATTCACTAAGCAATAGTATCATTGTCTTCACTTCCTTCCTCCCCAAGGAAGGAATTTACAAATTTATGTTAAGGCTAGAGAGAAGTACCTTTACTTCATAATAACTTTTCTTATGAAAGTGAAGTACAGTAAGTGATATTTGTAGTGCTCAGTTTAAAAGGTTAAATGTATTAATTCAATTTGTGAAACTCCATC
The DNA here is from genome assembly GCA_036346955.1 of Dipus sagitta. Classification (NCBI taxonomy): domain Eukaryota; kingdom Metazoa; phylum Chordata; class Mammalia; order Rodentia; family Dipodidae; genus Dipus; species Dipus sagitta. Next base: position 167,222,915 of record CM070771.1, on the reverse strand, counting down.
TCATTATAAATTTATGACACATATATTTTTCCTTCTCATTTACTTTGTTAAGACAAAGTATCACTCTATAGCCTAGACTGGTCTGTTACTCACTATGTATACCAGGTTGCTCTCAAATTCATGGCAGTTCAGCCTCCCAGCCTTGACTGCTGGGGTTCACATGTGAGCCCCCATGCCTGGCTAAGGTGTGCTTTTTCTTGTTAGGTGCTATATGTCAATAAAAAGTTGAAATGAAGGAATGAGTTATTTTACCTTCAGCTCATTTCCTGAGGCAAAAACTTTCACAATTAACTCTGAAAATTACTTTTTTAGCCAAGCTGGTGCTACTCAAAATACATAGAAGCCTTGGAACAAGAGAGAATTCTTCTTAAAATCCAAGAAGAACTGGAAGAAAAGTTGTTTACAGGTAACTTCTGCTACCTGTATGCAGAGTCGCTTTCTTGTCTTCTACCAGATGGCTTTTAGAGTTCTGTGCCAGTCATTCCGTCATGGCCCCTCCTCTTTCTTTATCCCTGTACACACACAGCGTCTCTCACAAGTTTAGTTAAGCCTTCTACTGGTTCATCTGTGCCTTTGAAGAATTTGTCTCCCCACACTATCCAGAGTCGGTTTTCAGTGATGATCTATCTTCAGCTTTTCTCTATTTTCTGCTTCTTAACTAACTGTGCAGAATACAGAGGGACTGAGCCTCCCAACTGCTCTGATTTCCAAGTTATGAGAATGTCCTTGTTCCATCTCTCTGTCTCTGGTATTTCTCTGCTGAGGCGGGAAGGCAAGGATCCCTCCTTACCACTTCCTTCTTTTCCAGAGTAACAGCATTTATGCCAGTGATCACGGCCTGCAGCTGATAGATGCAAGGTAAGCCCATCCGCGAGCTGCCCAGTCCCACCACGTCCCTTTAGCACACACTCGCGCATGTGCACACCTACACCCATGAATCACAGGCACATGCACCCATTGCACACACACATAACAAACCAGTGGTTAGGGACATCTTGTCTTCTGTTTGAGTGACAGTCTCCTGAGAAGCACTTCTCTGCTCACTACCTGTCAGTCCTTGTCTTCCGCGTGGGCAGAAGAATGGGCCCTGGCTCAGTTTCCCCATGTTTTGCTAAGCTGGAAGTATGCAACAGGAACAAAATAAAGCCGGAGTGCCTCTCCCATATAGATCCTGATGTACCTATCAAGTTTTGATTGGGTACTAATGTTACAGTTTTACAAGCCCTTTACAAAGCAGTCTAGAGACATAACACAGTAAACAAGCAAGCCCAGCTGAAATTCCCCTTCCTCTTATCACTTGTACTGCAAATTAGCTTTTGGCTTCTCAAAATACTTAGTTTTCTAGTTCTCGGGAGGGCTTATTTTGAGGCATAATGTACTTACTCTGGTCATTTGTTCTCTTCCAGTTTACCCATTCTGCTTCTCCCACCTCTCAATGCCTCAACATTTAGCACACCGCTTTTTTGACCCTATGACAGCTCTTGTAAATTTTCAAATTGTTGTTTTATGTTTCTTTCTTTCTCTACATCTTTGTTTCATCCAAATGTTTTTATTTTGCAGGGATTCTTTAAATCAAATTTAACTGACATAAGAAGCTCAAGTGGCTGGCTTTTTGGATGATCTTCATTAGTTTAGAACAAAAGGACTACCAGCTAGGTTAGAAAAATCAAAATGTTTTGCTTAGCACGGTCCTTAAGGAAGATTAATATTATGCCCCTTGTGTAATTTTCAACAAATACTTCTTGCACACTTACTATATTTGTTTATATTCTGATATATTTAATAGGTAATAAGAGAATGTGAATATTGCTAGTACGTGAAGTCAAAACATAAGAGCCTTCCATGTCCAGCCCTGTATGACAGACGGATGTTGAATCAGCACTTCGCACATGGTAGCGCACATAAGACTTCTCTGACATGGGCTAACACTCATGGGTCTACTCCCAGCGAACCTGTTCACTTGTTCATGGAAAGTACTGGAAATCTCCATCGTTATCACACACACGGGTCATTCTGATACAGATATTCCACAGAATAATCTGATATAAACTGTTAAAGTAGCAAGAAAAGTGCTTGAAAAGATAGAAAGCTCTCTTTCTTTACATACCTTTCTATACTTGTTTCTGGAGGAAAAGGGCCTGAGAGGTCATTACTGGCTTCCTAGTTCAGGAGCTCCAAGTACTATGACTTAAATGACCAGATTAGCAACAGTGCACAAGCTCAGAGGCTTTTTTAAAGTTGAAACTGCTATTCCAAATTCCCTAAGAAGTTAGAACTTTTATATGTGGAGCTGGGGACATGGCTCAGTCAGTACAATGCTTTCTGCACAAGCATGAAGACGGGTTCGGATCCCTAGCACTCAAGCCAGCATGGTGGCACACACTTGAAAATCCTGGAAGTGTGCTGGCCAGCTTGTCTAGCCAAGTCAGGGAGCTCCAGCGCAGTGGACGACCCTGCCTTTCTGGCCTCTACACATGTAGGCTGCTAGCACCTCCCCAGCTGTAGCAACTCGGATTTTCTTTAGATGCATTGTCAAATTATCCCTAGTTGTGAACCCAGTAGTACTTTATGCTTAGTCATTTTTAATTTTTGTTGTTGGAAATATCTGATCAATAGAATCTTTAAGCTGTAGTTTCATAACATATACTTTTGTAAGCATTAACTTTTTAAAGCATCAAGCCTGCTTCTCCATAGCACAACTACCAGTACCTTCTCACCAACATGGACTCATTTGCTTTGGTCAGTATTTTGCATCCACTTAAATCATTTCTGTTCTTTTATGTCACTTTTGAAAGCATGGTGTTTAACTGAGATGTTCAACCAATGTTGCATTAGTAAAACTCAAATTCTTACCTGTATTTAATGTAGTATGTATTATATTTTAGGTAAACTTCTCCTTAGTATCTTTTGAGTATATACATATATCTAAGTAAATTCTAATTGTGTTCTGTTTTGGCATTTAACATGTGTCTTGATTTTATGAGTTCTCTTAACAAAAAGTACTTCACTTTTACAAGTCCTGGGTTTGGGGCTGGAGAGATGGCTTAGTGGTTAAGGCTGAGGATCCAGGTTTGACTCCCCAGAACACATGTAAACTAGACCCACAAGGTGATGCATGCATACAAGGTGGTGCACACATGTGGAGTTCAATTGCAGTGGCTAGAGGCCCTGGCATGCCAATTCTCTCTCTCTCATAAAAAAACCAAATAAATAAAATAAGAAGTTCTGGGTTTTAAAAATATAAAAATGTTATCTATTTCATGTCAACTTAATATACTTCAAAGCTTGGAAAAATTGAACTCATACTTTGGTATATTATTTTGGGTAAAAAAATGTATTTTGACTGAAGGAACACAAATAATTTGGCCATTTGGGTCAGGTTGAGCTGTGTGTAAGCAAATTATTGTTAAATGTATAACATATATCATTCTATAGTCCTTAAGCATGCATCATTTTCATTTCTTAGATAATTGAAAACTATAGTACATAATCTGAGTACATTTTTTAATTGTCATACTCTTTAAAATTACAATGAAATTTCTTCCTCAAAAAAAAAAAAAATACATCAGTGGCTGGAAGAGAGGGCTCTATGGTTAAAGGCACTTACTTACAAAGACAATTGGCCTCCATTTGATTCTCTAGTACCCACATAAAGCCAGCTGCACAAAGTGGCACATACATCTGGAGGTTCATTTGCAGTGGCAAGAGACTCTGGAATGCCCATATTCTCTCTCTCTCCTCCCTTTCTCAAATAACTAAAAATAATTTTAAAAAATATATCAAGAGCTGAGCATAGTGGCATTCATCTTTAATCCCAGCACTCAAGAAGTCCAGGTAGGAGGATCACCATGAGTTCAAAGCCAGCCATGGGCTACAAAGTGAGTTCCAGGTCAGCCTGGACTAGAGTGAGACTCTGCCTCAAAAAAAAAAAAAAAAATTACATCAATCAGTAAATATCCAGCAATTCAGCAGAATTAGATTCTAGTTCTAACTTGAGGCCATTTTTTTAATCTCTTTGAATCTCAGCTTACTTTTTTACTAAGGGTCTTTTTCTAGCTCTTGTTTTTTTAAACTTTTTATTTGCAGTTTTCATAAGTATAGACAATAAACCATGATAATTCCCTCCCCCATTTCCATTCTCTCACTCTCAAATCCAACCTCCATTGAATCCCCTCCCCCTTCCAATTAGTCTTTCTTATTTTGATGTCATCATCTTTTCCTCCTGTTATGATGGTCTTGTGTAGGTAGTGTCAGGCACTACAAGGTCATGAATATCATGGCCATGCACTTTGTGTCTGGAAGAGTGCATTGTAAGTAGTGTTACCCTTCCTTTGGCTCTTATATTCTTTCTGCCACCTCTTCTGCAATGGACCCTGAGCCTTGGAAGATGTGATAGAGATGTCTCAGTGCTGAATACTCCACTGTCACTTCTTCTTAGCACTATGTAAGTGTTGAATCTTTGTTTTCTTTGTTTTTTTTTTTTTTCAAGATAGGGTCTCCCTCTAGCCCAGGCTGACCTAGAATTCACTATGTAGTGTCAGGGTGGCCTTGAACTCACAGCAATCCTCCTACCTCTGCTTCCTGAGTACTGGGATTAAAGGCGTACACCACCACGCCTGACTTTCTTTGATTTCTTTGAACATACTTATAATCATTCTTTTGAATTCTTTGGCATTTCATCTAAATGAGGCTCACTGGAGGCCATTTCTGTTAGATTTATAATTTTTGGTGGAATTGCATTGTTTTGTTTTGTGTGTTGCTTGTATTATAATGTAGAGATTTTTACATCTTGAGTTAATTCAATGCTTGAGATTTCTAATTATCTGCTATAGTCTTTTTTGTTTTAGATGATTTTTAAAATTTTTTAAATTTTTAATTTTTAATTTTTTTGCTTGTTTTCTTAAATTTTTTAATTTTTTTTATTAACAACTTCCATGATTATAAAAAATACCCCATGGTAATACCCTGCCTCCCTCCACTTACCCCTTTGAAACTCCATTCTCCATCATACCCCCTCCCCATCTCAATCAGTCTCTCTTTTACTTTTGATGTCTTGATCTTTTCCTCCTCTTATGATGGTCTTATGCAGGTAGTATCAGGCACTGTGAGGTCATGGATATCCAGGCCATTTTGTGTCTGGAGGGGGCATGTTGTATGGAGTCCTGCCCTTCCTTTGGCTCTTACATTCTTTCCACCACCTCTTCCGCATTAGACCCTGAGCCTTGGAAGGTGTGATACAGATATTGCAGTACTGAGCACTGCAGTCATTTCTTTCCAACACAATGATACCTTCTGAGTTGTCCCAAGGTCACTGCCATCTGAAAAGAGAAGATTCTCAAGAAAAAGTGAGAGTAGCATTAATATAAGGGTGTGAACATTAACAAAAGTGCTTACTGGACAGTTTGATAAGCATAGTATATACATTTGGCCAGACAACAGCATTATCTGCTATATTCTTAGATGTGTAAATCAAAAGTTATATCTTCAGGGTAGAAGCCTAAGAGGCTAGGAGTGGCTCTTCTATTACTTCCAGAGGGACAGCAGGAGGGACCCAGGCTGTTGGATGTGCCTACCATGCAAATGTTCCAGTATCAAATTAACAACAGTGTCTCCTTTGAGTTTAGTCATTGCTGGTAGGTAAAAGAACAAGGCTAGGTAGAGATATGCTAGGGTTTTGGTTACTTAGAAATGAAAAAAAAAATGAAATGAGGACAGTTTAAGGTGAAATAGTGTGAGGACTAGCATTAATTTTGAAAGAAAAATAGAGGTGGCTAAGGTATCTGGGAGAGGGAAGTTGGGTACTTTCTGTTTTCACAGATATTAGAAGTGGTTAAATCTAGGGAAGGTTGTAGTTGAGAATGATGGGAAAAGATGGACAGGGTGTGGAAAGGGGGTGAGAAAAATTGAATGAAGATTTCAATAGTAGGCTGGGTGGAGAAAAATACAAAACAATACTAAAATCCAACTGAGTAATACACACACACGCACACCAAAAAAAAAATAAATAAATAAACCAACATGGAATAGTTATGCACAAATGGGGATTAAAATAAACAGGCAAACTAACAAAGCCAAATTCCCTGAACTGGCTGGGTGTGTTGGCTCACACCCTTCATCTTGTCACTGGGAGTCTGAGATTCCTGGTCTTTAATGGGTTCCAGTCAGCCTGGGCCTGAGTGAGACCCTGCCCCCAAAAAAGACAAAAGAAAAAGACATAAAAAGGCAATATAAATTAAAAAATATCAAAAGTCGACCCCAAAACACCACATTTAAAAATGGCAAAGCTGACCTTTTGTACATCAATCAAATCTAACACATCAGTATTTTTGTCCAAGTGAGCTAGGGTTGAATTCGTTCCCTACCTGGGATTGTTCTTTAGCAACCTGCCCCGAGTGAAGGTGCAATTAGCACTTCTAGTGCAGGCCTGTATACCGGCTCTGGTGCAGGTCTTGCCCCAGCATAAGGCAGCCTGTAACCTTCGGGCATGGCCTCCTGTCTCACCTGCATTGAGTGCCCAACTGCCTCTCTCTTTGTTGCACTGTGGGCTTGGCTAGTCTGGATGCCATGTTTCTAACTCTTAATACATGAGTCCAAGAATATAATGTATAATAGTGGACTTTGTTAGTCTGTCTGCAGGTCTATTCCTCAATGAGAAAATATTTCTATATTAAAATTAGGACCTTAGATCAAAGGGTGAACATAAAAACTCAACATCTGTGCCATTTCCTTTTCTAGAGTGAAATACTTAGCTTGCTGCCTAAGAGCATTTGGCTGGGGGTCAAGTGTTGTTAGAAAAAGTTCCCAGAGGAGGTTAATTCTCTATCAGAACACCTCTTAGTGGGCCTGAAGCCTGCCAGGTGCAGGAGTTGGCTACATAATTGACAGCTGTCAGAACTTTCCCTCACACAGCGGCCCAGCAACAGCTGCCCAAGACAGACAGGGAGGAGGCAGGATTGGAACCTGTGCTATTGTCTCCATGTTTCCTGAGCCTGCTGTGACTATGACTATGACTGTGAGTTCTGCTGCTGTTTTTCTTGCAATTCCTTGAGGCTCTCAACCACAACTTCAGCTACACCATTTTTGGGAACTGCAAGAGGTGACTAGTCTGAGCAGGCTAAAAGACCTCCCTTCTATGTACTGCCCTACCCTTGGTGCTGTGGCCTGGGCCCCAGTAAGCCTCATGTGATTGGTTCATTGCCTACTTGTGGTCCTTATGGGCTGAACGGACTGAGCTGGTAACACAAAGAGCAGGCAACTTCCAGGGCTGCCGGCCACAGGCACAAGAGCAGCAACAGCTAGAAGGTGGCTGAAGTGTTTTGGGGAGTGGCTGGGAGCAGAGACTGCAGTGAAGGGCTGTGAAGAACGGAGACTATAGAAAAGCTGTGAATGCTAGCCACTGGAAGAGTCTCAGGACGCTGCTGGGAGTTCATGAAGAGTTGAGGGACCTGACACGCCAGGCCTGGAGCTCTAACACCAAGAGCTGAGAGTCCCAACACTGTGAGCCCAGGGCTAAACATTAACAACTGTGTGTTGGGTCACAGGTCCTTAAAGCCTAGAGCTGTTACACAGAATAGAGTCCCGACAGCCTAGTCAGGAGACCATGAAGGGAGTTGTACTTGGCTAGGCACAGTTTTCATCTGAAGAGAGCAAAGGTATCCTCAGCTGACTGGTTGCTTGCTATAAAACAAATATACATGCCTAGTTAAAACAATTCAGTAGTACATGATGATGTTAGTTGGTAATCTCCTTGTTAGCCCATTATAACAGGGATTTATGTTTTCAACATCTCATTCCTTTCAGTAATAGAATTTCAAGTTTTAGCCATGCCTGTAACCACCTTAACTGTATTCATTGCCATTTCTCAGTCTACTACACAGGAAGATATGACCCTCTGAGCAAGTTTAAGCCAAGGGGATATGTACTGAAGTATGCATATCCATTCAAGTATGTTTCCTCCCTGTCAACTTGGTAAGGGTTGTGCTGGCTGTCAGGCTTCCACTATGTAGATGGACCATCCCAGGAATTATGGAGCCTAGGTCCTCAGATTCTTAAGGATAGTACCTCACTCTGGACTGTTAGGATACAGAAAGTCAAATCCTTCTCTTTTTGAACTACTATATTTTTTCATACTTTTTTGTTATAGCATTTATCCTTAACTAATGCAAAAATTACTCCCATGGGGCTGGAGAAATGGCTTATTGGTTAAGATGCTTGCCTACAAATCCAAAAGACCCAGGTTTGATTCCCCAGAACCCACGTAAGCCAGATGCACAAGGGGCGCACGCATCTGGAGTTCATTTGCAGTGGCTGGAGGCCCTGGCGTGCCCATTCTCTCTCTCTCTCTCTTTTCTCTCTCTTTTTCTCTCTCTTTCCCTTCCCCTGCCCATTTCTCTCTAACACACACATGAATAAGAAAAATAAAAATCACTCCCATGTGTGGGGTACTACCATAACATAAACATAAAATATGTGGTACTTAGGCAATAAAAGTGGTGACTTTTATAGTATTCTGGAAAAATAGCTGGTACAACTGGTACTTCTGCAAGCCTGAGGGCAGACCATGAGCATACTGTACCCACAGCTTTCTAAAGCGAAGGTTAAAAATGTCAGTGCGTGTTTGTGTGTCTGTTACTTCTTGCTTCTTTTAGCTCATTTAGGTATCCAAGAAAATATATCAGGCAAAAATTAACCAGCATACAAGTAGAAATAGAAGGAAAAACAGCTTGTCCAGGGGAGACACATTCTCTGTCTGTGGCTGGCAATTAAAATTGATGTAAACTCTAAGAATTTGGATCCTTAAAGTTTGGAAAGTCAACTACAACTGGGCCCATGAAGCAGAACCTCTGGTCATTGTCCTTTTCAAAGGCATCTAAGACTTTTCATCTATATGGTGGTGGCCCTATAACCAAGGCCAAAGTAAAAATACTGACATTTTATTCCTAGCAAAATAAAAAAAGTTGGCACGGATAAGTACTCAGAAGAGATTCTGACTTGGAACTGACCTATAGAGTAAACAGCTCACTAAAATTTGATGGAATTGTATTCTCAACAAAACTCTAACCTGGCATGAAGAGCCTGTAATTTTTCAGTCGCTAAAAACTGCTGTTGAATAGAAGCAGGACCTAATAGGGCATCTTCACAATCCCTGCACAGAAGATGAATGGTGACCACTGGGTGTTGTCCATCCATCCTTTTTCCAACTATCGTAATAAAGTTTCTGACTCTACTCCAGTTTGTCATCCGTCATCCCCTCCGCTCTCTACCTTACAAACATGACCAAAGTCTCTGGTGCACTGATGGCTTCCTCTCCTGTCCTTGACACCTACATGTTGTTCCTTGGCTCCTATAGCATCGTGTCTGTGGGATTTTTCAGATAGAGGTGTTGCAAGGCAAATGTTTAGTTTGACATATCAAATATGGAGTGTTTAGCAAGAAGAGTTTAAAAATTACTATATTGTTAAATAGGGTGGAACTTCCGTGGTGGTTGACTGAGAAATGCAGCAAATCTCATCAAAAAAAAAAAAAAAAAAAAAACTGAAAAAAAAAGTTGGCAGAGCATCTACTTCAGAAGTCTAGAACATTTTAAAGGCATTTAACCAATTGCAAAGCACTTATTCAAGAAAAACTACTGATCCTTAATGGAAATACTTTAGAGTCTGTGGTGTTTTGGTCTAAAGTTGCTCCCATCCCTTTATTCAGGAACCACAATGCGATAGCTCTACCAGGTTTGGGTAAGTGATAAAAACACGCAGTCTTGCTGTTGGAGGGGCCAGTTTTATTTATATTGAAATTTGGCAAAACTCATGTCCAGGAGTTTTGTGAAGACAGTAGACCAACAGCAAACAATGCAGAAAATCCAGACAGTCCGAGGTCAGGCCATTGGGTGAGCAAGTAAAAGACTAGCAGACGAGCCAAAAAGTCTAATAAAAATCTGAGATGAGACAACCATGGTGGTCACTAATAAACTATCACACATCTCATGGGTTAGATTAATCATGGATTTATTCCAGACTGGGCAGGTTCAGAGAGATCAAGAGAGAATCCTTTTATTTTAAACCTTTTTATTGGCAACGTCTATATATGTAGAAGTTGCCAATAAAAAGTTGCCAAAAAAATTAAAATATATATATACATATATATATATATAATGTGTGCTTATCATAATCCTCTCCTACCACCCTCCTTTGTCCTCTATTCCCTTATTCCTCCCTCCACTTCCCCCTTCATTTCTTCATTTTTTGAAGTAGGGTCTTGCTCTAGCCCAGGCTGACCTGGAATTCACTATGTAGTCTCATGGTGGCTTCGAACTCACAATGATCTTCCTACCTCTGCCTCCTGAGTGCTGGGATTAAAGGGGTGTGCCACCATGCCCGGCTCCTGACCCCTTCTTGCCAAATAGACTCTTTTCTAGTTTGATGTTAATTTTTTTGTCCTTGTATTATTTAGGTTTTATGCCTCTGAAAGGTCATGAATAAATGCAATAGTCACTTTGTGTCTGGAAGACACATTGCAAAGCACCCTTCCCCTTCCTTTGGGTCTTCCATCCTTTTCCCCATGTCTTTTTTTTTTTTTATTATTATTTGAAAGAAAGAGAGAGAGAGAGAGAATGGGTGCACCAGGGCCTCCAGCCACTGCAAACAAACTCCAGACACGTGCACCGCATCTGGCTAATGTGGGTCCTGGGGAATCGAACCTGGATCCTTTGGCTTTGCAGGCAAACGCCTTAACCTGTAAGCCATGTCTCCAGTCCACCCCCCACCTCTTTGCACAATGGTCTCTGAGCCTTGGAGGGTATGATGGAAATATTTCAGTACTGAACACTCACTGACACTTCTTTTCAACACTTTGGTGAGTTTTGCGTCTCCCCAGTGGTCACTGCCATTTGAAAAGAGAAGCATCTCTAACCAAAAGTCAAAGTAGCATTAACATATGGTCATAAACATAAATATTTAGAGGGCAATTAGGCATAGTATATCCATTTATCCAGACAACAGCAGTAGCTTCCCTTCTAGGGCTTGTGACTTCCCCAGCCATAGGCTCTTGATTGGGTTTTTAGTACCACTCCACTCCACTCCAATCCAATCCAGTGGGCCTCAAATCCAATCAGACATCAGTTGGTTTCTTCCATAACAGATATGCCACTGACATGATTGTACCACTGGGCACATTTTTCCTGGCTGGCCAGCTTTGTAGAGAATCCGTATTAACTACTTAACCCTTCATGAATATCATGAGCCCTCTGTACTCAATAGTCAAAAATTAAAAGTTGTAAGCCGGACGTGGTGGTGCATGCCTTTAATCCCAGCTCTTGGGAGGCAGAGGTAGGAGAATCGAGGCCACCCTGAGACTACATAGTGAATTCCAGGTCAGCCTGGGCTAGAGTGATACCCTACCTCAAAAAAAAAAAAAAATTAAAGTTGTAATAAGTTTAGACTATAAGAATTTTGAAAATATACATCACTCACTGATCTGTCATTAGAGTGGGAAACCATACTAGTTCAAAGTGGTTTTTACTTTTTTAATATTTTTGCAACAAGACAAGCAAATGTGAGAGACACATCGGGCCAACTAAGTGGGAAGGACCACAGCGTTTGATTGCCCCTTATGGGTATGACACCCTCCCAACATCTTCACGTGTTTAACAACTCAGATATTTTTTATGTTAATTTTTATTTTATATTAATTATAATAAGTCATTTTTATCCCCTCACCCCAGTTCCCATGACAGTGGAGATCCTCCTCAGTGGGGTTATAATACTGAAGGGTCATGAAGGCCTCAGACAGTCCCTGTTGGATAGTAGGGGACCATGCCTCAGGATATTCCTATCTACTCTGTGGCTCTTACAATCTTTCCACCCTCTCTTCTGCAATGTTCCCTGAGCCATGGCAGGCCTGTTAGCAGTCGAATTTAGTGTTGAGTTCTCTGTAGCCTTCAGATTTCTGTTTTGATAGGTTTTGATTGGTCACTGTTTGTCACCATCAATCTGGGCCTGATAGTCGGGCTAGCAATATGAGCAGTCAGTTCCCCTGCAATTTCTCCTGGGCCTTGCCAGATGTGGTAGAAGTGGCACATCTCATGGTGGGCATTTGACTAACTTCTTATCTTATTGATGAATCCTTTTTTTTTTTTTTTTTAGATACATGTGCCAGGGTCTCTAGCCACTGCAAACGAACACCAGACTCATGTGCCACCTTGTGCATCTAACTTACATAGGTATTGGGAAAGCAAACCTGGGTCCTTAGGATTTGCTGGAAAGCACTTCAACCACTAATCCATCTCTCCAGCCCATGAATCTTGATTCTCCTCAGTTTTCTCTGCCATCTATAAAATCATATTGTCTAAAGAAGAGTGAGAACAGCTTGAGTTAAAAGGGGATATACAAATTTGAGTAAATTTGTTTGTTTGTTTGTTTGGTTTTTCAAGGTAGGGTCTCACTCTAGGTCAGGTTGACCTGGAATTCACTATGTAGTCTCAGGGTGGCCTTGAACTCTTGGCGATCCTTCTACCTCTGCCTCCTGAGTGCTGGGATTAAAGGCATGTGCGACCACGCCCAGGTTTTTTGTTTGTTTGTTTGTTTGTTTGTTTGTTTGTTTTGGTGTGCAAGCTCATTCTTTTCCAGAGGGCAGTGGAGGCTTCTGTCTAGAGTCTGTGAATTTCCAGACAATGGCATTTTGACCTGGCTTCCAGTATCAGATATGAGTTCTCTCCCACTAAGCGGGCTTCATGTCTAATCAGAGAACAACTGGTTACCTGTAGAGGTGTGCTCCTATTGCACAAGTGTGTACTTCTTGGCTGGTTAGTTCATTTCCTAGTCTGTGGGTTCTCCTGCTTATTCATGCTGTTGGTGACTGTTTACCTCCAGCAGCTCCCATAGGGTTTTCCAGCACTATGAAGGCTAGCCAAGTGGGAGCTAGTTTTTCTTTTGGTTCCAGCATGACCTGATTGACTATTCTGACTTTTGTCCATGTGAACTTAAGGAGATATTATAATTTATGCCCCGATATAAAGAGTCATAAGATACAACTGTGAAAAGTTATATGCTAACAAATTGGATAACCTAGAAGCAGCAGATGAATTTCTAGAAATACAAACTAGCAAGACTAAATAATAGAAAAGTTCTAAATGTGAAGACACCAATTACAAGTAGGGAGATTGAATCCATAATTATCCTCTTCTCTCTAAAGAAGCCCAGGATGTGATAGCTTACTGGAAAATTCTACCAAATATTTAAACAAAATTAATTCTCTTTAATTTAACTAATTTAATACTCTTCCAAAAAATTGAAGAGGAAAAGAGCAATTCCAAACTAATTTTGAAGTTAGCATGATCTGATGCCAAAGCTAGACAAAGATACCACAGGAAAAGGGAAATCATAGGCCAATATCCTGCTGACAATAGATAGAAAAATCCCCAAGAAAATTCTAAAAGAAGAAAATTTAAGATAACACATTAAAAGGATCATATGTCATGATCAAGTAGGATCTATCACTATGATGTTATCATACAAGAATAGTTCAATAGGTAATGCTGATCAAGAAGTATTATATCACAGTAACAAAATAAGGACTAAATCACAAAATTTGGACTGGAGAGATGGCTTAGCAGTTAAGGCACTTCCTGTGAAGCCTAAGGACTCATGTTCGACTCTTCAGGTCCCATGTAAACCAGATACACAGTGACACAAGCACACAATGTCACACATGCACACAAGGGGGCACACGTGTCTGGAGTTCAATTGCAGTGGCTGGAGGCCCTGGTGCACCAACTCTCTCTATTGCTCTCTCTCTCATAAAAAAAAAAAAAAAGGCCAGTCTGTTGGACTGGCCTCAAAAAAAGTCACAAAATTTTCAGTAAATACAGAGAAAAAAAGCATTTGGCAAAATTCAATAACATCTCATGATTAAAAATTCTCATTCAAGCCAGGCACAGTGGCACATGCCTTTAATTCCAGCACTTGGGAGGCAGAGGTAGGATGACTGTCATGAGTTTGAGGCCAACCTAAGACTATTTAATGAATTCCAGGTCAGCCTGAGATAGAGTGAGACCCTACTTCAAAAAAACTAAACTAATAATAATAAATAAAAATTCCCATTTAGTTGGGCATGGTGACACATGCCTTTAATCCTAGCACTAGGGAAGCAGAGGTAAAAGGATAGCCATGAGTTTGAGGCCACTCTGAGAGTACATACTGAATGGTCTAGAGAGAGACCCTACCTCAAAAAAAAACAAACAAAAAAATCCCCATTCAACTCAGTATAGAAGGAGTCAACATAACATTATATATGGTGAACCTACAGCTTACATCATATTCAATGATGAAAAACTGAAAACTTTCCCAGTCTAAGATAGGACCAAGGCAAGGATTCCTGCTTTTGCCACTTCTTTTCAACATAATACTGGAAGTCCTTTTGGAAAGAAAAAAAAAAAAGACATTCAAAAAGGAAAAATGCAAAATTTTCTGTCTTGTAGATTATACGATATTATATACAAAAAATCTTAAAGACCTCACAAAAAAATCCGTTTGATATAAGAATGCAGCAAAGTCGCAAGATACACAGATAATGAACACACAAAAATCAATTGTGCTTTTTTGTCCATGTGGTGATGGGGATACTTTATTCACTGACAACAAACTGCCCGTGAAGGAAATGATGAAAACAACTTCATTTATGATAACATCAGAAAGAATATAATACCTAGGAATAACCTTAGCAAGGGATATGAAAAACTCATACACTGAAAACTGCCAACATGAAAAGTTGGTGAAAGTAACTGAAGACACATAAAAGACGTTTGTGGTCATCAATTGGAAAAGATAACATTCAATTCATTTGATTCATTGATGTCTGCATTATTCAATTCAACACATTGCATGCTATCCCCATCAAAATCCCGGTGTGGTTTTCCTCCATTATGCAAGCCTGTGATGGTGAAACCTGCATTCATTGTGGTCACACTGTATTGATACCTATCAGGAAGCCTGTAGTTTCCTACGCTTTTTCATTAGCGTTATCAATACCCATAGCAGGGGGGAAAGGCAAAGGCAGCATTATTGTGAAAATAGTTTTCTTTTTAAAGGTGATTTTTTAAAAAATATATTTTTATTTATTTATTTATTTATTTGACAGAGAAAGAGGGGAAAGAGGGAGAGAGAGAGAGAGAGAGAGAGAATGGGCATGCCATGGCCTCCAGCCACTGCAAATGAACTCCAGATGGGCCCCCTTGTGCATCTGGCTAACATGGGTCCTGGGGAATCCAACCGAGATCCTTTGGCTTTGCAGGCAAACGCCTTAACCTCTAAGCCATGTCTCCAGTCCTGAAAATAGTTTTGATGGTATTTAGGCCCTGCAAGAAAGGTCTAATTTTTTTTTAACAGCTCACAAATGGACTAGAGCAGTTTCATACTTAATCCATCTGCCTGGGAGTCACTTTATCTCTTCATCTTGTAGCGCTCACACTCATTTTCAAAGGCCCAGTTATAAAAAAAAACATGGTCTCCTTGAAACTGTCCCTGACCTTTTTTTCCCCCAACTAAATTATTTTTCCTTTGTTTTGCCATGGTGCCTTGAACACATCTCTGGTTCAGTATTATCAGCAGTGTTGCAATTTTTGTTTGCATGTATTATTAGATACTCAGTTTAATGAGGCTAGAATCTTATAATTACCCACCACAAAACCATGGCATTGGCCTTTTTGTAATGTGCACTGCATGTGGCATATTCCATTCTTTTGTCAGTGTACTTCTTAATTGGATCCCTTTATTTATTTATTATTTATAGGTATATTCAATGAAGATATTAACTGACCTATTTACTTAGCATCGTAAGTGTTCTGAAACTACAGTATTCGTAGTCAAATCTGTTTTTTTTTTTTATTTTCATGCTCTTTTTAAGTTAAGGTAATACTGATTTACTATTTTCTTTCCACCTATCAAAAGAACATAAATGTCTTCAAAAGAGTAATTTACATTTTATATAACTGGGTGAGGTGGCAGACACCCATTAGTCAACCCAGCACTCAGGAGAAGGCAGGAGGGTAGAGAGGTCTAGGTTAGCCTGGGCTACATAGTGCGACCTTGTCTCAAATAAAAATAAAACAAAGCCGGGCATGGTGGCACATGCCTTTAATCCCAGCACTCAGGGGGCAGAGGTAGGAGGATTGCTATAAGTTTGAGGCCACCCTGAGACTACATAGTGAATTCCAGGTCAGCCTGGGCTAGAGTGAAACTCTACCTCAAAAAAAAAAAAAAAAAAAGAGAGAGAGAGAGAGAGAAGAGAAAGAGGAATACTTTAAAACTGTGATAACAGTTTTTTTTCATCTAAGGACTTAAAATGGGTTATTATCAAAATTTAATGTGCACTTCTCATTTTATATACTATTGACTTTTAAGGCATGTCAGCACGAAAGAAGAATACACTTAATGGACTGTGCTTTTAATTGAATAAATTCTGTGCCATATGTGTTTGAAATTTCTATCCTGCCAGAAATATATTTTTCAGATCAAGAGAATTATCTCTTCTCAGAAAAAATATTCTTGTACACAGAAAAGCAATCATCTCATTAAGTAGAATGTGAAATGAGACAAATGACAGGACAAACAAGGAACAAACACGTTGTCACACAGGAAGAATGTGCTTGCGTGCAAGAGCTTATGCATTACTGCTGCTAACACAAGAAACTGGAGATATCAACTAAATGCAATATACTATGAAAAAGCTTTTCTAAATGTGTGGGAGTGTATGAGTTTGAAGGATGGCTATTGTTAAGTCGTCATTAGTATATTTCAACCCAAGGAGAATGACTGTTTTAATTCAAGTATAACTCAGCAAAGACCACGGTGTAATCATTATAGCCATCACTGGACTGATTCATGTGCAGTTGGTCCAAAAGTTACAAAAGCTGTTTCTGAGTTCTTGTTTGTACCCACCATCTTCAGATTACATCAGAATTAAAGCATGCAGGCCTTGAACTGACTTCAAAGACTGAACTTAGACTCCTAGCTAGTTTAGCTTTTTTCTTTTATTGGTTCATGTTTTCCATTTGGCTTCTATATCCTGTTCTAGCTTGATGCCCCTTCTAGAGTTTCATTTACAAATCTTACAGCTTTGGTTGACAAAACACACTAATTAATACTGCTGTGGAGGCTGAGGATTTTAGCCACCTCATGCCTTCTGCTTGGAAAAAAAATATCTGCTCTTTTTCCATTCATGTCCAGCACCATATTGAATATGGCAAAATGCATCATGCATGGAATGCTAAATGCATGTAACCAAAATACACATAAGGAAGACTGTTTACACTATTATCTGTTGCCAGTATTATTAATCATGAAACTCAAAACTTTCAATGCAAAAGAAATAGGAGATCTATTTTTTTCCTAATTAGAAATTTTTTCAAGTAAATAAAGTAAAAACAGACCACTTTATGACCTCTAAAAATCTCAGATAATTAGTTTTTTTTTTTTAATTTGTGATCAGAGTGAGAGAGTGAGTGAGTGTGGGTGCACCAGGGCCTCTTGCCACTGTAAACAAACTCCAGATGCATTTGACACTTTGTGCATGTGGCTTTATGTGGGTGCTGGATAATTGAACCTAGGCTGGCAGGCCTTGAAAGCAAGTGCCTTTACCTACTAAACCATCTTTCCAACTCCAAATCCCAAATTATGGAAAGTCAATATTATGGCTTTAAAAACCAGGCACTTCGAGCCAGGCGTGGTGGTGCACGCCTTTAATCCCAGCACTCAGGAGGCAGAGGTAAGAGGATCACCGTGAGTTCGAGGCCACCCTGAGACTATATAGTTAATTCCAGGTCAGCCAGAGCCAGAGTGAGACCCTACCTCAAAAAAAAAAAAAAAAAAAAAAAAAAAAAAAGGCACTTCTGCAACCTTTGTAAATCTCTTGTGACAATAATAAGTATCATTAACATGAGGAGCAAACTCCTGTTCTACAGATTTTTGGCCTGCCTGGGAATCCTATGGAGGCAACAATGCTTAGATGTGCAGTTGATGGAGGAAGCTATGTCTGCAACCAACTTCTCAGTGAATTTAGTGTTATAGTTGGAAATGGATAAACCTGGAATTACTTGTGTTAATTTGCTTGTTGAGCTTGTAGCAGATTCAAAAATTACCATTTATTTATGGTTGATCCTAAGATCATCTTATCTGCATGCTGTCTTGTGCAGATGTCAGTAGATTTCAATTTTGTTGTTTTTGTTTTGAGGTAAGGTTTTGCTGTAGCCCAGGCTGACCTGGAATTCACTATGTAGTCCCAGGCTGGCCTCAAGCTCAAAACAATCCTCCCACATCTGCCTCCTGAGTGCTGGGATTAAAGGTGTGTATCACCATGCCCAGCTAGATTTCAATTTTTGAACAGCATGTAGGACCCAGACTTTTCAAACCTTCTAAAGATGTTAGGTGATTGTGTGTGTGTGTGTGTGTGTGTGTGTGTATGTCTGTGTGTGTGCGTGCAGAGGTCAGAGAACATCCACGTCCTTCCTTCATTGCTCAGTTTTGTGTTTCCTTGAGAATGAGTGTCTTACTGAGTCTGGTGAGTGTGGGTTTTGGGAAGCCCCAGAGATTCTGCAAAGTACTGGGGCTATAGGCCTGTGTGGCCATGCCCGGTTGTTTATGTGGGTACTGGGGTTGGAAATCAGATGTTCTCGTGCTTGCACAGGAAGCAATCTTGACTGCTAAGTCATCTCTCCATCTCCAACTGGGTGATTTTATAAGCACTGTGGACTGGAGATCATGAGATTGTGGATAACCATGTAGTTCTTTTATGTCTCTAACTTCAGCTGAATGACACATTGTGTATTACTACACTGAGGAAGATACCTTTGTAAGGCGATTCTTACAAAGGGTGCAGCATAGGGCATGACTATACTCTTTGAGAGAAAAGAAATTCAAAATGGCAGCTCTGTTTTTGTTGACATTTTTGTAAAGTTCTGGACATATACTTAAGTTTTATTTTGCTTTGTGTTTTAAGGCAGAGTCTCATAATGTAACTCAGGCTGTGCTGGAACTTGTGGCAAAACTCTTGTATCAGCCTCCCAATTGCTGGGATTACAGGCCAGTGCCCCTGTGCTTGGCTTTTAATTTTATTTTTAATTAACAAATAATAACTATGTATTTATTGGCTTAATTGTTATGTTTTAGATGTATATACTATGGAGTGAGAAAATCAGGCTGATTAGTATAATCCACTGATTTTGAAACCATTTGTATGGAACTAACTGAGCAGGTAACTTGATTGGAGATTCATTAGAGGGCTGTGCATTGTAGGACAGGGATATGGACTGAAGAGCCACAAAAAAGGGCTTCATAGTCTGCATAAAGGTTTCCTCTTTGAGCCTTCGAAAAAATTCTAAGCTCCATGTTTTAGGAAAATTCCAAGGTACACCCCAAAACAGTAGCTGGAATAAATGAAAGATTGAGAGTTTAGACGTTGTGTAATGCTTTGGAGTTTTGATCAATTCAAAATGAAGATAGCTGAGATCCAAAAATGTCTGGGTCCCAGGAATAAGAATCATGCCTTATGAGAAAGGCCTGGACCACAGAACTAAGGAAAACCTGAATATGAGAAACCTAAAATAAGCCTCAATCAAATAAAAGTGGAAATAAAAATTGGAACTATTTAGAGTAAAATAACAAAATCCATTATCTCTTTTTTTTTGTTTTATTTTGTTTTGTTTTGTTTTGGTTTGGTTTGGTTTGGTTTGGTTTTGGTTTTTCAAGGTAGGGTCTCACTCCAGCCCAGGCTGACCTGGAATTCACTATGGAGTCTCAGGGTGGCCTCGAACTCAAGGCGATCCTCCTACCTCTGCCTCCCCAGTGCTGGGATTAAAGGCGTGCGCCACCATGCCGGGCAATTATCTCTTTTTAAAATTGTTTTATTTATTTATTTGAGAGAGTAAGAGAGAAAGAGGCAGATAGAGAGAGAATGGGCACATCAGGGCCTCCTGCCATTGCAAACGAACTCCAGATGCATGTGTCACATTGTGCATCTGGTTTACATAGGTCCTAGGAAATAGAACCTGGGTCCTTTGGCTTTGCAGGCAAGTGCCTAACTGCTAAGTCATCTCCCCAGACCCCCATTCTCTTTTTTGTTCACCACACTGTTTTGAGGAAACATTATTATTTTTGCTTGTTCATTTTTTAACTTTTTATTCCATATATGTACACAATATACCATGATCATAATCCCCTCCCACCCCCTTTTTTTTCTCTCTCCTAAATCCCCTCTCCACTGAATCCCTTCTTGTTTCCAGCTAATCTCTCTTCTATTCTGATGTCATGATTTTTCCCTCCTATGATGCAGATCTTGTGTAGGTGTAGCATCAGCTACTATGACGTCATAAATACCAGGGCCACTTTGTGTCTGGAAGACAGAATTGTAAGCACTCCTCCCCTTCCTTTGGCTCTTACATTCTTAAAATGCATTTTATTATTTATTTATTTGTTTATTTAAGAGAGAGAGGAAGAGGCAGATAGAGAATGGGCACATCAGGGCCTCCAGCCACTGCAAACAAATTCCAGATATATGTGCTACCTTATTCATCTTGCTTATGCTGGTACTGGGGAATCAAACCTGGGTCCTTCAGCTTTGCAGGCAAGTGCCTTAGCCACTAAGCTATCTATCCAGCCCAGCTTTTACAATCTTTCGACAACCTTTTCCACAATGGTCCCTGAACATTTGAGGGTGTGATAGAGATGTCTCACTTAGTGCTAAACACTCCACTGTCACTTCTTCTTAGCACTTTGGTGAGTTTTGAGTCACCCCAGTGGTCACTGCCATCTGAAAAGAGAAGTTTCTCTAATCAAAAGTGAGAGTAGCATTAATATATAGGCATAGACAAAGTGTTTAGAGGGCATAATATATCCCTTTAGTCAGACAACAGTACTAGTTTCCCTCCTAGAGCTTATGACCTCCCAAAACACAAGCTTTTGATTCAGGTTTTCAGTTCCAGACAGGAATTCTCTCCCATGCAGTAGACCTCAAGTCCAATCAGAAAGCAGTTGGTTTCCCCATAACAGACATGCCACCATTATACCAGTTGGTCCATTTGGCCCTGCTAGCCAGACATAAAGCTTTCAGGGTCAGACTGTTGGCTTTTCTCCCCCATCAGTTCTGCATAAACCTTTCCAGCATCCTGATAGTCAACAAGGAGGAGTCTTCCAGCTCAGCTCCAGCTTGATTTTTTTTAAGTCATACATCTTTTAAATTACTGGACACATAAAGAAAAATGTAGCTAATTAAAAAATCTCATGGATGGGCTGGAGAGATAGCTTAGTGGTTAAGGCACTTGTCTATGAAGCCTAAGGACCCATGTTTGACTCTGCAGGTCCCATGTAAGCCAGATGCACAGTGATGCAAGGTTGCACATGCACACAAGGTGGCGCACACATCTGGAGTTTGGTTGCAGTGCCTGGAGACCATAATGTGCCAATACTCTCCCTTTCTCTCATAAAAAACTGGGTGTGGTGGTGCACGCCTTGAATCCCAGCCCTCAGGATTAAAGAGGTAGGAGGATTGCCATGAGTTCAAGATAAGCCTGAGACTACAGAGTGAATTCCAGGTCAGCCGGGCTGAGAGTGAGATCCTACCTCGAAAAACAAAACAAAAATATCTCATGGATGACTAAGATTTGGGGATTAATGAAAGAGGTCTACATTTTAAATGTGAAATCATAGTGATTGCTGGCAGATGGATGGTAGTCTCATGAGAGGGCTTGACCCCACAGCTCTCCAGCTCACATAGCTCAATCACACTCATAGTACTAACTGAAAGAGCTTGTGAGGTAATAAATGTAATAGCCACCAAAGTACTCAAAGGAAAAGATTAGGAGAATGGGGCCAGTACATGATTTGTCCATACAACAAAGTTTCTAATAAATAAAAAAGGAAAAGTCTGAGCAAATGGCTAATGAGACAGGTGGCTTACAGCAGAGAATGAGAAACGTCAAACTTCAAAAACCTACCAAGTGAGGGCTGGAGGGATGGCTTAGCGGTTAAGATGCTTGCCTGCAAGGCCAAAGGACCCAGGTTTGATTTCCCAGGACCCACATTAGTCAGATGCACAAGGGGGCGCACGTGTCTGGAGTTTGTTGGCAGTGGCTGGAGGCCGTGGTGCATGCATTCTCTCTCTCTCTTTCTCTCCGTCTTTCTCTTGTCAAATAAATAAATTAAAATCTACCAAGTGAAAAATCTAAAATAGAAAACAATGCAGCATATGAAATGAGAACTCCACAGAATGGACCTAATGGCATATGGACACAACAGAAGAAAGGATGAATGAAGATTGTGCCACTTAAAGCACAGACAGGAATAGGACAAAATTAGGGCAGAGGGTATAAGCCTTGACAGGACTATATAAAATGACATGATGTGTATGATGGAATGGGGTTGAGAAATAGTCAAAGATATAATAGCATTAATTTTTCAACATTTTTTTTGAAAAGCATCAATCTATAGATCCAAGAAATGAGAGAACCCCTAAGCAGATAAAATTTTTTGAGCCTTAATCCTACAGGGGAGCATAGACCCAACAATTTTCAGGGTTCATGGGAGGAAAACACTAATTGTTAATAAGCACAAGGTATTTATTGACTTTACAGTAGAGGAAACAAAGTCATTTTTATAGTGTAAGATCTAACTATAAAATTTTCCATTTGAATTATTTTAAGTGTATGTTCAGCAGCACTAAGTACAATTAAGTTGCTGTGCAATCATTAGTACTATCTCTCTCCAAAATGTTCTCCTCTTTCCAAGTCAAAACTCTCCACCCATTTATCAGTAACTTCCTGTACACCTTTTCTATGGTTCCTAGCATCCCCATTCTATTTTTTGTCTGGAAATCTGATTGCTTTAGGTACCTCATATAACCAAAATAATATGGTACTAGTCTTTTTGAAACTGGCTTATTCTAGTTAGCACAATGACCCCTGGGTTCATCCATGTTTGAGCATGTGTCAGAAATTCCCTCTTTTCTTAAAGCTAGATAACATACATGCATATGACACATTTTATTTATCCATTTATTCATTCATGGCCACTTCATATTTTCTCTACTTTATAAACAATGGTATTATGAACATAGACATGCAAACATTCCTTCTTCACATCCTCACTTTCAATTCTGCTGAGTACATAGCTAAATATAAAATTGCTTGATCATAAATGTTAATTATTTGGCATTTTTCATTGTGAGTGTTTTGCAGTGCTAGTACTGGGGATTAAATCCAGGGTCTCATACATGCTAGTCATGCACTCTACCAATGAGCTATATCCCCAATATGTTTATATTTTAAGGAACCACTATGCCAAATCCATAGTAGTGTACCATTTTATATTCCCACCACTAGGACATAAGGTTCAACTTCTCCATATCCTTGAATAGCACTTAGTACTTTTTGATGAGTGTGTGTGTGTGTGTGTGTGTGTGTGTGTGTGTGTGTGTGTGTGTGTGTGATATTGGGTTGCATTTCCATAAAAATTATTGGCATTGAACATCTTTTCTTTTTTAATGTTTTTTGTTCATTTTTATTTATTTATTTGAGAGTGACAGAGAGAGAGAGAGAGGCAGATAGCAAGTGAGAGAGAGAATTGGCATGCCAGGGCCTGCAGCCACTGTAAAGGAACTCCAGATGCATGCACCCTCTTGTGCATCTGGCTAACATGTGTCCTGGGGAATCGAGCCTCGAACTGGGGTCCTTAGGCTTCACAGGCAAGCGCTTAACTGCTAAGCCATCTCTCCAGCCCTGTGTTTTTGTTATTGAGTTTTTAAAAATATTTTTTAAATTTTTAAGGAAATTTTTAAAATGAATTTTGGATATTACCCTTTCCCAGATATGTGATTTGTATTTTCCCCTTCCATCCATTGCTTTCATGCTATTGATTGATACATAAAATTTTATATTCTGGGCTGAAGAGATTTCTCAGTGGTTAAGGCACTTGCCTGCAAAAGCAAAGGACCCAGGTTCAATTCCCCAGGACCCACATAAAGCCAGATGCATTAGATGGTGCATGTGTCTGGAGTACATTAGCAATGACTAGAGGCCCTGGTATGCCCATTCTCTCCTTCCCCCTTTCTCTTTCTCTCTCAAATAAATAAATAAATAAAATATATTATTTTAAAGTTTTACATTCTGATATAGTCTAATGTCTCTGTTTCTTTTGTTATTTGTCTTTAGTGTCATGTCCAAGAGATCATTTCCAAATTCAAGGTCATGAACCTTTTCCTCTGTGTTTTCTTCTAAGACTTTTATAGCTTTAGCCCTTACATGTAAGTCTTTGATCCACTTTGAGTTACTGTTTCATATATGATATAAGGTAAGAGCCCAGCTTTATAGTCTTTTATATGTGAAATTCAGTTTTCCCAACACATTTATTAAAAAGGCACAGAGGCTGGGGATATAGCTTAGTGGTAGTATGCTTGTTTAGGATGTGCAAGGCCCTGTGTTCAGTCCCCAGTACCATAAAAAAGTCTGTATCTATTGAATGGCTTTGGTACTCTAGTTGAAAATCAGTTGACCATATATGCAAAGATTTATCTCTGCCTCTATTCCACTGCTCTCTGTATGCCTGCCTTCATGCTAGTGCCACGCTGTTTTTATTCCTATAGTGTTGTAGGAAATTTTTAAATCAGAAAGTGTGACTCCTTTGACTCTGTCCTTTTTTTGTTTTTCAAAATTATTTTGGTTATGCAGGGTATGGTGGTTTGAATGTGAATGCATGTTCTCCATAGCTTCAGATATTTTTTGATTAGGGTTAAGCTTCCTGCTGAAGTCTCCAGGAGCCGGCTGGAGACGGTGTCACTGGGGGTGGATATGAATTCCAACCCAAAGGTGTGGGTACAGAGCAGTTAGAACTCTGAGTTCATGCTTATTGGTGTTTGGTATCTGCTGGCCGTTTTGTTTTTCTTTTTCTCTGCTTGGATGTATGGAAGTAAACAGCTTCTGTCATTGATGGAATTTCCCCTGGATATATAAGCTTGAAATAACTCCTTTCATCCCATAAAGTCTGTTTGGAGGTTGGTCCCAGCAACACGGAGCTGCCTGCAACATGTGGATACACACTATTTTAACCAAGTAATGAAAGTTAAAGTCACCAATAGTGACAAGAGTCAGCTGTATGTGCCTCCAGAGCTGATGAGAGGGGCACACTTCTGTGGTGTGGTATTCTCCCCACCATAACGTGTCTTAAATAATGAGGATATGTAGGACAAATACAAATTGAATGATATATTGCAAAATAATTGGCATACACTGTTTAAAATGTCATGATCATGAAAGACAAAAAAAGTTATCCAATTTGAGGTTATTTAGAGACATGATATGGTAACTAAATGTGATGCATAAACCTTGATTGTGTCTTCAACTCAAAAATAATATTATTACTTAGAACAGCCATTATGGAAAATATTATGGAGATTCCTCAAAAAATTAAAAATAGGGCTGCAACATAGCCTAGCAGACCCAGCATATATGTATTATATATAATATATATGCATATATATATATATATAATTTTAATTTACAAAGGAGGGCTGGGGAGATGGCTTAGTGGTTAAACGCTTGCCTGTGAAGCCTAAGGACTCGGGTTCAAGGGTCAATTCCCCAGGACCCATGTAAGCCAGATGCACAAGCTTACAGATCCAGGGGAAGTTCCACAATGTCAGAAGAAGCTGGCCTGCCTTCACAGGCCCAGACAGAGAGAAGCCATAAGCCAAAAGCCACACTGCTCAGCACACTTCAGGAACTCCACCTAGGCACACTTTGCATATCTTTAGATTTGAATTTCAAACCCACCATCTTACCTTAGGGCTGGGCCACACAGTGACACCTCCTATTCAGGTGGCTGCAGATCCAAACTACAAAGTAATAAAACACTGAATATATTGAGGGCCATCTATTCAAACTACCACAATCTCATTATATGTGGAATCTAGAAAAGAACTTATACAGAGTGTAGCATGGTGGTTACAAGTGGTTGGATTAAGGAGAAAGTGGAGGTGTAAAGTCACAGGTGAAAAGTTTCATTTTGTGGGGAAGGATAAGTTCTAGAGACCTATTTGTAACCATAGCCACTAATAACGCATCACATATTTTAAAAATGTTAAGTTCATAGACAAATATTTTTAGCACATAAAAAGCATATGAGATGGGGCTGGAGAGATAGCTCAGTAGTTAAGGCACTTGCCTGCAAAGCCTAAGGACCTAGGCTCGATTCCCCAGTACATACATAAAGCCAGATGCACAAGCTGGCTCATGGGTCTGGAGTTCATTTGCAGTGGCTAGAGGCCCTGGAGTGGCCATTCTCTCTCTTTTTATCTGCCTCTCCCTCTCTCAAATAAATAAAAATAATTTAACAAAAGCATATGAGGCTATGGTTACGTTAATTAGCTTTTGAAAATAATTTCCCATTATATGCATAATTCAAACATCATATTACCCATTTAATATGTGTAATTTTTTATGTTTTTACATATAAGCTTCAAAATATTTTTAAATAATCATACTGTCTACCATAGATCCATATAATTTTAATTTGTCAACTAAGCCTTAATAAAGCTGAGACGGGAAAAAGAAGACTATCAAGAAAATTAGTGATTTTTTTTTTTAGTAGAAGCAGTGGGTTAGATGAAGGTTTTAATGATGTTTCTGCAAACATGGTGAATTTTATGATTCCAGTTCATTATATTTACAACTTTCAAATAGTTCAAAACTTGTGCATGTGTATATATAATCTAGAGAGAAGGGAAGGAGGGAGAGAGGGAGGAAAAGAGGAATGGTTATACAAATGTGTCAAAGTGTTAACAAACATTGCCAGTTAAAGAGCTCTGATACTTGGGAGTATTTCTGTGCTATTCCTGCAATTTTTCTGTAAGCTTGAAATTTTAAAATAAAACATTTTAAAAACTAGAAAAAAGATGGCTAAATATAGACCCCTTCAGACAAACAAAAGCTGGAGACTTTGTTGGCACTAACTCTGCAGGGCAGGAAATTCAAAGGAAGTTCCCAGGACTGAGGAGAAATGATCCCAGATGGGAGCTTTCTGCAGAAGGGAAGAAGAGTGCTGGGGATGGCAAGATTTCTAAACTATGCGTTCGCACTGGTAATTCAATATGGTGGATTAAGCACATGTGTTTAGCTTACTCTCCCTTCCAGTTCCTAAACTTTACTATAAAGGCTAAAGTTATGAATTTACAAAAATAAATAGAGAGTTTCAGATATTAGCACTTTCAACAAATTTCTGGAGACTGAAGTGGGTGATGAAGAAAGTTCCGAATGAGGAAGCACAGAGGAGACCTGAGGCGAAAGAATGAAAGGCAGATACCGCAGCTGAAAAACCCACCCAGCGCCACCTCAGAGACAGTGAGAGGGAGAGGGAGAGAGAGACGGAGAGAGCAAGAGTGATCTGCGGAGTTTGTCTTGAAAGAAATGCAAAGTGTGTGCTGAGACACTGGGCAGTGCAGGTGCATGAAGGCCTCAGGCAAGGCACAGCACTACATGTTTTATATGGTGCAAAGACTAATGACTACTCTCTGACTAGTCATTCACCCAAGGGACACTTACCATGACATATAGCAGTCTTTGTTTTGGAGACAGTCTCACAATTTAGCCAAGGCTGGACTTGAACAGAGTTGTTTCATTAAAAAAAATACTCAGCCGGGTATGGTGGCGCATGCCTTTAATAACCCCATCACTCGGGAGGCAGAGGTAGGAGGATCCCCGTGAGTTGAAGGCCACCCTGAGACTACATGGTGTATTCCAGGTCAGCCTGGGCTAGAGTGAGACCCTGCCTTGAAACTTCCCCATCCCCCCCCCAAAAAAAACCTTGTAAGATCTATAGTCATGAGTGTGCTATGTTAAAAACAGGGCACATTTATGTCATTTTTCTACAATTTCAGAATTTATTAGTGCTATGTCAATTTCACTGGTTTTAATTCACCAAGTATTGTTGATTTTATTTGATAGATTTGGCCACTGTCACAGGTTCTTTTATTCCAATATTAATTAATGTTAACTTTTAGATCACTCATTGCATTGCACATGATGCACTATAGAATGGCGAAGAAAGAGTTAAAGAGGCTACCAAGTTCCCAGAGGCCTTACTGAAGGCAAGAGCAGAGAGCAGGTAGTTAGAGACAAGGTTGACAAACTAGGTCACAGAGCTGTTCCAGATGAGCAGAGCTGGTTCAAGGCACGGCAGAGTGAAAGCCAGGTCTGGACAAACAGCAAATGGCAATTGGCGTGGGGAGTGGGGTTGTGTCAACAGGGGATCACGCTGAGCTGAACCCTCTGGGACAGTATTCAAGGGCAGTGTTTTTCTTTTGATATGATACGGGTGAGGGGTATCTTCATTGGTCTAGTGTCCAGTGAGTTCAAGGGTCTCGTTTTTCTCTGATTTGTGTTTGATGTAAACAGTTTTCTGATTTAGTTTGATAAGTGCATAGATGATAATCTGCATGAATAATCTATCAGTCCACGTTATGGTCTGTACCAGACAAATGAAGGTCCTTTACTTGCACAATTAGATGCAGGTCTTTCTGTCTCTGCTTTTGCACTCAAAATGGAGCCCACTGCCCTTCTGTAAAATAGAGTCACTCAGGGCAAGACTTAGCCTGAAGGCTACTGTTTCATAAGATATGGACTAACTTAGAGGAGGCCACAACCTGATCAGCAAATATATCTATATCAAAAGAGATGGATATAGGTAGAAATAGATCTATACAGATATCATAGAAAACAAAAGTACGATGCTATAGGGAAAAATTTAGAAAAAGAAAGTATACTTAAGAATTAAAGACAAGGCTAATTGGGCTGGAGCGATGGCTCAACAGTTAAGATGCTTGCCTGTGAAAGCCCAAGAACCCAGATCCAACTCCCCAAGACCCATGTAAGCCAGATGCACAAGGTGGTGTATGCATCTGGTGGTCATTTGCAGTGGCTAGAGGCCCTGGTGTGCCCATTTTCTATCTCTCTCTCTCCCTCTTTCTCTCTAAAATAAATAAATAAATTAAAAAGAAAGAAAGAAAAAACGGCACCAAAATAAAAACTCTTTTGGGAGCTAGAGGGATGGCTTAGCGGTTAAGGCATTTGTCTGCAAAGCCAAAGGACTCCGGTTCGATTCCCCAGGACCTATGTAAGCCAGATGCATAAGGGGGTGTATGTATCTGGAGTTTGTTTGCAGTAGCTACAGGCCCTGATATGCCCATTCTCTTTCTGTCTCTCTCTCTCCCTCTCTCTCTCTCTGGCAAATAAATAAATTAATTATGTTTTTTTTTAACTCAAAGCTTTAATTCTAGCACTCAGGAGGCAGAGGTAGGAGGATTGCTGTGAGTTCAAGGCCACCCTGAGACTACAGAGTGAATTCTAGGTCAGCGTGAGCTAGAGTGAGACCCTACCTTGAAAAACAAACAAACAACAAATATATATATGTATATATATATATATATATATATATATATATATATATATAATATATATATTATATATCTTTAGAAAGTGCTTATCCTCAAAAGCACTGACTCCTTGCTTGGCCCTAAAGCAACTGAAAGCAGTATAAAAGGCAGCCATCTCTGCCTCTCTTTGTCTCTGGTCCTTTTACTTCAGCTGTAGTCATTCAAGCAATGTCTGTCTGAAAAACTGGGAATACTTATCTCATTCCCATTGGAGGCTGAAGGCACAAAGATGGGTAGCAGAAGTGTCTCACTGTTGGCTCTTTACATCGAGGATCCTATTCAGACCCACCAAAAAGAATCTAGTCATTAAACCTGGAGTCACATGGGATTCCAGGGACAGCAGAGCACCCTGGACAGATCACCCCAAGGCAGTCTTGGAGAGAACTGAAATACTGACCAACCAGTCCACAGCCTGGTGAAGAGTACTTAATCATGTATACCTCTTGCCCTCTGCCCCATTCTTCCTCTGTCTAAACTTAAAACTCATGTCACTACCTCTATGAAGAGCTGAAATGCTTAATTTCTGTCTCCCAAAAATGGTCATTTTGAGTAAAGTGTTTTTTTTTTTCAAGATAGATTCTCGCTCTAGCCCAGGCTACCCTAGAATTCACTATGTATTCTCTGGGAGGCCTCAAACTCACAGATCCTCCTACTTATGCCTCCTGAGTGCTGGGATTAAAGGCATGTGCTACCACTCCTGGCAAGTAAAGTCTTTTCGTGCCTTTTTACCATTATATTTGGTTGTTTTCTTTGGGGTACATGTACAGACCTGACATGCTAGAGCCCCCAGAATCAGGTAGCCTAGGACTCCAGTTATGAAGTGGAACAGGAAGATCCAGGAAATGATGAGGTTATATCCAGGAGATTCCTACAAGATGATCAGTGACTTTCTCAGCAGGAACCTTCCAGGCCAGGAGAACGTAGGATGATATATTTAGAGTCATAAAACAAAGCCAAACCCTGCCAACTTATAATGCTATACTCAGCAAGCCTGGCCTTCAGAAATAAGGGTGAGACAAACTCCCAGACAGACAAAAGCTTCGTGGGCTCACTACCACTAGATCTGCCTTAGAAATGCCAAAGGACATTCCTCAAGGTGAAGAAAAGGACAGCAACAACATGCTAACACACTTAAGCATAAAAATCAATGTAAAGGTAAGAATACAGTCAAACTGAGAATACTCCAGGGCTGTTAAGGTGAAGTATAAATCATTTTTAACTTTAGAAAAAGTAAATGGCAAAGGAATTTAAAATAGCTATAATAATCTTCTAATGAAGTACAAAAAACAAGCAATATAAACTGTGACATCGAAAAAAGTTGTGACATTAATAAATATAGCATAGGGGAGGACTGCTAAAAGAACAGATCTTAAATGCTCTCACTACTTAAGTTTGAGAGGTGATAGATAATTAATTAATTTGATTTAATCATTTTATAATACTGTTGTATATCAAATGGAGGCATCTTATACCACAAACATATACAATTTGTGTTTGTCAAATTTTATCTTAATAAAACTGATACTCTCTTCCTCTTATTCTCTCTAAAATAAAATAAATTTTTTTCTGAAAAGGGCTGGAAGCCAGGTGTGGTGGTGCATGCCTTTAATCCCAGCACTCAGGAGGCAAAGGTAGGAGAATCGCTGTGAGTTAAAGGCTACCCTGAGACTACATAGTGAATTCCAGGTCAGCCTGAGCTAGAGTGAGACCCTGCCTTAAAGAACAAAAAAAAGGGGGGGGGGTAGAGAGATAGCTTAGTAGTTAAGGCACTTGTCTGTGAAGCATAAGGACCCATGTTCTACTCTCCAGGACCCATGTTCTACTCTCCAGATCCCATGTAAGCCAGATGCACAAAGGTGAGGCAAGCACAAGGTCACATATGCCCACTAGGCGGCTCAAGTGTCTGGAGTTCTATTTTAGTGGCTGAGGCCCTGGCACTCCAGTTCTCTCTCTCTCTGCCTCTTGCTCTCTCTAAAATAAAATAAAAGATTTTAAGAAATAGGTTAATAATGACCTGTCATCAATAGATAACGTCTTTGATTGACAAATCAAGAAATGTATTATTTTGGCTATCACAGGAGAGCATATTGAGGCATACGGATACACTGTGCATAAATGTGGAAGCAATCAACTGAAGAAACAGGTGAAAGTTGATTCTGGAAAGTGCAGTAACATTGGGACACAGGAGAACCGAGGACTGTGGCTGTTGCCTATAAGTCCACCTACACTGTTTGTTAGGGTAACGATAAACATGGATTCATTTCCTTACCATCAGACGACTCTTCTGGAAACTGGAAAGGTTCATGCTTCATGTTCTGGGATCTTTAATCCAGAGAAAGCTAGAGGTAAACATGAAAGAAAGTGTGCAAAGGGGTCAGGTGTACTCATTTTTTTCAAGTGTTGATGCATGAGGTGGCCCTTTCTAAAAGGTTTGCTGGGGAACCCAGATTTTATATGTGGCACAGTGTCGGTGTGAGCATGCAGTCCTCTAACAAACTGTACTGTGGACACACGGTGACTGTCTACCCAGAAGAACATCTGGAACCTAAAGTTATCTATGTTTATTGAATTCGATTAGTTCACTATGTCCATAAATTAAAATAAACACAAGTTCAAAGAGGAATTCTGAAATAACTACCAAGAGATCCATTTTTTTCAAGTCAATTTAAAGTCATTATCAAGCGTCCTATCTTAGATAGTTTATATCTTTTGGCTATACTTTATCCTCTTGAAAACTGAAGATGCTATTTCTTCCCTGTTGGCTTGGTTTGTTTTTCCATCTAGTAAATGTTGATTCACTCATACTCTCTGTATTCTTCTTTTAAAAAATATTTTATTTTTCTTTATTTATTTGAGAGAGAGAGAGAGAGAGAGAGAGAGAGAGAGAGAATGGTCATGCCAAGGCCTCCAGCTGCTACAAGCAAACCCCAGATGTGTGTACCCCCTTGTTCATCTAGTTTATGTGGTTACTGGGGAAATCAAACCTGGGTCCTTTGGCTTTGCAGGTGAGTGCCTTAACCACTAAGCCATCTCTCAGCCCCCACCCCCATGTATTCTTAATCCAGCTAAGTTTGACACAATGCCTCAGTAAATGGTTTCTTTTCATAAGGTCCTTTATCAGGCCAGAACATCTCTATGTATTGGTTCTGTGATTGATAGCATCCTGATTCTCCCGATTCTGAGAAAACTGTTTGAATTACTACTGGCTCTGAAATG
Organism: Dipus sagitta; assembly: GCA_036346955.1. Lineage (NCBI taxonomy): Eukaryota > Metazoa > Chordata > Mammalia > Rodentia > Dipodidae > Dipus > Dipus sagitta. Next base: position 167,190,239 of record CM070771.1, on the reverse strand, counting down.
CCCAGAGGCACATCAGATCCCACCACTGTCAGTGTGAATAATAAAAAAATAAAAATAAAAATAAACCTCTTCAATTTTCTTTTTTTGGAAAATTTTTTTTGTTTATTTTTATTTATTTATTTGAGAGTGACAGAGAGAGAGAGAGAGAGAGAAAGAGAGAGAGAGAATGGGCGCGCTAGGGCTTCCAGCCACTGCAAACTCCAGATGCATGCACCCCCTTGTGCATCTGGCTAACGTGAGTCCTGGGCAATAGAGCCTCGAACCCGGGTCCTTAGGCTTCACAGGCAAGTGCTTAAGCACTAAGCCATCTCTCCAACCAACTTCAATTTTCTAAGCAGGACTTTAGAGGGTATATATTTCCAACCAAAACAAGCTAAAGGACATCAAATCTGGCTGGGGGCGTGTCCTCAGAGGCTGCTTGGGTTGATGACAATAAGAGTGTATACAGTAGGTGCCCAATGTACTGGCGCTGCTGGACCCACTCCTGCCTCTGAGCGCCCCCCAGAGCTGCTTGTGCTTGGGGTGCTGGACCCACTCCTGCCTCTGCACAGTGGCAGCTGCTCTTGGCCGGGGTCTGCTTCGACTCCTGGCACCCAGATGTGCTCTAGTGAGACTAGAACCTCTGAGACTCTGACCCTCCCAGCTCCTGCTTGGCTGGCATCCACTGCTGCTCTGGCGGTCCTGACTCCCGCTTCAACAGGATCTCTCCTAACTGCCATCTTGAAGCCAGTCAAGGGTTCAGAGATACAACACACAACACCCACCTCTTGGCAACCTGCCTGCAGCACCAAGTCTGAGCTGTAATTTACACCCTGATTGGCAGCGTTCATTTTCCATAGGAGTTGTACTCACTTGTGAATCAGGTCCTCAATTGCTTACCTATTACGGTCGGCCCACTTAATTCTTCCTGGTGTGTGGAGACTAGAACCCAGAATCAACTGTTTCAATACTACAAGACATTGAATGACGAACAGGAGATATGCCCTACTGTGCGCGCCAGTGGGGAACAATGACACAAATCCTGAGCCCATGTAGCAGGGTAACAGCCTTTCAGAAATGTCAGCTGACTAATCCTTGAACGATGCTAATATGGCAGAGTGATGCGGGGGACCTCTGAGACAGTCTAGCTGGCTCAGGGGTTTGGGTTCGTTCCTTAGGATGAACCAAGAATTGGAAACCCAGAGAAAATTCAAGTTTATTATGAACAATAGTTCCTGTCCGGATGGGAGGGGTCTTAGAGTTGGGAGTCGCCTGGGCCTGTTAGCGCCATTCACCCAGTTGTGGGCTCACCCCCCATCGGGCTGGGTACCACTGCGGTCTGCCTGCACTCTTGCTCTCTGCCTGCTGGAGGTGGTCACCACCCCACCCACTGTCAGCGCCTACCCATCTCAAAAGGGAAATAGAGTTTCCTGTAGAATTGAGGTTGCTAATCAGATATTAAAACAGGGAGATTATTTTCAATAATCCAGGTGGGCTCAGTATGATCACAAGAATTAGAAAAGGAGAGTCAGCAAGAGATGCAACACACATGGCTTTGAATTTGGAGAGGGGGACTGCTATCATTCCATGTGGTTCCTCCCCCACGGTTCATGGAAAGGAAGCTTGGTCCGCAGTGGGAGCTGTGATAAGAGGTGTGGAACCTTCTTGAGGTATATGGTCTAATGGAAGGTCACTGGGGAAGGTGCCCTCCAAAGGAATTGATAGTGTCCTCAGGATCTTGGGTAGCTGTCATGAAGGGACTTAGGCAAGAGCAAACCTGACCCTTGGATTGTTCTCTGATTGTTGGGTGGGCATATGATCATGCTCCAGGGGTTTTTAGCACTACGCAGCCAGTGATGTTGAGTTAATGCTTGTGCCATTGGAAGGGGGGTAGAGTTAGAGTGACTGGATCCATGAAGGCAAAAAGGGCAGGAAAGTTTGCACTTGCTAGAAATTGAAGATCATCTGACTTCTAATCTTTTTCAAATTATTATTTTTTTATTAGTTTTGTACTGAGTGAATACAGTCAATTTGGTACCATTATTAGGCTCATCCATGACCTACCCCCTCCCCTTGGCTCCCCCTTGTTGAGGTATACGGGTCATGCATTGTGGAGTTAGCCCACAATAATGGGTAGGATAAATGTCTCTGCATATCATGACCCAACATGTGGCTCTGACATTCTTTCCGCCCCCTCTTCGGCAAAGTTTCCCTGAGCCATGTTGGGTTCATTTTTGGTCTGCTTCAGTAATGAGGTGTTGGGAGCCTCTGGATCTCTGGATCTCTGAGTTGGTAGGAGTTGATTTTTCTCTGTGTTGATCTCCTTCCCCCTTGTGCTGGTACCCGGTTCACCAAGAAAACAGCACCCTTGCTTGTTTCACCAATTTTTCTTAGTTTCGGCCGGGGCCCTTTTGAGTTATGATGGGGTGGCTCTCTCCTTAGGATCTACATCTATCTGAAAAAGAGAAGCAGATTCTCCAATGGAGAGTAAGTTAGCACCAGGACAAATGAGATAACCTTTACTTTTTTTATAGAGAATTTAATTGGTGTAGGCCTCTTGTGGCCCACAATTGGTGGTAGCTTGATAATGGAGAGAAGGATTATGTTTGAATATGGTTCTGACTTGTTTCCCAGCTCCAGATATGGGTCCAATACCACTGAGGGGATCAATTAGCCGAATCAAGAGCAGTTGGTTTCCCACCATGGCTGTGCACAGCTATTGCACTTGTGTGAGCATCACGACAGGTTACTTGCTGCTAAGTAGGTTAGACCATGAATTGATTGGACAGATATTGGTCATTTTCCCCCAGTTTCCTATGTAGTACCTCTGGCACTAGACTCGCTGACTGTCTGGGGACTGACTCTCTTCCAGCTTCCAGCCATGCCATTCCATTTTACGTGTCAACCACATAAGGTGTCTTCAGCAGTAGAGTCTTATCACTAACCTTTGGTGGGTCATCAAGTACTCTGACAGAAATCTGTCTTTCTTTTAGGAAACTTTGTAGGTCTCTCTGATCAAAAGCTCATTGTGGATGATAGCCACATGCTGGTACTGGGAGTTACAGGTCAGTGCCCACTAAGAAAAGGAAGAAAAAGATAACTAATATAAAAGAGTTAGAGAGAAGAGAGAGAGAAAGAAAGAGAGAGAGGGAGGGAAGGAGAGAGAGAAGCTGTAGAAGATTAAGGTCAGTCTTCATAATACCCTCTCCAGTGTCTTGTGGTTCAGGTGTTCCCTCTAAGGGCCTGGTGAAGGTTCAGCCATTTGGTCTGCCTTTTAGGATGTAGAATTTTATGGTACCATTGCCATTTGGGTCTAGATTTGTGTTTCCCACCCCCACCATTGCCCTCCCCTCCCTCCTCACACATCCTATTGTCTAGTCCACGAGATGCTTGCTGGGTATGTAAGGCATCTTGGGTAGATTCAGGTTAAGTGCTGTAGATGAGTGAGACTATGTGGTGATTTTTTTTTTTTTTTCTGTGATTGGGTAAGTTCACTGAGAATGGTCTGTCTTTCCATATGAAATTTGAGATCATTTTTTCTATCTCTGTGAAGAACACTGTGGGGATTTTAATTGGAATTGCATTAAATCTGTAAATTGCCTTTGGTAGGATTGTCATCTTCACAATGTTAATTCTGCCTATCCAGGAACATGGGAGGTCTTTCCATTTTCTCAAGTCCGCCTCAATTTCTTTTTTGAGTGTTTTTATGTTTTCATTGTATAGATCTTTCACTTCCTTGGTTAACGTTATTCCAAGGTATTTTATTTTTTTTGTTGCAATTGAAAATGGGACTATGTCCCTTATTTCTTTTTCTGTATCTTTGTCCTTTGCATAAAGGAAGGCTACTGATTTTTGTGCGTTTTGTATCCTGCTACTTTGCTATAGGAGTTAATCACCTTCAGGAGTTTTGGGATGGAGTCTCTCGGGTCTCTTACATATATAATCATGTCATCAGCGAATAAAGCTAACTTAACTTCCTCCTTTCCAAATTGTATCCCTTTTATTTCCTTCTCCTGTCTTATTGCTTGAGCTAGGACTTCCAGTACTATATTGAAAAGCAGAGGTGAGAGTGGACAACCCTGTCTTGTTCCTGATCTTAATGGGAATTCCTCCAGTCTCTCTCCATTAAGTATTAATTGGGCCTTCAGAGCTTTGTATATTGCCTTTATTATGTTAAGATATGAACGAACCATGCCATTTCTCTCCAATGTTTTGATCATGAAGTGATGTTGTATCTTGTCAAAGGCCTTTTCTGCATCTATCGAAATGATCATGTGGTTTTTGTGTTTAACCTTGTTTATGTGGTGTATTACATTGACAGATTTCCAGATGTTGAACCACCCCTGTGTTCCTGGGATGAATCCCACTTGGTCAAGGTGGATTATGCTTTTGATGTGTTGTTGGATTCGGTTTGTGAGGATTTTGTTCAGGATCTTTGCATCTAAGTTCATCAGGGAAATAGGCCGGTAGTTTTCTTTTCTTATGGCATCTCTGCCTGGTTTTGGAATTAGGGTGATACTAGCTTCATAAAAGGAGTTGGGTAGCTTTCCCTGTTCTCCAGTTGTGTGGCACAGTTTGAGGAAGATTGGTTTGAGTTCTTCCATGAAGGTTTGATAGAATTCAGCTGAGAAGCCATCTGGTCCGGGACTCTTCTTTTTGGGGAGGTTTTTTTTTTATTACTTTTTCAATCTCAATGAGTGTGATAGGTTCATTTAGGAGATTAATCTGCTCTGAGTTCAGCTTTGATAGATAGTATGTGTCCAGGAATTTATCCATCACCTCCACATTATCCAGTTTTGTGGAGTAGAGGTTTTTGAAATAAGTCCTGATGATTCTCCCAATTTCATTTATATCCATTGTGATCTCTCCTTTTTCATTTTGAATTTTGTTAATTGAAGCATCTCTCTTTTTTTTTTTTTTTTTTTTGCTTGATCAAATTGGCCAGGGGTTTGTCAATCTTGTTTATTTTTTCAAAGAACCAGCTCTTTGTTTTGTCAATTGTCTTAATTGTTTTCTTAGTTTCCAATTCATTAATTTCTGCTCTGATTTTAATTATTCCTTTCCTTCTGGAGTTCTTTGGGTTGGATTTTTCTTGCTTTTCAGGTGCCTTTAGGTGGATGGTTAGGTTATTGATTTGGGATCTCTCTGTCTTTTTAATGAAGGCATTGAGTGCTATGAATTTTCCCCTGAGGAACGCCTTCATTGTGTCCCATAAAAGTTTTGGTATGGTGTGTTCTCACTGTCATTCAATTCTAGAAATTTTGCAATTTCATTTTTTATTTCATCCACTATCCATTTATTGTTTAAAAGTGTGCTGTTCAGTTTCCAGGTGCCATTGGGATTCTTGGTGGGTCTTTTGTTGTTAATTTCTAGCACTATAGAATTATGATCTGATATCATGCAGGGAATTATGTCAATCTTCCTAAATATGTGGAGGCAGTCTTTGTGACCCAGTATTTGGTCTATTTTAGAGAATGTTCCATGTGCTGCTGAGAAGAATGTGTAGTCTGTGGATTTGGGATGGAAAGTTCTATAGATGTCTGTTAGGTCTAAGTGATCTATGGTTTTGTTGAGCTCTCTTACTTCCCTGTTGAGTTTCTGTTTGGATCATCTGTCTATTACTGATAATGGTGTATTGAAGTCCCAAGCTATGATGGTGTTGGTGGTTATTTCTGTTTTATTGTCAAGTAGGTCTTGGTTTATGAACTGTGGTGCCCCTGTGTTTGGTGCATACAGATTTATGATTGTAATATCCTCTTGATGGATCATTCTCTTGATAAGTAGGAAGTGGCCTTCTTTGTCTTTTTTGATTATTTTTGGTTTGAAGTCTATTTTATCCAATATTAATATAAGTAGGAAGTGACCTTCTTTGTCTTTTTTGATTATTTTTGGTTTGATGTCTGTTTTATCTGATATTAATATAGCTACACTTGCTTGTTTCTTATTCCCTTTTGCTTGGAATATTGTTTTCCACCCTTTCACCCTGAGGAGGTGTCTGTCTTTAGTGGTGAGGTGGGTTTCTTGAAGACAACAGATTGAGGGGTCTAATTTTTTGATCCATCCTGTTAGCTTGTGTCTCTTGATGGGTGAGATAAGGCCATTAATATTTAGGGTAATGACTGTGAGATTTGATTTGATTCCTACCATATTGTGATGGTATTTGTGGTTTGGTGTTTTCATGGACTTTGAAATTTTTTGTGCCTACTCTGAGTTTGGTTATTGTGATATGCTTCGTGTAGGCATTTGAGTTTGATTTTTTGTTTCCTCTGTGGAGAATTTCCTAAAATACTCTCTGTAGGTTTGGTTTTGTGTTCATATAATTGTAAAGCTGAGTTTTGTCATGAAAAGTTTTTCTTTCACCATCTATTATGAGGGATACTTTTGCTGGGTAGAGTAGTTTGGGTTTGAAGCCATAGGTTCTTAGACTTTGCAGTGTTTCATTCCAGGCCCTTCTAGCTTTCAGGGTTTCCATTGAGAAGTCTGGAGTAATTCTGATGGAGTTACCTTTAAAAGTGGTGTGCTCTTTTTCCTTAGCTGCTTTTAGGATTTTCTCTTTGGTGTCAATGTTTAGAGCCTTAATGACAATACGTCTTGGAGAGTTTCTCCTTTAGTCCAGTCTGTTTGGAGTTCTGTTGGCTTCTTGTCTCTTGATGGGCCTTTCTTTTAAGACACTTGGGAAGTTTTCTTCAATTATTTTGTTAAATAAGTTCTCCATGCCTTTGGTCTGAATTTCTTCTCCTTCTGGTATTCCAATGATCCTGATATTAGGACGTTTAAGTGTATCCCACAATTCCCTCATGTTCTGTTCACAGAAACTTTTGAACTTACTGAAATTTTTGAACTCTCACACTGTTTCTTACATCTTGTCTTCCAGATCAGAGTTTCTATCTTCTACATGGCTGACTCTATTCTTGACAGCTTCTAGAGAGTTTTGGACTTGTTCAATTAGGTTTGCATTTTCTACTACTTTTCTATGTATAATTTCCATCCCTCTGTCAAGATCCCTTTTCACATCATTTTCTGATGTTCTTGATCCTTCTTGAAATTCATCCTTTCATTTCTTTATGTCTTCATTTAGCATCGCCAGCTGATTTTTGAGGTCCTCTTTTTTTTCACTCTCCCTCATATATTTTAACTGTCTTTGAACTCCTTCCATTTTCTTATCTATTAGGTCTAGTCTGGTGATGGCAGCATCCATATGATTATTGGTCCTTTGTTGCTTTTCTGCAAGTTCTACCAGTAGCTTGGTCAGGGTTGCATTGCTCATAGCTTCATTTTGGTGTTCTGATCCTAATGACTCTTCTATGTTTTGACTATAGATGTTCATTGTAGGACTGGGTGATCTAGCTGGATTTTCTTGCATTTGATTTTTCATATTATTTCTTTTGCGCTGTGGTCTGCCCATTGCAGTGTATGGGCATGTAGGTGGGTGGATCAGCCTGGGCTCAAGCACAATGAGAATCTGAAGCAGCCTGAGGCAGTTGCCCAGCAGCCTGGGCTTTGGCTCTCACTTGCCAAAGCCACCTGAGCTCCTGCCTGGCCAGGTAGCTAAAGTTGCCTGAGCTATCACATGGTAATGCTCCAAAGCTGCCTGTGCTCATGCTAGGAGGGACACTGAGGCACCAAGCACTGAAGTAGCCCAAACTCTGGCATGGCGGAACACTGGGACCCGGAAGACGCAGCAGACAGGGAGGGGATGGCACCTGGGCTAGCGCAAGCGACAGACATAGTCTGAGCTCATGTGGGAAGTTGCAATGGGCCTGGGCTTGCGCATGAATGTGCAGCGGCCAGAGCAGTAAGTGAGTGAGTGGGTGGAGCAGGCTAAGCTTCCAAAAGCAGGGATCGGCGTGTTGGCTACATTTGGCGGGCAAATTGATCAAAGGAGCCTGAGCTCCAATGGGCCAGCAGGCATAGCCTGGCCAAGGTCACTCGTGGGCAAGGGTAGCAGGGCAATCACCCCTGTGAAGTGAGGCAAGTGGAACTATGTTGGCCTGGGACCCTTTTCCTATAGTAAGTGCGGGAGTTTACTGAAGCTGGGACTGTGGGTATGGCGGCTGCTTGGGGGGGAGGGCTACCCGATTCCCTGTTTTTTCCCCTCTGTGCCCTCCCACTGGCAATCTATTGGATATTTCTCTCCCCTAAAAGACCCAGTGAACCCTTAATGTCTTGCCTTTCTTTCCCGGGGATGTGCGGTGCAGTTAGGGGGTTGCCATCTTGGCCGGAAGTTCCTGACTTCTAATCTTTTGCCTAGTTCCCCAGAGACCAGTTTTTCCAGAAACAGCCAGGACCCCTTCTGGGAGAGAAGTCTTTCATAGGATTTAAACATTGTGCTTGGTCAAGTTCAACCCCAGAACTTGGTGCCAGAGCTAACCTCTTCATAAGACAGCCCCTAGCCTAACCAACCAGCTGGCTGTCTGGTTCACCTGGACCAAAAGACAACCCACCACCCTAAGGTTATAAATACCTTTGCAAAGGGAGGGCAGTCTCTCTCTCTGTCATCACTTGGGAACTTCCAGCTGTGGGTGAGTTTTGCCCTCAGCTGGGCCTGGGCTGGTTCAATGGGGAGGGCCTCCTAGCCCTTACTCTCCACATGGGCTCTTTATCTCCTCCAGCTCCACACATGGCAGGAGCTCCTTGAATTTTCTTTTTTATTTCCTGGCCTTTTCCCCCAGATTCCTATCTGGTCACATGGACTCCTGGGCTGTGTGTGGCCCACATGGGCTTTTGGGCTCCACATGGTGTACTTCTCCCCACTTTATTTCCTAGCCTTCCCCTTTCCACACTAGTTTGTAAACTCTGAATAAAATGTGGTATTTTAAAAATCATTCTCTTGGGCTGGAGGGATGGCTTAATGGTTAAGGTTTTTGCCTGCAAAGCCAAAGGACCTCAATTCGATTCCCCAGGATCCAGGTTAGCCAGATGCACAAGAGGACCTGTCTGGAGTTGTTTGCAGTGGCTGGAGGCCCTGGCATGCCCATTCTGTGTAGTAGCTTCCTCTGAAGTGAGACTTTCCATCCTGGAGAGCGGCTCATCAAGACCAAGGAAGTAAAGGAAACAAGATCCAGGAATTAAACAAATCAGGGAAGTTCCTGAAACTTACCAAATTCCCAAGACCCTTTCCCAAAGTTTCATAAGCAGTAACAATGGTTGGGGAGAGCATCAAGACCAAGGAAGTAAAGGAAACAAGATCCAGGAATTAAACAAATCAGGGAAATTCCTGAAACTTACCAAATTCCCAAGACCCTTTCCCAAAGTTTCATAAGCAGTAACAATGGTTGGGGAGAGGAGACCTCTCCCATCCCTGAGCTGACTGAAAATCAGACCGGGAGCGCCAGGGATGGATGCGGGCTTCTTGAGCAGTCAGCCATGGTGAGGTGGGATTTCCAGAGATTCAGCAGCCTTTGGGTCATCATGTAAGTAACCCCTCCCCCATCTGCCTGTAACTAACCCAGACAAATTCATTGTTCACCAAGTTGGACTTTGCTGGGATCATTACTTTGGCCTTATCTAGGGTGGGATTAGCAGACTTTTGTTCATGTTTGCCCTGGAAAAGCTGACACAACAAATAGCTGGGTTTAAAAAAATATATTTTATTTTTCTTTATTTATTTGAGAGAGAAAAATAGGCAGGGAGAGAAAGAGAGAGAGAGAGAGAGAGAGATGGAGAGAGAATGGGCATGCCAGGGTCTCTAACCACTGCAAACGAACTCCAGATGCGTGCACCCTCTTGTGCATCTGGCTTATGTGGGTTCTGGGGAATCAAACCTGAGTCCTTTGGCTTCGCAGGCAAGTGCCTTAAACACTAAGCCATTTCTGAAGCCCATAGTTTTTTTTTTTTTTAAGCATGCGTGTATGCTTGTGCATATAGAGGCCAGAGAACAATCTTGGAGGGCAATCCTCTGGAGTACTATCACACCCTTTGTGACAGGGTCTCTCCTCCTCTTGCCCCCTGCCTCTCTAGTGCTGGGGTGATAAGCATGTGCCACCTCATCCAGTATTTTAACGTGGGCTCCAAAACTGATGTGGTGAGCCCCTCCGGTGACATCTAGCTGTGGAGGGATTTGGGTTCATTCCTTAAGGCAAAGTCCTGGACGCTCCAGGACAGACAATGGGGAGAAAATGAAGGTAACTGGTTTGTTATAAGCAAAAGTTCCCGTTGAGACTGAAAGAGAACCCATCTGAGCGGGCTCCAGGATGAGCGTTTGATAAGATCGTTCATTTCATGATGGAGCGGGCGCCTCACCTTTTCACTGGTCCTTCTCACCTCGGCAGAGCGTTGGTTTCAGCTCCGGTCTGCCTGATGTAGGGCGCTTTCCCTTGACCCCCATCCCTATCTCATTTCCTTAGGTGCACGGGGGACTTCTCAGGTGAGTCCAGCAGCAGGATGCCTCGTCACCTCGCCGACTTCCAGGTGGGTGCCGGTGCTGCTGCTGGGGAGGGCAGACGTGGGCTCTACGTGCCCCAGTCCCACCGCTCCATTCGTCCCTCTCTGCTTCTTGCTTCCTCTGCAGGAGTGACACTACTCCACACGGGAGGTGCTGGAGCTGCCACGTGCAGGCGCAGGCCTGTAGCACAGGGTTCCGGCCCTGGTGGCAGTCAGGGAGGTCTCTTCCCAGGTGGCTGCATCTTGGAGCCCACAGCCATCCCCAGAGAGGCTGTGCCCCCCCCCCCCCAGGCAACCCGCTCAGCAGGACTCCAATCACCGGTGCAAGTGGCATCCCCGCCTCAGTCTGGGTCATGTACCATTGCCACCTGCCTTGTGTTTTGCTCTGGTGACCACCCATTAGCAACGTGGCCCCTCTCAAAACTCACGTGTGGAGCGCACGCCTTTAATCCCAGCACTCTGGAGGCAGAGGTAGGAGGATCGCCATGAGTTCGAGGCCAGCCTGAGACTACATAGTGAATTCCTGGTCAGCCTGAGCTAGAGCGAGACCCTACCTCAAACAAACAAACAAACAAACAAACAAACAACTCACCTGTCATATTTGCGAGGTGCAGTAGTTTGAATCTCAGCACTGGGGAGGCTGTGGCAAATTGGGAGGAGGACCCTTGCTGGAAGAGATGTGCTAGGGGGGTGGGATTTGGGTATTGTGCCTGAGAGCTCTCCCTTCCCAGAGCTAATTCATTCTTGCTGCTTCTTCCTGAGAGGGGGTGACGTAACTTTGTTAGGTAGTTTAGGGTGACTGGGCCCTGAAATTAAAAAGCAGGAATGTTCTTAAGTCTGCCCTTGCAATTTCCACTTTACTACACATCAGAGAAGGATCTCTCCTCTCCTTAGACTAAAGGAGTTCCCTAGACCTTTTTTTCCATAAACAACCTGGGCCCCTGTCTGGGAGGGAGTTCCCCTTTCCTAGAATTTAAATCTGATGCCAGGCATTGTGGTTGGTCAAGCTTAGCGCCAAAACTTGGCTTCACCGCTGGCCTCTTCTTGAGCCAGACCCTGACTCAGACCAACTGGCTTTCACTCTGGGTCACCTGAGCCTGAAGTAAGTCCCACCACAATAAGGTGATAAGTAGACACTTACCAAGTGGGCAGGCCCCTTTCTTTTTGCTGGCTGCCCATCTCTTCTGAACTTCCTGGGTGCTGGTAAGCCTTCCCGCTTACTCCCCCATGGGCTCTCTACCCCCTCCTGCCCTCCACATAACAGGGGCTCTCTGCACTTTCTTCTCTTTCCTTCTCTTAATCTAATAATCTCTCTAAACTTTACCCTCTGGTCGATGGATTTTAATTCTTTAAACTCATAAGACAAGAATCTGGGCTATCCTAAATTTATTGGTGCTTTGGCACATTGGTGTATTGGCAAAGAATCCCAAAATTCCCATTTCACTCCCAGCTGCTTGCCATGCCTTGCAAGACATGATGCCCAGCCTTTGTAGTACCATGCTTAACCTCTGCCATGATGAAGCTTCCTCTGAGACTTGAGACTATAAAGCAAAACTATACCCTTACCTCAGGTGTCATCCTTAGGAATGCTGTCCACCTTTTGTGTTGTTTTTAGACAGGGTCTAGTTGGCCTGGAGCTCACCAATTAACAGACTGACTTGCCAGTGAGCCCCAGGAGTTCTCCTTTCTCTGCCTCTGTTGTAATTACCTTCCTGTTTCTGGCACAAAGTATCTAACCAAAAACAGCTGATGGGAGGAAAGGATTCATTTTTGGTGTACAGTCTAGAGGGGAAGCTCCATAATGTCAGGGGAAAGGATGGTATGAGCAGAGGTTGGACATCACCTCTGCCACAGCAGATGAAGTAACAGCAGGAAAGTGAGTCAAACTCTGGCAAGGGGAAGCTGGCTATAACATCCCTAAGCCCACTCCAACAACACACCTCCTCCAGCAAGTCTCCACCTCCCAAATTGCCACCAGCTGGAACCAAACATTCAAAACACATGAGTTTATGGGGAACACCTAATTCAAATCACCACAGGCTCCCCACTGCTGGGATTATAAGCACATGCCACCAAATCCAGCATTTTTATGTGTTCTGGGGATTGAACTCGGGTAGAGGGCTTGCTTCACATGTACTAAGCCATAGGTTTGATCCCTAGCACTGAATAAAACTGAGCAGGTTGGTACTCATATAATCCAAGCACTTGGGAAGCAGAGGGTTGGAAGTTCAAGGTCATCCTCAGCTACATAGTGAGTTTGAGGTTAGCCTGGGATATATGAGAACAAAAGCACTGAAGACTCCATGACAAAACTGTTAGAATATATAAACATTTTTATCAGAGTAGTGGGATATAAAAATCAACATACAATGGCCTGGAAGTCCCGTAAGACCCCCAAAATATTGCAGGCCATTGACAAAGCACTTGGTTACCTACCAGAACCAGATGGTAACACCCTACTGCTGAAGACACTACAGGCAACGGTCTCAAGACATTGAGAAACCAAGGTGGAACTGAGAGGGAATCCATCTTTTCTGATGGCTACTTGTCATAGTGCTGGAAAGTGCTATGTGAGCTGCTGGAGGATAAAAGCCACCAACAGTGTGAACAAACAGTGGATAGTGCATGCTACACAATCAACCGTCCAGGGCAATATTGGCACATAAGTTATGGGAGTGATTAACTGCTCTCTGATTGGATATGAGTTCTGCTCAGTAGGAGGGAATTCATGCCTGGCTGGTACTGAGAACCAAGTCAAATACCTATGGCTTGGAGGTCATAGACCCTAGAGGAGAGCTTCCACTACTCTTTTGCTAAATGGAGATATTATGCTCATCAAAAAGGTCTTCTAAATATACATGTTTCTACCCATTGATCAATGCCGTTCTCACTTTTGGTTAGAGAACCTTCTTTTTATATATGCTGGTGAATACCAAGGAGACCCAAGACTCATCAAAATGAAAAGGAGAAGAAATGGAAGTGGAAATGGGAAAGGAGGAGGAAGAAGAAGCAGAAAAGGAGGAGGAAGAAGAGAAAGAGGAAGAGAAGAAAACCCAGGTCTTAGCACTGGATGAGTCATCTCTATCACACCCACCAGAGTTCAGGGAATATTGCAGAGAAAGAAGTAAAATAAACATTCATGCTGCTTTCATTACTAGCCAGAGAAGGTTCTCTATGGGGATGGCAGTAGACACTGAGGAAACTCAAAACTCATCAAGGCTGAAAATCAGAGGCTGTAGAGAGTTCAATATTAAATTACATATCATGCTCTCAAAGGCTCGGGAACATTATGGAAGAGGAGATAGAAAGAAAGTAAGACCCACTGGGTGGGTAGGAGTACTTTGGGGCACTGTCCTCCCAAACTGAACCTATGAACCAAGTGGTATATTCATGACCCCACAGTGATTTCCTGCACTGGTTTGAGCCGATCACCATTTTGACATGGAGGATAAAGAAGGACAAAAGGTATGGAGACATCAAAATAGAGAGGGTTTGGTTAGATGGCTCAGCTTGTCTGTAAAGCCTAATGACTTGGGTTCAATTCCCCACATAAAGTACCCACAAAAAGCCAGATGAACAGAGTAGCACATGCATCTGGAATTTGTTTGTGGTGGCTGGAGGCCCTGGCACACCTATTCTGTCTCCTCTATTTCTCTCTGTTTGCAAATAAATAAATTAATAAATTAATATTGTTTAAAAAAAACAAAGGAAGGACTACCTAGAAAGAGGAGGGTCTACAAGGAACGGGGGTGTTGGGGAGAGAAGACAAAAGAGGATCACTGGAGAGATGGCTTAGCAGTTAAGGTCTTTGCCTGCAAAGCCAAAGGACCCAGGCTTGATTCCCCAAGACCCACATAAGCCAGATGCACAAGATGGCACATGTGTCTGGAGTTTGTTTGCAGTGGCTAGAGGCCCTGGCATGCCTGTTCTCTATCTGCCTCTCTCCCTCTGCTTCTTCCTCTCTTTGTCTTTAATAAATAAATAAATTTTTTAAGAAGAGGATAATGGATGGCAACACAAATTACAGTATGTTCATATATTAAATGTTTCAATATAAAGGGAATAAAATAAATGTCAAAAAAGCAGTAGAAAATTTTAGTGTTCAAAACCCTTAGCTGTTGAGGAAAATGCAAATTAAAATTGCTTTGGGATTCTATCTCACCCTAATCAGAATGGCTGTCAAGAAAACAAACTGGAGCTAGGCATGGTGGTGCATGCCTTTAATCCCAGCAGCACTTGGGAGGCAGAGGTAGGAGGATCGCTGTGAGTTCAAGACCACCCTGAAACCACATAGTGAATTCCAGGTCAGCCTGGGATAGAGTGAAACCTTACCTCAAAACACCAAAAACAAACAAACAAACAACAACAACAAAAAACCCCTACAGGCTGGAGAGAGAGTGGTTAAGGCACTTGCCTGCAAAGCCTAAGGACCCAGGTTCGGTTCCCCTGTACCCATGTAAAATCAGATACACAAGGTGGTACATGTACCTGGACTTGGTTAGCAGTGGCTAGAAGCCCTGGTGCATCCATTCTCTCTCTCTCTCTGCTTTCTCTCTCTAATAAATCCAATAAAAATTATTTAACAAAAGGAAAACAAACTATAAATGTTAGCAATGATGTGGGGAAATAGGAACCTTCACATGCTGCTACTGGGAGTGTAAGCCTATACCATCACTATGGCACTTAGTGCAGAGGTGTTTTTTTTTTTTTTTAAAAAAAAAAGCTAAAAACTCAAAACAGAGCTACTATATGACCCAGCTATACCACTCTCAGGTATATATCGGAAGGCATCTAAGTCTTATATTTAGAGTGAGAGTTGACTTAGAGTTACTTGCACATCCATATTTATTGCTGCACTATTCACAGTATCTGGGAAGTGGAATTGGCCTAGATGTCCATAAATAAAGAAAATGTTCATGCAATGGAATTTCATTAAGTCAAAGCAAAATAAAGTCATGACATTTGCAGGAAAATGGATGGAACTGGAAATCACTGTGGAGTGAAATATGCCAGACTCAGAAAGACAAAGCATGGTTTCTCTCATATAAAGAACCTAGAGTTTTTATTTTTACTATTTTGTGTGTGTGTGTGTGTGTGTGTGTGTATGGACACATGTGTGCCACCATGTGTGTGTGGAAGTCAGAGGACAACCAGGGGGTGTTGGTCCTCTCCTTCTATCTTGTTTGAGTCTTTCTTGTTTGTTATAAGGAATTCCAGAGGAGCTGGCCTGGCAGCTTTGGGATTCTCCTGACTCCACCTCCCATTGCTGAGGTGTCCTGGGATTACAGACGAGTGTGTCACTTTGTATCTAGCTCTATGGGTGCTGGGGATATGAGCTTCAGGCTTGCAGGACTAGTACCTTTAATCACTGAGCCATCTCCAGAGCTCAAACCTAGATTTAAAATCATGTATATGTACATGTAATTGTGTGTGTAGTTCATGACACAACCAGACAATTCCTTAGCAATAAGCCAGTGATAAGAAAGTACACATGTAGAACAGAACGCTGCTTGTTTAGGGGTGTTTGTGTCCGTGGCTGCACTAACCAGATAACACACAAGCAGGGTGCAGCTGGAGAGACGGGGAGGAGAATCGGGGTCATGCTGTCTCCCTGGTAAAGGCTTATGCAATATAAATTGTGTTTTAGAGTATGATCTGAGTCTTATTTCTTTGTTAAGTTTCTTCAACCACACTTGAAACTAGAAAGGGGAGCCACAGGAGAGGAGATAAAGAAACAGAGACTAATGGAATATATGGTGAAAAATAGTAGAAGAGGGAGACAAATTAGAGCAAATTATAATGGTTCATATGTATGAATGCAAAATGAAATTCATTTCTTAGAAGGCAAGTTAATAAAAATATTAAGCTGGGCATGGTGTTGCATGCCTTTAATCCCAGCACTGGGGAGGCAGACGTAGTGGGATCACCTTGGGTTCAAGGCCACCCTGAGACTAGTGAATTCCAAGTCAGCCTGAGCTAGAGTGAGACTCTCCCTCAAAAACAAACAAACAAAAATGATTAAGGGGGCTGGATAGATGGCTTAGCGATTAAGTTACTTTCCAGCAAAGCCAAATGACCCAGTTCAAATCTCCAATAATGTAGAGCCAGATGCACAAAGTGGCACATGCATCTGGAGTTCATTTGCAGTGGCTGGAAGCCCTGGCATGTCCTCTCTCTCTTGCTCTCTCAAATAAGTAAATGAATAAAATATTTTTTAAAAATTAAGAAAATTGCTAACTTGAAAAGTTTTAGGGTGCTTGGGACTCCAATCCAGGTCTGTTGGGTTCTTGAACAGAATTACACAGAGCATCTCTCAAACTCTCAAACCATGGGTGACCCTCACGGCACTCATCATAGTAAATCTAATGTGATTGGGTCCGTGCTTCCCTGCCCTACCCTACCCAACCAAGGTTCCTGAACGCTCTGCTCCATCCAGTCCAGGCTCTGTGTCTTGAATGTCTTGTCTTTGCCACATTATTCCAATAATAGTGTCTCTCATATATCTTTACTGTTCCAGGCTTCTCTGTTGGACTGTGTGGTGGTTTGATTCAGGTGTTCCCCATAAGCTTAGGTGTTCTGAACGCTAGATCCCCAGCTGATGGAGATTTGAGAATTTACACTTCCTGGAGGCAGTGTATTGTTGGGGAGGGCTTATCGGTGTTATAGCCAGTTTCCCCTTGCCAGTGTTTGGCACACTCTCCTGTTGCTATTGTCCATCTGATGTTGGCAAGGAGGTGATGCCCACCCTCTGCTCCATGTCATCGTTTTCCCCTGCCATCATGGAACTTCCCCATTGAGCCTATAAGCCAAAATAAACCCTTTCTTCCCACAAGCTGCTCTTATGTGTTTTCTGGCAGTAATGTGAACCTGATTGCAACAGTAAAGTTGGTACTGAGGAGTGGGATTGCTGCTAGACACCTGACTGTGTGGCTTTGGCCTTCTGAAACTGATTTTTTTTTAAATTAATTTATTTATTTATTTGAGAGCGACAGAGAGAAAGAGTAAGAGGGAGAGAGAGAATGGGCGCACCAGGGCCTCCCGCCACTGGAAACAAACTCCAGACGCATGCGCCCCCTTGTGCATCTGGCTAACGTGGGTCCTGGGGAATCCAGCCTCCATCTGTGGTCCTTAGGCTTCACAGCCAAGCACTTAACCACTAAGCCATCTCTCCAGCCCTGGAACTGATTTTTAAGAGGAATGTGGAAGGATTTGAAACCTTGGCCTAAGAGATGCCTTGCAGTGTTGTAAGTACAGCTTGATGGACTATTCTGGTCAGAGTTGAAAGACCTGAATGCAGTAAGAACTATGGACGGTGAGGTTTGGCTTGTGGGGTAAGAAAGAGCTTTGCTTGGATGGGCTAGCAGTTTGTGTGAGAAGCGAGCTGTGATGCCTAAGTTGGGAGAATTTGTGCAGGGTTGCATTGCATAGAAATGGACTGGTGTGAAGAGAGGGATATGGCACAGAAATGAAATCTTTAGGCAAAACTGCTGCCTGTTTAGCTACAATTACATGAGAGATTACAACCATTGAGACCGGGCCAGCTGACCTGCATTGGGGCAAAAGGAAGAATGTCGACTATTTTGAAGGGGCCTAAATGCTCAAGGAGTGTCCTCTTCTTCAAATCTGCTTTATTACCCCCCCTTTCCCTGGATTAACAAATTGGCACTCCACCTGGTATTACGGAGTATAATAAATGCAGGAAAGAGAGGGTCATTGAGTTTACAACACGGTCTTGTGTTTTGGAAATGGCCATGGGCAGTGTAAAGCAGGTTTGCTGGATGCCTTCATGGAGACGGGATGGAGCTGTGAGGATGAACCGTAGGTTGCAGTGGAGACCCAGTGGAGATGCCGGGACCATGAGATGGCTGCTAAGTAAAGCTGCTGGCCCCGGATGAAGTTTTCCAGGACTGTGAGTAGCCTAGCTGGAGGGGCGGAACTGGAACTCCAGAGGTTTGGTGCTGGTTAGAATTATTGGACTTGGAGATTTGTCACTGACTAGAGTTGTTGGGCTTGGAGCTACAGAGTTTGGTGTTTTCCCTGTTTAAATCTTGTATTGGTTGAATATTTCTTTGCTGCGCCCAATGCCATCTTTTGCAGTGTTTATTCTGTGCCATTATGATTTTGTTTTTGGTATTATGGCTCAATAAAAATATCTTGGACTATGTGAATGTTTGAATATCATTAGGATTGGTAAAAACTATGCAGCCTTTTAACGATGGACTGAATGCACTGCATTTTACATCATGGATGGTTATCAGCTTATGGGGCCCAGGGATGGAATATGGTGGTTTGATTCAGGTGTCCCCCATAAACTTAGGTGTTCTGAAGTTAGTTTCCCAGCTGATGAAGATTTGGGAATTAATGCCTCCTGGAGGCAGTATATTGTTGGGGGCGGGCTTATGGGTGTTATAGCCAGTTTACCCTTGCCAATGTTGGGCACACTCTCCTGTTGCTGTTGTCCACCGATGTTGGCAAGGAGGTGATGTCCACCCTCTGCTCATGCCATCGTTTTCCCCTGCCATCATGGAGCTTCCCTTGAGTTTGTAAGCCGAAATAAATCCTTTTTTCTCCCCACAAGCTGCTTTGGTCGGGTGTTTGCCAGCAACATGAACCTGACTGCAACAGACTGGGAACTTTCTCTCCTTTCCTTCCTCTCCACTGTCCTTTCTGAGGAATTTCCTGATAACTTCAACAATAAGAAATCCCAGTGAACGCTGAGATTTACCTCTCATTTCCTCCATTAAAGGTGGAGATTGAGTGAGGGTGTAAGGAGTGAGAATAGACTACCATCCCAAGGAATCCCACATGAACATTTTCAGCAGGGTAGACCTTTGATAAGACATCTGAAAGAAATATTGAAGTCCACACCCACTTCTCAATTAGTACTTCTTGGAGAAAGGTTTCAGTCTCCAGATTGTTAACAAGATGAGGATGTAACAACATGCACATGACCCCTCAAGTAAGTACCCACAGCCCTGCACACAGTAGGTGCATAATGTAGATGTCATGCATCTTTTTTTTTTTTGTCCTGTGTCTCAGTGTATCTTTCACAGTGCTTTGCTTACACCATTGGCTTTCATAACACCTTTCAAATTCAGATTATTTTCATGAAAACTAAGTTGTGATTTCCTGCACACGATGGAGCCTATTGACATCCTATAATGGATGGGGAGAGGCTCCTGAGCTTCTATCTCCCAAAGAAAGTAATGGTTGCTGGGGAGGGGTGGTCATGTTCTTATGTGATGTAACCACTTAGTTCAGTCAATAAAACCCCCACCTATGCTAATGCAAACAATCCTAATTAAAGTCAATGGGTAATAAAAACAAACAATAAGGGAGTTGGAGAAATGGCTCAGCAGTTAAGGCCCTTGCCCGCAAAGCCAAAGGACCCAGGTTATACTACCCAGGACCCATGTAATTTAGATGCACAAGGTGGTGCATGCATCTGGAGTTCATTTGCAGCGGCTGGAGGCCCTGGTGTGCCCATTCTCTCTCTCTCTCAAATAATAAATAAATAAATATTTTTAAATGTCTAAAAAATAAGATGAAAAACAAAACAGCACTTAAGCTAGCCACTACAAGGCATAACAGCTTTCCTCTTCTACATGGCTTTCCACAAACTTCCTCATAGCCCTGTTACAGGCCACACGAGAGAATTACAGACCACCACACTCCTTAAGCCAATTGAGTCTTTTTTATTAAACCAGCGACGGAGAGGAGGCTAACACCAGAAAGAACTCTCCGCCAGGAAGCTCAGGGGTACAGCGTTTATAAAGGCAAAACCCATAAAAATCATAATGACATCAGTGCCAGGTGTAGGTTAGGGGAACCTTAGAACAGCCATTCTTTTGACTACACACCTGCAGTTATTTTGGTTATCCATCTTGGAGTTATTTTGGGTTTATGCATCTGGGCCAGGGTCATGGAAAGCCCTGAATGTGCTGCCAATGTGGACGTGGCTGGGGGTGGGGGTGTTGGCGGGTGGGTTAGTAGCTGAAAAGCGCTGAGCAGGCACACAATGAAGTCAGGGCCTAATTAGGACAAGATGGCGTTACCTTAGCTCCTTCAGCCCTCCTTCAAAACGTTGCCTTTTTATTAAGAACCCAACACAAGTAATCCACTAGAATTTGTTCAGCTCTGTCAGGCAGATAATTGCTTCTGTGGTAACTGGATCATGTCTCTGGTTGCTCCCACCGCCTGGGTTTGGTATTAATTTGTTTATATCTCTCGCCTGTGTTGAGGTCTAAAGGTTGCTTTTTCAGTCTTTTCCCAAACAGCAGTGATTCATGTCAAGGCAGTTACGATGTAAATGTTGGCTTGTGCACATGGCTTGGGTAATCCTTTGGTACAGGTTGATTTGTAGAGTATATTAATCTTTTCCCACATATTAAATGTCTTTAACTTCCTTAATAAACTCACAATAATGAGTAAGATTTAATATTTATAATTTACTAAAAGACAAAAAAACTGCCTGAGGAGCTCAAGGCATTTTTCTCAAGGTCATACAGGGATAAGATGACAGCGCCAGTGCACTTTGAGACTGGCTGGAAGTGCGCCACAATTCTATTTTGAACTCTTTAGGCTACCGTCGTCGCCGGGGTCCGCTCACGCACTCTGCGCCTGCGCGCTGCCAGACCTTCATCGGTTTCTGCATCCTACGGGAAGGACGTTGGTGTTGAGGTGAGCTCCTTTGGGTTTTTCTCCTCCGACACCTTCCGCTCTTTGTCTGCCCAGGACTTGGGCTGGGAGTCCGCGTTGCAGCCTGGACCTTCACTTCCGCGTCGTCCTCCTTACAGCCCCGCCGCGGCCTCGGGAGGGCTGAGACGGCCCGGTGGAGGTCGGGAGGACTCGAGGGTGGAGGGGCTCGGAGGCGCCGCACTGAGTCCACTTCCGGTTGGTCCTCTTCCCCGGGTCAGCGTGACCTTGCTTAGGTCGTTTGCCCCGCGGGTGCTCGCGCGACTTGGTGGGAGGTTCGAGTTGGGAAGCCGGAGGGAAGTCGCCTCCCGTCGCCCTTACGGAGGTGGGCATCTCATTGCCGCCCTGCTCGGGGTGCGGCCCCAAGCCCCGGCCCCGCTCGCCATTGGCCTGCGGGGGGAGACCACCGGCTTGGTTCCCGGGCTGGGGCCCTGCAGGCACCTGCTGGGGTCTCGCCTGTGCTGTGAACGCGGCCACCCGGGCCTACCGCAGTCGAGGTGGTCGCCGAGGTCAGTGCTGTAAATGCATCCGCACCGTGCGGCCACGAGACCTGCTTGCGGCTCTCATTCGGGGTGCTCTATTTCCAGTTTTTGTGCACGGTTCCTGGTGTGTCCAGTCACCTCGTTTATTTGGGATAGGTTCAGCTTAGGAGGAGAAGGACGGGGGAGTCGAAGCTGGCTAAGCCAACAAACACCTTAGGCCTTGTGGGAGGAGTCAGCCCACTGTTGTATTAAAACACATTATGCATGAGTTGTTAAGCTGTCTTACTCGGTTCTAAGGGTTTCCTTTCTTGTTTTACCTGTGAAGGACATTTACCGCCATGGCTTCCGGTGCTTTGGCAAAACCTCAGATGCGAGGTCTTCTGGCCAGGCGTCTGCGGTTTCATATCGTTGGAGCATTCATTGTCGCTGTGGGAGTTGCATGTGCCTATAAGGTATGTATGTTTTTTACTTTGTGCTTAAGGTCACAAACTACTCAGCGAACGCTTATTTTATAGCTAGTTAAGTCTTAAACCTCCTCTGTAGGGTGTTCCCTTGTTTTACCTTCCCTGTCCTTTACTGTGGCAGAAACTGCCTCATAGTTCCTATGTTGCTTGCCCTCCATCTGTTAGTTTGCTAGGCCACCAGTAATGAAGACCCACAGACTGAGTGGCTTAAACAACAGATACTTCTTTTCTCACAGTTCTGAAGACTACTGTGGCTTTATTTCCTCTTATTAAGGCACCCATCATACTTGGTTAGGACCTTATTTCCAAATTTGGTTATATTCTGAAGTATTGAAAGTTAGGACTATATGAATTTTGGGAGAACAAAATGTCCTGCTCTTAACAGGGTAGATTAGCAGGGATAAGGGGAAGGCAGTAGTTCAGTGTGGTTCTGTTAAGATACCTTGAAGAATTGTCAGTTGCATTTTAATGTGTTTTCTGTAGGGTTTAACATTGTGTTCCCCCCTTTAATCAAAGATTTCAAGTTTAAGCTCCTCGCTAACAAAGTTTATGAGAATACATGTTTGTTATGATGTTGTTATAACCCATGAGAGAATTCAGAGCTTTTGTAATTCTTAAAATTTTTGGGTTAATCTGTATTTTCTTTTTGTGTGTTTTCAAGGCAGGGGTCTCATTTTAGCCCAGGCTGTCTTGGAACTCACTTTGTAGCCCTAGGCTGTCCTCAAACGCACAGGGATCCTCCAACCTCAGTCTCCCAAGTGCTGGGACTAAAGGCGTGTACCACCATGGCTTGATTTTTAAATCTGTATTCTTTATACTAGGCTGTGAGGCCCCCTTCCCCCAAGGTAGGGTCTCACTCTAGCCCAGGCTGACTTGGAATTCACTATATCATCTCAGAATGGCCTCCAACTCCCTTACCTCTGCCTCTCAAGTGCTGGGATTAGAGGCGTGTGCCACCACACCCAGCCCTGTGAGGTTTTTAAAATCAAGTCTCTTTCTAATGTGATCTGTCATTGTCATGCCTGACATACAGATATATGGTTAAAACTTAATGCAACACTGTTGAGGAAAAAATACCATCTAACATTTACTGTAGTGTTGTGTAACATTGGGTTCTATCTAGGTGGCTTTGGAGGATACAAGAAGCAGTAGGACTAAACCTTTGTCTTAGAATATGATACTAAGATTTTGAAAAGTAGAACATAGATGGAAGAATGATTTTGGGAAAGAGGATATTGTGTAATTATTTAGAGCCCTGAAAGTTAGGAAGAACTTGAAACACAGAGGGGAAAACTGAACACAAGTACGGAATGGCCCTATGGCTTGCAACCCTGTCAAAGAGATAGACACAGGGGCCAGGTGTGGTGGTGCACACATTTAATCTGAGCACTCAGGAGGCAGAGGTAGGATCGCCCTGAGTTTGAGGCCTCCCTGAGACTACATAGTGAATTCCAGGTTAGCCTGGGCCAGAGTGAGACTCTACCTTGAAAAACAAAAAAAAAGTCAACCCATGGCTTGGTCTTCGAGATCCCTGCTGCCTGCCACGTGGTGGGCAGAAGGGATGGATGAATGAGTAACTATATAGAGCTTATTTTTTGCCACTGCTATCAAAATTCAGACCTTTCTAACTTCCTTAGTAGTTCTTATCATTTCTAACTGGTAAATCTACTTGATATAATCTGTCTATATGTAAGCAGGGCTCCCTTTGTAGTTCCCATGAAACTATTTCTTTATATCTGTGTTACTACTACTTCCCCTTGTCATAGGAAATGTGGGGTTCAGATTAAGGGGTGAACAAAATAAGCTGTTGATAGACTTTGTCTTTAGGTATTTCTAGTAACTTGCAAAATAAGCACTGTAATGGAGTGTGTTCTATTTTAGTTTGGTGTGGCTGAACAAAGAAAGAAAGCATATGCAGATTTCTACAGAAATTATGATTCCATGAAAGATTTTGAAGAGATGAGGAAAGCTGGTATCTTCCAGAGTACAAAATGATTTTGGAATATAAAGGTAATTCAGTCATTTGAAGTTACTTCTAAGAAATATTTTAACTCGCAAAATAGGAAAAAAACTACAACCATTTTTAATTGTATAATTTACAGTATTAAGTATTGTGCATTCATACTGCTGTGATCTATCCCCTTTCCTCTCCTTGCAGACCCTAAGAGTAACTGTTTTATTTTTTTATGAATGTGACCACTCTGGATACTTGTATAAGTAGACTGTTCAGTATTTGTCTTTTTGTGACTGGCTTATTTCGCAGTATAATGTTTTTTAGATCTAAACATGTTGTAGCATGTTGTGAGAATTTCCTTTTTAAGGCCAAGTTGTGGAGCCTGGCCTTGGACTCACAATCCCCCTGCTGCAGCTTCTTGAGTAGATGGGAGATTACAGCCGTGTGTCACTGCCTAGCCCACTGTTTGTGTATACTGTATTTTGTCAGTAGACATTTGTATTGCTGTCACTTGTGGGTTTGGTTAATCATATGATAATTTTATGTTTAATTTTTTTTTTTTTTTCGAGGTAGGGTCTCACTGTAGTTCAGGCTGACCTGGAATTCACTATGTAGTCTCAGGGTGGCCTCGGACTCATGGCGATCCTCCTCCCTCTGCCTCCTGAGTGCTGGGATTAAAGGTGTGCGCCACCATACTCAGCTATGTTTAATTTTTTATTTTCATATGGCTGCATCATTTTTCATTCCCACCCGTAGTGCTCAAGGGTTTTATTTTCTCCACACCCTAAGATTGTTTTGATTATTACTTTTTTTTTTGTTTTTTTGAGGTAGGGTTTTACTCTAGCTCAGGCTGACCTGGAATTCACTATGTAGTCTTAGGGTGGCCTCGAACTCACGGTGATCCTCCTACCTCTGCTTCCTGAGTGCTGGGATTAAAGCTGTGTACCACCACGCCTGGCAGTTATTACTATTTTTTGTTTGTAGCTATCTCATGTGGGGTGAGATACCTCATGGTTGTGACTTGCACTTCCCTAGTGATTTACAGTATTGGCATTTCATGTGCTTGGCCATTAAGTTCAATTCTGTGGTCCACATTTTTATTTTTTTTATTCTTTTCGAGGTAGGGTCCCATTCTAGCTCAGGCTGACCTGGGCCTGGAATTCACTATGTAGTCTTAGGGTGGCCTCGAACTCATGGCGATCCTCTTACCTCTACCTCCTGAGTGCTGGGTTTAAAGGTGTGCCAAATCCAGGATCTTGAATATTTTCTTTCAAGTTTAATGCTTTTAGCACTTAATGCTTTACATCTTTGACTTTTTTTTTTTTTCCCTATTTCTTTGGTGCTGGGTATTAAACTCAGGGCCTCATGTATGTTAATTCTGTGGCCTACTGTATGCATATACTATGCCCCCAAGCTCCCTCTATGGTATAATGGAAAGATAAAACTTCATTTTGTATGTAAGAGGATGTCCTTTTCCAGTTGAATGGCCTTGGCACCAGTCTTGAAAAACTACATATCATTAGCATATTGAAAGGTTTATTTTTGGGCTATCCTATTTCATTGGTCTGTTTTCATATCAGTATCATACTTTTTATTACTTTGGCTTTGTAGTAAGTTTTGAAATCAGGAAGTGTGAGTCCTACACTTTTGTTGTCCTCCGAGATTGTTTTGGCTATTGTGATCCATTGAGGTTTTTTTTTTTTTTTTTTTTTTTTTTTTTTGCCAAAACTGATGCTGGGTTATTATAGGGATTGCATTAAGATCACTTGGGAGTATTTGGATATCTTAGTGGTAAGTATTACAGTCTATCAACATGTAGTGTCTTTTATTTGTATCTTTAATTTTTAAATAACACTTTGTAATTTTGTATATAAATCTGTTCCTAAATATTTTATTCTTTTTATAGCAATTGTAAGTAAACCTAGACTTAGCTGGGAGGTTTTTGATTTCTGATTAAGTCCTCATAATACAGGTGTAATGTTCAGTCTATTTCTTCTTGATTTAGTCTTGATAAATAGTGTTTTCCTAGAAATTTTTATCTAGATTAATTTTTAAATATAGCTGTTCATAGTAATCTATTATATAGACCTTTCTGTATCAGTAAAAGTTGTAATTTGGGCTTTCTTATCATTCTTAGTAAAGATTTTTCAACATTCTTGGCCTTTTTAAAGAGCCAAGATTTTTTATTCTATTATTTTGTTAATTTCTAGTTTATTTTTATTTATCTATTTGAGAAAGAGAATGGAATGGGTGCGCCAGGGCCTCTAGCCACTGCAAATGAACCCCAGACACATGTACCACCATGTACATCTGGTGTACGTGGGTACTGGGGAATCAAACCTGGGTCTTTAGGCTTTATAGGCAAGTGCTGTAAAAGCTAAGCCATTTCTCCAGTCCAAAATATTTTTATTTAATTCCTAAAGGCTGATATAGTTGGGTTGTGGATTTCGGATTTTTGTGTGTGCATCTGGCTTTGTATGGGTACTAGGGAATTGAACCCAGGCTGTCAAGCTTTGCAAACAAATGCCTTTAATCACTGAGTGATCTTTCCAGTGGAAACCCCCTTTTCATTTTCCTTTTGATTTCATTGTTGATCCATTGGTGTTTAGTGTGTTTAATTTCAACATATTTTGGATTTCATGATTTCAATCTGATTAGAATTCATATGATTTCCAGTCTTCTAATATTTGTCAAGACTTGTGTTGGCTTAACTTCTGGAGTATTTTAGAGAATATTTCATGTTTACTTGAGTAAATAGTATATTCTGGTACTGAGTAGAATGTTTTATATATCTTTAGTTCTAATTTGTTCCTGACATTGATCAAAGCTTCTTATTTCCTTATTTATGTTTTGTCTGATTATTTCTATCCATTGTTAAAAGCAGATTTAAAGTTCTCTATTATTATTATAGAACTATTTCTCTGTTTTGTTACTTGCTTCATATATTTGCAACGCTGGTATTTATAATTGTTAGTTTTCCTTGGTGAACTGGTACTTTCATCATTATGTAATTTTTTTTGTCTTGTGCAGCATTATTATTTAACTTGAGCTCATTTGTCTGATACCAGGATAGCCACCTGCCTTCTCTTAGTTTACTATTTATTTGAATATCTTTTTCTGTTCTTTCACATTCTCCTATCCTTTCTGTTCTTTTTTAAATTTGATTATGTACATGTAAATGAATTACTAGTAGGAAAGACAATTTTCTTAATGCTTTAAAATTTTTTTAATTTAATTATTTGAGAGAGCGAGCGAGAGAGAGAATGGGCACACCAGGGCCTCTAAGCCACTGAAAACGAACTCCAGATGCATGTGCCACCTTGTGCATCTGGCTAATGTGGGTCCTGGGAAATCAAACCTGAGTCCTTTGGCTTTGCAGGCCAACGGCCTTAACTGCTAATCCATCTCTCCAGTCCTTAGTGGCTTTTTCATTCCTTAGTTTTTCTCTATCCTTCATTTGTCAGACCTTGATTTTTTTTTTTTTTTTTTTTTTTTTTTTGAGACAAGTCTCACTTTGTGGCTCAGGCTGGTTTGGAACTCGCTATGTAGTTTAGGCTGGCTGTGCAATCATGGCAGTCCTATCCTAGCCATCTTAGTGCTGGCATTACAGGCATAATCCCCACGCCTGGCCCACAGAACTTCAAACATATTATCCTATATCCTAACTTTGAAAGGTTTCTGCTGAGAAGTCCACTAGTAGTGTCACTAAGGCTCCCTGGTAGATGTTGATGCACATTTAAGAGTCTCCATTCCCCTTAATAATGTCTTGGTGTGAGTTTCTAGACTAATGCAACTTGGAATTTGCTGGGCTTGTATGTATGGATTAACTTCTTCAAATTTGTTACATTAGCCAGCCATTGCTTCTTCAGATTAGTTCTCTGCCCCTTTCTTTCTCTTGAGAATCACTAACATACATGTGGGCCCACTTGGTGCTATTTTAAAAGTAACATTGCTCGCGCTCTCTCTCTTTCTCTCTCTCTCCTTGCAAGTAAATAAATGATATTTAAAAAAATTTTAAATTTTGTTGGGGGGGGTGCTGGAGAGATGGCTTAGCAGTTAAGGTGTTTACCTGCAATGCCTAATGACCCAGGTTCAGTTCTCCATTACCTACATAAAGCCAGATGCACAAAGTGGTACATGGGTCTGGAGTTCTTTTGCACTGGCTAGAGACCCTGACATGCCCATTTGCATTTCTTTCTTTCTCTCTGCAAATAAATAAATAAAAAAAATTAAGTCACAGTGTTTTTTTTTTTTTTCTCTTCACGTTTTGTAGACTAATTTTCAAATGACTTATCTTGAAGTTTGCTAACTCTGTCCTCTGCAGTTTTGAGTATACTTTTGAAATTCCTTATTGAGTTTACTTTCCAATTTATTTATTGTATTTTTCAGCTCAGAATTTATTTAGTTTTTTTTTTAATAACTTCTTCCTGTTATTTTGCTTTTCGTGTATATTGTTGCCCTGATTTAGTTGCCTTACATATTCCTTAGCTAGTTGAGCATGTTGAACTTTTTTTGTTTTGGTTTTTTGAGGTACGATCTCGCTGTAGGCCAGGCTGACCTAGAATTCACTACGTAGTCAGGCTGGCCTCGAACTCACAGTGACCCTCTGCCTCCCAAGTGCTGGGATTAAAGTTACATGCCACTACTCCCTACTATTTGAGAATATGTATATATATCTTGTTTCATTTTGTTGTTTTCCAGGTAGGGTTTCAGTGTAGTCTAGGCTGACCTGGAATTCACTCTGTCCTCTCAGAATGGCCTCAAATTCATGGTGATCCTACCTCTGCCTCCTGAGGGCTGGGACTAAAGGCGTGTGCCACCACACCCAGCTTAGTTGAGCATATTCAAGACACTTGTTTGTATGGGCTTTTTGTTTGTTTTGCTTTTTAAGTGGTGAAAGGCCAGTGTTGTTTATGGCTAGCTTGTAGAAATTTATCTTTTAAATGGACCATGTTTCCCTGCTTATTTGCCTTGTAATACTTATTGGAATTTGGGTATTTGAAAAACCTTTCTCCCTCACTTTTTGCAGACTGGCTGTGTGAAGAGAGTCCTCTTCACTAGTCAGCCTAGAATAGCAGCTCTGAATTCCTTTTTTTTTTTTTTTTTCTGCAAATGCATGTTTGCCTGGGCCCATGCTCATGCTTTTGTTTAATTTTCTTATATACACTACTGTTTTTACATTTTCCTTAACTTTTAAGAGTTTCATTCCTGCTTACTAGCAGTTCTAGTGTGTTTCTCTTAAAATCTCTGGCCCACAGGTGTCTATATGGAGTCCCTTACAGTTCTTGTATGCCACAGAGCCCACCATTGCTTTCATCTGTTTCCAACTTGGTATTCAAATTATAGCACTGTTCCCATGAGCAAGTCAGGCAAGAAAGAAACCAGACCTTCAGGCGGTCCCTAGACAAGCCAGAATGTTACCAGCAAGTTCCACTCATTGCAGGCTATGTAGAGGGGAGGAGTCAGGAACTGAATAGTTCTTGACCACATTGCAATGTGGTTTTCTCTTGGTTAGGTGTTCATTTGTTTGCTGCAGCCTAACTGGGGATTTTAGGTTTTTCACAAAGCTTCTGTGGTTCATGTATTGTTTATTCACTGATTCTGTAAGGATTTGGGGAGTAGTCTATGAGAACATTGTGTTGCTGTGTTGTTAAAACATGAGGTTGCTTTTATATTCAGAATCATTTTGAAGTATTGTTAGGTTGACATTTTAGGAAATTTTCTTTAAGAATGACTTCTTTTAAAATGCAAGTTTATTTAGATACCTTTTATGGTTTGATCCATAAGTGTCCATGACTGACCTGTCAGCTTTTCATACAGTCTGGTTTGGTCTGTCATGTCTCTGAGATCCTCATGTCTCATGAACAAATGGCCTTTCTGTGAACTATTTTAAGGTTCTGTGTCTATAAAAGGACTAACTAGTATGCTGATGAAAGGTCATCTTGTGAGTTGATTGGAAAAGATATGTCCCCTGCTAAGACTGTTCATACTTTGTAATCTTTTTTAAGATTCATTTATTTATTTATTAGAGGCAGAGAGGGAGAGAGAGAATGGGTGCTCCAGGGCCTCTAGCCACTGCAAACGAACTTCAGACACATGCACCACCGTGTGCATCTGACTTACATGGAACCTGGAGAATTGAGCCTTGGTCCTTAGGCTTTGCAGCCATGTGCCTTAACTCCTAAGTCATCTCTCCAGCCCCATATTTTATAATCTTGCCATGTATTTTTTTAATTCAAGTTCAACTTGTAGGGAAGAGACACTTTAAGTAGTCTTAAGTAGTATGTCACTATGAGCTAGTTTTATCCTCTGTAAATCAGCTTGATGTGATGTGTACACTATAATATTTCAGACATACTACTTCTTAATGTGTGTTTCAACTTCATTTATTCATATATATGTAGATGTGTGTATGTATATTTTTTCCAAGATCCGGGGTGGGGAAAAAGCCAATTGTGCTAGACTTACATAACTTTTTGAAAGTTTTCAAGGTAATTTAGATTCCAGATGACTTTTTCCTAATAAAAGATTTGATTTCTATAACATCCTATTTCTCATTACCCAAAATTCCGATGGGTAGGGGCATATATAGTATTACATAGGATTTTTATTTGTAGTGGGAAATTAGAACTTTATTTTCCAATGATTGGGAATTAGGAAGTAGTTTTTCAAACCGTGGATTGTGTTGTATCCATTAGAAGTGATACTTGAGAAGGAAAAAGCAGGAGTATAGGGGCTGTGAGAAGAAAGCAAGAAATGAAAGTAAGTTACATGGTATCGCCAGTGTGAAAGGTTAGACAGCTTGGAGGAAAAGGTAGACCTCCAGGCAGCTTGAATGGGATTTCTCCTGGGTGAAGATGACTGATTAAAGCATATCATCTAGTACAGATGGGCCTCAGTTGATGTTAAGGATGGCGAGTATTAACGGAGAATGTATGTCATTAACTTTAGCTATTGTATTTCTCTCCACAGAGTTTCTTTGCATTGAATTCCATAGAAGTTTCGTCGCTGACCTGTGTTCCTGAACTGTGAATATGTGGGTTAAGGAATTGTTTCTCTCAATAAATAAAAATTACTATGGATAGTCTTTGTTCAATTATTAATATAAGTGTTACTGGTTTTTTGAGGTAGGTCTCACTCTAGCCCAGGCTGATCTGGAATTCACTGTATAGTCTCAGGGTGGTCTTGAACTCAAGGCAGTCCTGTCTCTGCCTCTCAGGTGCTTGAATTAAAGCTGTGTGCCACCATGCCCTGCTGCAATTACTATTGATAATTTAGGTTACTTAAAAACTATTGTAGATATTTTTGATGAACATTATGAAGGTAACTTAATTTCAGTTTAAGAATTTCAATGCTTTAATACATCTGTAATTACTATTTTGTCTGTTTTACTGAAATAACTCCTTCCTGCAATTATTTGGTCCTAGCCTAGGTCTCTGGGAGTCCCTAGGAGATTTTTCTATAGTACGAGCTCTAAAAAGGGCTCTCTCTAATCCTTCCAGTAAAATACATCATGCATTTCATTGCTACTCTTCTGTGGCGCTATCACCAGATAGAATTAATAGATAAGAAGTGTAGAATAGATAATTGAAGTATGTAGAATTACTTCTAAACAGTGTAAGTTTTCCACAGGCATTCTCTAATTCATTTTTGTTGTCATTAAAGTGATACAACAAACTTTTAAAATATTGTTTATTTTATGCAAGGCTATTTTTTTTTGGTGGTGCGAGGCATTAGATACAGAGCCTTATAGGAACTTTTTACAACTAAACTACATCCCCAGCATGTACAGTGCAAAAGTAACTTGTTAGTTGTCACTTTATTAATTTTTTATTATTTAACTATTATTGGTCTTTTTTGAGGCAGGGTGTCTTGTCACTGTAGCCTAGGCTGACCTGGAACTCACTGTGTAGCTCCAGGCTGGCTTCGAACTCATGGTAGTCGTCCTACGTGATGGGATTAAAGGAGTATGCCACCATTCCTAGTTCACTTTACTTTTTATTCTTTTGAGGAAGGATCTCATTCACTGTAGCCCAGGCTGACCTGGAATTCACTATGTATTCTTAGGCTGGCCTCAAACTCAAGGTGATCCTCCTACCTCAGCCTCCTCAGTGCTGGGGTTAAAAATGTGTGCCACCATGCCAGAGAGAGAGAGAGAGAGAGCGGAGGGGGGAGGAGAATGGGAGTACCAGGTCCTCTAGCTGTTGCAAATGAACTCCAGATGCATTGTGTATCTGGCTTTATGTGGACACTGGGGAACTCAGGTTGGCTTTATGCTCAGACACCTTAACCACTTAGCCATCTCTCCAGCCCCTATTTTGTTGGTTTTTCGAGTTAGGGTTTCACTCTAGCTCAGGCTGACCTGGAATTCACTATGTAATCTCAGCGTGGCCTTGAACACTCATGGTGATCCTTCTACCTCTGCCTCCCAACTGCTGGGATTAAAGGTATGAGCCACCATGCCCACCTCAGCCCCTATTTTTTGATTTTTTATTTCTGAGGTAGAGTCTCAATTTAACCCAGGCTTACCTGGAACTCATTCTGTAGCCCCAAGCTGGCTTCCAACTAAATGTAGTCCTGTACCTTGGCCTCCCCAGTGTTGGGATTAGAGGCATGTGCCACCATACCCGGCTGCTAGTTGCCACTTTAACTGTATCTTGCCCTTGCACAAAATTCTTGAATTTCAGCAATGTAAGCTGTTTTAAAGTCAAGTATCAGTGAAAAACTGCAATGCAAAATCCCTTGGTAACAACAGGCATTTATCTTTGGTTAATAATTCAGGTATGCTTTTTATTAATGTAACAAGTCTTAGCAATATGCAAAATCACCATAAAACATAAAAGGATCAGTACATATTTACATTCTTAAAAATAATTATTCTGAGGTTGATAAAAATGTCACTTTACTAAACGAGTGTTATATAGTGGATTAATTAAGGAGCTGTCCACTAATAGAATAGTCTTATTTTCCAGTAATGATGTTGTAGTGGTGACCTAACTCTGAGAGGGTTAAAGTTCATTCATTGGACCTTTGAAATGCATCTGTATTTCATAGTTGTAGGCAACAAGTTGCAGGCATAAATGTGGATAAAATCAGTTGACTTGTTTTAATTAATTGGATCATAAGATATTTACTGAACATTTTAAGATACCTAGTGGCCAGATCATGAGCCACATCCATTCTTAGATATGATGCTTAGATATGATTCTTATCAGGAACGAGGAGTACCTTTCATGTTGCTTTATCAAGTCAGTTCAGCTGGGTAAGGTATCTGGTCGTCATTGCTAGCTTAATATTGGGGTTCTGGATGTACTTCCAGTATACCAAGAACGAGTTCCTACTGGGTATATATTTTGCTTATGGAACCAAAGAAACTCACCTGGGCACATGGATTCTGTTCTTATTTGTAGACATGAAAGATTGGCTTTTTAGCATTTTCAGTAAAACGCACACTTTGCAAAATATACCTGGGCAGTTAAGACTATAATGAGTTTCAGTAAAATGCAAATTTTGGAGGTAATACAATAGCAGCTTTTGCTGAACTTGACAAGTTAAACAACAAAGTCCTAAGCATTTCATTTAGAGAAGCCAAACTTTCTTGAAAGTGTATTAGGCAGTGGTGGTGAATATTTTTATCTCTGGGTCTACCTGAGGCATAGCCACATTTTGCTACAGAGCACAGCATTAATCTAAATTACAGTGAAAGTATTTACAACTGGTATTATAGATCAAAAGGAATGCATTTTCCATGAATAGTAAAACCCAACATATGCAAGATCCTTGTTTATCATTGTTCCCTAATGGGAGAAGAACACTTCTTTATCATTTTATTTCTTCGGGGGAGAATGTAAGAAGTCCATAGAACACTTGTAGTGGTGACATAACTCTGAGGTTAAAGGTCATTCATTGGGCCTTTGAAATTGCACTACATCTGCATTTCACAATTGTAGGGCAACAAGTTGCAGGCATAGATGTGAATATACTCAGTGTTGCCCTTGTGTCCATGTTTCAAAAATACAAAAATCACACCTTAAAAAGGACTCAGGGGAACCCTTTCCTCAGGGCTTTATTCTTCACCATGGTAAATTTACTAATGAAGACGTGAGCAAAATGTGGGTCAACCAAATAATGATAAGTTTTAACAGTGGTGGGGGGAGGTTCCATTGCCACCACAGAGCATGTTGCTTGCATAGAAGAGCAGCTGGGGGCCAGGTGACAAGATGTCTTTGCAATGTAGTCCACAAGTCTATTGTACTGTTGCTCTGATAGTCTCTCTCGGACTCCATCCATCTGTGATCCAAAAATAAATATTCATTAGTTGCCAAACTCTTGGGAGAACTCCACAACATAATTGTCACTTTTCCTGGATGTATTTGTATGCTTAGGTCACCTAATATAGCTATTTTGTCCAAACTAGTGCTTCCTTTAATTTTCTCTTAGGCCAATGACAATGCAATTTAGCATATACAAGAGCTCTGCATGAGAGTACCAGGACAATCTCCTTTGAGTAAGCATCTGGTATTGCATAAAATTCCCATATTTGAAGTTGACAATTTGATACTATTACTCATTAACTATTAACACATCTGTCATTGCTCCTTACGGAGCAGCACAGGAACAAAGGAGAAAAATGCCTCCTCTGATTAAGTGAAATCAACCTTAAATTTGACATCTCCAAATAAAAGCAGTTATCCTGGCTCCCTAAATCTCCACATAGAAACTCTTGGGTTTGACACAAAGCGGAGAAGAGCGCTTCATTTAAACCAATGGGCTTTGGGCAGAGCATTAAAGATAAAAAACTTTTTGAACTGTAACGTAACGTTTTCTGTTTTTTTCTTTGTGTGTGTGTGTGTGTGTGTGTGTGTGTGTGTGTGTGTGTGTGTTTGTTTTTTAAATACTGGATTTAAAGCCAGAGAAAACAGAAAAACTGGGCAGAGGAAGGGGAAATTTTTATGGGAAAAAAAAAAGGGAGGAGGATACAAAGTATATTTATGGTTCATAAAAGTCTGGCTCATCTTCAGTGGAGCTTGAACAGGAGAGCTAAGATAGACTACTTAAGTGAGGTTTTCTGAGAAAGCACCAAAGGCAGGTGGAGCTATAAATTCCCATCCTGAAGTCCTGCAACTATCAAGTGTGCAGATCAGAGGGGTAATTTGCAGGGCAAACCACCAGTCTGTGAGAATTAAGTAGCCACTGACCTGCTAAGTTTATTCTACTGAATATATTGGCAAGGCTACTCTGGAAATTATAAACATTTTAATAGGGGCCTTTTAGGCCTCAGGGTAGTGGTGATGTAAAGAACTATATCTGCATAGGGCCCAGAAACAATGCAGCTAAAAGTGTCTTAAAAGCTGCAGAAAACAAATAGTAAAAGGGCTTGCCAGAGGAATAAATACAGCATCCGTTAAGAGTTTGGGTCTTGGGTACCCAAGACTCAAGAGACATGAAAGCTGCACAACATCAGGCCAGAGTCTGATGTCATCTGATGGAGCCAGAACTCGGCTGGAAAGCTTTGAACACATACAAAAAAGGCTTAATTGCTCCTCCTGAACAGCAGCACAGGAAAACCTGTGTTGTGAAAGGAACCTAGCCAAGGAATAAATTGACCTTCTGACTCATTTTGAGCCTCTCATAAGGGATTTTTATAACGTGCCAGGCATATTAAGCAATTATGATCCCTAAAAATGGCTGCATTTAACCAAGAAAAGCAAATGCTGATTTTAACAAATCCGAAACCTGCCATATTTGAATATACTGAATGATGTCACTGCAAATTAATTCCTTCCAAGATTCAAAGGCATTGTGTTTCCAGTCTCTAAGGTGACCATTTTATAGAAAATTTAAATACTTTACTTACTTTTCACTGGAAGACCTCAAGTAGGCTTCCTAACCAAGCATTGTGTCTGAATTCATGACATGAACAGGCAACTGAAGAAAACCGGGTCAAACCAGTGCTCTAAAATTATTACATTGCAATTCCCCATCAAGAATGCCTTGAGCTTCATTTGCTTTGGTTATGGATGGAGGGAGAAGGTAGTTAATACTTGAGAGGAAAGGTGGGATAAAGTAATAGAATATTGAGCCTGGAGCCTCTGGATGTCTACCGTCTGCCCACTGCCAGATGCAGTAAGTCTGTAATGGTTGTCTTGCAGTTCTACTCTAATTTTGTCTTTGTCTGCCTACTTTTAGCCATTCCTTAATCCCAACCCCCTTTTACTCTGGCTACCCAGTGGTAAGCCAGTATTAAGCCTGTTGTTGCAAGCTTTGGTGCTTCCACCTCTAACTTGTTGAGTCCATGATCTCAACCTTCACAACTGCAGGCGCTGACTCCTGCTGTCATCACAGAACCTCTAGAGAAACAGGTCTCTTCCCCAGCGATGTCCTCAAACAAATGCAAGTACTGTAATCGAAGAGAACAGCCACAGGTGAACCTTGCAATTTAAGGTCTGGAGTATTTCTCAAGCCAGGTAAGGAAAAACTATGGATGCAGATATTCTTAAGGATTTGGAGATTTCTCCTCCAGAGCTGAGGACTGGAAGGTAATGGTAATAATACCAAATCCTGTAGCCCGATCACTGTTGCTTTACTGTCAACTGATCAGGATTTTGGTAGATCTAATGAAGTCAGCCTGGACATATGACCTCTATTTATTCCCAGAAAGTCGTAACTCAAAGCAGCAGTGTAGTCCTAGAGCAAACCCTCAGCTTAAAGCCTGACTGATTATGGTCCAAGAAACTAGAGAAATGGTAGAGTTGTTGTGGTTGGCTGCTTTCCATCTGCTCAGATAATTCTGCCCACAGTGCTGGGAGGGATACACAGGATTCCATATCAGGAGGAAACATCATGATAGAGGGAACTGAGCAGGGCCTGCTGCAGTCGGGTCAGGTTTTTGTCCTTGGCTGGAGCCACTCAACCCTCAACCCCAGTTAGGACCAGGAGGCTCCAACTTGCTACTGATCATCCTGTCCTATGTCCTATGTGGTCAACAATTGGGGGCCAGGGATCTGGCCATCACCTGGGAGGTATAGACCCAGAGCAGTTTCCCAAAAGGGTGCATCTGCTTCACCTAGGCTGCACTGCAGAAAGCTGGAGCTACTCGGACCCCTGATATTCAGGACGCCTTAAGGAAGCATTGATTTCACATCAGCCAGCACATTCTGGAGCCTAAGCTGTCCCCAGGAGGTGCCCTGTACAGCTGCAGAATATAAAGCAGTGGGTGGAAGAGGTCTATTCCCAAAATTCTGACTGCTGAAATATCTGGTGTGGGCGAAGGAGTAAGGGTTTGTTAGTTTGCAAAGAGATCCAGCCCTCTGCCCTTCTCTCATGGTGCCCACCACTGCTGCAGTAGTCTTCTATACCCTCAGAGCTGCAGCCAGTCCCATGTTGCAGAACAAGTGAGTACCCTTTGTGCAGTAGTTGCCAAGAGTTGATGCTGCACTCACATGTCCCATACTAACCCATTCATTTTGGAATGCTACTGTACTGAACTAACTGTACTATCCCTAATACCCCAATCCCAAGATAAATGAGCCACATTTTTCTTCAGTTCACATGGCAGATTAGCCTCTGACCACCTGCTGAGCTCTTCTAAGGGCTTACATGCACACCTGGGTGCAGCCTTCCGGGTCCCTTCTGAGTGCCTGGGCACCAGTGATTGTCTGCATCCTGACCTTCCTGACAGCTAGTCCCAGTCATCCTGTTTCCTGAACTGTACCTCCACATCACAGGCCACTCTTGACTGCTTGAGCTGCACGCTGAGCAGGTTGCTTTGCTTGCTGTCCTGTGCACAGTCAATCTCTGTGATGGGGAAGGCCTGCTGCTGTGTGTCCTCACTGATGCTCACGACAAAGAGGACTTCTGAGGTCAGCAACAAGCACCCTTCATGCTCCTGGCCTGAGCCCCTCACCAGAACCACATCCAGAGCCATGTGGACTTCTGGTCTTCCCAGAGACTGTAGCATTTTCCTGTTTAAAAGCGAAAAAAGATCAAAGCCAGCTTGGAAGACAATCACAACAGTGTTCACTGTTTATCAAGGTTTGGGAAGACCCCCCCCCCAAAAAAAAAACTCTCCAAGGACAAAGGGTATTATTAACTGGAGCTTGACATGTCAATTTCTCAAATAGATTGTGAACAACAGAACCTGGCTCCTAGAGTAAAAGATTTCCTTTTTCACTCTGTTTAGCTGTTTTCTTCCCATCAGAAATGACAGCATCTAATTGGACTGGTATACAGGGCTTGAGTCCTTTTACAAGGTTCAGGTTTTTCTTAATATCTGACCTCTCCTAGAGAAGTTAGCATAGAACAGATTTTTTTCCCCCTCCACTTGGAGACAGGGTCCTGTGTTATTCTGGCGGGCCTCAGCTTCCAAAGTGTTGGGAGTTACAGGTGTGTGGTACCTTGACCAGCCTGTGGATTAGTTCTATAGTCAGTCCCAAAACCAATTGCTCTTCTTGGGCCCCTCAGGAAGCATGGTCCACTACTGTGAGAGACAGCCAGAATCTATTCATGTACAGTATGAATGTAAAGCTGGGCAAGTGTCTCAGGAAGCCTACCAGACATATTTGACATGGCTATTAGGATCCTGGTCAGCACGTAGATCTCCTGGCTGATAGCGCTGTTTGGGAAGCTGAGAAAGTCCAGCTCCATGTAAAATACCTGTGGTAAGAGAAATAAAGGAGTTTTAATAGTTGTTTTCTGGAAAACAGTTCTATGCTAAAATAGTGATGTCATCTGCTTAAAGCCACCTATAAAATGTTACAGATCCAAAATGAGGTCACATCTTTGGAAACAAGTGCATAGATAATCATTAAACATTATAATGCCCTTAACCCTGGTGATCTTACATTAGCTACAAACTATATAGCTACAGTTAGCAAAGAGGAGCACTTGAGGAAGGAGAATGCTCCTGAGAACAACTGGCCATGAACAACAGCTTACTCATCATTGACAATTTATGTGTTCAAAAAGTCAAGATTATTAGTTGACTTCCTTGCTTAATATTATAATACTTTATCTGGCTATAGCTAGCTAAATGGGGAAAAAAAGATACATACAAAGCACATGGTTTGCCTAGATACAGCCTTTAAATTTAAGTGACTTAATCCAGCTGTTAAACATGATTCCGTATACATTTATGAGTGCTCTTGGGGCCTCTGGTTTATTACATGCTTTTCCTGGTGCCAGCACCAAATGAGGGTACCCAGCAGCAACCACACAGGCCTCTGAAGAGACTCTCCAGAACCAAAGATGGTACAGCATGTGTGCTTTCTGAGGGCTTGTAAATGTTTATAAATGAGGCATAGTCATTAGACTAAGAGTTAGTGGTTTGTAAAACCTTCAGTGTGGTAATAAAAGTTTTACAAGAGTGATGGAAACCAAAAAGGCCATGTGAAGCTCTGCTCTGAGATGCTCTTACATAAGGCAGAGTTCTGAGCCCTGGGAAACACACGGTAAGAGACAACATTTCAAAACCAAAACAACTGATGGAGTTTGAGTTGCCTATCTCACTGGAGTCTGTAGCAAAGGGAATGCTGTTTTTATTCTGTGCAAGGCCTAAGCATTTAATAATGGGAGAGTTTAATTTTTCCCCCCTCTTAAAGTTGCAACAACTGACCTAGAACTCACTCTGTAAACCAGGCTGGCCTCAAACTCATGATAATCCTCCTACCTCAGCCTTCCAAGTGCTAGGATCAAAGGTACCACCACTCCTGGCTAGATTGCAGCAACTCAGATTGTCAGTTTCCCCTTGTGAGGGAACATGTCATTCACAGGAGACAGAAATAAAGCGGGAGAGGGAGAAGAAACTGCTCTGGCAGTGTGTTCTCAAAGGATGTGCTAGGCATGTGTCCTAATTTGTATTTTGCCAGAACTCCTGCAGCATAGGGTGCTCAGTAAAATCTGCCCTATTGACTGTCTGGCCAGATGCGGACAGAGTATGCACTGTTTGATGAATGGGTGGACACTCCTGTGGTCTGAGGGACAGCTAGCTGGGCTGCTGCATGGCCAACATGATGACATCAAGTTTAGGTAAAAAGGTAACAACTCCAGTCACATGTTTATTGCAAGTTTTAATGTGTTTTGCAAAGACTGCAGAAAATAAGCATGGGAGCTGGGATTTCCTTTCACACCATCCACTATGCATGTGTACGCATGCACATGTGGGGAGAAGTCCTGGCATTCCACCACCCAAGTATAAGTACGGCCACAAGCCCAGGTCTCTTGCAGCATCTAACTGGGAAACAGAGTTTAGTTGTAGACTATGTGTTGGCTTCCACTGGCCAGGGGACTGGCTGCAAGCAGCAGGATGACATCTACAGGTGAAAAAGCCATCTCCAATGCCAAGGATCTGCATGCATGCCCCTTTCCCTTCTCTACACAGGCAGCACTGTCAGAATTCTAACTTAAAATCTTCTCACAGGAAAAAAAAAATCATTCTTTCCTCTGTTGCATTATATTCTCCACATTGCTCTTAACCTCCAACAGTTTTCAGACTATTTTGTTATATATATTGTAAAAACCCAGAATCTACTATGAGGTTACTCATTGAAATTACTAATAGAGAATATAGTTGTACTTTGTGTAAATAAGCACAGGGATGCAGAAAAGATAGCTACTACTTACCTTTTTATTTTTAACCCTGTTCCCAGGAGAAAGGCTATATTAGCTCAGTAATGAATTAGTAATGCCTCAGCTTGAATGGGTTTACTTACCGTAACCAGTCTGTGACACAAGTTCGGCAGCTCCGCCAATAGGTTTTGTGAATACCCCCATGATCCCTTTCCCCATGCCTGAGATCACACCCTTGGCCTTATGTCCTGCTGAAGCCTGGGCCTCAGATGTTTTCTGGAAGTTCTGCATTGGCTGATCAACTATACCAGCAATTGCACCTGAAATAACAAAAGGGCGCAGGCTTTAAATCTTGAGCAAATGAAGTCCTCAATTTGCAACTCTATTTATCTGTATTGATGAATCCTGGGCTGGAGAGATGGATTAGTGGTTAAGGCACTTGCCTGCGAAGCCTAAGGATCCACATTCGATTCCCCAGTACCCATGTAAGCCAGATGCTCAAGGTGGTGCATGCATCTGGAGTTCGTTTGCAGTGGCTAGAGGCCCTGGTGTGCCCATTCTCTCTCTCAAATAATAAATAAATGAGAATTAAAAAAATAATTTTAAAGAAAATGAATCCTTACACTCATTACCAACTTTTCTCCTAAACATTTATTTATCACAAATCTAAGCATATTGAGGGTTGTTTACATTAGATGTCTTCATCAAAACACACTGCTCAGACCGAGTTTGGTTCACACAGTTGGGATCTAGAAATTTCACCCAGAGTTTAACATATTATTCCAAAATGTCACCTA
Organism: Dipus sagitta; assembly: GCA_036346955.1. NCBI lineage: Eukaryota > Metazoa > Chordata > Mammalia > Rodentia > Dipodidae > Dipus > Dipus sagitta. The sequence continues at coordinate 167,148,919 of CM070771.1, read as the reverse complement.
TGTTTCTTTCCCCAGAAGTAAGGCTATGCACTTTAGGGAGAAGACGACTAAACTTCATGAGAGAGAGCTTGTATAACCTAATAAATTTATCCATGAGTGAGAAGACTGAAGGGATCAGCCCCTTTCTGTAACACTAACATTAGTTTTATTGTACATTTACAATATTGTATTGTTACATTTAATGTAACACTAACATTTCAATATTACCAATGTTAATATTTAATGACAGCAATCATTAATATGTTCTTTTTTTTTGAGGTAGCGTTTCACTCTACTCCAGGCTGACCTGGAATTCATATGTAGTCTCGGGCTGGCCTTGAACTCATGGAGATCCCCCTACATTTGCCTCCCAAGTGCTGGGATTAAAGGCGTGCCCCACCATTGCCTGGCTTAATGTTCTTATGTCTTAATCATTGATTTGTTCATCATTTCTCTGATAGCTAGTCTGTCTTAAGTGCCTTGTGGACTGTACAAAGAGTTCACCCATATGAGATCATTTAATCCTCACACTCTTGTGAGTCAAGCACTGTTTTATTATTATTTTCCAGACAAAGACACTGAAGCACAGAGATGTGAAGGAGTTTTCTAGGGGTCTCAGTTTGAATCCAAAGAGTCTGTAGCACAGCCTAGTGTTTAACTACCAAGCTACCCATTTATGCAGTTTATATAACAGGTTCTTCTCTTCTTTGCCTATATTGAAAAAAAAAATGGTCCTGCTCTCATTTTGGCTGAGGTCTGTCCACTTAACTCTTCACTTAAGAATAGCCACAAATACATGCTTCACACCTTTGCTTTTTGTCATGGTGTTGCTGTGTCTACTGAACTTGAAGATGGTTTCATCTCAGGACTCCTCCTCTTAGTCCTCTAACTTCAGGGGCAATGAGGATATCTAGAAAGGCCTTGCTAATCCTTACAATTGTTACGATGGACTATAGGTTTCTGAACTCAGAAGTAAAAATTTCTTTATAATTTCTGACTTACCTCCCTATTTTCAACTCAAGCCTAGTAGGATTAATGACAATGTACAGTCCCCTGGTAGAAATTTCAGTATATGTCAAATTCCATTAGTTCAAATGCCACTAATTAAAAGTCTCCTGGCTAAAGGGAGATTTCCAAGTCTTAGTTAATGACCTGCTACTTTGAAGCAATATTCCATTGAGCAAAATCCAGTGAAACAAAAGACTAACCCCTTCAGGTCAAATATAAGGGGGATTTCTTTACAAACCAGTCCTCCAGGTTTTGACAGAGCCATTTAAGTTTATGAATTGACAGACTAAGAATCGCTAGAGGTTCCAAGCCTGGAGCAATGCCATCTAAATCTCGGGAAGTGATGGGGTGAGAAAGGTGCCAGCTCTCAGCTGGGCTAGGCTGTCCTGGCTCTTGAGGGCTGATGATCATTCAGCACCCTAGACAGCTGGTACTGCTGTCAGTTGGAAAGATTCCTTCACTTTGCAAAAGTCTACGGCATTGGATGCCCTGCTCTCCACCTAGAAGCCACATGGTAGAGCAGGGGAGGGTAACAGCTGTGCAAAGGAGTAGCAAGAACCTTAAGTCTTTCTTTTCTTTTCTTTTCTTTTCTTTTGAGAAGTCTAATGTGGGCTGGCTTCTAACTCACAATGCAGCCAAGAATGAACCTGAACTGATCCTCCTGCCTCCACTTCTGTAGCACTGGGACAATAGGCTTGTGCCACACCTAAGTACTGAGTCTTCTCTTCAGACCATTTCATTGAGTGCAATTCAGAATGAACAGTTTCAAAGAATGCAACTTTAATTCTTTATCTGACTACTCTAGAAGGACTCCCTGCTTAAGAATATAAATATGGATAATCACAAATACGCTAATCAAATTATTGCCAATGTTTCTGACAGCATGTCTTTTTTCTAGTGCAGCTTTCATTATAACTATTGACACTGAATTGGAGGCAGGTGGTTACCTCATTTAGGATCTTCTCCCATTTCCCTTTCATGTGTCAGCCCTAACCTGTTCAGGGAACGTGGGGATCTGTGCAGCTGACAGGATCCACATGCGGTGGTAACTTCTGTCTGCTTAAATGCAAGCAAGTACTGAAGTTGAAACTCCCCTTTGATCTTTCACTTTCTCTAGCCACTGGCCACACTGAAGATTCCAGTCCCTGTGACTTTGATAAATTATTGGGGCATCCAGAAAAGTGGGAAGCCTGAGCCCCAAGACAATGTGTTAGAAAGTCACATGCCCTCTACTCAGCACCAGACTATGGGAGGGTGAAAAGCCACACATCATACTAATGGACCCCTCATTGGTTACCAGGTGGCATAAACTTTGATGGCTCTGTGCTAATGAGCTGGAGAACAGAGAGGCTGTGAGAGACCAGCAGTCATCCCATGTTCTCTCCTGGAGGGAGGTGGCTTCTCTCAGGCTTCAGGAGGTCTCTTCCTAAGGATAATCCGCCTAAGTCCCACAACCGGTAAATTATTTACTGTCATATATTCAAACTCTGCTCTAAGGCTTAAGGTAGTGGAAACTGATCCCAAGATTTGTCTGTTGGCAATGTGCCCATGGGGTGGGTGGCCACATGGAGAAGGCTGTGAGGTGATGAAGACAGGCGAAGAGGGAAGAGCGTGCTGGGAAAGGCATCTGTGGACTCAGTGCTGGGCTGGGAGCCATACTCTCAGCTGCAGGAGGCCTTCCTTGGAGAAGCAAGGAACTCCAAGGGCCTCCTTCACTAACAATTTGCCACATGATGACCTCTTAAATAGTTTCATTGTCTATCCTTCTGGCTACAGCAACTTAATTCACTGGGCTAAACTAAAGCAAGAGTGTTCCTGCCATTGCTCACATGCCTCTCTATGAAATTAGGACCACTTTTACAGTTCCCTGGCTTCCGGAATATCACACTGCCAGGTTCTGTCTGTCTACCCAGTGTGGATCTCTGGCCCCTGCCTGTTCCTGTTCACAAAACAAATTCAGGGTCAGAGAAGTTAGGAACTTGCCTTAAGTCACAAAGAAAGGACTTAGGTATTGTAGCCTAGTGTCCAGGATCCTAAGGGACATGGTCTACCTACTATACACACCACCTTCCCCAAAGGAGTCCCACAGCATTTGGGAAGTGAAGTTTGAGCAGAGGGACTGCTCCTTTACCCAACACTCATCACAGGTCACCAGCTTCCCACTTTCCACACACTATCAAATGACAGTGCCTCATGCCACAAACTGTTACTGCTTAAATAATGTCTAGTAACTTAACCTGCACTTGTAACATTTTATTGCTTCCTCCCACAGCCTCACTGAGCTATGAGGAGAGCAGAATGGAAGATGGCGAAGCCTTTCGGGCTCGTCTCCTCCACCCTGGGCTCGGCACCTCTGTGGTCACTTTGATCTCTGTGCAGTGCGCACTCCCTCAGACATGTGGAAGGCAGTGTGCCAAGCAGTACAGTTCTAAATTCCTTTGCAAGCAAATAAACAAAAAAATACCCTTGAAAATCCTGCCCTGCAAACTCTCAGCTCAGAAGCTTCCTTTTTATAGATTTTTCCAAAGCAACTTATTTTCAAACATTTGTAATACTTTGAAATAGCTATAGCAATCTTCACCTCTTAACTATACCATCTGGCTGCTTGACAAACAGTAATTGCTTTGAGTCAGGCTGGTCTGAAATAAATAAATAAATAAAGGCAAGGAAAAGCTGGCTCCTCACCAAAGTTTTCATGGCATGTGCACACTGCTCAAGTGCTGCTCAAACAAATGCCAAGTGTCTGCAGTGCCTATGGTTATGGGGAGCTAAGGCTTTAGAAGGGATACCCTTTGCTCACTTGAAAAGCACCCAGCTGGAGAGCTATGCAATTGTCCTTCACTTTGGAGAACCACACTGAGGCCCAAGTTAGGCTAAGGAAGGCAGAGCACAGGCATTGTGCAGGACAGCCTTGTCTCCAGGAAGGCCCTGGCATGGTTCCTGTTTAGGGTACACCATGCCTCTGGGGAATGGAGTCCTGTCCACTGCTCAAGCAAGTGATGGATTATCTCTAAGCCTCAAGCTTTGCCTACAAAAAGAGATGATATTCCCAGCCACTCCCAGGGAGAGGTATAGTGGCCACTTCTGGGATAGTCTAACCTCAGCTTGAAAACAGAGGGGAATGCTACAGTTCCTTACCAAGTAGGCTGATGCCCAGCCGGGACAGGCCCTGTCGCAGGCCCTCACCCAGGCTCTCAGGGAGCTGTCGCCGCCACTCCTCCTGCCGAGTGTAGTGCTCTTCATCCAGGGACAGCCGGTCCATATTTCGGGCCAGGCTGGTAGCCAAGTTGGTGATAGATGTGAGGGTACCTGAGAGCACAAGAGCATAGGTTTGGCCACCTTATCAAATGCATAGTAAACCCCAGATGGTGGTACTGGAGATGGATGGGGAGGGTGAGGAGAAAGGGCTGGACAGCACCTGTGTCCCTCTTAGATATGCTCAGTGGGAAGTGACAAGTGCCTTCCTCCCAGGCCATTTAAAACAAGGACATTAGAGAAAATAAGGTAGGCACTAAAGAGATTGCTCAGTGGTTAAAGGCACTTGGTTTCAAAGCCTCATGACCTGGGTTTGATTCCTGGCACCCAAGTAAAGCCAGATACACAGAGTGAAGTGTTTACAGTGGCAGTAAGCCCTGGAGCGCCCATTCGCACTCACTCTCTACGTGTCTCTTTCGGTCTGTCTTAAATTAATAAATAAGTAAAAAAGAAATTACATTTATATTTTATATATATTTACTTATTATAGAGAGAATGGGCATGCCAGGGCCTCCAGCCATTGCAAACTAACTCCAAATGCATGCACCACCTTGTGTATTTGGCTTACATGGGTCCTTTGGCTTTGCAGGCACATGCCTTAATCTCTGAGCCATCTCTCCAGCCCAGAGATTACATTTTAAAAAGAAAATAAGGTAACCCTAACATTTGGCCACAAGAGTGATACAGTGATACTCTTCAAGGGGATGAATAGTGGCCGAAGAGAGGCCTTAACTTTCACCTTCTAGCATTTGTCAAGACTTGATAAAACACTCTGGAAGTATTCAATGAGGTCCAGTATTTTTTGTTTGTTTTTTTGATGTAGGGTCCTTCTCCAGCCCAAGCTGACCTGGAATTCACTATGTAGTCTCAGGGTGGCCTTGCACCTACATCAATCCTCCTACCCTCTGCCTCCAAATGCTAGGATTAAAGGTGTGTACCACCACACCCAGAAAGGTCCAGTTTTTTGTCTTTTTAAAACATTTTTATTTATTTAATTTATTTGAGAGAGAGAGAAGGCGTGAGAGCGAGAGCAAGAGGCAGATAGAGAGAAAGAGAATGGGTGCACCAGGGCCTCTAGCTGCTACAAATGAGCTCCAGATACATGCACCACCTTGTGCACCTGGCTTACATGGGGCCTGGGCATTCGAACCGGGGTCCTTTGGCTTTGTAGGTAAGCACCTTAACTACTAAGCCATCTTTCCAGCCCAAGGTCCAGTTTTGAAGGTCAAAATTTCCCTACTTTTAGCTGGGCGTGGTGGTGCATGCCTTTAATCCCAGCACTTGGGAGGCAAAGGTAGGAGGATCACCATGAGTTCGAGGCCATAGTGAATTCCAGGTCAGCCTGGACCACAGTAAGACCCTACCTCGAAAAAAAAAAAAAAAAAATCCCTACTTTTTTTTGTGGTTCTGGGAATTTAACCCAGGTCCTCGTACAAGCTAGGCAAGCATCTACCACTGAGATACATCCCCAGCCTACCTGCTCTGATTTTCAAAGTTGATTATTTTGCTGAATTTTTGACAGATGGTAAAAAATATTTTCACTTTAGTGATTAAATTTATTGTCTCCTTATGAATTCAGTTCTCTTTTTTTGGTCTTATTGAACTTGTGATCCTTCTGCTCAGCAAATGCCACCACATCTAACTATGCCTTTAGTCATAATAAAAGAAGATACTGAACTTATCATTTCCTGTTTTGAGGAAATAATTATTGTACCACAGGGAATAAATATGTGCAGTTTTGATGATCAGGAAACATGACAAACAGAGGATAATGAAGGCAGTAAAGCCAGGATTCTGTCTGCTTTTCCAAGAAAGGTGACATTAGTCACTTGCTCAAAAGAGCCCTAACCGCTCTAGTAAGTTCAGCTATGTGTGAGTGAGCAAAACTAGAAGATGCTGATGAGTATGTCCAGACGCCAAGGAAGTAGCTCATCTGCCACCAAGCCTTGGGTTTGAAGAAGAAATGGCAGGTGTCATTTTTGAAGCTGCCATCTTTATCAATGGCCTGAACATGTGCGTGTGCACACACATGCATACACACACACACACACACACACACACCCCAGATTTTTCTGAGGGGAGAGAACAAGTGTAAACACAGGATGCTAGAATATCAACGCAGTTCAGTTGAGCAGGTGTCTGTTGTCTTATTTTGAAATATAAACAGAAGCACAGAGATTCCTGTGTCAAGAGTAAGAAACCTGCATGGGCTCCTCTGTGTTTCTAGCTCAGCTCCTAGGCCTCCAAGGATCTGGACTGGGGGAGCCTCCCTTTCATTGTCCATGGAATTTGTTTTTATTGCTCTTGCTGTTCTCTTGCCAACCCCCACCCATGGCCCCCACCCATCTATGGATCATGGATTCTCGTATTTCAAGCTCAAGTCTTCTTTTCAGGCCTTCTAGATACTTCCACAACCTGCCCACTCAAAGCAGAGTTACAGTGCTGTCTACAGTAAAATGCCTTTTATGGGCAAGAAGGCCTTTTCCATGTTTTCCCTGCCTCCTGCTGAGAAGAAAAGGGGACTCAGATGGCCCTTGTTAGTTCCCCAGTCACTGCCAACCTGACCGAAATATCAAGCAAACACAGGGATGAAATGAAAACATTCTCCTTGTGGGAAGCAGTTTGGCCTGTGCCTGATGATATATCTAAACCACAAGATGGCACTGTTTACGTATCATGCTAGAGAAAAGTTGGCTGTTTCACCTCCAAATCAGCTTCCATGTCACAATGTATCCACATCCTTAAGAAAGTTATGACAACTGTATCTACTTTAAAAAATATGGTGAAGCAACACAGTGTAGGGTTTCTGATGTTTAGCAGAAATCCTGAACACCTTTAATATTTCTATATTTATCACATGGAATAAAAGTTGAGCCCCTCGTTGTTTTCCCAATGGGAGGTTCAAAATCCTGAAGTTTCTGAAACATTTTCACATACTACAGGCAAGTAGTGATCTGTTTAAAACATAAGAAGTTATGTTTGAGCTCTGTTACCAACCCAGCACCTCACTGCATGCTCAGTCCACAAACAAAGCTGGGGGCTGCAGGAATGCGTCTGAACCTTTAACACGTGAACAAGACAAGAGGGGAGAGTCCGTCACAAGGAACTGAACAGCTACCTTTGGAAATGTGCTTTACAAATGATGTCGTCCCTCTGGAAACTCCACTCACGAAGGCCCCTGGACCTCGGGTCAGCCCCTCGTATGGAAGCCTGAAGAAGTCAGCGATTCCATTTCCTATGCTTCTCACCAAGCTTGCAGGGCTGCCGAGGATCTCCAGAGACCCCACCACCCAGCCTGTAATAGATCAAAGGGAAGGGGTTACTGAAACCTCAAGTATAGCACTTTTAACATTTGTGAAAGGTGGCCCATTCTCCCTGCAATGCACTTTTTACACTAGAATTGAGAATGTAATAAGTTTCTTTGGAGCCAAATATGGGAAATAACTCATTCACTGTGAATTTATAAATGGTGAACTTTCATACTTTATAAATCACAGCAACCCTCTGGCAGCCTCACAAATGGCTCTAATATGACTTCCGTGCCGGAGCCTCCCGGTAGGAGATCCATGTGCGAGGACGCGCCGCCAGCTCATGAAGGTGCTCTGGGCTGCAGGTGCTCACAGGCTGGGAGCTCTCTGACTAGCCAGGGCAGCAGGAGGAGCTGCCTGGTGGGGGAAGCCAGATGCTAAACAGGGTGTTGTAAAGGGGATGCAAACCTCTGACAGGGATGGAGGAGTTATTCTTAATCTTTCCCAATCCTACTAAGTTGAGTGCTCCTCTTTGGAGTGGAGCTAGAGCCAGACAAATGCCTCCCCTTCAGCCCTAGCTTCAGTTGTGTAAACATCAGTGACAGGGACATACTGATTAGGTTAGTGGGAGGGGAGTGTTCCCTGTGGATGTCCCAGGAGGGGAGCTTTGGATCTGGTTTCCTATTTAAGCTCAGGCCTGCCAGAAGTCAGCTTGCTCAGTGGCTTGATGGCAGTCTCTTGCCTTCTGGGAATGAGGCTGTAGTGCGGTCCACAGCAGCTGCCCTTCCCCTTCTGTCCCGAGAGGAGATTCAGGGCTGTAAGCCTAGAAGACGCTCGGGCCGGCCAGGGCCAAGGTCAAGAAGGGGAGGAATCTGCAAAGGCAACTTCCTCCAGGAATCCAGACTTCCCTAGGCCAGTACTGTGGGATTTTTAGTGGGAAGGCTGCAGGGACAAGACCTGTGAGGGAGCTGTCCCTCCTTCAGCCACAAGTCTTTGGAGGTCAGCCCTGTGCCAGAGTTTGTCAAGTTCCACAAGGAGATGGTCTCAAAGGTGTGAGTGTAATGAGTAGGCTGAGGAGGAGGGAGGGGCGGGGGGGGGATCCTTAGTCCCAGTTCATGTAGAAAGGGCAACAGCATCAATGTTTCAGTCAGAGGTAGGAGTGATAACTGATAAAGCAGTCACATAGGGAGCTCCCTGGGGTGGGACATTGCTCCAGGTACCTAGGGTGGGGGTGGGTACCTTCCTTTCCTTCAAATCAATCCTGGCTGGCTGACTGACCACTGAGTAGACACTAGTTAGAGCACAGGCACAGGCTCACAGGAGGTTCCACAGGGGCTACTGTGTGTCCACAGTCTCAGGCAGGAAGCAGAGGACAGGAAGCTCAAAGATTATGTCAGTCAACTGCTCACAATCTCTCACTGATGAGATATGGGAGTAAAATTTAGATTTGTTTACCTGATACTATAGCCTGACCAAGCCCACCCCACAATAGGCAGAGTGTAGAGAGAGGTTGTGGAATATTCTTTCTTGAAGGGCACTCTGTGGAGACCAAGATATAGCAGATCCCCCTTGGCATGCACTGGTCATGAACTTCCCCTTGAGGGGTGGTCTAGAGACATCTCTGTTCCTCTCCCTTCAAAGACTTGACATTTATAAAAGAGTACACCTCCTGCAAAGCAGAGTCCTTTATGACCACCAGCTGGTTCAGGTCAGGAATGTGGGGACACACACAGGGAGAAGGCTCAGCCATCTCCCTCCGCTCCCGCTCAGGAACTGGGGACCCTATCCTGCTCTTCCCCATTACATGAAAGGTAGGGTTAGGGTTTCCTGAGTTACGATCACTGAGGCCTATGATGGATGGGAGGGCTGTCTGTAGAGCACAGCCCAGAATCCAAGGATACTTACTCCTTATTGATATCCCTCCAACAGCAAACATAATCACCCTTCAGTTCCATGAAGGATAGGGTCCAGTACCCCCACAAGCCCAGAATCCAAAGATGTTCAAGTCTCTTATATAAAGTGGCATAGTGTTTACACTGGGCCTGCACAATTTCTGGATTACTAGTCATACTGGAGATGATGTAAAAGCTGTGTCAGGAGTTGCTCCACTCTACTTTTAAGACAAGAAACAGTCTACACATGCTCAGTACAGATTCAGTTCTTCTTTGTTATTTTTTGATTGTTTTTGATCTTTAGTTGCTTGAATCTGAATCTGAAGATGTGGAGCTGTGGACACAGAGGGCCAGGCCATGGGTCTTGCTTAGTTGTTTGAAGGCTTCATATCAAACTGAGACTTGGATTCTTTCCTTTAAATAGTGTTACTCATTTCTGTTACTACTTATTTATTTTTAAAGCCTCTTCAAATGACTCTACAAACTTCCCTAGCAATGAGGTCACGGTGTTTTCAACCATCTCAGCCAGGACCTTTTTAAGTCCAGTGGGTGGATGCTGGCCCGAGTGACATGGAGGAGACCAGCTACTTCGCAGGCCGGGCTCTCCTTTCCTGCGCAAGGATGCTGGGCCATTCTCCTTAAGGCTTGTCCACCCGGGGCTTGGCAGCCTTCTTCCATCTTCCATTTTCTACTTCAAGGATTGCTTTCTTTCAGATAATCTTCAGATTGACGTAGTACTTGGCTCTATGAGGTTACTTTCTGGTATAGATTGAGGTTGGGATAGCTAGAAGATTTTTAAGTGAATTATGAAAAAAAAAATCCAGACAGAATGTTCTCATGAAATCTCAAAAAACAAAACGAAAACACAAAGAAATGACTTGAATACACAGGCTTGCAGCGGCCATGGTTACTTGGGGGCTACTGGTGGAGTTTGTCTTCCAGCTCTTTTCAGTTGGAGAACCTCTCAACTTCAACCTTAGCAGTGACCCTGTGCTACCTTACTTCCTCCCTGGCCTCAGATCAGACTTCACTAACCTCCATGTTTGCTTTTTGTTAAAAGAAAAACTACCTGAGAGTACAAATTTCTGGAACGTCTTGTAAATGTGTCCTTCTTTTAAGTTTTAGACATCATTACTTATTTTTTTTATTTTTATTTTTTGGTTTTTCGAGGTAGGGTCTCACTCTAGCCCAGGCTGACCTGGGATTCATTATGGAGTCTCAGGGTGGCCTTGAACTCACGGCGATCCTCCTACCTCTGCCTCCCAAGTGCTGGGATTAAAGGCGTGCGTCACCATGCCCGGCCTATTACTTATTTTTAAATGATTTATTAGCAAGAGGGAAATATTTTCTTTATCGTTGTGTAAGCCATCAGAACAGTATCAGAACATTTTCCTCCATGAGAGAAAGGGGCTGCCCCATTACCTCCATGATTTGATTCTGGAGGACATGCGCTCTTCCAGTGTGATACAATGACTAGCATTTTATCACTGATGAAACAGGCCATTTGCTGCCACAATCTTAATCTGCTGGGGTAATCCTTTCATCAAACAAGGCTTCAAAGAGGGCAGGAGAGAGGTTCTCTCCTTTATCACGCTCAGAAAGCCAGACTTCCAGGTTTACTACTAGAGAAGGCTGAGAAGGCATGGAGGCTGCACTCTGAACGCTGGGGACCATAAGGAGTCAGACTATCAAAATGACATGCTATAGAGTGAACGTGGCTTTGGTGTAAAGTAGCCTGAGACCCCACAGACTCTACCCCTCAATCTTTAGCACACAGCACTCCTCATATAAAATGTGCACACAGGGGCTGAAGAGATGGTTCAGCAGTTAAAGGCACTTGCTTGAAAAGCCTGATGGCCGGTGTTCTATTCCCTAGTTCTCATGTAAAGCCAGATGCACTAAATGGTGCATGCATATGGATTTTGTTTACAATGGCAAGAAGCCCTGGTACACCCATTTCCACTCTCTGTCTGCCTCTTTCTCTCTTTCAAATACATAAATAAATAACAAATAAATAAAATATTCTTAAGAATGTATACATATATTAAACACCCCTTGCAGACTTTTCAGGACAGACTGGAAATAGGAGCCTTACCTCTCCCCCTGAATCTCTACAAAATGACAGCCCTGGGCCTGCAGGAGGTGTTCCTTCCTGTCATTAGGGAGAGGATGGACAAGATGCGCGAGAACATTCTCCCTCTTTGGGAATGGGTCTGTGGAGAGGCTGAGCCACCCCAGTCTTCTCTTTGTACTCTGTCTGGATGTGCAGCATGCTATGAGCATCTGAGAGCACACAGATCCTCCAAATTTCTCGCTTGTGGCTATTCATGAGGAGAAGTGAAGAGAACTGACCTTCCAGAACTGGACTTCTTTTAAGCCCAAAAGCTGAGGGTCTGGCCTCACTAGTGTGTTGAGAAAGGGTCTAGGGTCTGTGAGGTGCTAGAAAAGTGTTTGTTACATTGAATTAATTTCTAAATTATGTAACAGATAAACTATGATATCTACTGTGGCGGGAGTTTTCAGTGCCAATCAAATGCCACGTGCCTGACATACTTTCAAGAATCTTAAAACCTACTTTACACATGAAGAAACAGACTCAGGGTGGTTTAATTTGCCCAAACCCAACTACCACCTAGATTTAGATCTAGTTGTGTTGAAGCCCACAGGTGTCACTTCTTATCTACTGCTTCCTTACATTTTAAAATATGGTCCATTTTAAATGTGGTCCATTTTCCATTTCTGCCCAAGCGTCACAGCCTGAGCTTGTGTCCTTACCTGCTCTAAAAAGAGCCCCAGCAGCATAGTGCATAGCCAGGGCATGCACAAGCTGCCTTGCTGTGGTGAAGATGGGTCCTCTTTCAAACACAGAGAAGGAGAGAGGAGTGTGATCGGAGGCGATGTACAGCTTAAGGGAAGCATGGATGCTGACGAGCAGGTTCACTGGCTGTATGACCAGCTTTCGTAACTTCACCGGGTTCAGCAAGGCCCTGGCATGCTGTCTCACCTGCACAGGCAGCTCCTGTCTACCCCCAGAGAGCTGTGTGTCCCAACCAGCTAGCCTGTTGCGAGGAAGGTAAGTGTCAAACAAAGTTTTGATGTAGTACACAAATGTGTCCTCCACATATAACCGGGCAGGTTTCAGTTCAAAACTGAACTCATTGACATCCAGCAGGAAGTCCCTCCCCTCAGTGATGGTGATGCAAAGTTTGATAAAGCAATTCTCCTTGTATTCTTCCAAGTCTTTGCTGGAGACCAGGAGATTCTGCATTTTGGAATAATGAGTAGGTTCTGTTTTCTCTCCCTGGCAGACCAAGACAGCAAAGTGGAAATTGGACTTGTTATAAAGCTGGTTGTCCAGCTGCAGGTCCCCACAGTAGACCTCCACACAGTATAGCTGGAAGAGAGTGGAGGCAGGCTCTTCTCCGGGGAGGGAATCAGCCATAGGAGCCACATTGAGAAAAACATTGTCCAGTGTGAGCCTCAGAAGTTCAGATGAGGCTTTGTGGTGAGTGAGGTCGTCGCACACAGCCAGGCTCAACTGGGTCATGAACATTTTAAAGGTAACCACCTTCTCCAGAGTTCTAGAGGAATGGAAAAGAACATTAGTCTCCCTCTGTTTTCTGTATTCTTTCTTTTTTAATTCAGTGCCTTATTAAACACCTCCTGATGGGACAGATTCTCATAAGAAACAAATGAGAACTCCACTTTCAGTACATCATGTCTGGACAGAGCCAGCCACACTTGAAGAGTGTTGGGAAATGTTCCCAATGGGACTATTACAAGCTCTTGTCATGTTTCTGTATGTGTTTCCCTTATCAACACCAGATTTTTTCCTCCAAAATCCTCTAGTTTGTATGCACTAATTCTGACTTGATGATTACAGGCAGAAAGATAAATAAAATAAATAAGACTCCTAAGTTAAAGTAAAGGAGGTGAGTAAAAGGAAGAGCAGTGTGAACCCACTATACTGCCCTCTCCCACTGTTCTGCCCCCCCATTTCTAGAGCTGAAGGTCACTGGCTGGAATGAACATGGGTGAACTCCTCCCCCATGTGCACTACAGGACACTGCACTCACCTGCTCAAGGCCATCACTCCAGAGATGCACCTGTTCTATATCACCTTTCTCCTCATTACTGGCAGCTCATCAACATGCTGTTCTTTCTCTTCTCTTAGTACAAACCCCTCTTACAACTCCACTTCCTTTTCTAGCTAGTTCTCTTTTTTCTGATCTTCTTTATATAAAAACGCCAAAGCATTTTCAACACACAATGTCTCCTATTCCTCTTTTCTTCCTTTCTCTCTTGTTGCAAACAGGTTTGCACTTACCATGTTCTGACACCAATTTACATTTCTATGAGGACTTCATATGATGAAATATCTTTGTTTTAATAAGTACTATCTCATATCTTATGTTTGCATTTATTTGACGATTTATATTTCCTCTTCTTATAGTCATCTGTTCATGTGGCTCTTATTTTTGTTTTGGAAGAAGGGGATACATTATTCTTTAAAAAATCTTTTGGAGTGTGTGAAGAGTATTGTGGTATGGTTGGTGTGTGATGTGATGTGTGTGCAGAGATGCATATGGAGGCCAGAGAACGTCAACTGTCCTCTTGCTTTTGCTCATCTGCCCGTTTCCTGAGTTGGGAGTCTCTCACTCTACCTAGAGCTGCTGGTTTTTGCCAGTTCTTTTGGCTAGCTAGCCTAAGTCATTCTCCACCGTCTCCAATCCTCCCTGCCCTGTGCATGGGCATAGCCAGCTATTTACATGAGTGCTGGAGATCAAACTTGGATGTTCTCAAACCCTCACTGCTGGCACAGCAAGTGTTCTTAACTGCTGAGCCATCTCTCCAGCGCCTCTTTACATTATTTTTATTGAATCAGATGACTTAGACTTATTTTATTTTGATTTGTTTGGGGCAGGGTCTCATCCTAGTCAAAGCTGACCTGGAATTCACTTTGTAGCTCAGGCTGGTCTTGAACTTATGGCGATCATCCTACCTTAGCCTCCTGAGAGCTGGGATTAAAGGTGTGTGCCAGTATGTCTGGCTGATGATTTACTTTAAGTAAAGAAGATTGGTTCTTTGCTTGGTTCAAGTTTTAAACCTGATGTCAGCACTCAGTCCAAAGGGGAAGCGTTCCAGTAGGAGGTATGTTTGTATTTGGGGTCACCACAACTGCTGAGTTGGCATGTGGTTATGGAAATCCAAGCTTGCATTCTGTGCTAATTAATGGTCTAATTGTGAGATTCATGCCTTAGCTTATAAATCTTTTTGTTAAACTTACCATAGAAGAACTGGGGAACTCAAAATTAAGATAATATATTGCTTCCTATGTATGTTGTAGGCATGATTCAATGTTAGTAACTAGGTCCTTATGCATTAAATGATAACTAACTAAAAGCTTTAGTATGTATGTGGGATGACAAGAATGGTGAGTAATAGGGTACAACTTTATAATTTGCAGGCTTCTGTAAATGCACTAGAAAACAATCAGACCTACCTGCCAGCGTTGGTTAGAAGAGGGCCTGCCTTTCCTTCCGGGGCTATGGTGATGAAGACGGTGCTGCACTGATGGGCCGTGTCCACATACACGCAGCCAAAGCCAGTGAGGAACACAACCTGCCAAAGGAATATTCAGAACCTGCTTAAGAGAAGTGAACAGAACACCACTGAAATGGTTGACTTCAGATATCTCAAGCTTGGATTCAATACCACAAACACTTCCTGGGTATATTTCTTTATATCCATGTGTACAAGCTATTTAGTTGACTTGAAATGAATAAAAAAAATTAAATCCAGATTTTTCAATATCCAGATACAAAGTTCATAGAAAAAAAAAAATGATGGATGATGGGGCATGAGTATCTTCATTCTCTAGTACTTTGGAATTGGCAACTAACCCTGTATGGGCTGGAGGCCAGCCATGAGGCCAGCTTCCTATGTGCATATGAAACTCTGGGAAAAACTTAACTTAGGACTTGAAATGCAATGTAGAAACTCTTCATACTCCTCAGTGTTAACTTACTATTACAGGGGTGCCCTCGTTTGCTGGGCACAAAAAACAACATAACTCCAAACCCAGCAGTAAGGTCCAAGGGCCCTCACATAAATTTCAGAAGTTTAGGTAAGTTAATTTGCCTAGAGTCAAAATTAATTTTTATACCATGAGAAGGTGAACAAAAATCTAACCTCTCCTCTATTTCAGAAGCCAGGTGCCAGGCCAGCAGAACAGATGTCCTTTTAGTATTAAATACCAACACTGCTCACATGGATGAATATTTGAAATCAGAGTAGAGCTATGTGAAAAACAACTCTAAGAACATCATGTTCACAGCCAGGATTACCTGAGGGCAGAGGCAAGAGCCTCCTTGTGCTTGGGAATACTGACTATGATGATTTGCAATAAGTTCACACCTGACCCTTTATTATTAATAGGACAGCAAATAAAAGAATAAAGACTGATAATTCCTGGGTGAAGAAACCAAAATAGCATTTGCTTGGCAAGTAATGAATGTATTTTTATTCTGACCATACAAAGTGGTCTAGAAAAAGGACACACAGACCATATGACAGAGTCATAGACTCATATTTGGAAGCAATATCAAGGTCACTGGGATTTTTTTTTTCTTGTGCAATGGCTCCCCCCTCAGAAATCTTCAGCTTCCAGGACACCTGGATATCATTTCTGACTCTTCTTCCTCTTCCCTCCTACAGCCCAGCTGTGATCTGATCCTCTGCCCAGCTGCCACTCTAGTCCAGACCCTGCTCACACTCACCACTCCCCGTGACTAGGGGCACTAGGACAACCGCCTCCTTCAATCCTTTAACAATCCTGCACATCTTTCACAGACAGCTTAAAGAATGCCTTATTCCATGAGGTTAATTTTTTTTCTATAAACTTCCTCAATTCTGCATTTTAAAGGCAGTGAAACTACATTTCTACTTGATCATAAATTTTATTGTTTGTGTGTCATAGTTAGCCATTTATAGGTCTGACTCAATCATATTATAACCTTCTTGAGAACAAGAATGAGTCAATTTTCTATATCTGTGTTCTCTGAGGAAGTCTCTCAAACACATTGTTTTCCAAAGATATCTGTTTTAAAGGATTCTGCATCACAAATTTGCTCTATTTTTCCAACATAAGAAGTCAACTTAATTATCATAAAATTCGAATTAAAATGATTCAGCTCACAAATCTAAAGCTAAATAAATATTCTTGGAGAAATATTCCTAGTTATAAAAGCCATGTCTATGTATAATATGCTTTCTACAAGGTTAAGAGATGTGGGATCATTCATTTTGCACAAACCTTTGTAAGGCTCTCTGCTCCCGTTTATGTTCTGTTTTCTCATAGACTGTCTATAACTTACTGCCATGACCCAGGTTTTTTAGCAGGGAGTGCTAAAAATCAGAACTACCATCCCTTGAAGGAGGGAAAGTAGGAATCAAAGTAGGGAAATGCCTAGAATCCAACTCATTCTTGGAGTAATCTTAAATGTTTAAATGTTCCAAGACAATAAAGACGGGGCAGGCTGGTGGTTTCTGTTAACTCTCTAGGAGACTTTTGAAAGGAAGAAAAATGACCTTTACTTTTTGGTACTTCTGGCCTGAAATGTGGACTTTGGAGAGAGATTTTGTTGGGTGTTCCTTTCCTTCCACACTGAAAATGGAAGAAACAGACTTCTCCCTACAACACTTTTCTTGTCTCTTTTTGCATGTAGACCAACCAATCATAACCCCATGCACAGTGCAGAAGGAGCAGTTAGGAAGTTAGGTACCCATAGGAACTAGGTCCCTATAATCAGGACCTCAGAAACTTAAGGGAAATTCTCATTTTCATGTAATGGTGTCATCATTTAATCATTTCACCCAAAGAGTATCTACTAAGAATTGGTTATCAGAGATACTAAAGTCATATCTATAAGTTGCTCATAGCCCAGGGGACAAAAAGCAAAGTCCACAGATAATGATGCAAACTAACAGTTCCAGGGTAGAGGTGTGTGCAATGCTTCTCCTCTTAAGCGCTGACCATCCTGGTTCCTGTGCAGGCCACAAAAGCAAAGACAGATGTCCATTTTCTTTAGCACTTTCACTCAGTGCCTGGCTCTCAGGTCAAACAGGAAATAATCTGAATTGCCAGCTTTAAAAAGCAGCTCCTGGAGCACAGCTCTCTAGCATCAGCCTTCTTCTACAGCAGCATGGGAGGATGCTCTCCAGCACTTGCAGTTTGGTGCAGCCATCAGTCTTGGCTAGTGGGTTAAAGGTAGAACTGACACGTGCTACTAATGAACCAAAGCATAAAAGGGCCATCTTTCCTCTCCTGCTGCAGAGACTAAATGTGGGTTTTCTGTCCCAGATCAATGGTGGGCCAAATTGGTTATATTCCTATTGCTGGAAATAAAGCTTTATTAGAACACAACTGTGTTCAATTATTTACATATTATCTGTAATTATAAGAATTGAGAAGTTGAGGCAGAGACTTTATGGCATCTTGTTATAGAAAGCAGACATATTAATTGGACATTTTGGTAGGAGTTTGGAAGACCAGAATGTTGAGAGAAATACAAACAGTGGAAGCCTGTCTCATCAGGTTTCAGAGGGGACCAAGGACTCCATGTGGTACTAGTACAGAAACCATTCATTCTATATTCTGACAAATGATCTGGATGCATTATGCCTGTTTTCTGACCATTCGAATGACACCGTGTTCAAATGTAATGAATTAAGTTGTCTGGTAGTAGAATTTATTTTTATTTTTTAGGTAGGTTCTCACTCTAGCCTAGGTTGACCTGGAACTCACTCTGTAGGCCTAGACTGGCTCTGAACTCATGGTGATCCTCCAACCTCTGCCTCCTGAGTGCTGGGATTAAAGGTGTGTGCCACCACACCTGGTTTGACAGAAGAAATTTTAAAGCAATACAGCATCCATATGTGGCATGGTTAATGCTCACTGTTCACAGACCCACAGTAACAGATAGTGAAAAGATTTGAAAGATAGGTAGTTCGGCAAGTAATGTGACAGTTTGAAAATGCACACAGAGTGAGTGCAGAGAAATCAGCTGTAATTGTTAAGAGATTTCTTCCACTAAAAAGAAACCCCAAACTCTTCAACTAGGATAATATGAAAGGTGCCCTGAGAATAAGACCCCACCCATTGAAGGCTCCAACTTGTGAAAAAAACAAATTAAATAGCCTAACCTGAGAATGCCTCTGATGGGGTTCCCTGTTTTAAAACAACTATTTACTGGAACTACACCACTGAAAAAAAATTGGTTTCCCTCCCCAAGCAACCATTACTGTTCTGGTACTTTATGTTGATTATCAAGTTAATAAAACCTTGTACCATCTGTGAGACATTGCCTAGGATCTAGACAAGCCTATGAGTGACTATCATGATTAGGTTAATACAGGTGGGAACACCCACCTTAACTGTCAGTGGCACCCTTCCATGGGCCTGGGTCCTGAACTACAGAAAAAGGAGAGAGCTGGCTAAGCCCTCTTTAGTGTACATATAATATTTGAGATAAAACAGCATTCCATACAAATTTATGTCAATGTTACTTAAGGTGTTTGTACTGGGAAGGCAGTAACATGAACTGAAGCAGAGATTCTAGGAAAAGTTTGCTTGGAGTCTAGAAATCAATCTTGGTTTCATAGAAGTTGAGTTGCTTATAAAGCACTTCAGGCCAAGATGTTTGGTAGATAGCTGGAAGCAGATTTGGAGCTTAGAAGACGAAGGCCAGAGAGATATCTGGGAGTGATTGGGTGATAACAGTAGCTAAAGCACTGAGATGAATGAGATATCCAGAAAGGATGAGAGAGAAATTTCAAAGATGATTAAAGTAGAAAAGCTTGGATAGGGATGAAAAGAAAACGGTTGATACTTTGGATGTAATTTTTCCCTCTGCTTTGTTTTTGAAAAATATTTCAGGGTAATCATGACTTCTCAGGATCTCTGGAAACAGCTATGGCTCTGCCAGAACAAACTGTGAATGTGGAGGAGGCTCTAGATCCGGGCTCTTGGCAGACATAAGACTTGGTGTCAACTTGCTGGTATCAATTCTAGACCTAACATGGGTTGGGAAAAGGTAAGATAAATGAGCAAGAAGCCAAAATACCTTCAATACACATTTCTAAACCAGGTACTCACTTTGATAGACAACGCTTTCTTCCATAAACAAAATTTCCTGAATGAAGCCTAGAAATATCTCTGAAAATTACTTGCTGTAACAAGATCTATGGTACTGTGACCTTCTTATGATGGGTACCAAGCAGACTGATTACCATCTGAATCCTAGTTCGTCAAGGAGCTTAAGGTGTCTGATATTGTTAATGATGTGAACTGTCATGTTCAGTATAATTTAAATGTGTTTTGGGGCACATTTTATTTTTTAAATTAATTTGAGGGGGTAGATAAGAGAGAATGAACGCACCAAGGACTCTAGCCACTGGAAATGAAATCCAGACACATGTGCCATTTTGTGCATTTGACTTATGTGAGTTCTGGGGAATAGAACTTGGGTCCTTAGGCTTTGCAGGTAAGTGCCTTAATTGCTAAGCCATCTCTCTAGCCCAACATTTTCTTATTGTAGAACTGCAGGGTAGCAGAGTTTGGTGTTAACAGCTGACTAAACCCAGTCACGAGTGAAGTGTCCAGTGACTCTCCACAGTATGGTGGCCTTGGATTTGTTCTGTTGAACATAGTTATTAATGGCTTGGTTGAATATGTAGAATGTATGCTCACCACATCTGTGGATGACATAAAGCTACCATGGATACTTAATGCTACATGACAGCATCACAAATTTTTTTAAAAACTAATTTCAACAAGCTAGAGTAGGCCAATAATAACAAGACTTTATTGGGGATAAATGTAAAGTCTTGTCATTGGGTTCAAAAAGTCAACTGTATAGCAAGTCATATGATAAAGACATGGGGGACGTGGTTGACCACAGTTCAGTAATAACAAACAGTCTGAGCTTGTTAATATAAAGCTAATTCAACCTCCTACTTTATTAATGGAAGCATAGGGAAGTAATGGCTGGTTAGACCACATTTGGAATATGATGTGTAATTCCAGCTGCCAGATTTTAAAGAGGGAACATAACACATTGGTGTGTTCACACTAGGGTAACTGTGGTGATGTGTCTGGAAATCACATTTATTAAAGGAGTGATTCAAGGAACTAGAAATGTTTGGCCTGGATAAGGGAATACTGAAGAGAAGATGTATAAGCTTGGGCTGCAGAGATGGCTTAGAGGTTAAGGAGCTTGCCTATGAAGCCTAAGGACCTATAGGTTCAACTTCCCAGAACCCACATAAGCCAGATGCACATGGTGGCGCATGCAGCTGCAACCAAGGCCCTGGTGTGCCTATTCTCATTCTCTCTATCTCTCATAAATAAATAAATATAATTTTTTTAAAAGAGAAGATGTAGAGCTGCCATCAGAAAAATATGCTATGATTGGATTGAAGGGGTACTAAATAGGCTGTGATGTCCTAGAGGGCAATGCAAGGATGAAAGAGTGGTTGATGCTGAGAGACACTTTTTAGGAAGATCATGAACAAGGTTTCTCACAATCCCTTGGAATAAGCCACAGCTATGACATGTTGAGATGACATGTCATGAGGCACTCTTCTAACCTGTACTCTGTAGCCAAGGGAGGACTCTACAGGTCAGTATGTGACCTCAGCTTGGTGTAGGAATAGCCAGAGTGGATGACATATGAGCAGACCCAGGTACCAGCTTAATCGTACTTAGTTGTCACTGATTATCCTGTAAGCCTCCAACCTCTCATTAGTAAATAAACTTAAAAATGAATTGCCCTGATGATCTTAGTCTTTGCAGTGATCAAAGCCTCTAGCTTAGATTTGCTGTTTTACTGCATCTATTACTCAAGTGCTTGGGATTGGTATTACATCCTATTGAAAGCCAAAATTTGGTACATGATAGATCCTCAAAATCACCTTTTTTTTGAGCAAACAAGTAAAAGAATTGGAGACTGTGTGAAGCATTTTGTAGATGGCACAGAGCTACTAGACACAGAGGTACTGCTACTCTGCCCATCCCTCCCAAATGCAATAACTTTGAGAATAGTAGGAACACTGACTAAGTACTTCTGTTAGTGGCAATTGATCACTGTAATTTTTAAGAAGGGAAGTTACTTACGATGGGAAAATTTTCATAGACTTTGGGATTGTTCAGCTTGAGCATTTTTCTTTGCCATCTCAATGACTTTGACCAAAAATGGCAGCTTTAGGTTCAGTGAGAGACTGTGTCTCAAGGAAATAAAGTGGACGAGTGATATAGGAGGACACCTGATGTTCTACTCTGGCCTCTACAAGTGCGCGTGTGTGCGCGCGCGCGCACACACACACACACACACACACACATTTAAATACAGAAATTACTTTACATAAACAATACAAGACTTCTCATGGCACTTAAGATAAAAACCAAACTCCCGTGAGAACCCTCAGGTGCTTATCAGGTTTGGTGTAAATGCCTCACAAGCTCTTACTGTCGTTTTCCTTTCCTTCATGCACATCTTTAACCCTAGCACTTGGGAGGCAGAGGTAGGAGGATCACTGTGAGTTCAAGGCCAGGCTGAAAATACATAGTAAATTCCAGGTCAGCCTGGGCTAGAATGAGACCTTACCTCAAAACAAAAAAACAAAAGACCATGCACCTATTCTGAGCCCCCAAGCTTCAAACATGTTTTCTTTTTCTGCCTAGAAAAAAATCCACCCCACCCAGCCACTCTTCTAATTCATGCCTATTTTACCTGTAAGGTGCAGGTGTCTGGCCCTTCACCCAGAGACACTCATCTAACCCTCACAGGGTCTACTGTGCTCCCTTCCAGAATACCTGTTCCCTTCCCTTACAGCTCCTATCAGTTTGCAATGATATGGCAGACTGCGTTATTTGCTTATTACCTATCTCCTCCTCAGTCTATCTCCATAGCATGGACTAAGTTCTGTCTTTGCTCAGTACACTTTATGTAGTCCCAGCACCAAGATTAATGGGTGGTATATATTAGAAATTCAGCATTTGTTGACTGAATGAAGAAAGTTTTACAATGCTTGCTAGTTACCCAATAACTTCTATGTTGCTAACTTGCTTTGAATTTTTCAATATCACATTGCCTAACTGTCATAAAGAAGGCTTCTGATGAGCAGAAGTTGAAAGCCCCCACACGAAATAGGATCTAAGCTATTTTGCTGATAAGATCAAATTTATGATTTAGAATTATCCATGTATACTTGAGTGATGGGGCCTTTTGCTGCTGCAAATAAACTCTGGATGCATGTACCATTTTGTGCACCTGGCTTTACATGAGTAATAGAGAACTGAACTTGGACCAGCAGGCTTTTCAAGAAAGTGTCCTTAACCATGTGGCAATCTCTCCAGCCCCAAAGGATACTTCTTTTTGAGATTGTAAATCTACTTACAAGAATTATTTCACAGATTCAATATTTGTACTTATATAAGACTGCCCTGTATACAAAACTGAGCCTGGGAACACAGCTTGGACTGACAGAAGGTTAAGGGGTTTTATTCCTTGAGGCATATTGGAGATTTTGGAGTGTTTTAATTCTGCTGTCTTAGGTTAGTGTTGAAAGTCACATCTTGGCTCTCAAAGACCAAGGGCTAAGGAGAATTTCTGGTAGACAAGCCCATTCTTAACTAGGGCTGCTCTCCTATCGGGACACTTAGCTCTTTCCCTCCCCAGTGATCTATATGCCTGGGGGTACTGCTGAGGGGATGTCAGCGAGGGTCTGAAAGACATCTTCCTCCACTGGAGGAAGTACACCATGGTCTGCAGGACATACGACACACAGCTCCTGAAAGATTAATGGGAGCATGAGCCTCCACTGGGTCATCCGGCCACGGATGGTGAGGGTGTTGGAAAGTGAGCCTTTCTCAAGCTCTGAAGTATCCCTGACTACAAAGGGTTGAGGAAACTTAGAATGGACAGGAATTCCCAAAATATGGTTTGGCAGGTAGAATACCTATTGTAAAGAATTTCCTAGACACACATAAGATTTCTAAAATCTTTAAACTCGCACAGGGGTTCAGGAATGCTTGAGAAACTCACAGTATTCATTTGGTAAATCAATGAGACTGATACCATTTGCGGGGGCTGCACAGACCTGGCAGATTTCTCGCTGCTCATCACATGAGCTCTGCTGATGGGTAGACGGGGGTCCATCATGAGTGGGGGCACTTCCAGCTGCTCAGCCATCCATGCTAGCTTTTGTCCTTGGCTGATCATCTGTTTTCAAAGCTCTTGCTCTTAGATCCCTCCCTCTTTCCCTCTCTCTTAGCAGATCATTCCTTACACTCTTCACCAACAAATAAACTCAATGTCACCAAGAACCCATTCACTTAACATTCTAGCCCTAACCCTCCACATGGCTCCATCTATACCTGTGCCTATGAGTGACTCTTCCTCTGTCAGAGAAGCAGAAGTGTTCCTTCTTGTAACTGGACATACTTTGTCCATGCCTTCTGCTTCTCTGGCACATTCTCACTCATATTCTCTCCTCTTCTTCAACATGTGAAGAGCTTCTTCCCTCATTTTTATGGCCATACTCCTTAAGAGAACATGTCTCACTTGCTTCTCAATGCACTGACCCCTGCCAGCCACATTTCTATTCACTTGAACTTGCAACATTCTCAACATTACCTTGCCCAGCTTCTTAGCAGGGTTTCTGCCCACCTTACGGGGTTTTCCTGTCACCACTGCTCAGTGTCTCCTTCTACCACATGGTTCACCCACCGTCATCTTTTTGGCTGTTCTGTATTTGCAGCCTGGAGTTTCTTCAAGTTACACCTAGGACCCTCTTGGCTACTTTTACAATCTCAATAACTACAGCCTCTTACTTGGTCCATTCATTTGGTCATTGACTTCTATTGATGATTAAGGGCTGGGGGGGGGTGCTCAATAGATAGTATACTTGCTAAGTTTGGACTCCCAGGGACCCATATAAAGCCAGATGTACCAGAGCATGCATCTGTAACCCAAGGCACCTATGGCAAGATGGGAAGAAGCAACAGAAGGACCCTGAAGCTTGTGAACCAGTTAGCCTGGAATATGCAGCAGCAGACAAGAGATTCTACCTCAAAACAAGGTAGAAAGTGATGCACAACACCTGTGCTGTGGCACACATGTGCTCTCTTACACACATACAAACACACACACATACTCAATTCATACCACAAATACATATATGTGCAAAAATATTTTATTGTGTTGTAAGGTACTCTGCTATAAGCCGAGGGCAAATATATTATGTTTCTAACCACCAGGAATCTTGATGTGCTGGAAAATCTTTAAAGAAAGTAAGCGTAGAGTTGGGCATGGTGGCTCTTGCTCTTAATCTTAGCACTAGAGAGGCAGAGGTAGGAGGATTCCTTGAGTTTGAGGCCAGCATGAAGCTAGAGAGTGAGTTCCAGGTTAGCCTGGGCTACTTTGAAAAAAAAAAGGAAAAGGAGAAAGTGTGTGCAAAGTAGATATCCATTGCCCATCAACAGACAAATTATAAAGAAAGCATTATGGTAGAGAAAAACTAAATTATGTCACTTTCAAGAAGTGGATGGAATTAGAAATTAGCATATAAAATGAAGTAGGGCAGACTCAGGAAGACAAGGATCACATGTTTTCTTTCATATGTAGATGCAATATTAAAAAAATAATTGACATGAAAGTAGGAGGGGTACTATTTAGGAAGATAAAGAGGTCTGTGTGAAGGGCATAAGAGAGGGCATGAGGACTTTGACTATGATTACAGTATATGATATACATGTATGAAAATGTCAAAATTAACATTAAAAAAAGAATAAGAACATATGTGTGTAATTGATATTAGATAAGCTAATAGGTATGCTGATTTCCTATCTTTCTTTGGGGTAAAAAAATGACATCCTTGATGACTTGCATTTTATAACTTTTTGTTATTTTTTAATACAAATTAAATCAATACCACTTATAGAATTTTGAATGGTTAATGGTAAAAAGAAAAAAAGAAAGAGGCACAATTAAATGCTATAGATGTTATGATCAGGTAGAGGGGTCCAGAGGATGAGGCAGGAAACTCTCATAATGCTTTCTTTATTCTTTGTCTGTTGATGGGCAATAGACATCTAGTTTGCTTCCCTTCCCTTCCCTCTCCTTTCCTCCCACCATTCTCTTTCTTTCTTCAAAAGAAGAAGAGAAAGAATGTCCTGGAGGACTGGGAAAGAAAAATCAAGGGTTTCTAAGCAAAGGAGTGGAATGTACTTAGTGCTCCTGAACATGTGCACTGCAGTTAGGCAGAGCTGGATAAAAATGTAGCCGCAACTCCATCCCCCCAGCCCCCCTGCCCCGCCATTTTCTTTTGTTTGTTTCCAGGCTAGGTCTCGCTATAGCCCAGGCTGACGTGGAACTCACAGTGATCCTCCTATCTCTGCCTCAGCTGGGACTAAAGGCTTGTGTGTGTGTGTGTGTGTGTGTGTGTGTCTCTGTCTCTCTCTGTCTCTGTCTCTCTCTCTCTCCCTCCCTCACTCCCTCCCCCAACTCAGCCTTGCCCTTCTTTTATAATGCATGGGACCTTAGAAAAGGGAATTTTCTTCTGGGCCTTAGCAGCACCCACACGGTCCACTGACCTGTGTTCCCTGACTGTTGATGTCGATGGCATCACTCCATTCAGTTGTTATTTCTTCCAGCAATTCTACCCTCAAAAGGAGGCTAGGAAGTAAGTCTCTCGTCTTGCAATCTGGATAACTGGAGATCTGATGATAAAGCTCATGATGAATTGAGCCCTCAGGAGGAATTTTTCTGCAATAAACCTCAAACTTTGGAATATCTGAAATAAAAAAGGCATATGCAGACAAGTTTTAAAGACAAAGACTTAGGGATATGAAATAATTTGGAAAAATAAACTTCTTGGGCCTGGGAGATGCTCAGTAGTTAAAGGCACTTGCTTACAAAGCCTGTTAACCCTGGTTCAATTCTCCAGTATCCATGTAAAGCTGGACACAAAAAGTGGTACATGCATCTGACATTTGCTGGCAGTGGCAAAAAACCCTGGCATGGCCATACACTTCCACATAAGTAAATCAAAATCAAAATAAGAAATAGGGCTGGGGAGATGTTAAAAGTCTGCTTGCAAGACATGTTGGCTCAGTTCAATTCCCCAACACCCACATAAAGCCAGACCAATGCAAATAGTGGTGCATTTGTTTGAAGCAGCAAGAGGCCCTGTGCACGTGTGTATGTGTGCGCGCGTGCACACACACACACACACACACATTCACAGACATACATGCAAATCAATCAATAAAAATATTAAAAAAGAAACTTCTTAAGAAGGCACGAATAATACCTTTACTTATTTGATAAGCATTCTTAAAGGATTACAGGTATCTACTAAGTCAAAAACCTCCAAAAAGAATACCAGTTCTCTATTAATTTCAATGCTATAAAATATACCTTTGATATTTTCCTTTACAAGTATTGTTACTGGACATCTGTTGTGGATAATTACTCGAGGACTAGGATCTTCTGAGAGGGTTAAATAAGTGACTCCCAAGTGTTCTTGATATGTCAGCGCTATAGCCCTAGAACAGAATCAAATTACAGAAGTGGTTTAGAAAAATTGCAGGCTTTTTCTGCTGGTCCATGTTGACTTAGACATGTAATATTCCAAATTCTAAAACATCTCTTTTCTAATTTGGGAGGTTGTCTTCCAGAAAAAGGAGACCTTCCCACATTTAATAGCTGACCTATATGAACTGGAGGTTTATAGATTTTTATGGCAATAATAACATACTTTTACCATAAAATACTCAAAAGTGTGAGAACTTATTTCAAACATAAAACCCATGATTCTATTGCACAGACAGAACTTTCACTGACCTCATATTAACCTTGCCTGATGCTTTTCCCTCTGTGTTTATATGATTTAAACTTTTCAAATACAGCACTTTGATACTTTCTTCTTCCCCAGTTTTCTTTAGAATTTACTAGAGAACTTGTGTGCTGCTTGTTTCTTGTTCTGCATGTAGGGAAGACCCAACCTGTGTAGTGTCAACTTGTATAAGCTAAGCCTGCACTGCAGGATCTACATTTTGACCATCAAGAGCAAAGCTAGAATTACTTGTCTTTCAGGGGCTATGTAGGTACAGATGACCCTTTGTAATGAAGACAGAATTTTTTCTATTGCCCTGCAGACTATTAAATGGTATTCTGCAGGAAGAAAAAAATTTTCTGAAGTTTTTCTGATGAAGTGATGGTCAAAATTACAGAAATTAGGTAACTTGCCAAGGTGGGTCTTAGTTGATGCTGATTAAAACAGGTCTATGGTACACTGAAGAATTTACCCTTTGCTATCTGTTACCTAATAAGAGTCCTCCATGAAGACCATACTTATCTGAGATGTCAAAGTGAACTGTTCACTGGCGAAAGTGTATGAGTAATACTATCACATATGCACCTTCAGTAAGGGCAGGGAGAGAGCAGGCGCTGGGAGAACAAAGATGCATTCATGTTCAGTGAAGTCCTTGGAGAAATATCAAAGTTGTTTTCCAATCCTAATTTCAGAAGAGCTAGGCAAGCCAACTTCAGATAGTTTCTTTTTGACAGCCACAAAACCCGGGGGTGAAAACTACCATACTACATTTGTAATTTATTTAACTTAATAATTATAGATAGATAAGGCTAACTTATACTAATAGTCTTAGAATTTTAAACCCATTTTCTTTTCTTTTTTTTTAAAGATTTATTTGTATTTGTTTATTTTAGACTGAGAGAAAGGGAGAGAGAGAGAGAGAGAGACAGAGAGAGAGACAGAGAGAGAGTGAGAATGGGCGTGCCATGGCCTCAAGCCACTGCAAATGAACTCCAGACACGTGCACCACCATGTGCATCTGGCTTACATGGGACCTGAAGAATCAAACCTGGGTCCTTACGCTTCATAGGCATAATATCCTAACTGCTAAGCCATCTCTCCAGCCCTTAAACCTATTTTCTAAACGTTTTAAAATTTGACTTTCCAGTCTGGCATGGTGATGCACGCCTTTAATCCCAGCATTCAGGAGGTAGAGGTAGGAGGATTGCCATGAGTTCAAGGCCACCTTGAGACTACATAGTGAATTCCAGGTCAGCATGGGCTACAGCTAGACTACTTCACAAAACCAAAAAGAAAAAAATTTGATTTTCCACTTAAAAATGTTTGTAGACATAAATTCATATCCTTTCAAGAAATACCCTTTGCTGGGCATAGTGGTGCAAGCCTTTAATCTTAGCACTCCAAGGGAGGCCAAGGTAGGAGGATTGCTGTGAGTCCAACGTCAGCCTGAGGCTACATAGTGAATTCCAGGTCAGCTTGGACTAAAGGGAGAACCCACCTGGAAAAACAAAAACAAAAACAAAAAACCTAAAAAACAGTCCCTTAATCTCAACACACTTATCTTAATTTATCTAAAACCAGAATAGAAGGTAGTCACTCCACTGCAGGGATAGGGAAGCAAAAGGTTTGTTAAATCAGGAAAGAAGAAAGGAAGCATGTAGGGAATAGGATTGTACCATTATGGATATCATAAGTTAAGCTGTTATCTTTTAAAATGTTATTAAAAAAATCTCGGAATACATCCAAGAACTTAGGATGGCTTAAATCCCAGAGTGTATAAATTTCAGGATCATGAGAAAAAGGTACCTCTCATAAGGTCACAATATGTTTTCTTTTGTAGTTGTTATATCTACCATAAGTAAGTTATTCTTGACAGCTGCAGAAAGGATGTACTGCATACAAAACCATCACAAAATAGAAGTCCAGTATGAACAAACCATTACACGTCTCTAGCTTGATTCTGTGGTTGTTATTTGCATAATGGGTAATCTAAATTGGAACAGCTTGCGTGCAGGAACAACCACAGCACAGAATATTCCTTGGCTTATGTTTATCTAAGTTATTATCTCTTTAAATGACTTTTTGTGAAAAATTCCATTTTGAAGTAAAAGCAAAATATTGGAAAAGAAAAAGTGTTCCAACTTGAATTTCTTATACTTTAGCCTTCATTCCTCAATTTCTCATCATTTTACAGAGTAACAAAGAGCTCCTAAAGGAGTAGGATTTTTTAAAAAATTACAATCCATTAATGCTACTCTTTGGTACAATATCATTTTCTTTAAGCATAAGGTATGTATAAGGGCAAAATTGCTAAGATTATACTGGGACAACCCATTTGTGATTATGACCTTTGCTCAAGTGTACACAATGTCTAAAAGTCATTAAAGATGAAAGTAAAACCTACACTTACATATGGGGACACTGCAACTGCTCTCCTGTCTCTCTTAGATCTTGATGAACACTGACACTGGCAGGCGAAGATGAACAGTCACACTATGTAACATACCTGGTGCAGAATCCATTCTCCCTAAAGGTCCCAAAGGGCACAGCTACACTCTGTCTGGGAAACTCTTGTCTAATTACAGCTGGCAGGCTCCAGTATTGTGAGCTGTCGGCACCTGGTTCAGGAGAAAAGCCCAGCAAAATCTGTTTCTGAAGCACGGATACATCAAACACTGACGGCCCAACGTCAGGCATGAAGTCCCAGCAAAGAAGGGAGCTGGATTTCATAGCAGGCTGTTCTCCACCTGGGCAAATGCTGTAAGTAGCACTGTCCGGAACATGAAAACACTGAAAAGACAATGCAAAGGGAACACATTTACTATAGCAATGCAGAGAAATTAAGCTTTAGAAGCAGTGCTTCTAAGAAAACATAACCATAAACTCTCAGAAAGTGCCTGAGGCAGGCACATGGGATTGTCTGCAATCTTGTTTCTACCAGAATGCCCCATGAGACAAAGCAGTGTCTGCTTCTCTGGGCATGATGAGACATTGATATAGCTGATCTGATTTAAAAGGTATTGTCAAGTTCTCATTGACCCCTAAGAAATGCAAAAGTCCTCATGGCCCAGGGTGAGAAATGTCATGGGGAAAGAGTCAACTTGGACAGGCATTTATGAAAAGGGATGGCATGCATACTGGGGGACTTCCACAACAAAGACCCAAGTGAGATTCAGAACAGGGAACTGGGAGTTCAGAAGACAGACAGACAGACAGACACACACACACACACACACACACTCTCTCTCTCTCTCTCTCTCTCTCTCTTACTTTAAGTTTATTTTTATTTATTTGCAAGCAGAGAGAGAGAGAGAGAGAGAGAGAGAGAGAGAGAGAGAGAGAGAGAGAGAGAAACAGACAGGCAGAGAGAAGAGAGACAGAGAAAGAAAGAATGGGCACACCAGGGCCTCTAGCCACTGCAAATGAACTACAGATGCGTGTGTCACTTTGTGCATCCAGTTTTATGTGGGTACTGGGGAACTGAACCCAGGAACGTTAGGCTCTGCAAGCAAATGCCTAAATCAATAAGCCATCTTTCCAGCCCCTCAGAAGACATATTTTATTTAAGGCTTACCCTGAACAAACTCTGACCTTAGCCGTCATATGGAATGCTACATGGTTTCTGGCATTTGAGTCTCTGAATTTTAGACTTCAAAAGGATCTCAAAGGATAATTTATTTGAATTTTGTTGTTCACAGTTTGAGGCTGCATTCTAGTGAACAGATAAATGACTTTTCAAATGTCACCAACCCAGTAAGTGGTAAGAAGCCAGAAGTTGGGTTTTCTACTCCACTGACCCACAGTTTCCCTCAGAGACCATGTCTCAGAACAACCCCACACCTGGCTGATAGGGTCAAAAAGATGACACTCTTCAGTGGCAGGAAGAAATCTATCTTGAAAGCTGAGACAAATATGGAGTTTGGGGTGAATGATGCTGCCATCACTGCTGGCTCATGACATTTACTTTTTACCAAAGCGATCTTATTTCATCGTCACAAAACCTACTAGGAATGCACACTTTTGCCAATTGAACAATGACAAAATGTAACTATGGAATGCCTTGGCTAAAGCCTCAAGAAGTCCTATGGTGAGGAGAAACAGGAAAATTGTTACGACAGACACACCTAGGTTCTCTTATCCAATCATCCCAAGGCAGACATTGGTTGACCTATTTTTCCCACCTGGGAAATCAGTGGAGTATGTCTGGACATATATTTCAGAGAGAGATTGGGAAAGAGAGGAAGAGGAAGACTGAATGGGTACTCCAGGACCTCTATCTATTGAAAACAAACTCCAGACATGTGCACCACCTTGTGCATTGGGCTTGGAAATCAAATCTGGGTCCTTAGGCTTTTCAGGCAAGAGCCTTAACTGCTAAGCCATCTCTCCAGCCCCCTTCGTGACATACATGATTTCTATCAACCTGTTTGTGAACCAGAATGATATTTTACTGTTCTGGCAATGTTGTAAGTACCACAATACACTACAAGCTAACATGTTTAAGACTTTCATCTCATCTGATTATTCTAATGTAATTTTCAGAGCAAAAAGAAGATAATAGTGTAGAACAGAGTAAAGAATGATAATTTCCTATATGATAGTTCTGATAGCATAAAATAGTTGCATAACCACTTTGCATATTCTAAGGTTTGAAAACATCCTCTCCTTACTGTCTTAAAATAAACTGCTCATCTGAATTATACAAAGAACCATATAAAAACTCTCCCTCTGAATCTTGGATTTATTTTATGCATATTCTGCCACTGAAATGTTAACATAAATGTGCTGGTACACTTTCAAATTTATTCTTCTTGTGGACACAGAGCTACTGCCCCAGACCAGTGGCTCAGTTTAGGCACCAGCCCTCTTCTCCAGCAGTGTGTCATGATTTGCTGCTATCTATGGTTTTCCTCACCTTGGAAACCTGGATATGTCATTCATGGTTTTAGTTTCAGCATAAGTAAGTGAAGTCCATCTATATACAGTGTTAGCTTTTTCTTTGCCCTAGGCTAAAAACTGTTGATTTGATTTATGGTAAGTCCATGAAAATAGACAAAATAATCATGGTATGGACTGCTTACCTGGTTTCCAGAATGAGGATTAGACACAGATAACTGTGGTTTATAAAATATCTGATATGGTGTGTTATTGATTATTGTTGTCTTGTCTTCAATCTGAATAATTTGTATTCCTTGCTGCACCATGGAAGAAATGCAGAACTGGCACAACTGTGGGGTAATCAAGGAAAGAATGCACATTTATAAGAATATAAGGCATATATAAAAATTTGTTGACTCTGTTTTGAGTCCAAGTCTCGCTACATAGCCCATGCTGGCTTCAAACTCTATCCTCATACTTCCATCTCCCAAGCGCTGAAACTGTAGATGTGCATTATCATGACTAGCTCAATTCATAGTTTTTTAATTTTTGAGACAAGGTCTCATGTAAGCCCATGTGACTGAACTCAGTATGTAGCTGAGAATAAACCTGAATGTCTAATCTTCCTGTTTCTACTACCCAAGTGCTGGGACTATGTGCATGTGTGCCACCACACCTGGACTCAATTATCCTTAAAAGGTTGTTGTAAGTATTGGTTTGCCCAGGAAGTATCAATTTCACCTTTGTTTTTTTCAGAATACCTAAGAGCATTCCCTTTAAGTCTCAAAAATGGCCTGGCCAAGTAAGGGGCCAATATTTACAAAAGTCCCTCCAGAAAGCCAACTACTTTTGCTGCTATTGTGTAGCTATAGAGAAGAGACTTGTTTTCAGACTACTGTACAAATTATCTCACATAATATCTATAAATAACGTATACATAAACAAATACCACATATCTTAACCAACAGGAACCAACTCAGCACCCCTCCTTCTCAACTTCATCATAGCAGCGATCTCCCAGAATGCCTTTAACAGTGAAAGTGAGAATGAAGAAAAAAATGGCTGACTTTAATATAATAAACTACATTGTACTCCCCTTCTGTTTTAAGTACTTTTTGCATGTTTAATAATAAATTCCTACACAGTGTGGTCTTATATCTACTGTGCAGAAGAGGAGGACATATTGTGCAAGGCATAGATGACGCTGGAAGCCATGTGTCTGGACTTTATGGCACTGATCTTGCACCGTTTTACTACCTTACTGCATTCTCTAAGAAGCAGCAGTTGGGGAAGATGTAACTTGACTAAAGGCACCCATCTATTAAGTGTACTCTCAAAACAGCAGTTCTCAAAAGATGGTCTGGAGACTCATGATGCATCTCCATATAAGGATTCCCAAGGTCAAAACTATTCTTTTTTTTTTTTTTTTTCTTGGTTTTTCAAGGTAGGGTCTCACACTAGCTCAGGCTGACCTGGAATTCACTATGTAGTCTCAGGGTGGCCTTGAACTCATGGCGATCCTCCTACCTCTGCCTCCAAGTGCTGGGATTAAAGGTGTGTGCCGCTCAGCTAAAACTATTCTTTTTTAAAAAAATATTTTTATTTATTTATTTATTTGAGAGAGTGAGAGAGCGAGCGAGAGTGAGAGAGAGAACAGGTGCACCAGGTCCTTCAGCCACTGCAAATGAACTCCAGTCGCGTGCGCAACCTTGTGCATCTGGCTTATGTGGGTCCTGGAGAATCAAACCGAGGTCCTTGGGCTTTGCAGGCAAATGCCTTAACTGCTAAGCCATCTCTCCAGCCTAAAACTATTCTTACAATACTAAGTTACTATCTCTTCACTCTGACTTCCTCATGTGTATGCAGTGGAGTTTCCCAGAGGCAATATGTGATGTCACCATTCTTGTGGCTAATGGAGTATGTTTAAAGTCTACAGTAATTTTTAACAGTTTATAAAAGTCCTGAGACTCAAAAGTTTGAGAGCCATTACTAAAGAATAATTATATTTTCCAAGAGTTCATTCATTCATTTATTCATTCGCTACTTGCTGTCGCCATTGTGTGAGATGCTAGATGTATTGGGTGCTTGATTGTTGATTGTAACATTTTTTTTCCAGGTTTTCATAGTAGTTCTCAACTTACAACTATTTGATTTTAGATGACTCAATGGCTATTTGCTGCTTATACCCATGTTACAGTACTTTGGCTGGTAGAACATAAACATGTGTTTCCCAGACAACTGTGAGGAAATGGATACCAGTCTTGAATATTGAAGAAAGATTCACTTCATGTTTCAGGGAAATTTATTTTCTAAAAAGTAACTTCAAAGGTACTCATCAAAAATCTAACTTCTCCCCAGAGAAAGGCCATTATGAAGTCTACTACTATGCTGATGAAGTATTCCTTCTTTTTCTTACTTGGGATAGTTGAAATAATGAACATAAAAGTACAACATGAGTCTTATCCATGATCTACTATGGCAATGTACTTTCATAAGACAATTAAATGTGGCTGGTTACTGTATTGTTCAGCTAATTGTTTTGCATAGATACTAGATTTGTGCTGAAAAGCATATACAATTTGTATTCTGTTAAATAAGTATGTTCTTGGTATGCCTGTCTTTAAAAACATGTGTATCAGTCCACTGTTGAAGAATATGATGTCCTCTTACAACACTGATTCTAGAGGACAATCAGAATGGTCCCTGCCATTTTTCTCAGGATCCCCTTTCCAGAAAGATAAACTTTGCTGCAAGAATCACAACAGTACCTATTTCATTCCTTTCCTAAAGGAGGAGGTCAAGTATAATTTGTAAATAAATATTTGGGAATAAGTTTACCCCATACTCTAATTCAAGTGATTTCCACTACTATGGAATGGAATCATCACTAAGGTGATGAAATATTCCTTCTTTTTCTTATTTTGGATAAGCTGAGTGCACTGAGATGAGGCAATTATTAGATAAATCATGTGATTTTTTTTCCCGAGGTAGGTTGTCACTCTAGCTCAGGCTGACCTGGAATTCACTATGTAGTCTCAGGGTGGCCTTGAACTCATGGTGATCCTCCTATCTCTACCTCCCAAGTGCTGGGATTAAAGGTATGCACCACCATGCCCGGCTATGTGACACAATTTTTATCACCCACATAAGAAAAAGAAAATGTAAAACTGAGTTCTAGAAAGCTAAGAAATCAATTATTTCACTGTTATAAATTATTTAGAATAATATTGGAAAATAATTAAAAAGAAAAGGTAGCCATATTTAAATAAGAGAATGGGTATTATTTCACCTGTTCCACATCCACTTCAACCTTACCTTCTGATGTCCTGGGAAAGAACCAAGTCTTATTTCAGCATCAACAAAAGCTTCTTCGTCCAATGTTACAACTTCACCGTTGCCTCCATCTTTCCATTTGGGAGATGTCAGGTTATGGACCAGTTTAATTGCTACTGACTTGTGCACAGTGTTTGTATTTGCCCAGTATATTCCAATTTGAAAAGCTTCCTGGAAAAACAATGCCTCAATTATGAAGTTGTTTTCTTAACTCTGATATTTTTTTGACATCAATCTCCACGAATTACTTTATATTATACAATAGAGCTACCAAGGCAACCAAGTCTCCCCCCCCCCGTTTTATTGGTAATTACAGCATACAACTTATTTTTGTTCCCAATGTCTTTTTAAAGTTATTTTTATTGTTGTTATTTTTCTTGAGGTAGGGTCTCACTCTAGCCCAGGCTGGCCTCAAACTCATAGCAATCCTCCTGCCTCAGCCTCCTGAATACTGGGATTAAAGGCATGCACCACCACTTCTGGTCTAAATGTCTTTTTTATTAATATATTTAAAATGTATTTATTTTATTTATGAGAGACAGCAAGGGAAGGAAGGAGAGTAAGGGCACACCATGGTCTCTAGCCACTGCAAACGAACTCCAGACACATGCACAACCATGTGTATCTGGCTTACGTGGGTTCTGGGAAATTGAACCTGGGTCCTCAAGCTTCATAGGCAAGCCCCTTAACTGCTAAGCCATCTCTCCAGCCCACCAATGTCTTTTTTTAAAAAAACAAACAAACATATTTTTGTTTATTTGGAAGGGGGAGAGAGAATGAATTATGAATATGAACATGAATGAATATCAATGGGCAAGCCAGGGCCTCTTGCCACTCACTGCAAACGAATTCCAGATGCATTTGCCAGTTTGTGCATCTAGTCTTACATGGGTACTGGGGAACTGAACCTGGGCTGGCAGACTTTGCAAACAAATACCTTTAGTCACTGAGCCATCTCCCCAGACCCACAATGTCTTTTTTGATTAAAAAATGACATTAGGGCTGGAGAGATGGCTAAGCGGTTAAGCGCTTGCCTGTGAAGCCTAAGGACCCCGGTTCGAGGCTCGATTCCCCAGGACCCACGTTAGCCAGATGCACAAGGGGGCGCATGTGTCTGGAGTTCGTTTGCAGTGGCTGGAAACCCTGGCGCGCCCATTCTCTCTCTCTGTCTCTCTGCCTCTTTCTCTCTCTCTGTCACTCTCAAATAAATAAAAAAAATGAACAAAAAAAAATTTAAAAAAAAATGACATTAATATTTATGAAAGGGAAAAAAATCTAAGATGCGTCTACTCTTTAGATACTAAAGCCTTAAAAACTGAAAGGTTTTTTAAATCTCATTTGACAATAGAATAATATGCAGCATTAAGTCCATAAAGACCAACATTCTAATTCCATAAGGTAATAGCATCTGATTAGTTTTATAAAAAGGAACAATGTAGTTGAATAAAAATGTTTATGGACAGAAACTCAAAAATAGCACTGTCAAACTGCTATCAGAAAAAATCCTTCATTTAGGAGTTCTCTTTATTCAGTTCATATAGATTTATATGTTTTTTTAAATGGGATAGCCTTGGAAAATCAGTTCTCTTGTGCCAGAATATGAAGTCTTGCTATGAAGTTTTATTTTGTAATTAGGACTTCCTCCCAGTGTCACTAGTGATGCTATGTTGTAATAATCAGCAGCAAAGTGAACATTTATAATTAATGGTCATTCAAGACCACTTAGAAAGAAAATGGTGTCCTGACAATAATGGCTATATAGAAAACCTCAATGCTTTGCAATTTTCATAAGAAGTTCATAGACTAGCTCACGAGCAAATTAGCACATAATCTAGCTCTTAATCCTCAACAAGCTGAGCAGACCAATCATGATGCTTACCACATATCCTGTACACAGTGGAAACGAGAATGTAATGGGTGTAAGTTATCACATTTAATGACAACGGAACTATGAGTATTTCTTGTGGGGAAAAACACATCTGAAAAGTCTTTGAATATCAAAGAACATTCCATACTCTTTATGTATGCACCTACCAGGATGGTTTTCCCACAAGTGATTCATCCTGTTAAGATCATAAATGCAACATCAGAATAAAATCTAGTTGCTAAAAGGAGGGTATATGATAGTTTTAAGTTATATTACCTGAAAATTAGGAGGAATAATAATTTTGCCAGCAGGAACCTGTAGAACAATTTTCTCTCCTTCAAACAGCCAGAGGTCCCACTTGGATTGATTGATGAGCAGGGCCCAGGGTAGAAGTTCTATCAGCAAGGTTCTAACATATGGCTTCCAGACTGACAGCTTCACTCTCATTGGGCTATCCCACTGACTCAGCTGTTCATTCCTGTTCCAAATACCACATCCAAGAGACTCAATGAAATATGATGACTTTAGCATTCAGGAAATATGTTTAAGGATTCCAGACACACAATGCTCCTGTGTGATACCTTTTCACACCAGACTCATTTAATGCTAAATTTGCGAGCAGGAGAAAGCAATTTTTCATGCACTTATGTTCTACATTATGAGTAAAAACATGTATAAAATTATATGAAACAAGATGATAAATCAGAATCTGACAGATACATGTAAGTGCTTTCCCCTCATGTTATTTATGGTTTTTAGCATAATGGCAATCTTGATTGTCAGTGGGCTAAGAAGTGCTTACAAGATAACCAGTAAAACATATCCCTGGGTTTGTTTGAAGGGCCATTTCCAGACAGGAGTCACTAAGGGGGAAGACTCACCCTGAATGTGAGCAGTACCATCCCAGAAGCTGGGGCTGTGAGGGAATAGGAGTAAAAAGAAGAAAGCCAGGGATACAGATATTCTCTCTCTGATTTCTATATGCTATTATATGAATTGTTTTGCTCTGTAATATTCTCCTTGACATAAGGGACTGAAACCTCAAAACTATGAGACAAGAGATATTTTTTATCCTGTAAGGTTTACTCAGGTATTTTGTCA
Source organism: Dipus sagitta (assembly GCA_036346955.1). Taxonomy (NCBI): domain Eukaryota; kingdom Metazoa; phylum Chordata; class Mammalia; order Rodentia; family Dipodidae; genus Dipus; species Dipus sagitta. The sequence goes on along the minus strand of CM070771.1, from coordinate 167,110,460 downwards.
TCAACAACACATCACAACATTGGACACATTTAGGATTTCTGTGATTGGTCATTTCTTAATATTTAGAAATATGTGTAGAAAACTGATGAAGAATATTACCTATCAGAGTCCTTCTTATTGTAAGGCCAAATGGGCTCACGGGACTTTTCCGGCCCATAGAATTCATCAAGGATCTGACTGACTGTGCCTTCAGGGTGTATCTTTGTGGCTATTTGCTTAATAAGGGCCGTTGATATGGGAACAGCACAGGCCGAAGGATCATATTCTTCTCTAGAAAATAGAAAGAAAACAGTTCACAAAATTTCAAAAGTGGTTTATATTTTATAAATAATCTTACTACAAACATACTTAGTTCAATACTTTTGTGATATTAAGTACTTGTTAAGAATATTCTATTTATTTGAGAGACAGAGAAAGAGAGAGAGAGAATGGGTATACCAGGTCCTCTAGCCACTGCAAATGAACTCTAGTCACATGCACCGCCTTGTGTACATGGCTTATGTGGATACTGGGGAATCTAACCTGGGTCCTTAGGCTTTGCAGGCAAGTGCCTTAACTGGTAAGCCATCTCTCCAGCCCAAATTCTTCTTCTTCTACTTCTTCTTCATTTTTTACTTCTTCTTCATTTTTGATTTAGAAATTTATGACACAAATTTTGGATGATCTGGGCCGTATGCTTTCCTCCTCACCTGCCCATGTTTGGGTGAAATCTTTAGTCATTTCTGCTTCTACTACAAATATGTGTCTATTCAGTATAAATTAAATTATATTTTGGGATGATTTCTCTTGATTATGCCTAAACTTAATGAGAAAGGCTGAATTTCATCTAAAATTGTAGAAGCAAATAGGATAATACAAGGCAGAGCAATTTTAAAACAATATTCTTGGGCTGGAGAGATGGCTCAATGGTTAAAGGCACTTGCTTTCAAAGCCTGATGGCCTGGGTTTGGTGCCCCAGTCATGCCACGTAAAGTGCAGCATGCATCTGGAATTTGTTTGCAGTGGCAGAAGGCCCTGGCATGCCCATTCCCTCTTTCTGCTTATAAATAAGTAATAAATAAAAAATATTTTAAAAAATAAAGTAACATTTTTCTAAAGAAATAATATAAGGAACATCTATCCTCCTTCTCCCATACTACAAGGTTACATTTCAAACAAATTTCATAGGAAAATATATGAATGTATTCTGCTTATACCTTGCTTGAAAGGTCAGATGATGTACAAGGTCAGGTTCTATATTTTGCAGTGGATTTTCTTGCCCCTTTCCTGGAATAATCTGTGTTTCACTCAATCCCAGACTCCTTTTCTCCAAATGTATGATAATAGGGTCTGGAAGATGACTCCTCATGATAAAAAGAGGGCTGAACACAATCTATAAAAATAAAAGGACAGAACAACTTTCATATTCCCTATGTTGCAGTATTCCAGCTGTTTGATGCTGAAACAAATGTAATAAATCTCTTCCTGGGTCACTCTGACCTTTTTTTTTTTTTTAGAACAGGAAAGGCCAGAGTCTTATACCATGTTTTAGGATTGGGAAAGCACTCACCATTCGCTGCTGCACTTGAGAGTTGGGTTCCAAAGTCAAAACTGTACACCAGACATAAATGATAGAACTGTTTGAAGATGGTACCTGCACACAAGATAAGACTGCCGGCTGTTAATTAACCAAAGTAAGACACACATACAAATATCAATTTGGATGATAAAAAGCTTACAGTTATAGGAGAAAACACTTTTAAAACAAGCAAAATCAGATGTTATGATGGCATAGACTGAATGTTCAATGAGTTGATAGGGCCAGTTATTTCCACAAATATGGATTTGTACATAGACAGTGCTGGAAAGTGGAGTAGAGAATGAAAGTGATTTCCCTTTCATGAGAATGAAAATCATCTGAGAGGAGGTTGGGAAAGATAAAACCTAGCAGACCATCACAAAGTACCCTAAGTACAGAAGCTACCTATGCACAGTCTCACTCAACCCCCAGGCCTGGTGCATCAGCATCCTTTTCAAGGCATATCTCATCTACATCTGGGAGGGATGGAGATGGGCAAGCCACCATTTGAGAAACACTAGCCAAAGTCTTTCTCTGTTTTGTCAGATGATTCTTCTTCTGTATACATCGCTCATTATTATAGCACAAACAAAATAAGGGATATGTCAAGTAAAACATATTGAGAAAATTTCTCTTTGAAAGCTACACCATTTTAGATTATTACCTTTCATACCTGGATTACAGTGCTATATTCTGAGGCTTTGGGTTCCAGGCATACATCTCTTGACCAGTCTTCATCTCCTTTGGCTTTCACACTCAACTCTGTCAGTTCACTGTTTTCTAATATGTATGAAGGCAATTTCTGTTTGGCTGTGAGGCAGTCAAAATGTTCTCGAACCACAGCTTGTCCATCTTGACCAATATAATGCTGAACAACTTTTAGCTCTATGCTCTGAGATAAATAACTACAGATGACTTGTCTTCCACAGATGATAATCTAAAAGATAATACGTAAATATATAGGGCTTCATCAATTTAGACTCATTAGATGTAAATATGTATTCTTTCAGATACATACGTTGATGTTTATTACAAGAGTAATTACTGTTACAGAGAAGAGAGACCTTATAGAAAAAATTAATTTTGTTTTGATCATGTTCAGATTGTTGTATTTAAAGGAGAGACATGTTGACAGGGTCCAGTGTCTAGCTAGAAATACTGAATGGGTACTTGGACAGAAGGTGGATGTGGAGATAAAAAACTGTGAAATAAAAGTTGTGCAAATATGCCCTGCTAGTGGTCTTTTACCTGGAAGAGATGGTGGAAACTCAAACCCAGACATTCACCAATATCCTAAGTAGATTCAGAGTAAGAAGCCCACGAAAGGGCTGGAGGAAAAGGGGTAAGGGAGTATACAGCTGAAAGTACTTTTGCTGAAGTACTGAGAGGTAAGTGGCCAGGAAGTAGTGGTTAATGCTGTCAAATAATATGGAAAGTGGAAAGGACGAAAAGGACGGGAAGTGAAGGTAAGTAAGCATTTAGCTGGTGACTGTGAGAACAATTGTCATCTGTGTTCCCTGAAGCTGGTTTTCAAGAGCTTATCTTATCTAGTAAGAGATCTGTGAAAACTAATACAAATAACCTTTGAGTACCTAATTATACTTTATTTTACTTAGTTTTTCTACATTGTTGAAGTATGCAACTTTATAAATAAATAAACACACAAATTATTCACTAAATCCATGGATTATCCAGTTCTGTACTCAGCTAAGAGTATAGTTCATAGCAGGTATTAAGAAATCTTTCTTCAAGGAGTGGGTTCTTTCAAAAAACTAACAAGATTGACAAACCCTTAGCCTATAAAACCAATATAAAGAGAGAAAGAAGACTCAAAGTTATAAAATTGGAGATGAAAACAGAGATGTTACAATAGATACCAACAAAATTCAGAAAATCATAAAGACATAGTTTAAAAATCTCTATTCCATCAAATTGGATAATCTAAAAGAAATGGACGAATTTCTCTATCACATGGCCTGCTAAAATTAAACCGAGATCAATAATTTAAACTGATCTATAACAAGCAACAAGATTGAAACAGTAATTAAAAGTATTTCAACAACAGTGAAAGATCTGGCCCAGATGAAGTCACTGTAAAATTCTAGCAGGCCATTAAAGAACTGAAACCTCTACCTCTCTAACTATTCCACAGAATACAAAGGCAGGAACACTTCCAAATTCCTTCTGTGAAGCCAGTGTTACGCAACACCATCACCAGATAAAGACACAAAGAAGGTAATTATAGACCAATCTCCCCAATGTACATGCAAAAATTCTCAACAAAATATTTGCAAAACAAATTCAAGAACATATTAAGAAGAGTATGGGACCCCCGTTCGAGGCTCCCCAGGACCCACGTTAGCCAGATGCACAAGGGGGCGCACACGTCTGTACTTCGTTTGCAGTGGCTGGAGGCCCTGGCATGTCCATTCTCTATCTCTCTCTCTGCCTCTTTCTCTCTCTGTCACTCTTAAATAAATAAATAAATAAATAAATAAATAAATAAAAGAAGAGTATATACAACAGTAAAGTGGGTTTTATTCCACAGATGTAGGAATGCTCCAACATACACAAATCAACAAATGTAATAAATCACACAAATAGAATCAAGGACAGAAAATATGTAATCTGAATTGATACATAAAAATCCCTTGACAAAAATCTAATACCCTTTCATGATAACATCATGATAAATGGAGACAAAGTTGAACCATTCTTGCTAAGACTGGGAATAAGACAAGGGTGTCCACTCTTTCCACTCCTATTCAACATAGTACTTAAAATTTTAGCTCTAGCAATAAGATAAGATAAAGAAATAAAAGGGATACAATTAGAAAGGATGAAGTTAAAGTAACCTTATTTGCAGATAACATGATTATATATACAAGGGACCCTAAAGGCTCTACCAAAAAAAAAAAAAAAAAATCCTAGAGCTGATAAAACATTTCTAGCAAAATGGCAGGACACAAAATTCACATATAAAAATCAGTAGCTTTCCTATACACTAATGAAGAATATATGGAGGAAGAAATCACAGAAATAATCCCATTCACAATAGCCTCAAAAAAATACCTTGAATAAACCTAACCAAGAAAGTAAATGACCTCTATAATTAAAGCTTTAAAACACTGAAGAAAGAACCTAACACCAGAAGAAAGATCTCCCAACTTGTGGATTACAAATTAATATTATGCAAATGGTCATTTACTAAAAACAATCTACAAATGCAATGAATATACACAATGGAGTTTTATTCAGCTTTAAAGAAAAGTGAAATCTGAAGGAAAATGGGTTGGATGGAAAGGTCATACTGAGTGAGGTAAAACAGACTCAGAAACATAAGCACCATATGTTCTTTCTTATATGCAGATCCTAGTTTTGAATTTCTGTATTAGTAGCTATAAGTTGGTGAGTCTGTACAGGCCAAGGAGTGAGAAAGGGGCCATGGAGGGAGGCTTAGTGAGAGGAGAGTAAAACACATGGCACATAAAAGTAGATGTGAATAACAGTGGTAGGGAAAGGTTTAAGCAGGAATGGGGTGGGGAATGAGGGAGAGAAGATGGTGGGAGGATGAGTCAAAACTAAAGATATGGACTGGGGAGATGGCTCAGTGATTAAACACACTTCCTTTCAAAGGCTGACAGCCTGGGTTTGATTCTCCATGTAAAGCCAGATGCACAAAGTGGCACATGTGTCTAGAGTTTGTTTGCAGTGGCAGGAGGCCCTAGCATGTCCATATTCCCTCTCTCTCTGTCTGCCTCTTTCTCTCTCTCAAATTATAAAATATTTTTAAAATTAAAGATATACGAATAAGCCACATAGAAACATACTATTTAGTAAATCGATTAAAATATATATATATTTTTAAAAAAGTGTTTGAAATGAAGGTCCCTGATGTGAATGAATAAAGCTGCTCTCAGAAGCTACAGGCTATTAACCATAACTTCCAGTGCCAGAGATGAGATAACTCCCAATAAATTGTTGGTCAAGGACACTACAGAGGTCCCTAGAACATTATATGCTATTGCTTTTTTTTCTTGGTTGCTCACCAAAATTAGATGTTAAGTCCTTATTTCATGTTTGGGTTGTAGGACATAGAGAAACTAAGCTGGAACTAAGCGGCAGGGCAGCTAACCTTCTTTGTATCAGAATTACTTTCTGATTGGATTTGACGCCCATTGAGGAGGGATTTCAGGCTTAATACTGTGAACCTGGCCCAAAGCCTATGACTAGGGACACTGACCCTGGTGGTGAAGGTAGGGAGCTACTATTGTGTTTATGCTAAATAATTAGTATTGCTTGAAGCCTAGATATTCAGAAACTTCTTTCTACAATGGGCAGTGGGTAATGCAGAAATGCATAGCTGGCAAAAATGCCAGTAAGTGACTACCCTGTGCTCAGCCTCAAACAGGACTTCTAGACCATCCCCTCTAAAGTTTAGGTGAACTCACAGAAGGGAGCAGAAACAATGTAAGAGCAGGAAAATGGGGAGAAGGTCTGGATATAACATGGCCATTATACTCATGAACTCACAGCAGCTATGGTATCCAGCATAAGACTGAACTTGTCAATACTTCACCATCAATAGGGGAAGGATACAAAAGACCCAGAGTAGCTAATGGTAGCTAATGCTTGCTGGGAGAGGAAGAATAAATGGTGTGGCTACTAGAAAGTTGCCCCATTCTACAGTAAACAACCTTTTACTCATGATCATACAAGCAACCCTAGCTCAACAGGCTAAAGAAAACCAAATGGGCTTAAAAAAAAGTATCAAAGTAAGATGGAGGTTAATGGGGAACACAGGTATTAGTGGGATGGGAAAGGAAATAAGAGGGTAATAATTTGGGGGAATAAGATCAAAATACATTATATACATGCATGAAAATGTCAAATTTGAAACAGTGTTCCTTAAATTGTTTGGTTTGGAAAGATACTGTGAAATTTACCATGGAGTTAATATTCAAATCCTTCCATAGTACGACTATTCACAATGATTAAGAAAAATAGGATTGTCTTCTTTTTGTGGTGTTACAGATTGAACCTTGTCTTGCACAAATGCTCTACCATCCAGCTATATCTGTAGCCCCCAAACACAGTACTTTTTCAAACTAGGTTTCTTATTTTGATATTTTCCATATTATAGAATAGTAATAATAACGAATATATATATAATATTAGTTATATACACACATATCTAATATACTAGTTATATAAATGTCTAAGCATGTTATAGCCAATTTTGATTGTCAACTGACTGGGCCACAGAATTTCCAGACATTTAGTCAAACACTATTTTGAATTTGTGTGAGGACATTTTTGGATGATATTAACATTTGGGTTGGCAGACTAAGTAAAGCAGACTGCGCCCCCTCCCCTCAGTGTAAGTGGGCATTATCCAATCAACTGGAGAACTGAATAGAACAAAAATGTTATGTAAGGGGGAACTTATTTTTCCTGAATGCGTGTACTGGGATATTGATCTTTCTGGCCTTTTAACTTGGATGGGAACATTGGCGCTTCTTTGGTCTGCAAGTTGCCAGCTTTTGTACGGGAACTTAATCCACTGGCCCTGCTGGTTCTCAGGACTTTAGATTCAAACAGGAAGCTACACATCAGCTCTCCAGTTTCCTGACTGTAGATCTTGGGACTTCTCTGTCTCCACTACAGAGCTGATTTAAAATCAATAAATAAATCAGTCATTCACCCTCCCCCATGCCATCTACTGATTCTGTTTTACCAGAGAACTCAGACTTAATCCCAAGTATTTACTTACACAAATTAAACCTTAAATTCTCATAGCAGCCTTATAAAGTAGGTACTACCATGGTTCCCCTTGACAAGGAGAAAATGTAGGCATGCAGATACTGAATAACCTTCCAGGTGGCTCCCATAACATATTTCCCAGAGTCTGTGAAGATAACCCTGATAGTTACCTCACATAAAATTACTTATTTTACAGATGGCAGAGAAAATGGAGGAGAGCCTAGGTCCATCCATAAGACAAAAAGATAAATCGACTGTCCACCATGAGACTTTCCTCCTCTTCCACATCTGCCAGGGCCCAGGAGAAATTACAGAGGAAGAAACATCATGAATACTGCCCTTACTGCTTGCCTGACAACCAGCCCAGGTTGATGGTGAAAGAAATTTAGAATAATCAAAACCTATGAAAGCAGAAATCCAGAGACTATAAATAAAGAGAATGAAGGCTAAATACCATAACACAAACACGGTGGGCACCATTGGTTCTCCTTCCAATAGCTTGCCCCTCTTTTCTCTTACTGTTAATAACTCTGAGTTGGTTTGAGTATGAAAATATAGCCAGATATCCCTTTACCAATGACTGGGACAAACATGGAGCTCTGGTTGGTTAATAATATGAAAAAGGAAGACTTCATTCCAAGATAGTAAAGGAGATAATTTGAGAAGAGGAAGCCCTCTCTCCATTTCTATCATGGAAGGTGTTATGAAAGGTTGCACATAGCTTTGGCAGCCATCTTGACACAGGAAGGCAAACACAGGAGGATGGCAGAGAAGCAGATACAGCATTGGGATAGATGCTGAGTTAACTAACACTGAACCTGCCTTCTTCTTATGATGTAAAACTATACATACAAAATAAGATAATAGGATTGTGGTGGTTGGAACCAGATGTCTTCCATAAACTCACGTGTTTTGAATGCCTGGTGGCCAGCTGATGGCAACTTTGGAGGTGGAGACTTGCTGGAGGCAGTATGCTATTGTGGGTGGGCTTAGGGGGATTATAGCCATCACCCTTTTGCCAGAATTTAGCTCACCTCTTCTGCTGCTGTTTTCTACCTACTGTGGCAGAGGTGATGTACAGTCCTTTCCATGCCATGCTTTTCCTGTCATCATGAAGCTTCCCCTCAAGACTGTAAGCCAAAATAATAATGTTCCTCCCATTGGCTGCCTTTGGTCAGGTTCTATACCCCAGCAAAGAGAAGGTAACTAGAACAAGGATCTACTTCATTATGCTATGAAGATTAAGAAGCATAACTTGTAACTTAAAGCTGAAAGTGTCCTAGTGAATTAAGGGTACACGGTAACCACGCTTTAAAATGAACTGTTACTTACACAAATCTATTTTTGAATGACAATCCATCTAAAACAAATCTACTAGACCGACAGACAAATATTACATGCCATTTTTATCTTGTATTCTTTGGATAATGGGATTTAGCATTTTTTCAGAACCTCTGCTTCACAATTATCTATTTACATTTGTCCAGAAGGAGCACATCTATAAAACAAGCTGAGTGTCATTGTTATACATCCCCTAAAAATGCTGCAGGCCATTATAATCTTTTAAAACTATGCTTCCCAAAACAAACCATAAAAATTAACTGAACTGTGAGTCCTAAATTAGCAGGCAAACTATTCTTTAGCATGTGCTAGGGATTACTAGACACTCATGATATGTCTTATGATGCCTAAGCAGCACTGAGCTTTAAATAAACATTTAACAACTTTGAGGAGGAATTTGACTGATCTTATTCTTGATATGCCTGAATCTTGCCTCACAATCTTTGCATCCTGGGAGACAGGAGAGTTTTGCTGTCTCTCACAGAAACCACAGAATCTTTGCAACCATCTGGGACTCACTTCATTGAGAGACAGAGATCCTCCTGGTGGGGTTTTTATAGTTTCATTTTAAACTAAAACGCCTGTTAAATAGGCTTTCAAATTTGATAAAAGGGAAATTCTTAAAAGTAACCAGGGAGGTAAGACTACTTGGATGCTGGGAAACCCAAAATGGCTACTCACTGGTGGCTGCTCTTTAAGGGCAGCAGGGCTCAGGCTTTATCTGTTTTTCTTCAAAGTGGCCAGCCGACAGTGCCTTTATTTTGCAAATTTATGGTCAGAATTTCAAGATTAATTTATCAGTTGAAGACAGCTACTTAATTTCTTTAATGTAGGGCTTCTCTTTAATACACATTTCCAGGTTTCACACTAATTCCTCTCTTTTCCCAAAGCCACAAAGATGTGTATTGAAGATTTCCACATATGATTTTACTTAACAGGTTTCAGAACTCTTATTAGATCAGTGCCAAGTAGAATAGCAATATTAAAGAATAACTCCAGAGCACCAGATGCACTGGAAAATGATCTCTTAGCCATGATTAAAAGTGCATGTATAGAGATACACAGATGTATACACTCCAGCTTTTCAACTGACAGAGGTTTCTTCGATGAAGAGATGGTAACACAGAAGCAAATGTGTGTGTACAAGTGGCTGCCCAACACACAAAGTTCTTGGGAACTTTAGGATGTCATCAATTTTCATTCAATTGAGAGAAAGGAGAGGAGCACACAAAAGGCAGAGCATAGATACCTGAGCATCAGTTAAGTGTTTTGGCCAACTGTACATATCCAGGGGCCTAGTAATGCCTTGGTACACCAAAGACTTATACCTCAATGAGCCTTGGCAATTAGGCAGCTGTGGTTCATTGCACATTTCTAAACCCAAGTGTAGTAGAAGGAAAGAAGCCAGTATGTAAAGGAGGCAAGAATCTAGGACACTCTTCTGAAGCTCGCTTCCTTCTTTCTTCCTAGCCTCTCCAATTGAAGAAGTCCTGTGTTTCTAATGTTCTTTAACTATACCTAACTTGATAAATTGCTATGACAATAAAAATTAAATCCAACTGAAAAAAACAAACATCTGAAATTTTTGCTTGCATGTGAGTGGGAAGGACAGAGATGAGAGAGGTAAAACATTTATTTATTTATTTTTGGTTTTTCGAGGTATGGTCTCCTCTAGCCCAGGCTGACCTGGAATTAACTATGTAATCTCAGGGTGGCCTTGGACTCATGGTGATCTACCTACCTCTGCCCCTCGAGTACTTGGATTAAAGGTGTGAGCCACCATACCCAGCTAGAGACAGAGAAAACTTTATGAGAAGTTTTTAGAAGTATGTTATTTGATGACCAACTTTTTGACCTTCGGTGTATTATTGCAATGTGTAATATCTGCAAAGGAACATAGTGGATATTAATTTTTCCTTGAAATTTAACATCATTTTTTGAAGATACACGTGTAGGCAAGAATAAGCACTTTTGCAGCAACACAAAAAAGTGCAGCTAGCGCTATTCACTGTGATAACGGTAACTGACGTTTATTAGTTAACACAACAGGCCCGGCATATTATAAGGACTTTGTGTACACAAGGTCATTTACTCCTCACACAGCCTCCTCCGCAGGCATTATTACTGTCCTTATTTTATAGATAAGGAAGTTGATTCACAAGCCAATTTAATAACTTACTAAGGATCACACATTATGAGGATACAGACAGGTTTCCTATAATTCTAACTACCAGGACATGCCATTAAAAACATTTCACCATGGAAGGGTCCTGCCATTTCTCACTTATTGCTACATGTTCTAGCAACCAAATACATAGGAGTTGGACGAAATGAGAAAGTTTAGAGCTATGACAGTCAAAAGTATGTTTCCTAGACCAGCATCATCAGCATTGTTGGGAGCTAATGAGATATGCAAATTTTCAGGCCACACCCAAGACCTTATTGGATTTGAAACCCTGGGGGTGGGGCCCAGCAATGTCTGCTTTGGCAAGCCTTATAAGGATTCTACACTGGAGTTTGAGAACCACTGGCCTAGAGAAAAGAAATCAAGGGCAGACAGGTTCCTTACCATTTTTAAAGGCTAGCAGACATTTCTAACCTGGAGCCAGCATGCATACACCCTAGGATAGCTATGATGACGTCTCACCCATTTGTAGATAATGTTATGTCACAATGTCAAAAGGTTGGACACCCCTAGATACAGCAGTGACTTATGGAGTTGTCATATTAAATTGTTGTGTGCTGTGTATGTCTGGTGGTTGTGCAGATTAGTCACAGCTGGTAGAATGGCGAAAGACTTTGGGTTCCAATTTTGGAAAGAACTTCCTACTAACTGGTAGAAATCAACAACAGAAAGATATACATGTGAGGGAACAGGCCTAATCTCAACTGTTCAAACAGAAGCTGAATGATTACTGCTCAGGCATGCTAGTAAATGGGAAATGTCGATAATGTGCTTCTGAAAGACTGGGAGTGATAGAATCAAGACCAGTGTGCCTTTAGGGGGCATGTATTTATTGAGAGCTCAACCACGTAAGAAGGTCTTAGCAGATGGGAGCCAGTGATACTTCCCAAGAGCTCTAGTTCCAAGCTCACACAGGAGGATGTTCCCTCATGATCCTTCAGTAAGACTCATGTGTTTCATGTTTAAGTCACTGTCTATGTGACAATGCCTATTTGGAATGCTATTTCTTAATTCAAATGATACATGTTTGCCAAACTCCAGCTGAAGCCTTCTTTCTCAGTGAAGACTCTAGATTATGACTAGACTTATTGTCAGTTGTGTATATGGCTGGGGTTACATCAATTTTCAACCTAAGATGAAAGATTGTGTCTTACACTTGGTATCCCTCATTTTACCCTGTTCAATACTCCAAGGAATAACCAGTTAATCAGGAAGACTTCCACACTTCTTTTCTGCATTCCTCTGCTTTCATTCTCCTTTCATTTCTGTTGTCCACAATACTGAGGACATGAAGTCCAGCTCTCCAATTAGCTGCAGATCAAGAATATATATGGTATGGCACTTACTGTTCCTCCTGCCAGTTGCTTCCTGCCTGTTTCTCAGCATACAGTAATAGAAGAACTCCTTCTGGTCCATAAGAGGGACTCCCCCTTTCTAGAGAATGAATGCTGTTTCTGTCATGTCCCCGGCTCACATAAGCTCTGGGTCTATTGCTACAATCCAGATGCAAGTGTATATGTTAAAACTCTTATGACAAATCCAGTTATTATGTGTGCAGTGAAGCCAGTTTTCAGGTTTTAATACTTCCTTTATTTCTCTCTACTTTTGTCATATGCTCCATGCTTGAAAAACATCTTTTAGAAACCACATTTTCACATCTTAAGAACACACAAAAAAGTGTCAGATACTTTTTTCCCTTTGCAGTCTTAGAACTTCAAAAACAGCCAAAGGAAGTTTTATAAAATACGTAAAAATATGTGCTGAGAGCTAAGGTTTTATATGCCAAGAGTGAATTTTTACTGCAGTTAATATGAACTCCTAGGAAGAGCAAAGCTTGCTAGAGGACAGACCCACTCTGCCCCAGGAGAGTATCACCAAATTTTCACACAGATTATTCTCACAGGCATGAGAACCAACTTCTGGTTATCCATTAGTGGATTATCCACAGTCCCCACCAACCTTTGGTTCTTTTCCTTCTCAGTAAAGGCCCTTTGGCTACTTCACAGCTCATTAGCACCTCCACCAGAAGGTAGGTGGTGACAGGGAGAAGAGGTGAAAGTAAAATCGGTAAATTTTACTGCTTGTTAGCAGCTCTTGTAAAAGATGTGGGACAAGGGGTCTGAAGCCACCATCATCAGGCTCATCAACAAGGACTTTCTAAGTGTTCATGTGTATGGTGGTAATAGGCATAGGCAGGTATAACCACGGTGATGACTTTCTCATCAGTTATTCACATTTAAGATTCATTCACCTCTGTCAGAACAAACACTTAAGAATTGTCTAGGTCACGAACAGAGAAACTTACCTGTCTTTGCACTCCACTGAGGTGCTGGACCTTGATGATGAGTGAAGCAGTCCGGCCCTTGTACTGAATTGTTCTAATAAATGTCCCGGCATGATCCACGCTGAAGGGCTCTGACCAACGCCAGTTACCCCAACCTTCGATACAGATGTGCAACAGCTGGAAAGAACAACAATAATCGTCATAATGCCAAATGTGCCAACAAAAATCTAGTCCTAAAATGAAAGTCTCATTGTTGGAAAGCCTTTCTATTTGTAATATCTAGCATCTGTTTTCTTTCTAACCTGCATTATTCATCCACTTCCAGCTTATTTCACCAGGCTAAGAATAGCAAATATGCCACATAAGAGTCAGTGTAGTTTTCCAGATCACATTTTAAAATAATGGTCCTATCAAATGGTAAAAGGTCTGTTGAACATTTGAGGGGGAAAAGCCATTTCATTCATTTAGAGGACAAGAAGGTTTAAATGTGAGATCAAAGAACTTTGGTCTTGGCTGATAGTTTATGCCCTCTTATGGTTAGACAGTAATTAAAGCTAAGTCTGGTTTGCAGCATTATTTTTGACCCTAAATTGCCATCCCATACTTTTTCCTTTTGATAAATCACAAAACAAAGGATGCCGTTCATTTAATATACCTTTAAGATTTAGAGGTAAGAAAAAATGCCTTTATTCTTTTTACTTTTGCATTACCTATTTATTGTCATTTTTAACTAACTGAATCTCTGGATTCATATTTTTATTTTCTTCACAAAGAATTGTCACTGTTGGTAATATGGATTTCTTTTGTGATCATATTCAAATATTTATTATTTCAACTATTAACCATTAACTATACCTAAGAGAATAAGTTTAACTACATGGGTATTAAAATGTAATAATTACAACTTCTTTAGGATGGATATATATATATATATATATATATATGTATATATACATGTATATATACACATATATATATGTATATATATGTATATATACATATGCTTAGCAAGTATAAGGAAAGAAATGCAATGCTTTAAGATGCATGTGACACCTTGTGCATCTGGCTTTATGTTAGTACTGGGGAATTGAACTTTGGTCCTTAGGCTTTGCAGGCAAGCGTTGAGCCATCTTTCCAGCCCTTATGTGGAATTTTTAACAGAGCTAACCAAAGGTGAATCTCATGAAACACTTCCAATTAATAAGCTGAGTAACAGTTGAAAAGCAACCTGTGAGAGTTATGTGTTCTATTAGGTACACTAAGGATTTACATAGACATTATCATAATAAAAGGACTTCATGGCAGCAAATTATTTCATTTCAGCCTTAAAAGCAGTTCTGACATCATGCTTTAGTTTTAACATTTTCTTGGGTCACTGGTCAACACAACATCAGCTTTGATAGATACTTAAGGGAGGGCTTTATTTCTTTAAAATATTTACATAAAGTATTTTTAAAAGAATTTTTAATTTTTATTTATTTATTTATGAGAGAGAGAGAGAAAAGAAATGAATATGGGTGTACCAGGACCTACAGCCACTGCAAACCAACCCTAGATGCATGCACTACCATGAGAATCTGGCTTATGTGGGTTTGGGGAATTGAACCTGGGTCCTTATGCTTTGCAGGCAAGTGCCTTAACTGCTAAGCCATTTCTCCAGCCCTACATAAAGTATTTTTTTTAAAAAAACCTTTTTAACTTATTCATCTTTTTATTATGGCTTCTCTCCATTTCTTCCTCCATACAACTTCCAGTGATCCTATTCAAAAGGCTACCAATGAGATGCCTTCTAAAAAAGGACAAAATAAAAAGAAAATCCTGGGCAGCTTCTACCTTTAAGGAAAACACGGTCTTATACACGTACACTCTGCAACATGAAAGTACTAGAGTTATCTTTGATGTTTAAATGTTACTTATAAGGAAGAAAAAAGGAAAAACAATAGCAGTGTTTGGAACCATTTCAGTTTTTTTATAGCAGCAACTGGGAATAAAGCATGGGGTACACACAAAACTAAAAGAAACAAGAAAGTTGTTTTCTTTGGAGAGACTAGTAGCTAGAAATGACAAAAAAATAATGAGGCAAGGTACTTAAGGTCAAGCTCCACTATATTTTCCCTGAATATTCCAGAGCCTCTAGAGAAAGTTTTAATATATACAATGTAACTGTAATTGAGAAGTAGGTACATTTGCATATGAGCTCGGTTTAAGAAACCTGCTCATTCTATGCACACAGGCTGAATGTCACCAAGGAATAGACTGTCAGGTTTTGCTTGGCAGCTATTTGTTTCCAAAATGTTGGCATAGTTATTTTCTTTGAATTATGAAAATTCAGATACATTTGGATTTAGTTCACACAGAAAAGTTAAGTCAGAGAAAAACATAACACTTCTACCCATATGTATCAAGTGAATATTTGTAATGTTTTGGTCTACTGTTAAAAATCATCTATCACTGGCAATTAAATACATGTAATTTATTAGGATCAGAATTACACTGTCAAGACAAAAATCTATGCAGAGGAATTCAGAAGGCCTAGAAGCACCTTAGCCCTTGGTCCTAGATTGGAGCCACCAGGCCTGGAAAGCTGTGGCACTGTTTGGTCCCTGGACAGTAGTGCTCAGATGGCCACAGACAGCAAGGTAAGGTACTGCTCTTGTTCTAACCATGGACTAAATTTCACTGCTGAGTATCCATTTAATAATTAATATTCATGCATATTCCTAGACATAAGTATAAAATTAGCACAAAATATAAAAGTTGTGTTAGACTACCTGAGATTTCATTCTACCATTCATCCAGTATATTTTCAGAACATGGTCTTTCAAGGGAGGTCATATGCTGACACTATGGAGGAAGGGAGGCAAAGGAGTGTTCTTTGCTCCACAAGAAGTATATGACCTTTTAGGAAAAATAAGGCAAGAACAAAAAACCCCAACAGAAGAGCAGATACTATGGGTAGTTCACATGAGGGGAGGGCTTGTTCCGAGGTGTTATGCTTGAGAAAGTTTCATGAATAGCCAAGTCTCATTTTGGGTTAGGCTTCTACTGGCAAAGGTGACAGGAAATGTGAAAAGCTGAAAGCACACTCAGGACAAAGCTAATAGTCTCAAATGGATGGAGGAAAAGGAAGACTGGAGAGAGTGGGGCATAAGGTCAGGCACGTAGATCCTGATGGTGGCTGGAGGAAAAGGAAGACTGGAGAAGAGTGTGGCATAAGCTCAGACAGGTAGATATACTGATGGTGGCTGGCACTGATTTATGAAGTGAGGGACTTCACTATTCAGGAATTAGTAGTTAATAAACCCTGCAGCATTCAGAGCCTTGTGCAGACAGAAGAGTAAGTGGTATGTGGAGGCAGAAGAACTGCCCTAGTCAGGATGTGGGAAGTGGAGGTAACAATGAGTTTATTGCTTTAGCCTGGAGCTCAAGGAATTTTATGTTCACTTATCAACCAGGAAAATTTTCTCTCACTTCTTTGAAGAATTTTTTCTTACTGATTCACTTCCTCCATCACCTTCCTATCAACTCAGACTTTCCATTCTTTTGGGCCTATTTAGCTAGTATCTAGTAATTTCCCTTGGGCAGGAAAGGTAAATACTCATTCTTGTTGAAACTTTTCCGATGACAAATCAAAGGAAGCAACAGGGCAGGTTGTATAGTGGCCACAACTGCTGGGAGATCCCACAGGACTGCATTTTCTCTTTTCAGACCTCCAGGGCTGTGCTGCCAGCCAGATTAAATTTGTAATTTTACTACTGAAGGCTTCAGATGGGAGCACATTCAGCTTTCAACTCATTGTTTTTTTATACAAAATAAAACTTAAAACAGAATTAGTGGTCAGGGAGTTAAAGAGATCTGCTCTGAGGACCACCCACAGTCATGTCTAAAGGGAGAATTCCTGAATTGATATATTCAGAAAAAAAAGAAAAATAAGATGAAATCTAAGAAAATAGAGTACACTAAGGAAGAAAAAGAATAGTTAAGTAAACATTTTAAACTGTATTTTAAAGCACAGATGATAAAGGTACCAAATCCTATTCTGTTAACAATGTATTTCATTATTCATTGAAAAACTGTTGTCAAGATTTTTTTTACCTCAAAAACTACACATCAAAATTTTGTCTTGCGTCTCATAAGTGGTTTTCTTTTTCACTTTATGGTAATTTATTCTACAGTGACATATAAGACATGTCCTAAAGAGAAACTAACAATTTAAACTCCAAAATTTTTCCCAATTTATTAAGTTCATCATAGAAATTTTAGGGTGATGGACCATTAACATGTAGTGCAAGGAAAATAAGCTATTTAATACATATGAATTTATTTAAATATTATGATTATAACTTTTGTATATATTAATATATTAAATAGGTACCATTTGTTTGTTAAACTTTTAAACTCATTAATGTAAGAGTCTAGTGCACAGGAGCCATTTACTAAATTTGCTGACAAATGAACCAAGATTGATGAAAATAAGCAAAATTAAATATTCAAAAATATTAGTGGTGACATTTATTCATAAAGTAAGCGCTAAATTAAATCAAAAAAGTAGAAAATTTTCCCAGTGATTTTTCTTATATGTCTGTTTGATATCGATAATGATATTAAACTACAGATCTATGTAATTGTTCAGATCCATAATTCAGACTTAAAATATTGACATTAAAACATCAAGTGAACCAAGCACAATAAAATAGGTGAGCATCAGGAGTGAAAACATTTTTAAAAATCTTACTTAGCAAGATGTGGTGGTGCATGCCTTTAATCCCAGCACTTTGGAGGCCGGGATGGGAGGATAGCTGTGAGTTTGAGAACAGCCTGAGAATACATAGTAACTTCCAGGTCAGCCTAGGCTACAGTGAAACTCTACCTCTAACCTGCACCATCCTCCAAAAATCTTATTTATACAAAATAATATCTGGATGCAAGTTAAGTCATGATTAAACTTAAGGAACTTTGATACAATGATTACCCTTTGGATAAAATTTTCATTCCAACCAACATTAGGTGAGATGCCAGGTTTCCTTCTTTTGGAAGATGTTCACAATACTTGATATCAAAGTTAAACTGCTTGTCTGATATGTATGAATCTAAGTGGAACTGCTGGTATGTTCCATACTACCAAATTACCATAACAATGAAATAAAAAATGTTGCTAATCAGGGATTTTTCTAGGAAGTTGAACTTAAGGATGTTTAAGGTATCTGATATAAAAGCCAAACAAGTTAATGCATGATGTCAATATGAGTCAATATTGAAACTAGATCCTTACAGAGCCTTTCATTTATTTGTAGAATGCATTCTCTCATCTAAAAGAATGATGATGGGCTGGAGAAATGGCTTAATGGTTAAGGTGCTTGCCTGCAAAGCCTAAGGACCCAGGTTCCATTTCCTAGTACCCATGTAGAGCTGATGCACAAGGTGGCACATGCATCTAGAGTACATTTGCGGTGGCTAGAGGTCCTGGCATGTCCATTCTCTCTCTGTGTCCCTATCTGGCCCCCCTCAAATAAATAAATAAAATATTTAAAAATTAAAAGAATGATGAGATGGGAATAAATAAAAATGGAATGTTTTTGAGCTGGTAACCCGGACTCTTTGGTGCAGTTTCAGAAAGCTAGCATATGAAAGCCTTTCCACAGTGGTGTTTCAGTGGGTGGTCACTGTCATGGTACAAAGACTGCTAAGTAGTGTATTTTTCTACAGAATATGGGGTGCATATACATTTTCAAGTGAATTTTCCAAAGGCTACAAATGCCATGCAATTAGCATGGCACAGCGTCTTATAAACAAGTACAACCTAGCATCTCACAAAATGTTGCTGGGAATGAAAAATTTAGTCAGAGGGTAAACCTTGGATCAAAGATCTTAATTTTAGACACTTACTCATTAGTTCTATGAAAGAATTTATCCTAATGTTGCATTACAAATGTGTGCAAGGACCATTGTGTACATATGTACAAGGATTTATCTAGATGTATGCTTGTTCCAACATTGTTTAAACAAAAAGTTGATAGTACTAGGAAAAATTTCAAATGAAATATAGTAAAAATAGTAACACATACTACTTTATCAGACACCTACGATAGGTTTGGACTAATGTTTTTTATCCTTTTTTAAATTTAGGACTACATTATAATGGGAGACAGAGGAGAGAGAGGAAGGAAGGGATAAAAGACAGAGAGAGAGAGAGGAAAAGAGGGGAGACAGAGAAGGTAGGATAGATGCATTAGGGAGAAATCAAAGGGGCCTAAGAGAGGGAGAGAAAGAAGGAGGACAGAGAGACAGAGGGGAGAGAGGGAGGCAGACAGAGAACAGTGGAGGGAGAGTGTATATTATCTTTATTATTCCTTAAAACAATCCTGTAAGGTAGATATTCCTTACCCCACCACACACAGAGAAGAATAATAAAAAACAAGCATGGCATACCACAAGCCTAGTGAATTTATTCTGGGATACAGTACTGGGTTGAAAAAGGTATAACTTAGAGCCTCTATTCTTTTCTTTTTAATATTTTATTTATTTATTTGAGAGAGAGAGACAGAAGAAGAGGTAGAGAGAATCAAGATGGGCGCACCAGGGCCTCCAGCCACTGCAAACGAACCCCAGACACATGGGCCCCCTTGTGCATCTGGCTTACGTGGGTCCTGGGGAATCGAACCAGGGTCATTAGGCTTTGCAGGAAAATGCCTTAACCACTAAGCCATTTCCTCAGCCTTAGAGCTTTTAAAACTTAAAAAAATATTTTATTATTATTTATTTGACAGAGGGAGAGAAGGAGAGATGGGCGCGCAAGGGCCTCCAGCCACTGCAAATGAACTCCAGATGTGTGTGCCCCCTTGTACATATGGCTAACGTGGGTCCTGGGGAACTGAACCTGGGTCCTTTGGCTTTGCAGGCAAACACCTTAACCGCTAAGCCATCCCTCCAGCCCAGAGCCTCTATTCTTAATCACACTGTAGAGTCCTCTTCAACTACTGAAAAGATTCACAGCAAGAAAAAAATGTTAATACTATGAGATAACAGATAAACTTAAATAATTACAAAAAGGTACATCCTATTTTGAAAAAAGGAACTAACAAATAGTATGTAAATTTGTTTATAGCAATAAATCAATTAATCAATCAATCAAATCATCTCTGTATCTATCAATCATCCATTTTTCTTCCTCCTTAGGTGAGAAAAAGGTTAGGTACATATGTAAGATATATGAATGATAACAGTAATTATCTTGGGGTTATGGGTTATGTGCTTTAAGTTTCTTTTCCTCATGTATGTTTTGTGTGCTTTCATGTAATTCTAATTTTAGACTATAAATACGTAATATTTTACAATCAATTATTAAAATAATATATATAATAGAAGGTATGCAGAGGCTGATTTTCAAGTAAAAAGAAGTTACATATTTTTATTTTAAAAGCCAAAATTAGTGGTTTAGACACTTGCTGGCGAAGCCAAAAGATCTATGTTTGATTCCCCAGTACCCACATACAGCCAGATATACAAGGTGGCTCACAGCAATCTCTCTCTCACACATAAACAAATAATTTTTTTTTAAAAAAGAAATAAAACCCCCTAAATTTAGTCTATTGCACTAAGTCTCCCATTAGGTCCTGGTCAGAGTCAAGGGATCCCTGGCCTGCACTCTGGGCACTTTCTAAGAGGTGACAGAAGAGCCACCATAACTCCTCTTAGAGGGTCTAGCTGAAAAAATTTCTATCTTAGAAAATCGTATACTACTTAGAGGAGGCTAATGGGAATGTGTGAAGCTTTTTTTCCAATTCAATACTGTAGGTCATACAAATACACAAGTAAAAAACAAAGTAGAAGGAAGACGAGCTGGGAAGTAGAACAGGTTTGGTGGAAAGAGGGCGGGAAGGGAGGAATGAGAGACGGTAGGAGACAGGATTACAATAAAAATATATTCATAGACAAAAATTGTTAATAAAAATTAGAAAAATAAATACATAAATTAAAGCCTAGGACACACACATATATATACATACATATATATTCATATACATATATATATATAGAGAGAGAGAGAGAGAATGTAAAAAAAATTTTAAACCAAATTGAAGTGTAGTAACACATTTTATTTATACATTACCTTCAAAACAATGGCATGCATAGAAATGGGCATTTCTTGCTTAAAAATTACCTAAATTCAAGGGATCAAAGTCAGTGGAAACAAAAATTTTGGGGGAAATGTTTAAGGAGCAAATTATCTCATATATTAGAAATATTTAAATTGTTATTACTGGCTCTTAAATTATTTCAGTCTTATACACAGTATAATAAAGTATGAAACTATATACTGATTGTTTTAGACAGGTCATTTCAATACTACAAATGCTTCTAAGGGGCATGGGTTTTCCAATAGTTAGGCTGTATGTGACTAAAATAACAAGAGCTGCAATACTACAGCCGCTGCAAGTTCAGAGTTGTGTGACAATCTTCTTATCCTTGACAGGTTTACAAAGGTCTGAAAATTAAAATTCAAAGAACTTTAATATGAATGCATGTATACAGAAGAGGATAATT